>JAPVLO010000230.1:0-1343116 GCA_027257055.1 Cephalopachus bancanus | reverse complement strand
CATCAAAGCAAATCATGAAACAAATCCAGAAGGGGACATTCTACAAGACAACTGGCCTAGTCTCTTTAGAAAGTCAATGTCATAAAAAAGGAAAATAAATTATTTGAAAGAAAGAACTGTTCTGTATAAAAGAAGTGAAAAATACATAGTAACCAATTATAATGTCTGAGCTTTGATAGGGTGAAGCAGGGGAAGAGGGAGCAGAGCTATAAAAGACATTGTGAGAACAATTAGGAGAATTTGAATATGAACCACCATCCAGAAAACAGTAAATATAATGTTTGGTAGAAATATATGTGTGGGTTTGTGTATATTTATGTAGCAGGACATATATTGTTATATATGTAGAAGTATATAATATATATATCTATATACAAATAAACATAGAGAGGAATCTATACCTACACACACACACACACACACACACACACACACACACACAGACAATTCCTATTCTAGTATTATGCCCAAGAGCACTAAATGAGTGTTGAATAACTGGTCATCAACATCTCAAGTAGCCCATATCACTATAAAAAACGTTTATAGTTTAAATTACTCTAAGTTTCAAACCCTAAATTTCTATGATTTCATTTTATAATTAACTAAAAGAAAAACTGCCATATTATCCTACAGTAACATCTCTAATAAAAATCGAAACCAGTGCTGTCCAAAAAAACTTTGCAATGACAAAAATGTTCCTTAGCAGCACAGCTCAACATGGTACCATTAGCTACATACGGCTATTAAGCACCTGACACATGACTAATGCAATTAAGGAACCAAATCTACAATTTTATTTAGTATGAGTGTATGTATGTATGTATGTATTGATTGATAAGGACTGAGTTGGAGTCCCACTCTATTGCCCAGGCTGGAGTACAGTGGCACGCCAATGGCCTCTGCAGCCTCGACCTTCTGCCTCAGCCTTCCAAGTAGCTGGAACCACAGGCATATGCCAAAACACCTGGCTAATTTAGCTATTGTAGAGACGAGGTCTCACCGTGTTGTCCAGGTTTAATTAATTTAAATAGCTACATGTGGCTAGTGGCTACTGCACAGGACAATCTAGATTAATTCAAATAGGAATATTTTACATAACTCATATTGCCAAGAAATAAAGTATTCCAAATGTGAATTTTTCCAATGTTCACTCATACCTTGCTTCTGTCAATTGAAATGCCTTGACTCTAGGTCCTATATTTATCTATCAAACAGTCCTTTCTGCCCTCCTTTGCAGTATAGGCTTCCCCTGCTAGGTAAGTGTTCTAGAAACCCATCAGCATTAGTGTGTCAGCTAGAGTTGTTGCAAGAGGCTATATTCGGCTTAAGGTTGTTTTTTTTTTTGGAGTCTTTCAACACATTTGCCCATTTCATAACAGGTGACTTACAAGTGCACTTGCCCACACCATACTGAGTGTTCAGCAGTTCTGAACCAAAAAAAAAGGCATGACCTCTGTGCCCCATCCTCCCTATTCACCAGATCTCATCCTGAGCTACTAGTTTTTTTGTTTTCTCGGATGAAAACATGTCCTCAAAGGGAAAAGTTTTGCCAATGTGGAAGAGGTAAACAAAAAACAGCGGAAGCACTAAAAGTCATCCAAATTGGCAAGTTCAAAAACTGCTTTGAGCACTGACAAAAGCATCTCAATAGGTGTACTGCATCAAATCGAGAGTACTTTGAAGGTGACTGAAGTTTAAACATGGAAGAAACACGGCCAGGCTTGAAGGCTCAGCCTGTAATCCCAGAACTTTGGGGGCCGAGGCGAGGGGATTGCCTGAGTCCACAGGTTCAAGACCAGCCCAGGCAATTTAGCGAGACCTTGTCTCTACAATAAACAAAAACTAAGTCAGGTGTGGTAGCGCACGCCTGTAGTTCCGGCTACTTGGAAGGCCAAGGCAGAAGGATCGCCGGAGCCCAGCAGGTCGACGCTGGGGTGGCCAGGAGTGTGCCACTGTTATCCAGCCTGGGCGACAGAGTGAGACTTCGACTCAAAAAAAAAAAGTAAACATACAATTTTTTTTTTTTTTTTTTTTTAAGGTCTCGCCAAGTTGCCCGGGCTGATTTCAAACCTGCAGGCTCAGGCAATCCACTCGCCTCAGTCCCCCAAAGTGCTGGGATTACAGACTTGAGCCACCTCACCCAGAACACAATTTTTTAATAAATAAATTCCAGGGTTTTTTGAGGGCCCCCTCATATATATACAATGGGACATATTTAACCTTAAAAAAAGAATGAAATTCTGACACACTGTACAACACAGATGACTAAAACTTGAAGACATTATGCTAAGTGAAATAAGCCACACACAATGGGACAAACATTATATAATTCCACTTATAAGAAGTACCTACAACAGACAAACTGATAAGAGACAGAAAGTTGAACAGCACTCAGCAGAAGACCGGGGAAGGAGGAAATGAGGAATTATTGCTTAGTGGGCAGAATTTCAGTTTGAGATGATGAAAAAGTTCTGGAGATAGACAGTGGTGATGACTGTACAATAATATGAATGTACTGAATGCCACTTAACTGAACACATAAAAATAATTAAAATGGTAAACTGTATCACAATAAAATAAATAAGCTGAGTGAGTGACTCTGGGAGATCATAAATGAGTAAAGTACATGGTATTTAATATATGGATTTGTAATATCTTTTTTTAGAGATTTTTTGTTTCTTACTGTGGTCAGGTTAACTAACAGCACCAGATAATTTCCAGCTTAAAAAGAGACTAATTATCATACTTGGATAACAAAAACAACATGCAAAAGTCCTAAAATATTTCTAGAAATACATGTGCAGTTGTGGTGAAGTCTTTGATATGACAGTATGTCACAACTATTATCTCATTCCTTAAAAAATATATATACTATATACATCATTTTTAATCTTGACCCACATTTCATCTTAACATTCTAAACATTCCATAGTTTTTCATTTTAATTTGTCTACCACATTTTTTTCATATTTAGGGTGCTCCAAGACTACAATGATAAACAACACAACATTTCTTCAGAAACTACAAGTATGTTCCTATTACAACAGTTTCTTCAGTTATGTCAGCTAACATTTTTCCAAGGAGAATCTAATCAAAAGGAATACTCTCTGGGAAAAATGAATATACAGACTGAGCTTTCCTTGTGAATCCAAAGTACACATATTTTATATTTCCCATGTTATCAGCAGTTCTTGAACTTTATAATTAATTACATTTTATTTGTCAGAAGAGAATTATACCACTGATTATAACTACAAAGACATAGCTCAAAAAAGGTTAGATTACCATTGTGACAAGTATGCCTACAAAATGTATTATAGGATTCAAAATAATCCTTTCTACTTTGACTATAGATCTTTCTAAACTGGGGAGTTTAACATTAAGTTCTATAAGGTACCTAGCCCTATACCTTATACAAGTATTGTACCAATCTCTCTTAATTCCTGAAAATCTTTTCAACTTGCCAAGATCTGAAAAGTCAAAGTTAAGGTGTTATGGTCAAAGAACAACTTCATGAAAATAAGAAATTAATGAGTTTACTCTGAACACTTAAAAGTATTCAACAATAATTACCAGTGGAGTAAGTTTTGGAAGAAGAATAAAATAGTTAAAAGGTAAGGTATTTGTAATCCCAGCACTTTGGGAGGCCAAGGCAAATGGATTGCCTGGGCCTGAGGGTTCGAGACCAGCCCAGGCAGCTTGGCAAGATGTCTCTACAATAAATAAAAAAATTAGTCGAGCATGGTAGCACACACCTGTAATTCCAGTTACTTGGAAGGTTGAGGCAAAAGTATCACCTGAGCCCAGCACATCAATGCTAGGGTGGCCAAGAGTGTGCCACTGCACTCCAGCCTGGGCAACAGAGTGAGACTCCAACTCAAAAAAAAAAAAAAAAAAAAGGTGAGATATGATAAAACAATAATATCTTTGAGAGATGAAGAAAATTGAGGGGAAAATTATAAAACACCTATGGTTTTCCAATTTATAAACCTAAAAATGTAGGTTTTTAAAAAATTTGATGACTATAATTTAAGGTGCTACAGAAGCCCAAGCATACGTTTACTTTAAATTTCTCTTACTAGACGTGTGCAAAAATCTAAAAAATTAAACTAACCACCTATTTGACAGACTATTAAAGCTTCCTCCTCAATTTTGGTTTATATAAGGCTATATAAGTCATTTCACAAATGTTTCAACAACCAACGTCAATAATAAAGTCTATTTATAGATATATTGTAAATAATAAAACAAAATATAGCTATAACAACGAATGCTTCAAAAGTCACATTTCTCAATACTATTTTATCAGAAATTGCCAAATTTACTATCAAGTATAAAATGACTGTCAATAAACCTATGCAAACATTTCGCCTGCATTCAACTCTAAACTTAAGTCTTTGTGAAAATGTAAAGAAAATGGGAGCATATGGGATAGTCAAAGGACTACCTACCAATTAAAAGATAAGAATAATTCCATATTATGCAGTCATAAAGGACAAAATTATGAACTTTGCAGCAACTTGGAGTCCATAATATTGAGTAATCTATCACAGAAACAGAGAACTGAGTACCACATGTTCTCACTCATAAGCAGACCTTGAACAATTATCATAAAGCTATAAGAAAGGGATTGACAATAGTAGGAAATTGCCAGGGGAGAGGGAGGGTAAGATTGACAGTAGTGGGAAACTGCCTGGGAAAGGCGGGGCACACCTTGACAACAAGGGTACCTGCATAATGAACATTTGTATATCTAACCCTGAATTGTATTCATCTTTAAAATAAAAAATTAAAATAATTAAAGAATAATTCCACATTACTCTGAAGATCTAGATAGTTCACCCAGGTAAATACTAGATATATAAATAAAATGACAGATTACATTTTTATTTTTATATTTTGTTAGTTTACTACTCTGAAAAAAATATATTTCCTTGGAAAATAAATGATATACTATAGCAAGCAAGAAAACAAAAAACACGCAAGAATACTCAAATTATATTAGGGAGAAAACTATACTTTAGTTGACTACATTTTAGTTGGAATCTATTGTATCAGTATTATCATAGTCTAGTCTTCATTTTCCATTTATAATCTGCAAGTGCTTTCCCTATTATGAGCTAAACTGAGTCCCCTGAGCAAAAACCTAAGTAACAAGGCCACAAAAAGCTCCAACATGTAAATTAAGAAACTTTCAAAAATTAAAAATAAGCAGTTAGGCCAATGGAACAGACAATAATCATTCATATCTATTTTTTAATATCTTTGGAAATCTTTAAAATCACATATCTTAGAAGTGTCTAAATTTAAGTAATATTTTTATTTTAAGTAAAGTTTTCATTATCTTTATTATTTTCTTGCTAGAATTCAACGTTTGCAAACAATGGGAGTTAAGAGGAAATACAGAATTCCAGAAATATCCTCAAAAAGGGGTAAGGAATGGGAGGAAGGAAATTTTCAAATAGGCAAAGAAATTTTCTAGCTTTTGGTGACAACTTACATCATCCTAAACAGAGAAACTCACAAACCACAAAACATTTCACAAACTAAAGAAATAAGGCAATCCTGAGAATCAGAGTAGTAAGCCTGAATACAGACCTGAGAATATTTAATAACTTAACATAACACAGGTAACATTTCTTATCTATGAGAAAATGCTATTTTATTTAACAGGGAACAAAGTAAAAGAATGAAAAGACAAGTCACAGACAGGAGAAAAAAATTTGCAAAATACTTATCTGATAAAGGACTAATATTCAAAGTATACAAAAAAAACTCTTTAACGCTCAACAATAAGAAAACAAATAATCCAAAAAGAAAAAAATGGGCAAAAGATAGATACCTCCCCAAAGAAGAGATGGCAAATGAACATATAAAAAGATGCTAAACATCAAATGTCATTAGGGAATTCCAAATTAAAACAAGATACCACTATGCACATATTAAAATAAGTAAAATCCAAAGTAGCAACAACACGAAATGTTGACAAGTACAGGAGCAACACGTGCTGACGGGCATTCAAAATGGTACAACTAATCTGGAAGACAGTTTTGATAGTTTCTTAAAAACTAAACATACTCATACCACATGACTCAGTAACTGTACTCCTTGATATTTCCCCAAATAAGTTGAAAACTTGTGTCAACACAACAACCTGCCCACAAGCTTTACAGCAGTTTTAATCATAAAGCAATCAAAATGTTCTTTAATAGGTGAGCAGATAATCTGTAGTATATCCATACAACAGAATATTATTCAGCAATAAAAAGATATGAGCTACCAGCCATGAAAAGACATGGAGGAACCCCAAAGGCACATTGCTAACTGAAAAAAGACAATCTGAAAAGGCTACATACTTATGATTTCAATTATATGTGTAGGACAGTATGGAAAACGCAAAACTATGAGGACAGTACAAAGATCAGTGGTCTCTAGGAGTTTGTAGAGGAGGGGGAAGGAGAATAGTGCACAGGAATTTTAGGGAAATGAAACTACTCTGTATGATACTGCAATGGTGTCAAAACAACAAATGTGCATTTCAGATTTGTCAATGTACAACACAAGGAGTGAATCCTAATGAAAACCATGAACTTCAGTTACTAACAATGTATTAATATTGGCTTATCAATTGTAACAAATATACCACAATAATGCAAAATGTTAATAGGGGAACAGGGAATGAAGATATGGAAACAATACTTTCCATTCAATTTTTCTGTAAACCTGAAAGTGCTAGAAATGTCTATTAACTTCTAAAACTCTATAAGGGATCATAATAAATAACAAATTTACATTAAAAATTAGGCAATCTCATACTTCATATCAAGATAATTTCCAAGTGCATGAAAGGTCAAAATGTTAAATTTTTAAAAAGCATTGAAAGAATCTGAATACAGGTGGAAGTATTTATAACTTTGGGGGCAGATTATAATAATCTTGGAGATTATAGTATTGGGGATAGCCATTGCACACATGATACCAAGGACAGAAAGCACAAAGAAAAATATTAATAAATCTAACCATATATATTTGGTTTCTCTTTTAATCCGATTTTAAAAACAAATGATAAACAAGAAAAGTTATTTGCAACCTACATGGCAGACAGATTAATATGCCTAATATAGATTTTACATTTCTAAGAAAAAGGAAAAAAGGAAGAGGGACATACGCCATGAACAGATAATTCACAAGAGAAATTAAAATTATCAAAGACTTTCTTACATCTTTGGTTATTTCTTTAATCAAAGAAATGCACAATAAAACATCAAAATGACTAGAAGTACATTCTACATAGAGCAAAAAATATTAAAAAGATGGATCATACTGTGTACTGTTTAAAGTATGGTGAACTAGTCATTCTTCCATATATTACCTAAAAAATAAACTGATAAAATATTTCTAACAGTATCTAACAAATTACATCAAAAGCCTTAAAATGCGCATCCCACCTCCCTCCCCACACTTTTGACCAAACAATTCATTTCTAGGAGATTGTCCTAAGGATATAACAAGGAATGTGGAACAAAACTACACATAAAAGGCAATATTTATAATGCACAAAAATAACAAATGTAAATGATTCTAAGAAACCATTAACAGAACTACAGAAATCTATACAATGTAAATAGTCATTTAAAATGGTATATATCTATTGATATTAAAAAATTATTACTAAATTTGGGGGATAAAAACAATTAGTATGTACAGTACAGAGAAATCAGACAATTTCATTTACATTTACACATATTTAACTGCAGTACCTGCCCCCCCAAAAAGGCAATTCCACCTGTGAACCCTATAAATGAAAGTAATGAATAAAAAAATAAAAGGTCAGTCGCAGTGGATCATGCCTATAATCCCAGCACTTTGGGAGGCAGAGGAAAGGGAACTGCCTGAGCCCAGGGATTTGAGATCAGTCTGGGCAATTTAGAGACTTCGTCTCCACGATAAATCAAAAAAATTAGACGGTGCACACCTGTGGCTCCTGCTACTTGGAGGGCTGAGGCAGAAGGATCACCTGAGCTTCTAGAAGGTTGAGGCTGCAGTAGCCATGACTATGTGAATGCACTCCAGCCTAAGTGATAGAGTGAGACTCTGACTAAAAAAAAAATTAGAAAGGAGAAGATTACTGTTTACAAGTAGTCTTAGTATTTGTGCCTCATGTGAGCATCTTGCTATATCTCACTGTGCTGAGTGGAACAAAGTCATTCTTCCATATACTACCTAAAAAATAAACTGATAAAATATCTCTAAGGGTATTTAACAAATTACATCAAAAGCCCTAAAATGCACACGCCACTTCCCTACCCTACTTTTGACCATGCAATTCATTTCTAGGAGATTGTCCTAAGGATATAACAAATCTTTGCCTAAATTTTAATGTTTTGTTTTTAGTACAAGAGGTCACTTAAACATACACCAATGACTTCATCTGGTGCTCAACTGAAGAAACCATTATTTCTTTCCACTAGAAGAAAAACAACTGTGCTGTAGTTAAAGAAAGACAGTGTTAAATTCCTAAAGGTTTTTCATGGATAATTTTAACCAGATATGATTTTTCACCTTATATGCTGATTTTAAATATAAATTCTCATGTAGGAAAAAAATGTTTGAGTAGGAAATTTGTTTTGCAAAATTAAAGTGTGTGTACATACACAGAATAACATTCCAGAAGAATATTCAATCCACGGCTGAAGTAGGAGTTTATCTCTGGTGTGAGAATTTTCTTGTTTATTATATCTTATATAAAGGGTGCCAAATTTGTCACATTTTAAGAAAGGAAAAAACTACATAAAAATTGTAATACTCAATATATAACTGCCTATCATATGGTGATGCTGGCTGGCATATGAACAAAAGTCATACTACACATTGCTACTGTATTTCAATTCAACTTCAAAAATACATAGATAACATCTTTTAAAATGTGTATACTTTTTTGGATACCCCCGGTATATAGTAGTCTGATCTTAAATGTTTTATATGGAACATTCATTCTTTTTATAATAAATTCCTTTTGGAGGGTTACAGGGAAGGCAACTAGAAAGCTAAAGAACATGAAAATATAACCTTACCATTTCAGAGGGAAAAAGTTGTATCAGTTCACTGACTAAAACCAAGTACAATATTTCTATAACACTAAGATATATTATAGCCAAATCTACTCAGGCACAGATACTCTGCTTTTATCTGAACCAATATTCACTTAGCTAGCCATTTGGATCCCCAAAGAGAAAAGAATATCCTGCAAAATTAAAAGGTACGCATTATCATTTGTTTCACAAACCAGGAAGAGGAAAGATGTCAAGCCAGTGGGCAAAAATAAATTATTTCAACACTTTAGATACGATTTGACTAACAGTCATATGGTATTCACAAGCACATTCCTTACAACAAGGTGTATATTAAAAGGAACCGGAGCTTCTCAGAGAAATGGTTGATTCCAGGGCTGGGGCAAGATAAGCACAAGATGAACCTAGAACATCTTAAGTCAAAAATTAAGAAAGTGCTCACAAAAACGATAGTAGGGCTAGCTCACACCTGTAAACCCAGTGCTTTGAGAGGCCAGCAGGAGGATCACTGAGATCAGGAGTTCAAATCCAGCCTGGGCAACATAGCAAGATCCTATCTCTACAAAAAAAAGGCTAAAAAAATTAGCCAGGTATGGTGGGTGTGCCTGTAGAATGAGGTGGGGAGATCACTTGAGTCCAGGAGTTTGAGACTGCAGTGAGCTATGATTGAGCCATTGTACTCCAACATGAGCAACAGAGACCCTGTCCCTAGGAAAAAAAAGAAAAAGAAAAATGATGAGGGTATGTCATAAGCACACAAGAGCAAGCTTGAAGGAACCCCACTGGCTTAGTCTGAGACAATCTGACACAAAAATCATTAAGGACCGGGCTCGGTGGCTCAGCCTGAGCCCATGGGTTCGAGAACCACCCAGGCAACTTGGCGAGACCTCACCTCTACAATAAATCAAAAATCAGCCAGGCATGGTAGCATGCACCTGTAGTTCCAGTTACTTGAAAGGTTGAGGTGGAGGGATCGCTGGAGTCCAGCAGGTCGAGGCTGCGGTGGCTGGGAGCATGCCACTGCACTCCAGCCTGGGCAACAGAGTGAGACACCAACTCAAAAAAAAAAAAAATCACTAAGAATGGTAATAAATGAAAAACAATGAAAGAAACAGAAATTTGCAGTTCATGATGGACACACAGGCAAAGAAGAAAGGCTCTTGATTACAATAAAATGCCAAGTGTTGGCCAGGTTCGGTGGCTCAGCCTGTAATCCCAGCACTTTGGGAGGCCGAGGTGAGTGGACTGCCTGAGCCCACGGGTTCAAGACCTGCCTGGGCAACTTGGCGATACCTCATCTCTACAATAAACCAAAAATTATCCGGGTGTGGTAGCGCGCGCCTATAGTTCCAGCTACTTGGAAGGCTGAGGCGGAAGGATCACCGGAGCACAGCAGGTCGAGGCTGCGGTGGCCGGGAGCAGCCACTGCGCTCTAGTCTAGGTGACAGAGTGACACTCCAACTCAAAAAAAAAAAAAAAGCCAAGTGTTAATTGGACAATGTGAAGAAGAGCACTACTGTTAGAAAAGAATCATTTTTCAAGAACCATAGTAGAAACTGGTTTAGGCAAGAATGATCAATGGATACTAAGTATAGATGGACACTTTGCTAAAGAGCAGAATATAAACATGATATTAATGTGTCACCCCAAGATGCAAGGGGAAAAACCAGTGACTACAGACTAAAAAATGCAGACTTTTGAGTGATCAAAATTAACATCACTAATGAAGGGCAAATGACATCATGTAGCTCTGGATGTGTAGAATCTTAAGCCAGGAATACATAACCTGAATCTAATCACAAGCAAGTATCAGACAAAACCAAAATGAGAAACATTATATAAAAAAATAAGAGTGTTTTGTTCTTCAAAAATGTCAGTGTCATAAAAGACAAAGGCTGTGGAAAAGTGCCCAGATGAAAGAAGAGTAAACAGACATGACAACTAAATACAATCCTAGTCCGGATCCCATACTGAGGAAAAATTTGACCCTACATAGATGAAATGGTTTAAAAGAAATATTTACAAATGCTTTTACAGTTCTGTGACTCCAAGGTTCTAAACAGAATTCAACCAGAATTCAACATAATCAAAACACTGATTCAGAGTACATAGTAGTAAGCAAAACTATTACACTTTAAAAATCATACTTTTTAAATCTGCATATATTAGCAAATAAATAACTCCATCCAATGAAATCAAAACCAAGTGAAAAGTTAATACAATTCTCCTTCAATTTCACGTTTTAGTCAACAGTCTGATCCATATCCTGTTATGTTATCCTTACTCAAATCTAGCCTGCAAGATTATACACACAAGCTAGCAACAGACTAAAAAGTAACATCAGTGTGACCAAAATGAAGCAAAAGAAATCTAGGAAATTTTGACATTTTATCACTAAAGCTGGAAGTTCTCAAACTTGACTACTAAGTAAATCACTTTTCAAAATGTATAAGTTCCATCATTAAAAACACCACTCTATAGCCAGGCTCGGTGGCTCAGCCTGTAATCCCAAGCCTTTGGGAGGCTGAGGTGAGTGGACTGCCTGAGCCCGCGGGTTCGAGACCCACCTGGGCAGGAGAGACCTCATCTCTAAAATAAATCAAAAGAATTAGCCGGGTGTGGTAGCGCGCGCCTGTAGTTCCTGCTACTTGGAAGGCTGAGGCGGAAGGATCATCGGAGCCCAGCAGGTCGAGGCTGCGGTGGCTGGGAGCGGCCACTGCACTCCAGTCTGGGTGACAGAGTGAGACTTCAACTCAAAAAAACAAAACACCACTTTATTATTATAAACATTCTCTTTCAAAGCAACAATCATTTTTTAAAAAGACTACTAACCTTACAGATTAATATCTGTCTCAAATATCCTTGTTATTAGTGTTCTTTATCAAATTAAAATATTCAATTCTGAAAAAATTGATATGACAGAGAGAATAAGAGACACTGGTAATACAAAAAGGGGAAGGCGGGAAGAGGGTAAAGGTTGAAAATTACCTAGTGGGTACAATGTTCACTATTTGGGGTGATAAGTACACTAAAAGCCCACTACACAATATAGCCATGTAACAAACCTATACATATACCCCATGAATCTATGAAAATGAAAAAAAAAATTCTCTAATGATAAAGAATATCCTAGTGGTTGAAAGCAAGGAGCAACTCTGGATTCAGAATAGTTGAACTCAATTCCTGCCTCCACAATCTAGTATCTGAAGGGTCCTAGGACAAGATCAGTCATTTCTCAGTGCTTCAAGTTTTCTAATCTATAAAACAATATAATCACCTCATGCAGGTAAATATACCTGATAGCATTACGATGAGTGAGATAACTTGTATTAATACACAGAATGTGCTCAATAAATGTTAGTTATTATTACATTTTATGCACACTTAAAAAGGAGTCATACTCTCACACCCATTGGAGTGGCAATTAACAAAATAGAAAACGTATGTGTTAGCAAGGCTGTGAAAAAAAATCAGAAGCCCTATGCACTGTTGATAGGACTGTAAAATGATGCAACCACTACAGAAAACAGTATGGTAGGTCCTCAAAAAATTAAAAATATAACTACCACATGGTCCCACAATCCTACTTCTGGGTATATAGCCAAAAGAACTGAAAGCAGGGTCTCAAACAAATATATGCACACTAATGTTCATAATATAACTATTCACATTAAACTTAGAGGAGGAAGTAAACCAAATGTCCTCAATGAATGAACAGTTCAACAAAATGTGACACACACATAAAAAATGGAATATTATTCAGCCTTAAAAAGAAACTCCCGTCACATGCTACAACATAAATGAACCTTGAGTACTTTACACTAAGTGAAAAAGCTGGGCACAAAAAGACAAATACTTATATGAGGTATCTCATGTGATCAAATTCATTGAAACAGAAAGCAGAATGCTGATTACTGGGGGCTGGGACTAGTTGTTTAATAGGTGTAGAGTTTCAATTTTACAAGATGAAAATATTCTATCTGTTTCACAACAATATGAATATACTTTTTGTTTTGTTTTGTTGTGTGTGTGTGTGTGTGTTTGTCTGTTTTTTGAGTTATAGTCTCACTTTGTCACCCAGACTGGAATGCAGTGGCACGCTCCCAGCCACCACAGCCTCGACTTGCTGGGTTCCGGCGATCCTTCCGCCTCAGCCTTCCAAGTAGCTGGAACTACAGGCTTGCACTACCACACCCAGTTAATTTTTTATTTTATTGTAGAGATGAGGCCGCACCAAGTTGCCCAGGTGGGTCTCGAACCCGCGGGCTCAGGCAATCCACTCAACTCAGCTTCCCAAAGCGCTGGGATTACAGGCTGAGCCACCGAGCCCGGCTAATATGAATATACTTAATATTCCTAAACTATACGATTAAAAATGAATAAGAAGGTAATCATATTTTTCTTTTCTTTTAGGTTAGAAAATAGTTTATTTAGAAAGTATGTTAGAGAGAAAAAAGAGAGAGAGATTCACCTCTCTAAGGTAGAAGAGAGGGCCAAAGCTTAGGAAACATGTCAGTGGCCATAGCTCAAAGAACACATGGCCACACAGCATTTAGTAAAGCAATGGCCAGGAATCATACTTTTAAAATCTGGGATCTGCAAATAAGGACATGATAACATCCTCTACCATGTTTATAAGGGTCAGTGAAACTATTAGACTCAATAGAGTAGCAACAAATGAACTGGCAACTACAAAACTCATAAACAAACAGTGTTATTACATTCTCCATCTTCATTCTAAAATATCTGCAGAACTAAAATAAAACAATGTATTAAAATAAGCTTGCTATTTATTGCAAACAAAATATACAAATCACTTTTGAGTCACTTACATGACTCAACTTAAGTCTCTAAAGTCAGCTTGATCTTGAGCCCAGATTTTACTCCTGTGTACAAGGAAAGCAGATGAGTCCTCTGATCCCATAAGAAATAACTGCAAGGGTGTAGACTGATACGAAATCTCGGGGTCACCTGAGATCACAGACAACATAGAATCAGAAATGACCTGAAACCATTATGGGCCTAAACACCTGGGTTCTGAATGTAATCAAACCATATCCAGCCTAGTTTAGTCACAAAATTTTCAAACATAAATGTAGAAAATGGGAATACAAAATAAAATATGTTTTCAAATGGTTTCCACTTAAATCAGGAATTGAAATTAGGCAGACTTTACTTCCCATTTATAAAAAAATAATCACCAGATATGTTTTGGGAATATATTTTAAACAAATGTGAAGCTCATGGATTTTTTTAAGATACAATTTTAAATATTCAACTCTAAAGAAACAACTTATCAGCTGAAACTCATAAGTTGATAAAACCTTTCTGCTTTCAATAATTTTTAAACTTCAAGTCATCCTTCAAGAATACAACCAAGCATCAGAGCTAGAACAATTTCTGTATTTCATTAAATTGAGAATATTATGTTATAAAATGCATTATTTTATGTATCACTAAGAGTGCAAAAAACACTGTAAATTAAAAATTACATACACCAGTTATAAAATGCATTCCAAATTCAGATATTAAAATATTTAAAAATTAGTATCTCAAAATAATGTAATCCAGTAAGGACATGATTGTCCCTCAGATTAACACAAAAATACAGGGAACCTAATGTGTACAACAATTACAGATGGGGAGGAATCAGTATTTCTGCAACACCAAAATCCCTAGAGACCCACACAAACTTTTCTTAAATGCATAAAAATAGTAAACACAAACTTTTCTTAAATGCATAAAAATAGTAAACACAAACTACCAAGGCAAAGAATCAGTAAATCATCGATGCAGATTGTAAACCCAGAGACTCAACATCCCAAGCACCTAACTAGATAATTCACTATAGCCTAAGCAAATGATTTGCAATTAAAGAAGTCTAGAACCTTAGCACCCAATGACTTTCAAACAACTCAGGTGGTCAAGACCCATGTTTCCTTTAATCCAATGGTCCACAGGTACCAGCTCAGAAGAGAGTGCCACTTAACTGCAGGAAAAAAGTTAATACGGGATTTTTCAGTACATACTATGAACACAATAAGCCAGTTATCTTAGGGCAATTTACAAGCTTAATGTACATTATGACACTTTCAAAAACAATGCTAGTGGTTGAACATGGTGGCTCACCCCTGTAATCTCAGTACTCTGGGAAGCCAATCCTCCTCAAGAAGGTTCACTTGAGGCCAGAATTCTAGACCAACCTGGGCAACATACCAAGACCCCTGTCTCTAAAAAAAATTAAAAAAATAAAAGGCATGGTGGTGCACACCTGTAGTCCCAGCTACTTGGGAGGCTGAGGCAGGAGGATTGCTTGAGCCTAGGAATTTGAGGCTACCGTGAGCTATAATCATACCACTGCACTCTATCCTGGATGACAGAGCTAGACCCCGTCTCTACAAAAAACAAAAACAATGGTAGAGGTACAAAGCAAAAAGGAAATTTACCAACTAACAATTTTCAGAACAAAAGTAATAAAGGTTAATAAATTAACCAAATTTCAGCAAACACAGAGAATGCAGTCATTAATTCAACAGTATCAACAATTTTTGAATTATATATGGAAACACATAAAAACCTCTGTTAAATGTATCTATTTCAAAACTCCTAAAATCTATTATTTTTCTTACACCAAAACCTGGTACCACATACTATAAAACATTAAAATATAAGTATATATAAATATCAAAGTAAACTCATAGCCAATAAAATTATACAGAAGACTCACAAATATGAACTTAATAATTAGAAAGCCAACTTATCAAAACTCTATTATGTATATGAATATATAAACATTCAAAACAAGCAAGGTAGAATAGGTCCAAAATGCCTCCAAATACAGCCAATCCATTTCTAATTTGCAGGAAAATATAAGTCTAGATTCTCTTTAGTTACTTCACCAACCATTTAGTTTTCTTAGTCACTGCCTTCACACAGTCTACCTATCTCTCTCTATACATATGTAAACAAAGACATAAAAGTCATACTGTTTTTTTCTGAAGCAGTGACCCTACTAAATAAAACATTACTAGGTTTAATGTTGATTTAGAAAACAGATAAATAAAAAATTATCTTTTCTTGCCCTTTTTGCTGTTTTTTTAGAGAAATCCAATGTGATCATTCATATGGCCCTTAAACCTCAGTGCTTAGAAATTCAAATGACCAACAATGTAAACAAAACGGCAAAATGCTAATAATTTTTTGAAGACAGGTAATAAGTATTAGGCACTTCAATAGCTGTCTATCCTTACGTATGTTTCTAAATGTCTATAATATTTTTAAAAACTGTTCAGGTGTCTCAAGTGGTCTTAAAAATCTTTAATTGTAAAACAAATTTAGTAGAGCATTGATTTATCAAGAATTTACTTGACAGGATACACTGACTTGAAGGTAGTCCTCCAACACCTGCTTGCAAGTTACTGAGAAAATAAATATAATGCTATAAAGTAAAAATCTTCTTACTTTAAGATGTTACATAATTGATGACTAATTTTTTTTTAAAATTTCATTCTTAGAACTGGAAAGGACAAATTTTCTAGCTCAATGGTTTGCAAACTTTTCGATAACTGGCGAAAAGGACCAGAGACACATCACCTTGTTTCACACATCGTAGATTATATAAAATGTTGTTTTAAAAAAGAGCAAGCTATTAAAAAAAAAAAAGCTGAAAATCCACTGTTCCATTTCACCACCCACATTCAATAGCTGATAGTGACCTAGAAAAGGTTAAATGACTGGTACAATATCATTCAATTAATGGCAGTGTCAGAAATAGAATTCAGAACTCTTGTCTATTTGTTCAGTTCTCCTTTCAAACAATGCACCACCTCAAATTAAGTCACAGTCCAGAATAAAACCGTTTCAATTTCCCTGTCTGTAAAATAAGGTTATTAGGCAAGACTACGATCTCTAAGATAATTTTCCAGCTTTAAAATTCTGACTCCATGAATGCCAAGATTAAACAGAGGTCTAGATTAAGCGAATGAATGTTCTTAAACATAGCAAAAACCTTCAAACATTTTCAGTGACTTCAAAGAAATACAAGTCAAATACAGAAACAAGCTAACAGTAATTCAGTCATTACCTTTTGGGCCCTGAAACATTTTTTTTTAATTTCCCCATCTTTTAAGTTAATGCTAGGATGTGAAACATTGTTCTTAAAGACCACTGAAGTAATCAAACTGGTATTTTTGGGAGGTTACTAGGTATTTTTGGAAAGTATATTGGCCTAGGAAAAACACACAATTCAATGAAGATGTTCAAGTCACTGAATGCCTTGTAGAGAACCAAGTACATCACTCTCTTGAGTTTAAAATAAATGAATTGAAAGGAGCATTAAGCCTAGCTGACATAAGGATCACAAAGTTTTAATTCCCACCTATTAAAGCCTGAAAGAGGTTGCTCTGAAATATGTTAATAACCCGTTCTATGGAACTTCTGAGCTGTCTGTCTTCAGTTTGGCTTAGTTTCGAACGATAGTCTTCCAAAAGGTGCAATGCTCTCTGGGTATCTAAGAAAAAAAGAAGTATCTGATTATAATTATATATTTACAAAAAAGTATTACATGCTAGTGCAAATAACTCTGCAACACATCTAAACAGTTCCCCAAATCATCCAGGTGAACTGATGTTACTGTGCTCATCTACACATATTTCCTAGAAAGACACCCCCCCACACACACACACCCCCCCGCAAATTTTTAAACATGTATTACAGTAGAAAACAGAGGAAGGTAAGCAGTTTGTAATAAATGTGTACTGGTAGTCTGCCACAGTAAAAGATCAATCAAAGTATTAACAACATAGTTTCAGATTACCTGATATGCAAAAGATTATCTAAAATTTGTCAGTATAATCCAGATGTTGTCTTTCAAAAATACTAGTTCTTAGTATCACACAGTAGCTCACCAAATAGTGTTTAAAATGAAATCGTGAAATACTAAAATACCAACTCAGAGTTTTTAAAAGACTTGGGGAGGGAGGGTTAATTGCCTCTCTAATCACTAGAAAGAGGTCGAGAAAGAAAGTTTAACAAATACTTAGGTGTTTCTATTTTCTGAAATAATGTGAGGCTTAGATTGCCTAACCAATAAAGCTAGGACTGTGCTGTCTCAGCAAAGTTACACAAACATTTCTAAAACAGCAATCACAAAACTGAAGTTCTGAAGAGCAAGTGACATCCACAAGAGAGTCCGAAAAAAATCCTCACCTTGCTTCCGGACCGGCATTTTTCTGCAGAATCAGGAAGAGGGCACACACCTTGAAAAACACAAAACAGAAAGGAAAGAGAACTAAAGAAGAGTCCTGGTTAAACTAGGCATTAACCCCTATCGAAATCGAAAATCTCCCAACCCTATTTGAAAAGCCCACCTTCCAAAGTTTTACCAAGTGAAAGGAACAGCCTCTAAACCCAGCAGTGTCTGTCCCCGCAGAAAGCTTTTTCCTTGGAGTAGGTACCCTTCCACATTCAGAGCAGACAGAAGTCGGCTTCCAAATTCTCCTCGAAAGCTTTTCCCCCCCTCCCCAAAGGGCACCCAATGCCTACACTTGAGGCCGCCTCTTCCCCCGCACAAGTATCCACACTCCCCACCTGCTGCCGGGGGCGGGTAGATAAAGAGGCGCTCCGAACCTTGGCCCCAGAGCCAGCAGCGGCCGTGGAGCGCAGAGAGGGGACCGGCTGGGCTGGCCCCCTCGCCCTGCTCGGGGCCCCCTCCCCTCGCTTGCCTTTCTCCCTGTTGGCTTCCTCCGGGCTACTCCAGCGGGGGCCGGACGGGGCAGCGGCCGCTCTCCGCGACGCCCTCGCGCCCCACATGCACACCTCCGCGAGCCCCCACACCTGCGGCGCCGCCACAAAGTTCTTGCGAGCGGCGTGCGCTCGGAGCGAGGGTGCGCTCCGGCCCGACGCGGAGCAGCTCCCCCGCCCGGCCCCGCTCCACGTACCCCCGCCCCGCCCGGGGCTCGAGGAGCCGAGCTGAGGGGGTGAAGGGACGGGGGAGGAGCTCCCCTCGGCGGCCGCACCCCCGCGGCTTCTTCCTACTCCTCGGCCGCGCCGCCTCCTCACTCGCCGCGGCCCGCTCGCCCGCTCGCCCTCTCGCCTCCTAGCCGCCCCACCCCCGGAACCTCGCCTCCTTCCGCGCCCCCAACCGCTCTCCCCCCAAACTTTCCGCCAAGATGGCGGCCCCGGAGCTGGACTGCCGCGCCCCCACGTGACCGCCTTCCCGCGCTCTCCACCAATGGGAAGTGAGGAGGCGGCACGCGCCGAGCCCGGGGCTCCGCGCTGCTACCTTTGGGTTGGAAGAGGGGGAGGGCCGCGAGAGGGCTGAGAACGGGCAGGCGGACCCGGAGAGCATCCCGAGCGAACCTCCTCGCGTAGGAGGGCGGCCACCGAAGTGGCTCTGAGGACAAAGGAGTTAACACGCAGACTCTACAGGTGGTCCGGGGTGCCCAGAAGAGCCCGCCTTGGCCTCGTCCCAACCCACCGCCGCGTCCTGCGATTCCGAGCTGGGAGCGCGCCGGGCCGGGAGGGGTCGGGTGTCTGAAGACAGACGTGACCTCACCTACACGAGATCCAAGGCACACATGCCGAGACACCCCTTAACCTCGCTAAACACGCGCTGCTTCCAACTCTACGGCAGGGGACCGCGCCTGGCGCCCCCAGGGGTGAACCCCCCACCGCGAAAAGCCGCCTTGAGGGAGGAGGCAAGCGCACTTCCCACCTCAGGGGGCGGGGAGAGAGGGGCTTGGGAGGGGGAAAAGGAGGCGTTCGGGTTGGGGGTGGGTGCCGGCTCTCCAGTGCCCTCCACTTTGTACCGATTTGGTTTTTTAAGTTACTATTCGCCTCTCAGTGAAAAGTTTGGGGATATTCATTAAAGAAAGGCATGTAAAATAAAAAGACTGGTTAATTCGGCAAGAGTGTGAGGGTTTCAGTAGAGGGTTTTAAGTCTAAGTGATTAATTCCAAGTATGAGTGCGTTTAAGTGTAGGGAGAGAAGGTTCGTTCCTTCATTCCCCCAAGCCTGCGTCTACGCCCGGTCATCATTTCAGGTGATAGCCAAACTCTGACGGTCCCTTTAAGAATTCACCTGTAGCCACCTCCTCCGAAGCTGAGCCGCCCTCAGCCAGCCCGTATGGTTTAAGTTTCTGGTGCACCTCGGAAGCAGAACTTCTGGCCGACAGGGACCCTGCGCCAGGGCTGAGCCCCTGGATTGTGAAAGGAAGCTCTCCAAGTCACTGCCCAGGTCGTCAGTCCTCTTCTGGGTAACCAGGACTTCCTTGCTCTGAGGTCCAGAGAGAATTTGCCCAAAGTCACCCTGAGTTAGTGACAGAACTGGAAACCTGGAGATCGTGTGTTTCAAAACCGGAAGACTCTTCCCAGTAAACCTCACAGCCTTTCACTGAAGTTGTATCCATTAAAGGGAACCTTATGTTGTAACCATCATAGCTACTCAGAGGTGTACTGACCACCGGCTTCAGTTTGGGATTGCATCTTGGAATCCTACCTTGTGAGAATCCAATGGCTTTAGAACTCATCTAGACCCACTCTCATGTTAAAATAAAGAAACTGAGGTCCAGAAAAAGGAAGCAACTTGTCCAAGCACGTGTAGGCTAATCAGTAACAGAGCAGCCCAGAACTCAGGTCTCCTAGTTCTAGGCCAGGGCTCTTACCCATATGATTTTGGACATCTTGACAGAAGTATGTTGATATATTGGCAGCAGACCTCTATGGATCAAGCATCCTGGGATCTTGAGCAACAGTTTAAGCAACAATGCACAGAGAAAATGGGATAGAAGGGTCAAAAGTGGGGGAGGGCTATCCTAGAAGCAAGGAGCTTCATAGAGGAATGGAGGTTGTTTAATAGTGAAAATAGCTGATGACATGCATGATGTCATCAAGACTTCATTGGTGGACTGTGAATGGAATGGTTCCAGTGAGACACCATTCTAAGAATGGAATGTCTTCAGAATTCAGGAAAAGGAGGAAGGGAAGTTTGCCCTGTCCCTCGACAGCATTCGTTTTTCATATATTTTCCAACCCTGATCTCAAGGAACCACAACCTCATAGCAAATGGCCAATGCAACTTTTCCAAGGAGACACTGAGAAGTCAAAAATAAAATTTGTGAGTTCTCCATGTCTTCCTAGTCCTCCCCTAAAAACAGAAGAGGAAGAAGAGGAGAAAAGAGGGCAAGCTGTCCTTTTTTCTTGTCATTCTCTGTGACAACCTTATTTGGTTGTCATTAGTTTCCAAAAGCAGAAATGAACCTAACACCTGTTCTACCCCTTAGCCTAAGCAGGGGTAGGGGTAACAAGTAAGTACCTAGCATGTGAACTTATATGAACAATGAATGAAGTGTCTTTATTCTTCATTTCTTCTTTCTATCCATCTGTTAGGTATTTGTTGCTGGAGAGAAAATTCTTAGAGCTTTGTAGCTTAAAACTTAGTAGCTTAGTAACTTAAACAGCAATAAACATCACAGTTTCTGTGGGTTAGGAATTCAGGAACGGCTTAGTCAGATGATTCTGGCTCAGGGTCTTATGAGGTTGCAGTCAGATATCTACCAGGGTTGCAATCATGTGAAGACTTAACTTTCTCACCATGAAGACCTTTCTGCAGGGTTGCTCGAGAGTCTTCATGATATGGTGCTGACTTCCACCAGAGCAAATTATTCAAGAAGGCAAGACAGAAGCCACAATGTCTTTCATGCTTTTGTCAGAAGTAACATTGTCTTAAGTCTGTTCAGATTGCTATTTTAAAAAACCTTAGACTGGGTAGTTTATAAACAACAGAGATTTATTGTTCACGGTTCTGGAGGCTAGGAAGTCCAAGAGGAAAACACTAGCAAATTACGTGTTTGGTGAGGGCCTCATTCCTCACAAATAGTGCCTTCTTTTTGCATCTTCACATGGTGTAAGGAGTGAACAAGCTCTATCAGACCTCTTTTATAAGGGCACTAATCCCATTTAGAACAGCTCCACCCTCAGATCTAATTACCTCCCAAAGGCTCCACAGCTTAATACAATCACTTTGAAGGTCAAGATTTCAACATATTAATTTGAGGAGGACACAAACATTCAGACCATAACACGCTACAATATTTCCACAATAACCTACTGGTTACTTAGATCAGCCTCAAGGATATGAATACCAGCAAGTAAGATTCATTGGGAGCATCTTGGAGGCTGGCTACCACATACATCATCACAACATACAAAGCAATGACATCTGGATTTCTCTAAACTTTTATTTTCTCAAAGTCTTCCTTTGCACAGTTAGCAGTTGGCATTGTATCAGCATCCTGATCCAATATAGAATTTGATTTTCCAACCTCCTTTTTAAATAAATATACATACATTTATGTAAATACATATATAATTGAATAAAATAAGTTAGTACAACAAGATACTGATGGGTTTAAATGTGTTAACACAATTTTCCAGCTCCAAGTTAACTTTCCTTTTGAAGAGCTTAAAAGGCTTCAGAGTCAAAGAACCACAGGGACAAATTTAAATCTCTCATTCTTTATTGAAATGTCAGAGATTCCAGCCATCCTTCTACTCAAGCTACTTTGTAGCTTCACATCTCTTTGTCCTCTCCCCAACCCAGGGCCCCAGCCTATCCTCTGTAAAGGTGCCAGGTGCTTCCAGACTCTACTGCATCTTTTGCTCTCAATTCAGCAGAGTAGCTGTGTGCCACCTGTGGAAAGTGATTACTAAAAGAAAAGGACTTTATGCTGTCAAAAAAGCTTATGCCAGTTTAGGCTACAAGAAGAACAGTGTCAAGAATAATGAAAGTGGCCATATTGCTCAGAACTTTGTAAGAACCCAGTGGGAGTTTCTTGGCAGCATACTTTAAAAGGGATCTAGACAAACCACCATCTGGAAAGAAAAGAGTAACCAGAGCAATTGAGGAACAATTATAAAATCTAGGGCCATTTCATCTGGAAAAGAGAGAGCTCCAGAGAACTGAACTTCAGTCTTCAAACAGGCTTATTCTGTGTATGTAGGGAGTACAACTACAACAAATGGATGAAAGTTCAATGAATGGATGAACACAGAAAAATTTTCCTTAACATGATTTGTCAGAAAGTGTTCAAAATTCTGAAGAGTTGCCTCAAGGTGATGGAAGTTTCTTTTCGGAAGAAGCAAAATAAACCCAGCAAGGATTTCATGTCAGAGGGTGGTAGATACCCAGACAGAAGGTTGAACTAGGTAACTTCTGAGACCACAGTTCTAAGTAGTTGAAACTTCAGTCCCTGCTGAATAATAAAATAATATTAGTAACTTTTTAACCTACATCTATAATCCATTCTACCCAGTTTAAGTGGTACTGGGTACTGCTGACTGATCTTTCTTATATATAATTTTTACCAGAATAAAATCTACAAGTTGAAACCAATTTCCTTTAAAATATGGACAGTTGCTTATCCCTATGATGGACAATTAGGCACTGAACTCATGCTTTTTAATGGAAGATTTACCCTCATATTGCTCTATCATTGTATAATGTGTTCCTAAGTGGGTAGGACTAATAACTGCCTCTCATTTAAGCTGGTATACCTCTATACTGGTATAGCTCTTCCTATAGTGTTTTAATACAGATTATTTTCACAGCAACCTATGAGTTAAACTTATTGGTAATGATTTCCCACTTTGCAGAGGAGGACACAAAGAAGGAAGTAAAATAACTTAGTTTAGGACACTGAAGCTAACTGGAACTGGGCTGCACATTGGTTCATTGTTTTTTTTTCATTAGTCTACTTTTTTTATTTGACTCATTTTTAAATTAAACTAAACAAACAAAAAACTGCGAGGAGAAGGGGAGTATATGTGAGAGAGATAGAGACAAAGACAGAAAGAAACTAAGAAAGATTTAGATCAAATAAAGTACAAGTAATGGGCTAGTCTGGTATATATTTGTCATATATTTGAATGCCTTTAATGGTGCAGATAATTTTGAAGGAAATAGGAATATTGCCTCAGACGTTGAAGAAATAAATATCCACACCCCGGTTGTGTGGTTATAACTAAATGAGTTGGCTTTTTGGTTTGGGTTTGTTTTTTTTTAATGCAAAATGTTTATTTAAAACACCCTGTAGCTTTCTCTTTTCCTTCCTTTACCCTGACAAGTATCCTTGAATACAAATAAGAGGATGTATTGGACATCCAAGCCAGAAAGAACCTTAGATACCATCTAGTGCCATCCTTTCATTTGACAAACACATGAAGTAAGTTTCAGAGGAGCTCCCAGACGGCATCAGTGCACAATTATCAAAGGACTTTTATTCTGATAGCAGAAAGCTACTGGCAGTTCTGGAATAATCCAAGGGAGTGGGGTGGGAAATAAATTAGTAATCATTTCTGAAGATACATTTCTAAGTTTAACCAAATTTGCCTTTCTGTTTTTGACGCACTTGTGATATTGACGAAACCATAGGATCCCATATTGAAATCCTCAGGATTATACAAAAATCTCCTTAATGAGACAACCTCTTCACCCTACCTCCTGCCAAGAGGATTACCACTATGTGTTCAAAGAAGGCTTTGGGTAGGGCCCCTCAATCAGATTATTCTTATCTAGGTGGAGAATACAAACTTGGAAACTTAATTGGACATTGAAGAAATGCTATTAGAATTTTAGGAAGTCATTTGTATTCCATTTCTGAGATGCGGTCTGGCTAATAGAATTCTGATAAGTAAAAAAGCCAAAAGATTTTTCATAATTGGATGTGAATTGAGTCCAGTGGCCAATCACATTTAAGATGGAAAACTGCCACAGCCTTCCAAAAGAAAGATTTCTGTGCTTCTTTCATTTTGGGGAAGTGACACTCACTGGAGCTGTGATCTTCCTGTTGTTTCTCATGTTGTATAACTCTAAATTTTTAAATTATTCTCTTCTATTTTACATGCACAAGAAGAACAGTAGAGATAAATAATTATTTAAATATTACTTTCGATTTAAATTTTATTTAGATCTGATTAATTTCTTCCAAGACAATTTTATCAACTGAGATTCAATATTTGTGATTAAAACATCCTCTACCTTTTAAAAATAAATTTTAAAAATAAATTGGGCTTCAGTTGAAGAAACTTTTCCAAATATGCTTTTTTAAAATCCTATCAAAAATTCCCCAAGTTAGATTTCATTTCAAATTGAAAATTACTACCTGAATAAAAAAAGCCAAGGCCAAAGAGAGTATGAGATGACATAATAACAACTAAAACTCAACAATTAAAAAGGAGGACATTGTCAATTACTAATGGAAATGAATAAGTTAGAATAGAAGAGAAGCAAATACTTCAAAAGAAATGCTACCATAATAATTTGGAGAAGCGTGGGTTCAAAGCAGCAGAGTAAAGCTAGTCTTCTTTTTTTTTTCCCCTCAAAAAATCACTCCCTATTTACTAGAACAAGAAACTTGTTCCTCCATCTTTAATGAAAATAAAAGTGTTTTGTAACCACCAATAAGACAGAAAGTAGATGAAGAATTAGTCTGATCCAAATGCCTGGGTTAGGGGTTTGGAGACGGAAAAATGCAGGTACACATATTCATAATGCACATATATATAACACACATATGTATGACACATATATGTGACATACATTAATTCTGCATGATGACTACAAGGCTGTCTATTTCATGTATTTTGTGAATAATTGAAATAGTTCCTAAATGTTTAAATCTAAAATAAATCAGGTAGATTTGTCTTGAATAGCTGAAGTAATTGAAGCACCAGATATCACTGAAGGTGGGATATAACTAGGTATGGTAGGGTGGGAGCTTAAAACAATAAAATGGTGAAATATCTATATAAGAAGTTAGATGTCCAGGTTCCCAAGTACTCAGGCAGGTGACTATCTTCCCCTATTCCTCCAAAAGAGGAGTTTTATTTACTGGAGAACAAGAGAGGCTTTAGATTTTAGAAGTACTAGACACAGAGGAAGATGGTAGTTACAGTACTAAGAACAGGAAACTAAGGGAAAATCTGCACGTGAAACAGAGATAACTGCCTCAGATCAATCTCCTTCCTCCTCCTGGTCACAGTTGGGCAGATACCCTTTAAACAGAAAAATTGAGGGTTCACAACAAAAGTTAAGCTGAGCCATCAGAAAAATGCAAATCAAAACCACAATGAAATAAACTTCACACCCACTGGGCTAGTTATAATAAAAAAGACCTGACTGTTAAGACATATCTGTTATTATTATAACAAATGTTGCCAAAGATGTGAAGAAATCAGAACCCTTAAACGTTGCTGGTGGGAATGTAAATGGTGCATCTACTTTGGAAAACAATCTGACAGTTTCTCAAACAAACATACAGTTATCATATGATGCAACAATTCCACTCCTAGGTATACACCAAAGAGAAATATAAATCTACACCCAAATGTCTATACCAATATTATACATAGTAGCCAGAAAGTATAAACAACACCAACAATCATAAATTGATAAATGGAAAAATAAAATCGATATGGCCACACAATGTAATATTATTCAGCAATACAAAGAAATGAAATACTGATATACACTACAGCATGGATAAACCTTGTATACTTTCTGCTAAGTGAAAAAAGGCCTGTTACAAAAAATGACATGTTGCATAATTTTACTTGCATAAAATATACGGAATAGGCAAATCTATAGGGACTGAAAGTAAATTGGTTGTTGCCTAGGGCTAAGGAGTGTGGGATGGAAGGGGTTGCAAATTGAAGGCTAAGGGGTGAGGGTTTTTTTTTTTTTTTAATTTAAAAAATGTTCTAAAATTGTGATGTGGATGCACAAATCTGTGAATATACCAGAAAGCCATTGTACACTTTAAATAGTAAATTGTATGGCATGCAAATTGTATCTCAATAAAGCTGCTTAAAAAAACAAATGTCAGGCTGGTTACTTTATTGCCCTTCAAGAATGCCTCTCTAATATACACAGAGCCTCCAATGAGCTCAGTTTTCAACAAGAAGCACCTATCAAGGGTCACCAGACATTTGAAGAATGCCTCCATCATGAAAGATGGTGACCAAAAAATGGACAAACGGGGGCGGGAGGAAGAACTCGGAGAAAACAGGAGTTCAGAGCAATGCAAAGAATATAGGAAAAATTCAAGAAATTATAATTAATACCTCGGAGAAGATATTGAATCCATGAAGCAAGAGGAGGAGACAAAAACGTAAACAAAAAGGGTTTTTCAAAATTAAAAAATTGAAAACAAAATGTAAAACTCAACAGAAGAATTGGAAGATAAATTCCAGACAATTTTCTCAGGAGAAAGAGAAGGAGAGAGAGTGAGAGCAAGAGAGAGAAAGAGAGAAGAAAAAGACAAAAGATTAACAATAAGAGAGAAAATACAGGAAAATAAGAGGTTTGATCACCAAGGGACATGGAAATATAGCTATTCCAGAAGACAGAACTGGGAAAATATAGGGAGAAAATTAACAAGCAAACAATACAACAAATTTATCAGACCTGAAAGAAGTCTACAATCAAAAAAACACTTACTGAGCATCAGCAATAATGAATATGAAAAGCTTGTTGTGATATTTTAGAACACTAAAAATGCACTGTAGATCCTAAAGGCTTCCAGAGAGAAAAAAAAATACTCTATGTACAAATAATTTGAATAGCATCAGAATTCTCAATAACATTGAAAGTTAGATGACAGCAAACAATTAATTTAAGATTCTAAGGAGAAATTACTTTTCCTCAGGATTATATGTCCAATCAGATTACCAAACTGGTTACAAATTTAACATTTTTTTTCAGTGTCTCAAAACATTTACCTCCCATGTTTGCTTTTTCAGGAAGCTTCTGGATGAATGTGCTTTAGCAAAACAAGGATATAACCAAGAAAGAAGACAGAATCCAAGAAACAGAGGCTCCAACATCAAATAAGTGTAGGGAATTCCCAGGATACTGGTTTAAAATAATTTCAGGACATAGCTGTGTAGAACTTTGAGAGAAAGCAGTTCAGATTGGAAAGTTGGAGGACTCCATGATGTAGCCAAGAGAAAAGCATTGAAGGAGTAAAGATTTGGCCATATGGAAAATTGTATCAAAAGAGTTTTCAAAACTGCTAGACGGTATGGAAAAAAATAAGGAGATATTGAAGGGAAAACCAAACATATAAAAAAAAAACTACTAACTTCAGGAAAATAAATGTGTAGGGAAGCAAATATAATCATTGTACATTATTTGTCTCAAAAATATGGTATTTTATAGTCTTAGCAATAAAAACATATTAATGAATACTGATTTAACAACAGTAACAAAAGAAATATAATAGGAGAATGTGAATCAGTAACCTATAACTTCACCTATCATAATAGAAAATCAATGATTGCATTAATTGCTGAACAAAAACATGTCTTCTATATTACTTAGTAATATAGGAGTTAATTCCAGGAGAAATAGATAAAAGAATTGAAAGTTTCTCTCCAGAGTGGAATGAGAGCAGTGCAGAAGGGAGAAGGCAAAAAACTACTTTTTTTTTTTTTTTGAGTTGGAGTCTCACTCTGTCATCCAGGCTGGAGGGCAGTGGCACACTCACAGCCACCCCAGCGTCGACCTGCTGGGCCCCGGCGATCCTTCCGCCTCAGCCTTCCAAGTAGCCGGAACTACCACGGCTGGCTAATTTTTGATTTATTGTAGAGATGAGGTCTCGCCAAGTTGCCCAGGTGGATCTCGAGCCTGCGGGATCTCGAGCCTGCAGACTCAGGCAATCCACTCGCCTCGGCCTCCCAAAGTGCTGGGATTACAGGCTGAGCCACCGAGCCCGGTTGAAACTACTTTTTAATTATTTCTATGAATCTTTTAGCACTCTTTGACTTTTAGAACCATTTGCATGCAGCAATTTAATTAAAAAGAAATATTATTGTAAAACTTAAGAGGAGTTAGATAATGCATAGTGACTCCCATGCCTAATTGAATCAGAATTCCTGTGCTAAATGTGGGTGTAAATAATCTGATAAAACTCCAGTTGCTGCTACTGCAGTGACCACCCCTCCTGAAGAATGAGACAACTGGAAGCAGTGGTCCAACCCAGGACCAGAATCTTCTTTTCTAGGAGGTCTGTGACATTCTCTCTAGGAAAATTTAAATGTGGCTCTGCCTATAGACAAATTTTAAATTACTTCTCAGAACTTTTCCACATTTACTATGTGTGTGAGCCCATAAAATTCCTAGAAGCAGATAAAAGATCCTTCAAGAGAGAAATGTCAAATTTCTTCCTCCTCCTCCAAATCACAAAAACTCCAAGTAAAATTATTATTTATTATCACCCATATTGATGCTTTAGTCTATATTCAGATGCTTTTATTTAAGGGTATATTTTTGAACAATATACACATCTTAAAATTATGTGACTAATATCTATTTACAATTGAAAAATAAAACTTCAAAAGGTTTGAAAGCACATATACTTAGCAATAAATTTGGTCTTCTGTTCCCACCTGTCTCACCCCACCAACTCATACTCTTAGAGGGTGAATTTTAACAGACTGGTAAATTACTTTGTATGCCACTGTATTTTGAGATGTCAAGGGGGACTGGGATGAGAAAGGAATTCATGAAATGAACTGTTATATATGATGAAAGACAGAATATACATACAGACAATGTATATATATATATATATATACATACATATATATGTATATATATATATATATATACATATATATATATGACAATAGAACTGTGATCTACAAGCTCTGCAGCAATCAGCCCGGGAGGTCAAACAACAATCTCTGCAGAAACTGACCTAGAATAATCAGGACTTGGTCAATGACTGCCAGCTTCTCTAAGTTCCAACACAGGACCAATCAGAGAAAGCCAAATATACTTCCCACATCAATCATATACAATGCTCCGCTTCTGGTTATCTTGCCTCCAGCTTTTCCATGTCAACAACCTTCAGTTAGAGCACATCTGAAGATTTTTTTTTTTAAACTCTAAAGCTTTCCCACACCCCTGCCTCCCTTTGAGCCCCTGCCAAATGCTAGTGATGGTGGTTCATTCCTTCACTATAGCAAACTCTGTATAAATATCTTCCGTTTGTTCTCATTCAGGTGGTCATCAAGAAAAAAACAGACAAGAAGAAGTTCTTATAGGGGCAAAAATGACAGTTAATCAGAATAACTGTTTAGTCTGCTACTTCAACGAAAGCTTTATTCATCAGGTCATTCATTCAACTGTTGCGTATTATGCATCCAGTATGAGCCAGGCGCTAAAATAGATTGTATTTCTCTAGGGAAAAAATTGTCTAAGAAGGAAAGCACAGTCTGAAGCCTTGGAAGTTGAAAATTTGAATCTTCAGTTTTTATTTATGGTCTGTAGCAGACAAACTATTTACTTCAAACTTCTCAGAGTTCCTTGATTCAACATGAATGAAAAGAAAGCATCAGCAATGAATGTAATGCCAGAAAAAGAATTACTACTACTAATATTTTTTATGCTAGTCTTCTTATTTGAAAAAAAACTCTCAGCACTCCTGAAGGTTTGTGACACTATTATTAGTCATTATTTTTAATATTATATATGTGATTACATGTCTACTGTCTCTCTCTTTTTTTCTCCCTCTCTCAATTATGTTCTGTTTACTAATCCAAACCACAAAGTTTTTCATTAATAAAATTGGCAAACAAAGCGTCTGAAAGCATTTTGTTCTACTTCTGGTAAGTTTTACTGAAGATGACATTTTCATTAGCACTACTAATGAACCATCCTTATTCCTTTTGGGAACTATGATTTATTAAAATAATTACAAGTTTAAAAAACACCAAAAGAGTTGCACTCATGCATTTTGAATGTGACTGGAGTATTTGCAATAGAAAAATTAGTGAGTATTCCCTAAAGTCATGGTGGCTTTTAAACACTGCATAATTCAGGGTATTACCATCAGGAAAGCATCGCACTGTTGCTCAATACAAGGATAATGTCATTAACATAGTTTTACTCTGAGGCATAAATCACTTAAATGAAGCACCAGAAAAGGAAAAGCAAAAATTTGCTTGGTAAATCTTTCTTGTTCTATGGTTTGGTGACTCTGAATTGAGCCAGAAAGGAATGCATCTAGTGATTTAATTTGAAGACTCTTCCAAGGAAATGTTGCAGTACAAGGGGGATCCCCCCCAAAACCTGGAGTTTATTTATAAAAAATTGTGTACTTATTCTTACATGTTTAAACTTCAGTCATGGTTAGAGTATTTTCTGTTTGAGATGCTTTTCCACTGCTCAAAACAGTTTTTGAACTGGTCAATTTTGAAGTCTTTTAGTGTTTCTGTCTTTTTCTTTTCTTTTTCTTTTTTGCTTCACCTCTTCCACCTAGGCAAAACGTTTCTCTTTGAGGACATTTTTCACTCGGGAAACAAACAAAAAAAAAAGTCGCTCAGGGTGAGATAAGGTGAATAGGGAGTGTGGGACATGGGGGTTATGCCGTTTTTGGTCCAAAACTGTGCCGTGTAGGCAGGTGTACTCATAATCTCCTATCATGGAATGGGCAAACGCATTGAAAATATCTCCAAAAAAAAAATTCACTGAGAGCCAGGCTCGGTGGCTCAGCCTGTAATCTTGCGCCTTTGAGAGGCTGAGGTGAGTGGATTGCCTGAGCCTGCAGGTTCGAGACCTGCCTGGGCAACTTGGCGAGACCTCATCTCTACAGTAAATCAAAAATTAGCTGGGCGTGGTAGCGCATGCCTGTAGTTCCGGCTACTTGGAAGGCTGAGGCGGAAGGGTCGCTGGAGCCCAGCAGGTCGAGGCTACGGTGGCCGGGAGCGGCCACTGCACTCCAGTCTGGGTGAAAGTGAGACTCCAACTAAAAAAAAAAAAAAAATTCACTGAAGCCAAACGTAACGCCTCACAACAATGCTAGCTGGTACACTGATGCCGATGGGTTCCTAGAACACTTAACTAGCAGGGGGGTGGCCTGTACTATAAGGGGCCCCCCTTCAACAGGTAATCCTGTTTGGGGGGGTCACTCCCCATACCCCCCCATTGAATACAATTCTTACTACCCTCTAGGTTTCATGATCTCTCTTCACTTAGCTGTCTGTTTACACAACTTTGCAAGATAATTGTGAACAAATCAGGAGAGACTTAAAACCTAACATAATACAGCATTTAGGAAACTCTCCTAGGGCCAATGTTTTTGATTCCTTTCTTTGAATTGTGACTTTATACTGGAAACTTGGGTGTGACTGGTGGTGTTCTGGTTCAAAGTGCCAGGAAGCTCTGATCAGGTGGAGAGCAAGCTCTGGCCAGGCTGACTCTGAGGTCAGTCTATTCACATCTCCTTTAGGCTAGGAACACAACCAAGTTGCTAGGGATTAGTAAATCTATTCTCCACATTTAATGTGGTCAACTGTGTGTTGGGGCTGTACTCTGAGCACAGAACCTCACTATTAACATAAATTTGGTCACAGAAAGAAGGCTGCTGCAGGAATAAGCAAGAGAAACTCCTATTCGGAGAACGTTCTCACCACAGAATTCACAATTCTTAAGTAGGAGACTACTTTAAAATTTGTGACTATAATCTTCTTTAATGTAAATGATAGCTTCCTAGGGAAGTGATTAGGTCAGGGGTTTTATTACAGGAATAACAAAGACTTTAGCCAGAGCTAGTGCTGGTATCAGGAGAACTGCATTGTTATTCTTTCTGTCCCAAGGAAATCCCTCCTGTCCAAGGGTCCCATACAGGATGCTATTGAGGATGATGCTGATGAAATAGTGCCTTTGGTGGTTCTAGAGACTCTTGAGGTTGGTCAATGGACCAAGTGTGGTTGTCAGTGAAAAAAATTGCTCACCTCCAAGTAGGAAATGTGAAAGCATTAAGAACAAGAAAGCTTTATTTCTTCAATCAGTTCAGTTCAGTTCACTTTAGTTCAAGCAGTATTTAACACCATCTAGTCACAGATGAATATGGCCCAGCTCTTGTTAAATGAAGTCAATACAAACAGATAACTTGCATATACTGTGATATGTGATAAGAAAACAAGCCCTGAAGGAAAAATTAGCCAAAGGAAGAAAGATGGGAACAAGTTTCAAGGCTGGGAAGAAGAGAATAAGACAGCAATGAGGCCCGGAAAATTCAGAGGTAAGCCATTTACAGTGAGGGTCCTTCGTAGTATTACAGATTTAGGACTCTAGTTTTCTTCATTATCTGTCTCTCTAGTTACATATGGTAGCATCATGGCCTTCATCAGCAGAGGTTGGGTTCAGCATCTCACTGAAGTCCCTGTTGAAGCATTGACTACGTCCTCCTATACCGAGGACTGGAATTTAGCCTTCACCTTTTTTTTTCCTTCCTTTTCTTTCTTAAGTTCTCATGTCTTTCAACATGTTGCTGTCAACCTTATTTCCCTTCCTTACATTGCTTCCTCCCGAATTTCTCCAGATGACCTCATTTTGTGAGGCAATGAATTCTAAGCTGAATTTCGGTCTCCAAGATGGCTCTATCCATGAGAAACTTTAAGAGTTCTCAGCAGACTTTGTTCCCAGGGAACTTAAACGCTTTGGCATCCAACTATTTGGGGAGGATTCTATCAAGCAGGTTTTAGGTTTTAGAAAGACAATTGTAAGTGAGCAAAAGATGAAAAGGAATGGATGGCACAGTGAGGGAGGGAGGAAGAGAAAGAAGGAGGCAATAAGGACTGCGATTCTTCCAGTTAGCAGCTGCTCTCTGACATTCTTAGTCCTTCTGCAGATTCAAGCTGACTTAGATAGGGATTATTAGTTTCTGGACTCAAACGAAAAGATTGACACCATTACTAAAGAATTCTTTTAAAATATTTCATTTTATGAGTGTGAAGTTGAGAATCACTTTCTTTCTTTTTTTTTCTGCTATCCTTATAAACATTTTATTTATTTATTTATATTATTTTAAAGATGTGAGGCACAATTAAGGGTTAGGTACATAAGTGGTCATTGTACAAGTAAAGTTTGGTACTCATATTGATGTTATATGCCCCCCTCTTCACTTTTTCTTTGATAATATTTTCTTCTAGTTTATGTGCTCAGTAAAGAAACATTAGAAAACAAAAAAGCACTTTAAAAAACCCCAAAATTATTCAAACTACACACCCTAAAGATAACTGCCAACTAACATTTGCTGTAGATATTTCCAGCGTTTTCCATGCATATATATACATTCCTTACAAAAATAGTATCATACAGTTATTTTGTAAACTCCTTTTATTTTTAAGGAATTTGCATTTTTTTTTTCAGCTTCAGAGAAGCTTACCACGTTGTAATGACAGAACATTAAGGATCTATATGAATGATATTTATTCCTTGGAAAATGTTTGCTACAATTCAGATAATGGGTCAAATGTTAAACATTGTGGTATTGGTGTTTTTATAGATGTTTCTCCATTTAAGATGATTATTAAACATATATCACATGTCTACATACATAAGCATATATCTTCTTTTTTTTTTTTTTTTTTTATGAGTTGGAATCTCACTCCGTCGTTCCAGCTGGAGTGTAGTGGCATGCTCAGGGCCAACCCAGCATCAACCTGCTGGGCTCCGGCGATCATTCCATCACAACCTTCCAAGTAACCGGAACTATAGGCGTACGCTACCACACCCACCTAATTTTTTATTTTATGTAGAGACGTGTTCTGGCCAAGTTGCCCGAACTGGTGTCGAGCCCGCAGGCTCAGGCAATCCATTCGCCTCAGCCTCCCAAAGTGCTGGGATTACAGGCTGAGCCAACAAGTCCGGCCCATAAACATGTACCTTCTAACCTGGTAATCAGATATGAGTGATTCTGTCAATATTCTTTTCTCAACTGGTTTAAGCAAATCAGTTCTATATTGCTTTTCTAGATAAAGTTCAAATTCTTAAATGTGGTATATAAGGCCCTGTTTTGTCTGACAACATCTAGCCATATAAAGTCACATACAGTTCCCAGAACTGTATCATGCTTTTCTGTGCTGCCATTTTTTTAAACATAATTTTTTGGGGGAGCCTGAAGGATTCCTTACCATTTGCCTCATTAACTCCTCTTTACCTTTTTAAATTAAAAAAACTTAAATTTGGTAAAAAAATATAACATAAAATTTACCACCTTAACTGTTTTTAAATGTACAGTCTGTAATGTTAAGCACATTCACACTGCTGTACACCCAATCTCCAGAACTCTTTTCATCTTGCAAAACTGAAACAAAATTAATAATCAAATCTTGCCCTATACCCATTAAACAACTCAGCATTTCCCTTTTCCCAGACCCTGGCAATCATCCTACTTTCTGACTCTAGGAATTTGGCTACCCTAGGTGCCTCATGTTGGAGGAATAATACAATATTTGCTTTTTTTTGTGACTGGCTTATTTCACTTACATAATATTCTTGAGGTTAATCCATGTTGTAGTATATGTCAGACTGTCTTTCCTTTTAAAGGCTGTGTATATATAACACTTTTGTTTATCCATTCATGAATTGATGGACACTTGGGTTGCTTCCTCTTTTGGCTATTGTGAATAATTCTGCTATAAACATAGGTGGACAAATTATCTCCTCAAGACCCTGCTTTCTACTTTTTAAGCTTGATTTTTTTATGCTTATTTTCCCCAAATTAATAATTTCCCAGATTAAAGTATTTTACATAATAGCTTTTAATATTCACAGAGTATTTTATAAAATGACTGTACGTGTTAAATTGGTTGCTTCCAATATTTCATTTATTAAAACAATGCTAGTGAATACATATTCATCCTTAAGAATCTTAGAATTCTTGGAAGTGAAATCGTTGGGGTAAGAGGTGTACATTTTTTAGGTTTTGATGCATAATGTTATAGTGCAAGTGCAAGCTTCAAAAGGTTTCTTTTTATGGAATATCATCCTCGGCTGTTAGCACCCTGTATCAACAGGGCAAAGGCTAGCAGCCTAAGTAGTCTATGGACTCTTTAACCTCAAAGGGAATATATCTTTATATCAAAATTCTTATTCAGAAGTGAAAGGTATTATGTAAGTCATTATTCATAGTCAACAAAATTGCCAGGTGCAGTGGTTCATGTCTGTAATTCCAGCACTTTAGGAGACTGAGGCAGGAGGATTGCTTGAGGGCAGAAATCAAGACCAGCCTGGACAACATAGTGAGACCTCATCTCTACAAAAAATTTAAAAATTAGCTGGGCATGATTGTGTGCACCCATAGTCCCAGGTACTAAGGAGGCTGAGGTGGGAGAATTACTTGAGTCCAGGAGTTCAAGGCTGTTGAAAGGTATGATTGCAGTACTGCACTCCAGCCTGGGTGACAGAGCAAGACTCTGTCTCTTAAAACATTTTTTTTAATAAACAAAATGAATAACCAAATCTTGCTGCCTACATTTTCTATTAATGTAAGTGATATCTAACCCATTTAAAAATGGTCCAACCGGGCTCGGTGGCTCAGCCTGTAATCCCACGCCTTTGGGAGGCTGAGGTGAGTGGATTGCCTGAGCCCTCGGGTTCGAGACCCGCCTGGGCAGCGAGACCTCATCTCTACAATAAATCAAAAAAAATCAGCCGGGCGTGGTAGCACATGCCTGTAATTCCGGCTACTCGGAAGGCTGAGTAGCCTTCCTACTCGGAAGGATCGCCGGAGCCCAGCAGGTCGAGGCTGCGGTGGCCGGGAGCAGCCACTGCACTCCAGTCTGGGCGACAGAGTGAGACTCCAACTCAAAAATAAAATAAAATAAAATAAAAAAATAAAAATGGTCCATCCTGAGTAAATATAAAAACTACCCTTAAATTTGTATGTTACTTTTCAGTTTACAAACCACTTCTACTTATATTTTCCTACATTTTTCAAATAATTTGTTATTGTTTTCCATAGTTTACACATGAAGAGATTAAGGCCCAGCAAACTGACTTGCCTGAGGTCACAGAGCTGATAATCAGTGTCTTCTGATTCCAAGTTCACTGCTTTTCAAATTACAGATGATTCATTTATCAATCCTTCATATCTTATAATGAGCAAGCATAATACAGACTTTTCCAAGACTTCTTTTTCAAGCGAGATAGCGGTGGTAATTGTTTTGCAAAAGTAACTAAAAGTTGTGATTTTAATAAGAAGTCATTTTGTGGCCTGTACATATCATATATAAAACATAAATAGTATTTCTCCTTTCCCCTAGAATTGTGCGATGCCCTTCATAGTGCTGGTACAGGGTGGTGTCAACATGATAGGCTCTAGAGTCTGTCTGCTTGGATTTGAATATTGACTTCACAGTACTAGTAATGTGTTTCGAACAAGTTAACCTCTCTGTATTTCCATTTCTTTACTTATGCATGTATAATGAGAGCTTCTGTCTCAGTGTTATGAAATTTGGATGAGGTAATGTCAGTAAAGCAATTAGCACCGTACCTGGCACATGCTAACTGTTTGATACACAATAATTCTTATTAGTAGTTGTTAAGGACTTAGCTAAAATTGTTCATCTCTTTTACCCTGGGGAGGAGGGTCCATGAAAGGGGCTGGGAAGAACAAGTTAAGAGGGAAAGTAGCCTTCTCTGATCCTTTAGTTGACTAGAAAAGTAATCAAAGTCTTCTCTAGTAGACTGTAGGTTCATATCATTCAGTTCAAAATGTTTTTAAAAATATCCTGAGTTATATCTTCTATTACCAACAGGTTATTTATTTAGTAGTTTTAATTTGCAAATGACTGGGAAATTCCAAATATCCTTGGTTATTAATTTTTAATGTAATTCTGCTGTGATCAGAGACATTGGTGAACGATCAATGTGTTTTTTGTTTGGGTTTTTTTTTTTTGAGTTGGAGTCTCACTCTGTTGCCCAGGCTGGAGTGCAGTGGCACACTCACAGCCATCTCAGCGTCAGTCTGCTGGGCTCTGGCGATCCTTCCACCTCAGCCTTCCAAGTAGCCAGAATTATAGGCATGCGCTGCCACGCCCGACTGATTTTTTGATTTATTGTAGAGATGAGGTCTCCCTGCCCAGGCGGGTCTCAAACCCACGGGCTCAGGCAATCCACTCACCTCAGCCTCCCAAAGGCGCGGGATTACAGGCTGAGCCACCGAGCCCGGCTGTAATGTGTATTTTAAAAGAATGTATATTCCACTCTTGTGGGGAATATTGCTCCGGAAATAGTAATGAATCAAACTGGGTGATAATGTTGTTCATGTTTTCTATAATTTTACTGTTTTTCCGTTTACTTGTTGTATCAATTATTGAAAGAGGAGTTCATTGAAAATTCCAACCATATGTGAATTCTTCTATTTCTCCTTTGCATTTTGTTAGTTTTTGTTTCTTGTATTTTAAATCTGTTATTAATCACATATCCATCTAGAATTGTTACATCTTTCTGAATTAATTTATTTACTTTATGAAATATTCGTCTTCATTATTGGTTATTCTCTTGGTCCTGAAATCTGCTTTTTTCTGATATTAATATTGCCACTTCAGTTTTCTTATAATCAGTGTGTGATGTATTTTTTCCGTTTTTTAATTCTTAAAAAATTGTCTCTATATATTTAAGCTGGGTTTTTTTGTAGAAAGCATTTAGTTGGATGTTATTTTTAAATCCATTATGATAATCTCTGGCTTTTAATCAGGATGTTAGGACTATTTATATGTAATATAATTATCAGTATAGTTTTGTGTAAATCTACCATCTTATAACTTTTTTTTCTGTTTGGCCCAGCTGTTCTTTTTTCCCTTATCCTTCTTTTTCTGATGACTTTTGGAGAAATTGCATATTTCTTAAGATTCTATTTTATTTCCGCTGTTGCCTTACTAGATATAATTCTATGTTTTATGGTTTAGTGATTGCTCCAGGGCTTGCAATCTGTATATCTAACTTATCACACTCTACTTTCAAATAATATTAACACTTCAAGTATAGTATAAGAACTTTATGTCAATATATTTCCATTTCCCTTCTCTGGTCCTTCATACTAATGCTGTACATTTTTCTTTCCATATGTTGTGAAATCTGCAATGCATCATGAATTTTGCTTCAAACAGTCCATTTTAATGTAAATAAATTAAAAATTGGAAAAATTCTTTTATATTCATCCACATATTTTCTATTTTCAGAACTTTTCGTTTCTTATATAAACTTGAGTTTCTATCTGGTTTGTTTTCCTTCAGCCTGAGGAAATTCTTTTAACACTCACCGCAGTGAAAATCTACCGGTAATTACTTCTCTCAGCTTTTGTTTATCTAAAACATCTTTATTTCACCTTTGTTTTTAAGAGCTATTTTTCACACGATTCTAGGTTGACCATTTTTTGTTTTCTTTCAGCAATTTAAAGATGTCTTTCCATTGATTTCTGGCTTGCATTGTTTGTGAAGGGAATTCAGCAATATTTCAAAATATCTTTGTGCCTTTGTATGCAACATGTCTTTTTTTTTTTATTGCTTCTCAGCCTTTTGGCCAAGATCAAGTGTAGTATCTGTTCTTATCAGTTTATAGTATATCTTTTAGTCCCCTCTCCTTTTAATATTTTCTCTTTTTCACTGGTTTTCAGCAATTTCATTAAGATATGGCCTGATTTAGTTCTTTTTGTATTTATTCCATCTCACGGTTTGTTGAGCTTTTAGACCTGTGGGTTTTTGGTTTTCCTCAAATTTGAAATATAATTGGCCATTATTTCTTCAATACTTTTTCTGCCTTCCCTTTTGGAACTCTAATTACAAGTATGTTGAACTGCTTGATATTGTCTGACAGATCACAAAGCCTTGGTTTGTATATTTTTCTCTCTATGCTTCACTTTGGAAAATTTATATTACTATGTCTTTAAGTTAATTGCCCTTTTATATTCCAATGTCTGATCTTCTGATCTGCTATCAATTGCACAAAATCATAATCATTTCATTTCAGATACAGTATATTTCAACTCCACAAAGTACCATTTGGTTTCTAAGGTGAGGCAGTATCCCAGGGTTATCAAGATATATCAGTGGACTTCCTGTTATTAAATGCTAATACATTCATAAGAAAAGGATGATTGAATCATCCCAATCCACAGTACAATATCTTTTAGACTCTGGGAGATACTGCTTGTGGTAGCAAATATCCTTTAGTCTTCACTAAATAGTGTTACAAAGGGACTTAGCCAAGTTCAAAAAACAAAAGACAAACACACACTCTCACACACACACACACACACACACACACACACACACACACACAACTCTTGAATATAAATCAAGTCTGTGTGTACATCAGAATTTCTTGAAGTAGAAAATCTGAGCTTCCCCACCCCAAACACCTGAATGGAAGAGGTCATAGGTCAGTAAGAATGATTAACAATCCCCTTTGATTTCTCAGCTTATGATTCTGGTCAAGTCACTTATGTGTGTGTGACCATCAGTTTTCTTATCAGTAAATTGGTGATAGTAATACCTGTGCCAATTGCCAGGGAAGGATGTTATGCCATTTGTGGAAAATAATAAAGGTGAAAACTCTTTGTGAACCTCAAAGTGCCATATGAGCAAAAGGTGCTATTGCTGGTGCTTCTGTTCTGGCAGAATCATGTTGTTCTGGACCTTTCTCTGGCAAAAGTCCACACCCCTCATTCTTTCTTATTCTCCCTTTCCCTCTCTCTTTGCCTCAGGCTCCAGAGAGTCTGGCTAATTCTGGGGACATCCATTAGGCATGTGAATGGCAGCTTTTTTGCAATAGTCCCAAACTGTAAAGAATTCAAATGTTCATCGACAGATGAATGGATAAGCAAATTATGCTATATCAATAAAATGGAATACCACTCGGCAATAAAAATGAGTTAATTATGGTTTAACAACACAGGTAAATATAGGTAAGAAAAGCTAGACCCTGATCTCCCTCAAAGAGCATGCTCCCATATATATCAAATTTTAGAAACTGCAAATTAATCTATGCTAACAGAACATACTTGAGTGGTTGCCTTGGGATGGGTTGTGGGGGACAGTCAAGGGCAGGAGGGAGAGATTACAGAAAGCCTTGAGGAAATTTTGGGGGTATAAAGGATGTATTTATTATCTTTATTGTGGTGATGGTTTCAGGGAATGTACTTTTGTCAAAACTTATAAAATTGTACACTTTAAATATGTACAGTTTATTTTATGCTAATTGTAATTCAATAATGTTTTTTTTTAAAAAAACTATCAGGCTAGGCTCGGTGGCTCAGCCTGTAATCCCAGCACTTTGGAGGCCAAGGCGAGTGAACTGCCTGAGCCTGCAGGTTCGAGACCAGCCCAGGCAACTTGGCTAGATCTCGTCTCTTCAATAAATAAAAGAAAAATAGCGGGCATGGTAGCGCATGCCTGTAGTTCCAGCTACTTGGAAGGCTGAGGCGGAAGGATCGCCAGAGCCCAGCAGGTTGACGCCGAAGTGACTGTGAGTGTGCCATGGCATTCCAACCTGGGTGACAGAGTGATACTCCAACTCAAAAAAAACCAAAAAAAAAAAAAACTATCATACAGTCTGTTTCTTATCAAACTAAACATGTACCTACTGTACCCAGCAATTGCACTCTTGGACATTTATGTAAGAGAATTGATAACTTATGCTCACACAAAGATTGTACATGAGCACTCACAGCAACTTTAGTTGTATTAGTAAAAATCTGGAAAAAACACAAATGTCCTTCAGTGGGTGAATGGTTAAATAAACTTTGGTACATTCCTACGATGACACACTACTCAGCAATAAAAAGGAACAGACTATTCAATACATGCAACTTGGAAGGATCATAAGGGTATTGTGAGCAGTGATAAAAGGCAATCTCAAAAGGTTGTGTCCTGTATGATTCCATTTATACAACATCCTTAGATGACAAAACTACAGAGATGGAGGGAGACTAGTGGTTGTTAGGGAACAGGGATGGGCTAGAAAGGTGTGATTCTAAAGAGATAGCAGAAGGAAGTTCCATAGCAGTGATGGAATAATTCTGTATCTTCATTTTTGTGGTGGTTACACAATCTATATGCAGGGCCAAATTATGTAGAAAGACACACACACATACATACACCCACACAAAAAACTGGTGAAAACTGAATAAGGTCTATAGTCCACTTAACATCATTGAACCAATGTCAGTCTCTTGGTTTTGATATTGTATTGCAGTCACATAAGATGTTACCCTTGAAGGAAATTGTGTTCAAGAGACACTACACCATTTTTGCAACTTCCTATAAATCTGTAACCATTTAAAAATAAACATTCTTTTAAAAAGTTAACAAACTTACATAATAGGAATTTAAAACTTCCCTGGAGTCCTCAGGTTGGGCTAGGTAAATTACAACTCTTTAAAGATATACTTTTTCCTCAAAGCCCTCTCTAAATGCCTTTAATTACGCAGCCAGTATGAGACAAAGAGCAAATGCACTCATATTCCTCCCCATGTTAAACAAAGGCAAAAATTCAAAACTGTTGAACAAGTCTATGAATATATGGTGCCTTGACTGGTCTTATTTTTTCCAGGCAAAAGTCACTCAAATGTGTGTTCATAGAGGTAGGGACAGTATCCTTATGACTCCAGGTCCTACACAGGGTTTGACTCATAGGAGGAGCCCAGAAAAGGCTTTTGGAAGGAAGAAAACTAGGGAGGGAGGGAAAAAGAAGTATAAAGAAAGGGAAAGAACCCCCTTTGCAGAAAGGTTGTGTTTAGTTTAGGACAGATCAGTGTATAGATCCAATTCCACATGGTGGAGGCAGTACGGGGATGGAAGGAAAAGTCCCATAGTGTGGACTTATGCATCTCTAGAAAATGAAAATCAGAACTCTTGCTGGATTCTGCTTTCACCGGGGACAAGGAGTCCTGGCTAAGGCTGCAACTATGTAGATGATAGCCAGGCTGGGAATGGGGGGACCTGAAGGAATCACTGAAGCTGTCTGAAGAAGAAAGTTTTTTGGGTTTTTTTGTTTTGTTTTTGAGTCAGGGTCTCACTCTGTCATCCAGGCTGGAGTGCAGTGGCATGATTGCGACTCACTAGAGCCTCCAACTCCTGGACTCAGGCAATCCTTCTGCCTTAGCCTCCCCAGTAGCTGGGACTACAGGCACGTGCCACCATGGCTGGCTAATTTTTCTATAGAGATGGAAGTCTTGCTATGTTGGCCAGGTTGGTCTCGAACTTCTGGGTTCAAGTAATCCTCCTGCGTCATCCTCCCAAAGTGCTAGGACTACTGACATGAGCCACCATGCCCAGCACAAGTAGTGGGAAGATTTTAAAGGATAAACATGAGCTGAGATATGGACTGACATTCATAATTCAACCAAATATGAGCAAATACCAAGCCCTATCCAGAAGTCAGGTGTGGAACCCGAGGACAACTTAGAATCAGAATCAGGAGTCAGAAGGAGACAGGATTGACAGGGACCAAAGACAAGAGTGGAACATTAAAACTAGAGGAAGTGATTGTTACTCTTATTTGTTCTGGTGCCCTCTTGTAGGGTTTGGGCCCACTTGGGTGACTGACTTAAAGGCACAGTCAGAGCTGACCGCCTCATTGGTTAATGACAACATAAAGAAGTTAAGAGGGTATGAAACTCTCTAAAATATCATGGACTCCTCAAAATAGTAGGAAAATAGTAAATATTTATACAAATTCTTATTTATTTATTTGTTTTTGCGTCAGAGTCTCACTCCCTCACCCAGGCTGGAGTGCAGTGGCACGCTCACGGCCACCCCAGCGTCGACCTGCTGGACTGCCGCGATCCTTCCGCCTCAGCCTTCCAAACAGCCAGAACTACAGGCGCATGCTACCATGCTTGGCTAATTTTTGGTTTACTGTAGAGATGAAGTCTCCCCAAGTTGCCCGGGGTGGTCTTGAACCTGAGGGCTCAGGCAATCCACTCACCTCAGTCTCCCAAAGTGCTGCGATTACAGACTGAGCCACCTGGCCTGGCCATATGCAAATTCTTAGAGCTTCCTTCCTCAACGCTATTTTGAAGACTATGTAATTCAGTTTTGGTAGGTTGTCTGGGTTCAATGTGAATAACAACTAAACTACTCCTTGTTCTACACACCTCCTTCTCCCATATGACTCCAAGGCTTTAAAAAATAGCCTAATCCTGTTTTGGGGCCTGTTTCCAGTTCATTATTTTATTACACTGCCTGGTCTATGCTTACATGTCTTCAAGTTCTACATTTTCTCTTATAAACCCTTTATACTATGGCATAACTATTCAAGTTTACAGGATATAGACATAGCAGAAATATGGATATCCAATTTTTCTAAGAAATACATTGAACATATAACTATGAGGCTGTTTTTCTTAATGACAGCTCTTGACTTATACTTCTCATCCATCTTCTTAACCTTTCACATTATTTCCTAAGCCATTTCATCTTCCCTCTAAAATGCCAACCTAAAAATAAGTAATCGCACTGAAAAGGATCCAGATGGAAACAGAAAAACATGGACACACTCATTCACTACGTTAAACGTTTTCTATATTTGTCTGTAGACTTGCTTGCTTCTCATCTTCACTTCTGTCTCATCACAGAGGGTATTAGTGATTCACAGAAACGTTCTGACCTATTGAAGCAAAATTCAATCTATGGGTTTTCCATTTCAGATGGTAATAGTTGATTTTTGGCAACTGTTAGGCCTTTATGAAAATTACCTGGAAATAAATGTGACTAATTCATAGTGTGTGTGTGTGTGTGTGTGTGTGTGTGTGTATTTTTTTTTGAGTTGGAGTCTCACTCTGTCGCCCAGACTGGAGTGCAGTGGCCGCTCCCGGCCACTGCAGCCTCAACCTGCTGGGCTCCGGCGATCCTTCCTCCTCAGCCTTCCGAGTAGCCAGAATTACAGGCGCGCGCTACCACGCCCGGCTAATTTTTTGATTTATTGTAGAGATGAGGTCTCACCTGCCCAGGCGGGTCTCGAACCCGCAGGCTCAGGCAATCCACTCACCTCAGCCTCCCAAAGGCGTGGGATTACAGGCTGAGCCACCGAGCCCGGCTCTATTTTTTTTTTTTGAGTTGGAGTCTTACTCTGTCACCCAGGCTGGATTGCAAGTGCGGTGACATGCTCACAACCACCCCAGTGTTGACCTGCTGGGCTCAGGCGATTCTTCCGCCTCTATCTTCCAAGCCTCCGGAACTATAGGTGCATGCTACCATGTCTGGCTAATTTTTTATTTATTGTAGAGACGAGGTCTCGCCAAGTTGCCCGGGTTGATCTCAAATCCGTGGGCTCAGGCAATCCACTTGCCTCGGCCTCCCAAAGTGCAGGAATTACAGACTGAGTCACCAAGCCTGGCCAATTCATATTTTTTTATTTAATAGCGCTAGGACTTTAGATTGTTGTATGTGTTCTCAAGAGGCATACTTTTTGTTTGTTTCAAGTGGTTGGAGAAAAAAAGATACGTCAAGCTCAGAACATGGCAAATTCCCTAATTTTTCCTGCTGTATGAATTTGGAAGACTTTCTAAGGCAGACCTTTAGCCGCTTGGATACAGATAATCAGGACACTGCAGTCATGAAAACAAGATGAATGTGATAAATTATAAAGAAAACCAGAAATGTGAAATATCAAACTAGTCAGAATCCCTAATGAACTATTTTTTTAAATTCTTTTTTTTTAGAAGAAAGAACAACATGTACGTACACTTATATCGGAGGGGATTTAATGAGTAACTTGTTTTCAAGGAACCCTCTGATGTCAGTACACATTTATCTACATCTGTGCCTTTCTTATCTACAGTCCTGTTCAATGGCAACTGGCAATCAGAATGAGAAGTTTGAGACACCACAAGATACTGAATCACCAAAATAAATAAATAAACAAACAAATAAATAAAAACTTACATTCATTACTAAAGCAAGAAATATTTCTACACCGCATTAGAATATTTATCAGAATAAAGAGTTGAAACAAAAAGTATTTACTGAATAACTGTCTATTAGCCAGGTGGAGTCTACCCTAGGCAGAATGAGGAATTTTTGTGAGGTTATATGAAAGAGTTATAAATTTTAGGATTAAGTTAATAATCTAAATCACTGAGGTCTATAAGCTATTGCCCCATAATATGAAAGAAAATTGGTTCCTAAATTGTGGTGCTTTGGAAAATAGTCCAAATGTGAGACTTAGATCTGCTGTCAATAGGTTTCATTCTACAAGAACAATCAGTCGTGATTTGATTATCTTGTAGACCCCAAAACAGATTCTAAATTTTAAAGTATATATGCTGCAAAGGCAACCAAATTTTTGTGCACATCATTCAGAAGAAAATGTTGAGCCAAAAACAAAAACCAAGAGAGTGTAGCTTTAAGTATTGTGAAGGTGACAAAATATAATCACTCTATTCTCCATATTAACATGTCCAAATTCCACTACGTAGGTCTTGCTCACACATAGCCTGAACCAAAACTGGATGTGACCTCTCTCCTCTTTAAACGCTATGAACTGTGAAGTTATTGACATGTGACTCCAAGACAGCTATTTAGTCTGGGTGGCTCACACCTGTAGTCTCAGCACTTTGGGAGGCCAAGGCAGGAAAATTGCTAGAGCCCAGGATTTCAAGACCAACTTGGGCAACATAGTGAAAGCTTATCTCCCCCTGCAACAACAAAAAAAGAAAAAAAAAAGAAAATTAGCTGAACATGGTGGTGTGCTTCTGTAGGTGTGCTTCTGTAGTCTCAACTATTTGGGAAGCTGAGGTGAAAGGATCCCCTAAGCCCAGAAGGTCCAGGCTGTGGTGAGCCATGATCATGTCACTGCACTCCAGCTTGGGCAACAGAGTGAGACTCTGACTTGAAAAAAAAAAAAGATAACTGTTCATTCCTTGGTCAGGGACTTGCTCTCTTTTTCTTGTGAAATGTATCATATTCTACTCTGTAACACAGTGGTTTATCTACAGGTGTTATCTCCCCTACTAGAGTATAAACTTTTAAAATGCAAGGACCATGTCTATTTTATCTTCTTTGAAGTTACACAGATGACAACACAGTTCTAACTTTCTATTCTTTATAAAATTATTTTCATCTGCTAATACCTAACACATTGTAGATGCCCAAGAAGGATTTGTTGATTGGACTGACCGAATGAATAAATAAACAAAACACTTCCAATTATTTCCCTCTTATCAGAATTCCACAGGTATCTAGTAGAGAGAGGCCCAGAAAACAGAAGGTCAACTTTTCAAAGGGCATTTGTTGGAATGGAGCCTGGCAGGCTGGCCTGCCATCCTCAGTTCACTGCCCATCAAACACAAATACCGCCACTGACTCTTCCATTTCATACTGTAGTATTTGGTTGCACCCCGTGGCGTCCTGGCAAGCTATCCAGGAACGCTTCCTCAGGGAAATGTGGATGTCTGACTCTACACTAAAAAGATATTTCAGAGTGGTTAGTGCAGGATTTGTCACAAACTACTCCCACCACTTGGATGTCCAAAAAGCAAGCATTAGTATGACTTTTCTCCCCCAGGTGGCAAGGAGAATTAAAAACATCTAAATCGAAAAAAGCATCTAATTAGAAGAAACCAATGGGGCATTTTGTGTTAAAGTTCTCTCTATGCCAAGTGCACAGGAGTAAATAAAATAGAAGATGGTGTTTTGCTTTCAAAATGGAATTTTGCAAGACTTTCTAAATGGTTTCACGAACTATTATCTGTCCTGGAAAAGGAATGTTATCCTTAGAGGAAAAAGCACAAAGTTAGTTTAGAATATGTGGAAAAACTCTATAAGTCACTTTCTTATGAAATACTTCTGTTTTAAAAAGCAAATTTTAAAATGTGACTTTAAGAAAGAAAAAATGCAATTTGAGAATGATCACTTTATTTATTGAATTATTATCTAGAGGCCCACTGGCCACCTGTTTATAGTCAGTCCTTCATTTTTATCCAATCACAGGTGAAGTCAGAGGCACTTAGATTTTATGAAAAATCTGCAATTCTTCACTTAGAACATTGACTAACTGCTGTATTTTCTTCACAGACTGTCACTATTGCATTATAAAGACTAGAAGAACAGGCCCTTGTTCTCAAGCAGGAAAACACAGAAGCTTCATTTGTTTATTATTTTTAACCACTATGCATTTTGTGTGCTTTATAGTGTCTTCAGTGATTGTTTAATTGTGAATTTGTCGGCATGTGATTTGAGGTCAGCTGTTTGTTCTCTGGGTGGTACAGTCAATCCATAATCCTGATAGGGAGAAATCACATTAAAGTTCAGGCTTCAGATTCTAGACTGTCAATAAATAATCTCCCTCTCTTAAAGTCTTCTATGTCTATCAAACTGTTTAAATTTCCTTGAATATTACTTAGAATGTATTTTTTAAAGCACCTTTCCTCCTTGTCATTGCTTTAAAAAATGCAGATAGGCAAACAGAAAGAAAAAGTTGTCTCCAATTCCACCACTCAAAGGTAATCACAACTAATATTTTGGTGCACTGCATTCCAGGCTGGTTGAGAGAGTTCTTTGTTGTTGTTGTTTTAATAAGCACTGAAACAAACACAAAATAAGCTTTACCAAGGTTTTAAAGTGATGTCACCTTCTTAAAAATGTGTTTTTCTAAGCTAGAACCACACAAAAAAAGATTTTCTTCCACTTAATGTTTTCAATTTGCTGCCAGTGTATACAGCTCAAGTGGGCCATCAGTCTCCAGGAAAATAGATTTTTAAAAAAAATTTTAAGTCAGGGTCTCACTCTGTCACCCAAGCTGGAATGCAGTGGCAAGATCACTGCAGCCTTGACCTCTTGAGTTCAGGTGATCCTTCCACTTCAGCCTTCCAGGTAGCTGGGACTATAGGTATGCACTACCACCCCTAGCTAATTTTCTGATTTTTAAATTATTTTTAATTTTAATTTTTTTTTTTTTAGAGAGAGGGTCTCTCTATGTTGCCAAGGTTGGTCTCAAACTGCTGGGTTCAAGTTATCCTCCCACCTCAGCCTCCCAAAGTGCTGAGATTACAGACATGAGCCACCACACCCAGCTGAAAACAGGCATTTTTAAGAACAAGGTGAGGCCAGGCACAGTGGCTTAGCCTGTAATCCCAACACTTTGGGAGGCCGAAGTGAGTGACTTGCCTGAGCCCACAGGCTTGAGAACAGCCTGGGTAACTTGGCCGACCTCATCTCTACAATAAATAAAAAAATTAGCTGGGCATGGTGGTATGTGCTTGTAGTTCTAGCTACTTGGAAGCCTGAGGCAAAAGGATCGCCTGAGCCTAGCAGGTTGAGGCTGCGGTGGCCATGAGCGTGCTACTGCACTCCAGCCTGGGCAAGAGAGTGAGACTCCGACTCGAAAAAGGTGAAATGCTATTTCAAAGCCCATTATAAGAATGTTTTGAATGCTTCCTTTTGACCCATCTCCTGCTCCTCCCAGATCATCCCCCCAACCCAGTACTTCTTTTCCTTCTTCTTTTGATTTTTTGAGTTGGAGTCTCACTCTGTTGCCCAGGCTAGAGTGCAGTGGCATGCTCACGGCCACCCCAGCGTCGACCCGCTGGGCTCTGGTGATCCTTCTGCCTCAGCCTTTCAAGTAGCCAGAACTACAGGTGTGTGCTACCATGCCCGGCTAATTTAAAAAAATTTATTGTAGAGACGAGGTCTCGCCAAGTTGCCTGGGATGGTCTCTAACCGGCAGGCTCAGGCCAGCCACTCACCTCAGCCTCTCAAAATGCTGGATTATATAGGCTGAACCACCGAGCCCGGCCCAGAAGTTTTGTTTTAATTATCTAGAACACTTGCAACCACCTTTCCAAACACAGATAACTTAAAACCTTTATTTTTTGAGTTGGAGTCTCACTCTGTTGCCCAGGCTGGAGTACAGTGGCATGCTCATGGCCACCCCAGCGTCGACCTGCTTGGCTCAGGCGATCCTTCCACCTCAACCTTCCAAGTAGCCAGAACTACATGGGCACGCTATATGGCCCGGTTAATTTGTTGATTTATTGTAGAGATGAGGTCTCGCCAAGTTGCCCAGGTTGGTCTCAAACCCGTGTGCTCACACAATCCTCTCACGTCAGCCTCCCAAAGTGCTGGGATTATAGGGTTTGAGCCATCACGCCTGACCAAGCACTTCTTAAACACTTACTCTGGGATCCCTAGTGTGCTTCTCAAATTTCCAATTTTGCTTCTAATGGATGAAAGCAGGATCAAAAGGATGAAATTGGAAACAAATACAACAAAATATTAATAGTGGTCAACTCTGGACAATTGGAACACAGGTGTTGGTGGTACTAGTTTCTGTATTCTTAGAGACATTTAAAAAGTTCTAAATATTAACAAAATAAAGCTAAACAAAGCATATAATCTCTGCATTCAAAGAGCTTAGGGTCTGGTGTGATGTGCAAATAATTACTGTAAATTCAAGCCTTGCAAACAGATTATGACTGTAGAGCGCATTCTAACAGAGGTTAGTACAAGGTGCTAGACTCGTACTTTGTGCGTTCTAGTTGCTAGAAGAATACAGAGTATGGAGTACATACCCCCTCCACATTTTTCAAGAGAATGTAGAAAGACTTCTGTGAGGAAGCAAAGGTTGACTTGAGGAGGCTGGAAGGGTGAGTAGTTTTCCATGTTTTTTTTTTTCGTACCGTAAAGATAGGAGTGCACTGCAGAACACGTGTAAAATTAGATCCTGAGACCATACCATATTCTTGGGGAAGAGAGCGTTATTTTCAGTGTGACTGAGGTTGTTCTATGTCAGCAGATAAGCTTGGAGAGCTTGGATATTTACTAAGTGGAGAAGACTCCCAAGTATCAAGCTATCCAATGACTGACAAAGAATCAGTGAAGTCAGAGGAATAATATGACTTTTCTGTTGGCAACATCCTTCAGGGGACATTGTAGAAGATGATTAAAGAGGCAGAGAGACCAATTAGGATGGCTACTTCAATGTCTAATTGAGAGATGATGATGGCCTATAATAGGGTAGGGGCAGAGAATGAGGAGAGCAGAGGAGAGCTCTTTACAATTCATCCTTCAGGGAGACACATTCAATGGGAGGTAGGTAGGTTCGGGGAAGGGAAAAGGCAGAATTGATAGTTACTGCTGGTTTCTGAATTGGGCAGTGGGTTGGCTGGTAGCATAAATTCACTGAGATTAGGACGAGTAGAAATGGCTAGAGTACAGGTGAGTAAAATTTGCAGCATGCTGAGCTTAAGAACCATGTGATACATCTTGGAATTACTACCCAAGAGGCCATGAAGCATAGAGATTGGAGTGAGCACAAGCAAGTATACCCTCTGAGTTAGAAGGAGACTTATCAATGCTGATGCCACTTTGGCTGACATGATGACAGTGTTGAAAATGTCCTGGGAAGAGTGAGGGAGAAAGAGGAACAGAGACTGGAACTGTGATGAAACTCGACATTTAAGGATCACAGAGAAGAAGGGGAGTCTGTGAAAGAGACTGAGAGGGTGGTCCAAGGGGAAGGAGGAAGATCAGGAGAGATCAGGAAGTCAGTCAATGTTACATCTGCTACGGGAGGAGATCATTTTAAGAAGGAAGAAACAGTTGCTAGATTAGAGTTAGCAGATAAGTCAAGTAAGACATATTGTTGCCAGATAAAATACAAGACGCCCAGTTAAATTTAAATTCAGATAGAAATGAACACTTTTTAAAGCATGTGTTCCCTATTTTGATTTGCTAAATTTGGAAACCTTAGTAAGATAAAGACTAATATGTATAAGTAGATATGGTAGTTATAGCAAGGTCAGAGGTCTGCAGGGAGCAGAAGCAGGAAGAGACTGGGAACGCTGCATGTGAATCAATCTTTCTAGAATCTAGACTGTGGAGCAATAGGTTGGGATAGACTTGGGAAACAGAGGATTCTTTTAAGGAAACTGACCCTTCATGTTGTCGTCTGCCCACCACCAACCAGAAGCCATGTGAGGTCCAAGACTATGTCTTAGCTATCTTTGTAATCAAAGCTCTGTCCTGCCCAGGGTCTTTTTTTGTATGCATTAGGAACTCAATAAATGTTTGGATTTTTTCCAAGCAAATAGTAAACAACTGAGGTAATCAGGGAGGTATGTTTCTTTTGCCTCTCTCTGAAAATTATGACCCAACATATTTTGGACAAATACAGTTCATATTGATCAGAATGATCTGAAAAAATGGCTTCAGCTCTCTACTTCTATTTATCAGCAAAAGCAGTCTTTTATCCTATAGTCCAATGTCCTTTCTTCCACCTTGCTAATATATAGCAGGAGCAGCAACAGCAGCTAGGAATCTCTCTCTCTCTCTCTTTTTTGAGTAGGAGTCACCCAGGCTGGAGTGCAATGGCATGCTCACAGCCACAGCAGCCTTGACCTGCTGGGCTCAGGCATTCCTTCCACCTCAGCCTTCCAAGTAGCTGGAATCACAGGCATGTGCCACCACACCCAGGTAATTTTTGATATATTGTAGAGACAAGGTCTCACCAAGTTGACCAGGTTGGTCTCGAACCCCTGGGCACAGGCAATCCTCTCGCCTCTGCCTCCCAAGTCCTGGGATTACAGGTGTGAGCCACCACACCCTGCTGCCAAGAATCTCTTAACTGTCTTGTGCTTGTTAAGATTATGCAACTTTCCAGGTGAGTAAAACAAATCCCTAATGTCTGGCTGAGGGGAAAACAAGATAAAACCAACCTTGTGCCAAAATAGCAGAGTAAGTTGTTCAAGAGGGTTTTTGAAGCCTGTGGGAAACTTCAGCCGATCTGACATTTGCTGCTCCACTTGGCTCACAAGCGGCCTTTCCTCCTTTACACAGCAAAGTGAAATCCACTCACCCGATGGAGGAATAAACCAACCACAAAACAAGCCTATTAAAAAGCTGCTCAAGCCTGTCTTAAGTGATTCAAAGCAGGGAAACAAATGCGCGCGTGCTTTCAAGGAAAGGTCTACATTTCTACTCCCAAAACACTCTTGCGTCAACACTGGAGATATGTGGAGATACAGGGAGAGAGGAACAGGAGTTGGTGCTGAAGTGCAGGTCCCAGGACTCCTGCTCAACCTGCTACAGAATGCAGACCTCAGGATGTTTCTGGACGGGGAGGGTTTATTGGTGGAAGAAGAAAGAGAAAAAATGGTTAAATGGAAAAACTTGGATTTTGATGGGTTAGACCTGGGTTCAAATCCCAGATCTCCCCTACTCTTGTTCTGTAGTACTGGGGTGCTTAACGTAGTGGTTAAGAGAAAGCTTTACTGAGGCGAAAGGATCGGCGGAGTACAGCAGGTCGAGGCTGCGGTGGCTGGGAGCGGCCACTGCACTCCAGTCTGGGCGACAGAGTGAGACTCCAACTCAAAAAAAAAAAAAAAAAAGAGAGAGAAAGCTTTAGAGATGGATACATTTGGGTCCAATTCCTAGTGCTACAAGTGGAATGAGAATAGTATTTTCCATGAGAATAGTATGGTATAGTACTTATATATTTTCCTTGCAACCGTTCTGCCATTATGGCTTTAAGAATGGGGAAATGATGAGTAACATCTGAGGAAAGAGGTGAACACGGTAAAGCGAACTTTGCTGCTGAGCAGCAGAAGGGAAAGGAAATCCTTTCAACATGGGGGAGAGGTGGTGGGTAAGAGGTTGAGGGATAGAGATGGCGGGAAGTGGGAGACTAGAGGGAAGAGAAGGAAAAGGGAAGTGACCAGACACTTGTGGTCTGGCCAATTGGCCAGGCTGAACCCACAAAAGGAGGGATTAAAAGAAGTCAGTTCAGTTGGAGTGAATTCCCAAGGAGTAGCCTGTACACCTTCCTGCTTTAAGAAATCCTGGGGGGAGACTGCCCTGTAGATAGCCTCACAATGATCTGGGATGGCCTCACAGAGAGAGAATGGCCTGAGGTAGGTCTGTCTCTTGACTTTGTGCTCTCTGGCCTCATCTGGAAGCTTCTGAGGGCCCAGTGGGGAATGTGGAAGGTCACTGCAAGCTGAGGCCAGCAGGCTTTCCACAGGTCTAGATAGCAAGGGGGAGGTGACACATAGCAGCGGCTATGGGCAGTGAGGAGGACTGTCCACAGGCAGACAGAGACCCAGACCTGCTGTGGTAGTAAGAGCTGGGCTGTTGCTGAACCAGCAGCAAGAAGGAGAGAGGAAGGAAACACCAGGCCCCAGCCAGGCCTCAGGCCAAGAGAACAGACCACAGGTGTCTCAGGCATGGACTTTAGGGGCAGGTGTGAACTGGGCCTCTGTGAACAGTGACATTAGGGACTACTCCACTTAGGGCAGTGAGATCCCAGAGGACAGGACAAGTGACAGCCTTCCTGGGGAAGAGGAGAGGAGGAGCAAATGTTAGAGAAGAAGAAACAGGCCTGGAAGGAAGCGTGAGCCTTGAATTACTTGAACATAGTAATTGAACATAGTACTTCTTCAAAAGAAACTGAGATAACTGAAAAAACAAAAACTCCTTTCCTCCCTACCCGTCTCCCGCCCAACAAAAAACCCATGAGTTCTTTGACTTGACAAGTTTTTGTTCGTTTTCTGCCCTTCAGTGGGATTTGGGGTTTTAGAGGACAAAATGATCAGTCATAAAAAATGAAGTACCTACAAATTATCCAGATAATGTGCAGTGTGTAAATTACAGTCCCCTGCCCCCAGATGAGCTTTGTACGCTTGGGTTACTTACTTAACTTCCTTGAGCCTCATTCTCTTTATCTACAAAATGAGGATGACGCTGCTTCATAAGAGTTGTGAGTATTAAATGAAATGACATGTACAAAGCCCTGGACGCACTGCCCAGTGCATAGTTGTGCCCACTAATGGTTACATAACATCACTACTTAGCTTCTGTGAGCTTCATTTACTACCTCTGTAAATTAGCAATTGCAAAACCCATCTCACACAATGGGCATGCAAATAGTGTAATTTCCTTTTCCCTTCTGTTCCCTGTCTGAAGAGCTGCAGCATACCTTACTCATCTTCTGCCTCAAATAAATTCATCTCTATTCATTTATTCGATCAATAATACTTGCTGAGTCTCTGCTCTGTGCAGGGTTTCCAAGATGATACATGTTCAGTATCGATCATTCTCAAAGCACAGTCTGCACAGTCGGCCGGTGGAGGGGTGGGGGCAATATTCTTAACTTCTTTATATTAGAAAACAAAAATGATGAGAGATACAGCAAAAGCACAGTGATAACTCAGAAGAAGCAGTGTTTGCTTCCAGTTAGGAGTCAGGAAATACTTCCCACATAATATGGCTTTGAACTAGGCCTTGAAAAATGAGAACTACGTAGGCACGCGGAGGGCAGTCCAGGCAGAGAATTGTGGAAGCAACGGCTCAGTGTAGACTGTGGTTTGAGAATGGGTGGGTGGTTCTGTGTGACCAGGTTGGAGAACGTAAGAGGATGGGGAATAATAATAGGCTGGAGAGCTAAGGACAGGTCCTATAAGATGGGTCCATGATGCTACCAAGCTAACAGTCATCATCCTGTCATCTTTCTCATAATATTTTGTAAAAGGAGGGAGAAGGGAAAGGAACTAAAATTTACTGAGCTCCAGATAGATGGAAGTCACTGCACTGAGATCACTACTCCAGTTTCTCTAAACCTCACAATCATGCTGGAAAGTAGGTGTTCACAGACAAGGAAAATGAGGTTAAGTAACTTACCCAAGCTCACACAACTAGAAAGTAATCCACTGAGAGTCAAACCAGGATTTTCCTGATCCAAAGCCAGTGCTGTGAAACAAGGCTTTCAGACCTTACCTGCTCCACCTGTTTTCTTGTGAACGTATCTTTCTCTCTAATTCCTGTGTTCAAGGAAGTTATGTGTCATGTTCTGTAACCAATAAATCAGCATGAAGGGCTGCCTGCAGTCTGATGAGTTGAAACTCAATGGAGAGTTGGTTTTGGTTCTAGAATTCAGGGTCATGGGAAACTGCCAGAAGGAGATGGGTCTTCTCCTCCCTGAAATGGTCTCATAACTATTTTGGCTAGCTTGAACCACCCACGGAGAAGAGCACGGTCAGGGACTAGGACTCAGTTTAAGAAGGTAATGGGAGCCGAAACACAGGAAACTCCAAGATAGTTTCATCTTCTGTTTATTATGTTCCATGTAAATCTTGGGAAGTCATATTTTGAGGTACATCTTAAGTCAGGATAGATGATGGACTCATGTTTATTGGTGATAGGGCGACTAGAAGAAAAGGCTCAGAAATGCGTCTCCTCAGCTGTAACTGACATAATGAGACCCAAGACACTTGGGGTCTTGTGCCCCAAACTTCTCTCTGGGGAATGAGAGACCAGATATGACTACATGAGCCTTGGGGGAAAACTGGGCAATGCCCTCTATCCTTTCCAGACATGAAACTCAAAGAGGCACGTTGTGTTATCCAAGCTCACAGAGGCAGAGTCAAGATGAAAGCCCAAGTATTATAACTCTTAGCCTTTTTTTTTTTGAGTTGGAGTCTCTCTCTCTCTGTTGCCTGGACTGGAGTGCAGTGGCACGCTCACGGCCACCACAGCCTCGACCTGCTGGGCTCAGGCGATCTTTCTGCCTCAGTCTTCCAAGTAACTGGAACTATAGGTGTGTGTTACCATGCCCAGCTAATTTTTTGATTTATTGTAGAGAGGAGATCTCGCCAAGTTGCCCAGGCTGGTCTCAAGTCCTTTGGCTCAGGCAATCCTCTCACCTCAGCCTCCCAAAGTGCTGGGATTATAAGCACCATGCTCAGTTTAACTCCTAGCTTTGTTACTGAGCTGCTCAAAGGAGGACTAAATTGGAGGACTACACACGGTTTACTCTCTCAGTGGCCTGTGATTGATTTTACTAAGAACATGGAGTTTTGACAAATAGAGAAGATAGTAAAGATCAGCTTCTCCAATTTTCTCATTTTATAGATGAGAATCCTGAGGCTCAGAAGGAAATGGATTGCTTAAGGTCACAACAATTTTAGTAGTGGAACCGGGCCTAGGTCCTGTGGTCGGCTGCCTGTGGTCAGTGCTGAGCACTCTTTCTATTAATATTTAATATTATGTTCCACTTACTATGACATATATATGTGGGGATGGGGCGGGGGACCAAAAACAAAATGGTTTTTTGGAGGACCAACTCCTTGTAGTACAGGCTTCCCTTGCTAGGTAAGTGTTCTAGGGACCCATCAGCATCAGCATAGCTAGCACTGTTATGAGAGGAGCATTGGTTTCAGTGAATGTTTCTGGAGTTTCAATATGTTTGCCCATTTCATAATGGATGACTTATGAGCGCACCAGCCCACATTGTGCGAGTGTTCAGCAGTTTTTGACCAAAAATGGGATGACCCCCATGCTCCACCGTCCCTATTTACCCGATCTCACCCTAAATGACTTTAAATGAAGGGGGCCTCCAAAAAGTGAAATTTATTTATGAAAAACCTGTGAATTTATTCTTGCATGTTTGAACTTTGGTCACCTTCAAATTACTCTCCATTTGATGCAGTACACCTATCGAGACTCTTTTTCCACTGCTCAAAACAGTTTTTGAATTCACCAGTTTTCCTGCCTTTTAGTTCTTCTGCCAGTTTTCATTTCACCTCTTTCACATCGGCAAAAAATTTCCCTTTGAGGACTTTTTTCATCTGGGAAAACAAAAACAATGTCACTCGGGGAGAGATGGAGTGAATGGGGGTGTGTGTGGCATGGCAGTCATGCCGTTTTTGGCCCAAAAGTGCTGAACACTCAGTTCGGTGTGGGCAGTGCATTGTCATGGTAGAAGAACCAGCCACCTGTTTGCCACAACTCATAATGTTTCTTCTGCAAACCACGATGCAACCCTCTCAAAATTTCCAGATAAAAACTTTGGTTGATCGTTTGATTCACAGGAACAAATTCCCAGTGTACTGTAAGAGGCTCACCCTCCATAAGATAATTTCGGAGTTTTTAGGGTCCCTCCTCGTGTGTATGTGTGTGTGTGTATTATTCCACTGACTATGATCACCACCCCCCATCCCACACACTCAAATGTGTGAACCAAGAGGTAATCAATGACTTCCTTACCTTCAGACAGGCATACCTCTCCAATTTTAACAAGGGAATAAATGTTTCCTAATTTTATAGTATTTAAAAGCAACCAGTGAAATTCCCCAGACATCTGGTACTTTTCTTGTTTGAAAGTCCCTACACTTTGGATTATAAGACTCAGAAAGTCAAAGTAGAAAGTTAGGTCTCACGTTCCTTCTTACTCTTACCAAAGCTCCCCAAATGTAAAGCAGATTTCCTGCACTACCTGTGACAGGTATCTCCTCTCTGACCAAAATCCTGCATCCATTTTTTTCATCCCAGTAATATACATGGCCTCATGGCTATCTCCTGCCTGGGCAACCAGCAAAACCTCTGCAGGCTGTTTTGCCCTGTGGAAGAAAAAAACCCGAAGCTCACTCTCCAGTCTCTTTTTTCTCAGAGGTGGCCAACCTTGTTCCTGTTAACCAAAGCTGCTTCCCATCACTTCCTGCATAAGGTACTTTGTGAGGGAAGGAAACCTGGACTCTGCTCCTTCTGGGATTAATGCTGTTCTGCCCACTGTTCTCCCAGAAGCCCCCTCCTCTGGGTCTGACATGATGACCTCCTCCAAGATCGGCCCAGTGAGAAGGATGCCTTTGTGTTCTGCTTTGCATTCCTGCAGAGTCCCTCAGGCGCCATGACTGGAAATGATTTGTGCAGGGCACTCAGCCAGCCTCCCTTTAATCACTCCCATACTCGCAGAAATAGGGAATCCCGGCCCCTCACCCAGGGGAGGGAAGGAACCTCCCTCACTTTGACAGGCTCTCCCTCAGGGGTGGGGTAAGCAGTGATTCTGGTCTCCAGGAAAGATGTAAAGAGCCTCCTTCTCTGAGGTCTAATTATGAAATCGATATCTTCAGAAATCGCTCCCCCTTCCCCGGAGCTTCTGCAAGGCAGACACTGCCCAGATAATGTTCAAACATCCTTTCACCGTTCAGGGTTTCCTGAGTACTACTCTGTCTGGAGAGGAGGATGGGATCAGCTGGAACTAAAGGAATGGGTAGAATTTGCTTAGGTTATTTCAGGCAGAGAGATGGTGTAAGCTGGGGTTGGGATGAAGAAAGGAGACAGTCGGGGCATCTGGAGGGGAATAGAGGTGCTTGTTGGGAGGAGTGAGTGATGACTAATCAGGGTCCCACAGCAAACAGAGGGCACACCCGAAATTTGAGTTTATTTGTAAGGTGTGGACATAGGGAGACCACAAAGGACAGTGCAGTAAACTGGTCTTAGTAAGAGCTAAGGTGTCACCTCTAGGCACAGAGAGAGAAGGACAACAGAGAGGGAATTGTGCAGAGCAGCAGTTGACTTAGAAGGAACAGAGGACTTCAGTCCATGGCATAGTAAGCAGGAGGCAACTTTGCAGGGAGAGACCCAGGCAGAGGTGGATTTGCAGTGAAACTGGTGAAGTTTAAGCTTCAGGGACCTAATAACACAGATATCTTTCAAGACATGGGGAGGAGTCCTAGCAGTGTATTCACATGTCTCATGTTTTTGTAAATTTTGCAAAAATAGGATATTTTAGATCTAATTCCCCTCTACCATACTTGTCACAGGTTGGGTGGCTTTGGAGTAGTCGTGGGGCAGTTTTAGGATCTGGTTAAGAAGAAGATGAGTTTGGGTTTGGTAGGATATATATATATATATATATACACACACATATATGTTGCTTACAGTTGCTTCTATACCTATTTCATCGCTAGCTGTCCTGGTATAGGAATGGCTTTCAGGAATACCCTCGTTTCAAACTCAAACTTACCTGCTGTTATGACTTGGAGGTAATGATAGATCATATTGCAAAATGTATGTGGGTAAGTGGAAGAGAACAGAGGTTTGTAATGTATGAAACGAGAAGTTACTGTGAAAATATTTCCCATCATTGGACTTGTTTTTTGTTGTTGTTGTTGTTGTTGGAGTCTCACTCTGTCGCCCAGACTGGAGTGCAGTGGCCACTCCCGGCCACCACAGCCTCTACCTGCTGGGCTCCGGCGATCCTTCCACCTCAGCCTTCCAAGTAGCTGGAACTACAGGCGCGCGCTACCATGCCCGGCTAATTTTTTTGATTTATTGTAGAGATGAGGTCTTGCCAAGTTGCCCAGGCAGGTCTCGAACCCGTGGGCTCAGGCAATTCACTCACCTCGGCCTCCCAAAGCGTGGGATTACAGGCTCAGCCACCGAGGCTGGCCCATCATTGGACTTGTAAAATTTTAAATGGAGAGGCTAGGAGTTGTGACTCACACCTATAATCCCAGCACTCTGGGAGGCTGAGGCAGAAAAGTCGCTTGAGCCCAGGAGTTTGAGACTAGCCTGGGCGACCTAGTGATACTAAAAAATAAAAAAATTAGCTAAGTGTGGTGGCACATGCCTATAGTCCAAGCTACTCAGGAGGCTTAGATGAGAGGATCATTTGAGGCCAGGAGGTTGAGGCTGTAGTGAGCTGAGATCACACTACTGCACTCCAGCCTGGGCAACGGAGTGAGACCCTATCTCAAAAAAAAAAAAAAATTATGTGGAGAATTCATTTATCATTGTCAAAAATATAATGCAGTACGTGCAACTATAAATACACCACACTATTTTCTTTGTAAATGGAATCTCACATGTTAGAGTTGTTAGAGTCTTGTGTTTGTAGGCTGCAAGCATAAAAACATTTCAGATCATACCAACAATTAGTAATTTTTTAAGAGAAAGAAAGAAAATGCAAGTAGAAATAAAGGCTCTTGGACCATCTGATACTCTTATTGATAAAGAGAAGTAAAACATATGAACTCGCTGAGAGAAGTTTTACATGTCTTGCTGCTTTGCTATAAAGTGCTGACATCTTTGAAGATGTCTTAGATTGGGTTCCTCGGAAACTGACCACAGAAAGCCCTGAAATGGAAAGACATGTGCAGAAGTCTTGCTGTAGAGTGCTCTCAAAAGATACACTTGTGAGTTAGTAAGGATGGCAGGATTGGGGTTTATTTATTTATTTATTTTAGTTGAAGCCTCACTCTGTCACCCAGACTGGAGTGCTGAGGCACAATCATGGCTCACTGCAGTCTCGACCTCCTAGGCTCAGGCAATCCTTCCGCCTCAGCCTCCTGAGTAGCTGGGGCTATAGGTACATGCCACCATGCCCGGTGCCCTCTACAGATGATAATATTAATCTCAAGATACACCACTATCATGGGGACATCAAAGACAAACTGATTTATAAGTGCCACCAATTCAAAGAATATTTGAGGTTTGATCCTGTACAAGGGAATCTGAAATGTCCTAAATCTTAGTTATATATGGAGGAAAATGATAGGGGTCTTCCCAAATTTGACAACGATCTCAACAGTTTTACATGATATCTCAAACAGCAAGTTGTGAAACTGAAACGTTTCTAAATTACCAATGATAAAAAAAATTTTCAGTCAAGACTGATAAAGACTATATCATATTTTCATTCATTCTCTAGAAAATTATATTACAAAGCTATTCTGTGAGAGGCAAAGTGTTTGCAGCTAAAAGATAGGGGAAATAGGAAAATGGTACTATAGAGATTTTCTAGGCAATTAATAAAAGTATTATTGTTTTTCTCCATTTTGTGATACTGTGTTGTTTATAAGCTTTTTAAAATTTTTAATTTTTTATGATTTCCTCTCTTTTTCTGAATAGGTATTCTCCTGTATCTAACATTTTATTCATAATTGGGGGCCAATAAAATCACAAGCTTTGGTCCTCTAAAACCAGGATCCACATTTAGATTCTGAGGAATAAATATCCTGACCTCACAGTCCTCCTTAATTCAGGTGTCCTTCTGGGGCACCCCCTTGGCTGAGCCCAACAGAGGCCAGGGGGACATTATATATAGAGGTAAGCCTCCGGGGAGGAGAACAGGATGGTGAAGGGCACAGAGTGAATTGGGAAACATGAATTGAAGGTAGCACAGCCAAGTATATGGAACCAAATTATGAAGGCCTTGAATGCCAAACTCAGCTTGCACTTTATTCACAGAAAAATGAAATCTGAGTGGCATAAAAACAAAGATCTGTATTGAAGGAGCCTTTAATCTCGAGTGTAGAACATGCCTGTCCCTCACCATAGGTGCACGGGTAGCCCGCTTGAGACAAAGTCCTGTATCCTTGTGCAGGCAGGAGAACACATCTGCTCCTTCGCTCCTCTTGTGTGGCCTGGGTAGTTTGTGTTCCCAAGCAAACTATTGGGAAGAAACCAGTGAACAATAACATGAAGACAAAGGGGCAGAGCACCACTGCCATGGATGGGACTGCCCTAATCAGAGGCTGTGATGACTCTGATGATGCTTTTAGCAGCCCTGGTAGTCTGAATGTTCTGTGTATATCCGTCCCTCCTCCATGCTGTAGTGGAGACCCCATCTTCTTGTTTCTGCCTCACCCACTCAGCTTCCAGGGCCAACTCTGTGTGGCCAGTGCCAGCAGCACACATAGAATCAGTGGGCCTCCTCTTGGAGGGTAGCAGCCCTAGTTTGGGGTGGAGGTGCTAGAACCAAAATCCACCGTTGGCTTCTCTGTGCTCTTCCTGCGTAACTGAAATCCTGGCATCTTTCTCGAGATCTTTCCCGTTCTGCTGGGATCCTGAGGGATTCCAAGAGTGACCCTCTCCTCTTCCCATCCACACCAAGTGCTCTCCTTGACCAATCTCTTCCACTCTTTGCCTTCCACCCAGAAGCAAAGGCGCCTAGATTTGCTATTATCTCCAGCTAGCTGGCCTTGCTGAATTCTTTTTATCCAACTCCCTATTACAAACCTCTCAGTCTGCCATCTTTATTCTGCAGCTAAGAATGCATGTGGTACAGCAGTTATTTTAAGATATAAAATTATGTATTTATTGTTTCCCCCCAAACAGCTTCTCTCCTTCTCCCCATTAGACAGTGAAGTTCTCCAAGAGGTGACAGGGCCTGGTGTACAACTGGACTTGGAATGTTCGCTCAGTGGATGAGCGAGTCCATTGCCTGGGCTCTCCTTTCTGGCTTTGTCACTCCCCTGTCTCCAACCCGCCCTCCCCTGGTTTGCTGGTCAACCCAAGTACTCACTGCTCTCCCTCAAGCCCACAGTTGTCCCTCGTCTATGCTAGTACACACTCCCCGCTGAGGGCCTTTCTTCCTTAGGCCCCTGCTGCTCTTGCCCAGGCTCCATCAACATATGTGTGCAGGCATGTGGACACACACGTGCACGTTCCACATGTAGATTGCATATACACATACTACACACAACACACACACACACACACACACACACACACACACGCACTCGTGCGCACCCTGCTTTGTCTACACTTTTTTGTTTCTTTCTCCTCCTCTCTTCTCTCCCCAGAAACTAATCTCTCATGACTTCCACAGCACTTGTTTGTATGCCCCCTTTGGCTCAGATCATATTTTGCTGGCATATTTTACTTACTGATTTACAAATCTTATCTCCTCTGCCAGGCAGAGAGTATCTCCAGGACTGAGCTCCATAGAGTTCACTTTTTTCTCCCCAGCAGCAACAGGTCTGCAGTGAGTATTTAATACTCCTGTGAATGGATGCATTTGCCCTTCAAAGTATGATGGCCTTTCTTCTTGTTATGGGTTAAATAAATATTTTGATTACACATCTATAATTCATGACTATATTCTTATTGTAAAACACTCAAATGATATCGATAAAGTTGAAGTTCCTTTCACTCATCCCCCAATCCCAGTTGCTTTCTTGCTTAGATATTCATACAATGCAGGAATGATATAGTTTTGTGAGTTTGTTTGTTTTTTACAAAAGTGATTTACTATAAAAATTATTCTACAGCTGGATTCTTTCACTTTGCAATATGTCAAAAATATTTTTCATCTTTCTATGGATGAATATATATGCACTAACTCATTCTTTCTAACAACTGCAGTATATCATAATTTAGATGTGCCAAGGCTTATTTCACCACTCCATTGCTGATAGACACTTAGCTTGTTTCCAATGTTTGCACATGCCTTCTAGAATAAAGATGAAGAAGTAGGATTTTTTAGTTGAAAGAAAGGCATTTTAAAAATTTCATTAGATTTAAGCAAAAAAAACCAAAAACAGAACAAAAACAAACCCATATATTAGATACTGTCAAATAATTTCCAAAGATATGTGTATTCCCCCATATCCTTGACATTGCTTGATGTTATAACTCCAATCCTGTGACCAATCTGGTGAGAGGAAAAAGGCATTGTGTTATTATAATGCACATTTCTCCATTCATTCCAAGTTAGGTCAAACATCATTTTATGGGTGTATTGGCTTTTGTCTTCTGTGAAATGTACCTATCCTTTGCCCATTGCTGTATTCAGTAGTTTGTCTTTTTCTTACTGATTTGTAGAATATTTTTACAAATTCCATATATTAATTCTTTATCTATGATGAATAACACATACGTTCTAAATATTTCCTCTGCATTTGTTGCTTGTTTTTTAATTTCCTTGAGGGTGCCTATTTTGCCTCAGATAATTTCTTTTTGATCCAAGTTTGAGTTTTTCCAAATTTATATCTGATTGTTCCAACATTCCTTGTGGACTATCCTCTCGTTTCCTATCGACATGAAATGGCAATTTTACCATGTAGTAAATTTTCTTGTCTACATACTCTTAAACTTTTCTCTTCCATTTTCTTTAAAGGGTTTTTCTTATAAACAGCATTAAGATAATTTTTTTTAGCCAATCTATATGCTGTCTTTGAAAGGGAGGATTTAGTTCCTTCACATTTAGTGTAGCAACTGTCACATTTAATTTAATTTTGTTCCTTCCAGTTTACCTTATGCATTCTATTTTTTTTTAATTTTATTTTTTCTTAATTTTACTTGCTTCAAATTGCTATTCCTTTCTACCTTTGTTAATGTGGGAGTTACCCTGTACTCCTTCCATTCTGTTAATGGTTTCTCCCCCTTTCCTTTCCTAGTATTCATAATCAAACTCTATTTCTTCAGTATTTTGGGAATATGAGACATGATTTATCCACATAGATGCTCTATCCCCTTACTATTTCTCTCAGATAGGTGCTTCTTTCCTAAATACCAGTGAGGTATTTAGAATACTTTGGACTCACCCCAAGGGGTCCAGGGAATGCTTTTGCTCTGCATGCCATTCCCAACTTCTAGGTTTTGCTGAAATTGCTTAGTACTTTCTTTCCAGATCTTAGTAAAATTTCCTTTGCAGTATTTTATCTCTATTTTAGGAATCCTTATTCAGCATTACACATTTCCAGAGAGTGGGATTATTTATATCTGATTGTTCCAGCATTCTCTGTGGAATGTCCGTCCATTTCCTAACAATGTGAAATGGCACTGTTACCACATAGTAGGAAGGGAATATCGACTTGGGAGAAATAGTAAGTGAAGAGAGATCTAAGTGGAGAAATCCTATCTAATATTCCCATAATGCTGAAGCAATAGAGTTTGAATGTAAACACCAGAAAAGGAAAGGAAAGGGGAGAAACTATCGATGGAATGGAAAGAGTATGGAGAATTCCTCATTATTCATTTATATTTAGAAATGCATATGTATATATCTAAATACACATCCATACATATAAACACATGTATGTGTATATAAAGATGCATATTTATACATGTGTAAGTTAAGCATGATTTTTGCTCATCTCTGTTTCTTCTCTGTCATATTCCATTAGATTTCTCTTTCTTAGAGCATGTAAGTGATGTTATCTTTGAATCTTTGCATATCTGTAACTAGATGCATATGCATATGGATGAACAAGAACTTGGCCAGGTATAGCATTCATAGCCTCTATAATTCAGGCGTCTGTCTCTGTGATTCCACTGTCTTTTTGTCCTCAGGGACTCAGTATTAGCCCCATGTTAGGTCTCCTGAATCTGCCCTGCAATCTCTTATATTCTCATTAATATTTTCTATTTCTTTGTATTTTGCTCTGTGGTTTATGATATTTCTTGCACTTTATCTTCAAAGTCACTAAGTCTTATCTCTGGCTGTCTTTCCCCTTAAATTATCCATTTCAGTTTTTGGCTTAAAAAGCATGCTTGTTAGTTTCAGGACGTTTTCATTGAGCTCTTTTTCTTGTTGTAGTTGTTGTTGTTCAATTGTTCTTTGTATCCTCTGGCAGCTCTTTAGAAGCCTCTTCTGGATGTTTGGTACATTTCTCCCTGGTGGCTCCCAGACTCTTAGGCATGTTGTCTCCTTTGTCTGCCTGATCCGTGTGGCTCAGCAGCTAGAAGCTAACAAGGTTGTGGAGGCGGCTGCAGTGATGTCGACATGGTCCCAAAGGCCCATGAGCAAGCAGGTGGAGCGGTATAGGCAATTTCCAGCTGAACCAGCGGAGCTCTCTGCTCCTGGGGCCCATAGTCCCAAGGACAGAGAACCCTCAGCTCACCTGCTGAGTTCTTCCTTGCCTCTTTTGGCACCAGGGACACTTGGGCATATATTTGTGGCCAGAGTTATACTTCCTTCAGAATCTCCTCGGGGATCTCTAAGAGGGAGAAAGTTCCATTTCACCAATCCAGCATATTTCTTCCAGGTTCTTGCCTGCCTGCTGACCCCAGCAACTACTTGACTCACAAGAGGTGGTGAGGAGGAGCTAGAGTTGTGTGTAGAAGGAAAGTAGACACATTAAGCTACTGCTGTCCAAGATCCATGTTTCTTCACATTCCATCTGCTTTTCTGATCTCTTAGAGTTTTTTGTTTTCTTTTTTTGAGTTGAAGTCACACTCTGTTGCTCAGGCTGGAGTACAGTGGCATGCTCATGGCCACTGCAGCCTTGACCTGCTAGGCTCAGGTGATCCTTCAGTCTCAGCCTTGCAAGTAGCAGGAACTACAGGTGTGTGCTACCATGCCCAGCTTACTTTGTGATTTACTGTAGAGACGAGATCTCACCAAGTTGCCCAGGCGGTCTCGAACCCCTGAGCTTAGGCAATTCTATCGCCTCGGTCTCCCAAAGTGCTGGGATTATAGGCTTGAGCCACCCTGGCCGGTCATCTTAGAGTTTTAATTACGATAGTGTTAAACCACATTTTCTTTGTAAGGCATGTCTTCTCTCTTTATTTTTCTCTTTTTCAAATTTACCTTGTTGCTTTTCCTCTTTTTTTTTTTTTTTTTTTTTTTTTAGTTACAGGGTCTTGCTCTGCTGCACAGGCTGGAGTGCAGTGGTGCAAAATAGCTCACTGCAGTGTCAAACACCTGGGCTTAAGCCATCCTCTTACCTCAGCCTCTCGAGTAGTTAGGACTACAGGAATGTGCTGCCAAGCCCTATTTTTTATTTTTTGTAGAGACAAGTTATCATGTTGCCCAAGCTGGTCTTGAACTCCTGGCCTCAAATGATACTCCTGCCTCGGCCACCCAAAGCATTGGGGCTACAGGTGTGAGTCACCACGCTTGACTTTTAGCTCTTCTTGTGCATTTTCTCTTCCTGATGAATATTAGAATCAGCCTGCTGTTTCTTAGAACAGCTCTTTGTTGATATTTTTGGGTAGGATTAAACTAAATGTGCAGATAAATATGGAAAGACTGGACCTCACTCCAAGATTACACCCTCCTATCTAGGGACAGGATAACCATTTACTCAAGACCTCTTTTGTATCCTTTAACAAGGGTTTTATGGTGTTTTTTTAAAATATAGGTTTTATACGTTTCTTCTTAAGTTTATTACTAGGTGTCTTTACAGTTTATGTTATTATTGTATATCTTGATGGTTTATTCTGTGTTAAATTAACTGGGTTAAGAGATGCCCAGATAGCTGGTAAAATGTAATTTCTGAGTGTGACTGTGAGGGCATTTCCAGAAGACATTAGCATTTGAGTCAGTAGACTGAGTAAAGATCTCCCTCACCAATATGAGTGGGCATAATTCAATCCATTGAGGGTCCAAAGAGAATAAAAAAGTGAGGGAAGCATGAATTCCCTCTTCTTAAGCTGAAACATCCATTTTCTCTGCCCTCAGTCATTGAAGCTCCTGGTTCCTGGGTGCTCAGACTCCGGGACTTTACACCAGAAGCCCGTCAGTCTTAGGCCTTTTACTTCAAACTGAGAGTTATACCATCAGCTTCCCTGGTGCCCAGACCTGTGAACTGAATCATACCACCTGCTTTCCTAGTTCTATAGCTTGATGACAGCATATTGTGGGACCTCTCAGCCTCCATAACTGAGTGTGTCAATTTCCATTTTAAAAAATCCTGTCTTATATATCCATGCTATTAATTCTGTTTCTCTGGAGAACCCTCACTAATACATGCATAGAACATATTTAGCTTTTTATTACAGAACATTTCAAATGCATATAGAAGTGGATAAAATAGTATGTTGAATAGCTATGTGCCCATCTCTCAGCTTTTTAAATAATTTTTCTTTAAAATGTCTTATCAAGGACAAGAATAAGAAACTTGGAATGCTTTGGATTTATTGGAGATATTGGTTTTATAGTTTACTATCACTAATTAAGACAACTTCTTGATATTCTGTCCACCCTTTGCAAAGGGAAAAAGGGTAGTTTAAAACTACCTTTATAAAAATGCTTGGGGAGAATGTAATTTAAATATGTAGGCAAGGACCTATGAAAGGAGAATGATACATGCTAAATTTTGTGACATTTTGCAATTTGAAAGAAGAGCCTATTTTCAGTTATTCTACCAGTGTTTGTACTTCCTACAGCCTTTGTTTTAAATTTAAGATTACTATTAAGAATCTGTGGTCTGCATTAATATTTAATCATTTACTTTTATTGCATTTTATATTTTATTGCTTCATAAATAAATAGTATGCAAAATAAAAAAACTAAAACATGTTTTACTATGATAAAATAGATATCTCATAAGATTTGCCATCTTAACCATCAAATTTACCAACTGAAAGTTCAGTAGTGGTAAGTACATTCACATTGTCGTGCAACCAATCACCAGAGCTATTTTCCTCTTGTGAAGTTAAAACTCTATACCCACTGAACAATAACTCTTCACTCCTTCCTTTCCCAGCCCCTGGCAGCCTCCATTCCACTGTCTCCAGAAATTTGTCTACTTTAAGTACCTCATATAAGTGGAATCATACAAACTTTCTGTGTCTGGTTTATTTCACTCAGCATAATATCCTCACAGGTCACTCAAGTTGCAGCACATGTCAGAATTTCCCTCCTTTTTAAGGCTGAGTACTATTCCATTGTAGATACCACATTTTGCTTATCCATTCGTCTGTCAGGGGACTCCTGGGCTGCTTCCACCTTCTGGCTATTGTGAATAATGCCATCACCCAGCTTTAACAATGAGCAGTTCAGAGTCAGTCCTGTTTCATCAGTAACCCACTTCCCCATTTCATAGTATTTTGAAGTAAATCTGAATGAGGCATTTGATAAATTACACTTTCTGTTTGGTTGAAAGTTATCCCCAGGGAGAATCAGAGCCTAAAACTAACAAATACTACTTCACTTCCAATTATTTAAATCTGTTTGGTATAAAGACAAAGGGCAGAGAAGGGAGGAATCTCTCATAGAAAGGGTGGATGAGGAAGGCGAAGTGGGTCAGAGAGTGGCTAAGATTTCTGCTGCACACATGACCTTTTGCTCTCCCTTTGTCCCAGCTCTTTCTTCCTCAAACCTCCAGTCCCCAGGTCCCTGAAGCAGGGAGTACTCCAAAGACTCCAGACTACTGCAACTATCCTGATTTGGAGGATCTCAGAGAAGTCTCTGTAAATCCCCACCTGTTGCCTACAGCTAGGGCATTTTCGTTTTGCGGCGTGAAGGCTGGAGTCAAGCTATGGCTTGAACTCACTGACACTGACTTGGGAGCCAAGGTCTATTCCTGGAGAAGAGATTAGTGGTAATTCCTCAGGAAGAAATTGGCAGCCTGTGAATGCCAGGAGGCATCACCAGACAACTTCTCTAGAAACAAGGGTCCTGATGTTCATATTACTTTAAAATTATGCGCAGCACCTAGGCATAGCACAATTTAATTAAATTATCTTAGTCTCTGTTAAGCCATCCTCCAGGGCTAGAAGAGGCTCTCTGCTGGGACTCCCCTTGGAGGCGTGGTGTCCCTTTGCCCCGATTACTTTGAGAAATGGGATCTTGTGCTAAGATAACACAGCTGTAAATGGGCCTTTCCATTTTAGAAGGGCCTGTATTTATCTTCCCCATGGCCTCGGAGAAAACAAATCCAGCCATTCTCGCTCTTCCTTAATGGTCCTTTTCCTTATGATCCCCATCAACATCATAAATAGCCCTTTAACATTCCCCCATGGACAGCCCAAACCTGGGCTGGCTTACATCCAAAAGGAATTGTTTTTGCTGCAGAAAATCTTGTGATTTCTTTCCAGTCAGGCCAGGAGCTCTGTCTTCTCTCCTTCCCATTGCTCTTGTCTGAGATTTCTGTCCCCACTTCATGAGGAGCAGCTGGCGAGGGCAGGTTAGCCCAGGGTTTGATCTTTAACACTGTCTGACAGGAGCTGAAGCACCTGGTACCTGTTTGCCCTCAGGGCAGTCAGTAGGCTTGTGTCCTGAGCTGGTGGCACGAAAGGGCTATTGGGTGTCTGAGAGGCGGCATCCTGCACTGCCGACTGGGGTGGTACCCCATTCTTCTACCACCTCTCTGTTGAACGTGGACTTACCACTTCTAGTCCCTGAGCCTCAGTTTTCTGGTAAAATCAGGGGATCGAGCTGCATAGTCTCTCAGGCCCCTACTAGCTCTGAGTCTGTGGAGAAAAAAAAGTCATAAAACCTAAAAATCAGAAACACCAGTGTGGCTCCAGGCCCCACCTCAGAGACTCTTAGAGGCTGTCTGGGACAACATGGAGAAAACAGAAATGGAAGGGAAGTGGGAGCTCCAGGTGGCGCTTCCCAAGGTAGACTCTGGAAAGTGCTTTGACATGTATAATAAAGAGGCGCAAGATCCTGGAATGGCATATGAATGGATCCAGCCTGAGGTAGAGCTGGGCTGGGCTAACTCAGAGCTAGAAAAGACTTGTCCATGACACTGCACACGTGGGGTTTGGGACACCACTGAGTTCAGGCGACTCTGGGGACCTGTAGCCCAACATGTGCTTGGAACCACAATAGCAAAGACACCTTTTCCTTCATATATAAAGGCAGCTATGGAGCTCAACCAGTCCCCCAAGATTTAGAACCCAAGGAGGAGCCCCCAGGGGCTGCACAAAAAGAGTCAAAAGACAATGGTAGAAGCCCCCTCAGCTCAAATGCAGTGACTCTTAAGACTTCGCACACAGCAGAGTCACCTGGGGGGCTTTTGGGAGTGTAGCATGCCGGCCCTCATCCCAGCACGTCTGACCCAGGAGATCAAGAATGGGAATTGAGAATTTGCCTCTCTAACAAGTTCCCAGGGGGATGCTGGTGCTGCAGGTCTGGGAAACCCTTTGAGAACAACTTTTTTTTTTTTTTGAGTCAGAGTCTCACTCTGTCACCCAGGCTGAAGTGCAGTAGCATGATCACAGCCAGTGCAGCCTCAACCCACTGGGCTCAGGTGATCCTTCCGCCTCAGCCTTCCAAGTAGCCGGAACCACAGACGTGCGCAATCATGCCCGGCTATTTTTTTGATATATTGTAGAGACTAGATCTCACCAAGTTGTCCAGGCTTGTCTCAAACCCCTGGGCTCAGGCAATCCTCTCGCCTCGGCCTCCCAAAGTACTGGGATTACAGGCTTGAGCCACTGCAGCTTTATTTTTAATTTTTATTTTTTGAATCGGAGTCTCAACTCTGTTGCCCAGGCTGGAGTGCAGTGGCATGCTCATGGCCACTGCAGCCTCAACCTGCGGGGCTCAGGTGATCCTTCTGCTTTACCTTTTCAAGTAGCTGGAACCACAAGGCAAGTGCCACCATGCCTAGCTTATGTATTTATTTATTTATTTATTTATTTACTATAGAGATGAAGTCTCCCCATGTTACTCAGGCTGGTCTTAAAGCCCTGTGCTCTGGCAATCCTCTTGCCTCTGCCTCCCAAAGTGCTGGGATTACAGGCTTGAGCCACCATGCCTGGCTTGAGAATAACTTTATTAAAGAGATTGGGGAAGATGTCACAGGGGCTGTGAAGAGCTAGCTCAGCCTGCAGGTCTGCCTTGTCCATGACATTGGCCAGCTACATGGCCTCTCCACACCTGTCTCTTCATCTGTAAAGTGGGAATGATGTAAGGTGAATAGTAAAGATTGGATATGTGTAAATAACCGGGAACCATGTCTGGCACAAAGTAAATGCTCAGTAAATGCCAGCGATTTGTTCTTCATTGTGTGGTGGCTGGTGAATGTAAAGCCTCTGGCACCTGAAAAGTACTCAATATTGATAGTTTTATATGTAGTAGGCTTGTGTTCAGTCACAGAAATCCAACTAGAGGGGTCTGAACAATGACAGGAATCTTTTCCCTTCCATAACAAGAAGCCCATAGTGAGCCGTCCAGGGTTGGTGTGGCGGCTCATTAAGCATCTCCCACGACCCGATTTCCAGGCGGGAAGGAGGGGTAGCAGGAAGGACAAAAAGGCAGACACTTTCTTCTTATGACATTTATCTTTTTATTCTTGTTTTTGTTTTTGTTTTTTTGAGTTGGAGTCTCACTCTGTCGCCCAGACTAGAGTGCAGTGGCCACTCCCGGCCACCGCAGCCTCGACCTGCTGGGCTCCGGTGATCCTTCCGCCTCAGCCTTCCGAGTAGCTGGAATTACAGGCGTGCACTACCACGCATGGCTGATTTTTTGATTTATTGTAGAGATGAGGTCTTGCTGCCAAGGCGGGTCTCGAACCCGCGGGCTCAGGCAATCCACTCACCTCAGCCTCCCAAAGGCGCGGGATTACAGGTTGAGCCACCAAGCCCGGCTCACCTGCCAACATCTTATTGACTAGAGCCGTGTTACATGGCTCTCCATAGCACCAAGGAGGCTAGGAAATTAAGTACTTCAGCTCTTGACTCTATGGTAGAGATGGCAAGGGAAAGAAAGAGAACTGAAGTGAGTGTTAAGAGAGTCAACCAAGGAATCTGCCATGTGATGGCTTAAAGCCTGAGAACCACGACAAGTTTTGTGAGCCATAGGAGTTCAAGGCCCACAATTCACTCTATGCCCTTAATTGTGTGTGTGTGTGTGTGTGTGTGTGTGTGTGTGGTGAGTGTGTGTTTGTGTGCGTGTGTGTGAGAGAGAGAGAGAGAGAGAGAGAGAAAGAGAGAGAAATTGCTTTTGCTATTTCTCTTAGAAAGCGTATGCCGCTCTGTCTTGCAGGGTAATTTGTGTGCAGCCCCTTTGTTCCCCATCCCGTCCACCCTTACAGCCTTGGAGCTTCCCCGGGTTTCATGTATTTCATGACTACTCACCAGAACAGACACTGAAGACACACACTGTGGACAAAGCTTCTCTGGAGCCCAGCCCCCATGAAGCTTACAGTCTAGCAGGAATGACAACACTTAAACTTCTATGCTCCTAACTTTTAAAATCACATAATTTATAAATTTAGAAAAAGAGAGGGAGGACTTTATTTCTTATAAGAAGTTTCAGTCTGCAAGGTGGCCATCGTGCAGGCTGGGAATCATAGCTTCTCGTAAATCTGGCAAAGATCAAAGACGGGCACTTTGTAGGAGGAGGGGCTGAGGTGGGAACTTTATGCTGAACAGGTTGGCCAAATATAAATATTCAACAGGTTATTCATGAAGGTGGTCCTGACATATGTATACCAAGGAAATATGTATGTACCATATGACCTGTGTTCAATTTGAGGTGGACATTTAACTTTTAAATGTATTACAGTTAGTTCTTATAAACCAAAATGCTTTTCAGGACACCAAGGCACGCAAGTGTGCAACCTCTGTAAACCAGCCAGAACCAGTCCATAGTTGGTGGTCTTCTTATCAGGAGAAAATTGCTGAAATCAGACTCTTGTCCAATCAAAGCTGAAGTTATGGATGGTGAAACAGGGGTTCAGGTAGTCAGCGTCTGTGAGTCAGATGAATTATAATTGCTTATCTCCAGGCAGTGCTTGTTTAGCTGCTAGAGAAAAAAAAAAAAACCTTGTGGCAGTTAGAACATAGTTTATTCTTTAAGTGTAGGGGGTGCGTGAATTAACCCTTGCCAGGCATGACCTTACCTTAGGTCCTGCTTGTAATTTGGGATCTTAATGCCACAAAGTCTGTTCTGTCAGTCTTATGATTTGTTTTAACATTAATACTGGTCAGTTATTGTGTCAAAATCCCCAAAGCAAGGGTGTTAAAATGAGGTGTGTCTGACCTCCTATCCCATCATGGCTAGGAACTATGTTTTAAGGTTTTTCTGGAGGTCCCTTGGCCAAGAGGGGGCATCCATTCAGTCAGTGGAGACTTAGGATTTCGTTTTTCATTTCTATTGGAGCTTTGCCCATACAAGTGAATTGAGTCTGCTTCATTTGATCAAATCTGCCATCAGACTTCTTTTTTAGTAACCCCAGTTCTGGTGTTTAGTAGGCCATCAAAATTTATTTGTTGAACGTTGAGCCCTCCCTCTTTGAGTACCTTTGATCTCCTTCCCAGAGTTTTCAGGTCAGAGGGTATGGCTGATTTATTTCTGTATCCTCAATGTCTAGCTCAGCACTGGTACACAGTAGGAACTCAAGAAATATTTATGGAAGGGACTGGAATCCAGTTTCTGTCATCAATAAAGACCATCTAATTGGCAATTGGGCCAAAACTTGCTTTGAGTGTGTACTCTCTGGGTCACTGTTGCATAAGCAGAGTAATGAATTACTTGAAACCTTATAAACATCTTTGTGTGAGGCCACAGCCTCATCTTGGCACCAAATATACACATCTTGTCCCCATGAGGTCACTGAGGGGGAGATTAACTCAGAGAGCCCTAGCAGGTTTAAATAACCCTGAGTGTGTGTCGCGTGTTACATCGTCTGGCCGGCTTTCCCGCTGTCCTTTCCCTTTCGTCTGCAGAAGCAGTGACTGTGAATGAGACACCTCTCTTCACCGAAGGAAGCCATGTGGAGTCTACAGATAGACTTTTTTGTTTTCCTTCTTGTTTCTGAAGTTTTCTCTGACCCAAGTACTGCATGGTATGTGCACACTCCTAATCCCCCCTGCCCAGAGAAGGAGTCTTCAGTGGGCTTTTCCTTCCTTTCTTAGGCACTGAAATTGAATCTAGTGGAAAAAGTATTCAGCCACAATAACAATAAAGTCAGTATGATCCCAATTCAAAGAAAAAAAATCATCGTTTTCTTGATTGTAAATTTTTCTCTCATATGTTTGTCTTAAGCTCTTTTTTTGAGTTGGAGTCTCACTCCGTCAGTCAGGCTGGAGTGCAGTAGCACGCTCATGACCACCCCACCTGCTGGTCTCTGGTGATTCTTCCGCCTCAGCCTTCCAAGTAGCCGGAGCTACAGGTGTGCACTACCACGCCTGGCTAATTTTTTATTTATTGTGGAGATGAGGTCTCGCAAGTTCCCCGGGCTGGTCCCAAACCCACAGGCTCACGCAATCCACTCGCTTCAGCCTCCCAAAGTGCTGGGATTACAGGCTAAGCCACCGAGCCTAGCCTGTCTTAAGCTATTAATGTCTTTCTTTTGATCACTGGTAAGATGAAGGTGCAGCAAATAGATTATTATCCATAGCTCTGCAGATGTCACTGTGGGGCTTTGCTCCCTGGACTAATCAGAACAGCCTTGCTTCTGGTCATGCTCAGAAGCCACCTGCTGCCTGGATGGCATGGAGGAGAGGTCAGCTTGGGCTGATGCTTCATTGTGTCCAATGTTTCCATGCTCGATTCACCCTCACAGAGGACACCCAGATATGAAAAAAAATCTCCACTTAACAAAAAATATTTCTTCAGTGTGACAGCGGGGCAAGTGTGCTGGCTTGCAGTCTGACAGTCCTGGGTTTTAATGTTAGCCCTCTACTCACTAGCTGTATAGCTTTGGCAAGTTACTTAACCTTTATGAACCTCAGTTTCTTCATCTGTAAAATGGGGAGATGACGTCTTACCTAGGATGTTTGGCAGGATGAACTAAGAAAACATGCGAACAGTGGCTGACAGTGCCCCTGATTTAAGAGAAATGACCATTATTATTACTCTGACTCATATATTGGTTGTTAGGTGGCTACTTGGGGGGGGGCGTAATTTGGCCACAGGTGTGTATCGTCAGACGTACTGGCTCCAGCAGTCCTTTCGAAAGCTTTCAGGTTATGGGGCACTGCATTGTTTTACTTATTCTTTTCTCATTAATTCTTTATCCATTCTTCAGCCCCAGCTCTACTTCCTCCCACTCACTTAGAGAAAGCAGAGACTTGTGGTTTTCCTGGGGCATTTTGTTCAGACACTGGTTTCTGAAGGTCTTTCCTGCCCCTTGGAAGGATCGAGGAATACAAGAAATGAGAATGTCTGAATCCTTGGAGGGAGACACAGGTTTTCACAGGATTAGCTGATGTAGCATGTAATTGCCTTTCTGTTGTTCCCCAGGGCAGGAGGAGATGTCTGTTACTGCTGCTCATTAAGTGAGCTTAGATGGAGCCTTGCTTTGCCTGCCTAGAACATCCACGACTGGACACTTTCTATCTCTGATCCTGGCTTAAGGCGGTCATGGGGGAAGTTTCCCAGCAAAACTTGCGCCAGCCTGGCACATGAACCTAGCTTAGTGGTCCACCATGCTCTATTCTGTGGAGCCCTGGGAGGGCCTTACTGGACATTTTGCTTGATGCACTTTTAATCAAGGACGAGAGAAAGAGAGACAGAGACCGTGGTTCTGAGTCTGAGAGAGGAAGCGTGAGAGAGAATCAAAGAGACAAGCCTGAAAGAGACATTCACAGAGACAGAATAAGACAGGGACAGAGAAAGACTAAAAGAGACATTCTGAGAGACAAGGAAGTTGAGTTCAAAGAGATTAGGACTGAAAGACAGACACACAGAGAGACAGAGACATAAGAGGCAGAGAGAGAGCATGAGGGAGCAGAGACTAAAAGACTCAGAGACAGAAAAATAGAAACAGAGAGGCTGGGAGGCAGAGAAGAGAGAGAGAGAGAATCACACAGTGAAAAACAAACACACGGCTGGGATTGGTGACTCGGCCTGTAATCCCAGCACTTTGGGAGACTGAGGTGAGTGGATGGCCTGAGCCCATGTGTTCGAGACCAGCCCGGGCAAATTGGCGAGACCTCATCTCCACAATAAATCAAAAATTAGCAGGGCGTGGTAGCGTGTGCCTGTAGCTCCAGCTACTTGAAAGGCTGAGACAGAAGGATCACCAGGGCCCAGCAAGTCAATGCTGGGGTGGCAGTGAGCGTGTCGCTGCACTCCAGCCTGGGCAATGGAGTGAGACTCCAACTTAAAAAACAAACAAACAAACAAACAAAAAATCAAACATACATGTAGACAGGAGAGAGAGACAAAGATAAACAGGGGGAGAGCTGTAGGCAAATGAGACACATTCAAGGAGAGAAAAAATAAATAGGCAAAGAGTTTAAGGAGATACATCTAAAAAGAAAAGCCAGACTTGAGGATAGACAGGACAAAGTCGTGGCTCAGCCAGGGACCTACACACTTTGCACCCAGGAGTCTTCACACTCAGCTAGTTTCTTAGCTCTCAGCAGACAGCTAAGGCTCATCCTCAGACACAGGCTTCAGAAAGTGGGCCGAGCAGACTTACAGGGACAGCTGGGCTTCAGCTGCAGTTTCCAGCAGCCAGCCCTTTAATCTGTGGGCCAGGCCTGCAGGCAAGTCGAGGAGCTCAGCAGGCTCTTCCACAGCGCCCCCGGAACTGCAACGAGGACCAGGGCATGCTCACTGCCAAGGATGAGCCAGTGGAGGGAGAGGAGTGTCCAAGTGCAGACAGCACACTTAGGAGCCTTCACCCAAAGCGGCTGATCTGGCTCTGCTGTGGTTTCCGGAATGGGCGGTGGGGGTGGGGGGAGGCAGCCAGCCCCATTTCCTAAGCAATGCCCTCCAGTCCCAGCCCACATGCCCCCTCACACATACACTTTCTAATCTGCTGGGGGAATGGCTCCTCTTAAGCAGAGAGGGCTTAATAACTGGAGTCAGGCATTGCAGAATCTCCACTTTTCCCAACATGGTGAGGCAAAGTCAGGTGGATAATGCTTCACCTAGAACATTCTGTCTGGTTTCAGCATGGTACCTCTAGAAGCCCCCAAAGACAGAGGGCTTGAAGCAGGGGAATCATCCTCAGACACCTAAGATGCTAACAAGACGTTCTGGGGCCCTGGTCCCAGTACCTCTCGTCCCTCCCCCTGACTCCCTGGCCTGTGTTTCCCTCACTCCTGCCATTTCCCTCCATGCTTCTGTGTCTGTGAAGGCTGCTTTTCCTTTCTCTTGCTCTCCTTTCCTCACATGTTTGCCTACTCTGCCCCTCTAGGCTTTTCAGGATCATGTCTTTGCCCCTGGGACCCCATGTGTGCAGCTGGCCAGACCTATACTCCAAGAGGGGCATTAGGCACTGCCCCGAGGCTGCAGGGAATGTGCTTCCATCTCCCTGTTGGAGAGGAAGGTGATACCTAGAAAATGCTGCCCCTTTGACCCTGACACCTCACAGTAGACATTGTTGTATAAACAAAGCCATCAGAGAAATCAGAGCTCATCTATGGATTAGGAATCTGGGTCCAGGTAAACTCACAAGAGAATGGCATTCTTGCACCTGTCCTCACTGCCTACATGAATCAACAGAGGTTTTAAGCAGCTCAGTATGGCCGGTTTACCTAAGTGTGAGCCCTGTGTGGTACCAGGGTGTAGTGTTACACCTGGATCAAATGCACCATGGAGACCAGTCACTGGCACTGCATGTGGCTTTGTTAGGAGACTGGCACGGAGCCCTCATCAATATAGAGTTTAACTTTCTGTTTCCATTCTACTTCAGTTTGCAAAGCACTTTTCCGGTCATCAACAGATGGTGTATTCTTCCTTCCACCATTAGGAGGTGGGTAATCTCACCTTTTCCCTACAGATAAAGAAAGTGGGGATTGGAGAGATGGGTAGCTTCTTCCAGGTTACAGGGTGAATAGTGCCAGGGCCATGGCCCCAACCTAGATGTTCTGGCTTTTAAAACCAGGGGTACTTTCCATTCAATTCAGTTGCTTTTACAGGTGAGACACTGTCCAGTTCCAGCCAGAATCCTATCTCCCATCCTTTATTTTCCTCTGAAAAGGAAAAACCAAAACAGCAGGAAAGACTTTGCATGTTGTGCCTCAGGGGGTTGGACAGTCCAAGAACCACACAGAAAACTTTCAACCTAAGGGTTTCCCTTGCTGCTGTCAGACCTCACAGTCTTTCCCCTGGATACATTCAAGTTCCTCCTGCACACAGGCCAGAAAAAGGCAGGCTATGGTTTGAAGGTTAATGTCCTCCCAAGATTCATATGTGGTAACCTCATTGCCAAGGTGAAGGTATTAAAAGGTAGAGCCTTTGGGAGGTGATTCGGTCATGAAGGTGCCATCCACACAAATGGGATTAGTGCCATATAAAAGAGACCCTCAACGGCTAGCTAGCCTCTCTCACCATGTGAAATTACAGTGAGAAGACATCTATGAAGGAAACGTACCTTCACCAGACACAGTCTGCTGGCACCTTGATCTTGGACTTCCCAACCTCCAGAACTGTGAGAAATAAATATCTGTTGTTTATAAGCTATTCCACTTAATGTGTTTTATTACATCAGCCCAGACAGACTAAGATAAAGCACAAATGCCCAACCACAGAATGAGCACTTGTCAAAGGTTCCAGGGTGGCACAAAGGGGCTAGAAGATGAGAGGAATTTGGCCTCCCAAGTAGCCAGAACTACAGGTGTGCACTACCACACCTCGTTAATTTTTTATTTATTGTAGAGATGAGGTCTCACCAAGTTGCCTGGGCTGGTCTCGAGCCTGCGGGCTCAGGCAATCCATTTGCCTCGGCCTCCCAAAGTGCTGGGATTACAGACTGAGCCACTGAGTCCAGCTCCCTTCATTCTTAAAAGGATCATTTTTGTTATTCAGGCTTTAAATTCTAACCATATTAGAGTTTCTATTAAGTACATTTGGCTTCAGCTATATAAAATGAGTAACATGAAAATGAAATTTTTGCAAATTAGTTTATATTTTAGGGAAAATAATTTTGCTGAGAAAGTAACTTTGTGGTTTCCTCATATATGAACTGAGGATGTTGGACTAGATCGGCTCTTCCAATGTGACAGCTACTGGCCAAACATGGCTATTTACATTTACACTGAAATTTATTAAATTTAAACATAATGAAATGTTCCATTTTCTAGTTGTATTAGCCACATTTCAAATATTCAAGAGTCACATGGGGCTAGTAGCCACATTATTAGCACATATAAAGATCACTTCAGGCCTGATGCAGTGGGTCACGCCTATAATCCAGCACATTGGGAGGTTGAAGCAAGAGGATTGCTTGAGCCCAGGAGTTCGAGACCAACATGGGCAACATAGCAAGACCTCATCTCTACAAAAAATTAAAAAATCAGCCAGGTGTGGCGGCGTGCACCTGTAGTTCCAGCCTCTCAGGAGGCTAATGCATAAGGATCACCTGAACCCAGAAGATTGAGGCTGTGGTGAGTGTGATTGTGCCACTGCACTCCAGCCTGGATAACAAAATGAGATCCTGACTTAAATGAATAAATAAATGCATACAAAACCATTAAAGAAGCCAAAATATAATCTATTTTTTAAAAAATAGAGAACATTTTATCATCACAGAAATTTCCACTGGATAGTGCTAGATATATAGTAAGGATTGAATATTTGGCTTGTGTAAAGCACTTGGCACAATGCCTAGAGCATACTAGGTTTTCTTTTTCTGCCTCCTTACAGCTCTGAGACAGGTGCAGCTGGGTCTTGGTCCTGATATCAACAGCCAAGACATGCAGCAACTGATCTGAGAGTGTCCCCACCCTCACTTGCTCACCATCACCTCAGGTTTCCATGTCTCTATCACAGTTGCCTCATCAAAGATGGAGCCTTGTATCACTGGTAACCAGTTGTACAATTCCAACTGGTTGTCTAGATAGCATCAAAAAATGCACAAAACCAAACCCAAACTCATTATCTGCCCCAGTCAGTGTGTCCTCTCAACATCTGTGTTTCATCCATGGAAACTCCATCCTCTCTTGGAGGACTTCTTTTTGACTCCTGTCTTCCCTCTCTACCTTGTGTCTCTACTGACCACTCACTCTAGGCCAAGTCCCGTTGATGCATCCTTCAAATTCCTTTTCATTCCTGTTCCCTCCTCATCGTGTCTGCTGCTGGCACTTTACTGTATTACACTCAGGCCCTCATCATTACTGTTGCAGGAGTGGCCTTACACGCATCTTGCTTTGTTCAACATCCAGTGAAAAGCAGCAATGGAGCTTGGAAAGGACTGGTTATTTCCAAGGATCAGTCTGGAAAAGATTGGTCATGTAGAGGAGGAAAGAGGGAATCTGTAAGGAAGCTAAACACAGGTGAGTGATTTGGGGGACCAATAGGTCTTTTCTGATGACAAGTCATCTGAGCAGTTGCCTGGGGGGACAATGAATCTTCTCATTTTTTCCTTCTGTTCATCAGCTCTCCTCTCACCCACAGCAATCAAACCCTACTCTTCTATCATTCATTCATTCATTTACTCATTATTCATTCATTCATTCATTCATTCAAGTAATACTTCCTGAGCCTCAGGGCCCTGAGTTGTACAGTTGGACTCTGTTGTACAGGACACAGAGATAACCAAGAGGTGTACTCAGCCCTCTTAGAGCTAACGATTCATTTGGGAAAGGTAGGTGGGTAATTAGAAGATCAAGGGACCCCAGAGAAGGAGATGTCGTTCTCTTCTGCCTCTATCTTGCCCTCAAAAAAAGGACGCAGTGAATTCAGCAGGGATATTGACTGCTATAGCAGAGTCCTTAGGAAGCAAAAATAGGGTCTAGAGGCTGAAATGCAGCGGGGCAATCCACAACCTGTGCAACTGTTCTTGGGAGCTCTGATGCTGATCCAAACAGAGGATTTACTAAGAGCTCCCTAGGGGAGCAGGATCAAAGTGATGGGAGGCTTTGAGGAGGGAAGTAAGGAGCTAGTGCTCCAGGAGCATCAGATCCAAGTGACTCTTCCCAACCGGTCATCAGAAAACCAACCCAGGAGTCAGAAGCTGAGGAAGGAGCAGGGCAAAGAATGGCACATTCCATGGACAACAGGCACATGTTTAGCCGGGGGTATGGAGGGCTGCTTCTTGTAGGGTTCGACCTCCTGGTGCAGACAGATGATTGAAGGTCACCTTGTTGCTTGTTTTGGAGGGGTCATTTTTTTTCCTTCCTTTCCCGCTTGCCTACTAATCTGCAGAGCAACTGGGACAGAACCAGAACCAACAGCAGACATTACAGGGGTCTAACTGCAGCTGAACAAAACCAGGAGATTGCTAACAGCCAGAGCTCCCTTGCAATGAAAGAGGCTGTTGGAGCTGGTGAGCTCCATCATTTAAAGTGCTCAGCAGAGAGTGGGTGGTTCCTGTCAGGGATGGAGTGTGGTGGGGGTGGGGTGGGGAGTGAGTTCTGCTGACCACAGGCTCTGAGGGGCTTCCAATTCCTATGTGGCATTGAAGTGCTGAGTGCTGTTTTGGACACACTATGCCAGGATAGTCAGAGTTCTGCTCAACAGTTTGAAGACATAGACTGGCGCAGTAGGTGCTTAGACTTGTGTGGGGATTCTTCTTAGTCTTTGGTGTATTTTAGCAAAGATTTCCCTCTGCCCTTTCTCGGAACTCCATCCTAGCGGAACCTAAATGAGCTGGGGATACAGGGTGGAGAGCTGCGTGGCTGAGAGTCACTGCTATGTTGGTACTTGACCCAGGACATTAGACTGGAAGCGTTTCCCAAGCCCCATGCTGGGAGGATGAGTCTAGAAAGTATTATCTAGAGATGCTATTTGGCCACATCTCTGTCAGGGCCATAAGCCCATGGAATGCCTTTGTGTGGATTAGAAAAGGCACCACTTCACCCCATGTGCTTGATAAAAGAAGGAAATCTAGATTTGGGCTCCTACTTGCTCCCTCTGTGCGGTGGATAACCTGCACAATTGTACTCAGTGGCCCTGCTCTCTATTTCCCTGCTTTCTGAAAGCTGTGTCCCTCTGTGGGCTATGAACTCAAGTCTGAACATAGAGGTGAACTGGATCAATTAATGAGAATGCATGGGAGGCTCAAGGAATTGCTCCATCTCAGAAATCAGCCATTTAGAAGACAAAAAAAAAAACACACACTAAGCTGATGCCTAATATGAAGACTGTCTCGACTCTTCTGGGCCTTCCCCAGAACTGCAGAGCACAGGAGAGGCTGAGGATGGAGGGAGACCTTCCAGGAACAAATTCCCAGATGCCTTCTTCCCTCACTAGTCCATTAAATGCACTTACTTCTTCACTTGCACTTAAATACTTATGTGTTAAATAGTTTTTGATTTATGTACAGTATATGACTTCAATGTCTGTCCATAATTTCATTCTCTGTCTTGAAGTCCAAGCTCCTAGAAAGTGCAGAGTCGGCATTACATGAGCACTCTTGCTCAGTAAAATGCCTGGCACCTTGCCACCTGGTGCTTTCAGATGATAATGATGACGGTCAAGTTCCAATTCCTCACCCTGGCATTCCAAACCTTCTGTCAGCCGGCCCCCTAACCTACTCCCCTTCCCATTATTCCGTTTCAACATCCTACATAATGGCCAAACTGGCCTACATCTCTTGGGCACCCCTTCTCCATGACTATCTCAAACTGTTTCTCTTTTCTGCATATCTCCTTTCCCGTTCTCCTATCCCTGAGTATCAAAATCCAACCCATCTTTGGAGGGTCAACTCTAACACTCTTCCACAGCACATCTTTCCAGACTCCTTGTACAAGAATGATCTTGCATCTTTGCTCTCCCAGGGTATTTCATTTCAACTCTATGGATCTAATTACATTTTACTTTGTAGTGTTGTTCTCTGAGCAATGTCTACCCTGCTAATCAGGGACTCTGAGAGCAGAGGCTGTCTCATCCATCTTCCTCTCTGCAGGGTTCACCCCAGGGCTGGGCACCTGATATTTGGCTCTGTTACCTGGACAAGACCCATCCCTGCTCATTAGTAAGGGAGAGGTTAAACTGCTATCTAAGGTGTGTGGTGGCTCTGAGCCCTCTGGTCTATAGCTCTATAAATGCTCCCTGAATGAACACAAGGGTAGAAGCAGGGAAGCCCCTGGCAGAAGAGGGAGCATTTGGGGGACTCGTTATTTATAGTAGTCTTAAATTCTTGGGTTGCCAAGAAGTTGGAAATTCAAACCGGTTATTCCAATGTACCAGATTTTTATTTTCTCATGAATGGGAATGGTATTAAGTGACTCAGAGAGTAGCTGGCACAAAGACACAATCTCTGTTCTTCAAAGCTGGCACTAAGGCCCTCTCCTGCGATTCCCCTTCCTCCCCTTGAGAAGCAAAGACGTGGTCCACGATGTCCACCCTGTGGTGGCTGGGGGTGCCCACCTTGCTAACATCCAGGCCTCCTCTGTGGCAAAGTTCTACTGCGTGCATGGTGCAGGTTCCTTGTCAAAGAAGCTACCTGAATAGCACTGACGATCCTAAACCAATACCTATTTTTGAAAACAATCATTAAGCATTTGTGAAAGCCTGATATGCTGCCAAATCTTTTAAAAATAGGGCTTTATTGGCTAGGCATGGTGGCTCAAGCCTGTAATCCCAGCATGTTGGGAGGCCAAGGCAAGAAGATTACTTGAGCCCAGGGATTCAAGAGCAGCCTGGGCAACTTGGCAAGACCTCATCTCTACAATGAATCAAAAAAATTAGCTGAGTATGGTGGCACACGCCTGTAGTTCCAGCTACTTGGAAGGCTGAGGTGGAAGGGTCGCCTGAGCACAGCAGGTCGAGGCCGCAGTGACCATGAGCATGCCACTGCACTCCAGTCTAGGTGACAGAATGAGACTCTAACACAAAATAAATAAATAAATAAATAAGACTTTATTGTCTCTTCAGATTCCTGAGGGTGACTCAGCACACTGTACAGTAGCTGTGATTCACAGAGTGGGTAGGCATCAAGGACCTGCAGATGAGTCTTGCAGTTGTTCAGCTCCCCGTCTAGATCCTGGAGGGTCACAGTCACGGAGAGGAAGTATCTACACCTCATATCTCCAGGCTTCCAAAATGCCGCCGTCCCTACCACAGCTGCAGGCTTCTCTGCCGTGTAGACACAGGCAACCATCAAGGCCATGGGCATTTGCCAGGACAGCTCCAGAACCAAGGCGGGGGTAGGGAGGGAGGCACCTTGGGACTCTGCTGGCCCAGTGTGAGGGCAGATGCTGACTTAAAGGCTGGGAGAATGAGGAGAAGGGGTCTAGAGAAGGGTAGGAGGAGGAGACGGGAATGCCCCAGCTGAGAGAGGCCCAGCCAAGAGTCTTGGGCTTCGGGCCCAGCTGGGCTGCTGACTCACTGTGGGCTCTTAATCTCCTGTGGAGGGCAGGCCCAGCTCCTGGAAGCCTGGAGGGCTTAGTGGTGTTTGTGCAGCTTCAGAAGTAGAGCCTGTGGGCTGGCACGAAGCCCGGCCCAGCCATGGACAGGAGGGTAGGAGAGCGGGCTGGAGAGAGAAGTGAGAGCAGGACAAGCCCTTTGGGGAGGAAGAAGTGAGCCTGCATCAGTCTGCAAGGGGAGTGACAGAGATAGAGCCTGGGTGGGGTTGGGGGGGTTGGGGGGGACGGGGGTGTCAAGTAAATCAACACCCACAAGGTCAGTCCAGATTGTACACCTGGGTTTAGGAGCTGGATTATGCAGTTTCAGTTTTCATAGCTGAGTCAAAGACTTCAATTTTCTCAATAAAATACATGAGACCTGCTCGGAGCTTTAAGAGCCTAATAATGTTGAGTACATAAACAGAAACTCAAGACCCACTTCAGAACTCTTTATCTCTCACTTTCTGTCTCCTTTACTCCACCCCCTGTCCTCTGAAGGCCTCCAGTAGTCACTTAATTCTCTTCTCTGTCTCATTCTACAAATATGAGATGGGAATAAAAATGTCTCCCTTCTATCTGCCTCTCCAAATGCTGAGAGAATGATGAATAGAGACCCAGAAAATGGCTTGTATGTTCCAAATGCTGAATCTTGGCACAGAATCTGTCGAGTGGAGATAATAGTGTTTGAAATATTTTCAGAAGTGTTTCTATATCCTATAAATCTTGTTGCTCTGGGGCTTCCTGCTGACTGTAATGGAGAAATTTCACTGCTTTAGGGGAAGAGAACATATCAACCATCGCTGAGGTTTCACTGTCAGATTAAATTTTTGTGAGTCCCAAAAGTGACAATAGGCTCAAAAGCCACGTGCTAAGGAGAGAGGATTTTCTAAAGGCTTGGGGGCTCAGATTTTAGAATTTTATATATGCGAGATACCTACAATGCAGAAAGGGGGTGTGGATAAAGGGAGTGGGAGAATGGGGGGAAAGATTATCTCTTATTTCCAAGGATCATGGGAAAGGGATGTGGGCAGTCAGACAGGCACGTATCTTCATCTCCCCATCCCAGGTTCCAGTCTCGAGGGAGATATGTTCAATAAGTCGAGGAGAGCACTTTGTCCTTTTTTAAGGGCCTGCAAGGACCACCTCACAGATTCTCTGCACCAACTTGGGAGTGTCTGTGGCCATAACCAAGGAAATGCAGCACAGCCTAGGAAGTCTGCATGCTCCTAAGACTGGTAAGGAACTTAGCTAAAAGTCCGGCTGGGGAGCCTGGGAGTCGGTGAGGGGTTGTGACTGGTACTGTAGCCAAGAGCAGACTGCCTGTTAAGTTCACGTGGAAAGTCAGCCAGACCTCAGGGCCTTGTGGAGCCCAGAGAAAATCCTAGAGGGGCCAAGTCAACACAAAGACAACTGAGCCCTGGCCAAATCACAGCAGACATCAGTAGACCATCCATCCATTACCTGGCCCGGTGTGAGCCCTCAGACCTGCAGTTCTTAACCATAGGTGCACAGTAGACTCCCCTAGGGATGCATTTCATGATGCCTAGGTTCCACTCCCAAAGGTTGGATTTATGTGGTCTGGTGTTGGTATCTTTTTGAAAAGCTCCCCAGGGCTTACAACCCAGGGAAGTGTGCTGCTTCCTTCAGGAGTAGAAATAGCCTCCACAGCAGCGTAAGAATGAGGGTGAGGTGAGTGAGGCACCTAGGATACAATATGCACAGAGACACTCACTGCCAAGGTCATGGGAGGGCAGGATGGACCCCTGAGAGTATCTCTTTGCCTGATGAGCCCCAGCTGACTCAATGCCTCACCTAGTCCTGGTTCTGCTGCACTTTCCTCTCTGGCAGGTCCCTGCTCTGGGCCTGATTTGAAGAGGAAACCAGGCAATGAGTCTTTGTTCTTTGCAAGATACCCAAAGAGTGCAGATAAAAGTGTCATGAGGCCAAGAGACTGGTTGGGGAATAGGTTTGGGAAACAGGCAGAAAACCAAAAAAATGAACAGATCAAATTATTACCTTAAATGCTTTGCTGTTTTCCGGGATGAGAATGACATGACATGCCTATTGGCTGCCAGATACAGCTTAGTCATTTCTGTCAGCTCTCGAAGCCAGGACTTTTGGGTTAACTGACTGTGGGGGAGGGTGGACTAGGTCCAGGGTTCTTCAGAAAGGAATTCAAGCTACACAAACCAATGTGTGTTCATGTTCTGATAGAGTCTCAAAGAGAGTGTGTGCCTGCCTCCAAATAGTGTGTGGGTGGGACCCAGGGGCCTGCACAGCTCTTGGTTGTTCATCGTTTGTCTCACTCAGAAATCAGTCTTAGCGGTGATGAATCAGAATCAGCACCACGGGAGGCAGATTTTGAGGGAGCATTTGGAGCTGATCAGTTTGTTAGTGTGAGCTCAAAGCTCCAGTGAATGGTCCAGTTCTGTGCAAAAGCTCAGGGCTTTACACGCTAGAACAAATACGTCCTTTGTAAATAAGAAGTGACCTTTGTTTCTCTCTGCCCCAGCATCTCCCCCACCTCGTTCCATCCTGGCCTCTGCACTGATCCTGGGTCCTCCAGAAGAAAACCAGACCTGGTTTGACCAATCCTGGCCTGACCAATGGGATTGGACACCTTGAGCCATGATAGAGTGGGAATGAGGGTGGGTGTCATTCTGTGTTTTAACCCAAAGTCCTCCTTTTTTTTTTTTTGGAGTCAGAGTCTCACTCTGTCACCCAGACTGGAGTGCACTAGCATGATCACGACTTATCACAGACTTGACATCCTGGGTTCAGGCGATCCTTCCACCTCAGCCTCCCAAGTAGCAGATACTATAGGCACCTGCCACCATGCCCAGCTAATTTTTTTTATTTTTTGTAAAGATGAGGTCTCAAACTCCTAGGTTCAACCAATCCACCCACTTTGGCCTCCCAAAGTGCTGGGATTACAGGCATGAGCCACCACACCAGACCACTGAAGTCCTTCTTACAGGGGTAGGAACAAAAGCCCTGGGCTTGAGGAGCAGAGTTATGTTCTGAACTGTCTTGGAGCACTTTTATTCTGGTTCTGTTTCTCTTTCTATCACTTCCTTTCTCTCAGCTTTGTCAATGGTGGGGAAAGTTGTCAGAGTCAGCAGACAGGCAGTAAATTGGCAGGAGATCAGCCTCTGATCCTACCACTGACTCCAAATTGCTGCTTGAGGCCCTGTCGACAGCTTCTGGTTCCAGGTCACAAACCTTCACATCCTGAACCATGTCCTTTAGAATGATGAATTGAGGTCTGACTTCCTTCAGATCTGATGGCTCGGCTAGATCTGCTAGTAGAGGGGACCCGTCTGCTCTCCGAGCTCTGGAGGTATTAACGTATAAGCAGCTGTGGAGGCTCCCTGATGAACTAGGCCACTTCAGCTCAAGAGTTCTTTCTCTCTCTATGGTGATTTCTGCTGAGAGAAGCAGCATCAATGACCCATAAAACTCAAGAGCTTTCCCCCTTACCCATTTGCTGGGATCTATTAATCTCATACCACAGCCAGGAGCTAACTCATAGGCAAGACACCTGGCCTGGATTTAATTAATGTGCAGAGCAAAAGAACATCAGGCAGGTAAAAATCTGTAATTAACAATAGTAAGATTTTCTTTGTTGGGTCTCCTCTCCCCTCCCTTTTCAGGCAGTGGAAGGGGTAGAGAAGGAGCCAAAGGCAAATACAATTTAATTCTATCTTGAGTAATTGCTCCGGAAAGCCCTCTAAAAAAATTGCTGGCTGTTTAACTCAGCAATTTGAACTTGCATTTAGGAACATCATCAAATTGTAAATGCTTTGATCTTTTTTATGCTTCGGTACATAAGAAAAACCAAGTACGCCCCATTCCTATGCTGTGTTGTCATAAGAATTAGAAACTCTTGGCACATGGCCATGGATAAGAGGCTTGAGAGGGGCTGGCTTTGTTGGAGGAGGAAACAGCCGATGCCTTGGAGTGAGCATCAGAGGAGGGGCCAGGAGGCTGGAGCTCTGCTCCTTGTTCCCCAGTGGCTCATGGAATGACACTGGGCAGGAGGTGCCTCTTCCTGGTGCCAATTTTCTGATCTGTAAAATAAGGGAGTGGGGCTAGAAGATTTCTAAATTTTGAAGTCCTCCCTCCTCAGCCCCCTGAGCTCTGTCATTCTTTGCTTCTAGGAAATGCATTCCTATCACACCACAAACCCAGAGGTGAGGGAAGTAGGTACAGAAACTTGCTCTGCAGGCCTGATTATCAAAACAGCTCAGGAAAATATGAACAATTGTGAGTTGTGGGATTCCTTCGAATAGTGTACACCTTGGATAGGGTGTAGAGCATGTAGCCACAGAGGAGAGCAAAATTAACTGGCCTCTGGGGGGTGTTTGTGGGGCACCTGTGACCTCAGCCTTAGTCGGCATCACATGCTCTCCAGTGGCACTAGAAACCACAAGGGTTTTAGGCAATCACCCAGATTAAAGCAATGCCATTGCCTTCCATGCTACGTCATGTTCTTCTGTGGGGGTATGAGTGCAAAACCAGGGCAACGGGCATGACATGATCATTCATTTCTTCACTCATGCATTCATTCAGCAGATACTAAGCACCCACTATATACACAGTCCCTACGGAGGCATAGGAACTGGTGAAGCACGGCCCAGGGACTTCCAACTCTGAGCTTCTGAGTTTGCTTCTTTGACACTTCCCGGTTACTCATTAGATCTGTAATAAGAGAAAGTCATTCACAAGGAAATTTATCTTCCAGCCCTTGATGAGCCTGCATGACAACAGGTCCTTAACGAAGGATGCCTATCTCTGTAGAGTTCCTATTTGTTTTTCAAGGCCTAATTCAATACCACTTCCCCTGGGAAGCCTCTCCTGATATGCCTAGGCAGACATGATTGCACTATCTTCTGCTCACCCATAGCATTTTTTGGGTCCCACTCAATTGGTTACCTTATAGCCAACTCGCACTATTTTTTATTCTGTGTCTTTTTCTCCTTTAGACTGCTATTTCCTCAAGGACAGGGATTGTTGAGGCACAAGAAGGATGAGATCTTGTTGAAGTGGTCAGTACCCTGGTTGTGAGATTATATTATACCATGGAGGGAAACTGGGTAAAGGGTACCAAGGACCTCTCTGTATTATTTCTTATAACTACATAAGCATTTACAAGTATCTCCAAATAAATAGTTTAACTAGAGAACAAAACACATGGAATCATAAAACCTCAAATTTGAAAGAAACTCAAGAAGTCACCTAGTCCTATCTTTACCCAATGTGTGAATTTCCATGACAGCATCCCACATACAGATTCACGCATCCTCTTTTTCAAACTCTAGTAATGGAGAATTCATACCTCCTGAGAGAAAGCATTCCATTTTCAGGCAATTCCATTTTGAGACAAAATTGGCCAGGCTATAACTTCTTCCTTGGGCCTACACGAGCAAGTTGTTCCTTTATCCCCATGACAACACTTTGGGTATATGAAGATGGGAGTTATATCCTTCTGGGACTCCTCTGGGCTGTTGGGTTCTCTGAATTTGTCTTCACAGTTTGGAGTTTTCATGTCATCCTGGAGTCTTCTGAGATCAGATAAGATCGGGCTTACTCAAGGTGACATGGCCATGGACCATCCTAAAGTCTTCTCTCTGGATGTACTCCATATGTTACTTTGATCTGAAATAGGACTAACAATCTCCTTGGCTCTGGATGGCTTCAATGCAGTTAAAGACCATGTTAATATGTTTATGCTAACTCCATATCACTGACTCATTAGATGTGGAGTTCACAAAAACCTTTCAGTCTTTTTGTTACACCAACTGCACTCAAATTTCCCACCCCTACATGGGCGATTATTGTTTTCTTTTTCTTTTTTTCTGTATATCGGGCTGCACATGGAAAAGTTCACCAGTTGAAAATGTGAGTCTGTGTGCATGCTGCCTGGACGGGACTGCACCCTTAGCAGTCCCTTAGTGCCCAGAGATGTATGAGTACTTCCAGCACTGCCAACCCTGGGGTATTGCTTGTTGTTGTTGAATAGCAGAATGGGTTTATTTTTATAACAACTATTTACCACAGAACAGCTTAGCAGAACCTCCTGGGTTTCACAACTCTTCCGGCTCTATTACATGCATAGAATGATGCCAGCCTGGCTCCCATCCTCTGTCCCCATCCCCATAGAGATGCCTACTGGGAACCAGAGCATCAGATTAAGGCTCAGTGTTAAGCGCCTGGGCCCAGGACTCGGAGAGTGGGGGAGGGCTGCCTCTGTGGGTCTTAGAGGGCAGAGCTGTCTCACCTGCAAATAATTGAGAAGAGATGACCAGGATTTTGGTTTCCTCAGAACCCAGTGGGAAACATCATCTACTTATATAAAAATCAGTGAGGTTCAACTCTTCTTAGGGAGCGATAAACTCAGACTAGAGCCCAATCCACATGCTTCATCTTACTCTGCGTTCTTTTCCTTTGTTGGTCTTGGCATCAAAGCATTGTCGTATTGGCCTGTGAGAGGCCAGGGTAAGCATATCCCTATCTCGCCCCTCCCCCACCCCCATTTAAACACATTTAACAGCTCCTGTTGTCCTGAATTTCATTCCTTTTGTTCTCTTGACACAACTGACATGTCTTCTTGATGCCCTTTCTCTTAATTGATTGTCAAAATCCTGCCTATCCTCTGGGACTTGGTTCAAATGCCTGCCTTCTCGAAGTCTTCCTTAGTTCTTCCAACAACTGTAATTTCTGTCTTCTCTGAGTGTCTCTCTTCTCAGAGTCCAGGCAGAACCTGACATTTACAGCCACCTCAGAACTGGCAGGGTCCACAGATTGCACTTGGTACCCGGACTTGCCTTATTTGGGCCCTATTTTGCCTCACTTCCCTGTAGTCTATGTCTGCGGCAGAGACTGCTCCGTGTTCCCCAACATCCATTCTTTCCTTTGTCCACAGCAGTAGTGATTTTAGCAGAGAACATGGTCGCTCAGAATAAAGACTACCACTCCCAGTCTCCTTTTTAGCTAGGTGTGGCCACGCGACCAAGTTCCAGCCACGGGAGGTGAATGGAAATGGTGAGTGCACTCTGCTTGACTTTTTTTTTTGAGTTGGAGTCTCACTCTGTCGCCCAGACTGGAGTGCAGTGGCCGCTCCCGGCCACCGCAGCCTCGACCTGCTGGGCTCCGGTGATCCTTCTGCCTCAGCCTTCCGAGTAGCCGGAACTACAGGCGCGCGCTACCACGCCTGGCTGATTTTTTGATTTATTGTAGAGATGAGGGCTCACCAAGTTGCCCAGGCGGGTCACAAACTGGCGGGTTCAGGCAATCCACTCACCTCAGCCTCCCAAAGCGCGGGATTACAGGCTGAGCTACCAAGCCCAGCTTCCGCTTGACTTTTAAGAGGGGAGACTACCTTCCCGTGGCTCCCTTCCCCCTTTCCACTGGTGGGAATGTGGATGTGGTGGTGAGCAGTGTTGAACAACATAAATGACAACTATCTAGAGATGCTGGAGCAAGAAAAGAAGCCTGGACCATTTTACCAGCTCAGACTTTACTTGAGAAACATACTCTTATCTTTTTTTTTTTGGAGTCAGAGTCTCACTCTGTTGGGGCCAGGTTGGAGTGTAGTGGCACGCTCATGGTCACCGCAGCCTCAGTCTGCTGGGCTCAGGTGATCCTTCTGCCTCAGCCTTCCAAGTAACTGGAACCGTAGCTACCATGCCCAGCTAATTTTCTGTTTATTATAGAGACAATGTCTCGCTGTGTTGCTTAGGCTGGTCTCAAACCCCTGAGCTCAGGCAGTCCTCTCACCTCTGCCTCCCAAAGTGCTGGAATTACAGGTGTGAACCACCATATCTGGCCACACTCCTATCTTTTTAAAATCACATTTCCCCAAAGTCCTTGTCCCATGCAGCTGATGCTGTACCCTGACAAATATACTGCCCCATCCCACATGATGCTTGGCTTTGGATCAGCTTCTCCATCTCTATCCCTCTCTAACTTACTGCCACAGCTTTATTTCCCAGTTTCTTGGCTTGTCCCTCCCCACTGGGCCTGGCATGGCCTCTCCAGGTAGCCTTGGATCCTTTCTGTGGCACTGCCCTGAAAGGCAGGCATGGCAGGGAGAAAGTGTTGGTGGGCAGGCTGGCATTTCCAGATTCTGTTTGCTCTGTGGCTCCAACCCCTGTTCCTTGGGTGGTTAGATGCCCAAACACTTAGTGCCCCCCCGAGCCCTTATCTCATCCACCTGGTCACCCAGTAACTTTGCCCTGGCAGACTCTAGTCAATGTGTGTAGATTCTCATCTTGGGATTCCTAGAGCACCATAACGAATCCTGAACAGTGCCGAATGCCGTGGGTTTGTGACTAGCTTTTCCCAGTTATTGAAGCCTATCCAGCTGGAAAAGGCAATTGGATCAATAAATCAACTTGCCAGATGCTTCCCAATTGGGGCTCCTCCAAGACGTTTTCCTCTCCACTAAAAAGAAGAGGATTAGAGCGTTCATCCCTACTCAATTGTCTGGTATTTCGGCTTCCCTGAGGTGAGCGTTGCCCACCTACTGTTGGCCTTTAAGTGTTAAGCAACACACCCAGAGCAAGTTAAATTTTAGTCACGGATTTGAGAAGAAAGAATCGGTCTGTACTGTACTTCCTGTAACACCTAAAAATAACTTCTCCTGTGGAGCTGAGTGAGAAAATTGACTGGGAAATACAATAGAACCCCTAATTAAGCAGCTGATAAGAGGACAGGTACACCCTATGTACTAGACTTTCTAGGGCAAGGAGAGCTGGAAGACTTGTGCCTGTGTGCCCGAGGGTATGGCTTTACCTGCAGCAGAGGAATCAAATCTGAAGAAAAGGAGACACATTCTGGCGGCAGAAGTCTACCACCTCATCTTTCAATGACTAATGGGGAGATGGTTCGGTGGGGTCTCAGAAGCCACGAATACAGAGGACAGAGCACTAGCTTAGAAACGAGAAAACATGTCCGAAGTACCAGCTCTGCCACTTCCTGCTTCCTGAGTGGCCCAAAACAAGTCCCTGAGGCTTTCTGGATTCATTTTTCTCATCTTGCTAATGGGAAGAGTGGATGACATGTCCTCCAAGTTCCTTCCAGTCACAACATTCCGGGAGTCTGGTACTTTCTCGTGGTCATCTGCTTCATGGTTTCCTTCAGCACCTCTCTGTCTTCACCCCAGCCTTGCCACCCACACTTTCCGATGGCTTTCCTCACTCCTCCCTGCCGTCTGCTCCTCCTGTCACTGAATTAGAGAATCGGGCACCCAGAGTTTGCCATAAACACAGGATGCCATGGACAGCAAACAAAGAAGGGCTAGGAGGCAGAAGCAGCACGGAGCCAGGTTGCTGTGAGCCTGGCTCCACGGGTGTCTTGGGTGTGTTGTTTATTGACTGCCTGCTCTGTGCCCAGCCAGAAGCATAAAGGAGGCAGGAGATGGTGGCTCGGACCCCTGCATACATTCTAGTCATTTCTTTAGGACTCTGAGTTATTTTTATTTTATTTTTTCTGGCCACTTCCAAAGTCTTACCACACATCCTCCCCGCTTCACTCACTCATCAACATGTAGCTTTCAACCCTTTTTTCCTACCCGAATGCATGATCATAAGCTATTATTGGCTCCCAAAGGAAAGAGAATCAGAATAGTCAATATTTGGACCCTGCTCGCTGTCTCCCAGCATACTTCCTCAAATACTATATGCTACTGGCAACTGTTCGACTTTATTTAACTAAATTCCTGTTTGCCCCTGTGGCAGATGGCAACAATAGTCCCAGTAGATGACAGTCCCTCTCATCAATAGGGGAATCTTTCCCCACTCCTATTCTATTGTGAGAAGATATCCGTAACGCAAAATTTAGCATTTCAACTATTTTTAAATGTATGGTGCTGTGGCATTCAGTATATTCACTGTTGTGCCACTGTCGTCACGATCCAGTTCCAGAACTTTTTCATCTTGCAAAACTGAGACTGTACTCATTAAACACTAACTCTCCACTTCTTCCTTCCGCCTTCCTGGCAATCACTATTCTAATTTATGTCTCCAGGAACTTGTCTACCCTGGGTACGCCATTTAAGTGGAATCATACAATATTTGTCCTTTGGTGTCTGGCCTATTTCACTTAGCAAATTGTCTTCCAGGTTCATTCTTCTGTGTTAGAATTTCATTCCTTTTTAAGGTTGAATAGTATTCCATTGAATGTGTCTACCGTTTTCTTTATCCATCCGTCGATGGACATGTGAGTTGCTTTCACCTTTTGGCTATTGTGGATAATTCTGTTGTGGATGTGGATGTACAAATATCTGTTTGAGTCCCTGCTTTCAGTCCTTTTGGATATATATCCAGAGCTGGAATTGTTGGATCATATGGTAATTCTGTTTTATCTTTTGAAGATTCACCACACTTTTTCACAGTGGCTTCATCATTTTACGTTTCTACCAACAAGCGTTCCAATTTCTCTACATCCCTGCCAACACTTATTTTTTTTCTCTCTCTCTTTTTAAAATAATGGCCATCTTAATGGGTGTGAAGTGGTATCTCACTGTGGTTTTGATTTGCTTTTTCATAATGATTTATGATGAGATTTTCCTATGCTTATTGTCCATCTGTATATCTTCTTTAGAGAAATGTCCAATTAAGTTCCTCACTCCTTGAATCTGAGCTGGCCATTAGAGTGACCAACCATCCTGGTTTGCCCAGGACTTTTTAAATCTTTGTACTAAAAGTCTTGTATCTTGGGAAAACCCTCAGTTCCAGGCAAACCAGGACAGTTGATCACCCAGATGGCCTTGTGTCTTGCTTTGATCGACAGAGTACATTAGATGTGACAAGGGACAGGCTCCAAGTCTAGGCCTCAAGAGGCTTTGAAGATTCCTTTCTTGCTGCTCTTGGAAATCTGCTGCAACATGAGCAAACCTGTGCTAGCCTGCAGTTTGATGAGAGACATGAGACCCTGTCGGCCCATAACTCTTGCTAACAGCCTGGTAGTTGCCAAACATGTGAATAGGGGAATAGGGTCATAGTCAGTCATTAAACTGCCTGCCAACCTGCCAACTGACCGCAGGTACACAAGAGCCCAGCAGAGCTCAGCCAAGCTGGCCCAGACCGGAAGACCTGCCCAGCCAGCCCACAGAACTGTGATCTAAATAAATGGTGTTGCTTTAAGCTACTACATTTTGGGATGATTTGTTACTAAGTGAAAACTAGTTAATACAGCTCCACATAAAAGATGCTTTGTCATCACTGCTGTAAGATCTTTGCCATAGACAGAACACTCCTGTCCCCCCTCTCCCGGTGCTCCTCCTCAGTCATTCTTAGTGAGAAGGCAGTTCGTTGCCTGCTCTTTTAGTGCAGCCTGGTCACTGAAGCAACCAAGAGGTCATTCACTCTCTCAGTCAAAAGCCATCCTCTCTTCCAACCACTTTGTCCTCTCCTGATCATCCATTTTTTACTGCACAAAGAGAAATGTGCTTATTAGATTTAGAGACTGAAGTGGCAGTAAAGACCCTCTTTGCACATCACAGCCAGCCACTTTTTCCTCCAGTTTCTATTTTGCTGTCATCTCTCCTTTTCTTCTTGATCACAACACACCTGGGAGAATTTCTGACTTGCTTCAAATGCTCTTGCTCCAGTTGACTGAAGCTTCTGTGACAACACTCCCGTTCAGCTTGCTTGGTCCCCTGAGCAGGTGTTAAGGAAGACGAACTTTCTTGACACCAGAGCCTGATCATTATAGCTCCTATATCTGTTTCAGAGCTATTTAGAGTGTCTTATTCGGGAAACTTGAAGTCAAGCAAGATTCTCAGGAGTCTTCTTCTAAAGGAGATCTGTTTCTTTTTTGTACTTTACTGACTCTTAGTCCTCTCAAGACACATTGAACTGCTATTAATTGTATGATGATGAAGGCTCAAAACATGCTGAATGTTTCTTTTTTTTCTAATCAACTCTTGATGGGCCCTTGTACAAAAACTTGTTGCAATGCTGCCCTGGCCTCCAGGGCTTTGGACAGTGGAGCTGATTCGTAGCCTCAGAGTGATGAGAATTCCATTTCAGGGCTCTTTCCCTGGGTCTGGATCAATAAAGATAGAGCCATCGAAATATCAGAATTCCAAGAACTTTAGAAATCAACTGGCTCAATATTGCTACTTTACAGATGGGGAAACTGAGGGCCAGACTTGCTCTAAGTCTGGAAGAGACCCGCCCACGACTATTCAGCAAGGTGGTGGCAAAGCCAGGGTTAAAGCCGTGTCCCTCTGACCTCTGGCTTGTGCCATTTCAACTATTCATTGCTGCTGACATTCTCCAGTTTTCCAATAGGTTTTGGCTGGTTTTTGAAAAATGGATTAGAAGAAGAGAAAGACAAGCCTGTTGGGCGGCAGAGTGGAGGGTGGAAGGCAGTGCCATCAAGGTGAAAGACCTTAGAAAGGCCCTGTGTTCTCCTTGAGGTGAGAATATCCACAGGGCAGAAACTCAAAGAGAAAAAAGGAACCAAGACCTTTACCCAAACCAGCATAGGGACAACTACCAGAAGGAGATCTCCTTATCCTCCCCACCTTTTAGTTTTATTTGGTAAACACATTTCTTATGAACTTGTACAACTTTTCCAGAGGAAAACCCTGTTGCATAGTAAATGTCTGTGTTTCTGTTCCCTTCTGACACTTGTCGACTTTTCATGTTTTGCAACGAGTATGAACATAAACATTTGAGTTTTTTGCTTTGTTTCAAATTTAGAAATTTTTGTGTCCACAGAGTCCTCATGTATGTCAACGTTAATTATAATACTACATTATGTGGGTACATCATAATTTGCTTTCCAATTTGCCTCTGGTTGAATATTTGCATGATTTTTAATTCATTAGTAGTAATAACCCCAGTATGGCTATTTTTGTACCAGTAGCTCTTTTATCCCTCCGGGTTTATTTACTCAGGGTGTGTTTCACTAGGTGGAATGATTGAGTCACAGCAAAGTGTCAGCTCTTGCTGTTGCCAGACTGTTTTCTAGAAAGATGCATCCAATTTGTAGGACTTCTAGCTCCATTTAAATGTGACACTTCCCCCAGCATAGCACTGTGTTATCAATGAGTTTTGTCATTTATATTCATTTTCGCAGTGTCAAATTGGGAAAGCTGAAACAGTCAGGAGTGCAGAAAGTGTAACAAGGAAGAGGATCTGCCCGATGAAGCCCAGAAGCAGAACTGGGGCCAGGAGTGGTGACTCAAGTCTGTAATCCCAGCATTTTGGGAGGCCGAGGTGAAAGGACTGCCTGAGCCCCAGGATTCGGGACCAGCTTGAGCAACTTGATGAGACCTCGTCTCTACAATATAACAAGAAATTAGCCGGGCGTGGTAGCATGTGCCTGTAGTTCCATCTCCTTGTAAGGTTGAGGCAGAGGATTGTCCGAGCACAGGCGGTTGACGCTGGGGTGGCCATGAGCATGCCACTATGCTCCAGCCTGGGCGACACAGTGAGACTCTGACTCAGAAAAAAAAAAAGAAGCAGACCAGGCAGAGTCTAAAACAGATGCTCCAAGCATAGCTAAGTAGATGAGGTTCATTTTTAATGGCTACCTGTCCAGGGTGCATGGTGGGCTGGTGCTGGCTTGAAGTTCAGAGTCAGGGTGGACACAGGTTTAACAAATATGTAGTGATGTCCATGACCCATTTCTAGCTTTGCCTTTCTTTTGTATTCAGAATAATTTACTATCTGTAGTTCTTCTGTGCATCGTCTTTGATTCCTTATCTTGCAATTGCTCTCCTCTGTTTTTCAAGCAAAAATCAGAGCCCCTAAATCACAAAGGAGCATAAGTACCTTTCCACACTAGCTACTCCTCATCCACGTGCCCCATGGCCCATGAGAAGGCACAGCAGAATGACTCCCAAGTGTCAGTCCCAGAAAAACAGCTCTTCCTGGTTGTGTTTTGTCTTCTAAATTGCCGATAGCAAAACTGGACTTCTCAGAATCTCCTGGGAAAAAGTGGTGGTTCAGGGAGCAGAAATGATGGAACAGAGGGAGAACCCTAATACTCAGATATGCAGGCCCATCCCTGCCTCAGCTACATGCAACTTTTTTGGAGTGGCTTAGTGCAGTCTAACTCTCAGGAGTCCCCTCAAGGACTGGTAGACCAAGTTTAGAACCCACATGAAGAAGTTTATTGTCCACATGGTCTGCCTTTAAAGCCTGCAACATGCAAAAAGTTATATTTAATACCCCTGGGAAAGACCAAATACAGAAAAGCCAGCTTGTGGGATACAATTGTTATTTTTGTAAGAAGCATCTTTGCCTACTTGTTTGGTGAGCTCTTTGCTCTCCAAGAGTTGGGCTATGGATTGTTTCATCTTATAATTAGACATGTAGACAGACAGAGGTTTTAAGAGGTAGAATAACATTTCAGAAGCTTCAACAACTCAAAACAAGGTCATTGCCATCCTGCTAGATATGGTCAGCTTCTGGCTGGTACCAGAGTAGACTGTGTGATTGATTGACTCTTTCAATCAGCCCAACATCCTGTACAGTGGCCTGACCAAGGGCAGGACTGTAATCCTCTTTTCTTTCTGAAAGTCTGGAATTAATAAGGAAATGGGGGTGGGGGAGTGCAGTGTGGATAATCTAATTTTCCAAGGGAGCACTGGATTAGTCAACAACTTGATCTCTACCACTGATATCTCTTTTTGTAAATATTTTATCTATCCATGTGCTGGATCTCAAGGCTTCTGGAAGGACTCTTCTTAGGCAACTATACTGAGCATCTTAAAACACTGAACAGCCTGCTTCCTTACCTCACTGTCTCTGAAAAAAGGAGCCACCCCCAGTCCCTTTCTTACCCACCCTCCTAACTCCACACAGGCTAACACTGGATAAAGCCTTCCTACATCCCTCAGCACAAAGACCCCAAAAATCTACTACAGGGCCTTCTGCCAAGCCTGCTTTTGTTTAAGGCACAGTGGCGGGTCTCTGAAGCAGGCTTTAGAGGCTCTGAATGCTGGCCATTACATTTTAAGATGATCTAAAGGAAACAGAAAGATAGCTGATGTGCTTCCTTGATCTCCCAGCATACGCCCAGAGCAAAAGAAAGAGAGGAGAATGACAAGGAGAGATTAAAACCTTCTCGCCTTGAGTGGTCCTATATGGCCCCGCTGTGTTGGTGCAGAGAGTCAAGGCAATAAGGCTACTGAACTCTGGCCATCAGGGATTCAGCAGAGCTATATGGTCAAACAAGGGCACTGCCCAGGCCCTCTGGGGCCCTGATCAGGATGGAACCCTTCTCCAAAGGGAGCAGATGATATGGGCCATCCCAAACCAGTGTGGGAGCTAGCATGGGTGCAAGATGGGGACAGATACTCAGGTTAAGCAGAAAACCACAAGTGCCAGGCAGTCAGACTTGTTTACTACTCTCAAAGTAAACATGTGACGTCAACAGCCAGCATTTTATAGAGCAACTTGAGGGAAGAAACACCATCCATACAAATCAATTGAAAATGTCTGTTCTTAAAGAGTACAGACTTGGAAGGGAGAGCTTTGAAAAAAAAAACGAAGAAGGGACATGAGCATGGTATAGCAGGAAAGCATGCGAACAGCTTGGGAGAAGAAACACCCAGAAGGGGTGTATCAGAACTGGGCCAATGCTAGGAGAGCTGTTTGGACTGAACCAGTGTTGTTTCTCTTGGCCTTACTGTCCTGGGTGAGGAGGAAACAGAAAGGAATGATATAACCCATGCCTGGAGCCTCAGCATCATCCAAGAAAGAGCAGTTTCTGCATTTGGAAAGTCTTGGCCCTCTCCTTGAACTCCGTTCTCAAGGTTTCGGCAATGAGTCACTTCATTCCCCCTCAACAGCTTCTGTCTTTAACCATAGTTCTGACGTGCCTGAACCCGCATGCACCTCCAGAGCGGGAGCAGCCGTCATCTTCACACCACGGATGACTAACCACGGCCTGTTCACAGTCTCCTAATTGTCACAGAATGAAAAAGCTACATGCTTTGAAGCTGAGGTTTTGGGAACAGAGGGTTAGAAGAGCTGAGGAAGCACTGAAATGAAGGTGGCAATGAGCTAACCTTCTGACAGGCCCTCGCGAACCTCAGGAGCTGGGCCAAGCGAGCACAGATCCAGATAGGGTGTTCTGGTTGGCAGGGCAGTATTGTTAATATCATTCATTACTACCTCTGATTAGGTTCCCAGGCTCATTAAAATCTGTGAGCCTTTGACTGTTTCTCTTGGATCAGGTTGGATTCTACTTTGCAGAGAATTGTCAGGGCTTTCTAGTGTCCAGTGCAGGCCAGATACTATCTCTTGGCTTGACTTCTTCCTACAGTTTTCCCTGTGCTTCAGTGTGTGCACTGCCAATGACGCAAGTCACCATTCAGGCACGCTGGCTGGCAGACCCATTGCTGCCAGCTGAACCAAGGGCTTCTGACCCAAACAAAGCCAGCACAAAAACCAAAAGCACTTGAGCTAAACTTAGCTTAGAAATTATGGCAGAACAGGACAGGGAAAGACAAAGAGAACCACCGCCAAGGCAACCTTTTAAAAAGGATATTGAAGAGGGATCCTTATTCTATCTATCCCATCTGATATAAAGACATATGAGGGGGGACGCCCCCAAAATGAATTATTTTTTAGAGGGCAGGCTCCTTGCACTACAGGCTTCCCTCACTAGGTAAGTGTTGTAGGAACCCATCAGCATCAGTGTACCAGCTAGTGTTGCTGTGAGAGACTGTGTTTGGCTTTAGTAAATTTTTTTGGAGATTCTTTCAACACATTTGCCCATTTCACGATGGGTGATTTAGGAGCGCACCTGTCCACACCACACTGAGTGTTCAGCAGTTTTTGATCAAAAATGGCATGCCCCCCCCATGCCCCACCCTCCCTATTTACCTGAATTTGCCCCCGAGAGACTGCTTTTTGTTTCCTCACGTGAAAAAAATCCTCAGAGGGAAACCTGTGGAAGTGAAACAAAAAATGGCAGATGCACTAAAAGACATCAAAATTGATGAGTTAAAAAACCGTTTTGAGCAGTGGAAAAAGCATCTCAATAGGTGTATTGTATCAAATGGAGAGTGCTTTGAAGGTGACTGAAGTTTAAACATGGAAGAATAAATACACAATTTTTATAAATAAATTCTGGGGTTTCTTTTGAGTCTTCTCTCATATTATAAAGCCATCATAATAAAAATAGTAAAATAGTTTGAAAAAAAATCCAAATAAGCCAGGCTCAGTGGCTCAGCCTGTAATCCCAGCACTTTGGGAGGCCAAGGCGAGTGGATTGCCTGAGCCTGTGGGTTTGAGACCAGCCTGTCCATGGTGGGGGGGGCAGGTGCACCCATTTGCGAGTGCATGTTAAGACTAAAGGGGAGGGGCAACCCCTTTGAGTCCCCCTGCACTGTGGGAGATTTCTGTCCTCTCAATAAATCCTACTTTAAAAAAAAAGATGAAAGGAGTGCTTCCTGAGATGGCTTGAGAACTGTCCCCTGCACATATATTGTTTCGAGTAACAAAATACTCTGAAAGCTAAAAAATATATATGTATATACAAGTACAACAGGAGTCGAGCACAGTGGCTCACACCTGTAATCCTAGCACTTTGGGAGGCCAAGGCAAAAGGACTGCTTGAGCCCAGGAGTTTAAGACCAGCCTTGTCTCTACAAAAAAATCAAAACATTAGCCGGATGTGGTGGTGAGCGCTTATAGTCCCAGATTTTCGGGAGGCTGAGGATTGCCTGAGCCCAGGAGGTTGAGGCTGCGGTGAGCCACGATCATGCTATAGAACTCCAGCCTTGGTGACAGAGTGAGGTTTCAACTTAAAGAAAAGAAACACATCAGGGATGTGGAACATAACCACCCTTGTACACTGCTGGCGAGAAGATGGCCCGAGAGACGCCTGCATTTTCAAATGTTCTGGGGAGCATACTGACATTGTTAATCACATTCAACATAGCATGCTAGCAATTCCTCCACCCCAGGACATTCTTATAAAATTCTGTAAGGAGAGGTCAATGTGAATGTTGCCTGCACAGTTATTTGTGATGTGAGTTGGAGACTACCTGAATTTCCATCAGTGAGATTGAGAAATAAAATGTAGTTTAATGCACCCCAGGGAGCACTAGGCAGCAGGACTGAGACGAGTGATTAGATATATACAAAGCAGCATGGATGGATTTTAAGAATGGTGAAAAAATGGGGAAAAACATAAAAAACAAGTTAGAATGAGATGGAATGTGTACATAAACTTATAATACTGCAAAGAAATACTGTTTGTAAGAAAATATGTAAACAAAAAGATACACATGAAATAAGAAGCACTGTGAGTGGGAGAGGGAAGTGGAGTTGTGGAATGGGGGGTAAATACATTCAACAGAGGGGGTTTGCAGGGACAAATGATGCTAATATCTATGAGCCTAGGAGTAAGAGTAACTCAACTCTCTACATCTGGCTTCTAAACAAGCAGCAGCAACCTCTACCACTTGAGCCCTGAGAAGGCAAATTCAGACTCTCCACCTGCTCTTTCTCTCTGCTTTTCCCCCCAAAGGCCACTGGGAAATGGCAGAGTCCTACCACACACCACTGTCCACTCTTACATGTAAACGAAAGATGTTCACCTCCGATCTCCAGTGAGGTTCATGCCTCTCCCAGGCAGAACGACTTTGCTAAGGAGAAGGATGCTTTTCATTCTCTATCCCACAAACTTTCCTACCTTGATTCCAATCAAAGTCACCATCCTAACTGAAATGTGATAGTTGTAAGCTGTTGGGAGCCAGCCTTGGAGGTCCACCTGATTGACAGGGTCCGGGTGGGCCGAAGACCCCGGGCTGCAGGGCGAGCCCAGGAAGCTGAGGCCCTTCTGTCCTTCACCTTTGCTGTTTGATACCCTGAAGGATTCTGTGCAGTCGTGGAAGAAGAAAATGGCATGTTTATGTGAAGTGCTCACAGCTAACCTGGAAACATCATGGTTTATTTTTCCATTTTCCCCATTATGCCACTTGGCCTTTTCTAACATATGCAAGGGTTAAACTCTGAAGCACATCAAGAATGCTTTATTTCACTTGGTTACAAGTTATTAGACATTGCTTAAGTAATAAATGATATGAGTATATCCACTCCTTATTTGATTTAGGACTATGCAGTTTAGTGTTTAGACATAAGGATTTTTTAGAAACACAAGTTTATAATAGGTTCATTATGAATTCATTATAAGTTCTAACACTTATCTAGGAGTTATGTAGGTGACTTATAACACTGTTTTCACTGACTTAGGATAAAGATTAATGTTAAGGTTTTTACTTAATTCTATAGTTAAAACTCTAAGTTAACATTTATAGAGTAGGTTTTCACTGAACTCATATTATAATAATTAGACACTTTTATGACAGATCAGCTAAAACAGAAAGTAACCTTGAGGGGCCTGGGAAACATTACTAAAAGCTTCTTTTGAGTTCTCTTTAGAAACAAGCACTGCAAGATAAGAGAAAAGTAACGAGGACATCTGGACAAGGAAGGCGATCACAGGACTCTGAAGAACACAAGAGCCTAAGATGAGAATATTCCTGACACATAAAGAAATATACACTTAAAGAAACTTTCTTGAAACATTTGTAATTTGGGACATTGGACTGAGAGTGTCATTGTTGGCTTTATGAATAGGACTTGTCTAATGCCTATGAGATTCCTGGCTTATTTGCTACTAAAGCCACTGGGAATCTTGGTTTGTTTGCTACTAAGACCACTAGCTGGTAACTTTTAAAAGATATGTATATGAAAGAATTTTCTTTGTTTTGCCCCTTCACAAATGGTATAAAAGCTCTGTATTAACTAGCATTAAATTGTCATCTGTTCAAGAAGCAGGTGTCCGGTATATGATCGTCGTCGTCGCCTATCTGTCTCTCCTTCAACATATCTCACGACCCTTGTGGGGCGGGACCCCGCAGTAAGCATATTGTCTCCCTTTGATCAAAACCCACGTGATAAACAGAGAAAATACAACCAAGTCTGTGGAGTGATGTCTTAGATCTTTACCACCTAAGAGGGGACCCAAAACAGTGAGATGACATCTCACTGATAAATGGGTTCCCTGACAGATTGGTCCACTGGTCTGACAAGTCCTCCATGCTGTTGGAAAATGGGAGAGGTGTGAACTTTTCTTGTGAAATCTATCCTGCGTAACCCATCGGTCTCAGAAAAACTGGAGACTCTGAGACTGCCAGAAGAATAATGTGGTTTATCACTTGTTCTTGGGTCCCATTTCTCATGGTATGGCCATTCTAAACCTTGACTATTATCCCTAAGTCCCTGATCTTATTCCACAAGCAATTGAGAACCAAGGTCAAATTACCAATCCAAAGTGAGGACCGGAGATTGAGATCCAAGGATACAGAAGAGAACTGGACTGGGAAGAGTGAAGCCCTGCCACTTAACTCCTAAGATGGAACCAGAAAGTCAAGGTGGCTGTAAATACTGCTCTGAACCCCCTGGCCAGCACCAGGCCTTGACTCCCAGGTTAACCTTTACTTTTCCTCACTATAATAGTGATAACTATCCAGTTATCACCAAATAGAAGGTCTCTTCCAGAAACCAGCATTGTGTTCCACAAACAAGACTGCAATAAACAGGATCCTTAGGATAAATGAGAATCCCTGGATACATAGTAATGGAGTTTGTGTGACTATCATTTTTTAATCATGTTTTACTTCTGGGTCCAGAAAGTAAACTTCTGTGCCTGCTTTAAGTCTTGATCCTGGAAAGTTCAGGGTAAGACGGATCTTGCTGTTTTAAGGCTTTCTAAGCAGTTGCTTGATGATTTAATAAAATGCCTGTGCAAAGTAGACCTTCAGCAAATGCTTACTCCCTTCCCCACCACCCTTGTCCTTCTCTCTTGTAGCTTAGGACTTATGCTGGGACCCCGGAGATCTTACCTCTGTTCTTGGTTCAGATGTCTTTTTCCAGAATGATCTCAAGCAAAAGGCTCTCCCTATACCAAACCCTCTCTGTTTCACCACCTCTAGTTTCTCATGTTTAGAAATGCAGCTAGTATAATCTCTCTTGGTGATGCTCACCTTGGTCCCTGCTCCCTTTTCTCTAGTCCCGGAGAATGAAAAATAGCATTAGATTTTAATTTCTCAAATAGAAAACCATAAAGAAAGAAGCTAAAATTTAGCTTATAATCCCATGATCCATGTGAGATCTGTCAACGTTTAAAAGATGAGGGTGATTAGTAAGTAAAGCAGATTTATTTACTAATTAAAAAATAAAATCAATATAGAAATATACAAAATAAAAATTAAAACTTACTTTCTCCCATTTTCAATTTCCATAGTAAATAAGTGTTACCCAAAAAGAAACTATTAACAGTTTCTTATAATTCCATCCAGAGATGGGAGGGAGAATAGTCATAAAAGACATTAAAGAGTGGTTTGCCCAGGAGTCAAGACTAACCTGGGCAACATATATTTACAGATATATACTTTTTTAAGAGTACATGAAAGTGATCATATCATGTGTTATTCTCTAATGTATGCTTTTTAAGCTTATATCTTTCATATATATGTCTACTTTAGTCTTTATTACAGCAAAATAATAGTTTATCAAATGGGCTTATATTTCAGTCCAGGAGGAGTTTGAACTTTTTCTTTTTTTATGAACACTAACTTATCCTCTTGTCCCTAGATTTTCTACTGAGAGTCAGACTTGGCCAGGAGCTGTGATTTGGGTGCCAAGTAAGACAGAGATGTCCCCATATACCCAAATGCTTAGGGCAAAATTACTGTGAAACTGCCATGGGTGACAGTGTTTGCTGGTTTTCCCTACTGGAGAAAATTTCCGTAATTCAATGGTCAAGTTGCCACATGTGTTTATGGCTGAACATTTTGGACAACTTTAATGTTTTCAAAGATAAAGTTCCAGATTTGGAAGGAAGCTGAAGGTCACTTGGTTTAACCTCCTTGAACTCCCTGTAGAAATTCCTTCTATAAACTTCTATGTTATCATTTATTATCACTATATCATAACATAGAACAGCTTTTACTAACAGAAATTCTTGCTTATTTTCCCAGACCGGCTCCCATGGAATGTGCCTACATGGCTCTCCCTCTGCCCTTTGAAATATCCTTGAACAAATGTGTTCTTCTTCCCATGGCAGCTCTCCAGATGTTTGAGGGCAATGCTTATATTCTTCTGCGTCTACCCTTTATTCATTTAACACATGTTCTTCTAGAACCTGCTATGATCCAAACATCGTTAGACACACTGTAAACTCCATGAAGACAGAGTGGTTTAGTCTATATTATTATGTGCCATAACCACAGCACCCAAAAGAACTCTGCATACAGTAGGCACTTAACAAATATTTGTTGAATGAGTCAGGAGCCATGGTTCACGCTTGTAATCCCAGCACTTTGGGAGACAGAGGTAAGTGGATTGCTTGAGCCCAGGAGTTTGAGAACAGCTTAGGCAACATAGTTAAGCATCATCTCTACAAAAAAAAAAATCAAGCCGTGATTGTCCTGATCATGCCACTACACTCCAGCCTGGGTGACAGAGTAAGACCCCAACTCAAAACAATAATAGTAATAATAATAATAATAATAATAAATATTTGTTGAATAAATGAATAAACACAAAGATGAATAACACAGTCTTTGTCCTCAAGGAACTCTTAGTCTGGAAGCTGGACTATAGGCACGTCTAATCTAAGGGCAAGGAGAGACCGTGGGAAGGAAAATCTCAAAGGAAAGACCCCTGGCCCTCACTCACTACCTTCCCTTATTTGCTATAAGGGATCATCCATTACCTTCCCTCATCCATCAACTCCCTTATCCACTGTAATGTCGATCACATTTTGTCATGTGTCTGCAAGTCTGTCTTTCCCACTGGACCGTTAGCTTTGAGGACACTTAGCTTCATCACTTTCATGCTTAGCACAGGGTTTGGCCTAGTGGAGGTATATCATATTTGTTGAATGAAGTGACTGAGTAACGGATGGCTACTTGAATCAATATATTAACATTATCACAGAAAAAAATTAAAAGAACTGCTTTTATTGGCTTAAGTTATTTTAGCCTTAAGTTTTATCAGTGCAAATAATTGGTGAAATAGAAGTAACAGAGATCTTGGGAGGAAGTGACTGTGACATCCTAGGGTTTCAAATAGCCTCACTGTTTCAAAACATTTAACAAGGGCCTACTCTGCTCTACGTACATTGCCAGACAAACAAGACACAGCTCCTGCCTTTAAGGAACTCTCAGACTGTCAGAGGAGAGGCACGTGGCAATTACAAAGCTGCAGGTGACCCTGACAGTGCTCTGACAGTGTGCCAAGGGTGCTGTGGGTATGGATGGCCAGGAAGGCCTCCAGGAAGAAGCAGTGCCTGAAGGAGATGGAGGAAAGTCATTCTAGGTGGAGGGAGCAACATGGGTGGAGAAGGGGTGAGAAAGCACAGCAGTTTGGCAGTACCATATAGCATCTGGGGAGTGAAGGGAAGGCTAGAAGTGTAGGCAGGACAGATCAGGAAGGGCCTTATAGGGCTGTTAAGGAATTTGGACTTTGCCTCGAGGCTCTGAGGGAGTCCTTGAAAGAATTCCAAAATCTCACTATGATCAGACTTGCATTTTAAAAGACTGTTCTTATAGAAGTGTAGAAAATGGATTGGAGGAGGCTGGGCTCCGTGGTTCAAGTCTATAATCCCAGCACTTTGGTAGGCCTAGGCAAGAGGATTGCCTGAGCCCAGGGGTTCAAGACAGAGACCAGTCTGGGCAGCTTGGTGAGATCTCGTCCCTGCATTATTCAAAAAAGTAGCCGGGCGTGGTAGCGTGTGCCTGTAGTTCAGTCCCGAGAGTTTGATTTGTAGGTGTTTGTCAAATGGTGTCCCTAAATTGTAGCAACAATCTCACACAAAGAGCTCCATGAATGAGAAGAGGACGGCTTCCAAATGAAACCTGCTTGAGTGTTGCAGTTCTGCTTACTTGAGGTGATGTTTGCCCATGACCCCTACCCCAACCCCAGGTTCAACATTAAGCTGTAGGTTTCCCAGAGGTTTCTCAGGCCTGAGTTCTTCATCTCCCTGGCCACTTCAGTCTTCTGCAGACAGGCAGCTCTGTTCAGTCTTTGCAAGTCACAAGCATCTGAGTCCCACAATGGCCCAATCAGGCCAAATACATGTGTAAAACTGTCTCCTGACTGTGAGGAATAAAAATCAATATTTTAAAACCTGAATTATTCAAATGCTATCCCCCAGAGGTGATTCATAACTCAAGGAGTGCCTCAGTGGGAGAACATGGCTTAGCCTGCAATTTCCCATGTGATCAGTCAAAGGCTGACAAAAGATAAAATAACAAAATTGTTCTTACACAGCTTCCCAAGGAGAGCCCAGAGGAGCTGGGCTGCTCCTGCTAAGAAGTCTAGACTGCAGTAAGGAAGACAGAAGAAATTCACACTAATGAAATTGCTGAGGACCCCGGGGTTCTCCAAGCGCTGGTGGCTGGTGTCAAGAATTCCTGAGTCCTTTGCTCAGAGGAGAAGTGGTTGAACTGGAAGGGGGTGTGCGGAGTGAGGGGGACGATTCCAAGTACTTCCTTTACGAATACAATTTAAGATCTTCTTCTGAGAAAAGTAACAACAGTCTTATATCCCTGACCCTAAATAGCCACTTCATGCAGGCACTTAAACCCACCCCTGGGGCTGGTCAGGATAGTGCCATTAAGACTATGAGTTATTGAGTGGACTGACATGGGGGTGAAAGATAAAGTTGAGAGTGTGAATGGTTTGATGAAAACATATCCCTCTAATGGAGGAACCAACTAAACCCATTCTAGAAGGAAGCAGTGGGGCATAGTGGATGCGCCCTAGACTTGAAATGAAGAAGGCTTGAGTTTTGAGTCCCCCTCTCTACCACTGTGTGACCTTGGACAAGACAATTATTTCTCTCAGCATCAGTTTCTGTAACACTAAAGTAATGATAATAATCTCCTCGTTACTGGGTTCTCGGGAAGATCAAATGGAGTTAAGACATATAGAAGCACTTTGCTGTTCCTTGGACTATGTGTTAGTTAGGGCATTGCTTTGGTTGCTATAACAGAGAGACCAAAATAACAATGGCTCAAATAAGAGAGAAGCCCATTTCTCTCTCATATACAGAGGGTGCCAAAAAAATGTATACACATTTTTTTTTTTGAGTTGGAGTCTCACTCTGTCGCCCAGACTGGAGTGCAGTGGCCGCTCCCGGCCACCGCGGCCTCGACCTGCTGGGCTCCGGCGATCCCCGCCTCAGCCTTCCGAGTAGCCGGAATTACAGGCACGCGCTACCACACCCGGCTAATTTTTTGATTTATTGTAGAAATGAGGTCTTGCCTGCCCAGGCGGGTCTCGAACCCGCGGGCTCAGGCAATCCACTCACCTCAGCCTCCCAGAGGCACGGGATTACAGGCTGAGCCACCGAGCCCGGCTTTACACATTTTAAGAAAGGGAAAAAAACTATTAAAATTGTAGTGCTCAATATGTACCAATAATAAAAGATGAACACAAGTCATGTTTGGCTTCTGCAATTACAAGAGGTGCTCACAGTGATTACCATCAGTGTCCAGACACTTCGGATTACAGTGAACATCTCTTAAAATGTGTAATTTTTTTTGGCACCCCCAGTATAATCCCAAGCTGGTGTGGTTGCTCTGGTCTGTGACTTCACCACAGGCCAACTCCTTTGGCCTTGCTGCCTTCCTTTGCATGTGCTAGGGTGGCTTCCTGTCACTACCGCACTCCAGCTAGCAGAAGGGGCAAAGGGAAGGCAAGCCCTGTTCCCATAACTTAGAAATGTGTACTCTGCTTCCTCTCATTTCCTGTTAGCCACAATGTGAGCACATGGTCATATCTAGCTGCAAGAGAGGCTGGGAAATGTAGTTGTTTTTTGGGAAGCCAAATACTCATTGAAAATTCTGTGATTATTGAAGAAGAGGAGAAGGACTTTGAGGGACAATTCACAGTTCCCAATGCTCTCCTCTTTGCCTAACCCCTTTACATCCTCAGGTCTCAGATTATGTCACTTCCTTGGAAAGGCTGTCTCATATTAGATGCTCTCATTTCTCCTTCATGCTGCCTTCACAATACTTGCACCTGTAACTTTTGGTGTACTGTGTATGTTTCCCACAAGAAGGTAATTCCATGAGAGTGGGATTGTGTCTGTCTTCCTTCTTGAGGCCTGCCTGTGCCAACACAGTGCTAGGCATAGAGTGGATGCTCCACACACTCGTGCTGACTGACTAGTAAGGTGCGATCCCTAAAAGGGTGGAAATTTACAGTTTGAGGCTACCAGCCAGTCCTCTCCAACTCAGGATTTGTTTGGAAAGGAGCTGATACCTTCTACCGCTTCCTTAGTAACGTATTGTCATGGTCTTGCTGAGGACTGGGGGACTCTCCCTTCACTGTATCCTTTTATCCCCATGTTCTCTCTTCATGTAGGCCTTTAGAACTGTGCAAGTCCTGCATCTGACAGTCCTTGAGTGGCCAACCGAGTCCTATCATAATAAACACTTGCTCTGCAGCTCTATCATTCAGGATCTGGGAGTGAACAGAGTGTTGTAGGAAGACCTTTTCCCAGCACAGTGGCCAGAACTAAGGGTACATGGAGAAACTTGGCTTTCCGTTCCTTGTCTCTAGAATGCAACTGATAGGCTTGATATCTGCCTTATGAGGAGGGAGGGAAGGAATCCTGGTGGAGGATGTCCGTGGGTCGTCGACGTGCACCCTCCCATTGGGGGCCAATGACCGCCCAGAGTCTGGCCCCCTGTGAACCCACTGTTGAGTTCCTGAGCAGCTCCCTGATACTCCACTTTAATGTTCTCTAGTTCACTCTGGTTTTGACATAAAACACATTATTTTCTTAGAAAGGTCCTTCTTAGCACATTCTCTTTGTTCTCAAGAAGTCTTCTGGACATTCCGTTGTACGTAATTTTGGTTCCCCTGTTGAGTAGAAGGCTATGCCCTAGGACTGACCTCCAGGCCATTGCATTCTTGGCATCCTCCATTTTTGTTTTTGATTTAAGCTAGAGGAAAACCAGGCTTGGGTTCCCAATGGCCAGCTCTTTTTGGCAGTCTCCAAAGTCGCTGAAGGGTCAAGTCACCAGACACCAATCCCTGGGGCTTGCTAGGTGCTCAGATTACACTGATATACAAAATGAGCCTATTCAAAGCCAAGTTCAAATCTCCTTGCTTATATTTTTCCAGAGAGTAGCAGTTATATCCTACCAGCAGCCCCTGGGACTATGTCCGGTGCTCAGCATCAAGGGAATCATTTCCCTCCCAACTGTGGCACAGTGCTGACGTGGAGACGGACACAGTTGCAGCTTCATTCCAGCAGCTGCTTTCCCCCCCTATAAAATGGCAGTGTCCTTCTAATTCCCTGCGGGTCGTCTCTCTGAGGCTGGCAGTAGGTTACATGAATCAACAGACCAGACTTTTCTCACTGGGGGTTCTGGGTTGGAAATTCTTTTTACTTGCTTCAGCTTGTGTCCAGGAAGAAAGAGCAGTTAAGAAGGGATTAACTTTTCCCTCTGTAGCTTTCTCTCTCCTTTCTCAGAATAGTTCCACTTCTAACTCAGGGAGCCTACTTCTTTTCTGGTCCTTTACCGACTGCCCACAGAGCTACAGGAAGTTTCCCAGCTGCTTTAGTCTTCCTTGCTCCCACTGTGCTGAGCAAAGTGTCTCTCTGAGTTGATTTCCCAGCGTGGCTTCTTGCAACCCTGATCCATGGTTTCATCCATTTCTCTCCAGCACATACCCTGAGCTGGTCCTTTGCACATTCCAAATAACTTTCTACCAGTGATGATGTTTCCACGAAGCTGTCTCTTCTGGGAACAGAATATGTTGATCATATTCTACACATATTATCATATTATACACATATTCTAGTTCTCACTTAAAAACAACAAACAAATTTTTTTTTGAGTCAGGGGTCTCACTCTATTGCCCAGGCTAGAGTACAATGACACAATCATGGCTCACCGTAGCCTTGACCTCCTGGGTTCAGGCGATCCTTCTGCCTCAGCCTCCTAAGTAGCTGGGACTACAAGCGTGTGTCACTACATCCAGCTAGTTTTTTGCTATTTTGTAGAGATGAGGTCTTGCTATGTTGTCCAGGCTGGTTTCAAACTCCTGAACTCAAGCACTCCTTCTGCCTCAGTCTTCCAAAGTGCTGGGATTATAGGCATGAACCACAGCGCCTAGCTTAGTTCTCATTGAAGTCTGACAGCAAAGGGTGGTAGAAAGAGCAGTGATTTGTTAGGGATTCTGGATTCTCATCCTACCTTTGGCATTAACTAGTATGTGACCTTGAGAAAGTCACTTCTCTTGGTTAAGCCTCACAGTCCCCTCTATAATGTAAGAGACTTCTCCCAATGCCAACATTCTAGAGTCCATATTAAATGGCCTGCAGTCTCTCATGAGTTTGATCAGCATTTTGTCAATCCCCGTGACACTGGATCACCCTAAATATGCACAGATGAAGATGTGACTCAAGGATCAGAGTGATCACAATATGAGCAGGATCCCAAGGCACCTGGCCTCAGCATCCAGTTACCCCCAGACTAGGTCTTGCTTCATCTGTGCCCTTCAGAGAAGAGGATCTAGCAAATTCATGGGAGCCCGATGGTCAGTGGGACCAGACTCAAACTAGAAATTTGGCAGGCCTGATGTCCCAGGATCTAGACTGTTCCATTTCTATTTCCAAAAGGGGCACAAGATGACCCTGCTGTCCCATACCAAATAGAGGTCTGAACTAGAATAAGCTGGTGCCTGGGACAGGCTTGGAGGAGGGGTGGGGAGTGAGAGGGCTCAAGACAGACCATCATACATCTTACTCAGTTCTCCTTTTAAGGTCTCTGCAGACAAAAAAAGTGTCACTCTTTGTAGCCCCTGGGATAGTTCCATATCAGGTTCACCCCTCCCTCACACAACCATGCCCTAAAAGCAGATTTGACAGTGCTGGGAACCAGTGATGTTTGCACTCAGCTATAGTATCACCCAGCAGCCATGTGTCAGTGACTTTGGCTTTCCAAAAACGTGAAAAGAAATCTTCTCTCCAGAAAAATGTGAAATATTTGCAAGTTTTCCAAAAAGAGCTAGGTCTGTTTTCTATAGGAGAGAAAAGGGAGCTGCAAATGTGGGAATTAAAAGCAGACATCTCCCCCACTCTTTTAAAGCAAGGAAGATGTTGTAAGGGTTGCAAATAGGCCCGCTCTGTGAGGAGGACCATTTGGGGACACGTGAATTTGGCAAACAAATTCAGGAAAGCAGGCTCTGCCTCAGCAGGGAAGCTGCAGGCCTGCAGAAGCCAGGTTGTCTTTTTGGGAGCACAGTCGTGCCCGGTAAACAAGGTGCCCTCAGGACTGGCCTTGGATGTGAGTTTGAGAGGAAAGGGATGCGGTGGAGGAGGAAAACATCCCTGAAACGGACACTTCAGGTTATTATGGCATTCTCGAGAAGATGATGTCACAGTCTTCTGTGGTCTCAACATCAGTGTAAAGAGCTTGTGTCCTGGGTGTCATCTCAGTTGCTTCTACCCCAGTACTGGCTATTAGGCCACTGGCTTTCATTCAAGGCTCTCTCAATGGAGAGAATGAAGAATGTATCATACTACCTCCAACACTCATGCAGCCTTGGCGCTACCAGAAACATGCCAAACAGGAAACTGGTTGCTAAGCTTATTTGGTCAGATTTGTTTGTATGTGTTATTGCTTCAAGGCCTCCAAAGATTTGGCTGACCAAGGAAACAATGGGACAAATATATCTACTCTTGTTCTCTTACTGTGCAACTTGGCTGCAGTGTATACGTTTAGCTTCCTATTGACTTTATTTGACTCAAAAGGTGACTGTCTTAAGTTTTATACAAATATTAAATTTGTTTGCTTGCTATACAAGTGAAGCCTATAATTATTAATGTTGATTGTGTTTAAAATAGTGATTCCTATATATTGGCATAATTGTGGAAGCTTTGCAAAAACTTCCATGCCTGAAGTCCATCCCCAGAAAATCTATTTTAATTGATTTGGAGTAGGGCCTGGGCATTGATTTTTTTTTTCTTTTTTCAAAAGCTCCCCAATGATTCTAATTGCAGCCAAGATTGAGAACCATTGCTCTGAATGATGCCTGAGAAATTTGCTAATTTAGTAGGGGGCTGGGGGAATAGTCAAATGAGATCTTAGTCTGAATTGGCTGGCTTGCTTTGTCAGCCTTCAGCCCAGTATCTGGATAGGAACAAAGCCAAGATTACAGTGCAGTTATGTAAGGATTGAAAGATAAGCCTCTTCCCCTGAAACTGACTCATTACTGTATGTATATTCCATTTAGAGCAATCTACAGCAATAATGTGGGAATACTGGGTGGGGACCACATTTTGTGAATACAATTAGGGCCTAATAATATTCAGTAATCACTCTATGACCAGAATGAATGGGAGACAGTAAAAAAGAACTCTCCCGTTTAAAATAATCTGCCCTGGAAATACCCTAGTGTTTCTCATAATACCAGCTTAGAATAAGCCCAATATCACACAGACTTATATTGCCTTGAATTTCAAGACATCACTTTAGTGATCTGCAATGGCAAGAGGCTCAAATCACCATGTCTTGCCCCCGAGATGAACTTCTGGTTCAGTGTCTGAAGGCAGAGTGGGAAAGACAATTCAGGTAGCGGAGGAGAAGTGAACAAAGGACAGTCACTGAATAGGCGAATTTGAGCTCGTTAGCAGTTAGTCTGGAATGACTGATCATCTCTCAGCGGGATTTTCAGGAGCTGCAAATGGTTGGAACCTTTGTTTTCACTTCCCTGGGAAAAAGAGGTCCATTAGCTCTCCAGCTGCATTAGAGCTTAATTTGTTTTTTGTTTTTTCTAATACTACAGAGGGGACAGTACATTCCAAAAGTTAAAGGACAGCTAAGGGAGATTTGTCCTCTTTAGAGGATATCATTAAGCATGTGGTGTCTCGGGGGGGATGGGAAAGGCCATTAACAAACAAGAGCCAAGAGAGGAATTAGCTCATAGAAGAGAGGCGGCTGGGCTACACGTAGGAAAAGCTGCCAGGTAGTGAGACCCAAGCTCGGACTCACAGCTCAGGTCGAATGTGTTTTTACAGAGTTGACATCTTTTGAATATACAAGAGTACAGAGTTCCTGCCCTCAGGAATGAGATGCATTAAACTCATAGACAGACCAAAACCCATAAACCTTTGGTACCTAGTGGACAATTCCCTGGGGATGATCCCTGGACAGGGTGTCTGACTGCCCCCCACTAATGGTTGGGGAGTCCGGGTCTTGGTGTCAGAGTACAGGCTGAAGTGCTCAGGGGGTTACCTGATCCCACATTTTTAGAGGCAAGAAGCTGACATTTCAGGCTTGAATAGTGCTCCTTTTACAAGTAAATGACAACCTGGAGAAAGGACTAACTGAGCCAGGTACTTGACATTTTCAAACTGATTTTCTTTTCAAAGAGACCCAGAAGATCAACTTTCACTCTCATCAAGCTCTCGCCCAGCCTCCTGGAGGGAAGGGAATCCCTGGACCCACTGTGGTTCCTGAATGCCACAGAGGTACAGACTCAGCTCAGTCATACCCTGAGCTTAGCCTGCTGTCCCTTCCCAAGGTCTCCATCTTCAGTGGGATGAGAAAGATTTTGACAGAGGCTCTTAGGCTATGAATAAGCCAGGTGCATCTAATCGGCAACGTAAACTGAACACCAAAACAAAGTCGAGAAAGGAGTTGCATGATGGCCAACAGAGGCAAAACTTTACAAGTTTGAATACAGGGGAGGCCCTGTTTCTCATGGCCCTTGTCGAATGGTCACACACTAGAGGCCGATTTCAACTTCTTTACCAAATAAGCAAAATATCAGTATTGATTATGTGTCGGCAGGTATCTATCCGCCAATGAGCTCCTTCTGCAGTCCCTGACCTGACCAGACAGGGAAAACCACCTCTTGTCTGTGCTGCCTAAGCAGTGCTTTCCATGGAGAGTACCGTGCTTGGTGCCTTGGCCTGTGGTTAGCAGAAAAAGCAAGTCTCTCGGGTGACAATGGACCTGTGTCTTACTCGTCCTCCATCCTCAGCTGTGGAAGGCTCTTGGCAAATGTCTATTGGATGAGCCTGTGTGTTCATGTAGTCCATCTATTGTCTCTAATAAATGTTGAAAGCCAAAGAAGCCAAAGGGATGGAGTAATCAGGAAACAGAGAACGAGGTATCAGGTGACCATGAGGCAGAAGTGTAAGGTTGAGATGTATTAAACCATCCATAGCAAATTAAATTCTCTCTCTCCCTGTCACCTCACTCCCTATATTCCCAAAGGTGGGAGGGCAGTGGATTGACGTTGTGGCTTGGGGCCAATCCCTCTCCTCAGTCCTCAGTTTCCCCATCTATAGAATACAATTAGATTAGATGGCCTCTCAAGGTCCTTACAACTCTGACATTTTGTAATTCTATGCCTCTAAGGCTGTAATTCCAAGGTATTGGAGAAAAAAAGGATAGTACCCTGTGGTTTGAGGGGCAGAGGACACGGAATGCACCACACCCTGAATTTACCTTCCAGCTTTCAGTCCTGGAGGACTAAAGTGAGTTTCAACTAAAAAACACTCAGTATTTCAAATGCCAGACCACAGCTGCACAAAATAGGAAAAATCTTGTTAGGAAATGACCACAGCCCCCTGGAGTTGTGGAAAACATTGCCTCAGACAAAAAGGACTTTTCCATTGAAAAAAAAAAAATCAGCAGTATTGTGTCTGCTAATGCTGTCTGCCCAGGCGGTTCTCGCTGAATCCTGCCTACTCAGGTCCTTGGCTCTGGGGCAGTTCTTTTCCACCCAACGTTGGTTCTAATGATAAATGCAGGTTGCTCTCCTCTTCTGGCCCCAGCTGTCCCAGGAATTGGACTTGGGGGGCATTTAAAAATTTATCTTTTGGTTGCCTGACTTCTTATTGCTTTCTTCAGAGGAAAAATTGCAAAATGCTTTCTCTAGAATGAGTCTTAGCGATCATCTCATGTTACATTTTAAATCCCCTGTCTGTGGAGGAACATAATGTCCCTGATAGGGATGTGTCTTGCTCAAGATCACATAGAGAGGTCCAGGGGAAGGGGGTCTCAGCACCCAGTTCAGGATTCTTTCCATTTCCAAACTGGCTCTAGCAACAAGGTAAATTCTCTGCTACCTTTTCAAGGCAGGTGTTTCCAAACAAACCCACCAGCTCACCAGCCAACTCATCTGTAAGTACTTCCTATAAGCCCAGGACTGTACTTTCTTGGCTACAAACAATTATTTTTTGTGCCGTTCCAAAGTGCTATAGTAAGCACTTACTTTTTGGAGAAGAGTAGAACTGTTCTGCTTCTTGGAGTCCTCCTTTAATTTCTGGAACTCAGACTTAAGATCCTACACAGTCCTTGAAAAACATTGAGTTACTTAGGAAGAATTGTATATTTTCAAGTGGGGTCCAGTGAGATGTCTGGTCGGATCCAGTTCTGGGTGGCTTTGGTCTGGGTGGCTTGGTGCAGCTTGGTGCCCACCTTGGTGCAACCTCTCTGTCTGCTGAAATTCAATCTCCTCTTCCTGAGGTTGCATGGCTGGGCCAAGTGCAGCTCCTGCCCAATTGATGCTTTCTGGACTTACTCAAAATGAAAACAGCTCCTTTTCTTCTTAGGCTACAATGGACACAGACAAAGCTAGAATTTTTAGGAGAAGGGGTTTACTGAAATAAAACACAAAATAAACAAAACCTAGATATAATCAAATTTATAGGCTATATATTTTCCAAATAAAATTTAAGACACGTGTGTATGGTGGAAAACGTGGAAGATATATTTTAAGAACCCATAAGCCCATCCATCACCTAGTGCTGAGCTATCTCATATGGCAGCCATGAACCACACACTGCTATTGAAATGTGGCATATCTGAGTTGAGATGTGCTGAAAATGTAAAACACCCTGGATTTTGAAGATTTAGTGCCCCCCAAAAGTAAAATATATCATTTGTACTTTAGAAAAAACTTATTACATGCCTGACATGATTATATTTTAGATATATTAGATTAACTACATGTACTATTAAAATTAATTTCACCTATTTCTTTTTCCCTTTTTTTAGAAGTTGCTAAAAACTTAAAATGACATGTGACTCATATCACATTACTATTGGACAGCTCTGATCAAGAGAAATCACTGATAACATTTTAGTGGATTTCCTCCATTTTGTGGACCTATGTATTTGAGGAATCTGGCTCCTGGTTAAACATCCATGTGTGACTTTTCAGGCCTGCCCACAGGCATTACAGAGGCTCCACCTGACAAGCCTCTGGGGGAAGCTGCCTTCCCAGTACCAGACTTGGTGCACAGCCAGCACATGGCAGACTCTGAAGGGAGCAGCAGCCAAGGACTCCACCCCCTATGCTCTGGTCTTCACATATTTGCATTCTTAGTCCAGCACTTTTATTCCTAGGTCTCTATCCAAGGCCTTGGGCCGAGGTCTTCTCCAGGAAGTTCTGCTGAGGTCTCCTTATCAGGGGGAGGAGGGAGAGCCTGGAAGGCACTTTTCCCCACTCTGACTCAGTACCCAGTACTTTTCCACTCCGAGTTCCCTACTGCCCACCCAGGGTCCATACAACTGCTGGAGCCTTTGGTCGGGGGCTCCCCTGACAGCAAGACATCCCCCACATCTGTGCTCTGTTTCATGAGGAAAATGAAACAGGCTTCTCTAGTTCTAGCCACTTGCTTCTGCTATCGCGGTTACTGATGAAAGGTTGTACTGTTCCTTTCATCTGAGCTCATTGTGGCTGTAATTGGGTACTCTGACCCTGACAGCTCAGCTCTCTCTCCCAGCTCAGCAGCACTCCTGACAGTATTTTTTAAAGCAAATTGGGAATCTTATAGAAATACAATTTTACATCTGTGTTAGTCAGCAGCCCAACAGGAGACAAACAGCACTGTCAAACTAGGATAATTCAAGGAGGCTTTATTTATAAAGGGCTAACTAATAACCAAGATAAGGTTAGAGTGTTAGAGAGCCATAAAGGAGAGTTCAGAACCCCAGGGCTAGCAGCAACAGAGCTCTGACCATCCCTAAGTCTGAAGGGACCCGAGGAGGGGTAGATTACCAGAACCAGGAAAGAGAGAGCTGTGCAGAATTGGGATGCACTGAAAGGAAGCGGCGACCAGACTAAGACACCGCCACAGGGCTTTAGCCAGGTAAATAAATACACTGATGTCCCCCTCCTCTTTCCCGTAATCTGCTCTTCATCGACTGAATCCAATCAGAAACTAGAGGATATGGAACCTCTATTGCTGTAGTCCTCTTTCAGTACAGAAGGCAGATGGAGAAACTGGGGGCTGGGAGGGGTTTGGGGGTTGAATCTAGAGAGGCAAAGAGCTAGCTGCACTTTTTTCATGCAGCATTGCCCTAAGTCTTAGCCTAATCACCTCATTTCCTTGCTGATGTAACCAGCCTTAGTCCTTGTGGTGAATAAATGGGCACAATATACAGGACACCCAACCCAATACTTCAATCCTGTTTGGTTTTCTAGGCTGGGGTAGATTCAGAGGGTATCATTTGATGGAATGAGTGCACGCACATGCACACACACACATACACACATAATAGGGATTATACTGTCAGTCCTTCCCAGAACATGCTTCCTTTCATCTTGGCCCTAGGTAGGAGCCCTTAGGGGCTCTGTGCCTCTGGCCTTGCAGAGCTGATCCACCATATAGCTGATGGCCTGGTTCCTTTGAATCCTACCCTTGTTTCCATGGATCATTAAATCACCTACATGAAATTAATATAGGACCACAGGATAAAGACCGAAGAGATGTGAGCCCTATAAAGTTGCAGTTATGGTTAGAAATTAACAAATTTGTTGTTTCTAAGTTTGCTTTTACTTCAATAGACAGCGATTGACTATTTTCATGTCCTGACCCCTGGGGGAGAGTTGCCTTTGAGATTGATAAACATATTTTCCCTTAAACAATGAGCCTAAGTCCACACAGATCTCCTTGATGGCATCCTGAAGTTTGATCAAGGGCAGAGCAACATTTCATCTCCAGGGATTCCACATCCTGCATAACCTCCTCCTGAACTACTTTATAATGGTTTACTGCCCAGGGGTCAGTAGCCAATGGCTGCCGAACTTGCCTTATAGAAAGTATCTATTATACTGCCAGGCATGGTGGCTCATGTCTGTAATCTCAGCACTATAGGATGCAGAGGTGAGAGGATTGCCTGACCAGCCTAGGCAACTTGGAGATTACTTTGTCTCTACAATAAAAAAATTTGAAAAAAACAAAAATCTATTATAAAACCTACGAATGGTATTTGAGATGTTTTCTAGACTTTGCACTCTGATGTCCCACCTGGATCTGGGACACATACCAAGACGCTGATTCCACTGGTCCTGTGACCCTCTCCAATAAACTGGCTCTGTGCACAAAGACAGTTTCAACACCCCATGATTTTATCCCCAGCCAATCAGGAGTGCCTATCTCCTAGCCCACCAAACTATTCCTTTAAAAACTCTAGTCTAAAATTCTTGGAGAGGTTGATTTGAGAAATATCTCCTGTCCCCTTTGCTCAGTGTTGCAATATTAAACTCTTTCTCTACTGTAACAGCTGCATCAGTCTTGGTTTTTCCAGGCAGGAGGCATAAGAACCTGGCCAGGCTGTAACAACCTCAGCCTCTTCTTTACCTCATCCCACACCTCCCACTCCATCCCTCTCCTTCCAGGCCAACCATCTCCCTCCTAAAACCATGAGTCCAGTAAAAGGGGAATCTGGGAAGGGTGGGGTGATCTCCCTAGCCTAAGATGTTCAGAATCTAAATGAATCCCCCCGGGACAGCATGCAGACAGAATTCCCACTCCCTAGTTAAATCTTCAATCATCTAGTTTACGTTTTCTGAAAAAAATAGATGAAGAAGCTAACCACCCAGGCTACATAATCCTGGAGCCAAGGACTTGGAAAAGTAGCAGAGAGAAGACTGCACAAGAGAAGAGAGGGCTGACCTTACTCTTGTCAACTACATAATGTCAAGGGATGCTGACTTGAGGCTGAGAGACTAGGCCAGGGCTTAAGGCTGGGAGAACAATGCTTAGGAACAAGGAGGCTTATTTGAAAAGGAAGAAGAAGCCTTAGGAGAGGACTGTACAAAACACTGAGAGAAGGTAATGCTGTGGTGAGGATATAGTGAGCAGAAGGGAGTCATTTTATAGAACAGGAAACAATCTGTTACAGAGATTATTATACCTCCTGAAGAAGAAAAGGCAAATTTAATTTTTTTGGGAGAAGGCAATTTGAATGTAAACTGATGAGAATGCCATCTGAAGGAGCATTCATTTCACACTTGTCAAGGTCCTGGAAATGCACGGGACCTGTATCCTACCCGAAGCAAGCCTAGGGGGTAAATAAGCCTTCCTGGCTGGAAGGAAGGTGAGGGTACAGCAGTGAAATCCTCCTAGCACATTGCCTGGCACAAATGGGCATCTGGCATATTCATGCCCACCTGGCTGTTGGTGTCTGCTCCATCACTTGCATTCATAGCAGATACATCCCCATACTCCTTCATTCCCTCATTCATTTGTTCAATGAACATTTGTGGAGCTCCTTGCTCTGTGCCGAGCATAATGCTGGACACTGAAAGAGGTGAAAGAAAAATAAGTCAAAGTCGTCACCTCCAGGGAGCTCACAGTCTAGTGGAGAAGCAAACCAGCCAATGTATTTCCAAGTCTCCAATGCATTAACAGGTTGTGACAGGGAAGAGCTAAGTCTGACAGTGTAAGGATTAGTGAGGAGCCAAGAAAGACTTCTTTTGTAAGTGGGGCAGTGAGGAAAAGGAGCAGGGACTAAGAGAAAGGCCCAAGAAGGAGGAGGAGAATTAGAAGAGTTTATCACCCTAGTCCAGTAGGCAGGTTCTCAACAAATTTCTTGACACTCCTCCCCGATAAAAACAGAATGCATGCATCGTAAAGATTTAATCACCTGTCTTATGAATCCTGTCATGGAGTGTTTCTCTTGGATTTGCCAAGGAGGATGGAGTTTTTGTGTTAGGTTTTCCATGGATAAGGATGAGAGACCTTGGGATCCCTCTGTGTTCCCAGCTCCTCTGGGACGGTCCTTGGACAGCTACTGAACCGTGTGCACATCCAAGGAACTGCTAACAGTGGAAAGCTGTGGAATGATCCCTGAGTGGGAATTCCAAGTTGCCAAGCCAAGACAACTGAGAAATTGCCAACAGCAGCTCAGGGTCTTTAAAATGTTTCTGGGTGAGAGCCTGAAAACCAGTCCCATTGAGCTGTTGGCCTTGCCAGATCTCTGGAATGGGAAGCTTTTGCTCCTGTCACACTCTGGTTGACTCAGTTTTGTCTCCTGCACTTGGGAAGTCTGCTCCCCCCAATGTGGCTCAATGGACTCCCCATTCCCACACCCTCCACCCTGTCATGATCCACTTCTAACAAAATGTCTTCACCTAAGGCAGAACTGGCAGGGCTCCAGATTCCACTTCCGCAAAGCCCCAAGTTCCACTCCTGCTAAGTACCATCCCCCAAATCTGGACAGAAACAACAGACCTTTGAAAAGGGGTCCCTTTTTTTAGCCTACCCTATTGTTCTCTTCCCCAGAGGACTGGGTTCTCTGAATTACTGCCAGCCCTGCAAGAGCCTGCGTTCCTAGCCACAGACTTAAGCTAACAAGCAACCTCCAGCAGAAAGAATGAAAAATTGCAATATGTACATAGATTCCCGCCATGGTGAGAGTGAGTGGAAATGACGCCCCATTTCCAAGGAGCCCAGGGTGCATGTGTGCCAGACACGAGCTGACTGCTGGAGATAGCTGACACAGATCCGAGGACACAGAAGGAGGCTCTTTAAAAAGCCAAAGGCACAGCGAGAATGTGAGAGGTCTGACTAATCCACCAAGGGCTTATCTATGCATCAACAAACAGCAATTGTCTATATCTTGTTCTCTTCTGTATTCCCTGGATACTTCCTAGTATATGTAAGACACTCAGTATTTATTAGTTGGATGAACAATAAATACATGAATACTTAGACTGATTTGTTTCAAACTGCCTAAGGTTTTGACAATCCTAGCCAGATATTTTGGGATAATTAGGACCCAGGCATTGAATATTTAAAAATATATATATGTGAGCCCAAGGAATTCACTAGTTTCCTTGTTAACTCCCCCAGGAGGCTCTGCATCACTGAACAGAGAAAGAAAAAAAAAAATCTCTGGTGCTTGTTGAGAATCATGAGAAAAAAGATAAAATTGTAGTGTGCGTGTGTGTGTGTGTATCTCTGTGTGTGTGCGTGTGTGTGTGTGTGTGTGTGTGTGTATGTGTGTGTGTGTATGTGTGTGTGTGTGTGTGTGTGTGTGTGTAGCCAAGGACAGAAACAAAAAGAAAGTGATTAAATAATGGGAAAACATCTCAAGTTTTAAATATTTATCTTCACAAGAACTCCCCTGATCAACTCCCTAGAAGAGAACCCCAGCTTTTGCTGTCCACGTGCCCCATCAGTCAGTCTCTAGGAGTCTGCTGTTTAGGTGTTTAAAGAGACGCTCTGGTTCTCAAGAGGTTGCTGTTCTCCTTCCCAGGTCTGGGGCCTTGTGCAGGAATTTAATTTCATGACTGTTTCACTGCATGAAAGAATGTCCTAACTGTCCACCAGATGCTTGTTGTCCCCACTCAGAGATGATGATGGACTGGGGAATTGCATAGTCGGGGGTAGACCCACTGCAGACCCACTGTCTGGGCCCCATGGCTCAGTACTGGCCAAGAGAGAAGCTGACTCCGCTTCCATCTTAGTGAGGAGCCAAAGATGCTGGAGAAGGAAGTTGGCACCTAAAACCATATAAAAACAGGTGTTTATTAGACAAGGAAGAGATTGTCCATGTGACTCCAGCAGGCTTGGAATGAGTATGAGTGTTAGCTTAGGTGTGATGAGTGCCAAGCAAAGCTGCCTGCTTTGCAGGGATCTGACTTTGCCTCTCAGCTGATGCGCAGGCAGATGCACCGGGCTGTGGCAGGAAATGGGATGCACCTGGGGTGTGGCAACTAGTGTGGTTAGAGGGACAGGGCTACTCATGGCGCCTGAGAGAGCAGGGCTGGGTGAGTGAGCAGCAGGGCTACGGCTGACAGGCTTACAATTGGCCACAACCGAAAAGTCTCTGTCTTCTCCTAAGTCACAAACTTTCTCTCAACACTGAATGAAACTGTTTGTATTTCCTAGTAAAAGACAAAATCTTGCACTGACCAGATTTGAGGAGGAACAACAGCTTGCAAACTTTCTTTCTCTTTGAATCGTCATGTGGGTAGGAAGGGATAGAGACATTCGTAGAAACATGCAGACACAGACACAGCCATGATGAATTACTCTGTCTATGAAGTATTTGATTACATATATTACACTAATTGGAGACCAACAGTCAGCTCTGATATCTCTTTATACCCAGGTGAAAAATCAGACTGTTAAGTTTCTGTTTTTCTGACATTTTAGTAGCATAAAATAAAAATCCAACAATGATAGACAGTAAATTCCTTGTTTCTTTTGTCTGGGGGTTGGGGGAGTGGGGAATAAAAATATATCTTCTGCCCTCATCAGTTAATAGATTTTCGTGGAATTGCCAGACCAGAAAGTATCTTATTACACGGGAAAGAAAGAGACTGGGTTTCCAGTTTATTACTGACTTAGAGATCAACTTCATGGTTTGGGCTGATGTTTTCTATTTTCCTCCTTTAATGAAAATGAAAGTCCTTTGTGTACAATCTCTCTAAACTTTCAGAACAATCTAATTGTTTTTAAGTCACATGATTCCTTTGGGGACACATGAAGGGCAGTTCTAAACCCATAATCCTGGGCTATAAAAAGAAACTGGAATGACTGATCAAAGGTGAACGACCCATTTACAACCTCTCTTTCAAGGCCCCTTCCCATCTCCCTGACAGTTTTATAGAAGTCTTTCTCTTTTGCTCCAACCCAGATCAAAGACTTGGATTCAAGGGGTTGCCTCACCCCCCACCTGGCACGGAAGGAAGGGATTACCCCCGGAATTAGAAACCTCAGTACAGTGGGCTTACTGACCTCCCAGGGGTGGGGGAGGGGGAAGCAGGTGGGACCCAAGCCTTTCTTACGATAGGAGCAGACCAAAACAAAGGTGGGATAAACTCAGGGTACCTTCACCGTGCTGGTAGCGGAGGAGTCAAACTTTCTTCCTCACTCTGCCTTCCAGCCTTCAAAAGAGAAATTCTTGGATCCTTTGCACAGTTTCAGTTAATATCTACAAGTTGATAGAATCATGTTTATTTATTTATCTGTAAACCTCCCCCTCCATGATAGACCCAAGTAACAGTCCCCCCCAGGGCATCAGAAACTTCCCCTAAACCCCGGAGCCAGGTGCCTCAGTGAGCTGAGAGAGAGGTGGGAAGAAGCTGCAAGGCGTGTTGCATCAATTCAGTCACAGCCTCATCGGTTGGTTAATTTGTTCTCAATACCTCTCCCTACTCTTTCTTGGGCCCACTGGGATCTGCTTAGGTCTTGGTGGTCGAGGTAAATTTTCTGGGAATGCTTCTTTGAAGGCTGGGGCTCCCTGAGTCCCGAAAGACTCCGAGCCCAATCCTGAAGGGAGACACCTAGAGGTGGGTGACAGCAGGAACGCCATGAAGCACCACCCCCCACCCCTGCTCTGGGAATCACTGGACTCACTTGCTCTGGGCCCACTTTCCCCTCCTATTCAGCTCTGACCCAGCTCACCGGAGTTTGGTTAGGGCAGAGCCTCGTGACAGGAGTGTTGACAGAGGTGGAACACGCACGTTCCCCAAATAATTAGTATGAAGGGACTTGAGAGATCATCCAGACTCCTCCACTGTGGACTAGAAGAATCCTAAAGAAGCGGGACAAGCCCAGTTCACCCAGAATCATCTTCTCAAACCACATCCTAGAGCCAGATATCCTGACTTAGAAGGGCCTCTGCTACCCTCCCCACCACCTTAGATCTCCTCAAAGGATGCCCCATGAAGGAAATTCAGCTCCTGGAATGTTTGATCTCTCTGGATCTGCTAAGGAAGTCATTTGGCCTTCTCTCTGTCACATTTTACCAAATCGTGTTCCAATGAAGGTTTTCTTTCTTAAGGATGTGTTATCCAGTAGGCTAACTCTAGTTGTTTTAGCAAATTATATTATGGACTTGGAAATGGGTTGCGCCTGTTCTTTTTCTGTTCTTCCACACGTAGTAAAAAGGGGCTTTTTGTAGGATTTATCTTTAGCTTCCCTCAACTCTTGAAACCTCAACTTTGGTGCTTTCATTTTCCCTGAGATTTGTAAAAATGTGTGCCATTCTTCTACATGCATCTTGATTTTATGCCCCTCCTTCCATCTTTGTGTGTGTCCTTTTAAAATCAGCACTCATCAGCAGAGATGCTGTTTTCTTTGGATGCCTCCTCTTTTTCTTCCTCATTAGGATCATTTGCAATTTTAGGTTCTGAATTTTATTTTTAGAGCTATCCTTTTTTAGCCATACTCCTTTTCAGAGGTTCTCACTATGAGATCATCTATTTTGAATTTTTTGAAATCTGCTCTCCTCACGTCTGTAAGTCTGAAGACACATCCTGCTTTAATAGGATGGATACTGTCTCCCAAGCTCTTAGTACTTTCACATCACTAACAGTTCTTTGCTGGTTCCCTTACTGTCACCTGGTCCTTTCAATTGATGAAATTTTTAATCAGGCCACTTAAGACTTTACTAAATTCTCTGCTTTTTAAAGAAATACGAGACTTACTTCCACAAGTTTGTTTTTTTTTTTTTTTTAGTCAGAGTCTCTTCTGTCACCCAGGCTGGAGTGCAGTGGCACACTCACAGCCACCCCAGCATTGACCTGCTGTACTCAGGTGATCCTTCCCCCTCAGCCTTCCAAGTAGCCAGAGCCTAGGTGCACGCTACCATGCCCAGCTAATTTTTTGATATACAGTAGAGTCGAGGTCTCACCAAGTTGCCCGGGCTGGTCTTGAACCCCTGGGCTCAAGCAGTCCACTCGCCTCACCCTCCCAAAGTGCTGGGATTACAGGCTTAAGCCACCACGCTTGCCCCACAAATGTATTTTTTAAGTCAACATTTGTCATTGTAGTTTGCCTCTGTGCTAACTTTTCAAAGATGTCTGTAACAATACCTCCCATCCAATATGTTATCTTCTTACTACGTACTTTGACATTTCTCCCCTCGAAGATGTGGGATCTACACTCCCACCTCTCAAGGTAGGCAGGCTTGAAACTAGAGCAGAACTTCCAACTTCCACCTTCCAAGGCTAGGTCATAGACAGCAATACAGCTTCTACCTAATTGTCTCTGGGAATACTTGTTCTTGGAACCAGCAGCAAGTCTGTGAGGAAGACCCAACTGTGTCATGTGAGAAGCCACAGGTGATCAGATGACAGCCTGAGTGAGGTCCCAACCAACAACCAGACATGAAAGATGCCACCAGACGATTCTAGCCCCCAACCACACCCAGACTTCATGTCTTTCCAACTGAGTCCCTAGACATTGTGGAACAAAGACAAGCTATCTCTGCTTTGCCCTGTCTGAACTCCTGATCCTTGGAGACCATGAAAGCATGTTGGTTAAGTCACTGAGTTTTTCTGGGATGATTTGTAATGCTGCAATGGAGAATTCACACAATAATCAAAAATCCATTAAGAAACAAAAATTAAGAGTAATTGAGAATGCATCACCTATACCCTTGCTCCGATTAATCAGTCCTAAGCTTGTTCCCATTCTGAAGAGAAATCCTTATACTTTAGGCCCAGTCCCAAAGGGTGGAAGTGAAACTATGATTGCATTCATTCCCAGTCACTGGGCAGAGATGAGACTCCCTTTGCTAAACCATTTACTCTTGACTATAAAAGCAATTAGGTCATCTCTGATTAGTATACTATGTGACTTTAAGAAAGAGAAAAATCAAAACACCTCTCACACACTTCTAGCTGATTAACATAGCATAATTCTAGCTCATTTCAGATCCCCTGCTGGAAAAAGCCTCTTCCTATTCCAATTTATTGAGCTAGAGATCATTTAGTTGAAATAAACAGAATCCATTCAAGCTGATTTAACCAATGAAAAAAATTCATTAGCAATAGAAGGATCTGGGCAGGGTGTGGTAGCTCATGTCTGTAATTCTAGCACTCTGGGAAGCCGAGGTGGGAGGATTACTTGAGGCCAGGAGTTTGAGAACAGCCTGGGCAACATAGCGAGACCTCGTCTCCACAAAAATAAATAAATAGATAAGTGAATACTCAGTCAGTCATGATGGTGTGTACCTGCTGTCCCAACTACTTGGGAGGCTGAGGCAGAAGTTCACCTGAGCCCAGGAGGTAGAGGCTAGGGTGAGCCATGATTGTGCCACTACTCTCCAGCCTGGGTGACAGAGTGAGACCCCCCACTCAAAAAAAAAAAGATCTAGTGGAACCTAAAGATGGCAAGAAGTGAGACCAGACTTCATAAAAATTAGCATTACAGACTGACAAGAGCCAGGCTTCCTTATCTCTCCAAATCTCTTTCTCTCTAGAGCTATAGTGTCTTTTATTTCTGACTCTCTAGGGCTATGCCGCATATTCTCTCCCTTCCCCCTCTCCTCCCTCCCTCCCTCACTCTCTCTCTCTCTCCCTTTCTCTCTCTCTCTCCACAGAACAGTGTAGCATGTGATATGTGGTTAAGGGCAGTCTCCAGAGCCAAGATGCCTAGATTCAAATGCCAAATTCCAGCGCCACCACTGGGTTATTTGTGACCTTGGGCAAGTTCCTGAAGCTTCGTTCTTTAGTTTTCTCATTTGTAAAGTGGAAGAAAGATAATAATAGTACTTACCTAATAGGAATGTTGTGAGATTGGGTCAATACATGTAAAGTTCTTTGAGCAGAGCTGGGCACACTGCAAGTGTTTCCTTTCATCATTATTTTTCTTCCCTCACTTAACCATGTTCAAACATGGATGCTCTGATACTGGTTTTATATCCTTCTTAGTCCATTTATGCTGCTATAACAAAATATCTTAGACTGGGTACTTTATAGATCATGAAAATTTATTTCTCACAGTTCTGGAGGCTGGGAAGTTTGAGATCAAGATACCAGCAGATTCATTGTCTGGTGAGGGCTTGCTCTCTGCTTCCAAGATGGAGCTTCGTTGCATGGGAAAAGGTAGAAAAGGGGATGAATGCTGTGTACTTACATGGCAGAAGAGTTGGAAGGGCAATAAGGGGTTAAGGTGCTCCCTTCAACCTCTTTTATAAAAACATTAATCCCATTCATGAGGGAAGAGCCCTCATGACTTAATGACTTCTCAAGAGGCCTTTCTACTCTTAATACTATAACATTGGGTATTAGGTTTCAACATTCTGGAGCTTCACATGCATTCAAACCATAGAAATATCCAATCCCTAGTACAAGTGCCTAGGAGAAACCTACGTTTCTGAGATCCAGCTTCAGGTTCCTAGGACAGAGCACCTAATTGGACGAACTGTAGTCACATGTCCACTCATGATCCTATCAGCTGTGGCAGGAAGTAAGGGAGTGAGTGCTGAGAGGACACAGCAGAGGCAGGGTCAGCAGATTCTCTTAAGAAGAGGATGTGGGTTGGTTCTCAGAAGAGGGCTTACGTGCGATTATAACTCCCAGATGTGTAACATAAACATTTCTACATAGGGCAGCTCTGCTGCTATGAACCTCAGCTTCTGCTCCCTGCTAAGCACAGTGTGTTCATATTATTGATTGGCTGAAATGACTTGAAGAAAACAGCTTCCTTTGTCCAACAAGCACTCCCTTCTCTTCACATAATTAGCTGTCCTTTTTCTGCTGGGCATTGAGGTTTCTAGTCTTCTGAGACACCAGAACACAAGTATCTCTTCATACTAGAAGATGACTTCCACTAATCCTCACCTAGATTTTTCTACCTTGAGTCAATGAATTTCCCTCTTCCAGGGAGGACAAAAGGAAGACTCACTTCAGGTCCTTCACATTTGGCATTGTGAGTTTAAGCTACTCATTTTGCGTATGGTGACTGTTAACTGGTTGAGGCTTCTGCTGGTAATGGGAACTTGACAAAGCAACACTTAAAATTATTGATCTCACCATAGAGAAAAAGAAACTTAAGCAGAATGTTGAACAGAAAGCTAATTGACTTATCAAAAGAATAATAAGGTTTAAGGAAATACTGTTCCTTTCATTTCGATGTATTATTCACATCTCTATTAGATTTGGTCATTTGGGGTAAAATGCTCTGAAACAGCATATTTCAAATCATATTCTTCAGAAGCACTTGAATGTCACGGACAGATCGATAGCTCTTTAAATCATGGAACAGAGCTGATTAGTGGTCCTCCCTGGGGAAGGATTTGGCTGCATCTGCCAACTTGGCAGTACCAAGCCAGTCTCCAAACTGGCATGAGCTGACCTTTCCCTTGGGCCTGTTCTCTTACTGGAGATTTTTTCTGTAAAGTCTCAGAAACCTTAGTTTGCAATGGCCAATATTCTTGTTGTTTTAGGGTGTCACTATTAGACTTTCTTTCTGAGTATCTGAACAAGGCTATTAAGCATTATGTATTCTTTTTTTTTTTTTTGAGTTGGAGTCTCACTCTGTCGCCCAGACTGGAGTGCAGTGGCCGCTCCCGGCCACCGCAGCCTTGACCTGCTGGGCTCCGGCGATCCTTCCACCTCTGCCTTCCGAATAGCCGGAATTACAAGCGTGTGTTACCACGCCCGGTTGATTTTTTTGATTTATTGTAGAGATGAGGTCTCGCTGCCCAGGCGGGTCTCGAACCCGCGGACTCAGGCAATCCACTCACCTCAGCCTCCCAAAGGCACGGGATTACAGGCTGAGCCACCGAGCCCGGCTGCATTGTGTATTCTTAAGGTGATCCTTTCAGAGAAAACAAGAGGTTATTTTAGGGGGAAATGACCCATGGCTGAGTATCAACTCTGTTAAAAGACAGAAAAGGAGGTATAATGTTCCCATCAGCTGTAAATGAGAAGATTGCTCACAACTCATGGTCCATATTTCCCATATCCAGTGCCTTCATCTCCTTTCTTGTGATTCATCCTTTAATGAATTGATTGCTTCCCTTATTTTTCTCATGAAAATTGCTCTCTGTGCAAGGTTATCAGACTTATTTGCAGTTTGAGCCAAAGAAGTAACTTCTATCATTCCATCTACTTCAACTAGAAGTAGACTGTACTATCTTAATCCAATCTAAACAAGACAAGTATGGCCCATTCTTAAATTATTGTTAAATACTTAATAAACTGTAGAGGTCAGAAATAATACATACAAATGCTCCAAGGCATATGGAGACAGTGAACACAACTCACTTTAACAGTAACTATAGAGTTACTTATGCCCAATTCAGAAGTCCACAAGAAGTATTATATTTCTTTGCTGAACTTACCTAACTCCTCCAAAGAGGCCGCCCAACTTCCCTCTAGCTCATCACTGTTTTAATTTTTTGCATAGTACTTATCACTCTGATTTTTTTTTTTTGAGTCAGAGTCTCACTCTGTTGCCCAGGCTGGAGTACAGAGGCATCTTGCCAAGTTGCCTGGGCTGATCTTGAACACACAGGCTCAGGCAACCCTCTTGCCTTGGCCTCACAAAGTGCTGGGATTAATAGGCTTGAGCCACTGCACTCGGCCTCACTCTGATATTTTTATAGTTCTTGTTTATAGTTTGTTTTTACTTATTTATTTTTTACATTCTATATGAATAGAGAGAGAGCAGAGCTCTTATCTGTCTCTCTTGCCACTGTGTCAATGCTTGGAACAAAGCCTAGTATACAGTAGACACTCAACAAATACTTGTTGCATTGATGCACTGTGGCATGCCCAGGTCTCCCAGCCTCACCACCAGGTCTAAAGAGTAAATGCAATCTACCTTCCTGGATCCTCCTTAGAGAGGAATCCTGTTGGCTCTCCATAATCCGTGGCTTGGGCTGCCATAGCTATAGCCATGGCTGAAGCTGTAGCGGTGGCTGTTGCTGCTACTGTCAATAGTGAACATGACTGGTTAGGTGACCAGTCTGCTGGGGAAAAGGGGAGGTAACCTCTGGGAGACACTCTATAAGACAACTCTATTTTCAAATGCCTTTTTTTTTTTTTTTGCCTTTGGACAAACCCAGAAAGAGTTAAGTTTTTCTGTAGACTTCTTTTCTTTTCTTTTTTTATTAAGTAGCTGGAACTATAGGCATGTACCACCACACCCAGCTAATTATTTATTTATTTATTGTAATAGACGAGGTCTCTCCATGTTGCCCAGGTTGGTCTCAAACTACTGGGCTCAGGCAATCCTCTTGCCTCAGCCTCCAAAAGTGCTGGGATTATAACCGTGAGTCACTGCACTCAGCCTGCTGTGGGCTTATTTTCTCACTGGACACCAGTTGGTCATGCAGGGTGCAAATCCATGCAGCAGCCTGAGGTGCACTGGACTCCAGGGAGCAGCCAGGAACCAGGCCTAGTGTATGGTGAACAATTAGAGATAAAATTCTAGCAGCAGACCGTACAAAACTAAAGCAGCTCTCCTCAAAACCTCCATATTTCTGAGACCCCAGTCGTCTATCCATCTGTGACTCCTTCAACACGCTTTCTATTTGCATCCATCCGAAGCACACCAAGTCCTCTGCACAACTTCCCTTGCTTCAGCTGTTGTCCTGCTCCTTGCAATCTCAGCACTTTGGGAGGCCGAGGCAGGAAGATTGCTTGAGACCAAGACCCCATCTCCACAAGCTCCTGGTACAGCTCAGTTGCTTGATTACATTTACCGCCATTCATAGAATATCAGTTTCTTGGGGTCTGAGACCACGTCTTGTCATTTGTTTTCCCTTCCCCCAGCACAGTGACTTTCATGTGGTAGAAATTTAAAATACATGGATTATCTGCCTAACTTTTATGTCTTCCTAAACAGCAAAGCTCATCTAGAGAAAGACTAGGGATCATACATAACTAGAAAATATAATGGAGCTACTTGGGGGATTGTAAAGCAGTGCCTTTGTGTCCTTATTCCCCGGTTGTTTGGTAGCTCCCCTATCAAAAGTCAAGCCCAGGGGGACCCAACTCATGACTTCTTCCATTGTCTTGAGAAGATCCCTCTATGCCTTGTGGTGATCAGGCCATAGGGTCACTGCCCTAATGGGAGATGGAGGACATTATACAAGACCAAGAGGTGGGAACCTCCCTATCTTGTGTCAGTAGGTACCAGGAGAAGAAAGCGAGGTAAGAATAGAGGAAGGAAATCATCAGACTTGAGGCTTATAGTCTCCCACACCTCAGCCTGCAGTTTGAAATCCAGGAGGGTAGAGATGTTAGCTTTTGGGAAAAGCCAAAAACGAAGACTTTTTTACATGCTTTCCATTCTGTGGTGGCACTCTGTGAGATCAACTTGCTGGGCCTCATCACTAAGAAGTAGCCACACTAAGAGCAGAACATGGGCCAGACGCAGTGGCTCAAACCTGTGATCTCAATACTTTGGGAGGCTGAGGCAGGAGGATTGCTTGAGACCAAGAGTCTCAAGCAATGGGCACATAGCCAGATCTCATCTCCACAAATTCTTTTTTTTTTAAAGTAGATGGGTGTGGTGGCACACGCTTGTAGTCCCACCTACTCAGAGGTTAAGGTGAGAGAATCACTTAAGCCCAGGAGCTCAAGGCTACAGTGAGCTATGATCACGCCACTGCACTCCAGTCTGGGCGACAGGCTGTCTCAAGAAGTAAAAAATTTATTTTTTGTTTTTTATTTTTATTTTTTGTGTTGGAGTCTCACTCTGTCACCCAGACTGGAGTGCAATGGCCGCTCCCGGCCACCGCAGCCTCGACCCGCTGGGCTCCGGCGATCCTTCCGCCTCAGCCTTCTGAGTAGCTGGAACTACAGGCACGCGCTACCACACCTGGCTAATTTTTTGATTTATTGTGGAGATGAGGCCTCGCCAAGTTGCCCAGGCGGGTCTCGAACCCGCGGGCTCAGGCAATCCACTCACCTCAGCCTCCCAAAGCGTGGGATTACAGGCTGAGCCACCGAGCCTGGCTAAAACTTTTTTTTTTAAAGAGCAAAAAATTGCCGCATGAGATGGTGAAGCAGGGAGAGACCTGTGTCAGTGATCCTAGGCCTCTCTCAAGGCTTACCTGATGTGGAAGAGCCCATAGAATCTCATATACTCCTTGGAAAATAGAAATGATAGTTGAGGCACAAGCCATTAGGCCTGACATGGGGCCTCCAGGATGAAGGAAGAGTACTCTTGGGGTAGAGGGGGGAAGTGGCTGAGACTCAGAGGGTTTGAGCCAGCAAGAGGGTCCCCTAGGCCCTGAGTGCACCACAAAGACACACAGGTCAGCACAGGAAAAACAAGAGCTCCAAGGTTCCTTACCATCCACCCTGCTGCCATCTTGGGGTGGAGTGGGGGGAGGGGAAATAAACCAGGATCTCTGAGCATAGTTTCCAACGAGCCTCTCAAAACTGGAACAGACTGAGCTACTGTTGATGGTCAAACTTCCATCACCTTTGCTCCCGTCACCAACAGGGGAGCACTCATGAGTCAGATCAGGTTAGTCATAGACAAATCCCCACATTTGCTTTTCACTTCTGAGTAGTTGTGCATAAATTTACAACTATATTACATATATTTATCAAGTATTTTCTCTCTCTTTACCTAAACCTTCCTTAAAATATGGGATAGTGTTAGGATTCCTAGTGACACCAAAAAATTGGAGTGTCTGTAGAATGCTTAAAAATTGATATCTAGCAAACGAGTGTGGTTCTAAGGTAACACCAAGTGTCAGTGTGCTTCAGTCTTGATCATTACATTGAGAACACAGGATACCTCCCTGCTCAGTTTGTGCAAAGCCACAGGAGGGGCCCCCATGTGTACTACACTAAGTCCCCTCAGGGTGGTCGTCCAGCCTCTTACCCTCCCCTGTGAACTGCAGCAAGAGGGGTTCTTGAGAGAAAAGAATGACAAGGTGGCATGGAAAGGCAGAGAGCTTTGACGGAAGAACAAGTTGATAAACATGCCTATTTATCACTGTACAATCTTCTGTCTTTTTCATCCTACTGATTTTTGTGCTCTGCTGTGTATGCTGCTCTCTGAGGGAACGTGTGTGCTTGTAAACAGCCTTTCATGGAGTGATCATAGCTTCAGTAAAAGGCTTCAAGCAAAACCTCCCCCAATCCCAGTCTGTCCTCTAGTCCAGAGGTCCTCAACTCCTCCTATACTGTGGACCGGTACCCATCCATGGCCTGTTAGGAATCAGGCCGCATATTAGGAGGCGAGTGATAGGTGAGGAGTTCCACGCACTGTCAGATCAGTGGCGGCATTAGATTCTCATAGGAGTGTGAGCCCTATTGTGAACTGTGCATGTGATGGATATAGGTTGCATGCTCCTTATGAGAATCTAATGCCTGATGATCTAGGTGGAGCTGAGGTGGTGATTAGCAATGAGGTTTGACTGCATATCCCCGTCATCCCACCTCCATCCCCTCTGCTCCCTCTGCTCCAGTCGATGGAAAAGTTGTCTTCCTTGAAACTGGTCCCTGATGCTGAAAAGTTTGGGAACCACTGCTCTAGTCCCCATTTCTCTACCGCTGCGTGTGGTAGAAGGGGGTGGACCATATCTACAGGCCTTCAGTCATTATTATCTGTGTGTCCTCTGACTGTGAGCTCTGGAAGGCTGGATCTCTGCAGCATACCCATCTTGGCATCCTTGGACTATTTTCCCCCATGTTTGATGAATGAGTGAATGCATGCAAGAATGCATGAATGAGTCTAGGCAGAGGGGTGGCCAATAGCTCCCAGAAGACAATAAGTCTGCTGGGCTTGATTTGACTGGTCGAGAGGCCATAGAAGACTGATCCCTGTCTTGTCTTAGTCTAATAAACAGATCTGGGGCAGCCCTAGAGGATCCTGAGGTAGCTGGGGATGCTGCATGACTGTGAGAGCTCCAGGGTAGCCCAGAATTATTCAAAGCACACTTGGCTTCCACTTACCTAATACAAACCTCTGGAGATTGTGGGACTGAAGGGAGGGTCAGAAGGGGAGGGACCTGCATGCCTAGAACAATTGTTTCATCTGGGGAGACTAGCAGTAGATGGGGATTCCTTGAGATCAAGGTATCTGAAAGTGAGTAGGGGAAAGAGGTGAAAAAAGGAGAAGGCTGTAGCTAGAGAGGCAGGAGGAGATGATGGAGAGTTGGGGTCACAGGAGTCATGGCTGAAGTGGGGAGAGAAAATGCAAATACCAAAGGAATACCAAAACCTTTGTGAAAACAGACATCAAGGACCAGAAGGCCCCACCAGAAAACTGAGGCCTTGAGCAGTCAAACCAGTAATTCAGAGTCACACAAGCCAATATCCAGGGGGAATGAAGGCAGGCCCAGGGTCAAGGCCAGGACCACTGGTTCCCAGTGCAGTGCTCCTTGAGTCTTGTGCAGCACTTCCAGATCCCCAAGAAGAAACAGTTTGACTGAGAAAGCAAGCAGAGTAAAGAAAAAGGACAAGAAGGATCAGAATCAAGAAATCCATGCAATTTTGCCCAATAGTAACAGATGCCATTCAGTGAACAGTGTTTAATCCTATTAAAGCTCCTTTTTGGGAGAAACTGGCAAATCACTGAGTCCTTCTTGACTAGGAGAAAATTATTGATGAAAAAATTTAGTTGAGGCCATTGTCCTTCCCTCTAAGAGCCAGAGCAGTCACCAAAACCAAGTGTAGTTCTTCCAAGATGCTGGCAGAACTCTCCGGGCCTTCCTTCTCATCCTCTACCCCTAAAGAATCCCAAATCTCAACACAACTCCAAGGGCAGGGTCAGTGTGTTGTTAATGAAGGATGTATTCATTATGGGTTTAAACTATACTGCTTCGGAGGGGGGAAACGTGTTTGCCTTTGGAAGATGTGTTTTCTTTAATCGGTTAGTCAATCAAAGGAGGTGCTAGGCCTGATATGAAAACTCACATAAGAGGCTCCTATTGTCTGGAACCACAGATCTAGAGCCCGCTTCCCTGGGGCCCTGTGAGACAAGGTGTCATAAACATCACGCCACCTGGATGTTATTGGGGTCTTCGTGACTCAAGAAAGATCCACGGAGAGAGAACTCTTTGTGAGTTTTCAGACTCGAAGGTTAGAATTGTACTGATCCGTCTGGGAGCAGGTGAGTCAGTTTAGGAGGAAGAGGAAGTGCTGTCAGAGGATGCTCATTGCGATGTTGTTACCTGTGGCAGGGAAGTTGAAAGTCACTCAGAATGTGTTGTGGGGAGACAGGAGGAGGAGAGTAGACTAGAAGTGCACACAGCAACATGAATGGATTGTGAAGGCTCAGTGCTTGGCTTGGTGGAAGAAAGAGGAACAGAACGCACTATATGACACGACATCATTTATGTACAGCAAAAACACATCTCATAAAAATACCACCATATGGTTTGCCAGGAATATACAAAAAGTTACACATTAAATTCATGAAGGAGGAAAGAGAAGAGGAGGGGTGCGTGGAGGAAAAAAACAAATGAATAATGAACACAAAGGCAGGCCCTACACAGACCAAGGAGGATAGTGTGCCTCTGCACTTGAAGTTCAAAAAAATATTAATAGGAGTGTGTGGCATGCAGGTGAGCCCTTCTTATGAAGATCTAAGTCTATCCTTGTGAGATCCAGGAAAAATCCCTGTAGACTAGAGCTTGAAGCTTTATTCCTACTCTCTGAACTCACCCTAATCCTTCAGGAAACAAACCTGCATGTGCCTGATGTGTGTGATCTTATAAAGACTGAAGGGCAGCGGGTCCAGGGATGAAAGCCTTCTTCTACTTACTTACCTCTGGGATGCCATGCCTATCTAGGGAACTTTGGCTCAGAATTCCAGGTATTTGGGGTACAGGAAGGTGGCCCACAATGAGTAGAGGCGATAGAAAGAAGTGCTGCTATCCGCACATGAGGACGCAATGGCTGGGCATAGTGGCTCAAGCCTGTAATCACAGCACTTTGGGAGGCCAAGGTGAGAGGATTGCCTGAGCCCACGGGCTCGAGAACAGCCTGGGCAACTTGATGAAACCTCATCTCTACAATAAATCAAAAAATTAGTCAAGTGTGATAGCGTGCACCTGTAGTTCCGGCTACTTGGAAGGCTGAGGCGGAAGGATCACCAGAACTCAGCAGGCCAACACTGAGGTGGCTGTGAGCATGCCACTGTACTCCATCCTGGGCGATGGAGTGAGACTGCAACTCAAAAAAAAAAAAAAAAAAGAGGACGCAACATAAATGTTATCCTCGAGAAGGGAGGCAGTGGCCTCCAGCACACTCTTGAGATGTTTAAGATGCTGATTATCAGTTTGCAGATAAGTAAACTGAGACTTAGAAAGGTTAGGCAATTTGCCCAAAGTCACACAGCTACTTACGTGGCAGGGGCGGGATATAAACGAGGTGTGTGTGGCTCTAACACCCAAGATCTTACTGCTATTTTACAATGCGTCCAGAATCAGTCATGGCACCACGCACACACGTGCACAATCACACACACTTTTACAGGAGTATGTTACAAAAGGCACCTGTGGTAAAACAAATTAATATTCTCGGAGCCTCCATCTAGGGTTATCAAAGGCGCTGTGGAGAGGGGTTTCTCAGGGGCAGACTAGAGGGTTTGGGACACAGAGTTGCTTGTGCATACCAACTAAAAATGACAAGAGGGAGACGGGTGGGAGGGGAAGCAAGGGGAGAAAATGGGAGGAGTTTCTCAATGTGTAACATGGCTTCAGAAACAGCAACTGGAGATAGTCTTGGAGAAATGCTTTGAAGCAGGCATGTCCTCGGGTGCGGTTCCACCTGAGGCTCAAAGAGATGCAAAAAAACCACGCATGTCATCTGAAGAGTTTTGACACACTATTACCTGAAGAACCTCTCACGGCAAATGATAATGGTAGAAAATGTGGTAGGATTTCAGAGTCCAAAGGGATACCTAGAGGCCATCTCAGCGGATTCCTTGGGGGGCAGTGGAGAGGACAATGACTTGCACTGGGCCACACAAGGACAAGAACCTAGACCTCTGGCTCCCAGGTCAAGGCCAGTCTACCTATTCCACATCACTGTCCTCTGAAGCTAGCTTGGAGGGACATTGTCCTCCATCCCACCCAACAGAACTGGCTCCTTCCACTGCTACTTCTCCTGCCAGAATTTTTATTCTTTCCAGAAGATGCTGCTTCTCAGGAGAAGGGTGAGAGGCAGGGAGACCAAGGGATGCCCTTGGGATTAGAGTCCAAATGTTCAGGGAAGAAATTCTGGACACATAAGCAGTTTGGCCACAGCTGACCTCCCTCCACTCACCCTCTTTTCTGGGCTCTTCCTTATATATCTCTCCCTAACTTCAAAACCCTCCTCTTCTTGCATTTTAGAACTGAGCTGGGGAGCTGTGGCCTTAATTTTTAAATTCGGGTGAGTTTCTTATTCAGAGAGAGATCTGAGCCCTCATGCAACCACAGCGGGGCCTCCCTCAGCAGGAGAATCAGAGCCTGTCTCAGCAGACTGTCTTCCCCTCCACCAAAGTGAGAGACGCTCCCAGAACACAAAAGACACAACTAATCCTTTCTCTTTGGGGGATTTAATTACTGACATTAGTTGCTCTCCTCTTCAGTAGCAGCATCTCTGCCTCACTGCTTCTGGAGAAGAGGGATGTGGAATTTACATTCTTATCTAGGCTGGGCAGGAGACATTCCCCCACAGACACACAGAGGGGGGTAAGATAAGTGGAGGGACAGAAGGGTCTACAGATCCGAAGGAAAAGAAGAGCCCAAGAAGAGGCAGGGGGCTCAGGTGAACTTGGCCTGCCATACCAGTTGGTCCAGAGCAATGGATCTCAGCGTGGTTCCTGGACCCACAGCACCAGTATCACCTGGGCTCCTATTAGACATGCAGGTTCTGGGGTCCCACCCTGCACCTACCCAATCGGGAATTCTGGAAGTGGAGCCCAGCAGACTCAGTTTTAATAAGTCCTGCTGGTGACTGATGCATGGCCAAGTGTGAGAACCGCTGGCTTGCAGCCTGTCCTGTGCACAGGAGTGCTCCACCCCACTTCTCTGATTTGCCTTTCTCTCAGCTCTGCAGAGGGAAGCCTGAAAAGCTCAGTAGCCATAGGAAATGGGATGGTGACAGAGAACAGGGCTGCCTTTGGCTAAAAGGACAGAAGGCTTGGGGCAGAGCTGGGGGAGCTGCTGATGAAGTGAAATTGCCAGTAAAAGTGAGTGATCATCTGAAAGCAGTTCCTGGGGCAGCCATCTGGGTGGCTGAGAAGCGCAGGCGGGGATTGTATTAGGTGAAAGGCAGAAAGATATAAACAGAAGCCCGCTGATGGAGGGCTCAAGCGGTGACCCGGCCCTGTGGGGGTGGGTTCTGAGCTGGGGGGTACAAAGGGGTGGTGAGCTTGCCTCCTCCCCTCCCTCAGCAACTTCTCTCTTCAGGTGCTCAAGATGCACCACTTAGGCCGGTTCATTTCCTGGTTACCCACCACCCAACTCCCAACCCCCATGTCCCACCCAGGTAACCCTGCCACAGCGGCAAGGAGAAGGAGGCTGTGGGGGTCTGATGGCGAAGCCTGAAGGGGTCCTGTGTCAGCTGGACATTTCCTTAAAACCCTCTTCCCTGCTCTATTTGTCCTTATGCCACTTGTCAGCATCTGTAATAACACATTTTTTCTGTTTCCTTCCACTAGAACATAGCATCCATGAGGGCATTGTTTGCTGCTCAGTCTTCATTTATTATCTTATTTAGTGCTTGAGCCCCAAGAGTCTGGGACAGTGCTGGCACACAGTGAACACTCAATGAATATTTTTTGTAAAAAAAAAATATATATATATATAAAAATCAGTCCAATCTTAAACTTTGCTCCTCGATCTATTAATACTTATGTTAATATAAAAAACTATTTTTCCTGCCGGGCTTGGTGACTCAGCCTGTAATCCCGCACCTTGGGAGGCTGAGGTGAGTGGATTGCCTGAGCCCGCGCGTTTGAGGCCCGCCTGGGCAACTTGGTGAGACCTCATCTCTACAATGAATCAAAAAAAAAAATAAATTAGCCGGGTGTGGTAGTTCCAGCTACTCGGAAGGCTGAGGCAGAAGGATCGCCGGAGCCCAGCAGGTCGAGGCTGCGGTGGGCGGGAGCGGCCACTGCACTCCAGTCTGGGCGACTGAGTGAGACTCCAACTCAAAAACAAAACAAAACAAAAACAAAAGCAAAAAAACTATTTTTCCCCAAATAGTTGAGTAAAAAACAATGCCTCATGCCTTCCACAAAGCTAGGGCTTCAGATGCCTGCACACACTACAGGTGCAGGCCCCACTGCCAAGCAAAACTTCTTATGACCAGGCGGCAAGGATGAGAGAAGAAAGAGTTGGGAGGGCCAGGGCCCCTTTGTGATGGGAGAATCAGTCTACAAAGGCTCATGTCTCTGTACCTCGGCCAGATTGGTGTTTCTGGGAGGTGAAAGTACAGGAAAGTTATAACCAAGTGTCAGGACAATGTCAGCAAACTTGTCTACTGAGTACCTCGCTCAGTCAGATTCTATTTGAATCTGAACTCCAGTGAAATTTTAATGAACCTGATAGTCAGGGAATAGTCCATAAAGGACAGTACTGTCCTTGACCTCAGGAACAGAGTCTGAGTCCCTTTGTTTCCCAGTCCTGGGCACAGTATGTGCCTAGAAGGGGCCATAAATGAATGTCTGATGAATGAACAATATTCATTTCCATTGATTTTTCTGAATACTACATTATATTTCAGGTCTTGTGGTTGAAAACCATTCTAATATATATTCAGCCATGTTTTTACATTATCAAGTAGAGTATTGAACTTCCTTGCATCTTTCCATGGGAAGACAGAATCTTGCAAATGGTCACCTGCAAGTACCCTGACTATCCCTGACATGTGTCACTGTAGGATGCTGTAGGGAGGTTGCAAAAGGTGTATAAGACTAGATTTATTTTAACCCTAGGAACCATGGAGCATTAAAAGAATTCTTTGATACCTTGTCTATAATCTGATTTAACAAATGGAGAAACCAAGGCCCAGAGAAGGGCAGGGACCTCCCCAGGGCATTCAGTAAGTGAACAAAGAGCATCATCAGAACTAGAACCTGGGTCTCTTGACCCCCAATTCAGCACTCCATCCATTTTGTGGATTCATCTCTACCTCCTGAGAGTAAAAAGTGAGAAAAACTCTGGTTAATTCATGTTTAGATTCTATATTAAAGGAAAGAGATATCAATTTGTCTATAAAGATATGTTTACTGATATTATACTTTATATGGTACTTAGTAGTGTGTTTATTGTTGCAGGGTAGTATGATAAAGCAAACACAAAATTGTTCCTATCCATTGCATGAGGCTATCAACAATGTTTCCATTTTTGAGTACCTACTTATACAAGCATTGGATGCTTTACATTTATTATCACAAGTAGTTCTCACAACAGCTTGATAAAATATTTCTGTGTTAAGCTCCTTTGACTTGCTCATGACAGAAGCTCAACTCAAATAAGCTTAGAAAAATGGGAGCCAGGCACGGTGGCTCACACCTGTAATCCCAGCACTTTGGAGGATGGAGGTGGGAGGGTTGCTTGAGCCCAGGAGTTCAAGATCAGCTCAAGACCCCATCTCTACAAAATGTAAAAAAAAGTAGCCAGACGTGGTGGCACACATCTGTAACCTGAACTACTTAGGAGCCGGAGACAGGAGAATCACTCGAGCCCAGCAGTTGGAGTCTGTAGTGAGCCATGATCGTGCCGCTGCACTCCAGCTTGGGCAACAGAGAGAGAGCCTGACTCAATAAATAAATAAGTAAATAATTTTAAAAACAATCAAAAGCAGAATTATTGGCACACATAAATGAAAATATCAGGAGTTTTAGCTTTAGGCTAGGCTGGCTCTGTGTGCTCAAACAATGTCAGAAATCTCTCTCTTCATGTTAGCTTCACTCTCTAGTATGTTCTTTCCATGTGATGGGAAAGATGACCCCAGTAGCTCTAGCTTTCATGAGCCTCACATCACATAATTTTAGAAGGAGAGAACTCTGTTCTGACCCGTCCTCCACATCAACCCTCCTCAAGAACCTTGATTAAGTTTCTTTGGGTCATGTGAGCCTGTCTTCACTAGTTATTATATCTGGGAAAATGGGATATTTTGATTAGCCACTCCTTATGGTGGGGAAGGAGAGGTCCTTTTATCAGTGGAATGAAGGAAGGGCAATTCATAATCCCATTTTATATAAAATGAAACTGAAAGAGAAATCAAGACTATACTGTGATTGCCCAAGGCTACAGGGCCTGTAAGGGCAAAGCTGGGACATATACGATTTGTCTCCAAAGATTATTTTTAAAATTTTAACTTGTTTTTGTTGTTGTTGTTGATGATGAGGGAGAGGGAATAGCATACCTCAACATTTGCCATTTTAAAGTACACAATTCAGTGAAAAGCCTGTTTAATTACCCGGCCGGGTATTCTCAACTTTGGTGTGATCAGTGCTCACTTGTGAAGTATGCAGTACACAACTTGTTGCCATTACTACTTGAATTACCAAAGTTATTGAATGATTTACTTTAAAAAGTAGAAATTGGGCCGGGCACGCTTGTGATCCCAGCACTTTGGGAGACTAAGACAGAAGGATTACTAGAGCCCAGGAGTTTGAGACCAGCCTATGCAACATAGTGAGACCTCACCTCTATAAAAAATAAAAATAAATAAATAAAATGTAGAAATCAGAATGAATAAAAGATGAGCCCTCTAACGACATCCCCGTTTCCTTGTTCTCTGATTTTCTACTCTCTGCAGTACAAGTCCTGCTTCAGAGGGTGTTGTCACCCATTTTGAGTGGTTCCAAGGAAAACATGGTGGAGTACATGCCTCAGCTTGCTATAAAGCGGTTCCTATTGCAAGACAGAATGGGTAAGTACCCTAAGAAAGACACAAAGTACAGTAGGAATAGTAGTAGAAATGACAGATCAGTTCATCAACCTTTCAGATTATAAGAAAAATTAAATCAATACCATTTCTGGATTCCAGTGATGACGACTAGAAGGAAATACAATGAAAGGAAAAAAAAAAAAAGGGCTCATTCCCTGAGGAATCCTAAATAGTAAGTATTTTGAAATTAACCTAAAAGGACATGAAAAACTTATTCAAAGAAAATGAGAAACCTCTAATAGCAAAAAAAAGTTGAATAAATGCAGATTTTGGCTGGGAAGATTCAACATGGTAAAAGGTATTTAACCTGAAGTATAAAAGTTCATGCAATCTTGACCATGTTAATACTTTGCTTTTCAGTTTGGAGATATCTCACATAACTAAAAATAGAGTTACCATTTGACTCAGCAATCCCACTTCTGGAAATATACCCCAAAGAACATAAATCGTTTTGCCAAAAAGACATCTACACGTGTATGTTTATTACAGCACTATTCACAAGAATAAAAACATGGAACCAACCCAGATGTCCATCGAGAATGAACTAGATTTAAAAAATGTGGTACACATACACTGTGGAACACTATGCAACCATAAAAAATAATGGAATCATGTCCTTTGCTGCAATGCAGATGCAGCTGGAGACCATCATTCTAAGTGAATTATCACAGAAATTAAAAGACTGCATATCTCATGTTCTCACTCATAAGTGAGTACTAAACACTGGTCACATGAGCACAAGTATGGGAACAACAGACACTGGGCACTGATAAAGGAAGGAGGGAAAGGGGGGTTAAGGTATACAAAACACCTGCTGGGGTACCCTTCTCACCACTGGAGGGGGGTTGGACTCATCAGAAACCCAAACCTTGCCTTCACACAATATATTCATATCTATGTAACAAATCCTTGCATGTACCCCATGAATTCTAAACTCTAAAAAAAAATTAAAAAATAAAAAATCCTTTGTTTTAGAAGGAGGGAGGTGATAATCCTGCTCTCCCCTGTGCTGTTTAGGGCACATTCTGAGGAAAATCCAGACAAAATAGAACACGAGGGAGAGGGATTGGCCAGGCTGGCAGCACTTCTGGGAACCAAGTTACACAAAGAACTGAGCAATGGAATCTGGATATCAGAAAACTGAAGGCATTTCCATCAGGTAAGAGAAGATTTAGGGGTGGGGTTGAAGGCCTGTGGTGTGGAAGAGGTGTTAGACTTGCTCTGTGGGGGCAGCAGTGAGTGAAAATTACAGGAAGAGAGATTTTGCCTCAAACGAGACAGCAACTTTCTGAAAGTCAGAAGTGTTGTTGATCTAAATTGAATGATGCTGTGAAACAAGCAGAGTGGATGATGTTTCACCCCTAACAAAGAGATGAGGAGAAGGTCTAGCAGCAGAAACGACTTATCTGTAATCACCTACACAGGGCCCGTGAGCCCGTGAACACTCTTACTGCTGTGTCCACTGCCCAGCCTGTGTCTTCAAGCCTTCATTATTGAGCTTCAAGAGATGTTGGCAAAACAGGTGCAAGCAGCCAGCAGTTGCCCTTCACTTCTCCCAGCAAGGAAGTCACAGGAAAGCTACCAATGTCAAAGGGTGACAAACAACTCTAGATATCCTGTGGAGAGAAGGATCAGGTAAGGAACTGTGATTTCCTATGGGAAAGTAACAACTTCTGACAGGAAACAGGAGTTTCTGACAGAAGACCAGGGATTTTTGACACAAGAGCAGTGGTTGACGACAGGAAAACAGACATTTCTGAAAGAAAATGTTGGCTTCTGATGGGATATTCATGGATTTTTTTTTTTTACAAGAAAACAAGGATTTCTGAAGGGAATAGTGATTGTTCTCAGTGATTTCTGACATAACAACAATTTCTGACAAAAAAAAATCCAGATTACTGATAAGAGAATGAATTTCTGACAGAACATTCGTGTTCATTACATAGGAGAGTAGTGATTTCTGACAGGAGGTCTTTGATAGGAATGAGGATTTCTGTTAGGAAGGACAAAAAGCAGTGGCACAGAACAAACAAAAAACAACAGGTTGGAATCCAGGGAAATTGCTTCTTGGGTGTGGAGGCAGGCTCATCAGTAATAACAAGCTGGGTCAGGAGAGGCTCAATTTGAGCAAGATTTGGGGTCAAGAATCTCATTTGGCAGAGGGGGACTGAGTGGGTTAGAGGAAAAGGACCCAGGAGATCTCCATAAAGGTGTGAGCACAGGTGACTAGGAATACCTTCTCATCAAGAGGCTTGGAAGAGAGGAGAGGGAAAGCTAGTCCTTCTTCAGTCCCCCAAACCCAGGAATAACAAAGCCTTGGTTTTCATTCAGGAAATTCTAATGAAAGTTTTTGCCCTGTATATCATTGCAAATTCTTAGCCAGAGTGGCAGAATAAGATAGAAGTGATCTCTTTATATGGCTGCAGTCCTGAAGTTATCCCTGGAGAGAAGTAGCATTGTGGTAGAGAGGAAAATGAATTTAGGGAGGCAGAAGTGTCAAGAAGGGGCCCCTGACAGAAACAGCAGGCTGGCAAAATCCTGATCAGCAGGAAAGTGATTCCCCATGTCCAGGCTCACCACCCATGCCCCTAAGCTCTCCCAGGCCAGCCTGCGTCACTTGCAGAATCCTTCCCTGCTCATGGTTAGTTTTACTATGAGCAAGGGCCCAGCAGTGCCCAACCCAGATGGGACATGTCTCAGAGACAGGACACGTTTTCTCTCAGACTGAGCTCTCACTGACCCCAGCTCCCAGGCACCACATCTACCACGTGACTGGATTCCTGTGGCCACCCAGCGCTAGGAGAATTTTAATTGTGCTGATCCCCAGAACAGCTGCAGCAGCGAGAGCCAGAAGTGCCAGACTCCTACTTCCGACCGGATGCGGGGCTCAGCCCTGCAGGCCAGTGGCCAGGGATGCACAGACCAACTTCCCAGAACCCCTACGGGACAGGCCCACCCCTTAGGCTGTCTTTGGGGGTTCCAATCACTCTCTTCCTATGCACCCAGGGAGCTTAGTCTTTTCATTCCAGCTGCCACCCTGGAGTTCCTTTCAACCCTGAACTGTGTCCAGAGGAGGATATAGAATCCTCTATCTTACCCACCTCCTGATGCCCTTGACTAGTCCTCAAGTCGTTTCATTGTTGCCAGTGCCAGTTGGGAAAATGACATGGTGGTAATAAGAACCATAGATAACAGGCAGATCTGAGATTTTTTTTTTCAAATTCAAAAGATTAGTGATTTGTTTCAGGAGATGCTTATATGACTGGTCCTGTTTCACTTTGATAATCACCATAATAAACTTTCCTAGGCAAAGCCAAAGGGCTGGGTTCCCATCTGAGGTGGCAGTTGAAGTCTGTCATGTCCTCAGGAGTGATTATTAGTCTTTAAATGCCTGGGTCACTTGTTACCCACAACTTCCCGGGAGAGCAGTGATGTGAACTAGGAGGTCGTTTGGGGCCTCCAGGTCAATCCCTTTCTGTGAAGATGCACAACGCCTTACCAGTTGTTTAGCATCACTAAGCCTTAATTACATCATCTGGAAAATGGGGATGAAAACGCCTCCTTCACATGGTTGCTTGAGTGGCTAAATGAGATAATATGTAAGGTATATAAATGAGATAATTTATAAAAGCTCCCAGTGGGCTTAATATATTCGGCCCCCATATCTCCTCATTGGGGGAAATACTACCCTTGAGACCAGGGTTGTGGCAGGGAAGGCTGAGCAATGTGTACCTGGCATGAAGGCACCTGCCAAGCAGCTGGGTAGGGGCTGAAATACCACAGGCACTTTTCTCACCCTGCCCAGTGTCCCGGGTGTGATTTTCTGCACAAGGGCTTTGTCTCTCCTGCACAAAGGTACCCAAGTGGTGAGCAGCATTGGCTGCCAATGTCTGTGCCAGCATCCAGCCCACCTTGCTAGGGAGAGAAAGAATGATATATCTAACACAGGTATTTGTATTTACCTCCTTCCGCAGTTAGAGCAGGCTTCCCTCCTGTCCAAGGCATCCAAGGCTCTGGTGAGGTGGACAACAGCTGCCATTGAGATGGGTTCCTCTTTTCTCATTGGGGGCTCCCTAGGTGAAGCTAGACTATCTGCATTTGGGCTCTGGCAACCACTTTCCTCCCAGCAGGTCTCCATGGGGGTGATTTGCAGGGCCCTGTACTCAGAACCTCTACCTTTACATCCAGGGCCCCCAAAAAGGCTCTTCCATACTATGGCCAAAGAGCCAAGCAGAGCCAGGTGCAGTGGCTCACGCCTGTAATCCCAGCACTTTGGGAAGCGGAGGCAAGAGGACTGCCTGAGCTCAGGGGTTCGAGACCAGACTGGGCAACTTGGCGAGACCTCGTCTCTAAAATAAATTTTAAAAATTAGCCAGGTGTGGTGGCATGTAACTGTAGTTCCAGCTACTTGGAAAGTTGAAGCAGAAGGATCATCTGAGCCCAGAGGTTGAGGCTGTGGTGGCCGTGAGCATGCCACTGCACTCCAGCCTGGGTGACAGAGTGAGACTCCGACTCAAATCAAACAAACAAACAAACAAACAAACAAACAAAAACCCGAAGAGCCTAGCAGGAGGATTTTCCCCAGTAGAAAATGGCCCAGCCATGCTGAGACTTAGGATATGCCTCAGCAGCTGCTGTCATGGTCATGGAAAGGGGCTTCCTGTGCAGGGTTGCCATGATGATTGCCTCTTTCTGTCTTCATTTCTGGCACACATAGTTGATAAGACAAGAGACAGGGTTACATCTCCAAGAGTCGATCTGTGTTTTTCCCTCTCACTCTGCTTTCATGGGTTGCCAAGGGCACCCCAGTCCACAAAGATCAAAAACAAACACTCGCAGAACTTGCAGAGCTGAGGCCAGACATAAAGTCTCAGCAGAACCAGATTTTCCTCTCCAAAAGAGTAGAAAAAACTAGGCTTGGAGACACAGGGAGAGGCAGCTGGGCCTGGACAGGATGGGGTGAAGACACCTGAGTCTACTTAGTGTAGCTTCCACCCAGCAACAGTACTGGACACGTGTAAGACCTGGAACAGCCAATGGTGGCCTTGGAGGTTGTGAGTTGGGATGAGGTCGGGAGGGTAAACCTGAACAGAACCAGGTGTAAATGGCTCTGTTGAGGTTGGAGCCACAACGGACTCTACACTGCTAAGGGGTTTGACAGGTGGGAATGTTCTCTTCAAATGAAGGGAGTTTCAATGGCAGAATCTTCAGAAAATGCTGGAACTGCAGGAGCTATAAAAGTGGATCACATGAAGACGGAGAGTAGAATGGTGTTTAGAGAGACTGGGAAGGGTAGGGGGGAGAGGAAGGCAAGGGGGAAAAAAGAGAATGTAAGTGTATTTATTATCACTAAACTGTACACTTAAAAATGGTAAAGATGGTAAACTTTGTATGTATATTTTACCTCGATAAATAAAAGAAAGAAAACTTGAAAATACTGGAACCATTTCAGCAGAAAAATCTCAATTGATCAGCACAAAACACAATGAGTTTCTCAGGTGTCTGGAATTTTTTTTTTTTTTTTGCACTATTTCAGGAAGAGGTAAATAATAAGGAATCAACAACAAATCAAGAATTTCTTTTTTAAAGCAACAAAATACCAACAGCTTCTAGGGACTCCCCTGAAGTCCACACACAGCCAGTGCAATCCATTACACTGGATTGCAAATGTGTAATAGCAAGGAACATTTTTGCTATTATACTTTTGCAAGGGGAACTGATGTTTAGGATGACCTGTGAGTCACCAGGTCATCAAAGGAAGTTTTTAATCATTCGGTTGCCAGAATCCTTATTTCCTTTGCATTAACCACAAGCTCATTGAAATTGATTTTTCAAGAATCCTAACATCCTTTGGACAAAGGTGACACTGTATATAAATTTTATATATTGAACATTCAGTAATGAGTTGGTATTTGAGAGGAACCTTGTGTGGCTGCATTCTGTAGATATTTGATGGGGATGGGTCATGATAGTGGTTCTTGACTGGGGTTGGGGGACAGTTTTCTCTGCAGGGAATATTTGGTAAGTCTGGAGACCTTTTAGGTTGTCGTAACTGGGGTGGGGGTGGGGAGCGGAATGACCCTGTCATCTAGTAGGTGAAGGCCAAGACATTCTGCTCAAAATCCTACAACGCACAAAACAGCCTTTTAGAGCAAAGAATAATCTGACCCCAAATCAGCTGTTTTGGAGGTGGAGAAACCACGGTTCACAGTGATGCGAAAAGAAGGTACATCCTCATGAGGGCCAGTAGGATTGCTGCCCCAAGGCTACTCACAGACCTCAGGGCCAAGTTCAGAGACCTACCATCTCATCTATCACTTGGTGATTTTTTAAATCTCAAAAATGTACATTCACTTTACCAAGTTCTTAGAATGGTTCTAAAGCCAGGACACTCAACTACAAGAAAATACAACTGTCAGATGTCTGGGTGCTCTATGCTGGCAACAAGGATGTTCAGATGAGCCCAGAGGAACATAAGGAACACCAGGACCTGAGACTGAATCCCTACTTCAGTGCATATCTTCCTTGGGCCATATCAGGATGGCACTGCTGGTGCCTGCCTGGGTGGACTACCTAGAAGAGGTTCTTTCTTTGGATGTGTTAATGTCATCTGTAAAGTCTGACTTCAACTGGGGCCAGAGTCCACTTAAGATGGACTTATTATGTCTACATTTTATAGTTTTAAGTAAGATTCCCTGATGTGAGAGCAGAAGGAATTGTTTTGAGAAGCCAGCTAATCTGTGAGTGTCTAGAATATCTGTGAACAAACATACTGTGCTCTAATCTAGTACCAGTATTTGCACAAAGTAGAAATATGATGTAGCAATTAATAAAATATAAACAATTTAGAGAATAGTCATAGTTCATAATAGCTGGCTGTCAATATGGTTTTTTTAATCAACAAGTATCCAACATGAATATTATTATATGGGAATGAATCTGGGAAACATTTTGATGATAAAAAGGTATAGGTACTGGAAAAAATTGGGAATCACTGGTTTTTCTCTCAGAAAGGTTAATTTTCCATATTTCTTTGTTCTTGAGCAGGGAGGCACAGCATCCTGGGGTTGCCACCACTACCCTCCCCCCACGGAATTGGCTTGCTTACTCTACCCCTAGGGACGCGCTATGGGGAATAGCCTTAACCCCTTGCATGTGTGTGCGTCACAGTTTCTGAAACATTTTCACACCCATCATCTCACTGGCTCCTCCAACTTCTGGTGAGGTAGAACAGAGGCCATCATTTCTACTTTATGGATGGGGACAGAGCTTGGGGAGCTGATTTGCCCTAGGATCTACAACCAGCATACCTGGGTTCTGGGACCCAGACTCTGACTTGGGACCCAGAGCTCTTTCCACTCCCCCTGCATTAGTAACAGACACCTCTGGAGGTCTCTGATCCACTGAATACCAACATCTCCTCCACAGTAACTAGTGGATGAAGAGATCCAGGAAGATTTTAAGAGTTTCGATGAACTAGTCCTTTCACATACTTCACAGTTAGTTCATGATAGTTTCACAAAGGTTAAAGAAAATACAAAGCAATAAACAAGCACATGTTCAGTTGTCATGGAAGCTCATTTTTACTTTAGGGTTTATACTTGATGCAATGTCCTAAGAGTCCCCCTGGGGATTCCAGATGATCTTGGGGTTCTCTGAACATCAATTTCTCAATCTGAAAAGCAAGAAATACTGAACCAGATGACATATTTCTGTATTATTTTATCTTTGTCATTCTATTAGTCTAAATCTGACTTCTAGCAGCATCATCAAAGGAAGAACTCTCTAGAATAAATTAATGTTTTGTTATATTTTTTCAAGAGGCATCCATCTATTAATTCATTCATTCAACAAACATTGATTGAGCTTAAGACACTGTACTAGACTCTGTACAGATTACAGACTTGCAAACAGAAAAATTTCATTGAACATGTAGCTAACCTCTACAAGAAAATCAAGAACAACTACCAGAAAGTCATTAAGACTGGTTTATAATTGGTGTTTTAAACCACTTTTGATGAAAAGTTAAGGATCCTTCTAATGAAATGTAAAGTATGAAGACTAAGAAAATTTCCTGCAAGTGAGTCAGAAATTCTCTGAATTATACTAGGTTCTCAAATGTCCATAGTATTTAGAGAAAACTAGTAATAGAATATTTTACCTTTAGTTCTTTGTGATGAGAATCTAAAATTTCATCATAGAAACTTCAAAATAGTTTCCAGTGCAACTATCCCAAGGGCAAGAAAAAATATTTGTTTGATTTAATCTAGAGACTAGAATTGACTGCTGTTCATTAAAGGACTTCCTTTCTTTAAAAAAAAAAGCACACAGTACAATTCCATTTTTCACAGAATATCTTCTCATTTGATCAAAAAGTAACTGCATATTATTTGTAAGGAAGAGATGGGATTGATTTGGCAAATGGAAGCTAAGAAAATATTTCTAGATGGATGTTTTGACTCTTGCCGTTACATGGAAAATGACAAAATTAGGCAGGAAATTACAAAAGTCTGTGACTTGAAGGAGGAAATTACTTGTGTGGTGTCCGTGTGGAGGAGTCACTAACGGGCGCTGCCAGTACAAAGTTAGGGGTTTGGCCAGCTTTTTTGTCTAGTTTCTGAGCTTGCTGCTTACACCAGGTGCCAGGCCCTGAGCAAGGGGCACTAAGGTAGGTAGTATACTGCCCTTGATTTGAGATGTTTGTAGAAAATTTAGTAATTTTCTACACTAGTAGAAAAAGTCTAGTGACAGTTCCAGCCCAGCGTGATCAGAACCCGAAATGGGGCTAGTGCCTGGACCATATGAGAGAGCTCTCACATCCAGCCTGAGCGTCTGGGTTAAAGAGCAGGGAGTGTGGGGATTGGTTTTCTGCCTGGACACTGAAAGATAGGGGTCTCTCTAAAGCGCCTTCAAGGTCTGGTGCTTTACATGTAGCCTGAAGGAAAAAAAAAGCACAGAATCACAAGAGTGCGATAAAAAAATGATCCGAGGGGGAAAAAAACAGTGCTGGAGAACACACCTTTCTTCAGTCTCAATTGGAAAGAGGGACCGAGGCAAACACAGAGCCTCTGGAATCCGCAAAACCTGCCCCTAGGTTTGCTCAGGTTGTCAGGGGACCTCCAGGGACATTCACTCTTCCCATTAGCGGGGAATTAGGCCTAGAAACACACCACAGCCGCACTAATATTTGTTCTATTAGATTACAAAGACAAGTAATTGCCATTTAAGGTTCAAGTAATGGTGAGGGCATTCGTCTGTGTTTTTGTTCATTTGTATAGCAATTAATTTGTACCTAAATTAACAATCAAAACGGTTATGTGATCCAATAAAGTAGAAATGCTGGCAGGAAAAAATAACCTTGTCTATTTCACCCTACTAGCAAGGCCAAATCATCTTCCTTCCCTCCCTCTACCTACCCCCACCCCCCGACACACACACATACACTGCTGTTTGTCTCTCTGGAGGTTAGTCTCCGGCAGGCGGACAGGCAGAGCGGGAACCGGGTGTGCATGCCGGCCCCTGTCAGGGGTCCAACCTCAAAGGCCATCAACAGGAAAATGGGATTTGTGTGATGCAAAGTGTTGTTGACTTGAAAGGGTTCAGGCAGGTCACCGCTGCAGCGCACACCCAAGAAAGGTCAGGAAGCAGGGCCCCTGAAATTGTTTAAGGCAAAGATAGACACAAAGGAACACAGAAGATGTTAGCTAGCGCACAAGGAGAGCATATGGCTAGCAGACACAATTTGTCTGTCACGAAAGGGTTGTTAATCTTTGGGTTTGTTTTCAATGTTTAAAAATTAGAATATTTCACATGAATATTCAGTTTTTCAATTATTTTGAAAAGCTGGAAGACTGTTGACACTGTAGCTACATTCCTGCCTGACAACATTTGACTGGAGCTGAGTGGTCATTGTTTAGTCTGGCAGGGTTTGCCAGTTCGCTCCAGTCCCCACTATTCTCTATTGTCCTGCACTGTGCCTGCCTTTCTTGTTATTATTCTGCCTGGTTCCTGTAGGATTTGAATTTGTGACTCCTGTTTTAGGATTTGCCTGGGCACTTGTAGAAATAACTTGCTTTGGTTGCTGTTTATATCAGCTTCACTTTTTAACTTCCTGGAGTATTTTGCTTTTTCAGAATTTTAATGTCTTGGGCATGGAGGCTCCTTCTTGCACAAAGGTGTTGCGTCTGCTGCTGTGTTCTTTGGTTTTGGCATTGAACCTGTTGCCATAAAGCCATAGACCTATCCAGAGGGAACTTACTTGGGAAAATAGTTTATTCATCTACCTCTTTTAGGAACTAAAGGCTCAGACAGGCCAAGTAATTTGTTCAAGGACACACAGTAACTTGAGACAGAGCCAAGACTAGAACCAGTTCTGGTGCTTTTCCAACTACATTTCAGCCTCCTCTGGGGGTGCTCATTCATGATATTGCGTGTCCCAAAGCAAGAATATAACTCCCCAGGTCATTGTTCAGTCTTTTCACCTTGGAAAATGTTGAGCACTTGTAGGCCTGTTGGACATGGTTGTCTGTTCTCAAATGGTCATGGGATGCAGTGCTCAAAGCTTAGTTTCTGATTCAGTCTGTTGCTTCTGAGAGCCTTGGCCTGGGAGCGAGGCCAACTGGGTTCTAACTCTGCCTCTTACCAGCTGTGTGACCTTGAGCAAATTTCCTCACCTCTCTAAGTCAGAATTTTCCAAGTGTAAGACAGGAATGCCTGCCTCACAGGATGCTGGGATGGTCACAGGACATAACAAACATTAAAGTTCTCAGCAAAATGTAAAAAGTTAAATAAATGCAAGTAATTATTATGGACTACTGAACTGAGACATCAGAGACTCAGAATTCCCTCTTTTTACAGGTGAGGAAGTGGAGGTTCAGGAAACGGGGTCACCCAGCCAGGACCAGCAGAGTTCAGATGAGCAAGCAGGTCTCCTGTCCTCCCTGCCACAGCCACAGTTGGAATCACTGATCTCAGTTCAAGCCATCTGGCCCCAAGCGTGTGGGCTACTGGCCTTGGGGTAAAATAGAAAATGCCTTAACCTTCCCTCACTAGGGTTTGTGGAAGCAGAGTCCTAACCTCAGAAACAGAATTATTAAATCATGCCCATTCTAAGGACAGAGGCAAAGTGGGAGAAGGAAGGTTCTGACACCCTCCCTCCTCATCAACCCCAGGCTGGATTCTAGGTAGTGCCAACTCTGAGAGGAAGAGGCTTGGAGACCCCCCGGGACAGAGCCCCACATTTGCTGGTGGCTGATACTGATTTGCAGCCCGTGAGCACGGACTGGGGAGGCATTATACTGTGCAAATGAACACTGTTTTTGCAAACTTGTGGAATCTGCCAGCTCTCTCAGTTTAACTAGATCTCTGCAGTGACATCCAGGCATGTTCTGCATTAAATTAGAGCTGGTAATTTCAGAGGGAAACAGCTCTGAAATGGCATGAAAGACAAAAATCTGTTCCTTGAAAAATGACACCATATGTGCCTGCATTGCTGCAGTGAGGGTAAAAGGCTTTCCCTCCCTTGGTTACTCATCAAGCTGCCGATGTTAATGTCAGATTTGCAACAGAACCAGTTACTAATGGAACCCAAATTAACTCTAAAATTAGCTCTTAACAAGAAACTTGAGGCTGGCTCAAGGCAAGCAGATTTCTCTGACTGTGAGAGACGGAAAGCACTTTAGCAAAGCAGCCACATATTGATATTCTCAAGCCTCAAATATGATCACTCTGGGTGAATTGCTCAGGAAGACTTGTGCACAGCCTGCTATGTGCCTATGCATCAGGAACTAGTAGCTCAACCTGCAGCTTTAAGAAAACCTTCCCCAAAACAAAGAAGCTATTGTGAGTCTGGAGTGTGAGTGAGGAGAGAAGGACTTGGAGGTCAGATCTGGGTGGGGGACTGGGTTCTGAGAGTAGCAGTGTTCGAATTTTATTTTATTTTTGAGTCAGAGTCTCACTGTTGTCCAGGCTGGAGTGCAGTGTCAAGACCCCAACTCACCATAGCCTTGACCTGGGCTCACGCAATTCTTCTGCCTCATCCTCTCAAGTAGCCAGGACTACAGGTGTGCATAACTACACCCAGCTGATTTTTTTTTTTTGTGTGTGTGTGTGTGGTGACAGGGTCTCACTATGTCACCCAGACTGGTCTTGAACTCCTGGGCTCAAGCAATCCTCTTGCCTTGGCCTCCCAAAGTCCTGGAATTATAGGTGTGAGCCACTGCGCCTGACCAGTGTTCAGATTTTAGGGCATGTTCTATTATCACTGTTTATCTAACACATGTAGAGAAGCCAGAGAGTACAGAGAAATCAATTGTGGGGAATATTTATATGCACAAACAATATTTACCAGCTGAAATTGATCATTATGATTTTTCTTCCACCATAGTTAAAAATTACAGATTGAAAAATTTTCTAAAGTATATCCTATCAGTAGTAACATTTAGAGATATTCATAGCAGAGTAAACTTCATTAACAGGCCTTAGCCAAGTTTGTGTTGACCCTAGCTCTCGATAAGTCTCTCAAGGGCTCTAGGTGGGAATTTGAGAGTCAATGTGTCTACATTTTGAAGGTCACTTTGTTTTTGGAGTTTACTTCAGGGTTTGTGACCCAGGACTGAGGGAAGAGGGAGGGTATAGGATAGGTGATTAGGACCGCTGAAACCTACCCAAGGGGGAAAAAAGAACTAAGGAAACAAAATAAAGATGCAGTTGGGGATTAGGAGGAAGATGGCATTACTTTGGGTGCAGGTGGTTTGAATGAGGTTCCCTCCCACTGGGAAAAATGCATCCAATTCTTGTAGATGAGACATTTCCATTCCCATCCATTCAGGGAAGCAATGAACTCCTGTTTTGCCAAGGAATCCTCTGAACCTGACATTTTGGGGCACGTGAATTCAATTCAGCTTCACACTCAGACCATGCTTTGAGCATTTTAGGTTGGGCATTGGGGTTGGTTGAGCTGAATAAGTCCTCCTCTCAGTCTATTGGGATGATAAAATTGGTACATTGATAACCAATTTATAAGCTAGTGAGAAGGAGTGCTCTGAAGAAGGGTCTGAGAAAGTGCTTTGGGACTGCAGATGAAGGAGAGATTAGTTCTGTGTTGCTGGCAAGTCTGCACAGAAGAGATGGCATCTGAATGGGGCCTAGAAGGATGGGTAGCAATAAGCTATGGAACTTTTAGGGTTAGGGTTAGGGCTAGGGTTAGTCCAACCTTTAGTCCATTCTGGCCATGACTCAGTCTGACCCTTCCTTGTCAGCTGCTCCCTTCTCTTGACTTGGGCTGGAGGAGATGCCTAGGAAATATGGCGATGAGTTAGCAAGACACAGGTTGGGGACAAGTCTGGAAAGCCATGCTTGCTCTGGTTGAAGGTGGAAACAGGGGAGCAGAGACAGCATGTTTCTAGACAAAGTCCTGGGTGAGAATTAAGACTGAGACTACCTACCACAAACAACAGCTGCAGCCACCATCATGGACAGCTCATGACTGTGCTGGATTTTCCAGTAACAATTTGCCTGGGTTTCCCTTTCTCATGTCTTTTGTTCCTTCTGTCTGGGCAACTAGCCTCTTCAGCTAAGAACAGAGAGTAGTCAAATTTAATCAGTTTTCTGACAGTTCTGATACTGATTTCAACAGATTATTTAAAAAGATAAGAAGTGTGAGATATTTATCTGCGTGGTTGACACCTACAAAATAATAGAGTTTGGGGGCTTTACAGACACATGCATGGGTTTACAGTTTCTAGGAATACCATGGGAAGTAACTCAGTTCCAGGTTGTCCTTTGGGATTGTCCTGTTGCTGACAATAATGGTATTATTTCATTAAGATCCATTTGACTCTCATTCAGTCCCCTCTACCCCCAGAAAGCTGTGGAACAACAAAAACTCTAGGCCTGGATGAAGAGAGGTTGGTTAATAGATACAAAAATACAGTTAGATAGAAGGAATACATTCTATTGTTTGATAGCACGGTAGGGTGACTATAGTTAACAAGAATTTCTTGTATATTTCAAAATAGCTAGAAGATTGAAATGTTCCTTACACAAAGAAATAATGACTTATCCCACTGACATTAATTTTACCACTACACATTGCATACATGTATCAAAATATCACATGTACCCCATAAATATGTACAACTATTATGTATAAATAAAAAGAATAATTAAAATAAAATTCACAGCCGGGCTCGGTGGCTCAGCCTGTAATTCCCGTGCCTTTGGGAGGCTGAGGTGAGTGAATTGCCTGAACCCGTGGGTTCAAGACCCACCTGGGCAACTTGGCGAGACCTCATCTCTACAATAAATCAAGAAAAATTAGCCAGGTGTGGTAGCGTGTGCCTGTAGTTCCAGCTACTTGGAAGGCTGAGGCCAAAGGATCGCCAGAGCCTGGCAGGTCGAGGCTGCAGTGGCCGGGAGCAGCCACTGCACACCAGTCTGGGCGACAGAGTAAGACTCCAACTCAGAAAAAATTTTAAAAAATAAAATAAAATTCACTATTTTAACTATTAAAAAGAAACCTCTAAATCCATTTGTGAAGAAAAATGATGGTGTCATAACAAAAGCTCTGGCTTGGATTCTAATCCCAGTTCAGCATGAAAAGCTGCTGTGTATCTTTGACCAATTCATTTAACTTCTCTGTATTTACCCCCTTTGGCAATTAAATGCTATGGTGTATAAATGTGCTTTGTGAAAGATAAAGTACTAGCCAGGCTCGGTGGCTCAACCTGTAATCCTGCACCTTTGGGAGGCTGAGGTGAGTGGATTGCCTGAGCCCGCAGGTTTGAGACCCGCCTGGGCAGCGAGACTTCATCTCTACAATAAATCAAAAAATCAGCGCATGCCTGTAATTCTGGCTACTTGGAAGGCTGAGGCAGAAGGATTGTTGGAGCCCAGCAGGTCGAGGCTCCCGGCTGTGGTGGCCGAGAGTGGCCACTGCACTCCTGTCTGGGCGACAGAGTGAGACTCCAACTCAAAAAAAAAAAAAAGATAAAGTACTACACAAATGCTAGTTATTAGTAATGATATATGCACTGCCTCTGTGAGTCTTCTTTGAAAGTGCTATTCAAATGAAAGTTATCCAAAATTCTAGAATGTTCTAGCCCCAGAAAGAAATGCAGATACAGTAAAGGTTTATCAAATTATCAACAGCTGAAGGAAAGTCAAGCCCTGGACACACTGTATTAGGTTAACTAGAATTACAATTGGCAGAAAAATATTTCTTATTAAATAAAAAAAAGAGTTTTCAGTGAGACAAATATCAAGTTCTCTAATGATGCTTGTAAATCAATTTTTAAGATGTATAACTTACTATCATAATCACTCATTTTTTCTGGCACTGCTTGGCAGGACAAATCTCATAAGTTCACAACCTTTCATGTCAGTAAAAATAGATTCATCTTCTCCGATTATCTCCACAGTTTAGGATCTGCAGTGCAAATATACCAACAAGGGTGGGCATGGGCTTCATTTTATCCTTTTCTATATGCCAAGAGCTTCATGAGCTGGTTTCTAATAAACCTTACTCTTCAATAGAACAAGCTCCCTTTGTATATATCCCTCAAACTGAAGAAAAAGAGAGACAACAAAATGTTTTTTTAAGAAACAACAATAGGCCAGACACAGTGGCTCACAACTGTAATCCAGCACTTTGGGAGGCCAAAGTGAGAGGATTGCTTAAGCCCAGGAGTTTAAGACGACCCTAGGCAACATAGTGAGACCTCATCTCTGCAAAAAATTAAAAAATTAGCTGGGTGTGGCAGTACATTCCTGTAGTCCCAGCTACACAGGAGGCTGAGGTGGAAGAATCTCCTGTGCCTAGGAGGCTGAGGTTGCAGTGCTGTGGTGAGCTATGATTGTGGCACTGAACTTTAGCCTGGGTGACAGAGTGAGACCCCCAACTCAAAAAAAAGTAAAAATTAAAATTAAAAAAGCCCTATCTCCTACCATAGTCACTTTCTGTGGTATTGAGGGTTAGGATTTTAATATATGAATTTGTGGAGGACAAAATTCAGCCTATATGAGGAAGATACTCAATATTTATGTAATCTCTGATAAGACAAAATGCCTATAGATATTATCCACAATGGCAGTGGAAGACGAAGACACACCCTTCTCCTGCACAAATTGCCCTCATCTGTGGCATGTGTTTTGCCCACCCATGGTGCTCTGTGTGCCCTATGTCCAGGCACAAATGACACAATGCGGAAACTTTCAGTTAAAGCAGCCCCATGGGAAAGGGCTGTGGGAGAGGAGGTGGGGCTTGTCTATCAATGTCAAGGTCAGCCGTGCTGGCATCTGAACAGCAGCTGCTGGAGCAGTGGGAAGCAATGGGGGTAAGGGAAAGGGGGCCAGACAGCTCCTGTAGGAACCATGTTGGTTCTCCTCCCCCTGACATTTTGCCCCCGAAGTAATTTCTCCCAATCAGTTAGGAAATCAGGGAGCAGACCCTGGGTCTATAGAGGACTGATCCCTTTCTCCCAGCCCTAGATCCAATAGACAGACAACATCTGATGGGCAGGACAGAGATGGAAAACAGTGTCTTCTCAGCAGTAGGCTCTGCCCTTTCTGAGTTCCGAAGGAATCCATAAAGAAAAGCAAGTGTGTTCAGACAGCACCTCACCCCACCCTGCTCATGGGAAGCCAGTAGCCTGGACGCTTCCTAATTTTCCTGTGGGAACAGTGGGTGTGATTTGAGGCATGCCCCAGAATGCCTGTAATTTTCCACCTGTAGACCTCCCTGACAGCTACAAGCCTAGACAGGAGTGACAAAGGGAACCAAGCATAGCTTCCAGTCTATTGAAATAGGATCACCCAGAGACACTTAGAACTAAACCAATCGTGACAATGACCAGAATTATTCAGTACCTCCTATGTGCCAGGCATTAACTTATATTATACAATTCACACCCTCCCTCCCACGAAGGTAATATTACCTTCATTTTACAGGTGAGGAGGCCCAAGTTCAATAAGGTTAAACAACTTACTTCTCCAGTATCAACACCAGCATCTGTAAGTGACAGCGCTGGGATATCAACCAAAGCTAGGGCATCTCTCCGCAGTAACATGCTGCCGCCTGCCCCCTGTGCCCAGGTCACTGGTAACAGAGAGCCACGGGCCCCACAGCTTCCCCTGCAGGCCTGCCTCAGGGGCCACAGTCACCAAAGTCAGCACCAAATGGCTCTCTCTTGTCTGCATCTGCCAAGTGTAGCCTCACATGACCACTTGGTGCCCTGCTCAGGATAGCACACAGAAGGCGCTTAACAAAGGGGAATGGAACCTGAGTGTCATTAGGTCATGACACAAGCTGCACCAGGTCACTGGAGCGAATGCCAGCACCCTGATTCTGGACAAAAGTCCTGGGAGGCCTGGGGGAGCCCTTGCCCTTAACGGAGCGCTGGCCTGTGAGCCACTGAGGGGTGCTCAGCTTTGGTCCTACAGAGAGAGGAGACAAAGAAAGCGAAGAAAAATTCATTTCCAGATGCTGGAGGAGTGGCTCTCTGTGATCTATGGTGCTTCTCTTTTCCCCTCTTTATAGTGAGTGGTGCTTATTCCAGGGTCTATACGGTAATTTCTATTCTGAAGCTGCAACTTTCTCAAGAAGATGGACAGTGGAGAGCAGTAACATCTAGAGTGTTTGTCACTGTGTTCTTTTGGACAAATCATCGCCATCATATGCCTTGCTTCCCTGGCTGCCAAACTGGACCGATAATGCTGACCACCTATTTCCCTTGGGGGAAAGCAGAGAGTGTTTATATCCAGCAAAGCTCGGAGCTCCTGGAAACGTATTAGATAAACACTGTACCATTCAAATGAATCCTGGATTGTTTTTACTTTCACTGCCAGACTAAAAGTACGCAGCATTTCAAATTTGTCCTCTAGAGCAATAAAGTCTTTTTCATTTCCTTTGTGCTTTGGAAAGAAGGTACTAATCTGTTTTAGAAAGCAATGTATTTTCTCTTTTGGAGTTTGGGATCTCCAGATAGGTAGGGAAAATTAGATTCAGAAATCAATCTAGTTGTTAATTTCTACTTACAGACCTTCTGTCCTGGCACATGTCAATCAAAAGGTTATGGAAACACTGTCAACCCAGGGGCAATCCTGCCTCACCCTTTCATCCTCCTGGAGAGCAAGTATCTGCTTTTCGTTTTTTCTTAATCTAAACTCATTTCTTCCCTGAATCACTGTCTAAACAGCTATTGATCTTCCCCAGCTTGGATAAGCCATTAATAATGCCTAGTCCTCAGGAGTCCCTTTAATGCCTTGTCTTTGTTTGGGGTTATATTCGCTTACTGTGGCCCCCTGGGGGTTTGCCTCCCAGTCAAGGATGAGCAATTCAGTGGGATTTCCAGCATCCACACCTCACCCCTGCCAGAGGGTGGGGAAGTGAGTTTGCCTGAAGCCCCCCTGCCTCCCAGTACCTCCACCCACGGCCTAGTCCAATCTGTTCTGCTTAAGAGCTAACTGGTAACTTGGGGAGAGCTGCTAATCAGATGCAGAACTGCCCTTCAGCCAGACACCTCTTAGGTATCTCCAGATTCTCTGGCTTCTCCAAAGGTCACTTATTTCAGCCCCAGCCTTCACTGCGGTGACCAACTCTGTGTGGCCTCTGACTTCACCTGGGTCCAACCCAACAGTGCCTCGCGTCAAGGCCACACTGGTCCCTACTGGGCATAGGGGACCAGTGTGAAGTTGACCCTGATACGTAAGGGGCCCTGTGGTGCTCAAGCATGTGCAGTCTGGAGAAGTGGAGGAATTAGGAGAAGGGAGCCGGCAGCAAGGTTCTTCCTTCTGTCTCCTCCAGATCAAGAATAGGTGTTTGATATGGTTGTTACATGGCCATTCAGAAGGTGGTTTTATGAAATGTGCAGTTGTATTCAATATTAAGCTGTGGCCAGCTTGAAGACACGGTCTTCCATTGGATTTTCCCTGTCTCCCTCCCCTTTCCCATACTTCCCTAGTTCCCTTGCACTCCCTAGTTCAGCAGATATGCTTGAGCACTGACCTTAGGCCTTGCTTTCTGAGGCACCCAGGGTGGACAATCCTTCATGAGGATATGAGATGTTAAAAGGTGATCTTGAAGGAGGAGATGCTGGAATTATGACAGTGGGGGTTAATGGAGAATACAGTCAGTCCAGATTTGCAGAGAGAGCGAGAGAGAGCGAGAACATGTTGGGATGGGAAGGATGATGCCCTCTTTCACTGCCTGGTCTTCTCGTGCCTTCTCTTCCTTCTGCCCTTGCCTCGACCCAAGCTTCCCTCTGCCTGGTTGTGCTGTGACATGTTTTTTTTTCCACTTGTGCATTCTGCCTCCCAAGGTGTTTCATCCCAGAGAAACACCTGCTCCCTCTGAAGGAGGTTGCCTAAATTATAAATGAGGCTCCAACAGAGAAAATGTGCTCAGTAGAAAGGAAAAGAGAAAAACAGGTAAATAAGTGACCAGAATGTTTCTCTGAGCATCCCAGGACGATGCAGACTTTGCTTTCCCTGGGGCCCTGGTTTGAACCCTAAAACCAGCCTCAGGATGGTCTGAACTCTGTCTGCCCACCACTTCCTTCTTGTGTTCTGGGCTTCTCCACCCCTGTGCCTGGCATCACCCTCCTCCTCTGTGTGGGTGTGTCCTTCTGCTCCCCTGTCTCTACATGCCCAAACACTATGTATTCTTCAGAACAAAATGCCAGTTCCTCCAAGAAGCTTTCCCAGATTCTCCAGTTGGAGGTCTCTCAGGCCTCAATCCTTTTGCCTTCCTAACTTTCTTTGAGTGTAAGCATCCTGTGAGCAGGACTCTGGCCAATTTCCCTTCATGAGTCAGGTAAAGGGCCCTGCTCATCGTAGTTGGTCAGGAAATAATGGGGAGAGGCAGGCAGGAAGGAAAGAAGGGAAAGAGGGAGACTCTACGAGCCCAGAAGTGTCTACTGAGTTCGGGATGTGGCAGGGTCAGCACCAATTTTCTCTGCTTTCTCCTTTGTGTGCACTCTGCAGCTGCTAATGACAAGTCACAGCAGAGAGTCTCAAATGTGCTGCTCACTGGCAAGGCATCGTCTGAGCTTGTTTCCCTTCCCTTCACTGAAAAGCCTGTGTCCAAAGCCCATTCCGGGCTCCAGCGTGTGGACTTTGCAGGGAAGAACTTCGTAAGGACAAGACAAATACCATGACTGGGCCCCAAGCACCCAGTCAGTTGCAGGGTGGGAGCCCCCAAACCTTGCTTTCTCCAGGGTTCTCCTCCCCAGCTAACACCCTCCCCTCCCAACCCTTTACCTTGTTGTCTGCTTAGAGTCTGGTCTCTTCTCCTTCCATTAAGCTGAGACTCTCCATTCTTAAGCCTGTCTGAGGTTTAAGTTCATGCTCTTATATATATTTAGACAATGCTCTTTCGCACACAGGCAAATATATGGTTGAGTTATTAAAGGAAGACCATTTCCTTACTCCAAAAAGCTTGAAGTGCAAGGAGATCCTACCTGGTAGGCAGGGCTCTCAGTCCAGACATGGGAGGAGCATATTGGGAATCCAAGTGGCCTGCTGTATCCCCTGCTTGAGGCTGCCGGGGTATTCTGCAGGGTTGCCCAGTAATACATAAGATGCCTAGTTAAATTTGAATTTCAGACAAATAATGAAATTGGTTTAAGAATGTCCCATGGAATATTTGGAACATACCCATACTAAAAATTATTCATCGTTTATCTGAAATTCAGATTTAACTGGATGCCCTGTATTTTTATTCGCTGTATCTGGCAATCTGTCTTTAGAGGCCCCTGGAACCCTCTGTTGCAGTCATTCTGGGGCACCCTGTTTCAGCTCCTCCTCTGGGCCACTGAGGGCGAAGAGAGGTAGGGTCAGCTTCAAGAAACTTCAGAAGCTTACGGATTGTTGATTTCTTCCCCTCAAATGATTTTGCAACTAGAATAGAAGGAATACTTCTGGGTTGGTTTTTTTGGTTTGTTTAGATGGATTAGAAATATGTTTTGTAATTTTATATATGCTGTGCATTATAGGAACCATTAAATTCAGAAAGGAGTTAACACTTTGCAAAGTGTGGTCACCTGCATTTTCTCTTCACTCTATAGATAATTCCCCAAAACACCTGTATAGAAGGGTAGACAGTCACTACCTATATCATAGTTGAGGAACCCAAGGCCCAGGGAGTTGCTGACAGTCCCAGGGATAGTTACAGCAGAGCCAAAACATGTCCTGGGTCTTGGGCTCCTGGTGCAGTGCTCCTCACATCTGTACAGCCTATCTCCTCAGGCCACTGGGCTCCAAGTTAATTAGACAGCAAAGAACTCTGGGAGAAGCTGGAAGTGAGAGGAAGTGCCCTGGAGGGGCTGGTGTAGGGGAGAGGAAACCAAAATGGCATGTTTTAATTGATCTTTGATGGTGCCAACATCGGCAGGCTCCCAGGGCAAGCAGCTGCTGTTTCTGAGTCAGCACCCTCGCGTGAGGCTCAGCCTGCCCAGAGAGCAGGCATTTCTGGCTCTTTGTTCCAAGCTTTTTGTATGGGAAGGAGGTCTGTACAAAGCAAAAGTTTTCTCCTTTAATTGGCCAAGCAGCTGGGAGCCTGGAGTCCTGGGAATACTGTCTAGGGTCACCTCTAGTTTCCCTCCATCCTTCCACCCAGCTTATCCTGGAAGCCCCACGAGACCCAGCTCTGCTGATACAGCTAGACACAGCTCTGAAGACGTTGCAGGAAGCTTTGGAAACACAATATACTCTGTGAAGGAGTTTGAAAACTTCACTGCGACTTAGCAAGTCGCTTAGCATTAGCAGTTATTCCCCGGTTCTCAGTGTGCGTATGCCCAACTGTAACCCTGAAGAAAGAGAAGCCTTCCAACAGGAAGACAGAAACTCCCTCCAATCTCACTGTAGGCCTTGATATTTGGGAAGATGTAGTCACAGACAGGATGGAGGACACCGGATTTGGGAGCCCTCTTGCCTTTGAACTCACATAGCTAACAGCTTGCTTGGCATCTTCACAAAATGGCTAATGGGCATCTCGAACCTCACAGAACTCTTGAATCCTTCCCTCTCATTCCCAACACGAGCCTCCCCTAATCTTCCTCCTTTCAATAAAATAAGTGATTTGACTTAAGCCAGAAAGCCAGACTCATCCTCAATTCCTCTCTTTCTCACATCTCCACAGCCAACCCACCAGCAAGACCTTTCGGTTCTACCATCACAAGACATCTTGAATCAGTATACTCCACTCCTTCTCCATTGCCACCATTCTCTTCCAAGCCACCACCATCCATTCGAACAACCCAGTTAGGTCTGTCCATGGCCACCCAGGCTCCCTGACATGCCCTTGGCACATCATCCTAAGGCCCGTGGGGATCTGGCTCCTGCCTACCTCCTCGACAGTGGGCTTCTCTTACTTCAGGTACGAACCAAAATGTCACAAGACCCTTTTTAATTCCTTCAGTATGCTTATAGAATCTGCCAGTTTTATATTTATTAATTCGTGTTTATTGTCACACCTCCCTCATCAAGATGTAACTTCCATGAGGGCAGATCATGTCTTGTTCTCTGCTAGATTCCTATGTATCAGTTTCTTGGGGCTGCCATAGCAAACTACCACAAACTAGGTGGCTTCAGACAACAGAAATGTAAGCCGGAGATGGCGGTGCATGCCTGTAGTCACAGTTACTCAGAAGGATGATACAGGAGGATCTCCTGAGCCCAGAAGTTTAAATTTTTAAAAAAGACATTTATTTTTTAAAAGAAGTTGGAAATCAGGGTGTTGGTGGGGCCATACTCTCTCTGAAGCCTCTTGGGGAGGACTCTTCCTTGTCTTTCCTGACTTCTAGTGATCCCAGGCCTTCCTTGGCTTGTGGCAGGATAACTCCAGTCTTTGCCTCCATTTTCACATGGCAATTTCCCTCTGTGTCTGTGGCTATGTCTCTTCTCTTCTTATAAGGACACTGGTCATATTGGAGTCAGGCCTACCCTGCTCTAGCATGACCTCATCTTCACTTGATCACATTCTAAAGATCTTATTCCCAAACAAGGTGACATCCATAGGTCCCAGGTATTAGGATTTTGATGTATCTTTTGGGGGGGGCATAATTCAACCCATAATAGCCTAGCATAGTTAATGTTCAAAGAATATATTTTTTTAAATGAATGAACATTTTCAGTCAATAGAATACAGTGAGCTGATTTGCAGAACAGCAAATACCAGGGCCCCAGGCTGAACCTTCAGGGGGAAGAAAGCCTGTAACTAAATGCCAGAGCAATTCGCCAAAAAGAACATTCAGATAAACCAGTGATTTGGCATTACACAACATTTTAAAATTTCAGAAATGGAATTAAAATTTTTTCTCACTCATTTCAATAAGCTGGCCAACAAGGTAGTCTGTAGTTTATAAACACCTTTTCCTATATCCCATACTACTTTAAAGTAACATCTTTTGATATCATAGCTTCATAGTTTAAACTGGAAGACATTGTGTTAGGTTCTGCAATGAGGCCCCTGTCCTCAAGAAGGATGAAATCTTGGGATGAAATTAAGTCTCGGGTGGCTCTAAGACAGAGCAGAACCTTTTAAGAGTGTCACTCAAAGTGCTAGAGACACTCAGAAGTGGGACTGTAAGCCTTTCTAACTATGATCCTTAGGGAAAGCTTTATGGGGGAGGGGAGATGGGCAGCATGTTGGGACCATTGGTTCATTCCTCATGAGGACCCTTCCTTGGGAATATGCTAGCTTGGAGTTCCAGCCCCAGCTCAGGCACCAATTTCCAGGCCTGTTTCCTCCTCTGCAAATAAGAGGATTTCCCAAAGATGCTAAGTGAGGCCTCAAGTCCTTCAGAAAAGCTGACTCGATAGGTTTTCACACTGAGCTGCCTGGTAATACTTTATCTCAAGAAAAGTTTTTGTACTTTGTTTAGAAGCCACTGGTCTCAATAAATGAACTTCCACTAGCTGTATAAGTCTATTCCTCTCTGCTGTAGTTGAGAGTTCATCTGGTTTGTTAGGCAAATGAAGCATGACTCACTTATAATTTACCAGCTCCCTCTGAATTGTCTTTGGATGGATTAAGTCATTTGACCTATTTCCAGTGGAAAATCCATTTTTATTTATATCCTTAGGAGAAAGAGCCTGGTGGGGCTAAAAGAGTTCTAGGAAGCAAGTCAGCAGATCTGGCACCATGCTGCAATAACAAATATCGTTCATAAAAAAGTATAAGCAAATGAATATTTGTTGAATAAATGCTAGCTAACAACATCATCAGGGACACGTCTCCTTGCCTCTCAGACCCATCTCTCAAAAGAGGACAATGCCTGACTAGCCTGCCTCACAGCATTTTTGTGAGGATTAAATGAGGGAATACACTTGAAAGTTATTTACAAACTGTAAAGTGCTCCACAATTATAATGTAGTGGGTGGTGCTGGGGGAGTCAGGGCTTGGGAGAATGGCTCTGGGTGACTGTAGGGTGGGGGGGGTTGACCACAGAAAGTGACTTTCCCTGATAAACATTTCTTGCTTGATTGTATGAAAGAATAAGCAAAGAAGTATAAATGCATGTACCACCTTTTGTAGCTGTCTCACTTCACCCCGAGTCCCAGCTAGGCTCAGCCACAAGGTCACTGAAACTAAGATTTGCCTTGAAAACTGGCAGAGGCCTACCAGAAGGAGGTTTGGCCAAGACAAACCCCAGGAAAGATAGAGGCAGAAGGTCCCGCCCAGATTTCACAGATGTTGATCAAGTCCTTGCACTATTTGTGACCTCAAGGTGGGGCTTTGTAAGTTATTTTTGAGTTTCTAACTAAAGTCACATTATTAGGCCAGAGGATGGGCACAATTTCTACTGCAGCTTAAGGCAGCGCTAACTCTTCCATTGAACTTATTCACTGACAATTCATCTATTACTGAAACTTTACCAATGGCATCTGTCCCTCTTAGCCCAAACCACTACTCATACCAGTTTCTTTGACCTTGCATTTCTCAGATGATTCAAATATGCTAGTGTTCTCAACGAAAGGATTGAAACATGAAGAGACTGAAACACTAGCTGGTCTGCCAGAAAGAATGCCTTTGTGCAAACACATTTCAGGGCTCTCCATCTTGTGAAACCTATGTCCCTTGGCCTGGTCAAAAGTATCCCCAGTCTGGCCTTATTCTGGAGGCAGCAAGGTCCAGTGGCAAACACTCTGAGCTTGAGCTTGTCCCTTCTGCTCTCAGTGCCTCAGTTTCTTTTCTGGTGTGATAAAGAGGTTGAACTAGTCCTCCTGTAAATCTTCATTCATATTCTGGGGTTGGGGAGCTAACACTGAGGTGAGAAGAAAGTTGAGAGGATAGAGCAGTTGTGCTTTCAGCAGGCTGACACATTCTGAGTAAAATTTCCTTTGGCTAAGAATTCTGCTGCTAAAAAAAAAAAAGCTTGAAAAACACTGGCCTTCACCCCATGATTCTGAGGCTGCCCCTATAACTTTCCTTCCCTCTGCCCTTATAGGAAACTGTGTGCATTCTTGCTGTAGTACTATTAAAAACCCTCATCCCAGCGTTCCAGTTCCAGCCTCACTTCCTTCAAGAAGCCAACTTGCGCCCATGAGGCTCTCTTCTTCTTCTGAACAACCCGCTGGCTATGCTGGGAGAATTGCCTGCTTCAGAGTGCTCCATACTGGCTGTTTCAAGTGTGTCCCTACTTTCCCAACAAGATCATGTGACCCCTCAGAGGCAGGGACCGAGCTCTGGGTCCAGACCAATCCTGAGACACAAGGAATAATAAACAAGTGTCTATAGATATTGCAGAAGGTCACATCACTGACAGGACCTTGAAGCCGAAGGCTGCTTAGAAGGGGGTCCTACCCGACTCTGGGCCTCTCCCCAACCCCAGTGTGGGGACTGTGCAAACGACAGAGACAAAGTGGATTCCCAGGGCTGGCAAAAAGCAGAGCAGGGCCTGAGACAACACAGAATGATTTACATGGGTTCACCAACCTGCAACCACTCCCAACATGCTTTGGGTGAGGCTGCCCCCACCCTATGGACAGATGACATTTCCTCAGGAATTTACAGTCTCCCTCTCCTCCTCTCTGTTCCAAGCCCACATTCCCTCCTGTGAAGGGACCAGATGCTGCCTCTAATCTCTCTCTGCCTCTGACAGTGGATGAGATTGAACCAGTCCTCTTTGCTTGCTGGACCTCAGTTTCCCAGGGTCTGTCACATTGACTTTTCCAGAATTCTGCCACTCCGTTGCATGGATGCCTTGCTATGATGGTCTGCTAGTCTCAATCCTGCCTGCACCCTGGAGGCCTCACTCTTGACCCTCCTTGGCTTCACTCTCTGGTGGGGGAAGGGGCATTCCCAGTCACAAACTCCCATGAGTGGATGCTCCAAGCTTAGGTCCTCTGGCAGGAGTGTGAGGACAACAGCAGTCTTGGCTCCTCAGCCTCCCTGGACCCTGCTATGGAACAGCAGATGCCTTGGGGTCTGGGTAATATAGATACCAGATTGTCCTGCTAAAAACATTGACTAGAGCTGGCAATGCTAAGAAGGACAGCAGCCATTGTGCCTCCAGAGAGAGTCTTGTCGGGAGAGGTCCACAGTGTGGCCTTGGCAAGAGCCCTCTTCCTCCTTCCCACCCTTTCTCTCTTTCACAAACAATTATTGAGCATTTCCATGGGCCCAGTCCTCTGCTAGGCCTTGGCACTTCAAAAATATAGTCCTTGTCCTAAAGAACCTTGTAATCTAATTGGGAAAGCAGAAATATGAACTTACAACTGTAATATTTTTCGCCAGACCACAGTTTTCTTGCCCGTAGAATGAAGGCATTCCAGCCCTGATAGTCTGGGATCCTCTCAATTCAAATGCCACTCTGTGATGTTCTCAGCACATTAGACCACCTGTTCCCTTCAGTGTTGGTGAAGGGTAGGCCACAGTCAGCAGGTGACCTACAGAGAAGAGTCAGTAATAAATGATGACTTGAATTGCATTGAGGGCAGTCTGCAGTGTGGCTTGCTGTCGCCAACAGATTGCTGTGGTTTGGTTCTTGCTCTCCAAATTTCCATTCCCTCAGCTACAGTAGCCAGCAAACCACCCCTAAACTGTCATAGATTATTTCCAGCATGTCCAAGGGTTCCAAGAGGGATCAGAAGAAAGACAGATGATACCATTGGTGTCTGAGCCAGCATGAAACTCAAGCTTCTCTGATTATCTTCCCAGTTCTGTACAGGCCCACCAGGACCACATCTTCCCTTCCTTGGTTAGAAATGGAAGAATATGAAATACACTTCTGGGTGAGCAAGAGACTGTCAGGTTAAAACTATTCTGTGGGATTTCTAAGGACACTGCATTAAGTGACCCAGGGTCATATTAACTAATGTTTTTCTGGCTGCTGGTAAATCTCAGATGTCAACTGGAAAATTTTTTTCTTTCACATCACATCATTCTCTCTCATACACACCCCCCACACTAACTATCCTCCCTCCTCTCTATTTCTTAAGCTGAAACCCAATAAAGGACAAAGAAGATATCCAGGTTATTGGACACACCCCAGATGTCTTCACAATCCAATAGAGGGCCTTTGGCCCCGGGTGAGAACCAGTGGTATGACAATCTCCTCTTGGGAATCAGTGTCATTCTATCAATTTTATTTGTATGCCTCAGTCTTGATCATTTTCTTTTCTTCCCTTCACTTGTCTCTGCTTGATATCCTCTATAATTTGGTTTTCAAGATCTTTGCCTTACATTTGCAATATCTGCAGAGAAAGTGGTCCTAGCCAGTACCAGCTCCTGTGAGCTGGTATTTCCAGTTCTCTGGCCAAGGAGGGCACACCTTTCAGGTACACAGAAACTCGGAGGCTGCCAAAATGCTTCTCATTGCTTTGCTTAGCTGGAGGATCTCAGGTCAGAGATAGGGACAAGATCAGGCAAACTTCAGGGGTAGTTGTGGAGCTATCAGAGGTCTTGTAATGAAAAATAGACTAGACTTTTCTATGACTACTGCCCATTCTAACCAAGAGGGAGCCATACCAGCCTCTTCCCTTAGTGCTTCCACAGATGAGAAGGCACATGGAGGCAGGTGGGATGGAGATGACCTTACGCTGCACAGCAGATGAATATCAGCACTGGTCTCAGGGAGCAGAGGAGCCCTCTATTGGAAGTGTCCTGGGAATTGGTGCCATCTCTGATAGGCTGATACCAAAGCATCCAGTTTCACCAACAGAATATCTCAAGATTATGTTTGTTTGGCTTTACTTTTAGCTTTGGAAGCAACTTTTGTCTTCAGCTGCTCTGTTGTTCTGCAGGACAGCTTTTGACTAGGCAGAGAACAATACCCTGAAGTTTCTTCCTGACATTGCTGGGTGAGCACTGAGGCTCATGATGAGATGTTGTGCTGAGGAACTCTGAGATGCTGCTCAGGTCACGGCTGCTGTGAAAGTGACTCACAGAAGAAACCCAGGCCTGCCTGGGAGGCAGGAAGGGTAGCATTTAGGGGCTGATGGGCCCTTGGCTGTAACAGACAGAAGCATATTGGGATGAGACCCACAGGGACTTTGTGTCACTCTGGGGGTGACCCGAACAGTACCAAATGCAGACAAAACTGACAGAAGGATTGGTCTGTCATCTGGTGGGTTCACAAATCCTTTGTATTTATCATCTTCTTAAAAGAAATCTCTTCTGACTTCTGTGTGCGGCTTTAGTTGGGCTCCAGCCACACTTTCTTTTAAAAATGGGACACATTACATAGTTATTGAATTATCAAGTTTTTGTCAACACCAATATCATCATTATCAAAATACAATCCAGGTGTTCAGCTGAGTAGATCATTGCATGCAGCAATTTAAATGAATAAATACACTTCTTTCTCCTCTTCAAGAATTTAGCTGAGAAGCAAAAACAATACTGATGTGGATGAAAATGTAAAAGGATGTGTAAATATACACCATGTACACAAAATTTGGACACACAGCATTATAAAGGAATAAAAAGTGAGGACGTCTGAGCCTTTGTCACTCCTGTGTCCCTCTGAGGGCATGCTAATGTCTGTCAGCTGGGGCCAGTGGGGAGACAGGTGGATTTGAAGCACCATTTCCAATTCTTTTGAGTCAAAGTGACCCAGACTGAGAGCCTTTGAATGTCTGCATTCATGTCTTTTAATTTTGAATCTCCATCATTCAACACAGGGTCCACCAGTTAGGCAGTAGCTTGGTTATAATAACTATTATTTTATTGTTATTGTAATCTCTATTTTGAATGTCCCTGTGTCACCTCCTAACTATCCCATCCTATGAGGCTGTCATAATGAGGGTTAATGCTCACAGACATCTTCAACTTGTCTAATTTTGTGGGAAATGCACCACATCCCTCTTCTGGAAGCTTTTTTCTCCAGAATTTCATAAGCTGAAACAACTCTTTATGAACCTCATTTATAATAGATGACAATTGCCAGTAGTATAATGAAATACATGCCATGAAAAAATGAAATTAAATGCCCTAATCAATTACATATATAAATAGGGAAAAGTGGGTTTTTATATCCCACTAACCTATACCCTACTTCCCTGCCTTTTTCCAGGGCCTGATAACCCAAATCTAGGCTAATTCAAGGGGGGAGAGAGAAGAGATTCTGCAAGTATATCAGTACACAACTGGAAGACAGCAAGGTTAGTTGGCCTTATGAAATCAATGGCCTGTTTGTCCCCTTAGTTCTTAGACCAGTACCTGCCCAAGTACAGCAGAACTCAATATGGCCAAATGCCTGACCTCTCTTGAAGGATGAGGATGCGAGGCATGACCTGGGAGTAGGAACAGTGAGATGAGAATGTCTGAAGAGCCAGGAGTTGGAGCATGGGTGGGTGTGAAAGGAGAGAGGATAAATGGGAGAGGCCCTCGGGTTTAGCTAGAAGGACGTAGAACTGAGGTGGACCCAGGGATTCTCCCAATGGCACAGAAGAGTCACTCTGGACTCCTGATCCTCACAGCCTCTGACTGGTTGGGAAGAAAGAACTCAAGCTTGGAGGACTGTTTTGTGCATTCTTCTGGACTCCATGGTGCATGGAGAGGTTAAGAGCAAAGTTGCATTATAAAATGAAATCATTCCTCCCTTCCTCAGGTAGATGTGCTGGGTTTGCTTTATATGAGTTTTTCCTTTCTCCCATTAATAAAAGGAATAATACTGTTATCAGTTTTCTAAAATTTGTCCCCAACTCTACTTTTCCTGTGTTGGCTGGGGATCAGCTGGTTGCAAGGACCTCGCCACACAAGCAGAGTGGGGCCTTCTAAACATTTGTGAAGCCCGGGATGCTGGCTGGGCAGGGCAGGGTCACAGAAATGCAAAGCATCCCAGGCATCAGCCCAAGAATTTACTCCCAGCCTTTCCTCTGCCCACAGCACAGCCCTGCCAGGCCTCAGTCTTCTCCGCTTGGAGCTGAAGGCGCTCCATGGTCCCTCTTGGACATTTATCCTGATGGCCCTTGTGGAGAGAGATGAGGCAGGTCAAAGGGAGTACCTAGTGAATCAGCATGCAGAAGGGAAAAGCAGAATTTGAGCAGCTGCCTCTGCTGTTCAGTTCCAGAGAAAAGATGTTTCTAGACCTGTGAGTTTGGTGGGCAGGCAAGCAAGAGGAGAGCCCACAGCCAGGAGATAAAACTCCTGAGCGTTTCTGCCTCCTGAACAATAGTGCAGGCTGTCCAGCTGGGCTGGAGTCTAGTTGGAAGGATGGACTTGGGGGTACCACCTCCTAAGTACAGCAAATGGACCTGACACCCTCAGTGGAGTTGAGATAAGAGGAAAAGTGGATGCTGAATGAGAATGAAGAATTAAAATAGGTTTGGGTGGCTATTCTAGCCTGAGGAGAGGAAACACGAGAGATAAAAACATACCTGAGTGACAGCCCAACAAATTCCAAGGAGAGGTGGGGTGAGGATGAAGGGAGTTCATTATAAGCCATTCCTTTTTGCAATCCTGGATGAGCCACTGGAGTTTCTAGAAAACAAAAATTTTGGAAAATCTGAAATGAGGGGATGCTAAGGAGACCATATGACATCAACTCCACTATTGAATTGCAGTTGACGAAGCATGGTCCCAACCAACATCCCACAAAACATGACAACATGCTGAGAAGCCCTGCTCTCATCACCCTATACCTTTTTTTTACAGGTGAGGAAACTGAGAGACATGTAAGGACTTGGCCTACGTAGGTGGGCCTCAGAGCCCAAGGTGTGAAGACACTGGTCAGTATGAGATGATTTACTGCTACAGGGTATATAGTTAGGTTAATAGGCATGTACTTATTGTAATGAGCTTTTTAAAATACAACTAAAACATCAAACCTGTGATTTCAATGATACTGTTGCTTAGGAGGAGACTACATTTTTAAAGTTAGTTTATGGCTGAGGTGAGTGGATTGCCTGCCCGCAGGTTCGAGACCCGCCTGGGCAGGCAAGACCTCATCTCTACAATAAATCAAAAAATCAGCCGGGCATGGTAGTGTGCACCTGTAATTCTGGCTACTCGGAAGGCTGAGGTGGAAGGATCGCTGGAGCCCAGCAGGTCGAAGCTGCAGTGGCTGGGAGTGGCCACTGTACTCCAGTCTGGGCGACAGAATGAGACTCCAACTCAAAAAAATAAAAAATAAAAAAATAAAGTGAGTTTATTTAAAGCTCATTTAAACAAAGTATTAAAGAAATAGTACTATATATGGTACTTGGTTTTGATTGTTTTTAGAGTGCAAAGAACTGAATGGTGGTGGTGGTGGTGATGTTGATAACGATGATAGCAAACCATCTTATAACACTTCTATGTGCCAAGCACTTTGCATATGCTAAATCATTTATTCTCATGATAGCTCAGAAGGTTGGTACAATTATTACCTCATTTGACATAGGAAAGCTCAGGAAGGCACAAGCTATGGATAGAGTGCCACATCCAGGTGCTTAGACCGCAGAGTGCTCAGTCCCACAGGCAGCTATAAAAGCCCCTCACCAGGGGCCCAGGTTCAGGGGAGTGGAGATGATAGGGAGTTGATGGGATGGGAAGGGAGTCAGTCAGCTCATGCCCTCTCTGCTTCTGATGCAGAGCTATAGGAGACATCACATTTCACAACAGTATTCCTTTCCAAAGCAAATGGGGACAGGCCGGTGGCAACAGACAGTGAGGTGATTCCATGAGCAGCTCCAGAAGCAGTCTGTTCTGTGCATGGGGCAGTGGTTTCATTGCACAGTTAATGTGAGGGCCTCAGGCAGAATCCCAGCTAAGTCAATTGCAGGCTGGTCTTCCGCCTGCCTGCTAAACTCTTCCAGATGATTCCGGCTAGATTTGAGAGGCTTTACCAGACAGGTTGCCTCCGCATTAGAGGAGGGGCGGGGCATGTCTAGAAAATGCCAGAAGAGAGGAAAGAAGAGAACTCTGAGTTCTGACTGCTGCAAAGGCTCACAGGACAAACATGGACAAGGAGAGAAAAGCAGGGACTAACAGGACTAATAGGTCATAGGAATCCCTCAGCTAAGAGCATAAGACACAGTTGTGCTAGCTGGGTGTTATGGTGTGCACCTGTAGCCCCATCTGCTCAGGAGGCTGAAGCCGGAGGTTTACCTGAGTATAGTAGTTTAATGCCAGCAACATAGCGAGATCCTGTCTAAAAAAAAAATGTGCTTCTTATGTCACAAGGTGGTTAAAAATCTTCCAGCACATCCTCTAGTTCAACATAGCATTTAGGGCAAGAGCTTTGGAATCCCAGTACACTCCTCATTAGCTAGGTGACCTTGCCCAAGTCATTTAACCTCTCGGCCTCAATTTCTCCATCTGTAAAGTAGGGATAATAAAAGTATTTCCCATAGGGTGCTGTGAAGATTAAATGTGATAGTCTTAGCACAGTGCAGGACATGCGTTAAGTACTCAGTAACAGTAATTATACCATTATCCATATTCTTTCCCAGGATTGGGTGCAGCTTACCACCTCTGAGGACCACATCTGGCTTGGATCTGTAAGTCCAGGCTGACCTACCAAATCAAAGTAAAATTAGAGAAATTCTTACTTTAATATAGTTAATGACCCCAAGATAATTTTTTAAAAGATGCACATGGGCAAAGGTCCTGATTTCATGGGATATTTAAGCCCAAGTTAAGAAATCAAAGTGGCTAGAAAAGGGCTCCAAAGTTGAATTCATGATTTCTCTCAAAACCTACTTTTTTTTTTTTGAGTTGGAGTCTCACTCTGTCGCCCAGACTGGAGTGCAGTGGCAGCTCCCGACCACCGCAGCCTCGACCTGCTGGGCTCCGGTGATCCTTCCGCCTCAGCCTTCCAAGTAGCCGGAATTATAGGCGCGTGCTACCACGCCCAGCTAATTTTTTATTTATTGTAGAGATGAGGCCTCACCAAGTTGCCCAGACGGGTCTCCAACCCACAGGCTCAGGCAATCCACTCACCTCAGCCTCCCAAGGTGCGGGATTACAGGCTGAGCCACCGAGCCCGGCTAAAACCTACTTTTCCACTGGTGTTCCCTGCCTTAGTAAATGACTCCTCTAAGTATTGGGGTAGTCAAGAAAATAACACCCCTCTTCTGTTTCCGGGTCAGAACCATGGTTTTGGTCTGGCCAAACTGGCTATGCCACCCTGAAATGAATCTGCTTCCTAGACTGCAGGCTTCTAGGGGGGTGAGGGGGTGGGGCAGGCCCCACTAAGCACACTGTGTGACCTAGAGAGCAAACTGAACACATCTGTCTGTGGCAGGCAGGGATGATTAGAAAACGCAGAAGGCCTCAGCCACACTAGCCCAGTTCCTCCTCCCTAACACACCAATCATGTAAGGAGTCTGGGGAACAGGGGAACACGGCCCGGGGTGTGACTCCAATAGGAGTCCCTCCACCAGGAAACATGAGGAGTGGGAAATGAATGTTCCTCTAACACCAGTACTCCTAGTGACATAAGTCACACACTTCAGAGTCTGTCTCCCTCATCCCCCACCTCACCCCATATTCTGCTCATCACCAAGTCCTGTCAATTTCACATTCTAAATATGTCTTGAATCTATCCTCTAATCTAATCTGTATTAGATTCTGTCTTGAATTTAATACAGCCATTAGTCATTAGTTCAAGGTACTATTTATAGCTGTTTCCTGGACTCCTCACAGTTACCCTCATCCACTTTTGCTGTCCCTAATCTGTTCTCCATGCTGCAGGCCCCAACTCTTCCTTACATTTACAAAAACAGTTTCCTGTTGCTCTTTGGTAGAAGCTAAAATCTGTCATGTGGGCCTGGAGCTCTGCTGGTCTAGCCCATGCCTACCTTCTTAGCCTCTGGCAGCAGGACTCTTCCTATTACTCACAGTGGGAGTCTAGCCACTCTGCTTTCTTTGATTTGGGAGAGGAGACAAGCTTCATCCTGCCCCAGAACCCCTTCACATGCTGTTCCCTCTGCCTAGAATGTCTGCCTTTCCTTCCTTCCATCCTTCTTTTTTCCCTTTCCCTTCCTCCAGCAAACTCTTATTGAATCTTCACATCTTAACTCAAATGTCATCTTTCCTAGGAAGCTTCCCAGGTCAGTTCAAGTCTCCGTACTAAAGTGCTTGAGGTTTTTGTGAGCATTTCCTTCATGGTATTTATCACAGTTGATACTAAGAGATTTGTTTGATTATTTGATTAATGTCTGTGTTCCACATGGCACTCTAAGCTCCGTGAAGATAAGGTTTTTCTACCTAGCATAGTAACTGGCACATAGTGATGACTGGTAAATGTTTGTTGATTGGTTGAATTAGGAGAAAAATGACTGTAGAAGATGATGTGATTTCAGTGGATCGTTTTGGAGATCATATGCCCTTTTCTGGGAAACAGACTGGGGAGACATGGGATAGCATATTTGTGTGGTGGAGGGTGTAAGGGGACAAGGGTTTGTCTGGAATCAGAGGCCAGAAGCTAGCAGTTCCGCTGGTTGTGTGTGGAAAACGTGGTTATAGAATCATGAGGAACTCATGGGGTAGAGTAAAGGAGGCGATTCTTAGTAGAACCTTCTCAGAGGGGGTGCAAATGGGATTTGAAACTTGGCTAGAATAGGAAAATGCAATTGTTGGAACAAGCTACAGCCAAAATCACCATCATTTCTCTGGGGTGTAGATTCTTCCAGGTTGGCAGCATCCACATGTGAACAGACATTTGTCACTTCATGGAATGTACAGCACCTAGATCCCCTTTTCAGTTTCAGGGAATCCCCATGGCATGAGTTTTTCTGGGGAGAAGCCAGATTTGTTTCTAACTGTTTTCCAAGCCTAGTTTTCCAGCCTTCCTAGTGACTCTCAGTGCTACCCAATATTCTTGATAAGTTCCTTTTCTGCTTAAATCAGCCAAAATTAGTTTCTGTTGACTGCAGCCAAGAACCATGACTGGTTTAGTCTAGGAACAGCAGGGCAGTGACATTTGACTTCTCCAAGTATCTAAGCATATGAGTGTCGAGCATGTGGATGCTAAGCATGCAGACACCCCAGGAGTAGACAAGACCACTTTGGCAGCCTGAAATCTGACTTCTCAGGAATGAGGAGGGAAGGTGACCATTTGAGCTAGGCAGAGTTATTAGATGGAGTTGGACTTCCCAAAGTCTGTGGGTGGAGGCTGCACCAGACACATCATTCTGTTGATGGGATATGTCCACGGGGTGAGTCACCTTACACACACCCAACTTAGGGGCCTGGGAAGCACCTTGCATATGGAGTCCCAAGAATTCACAGCTGGTTCATGACCTTGTGGGAATGCAAAACTTGACCTTCCTGGGCCTTCTGGGACCTGTTGTGCATTTCCTGAAGAGACTACACTCTGGTAGTCAAGATATTTTTCCACTTCTGGGACCTTGAGTCTACCATATAGAACAAAACATGGGAAGAAATAATCTGAGAGTCAGAGTGCACTTACCATACTTCCTGATGCCTCAAATAATAGGATGCAAGAGCAGGAAAGGCCTTTAGGACCATCTAGTCTTGTGGTTTCAGACATCACTGGGCCCCAGAATCATACAGAGAACTACTTAATAAAGTGGGTTCCCGTAGATTTCCCCAGACCCAGGGATGATCCAGGCTTGGGGTAAAGCCCCAGGATCTAAATTTTATGCAAACTTCCCAGGTGAATTGTTATAATATAGTGATTTTCATTCCATCTGAGAGAAGAAGAAAAAAACTGAGACTCAGAAATGTCCTCCTGAGTGGACACTGAGCTTGGGCTTCCTGACATCCACTCCCCTGAACTGGCCAGGGCTAGGATGGGGCATAGAAAGTGTTTCTTTCCCAAGTCAGTTGCATCATTTTTGTCCCCTAACAGGTCCCTCCCTATTCATTATAAGAGGGGTAGCCTGTCATGGGAACATGCTAGATATAGGGATGGATACCAACCTCTATTCTTGGCCAAAAAGGTTGCTGTGGCCTTAGATGAGTAGGAAACCTCATAGGCAAAGCCAAGAATCCACACAGCAGGACCCTCAGCCTAGGTTCCAGTTCTGGGTCTTCCAATGACATGCTGTGATGTTGGATAAGTCACCCCCCACCCCGAATCTCAATTTAGAAAATGGAGACAAACCTGCTCTCTACCCTGCCTACCTCACTAGCTTCTGATGTAAACGTGTTTTGTAAACTCCCAAGTACTGACCAAGCAGGAGGGACTACGGACACCAGAGGTGTGACTAGAATACTGATTTCCACTCAGGGTCCCTTGAGGACATGCTGGGCCTATCTTGGATACAGAAGAGGAAGCTTAGAAGCTGCCAGTGATGCTGGGGGAGATTCTCAGAGCCTTATGAGCTGGCTGGCAGGGAGAGCCCTTCTGCTCACACAGCCTGCTTCCCCCATGCTCCTGTGTCAGGGAAAGTGCCATCGGTGAGGACACTCATACTGGCAGGTGTCATGTGCTGGGGGTGTGGGAGTGAAGGAGAGTCCCTGAATCAGGGACCTCCCAACTCTGTCCTGGTACTGCTAGGACCCTCTGCCCATCTCTTAAAGTGTTTTGGCTCAGGAGCCCTAAGAAGTGTCCAGAGGATCCCAGGGACCCCAGGAAAGTCACACCCCACCCTTTCATGCCTGTTTTAGCTGTCATAGCAGGTTTGAGAGGGCGGATTCACTCAGCAACCCACTTTCCCTCCCACCACATCACGCCACTTAGAACACTTCCCCAGCTGGTGGGAGTCCCCATTCTTCTCAAGTTATCAGGCTGCCAGGAATCTTATACCATCCTGCCAAAAGCCTGCTTTATCACCTGGCCCAAGTCCCTTGTCTCTTTGAGTCTGTTTTCTCATCTGTAAAATGGGGAGAATAATTCCTGTCCCTCCCTTCATTATGGGTTTGCTCCTGTGCCAAGTGAGAGGAGGGTGAGACTTTGTTACGCTTGAAGGACTGTCATTCTCTTGTAGAAGTCAGGACAGAGGAGGCACAGACAGGGAGAACGGATGGGCACAGGAATGTTCTTTCATTCCAGGAGGCAGGAAAGCTCTGTATAAGAAGTTAATTCCTGTTTCTAGTTGGGCTGTCCCAGGGCAGCAGGTCCTTTGCCTTAATAGTGTCCTCATACCTGGGTGTTGGGCTCAGCCCAGCAACTCTGAAAGAAGATGTCTCAGACTTAGGGACATCGCAGCGTTTAAACCTAAAGAAATATTTTCAGGCCAGGCGCAGTGGCTCACAACTGTAATCTCAGAGTTTGTGAAGCTGAGGTGGGAGGAGTGCTTGAGCCCAGAAGTTCAAGACCAGTCTAGGCAACACAGCGAGACCTCATCTCTGCAAAAAAAAATCAGAAAATTAGCTGGGTGTGATGACATGTACCCATAGTCCAGCAGAAGAATCACCTGAGCCCAGGAAACTGAGGCAGTGTTGAGTCATGATTGCGCCACTGCACTCCAGCCTGGGTGACACTTGAGGACTGTAATTCTCTTTTAGAAGTCAGGACAGAGGAGGCACAGACAATGGAGCAATGAGAGTGGATGGGCACAGGAATCTTCTTTCATTCCAGGAGACAGGAGACCCCCGACTCAAAAAGAAAAAGAAAGAAAAGGAAAAGGAAAAATTTTCAGAGACAGAAGCAGACAATTTCTTCAGTGCAAGTGTGAAGTCATCTAAGCCAGTGGTTTTCAAACTTAAGAAAGTGGGTTTTTTGTTTGTTTTTCCTTTTTTTAAAAGCAGAATCTTTTATTTGACAAGATCTTAGAGTAAACCCTTTATCAGCTACTTCTGAAGAATCCTCAAAACTCTAGGAAGCACTGATTTATTGCACAGTTGGGGAAATAAAGCTTAAAAGGGGAGGAAATATGACCAAAGCCACACAGTAGGCCAGTGGTTAAAACAAACAAATAAGAAAGCCCACTTCAAAGGCAGGTCCAATCCTCAGCACAGGTGTCTCCAGCACAGTGCAGGTCAGAGAAAGGAGGGAAGTGCCTTCCTTTAGGAGTTCTTTACATGGCCAGAGGATGAAGGCTCATAATGGGCTTACAGGGGTAGTCAATGAGGGCAATTCACTGACAGTTGTGATAAATCCTACTGGGCAAGCAGGAGACTCCAGGTCTTTGAAAATGACGAGGATGTTTGGCAGAATGTTTCTGAAGCACCGAGCCCTTTCTGAAGTAAAGCAGAAGCAGGTCAGGCAAAACCCCACAAACGAAAATTCCTTCCTGCTGCCTTGGTCAGGACTTCCTCCAATGCTCCCCAGAGCACTCCTGCCGCCTGGCTTCGCCAGTGGCCAACGTGAGATTGACCCATTCCCATAAAGGGCTCCCAGTGTCTCCCACCGATGGTCAGAGCCAGAAGCCAGAGACAGTGGCTTTTGGTGGGGCTTTGAGGGTGGCTTCCTGCCTGGGGAGTCAGCCCAAAGGTGAGGAGCGAGGAGTCAGACACCCAAATCCCTCCCCCACTGTGTTAACACGGGGTACAATGTGTGCACGGAGGTTCAACCCTCCCCGGCAGGGAGAGGACCCACGGGGGACTGAAGGCCAGACACAAGGCTCTATCGCTGACCCTCAGCGACCAAGGCCACACTGTCCCTAAGCGCAGAGCTGGGGGAAGGGATCTGCCAGCTGCTTGGTCGGGCCCGGGAAGGGGCGGGGATCGGAGCGCGACCGAGGAAGCTCGGGAAGCTGAGGGGCACCCAAGGCCTCCCCGGCGGTTCCGCGGGCCGTCCTCCGCGCCTGGCTCTGGAGCTGCTGCTTGCGCGTGTCGCGCTCAGGAGGACTTGGGCCTGGGACAGGGGATCTGGGGGACAGTGGGACGACACCAAGGGGCGGCTGCACGACCGACCAGGAGCGAACACAAGGCTCCTGGGCTCCAGCTCTCCTTGCTAGGGATTTTGCTCACCTAGAAAATATACAGGCCGTTTTAGGGGATTAATCATCGTGCTGGGAAACTAGCAGACATGTTCTGATCAAGCCCTTAATCCCAGTCACAGGTGGCAGACGGCAGGGCACAGTGTCCTCTCTGTTCATGGCCCACACTCTACCCCCCTCCCTTTGAACCCCAGCGACTCTGGCCTTAAGGGATTCTCAGAATGTTCCAACTGGAGGGGCCCTTAGCGATCAGTTTTGCAGCTTTCACGCTGCTCTAAAGCACAAGGGGTGGCCTCCAGGATGGTGGGGGAAGGCGCATAAGGGGTGGCCTCCAGGATGGTGGGGGAAGGGGCATGAGAGTTTCAACCCCCACCTCAATTCCACCGCTTTCATCTTTACTGCATTGAGAGTTTCACGTCCATTCTCATTTTCACTTCATTGTGCATGGCCTTGGGCAACTTAAAGACCTCTGTGTCTCAAGTTCTTTATCTGTAATAGTACTTCTGTCATAGGGCTGTTGACAGGATGTGTGAAGTATTTAGAGCACATTGCGTCTGGGTCACAGTAAAAAATGTAAGTGCTGTTGCTATTGTTATCATTACTTTTATTAGTTTATGATGAGGAGCGTGAGACCCAGAAAGGATAAGGCATTTGCTGCCTAGATGACACAACTGCTTGATAGTAGAGCAGGGGGGTAGTACCTTGATTTCCTTACTGCCCAGAAAATACCTGTTTCTTAGGCATTTAGGGGTTGATGCTCCATAGAAATCTTTGAAGATGAACAGATCAACAAAAGCCCGTTGGGTGGGAGGCCACACTGTATGAAGGGTCTCGGGTACAATCTCCACAGTCCTCAGGATGAGCCAGAGGAGCAAAGAGAGGAAAGGAGGAAGATGAAGATAGATTAGGAGAGGAGGAGGAAGAGGAAAATGAGGAAACTTGAGCCTCTCAGCTCAGTCGCCAAACAAGAGATGGTCTCACTGGGGATCTTTGGAGGAGACAGATTCATTAAAGAGAGGAACTAGTCCTTGAAAATGTTTCAAGTCTAAGAATTTTGTTTGGGGAATGAGGACTACAGTGTGAGTTGCCCACTCCGCATGTTTTGTGGTCAATTTCAGCGCGGTCGCAATCTCTTGAATCTCTCCTTTCAATCTGAGAGGAGCTATGGCCCCCTGTGACCCAGGTGAGGTCAGGGAGGTTGCCACCAGCTGGACATGAACTCTCATTGCCTGAGGAACAGTTTGTGCTTGCATTCAGCAGTTCGAGAGAGTCTGGTTCTAAATCCTGTCACTTTCTAACTGACTGAGCAAGGTATTTAAACCTAAGCTTCAATTTAATCATCTATAAAATTGGGATTATGAATCTTGCCTCATAGTATCACTGGTAGGATCAAATGGGATAATGCGTATAATGTGCTAACCCAGGGCCTGGCATGTAGGAAGTGCTCAATTAATGCTCGCTACTTATTATCTGATATGGCTTCCTGCCCCTGTGTGTGTGTGTGTATGTCCAGTGGGCTAGGGGATTATATTAGTTAGGATTTGGTTTGCCCACAAAGAAAGAATCCTCAAATAGTAGCAATGCAGGGAAGATAGAAGTTTATTTCTTCTCACATAAAATCTGTTGGGTTGCCAGAGGTGGAACACAGTTCCCCAGTGTCTGAGATCCAGACACTATCCTGTTGCAATGCCTTGACTTTATGGTCCAAGATGGCAGCATCCAGGTTTCAGGCTGAAGGATGAAGTGATGAAGGAGTCAAAGGAGATGCTTGTAAGCTACCTCTTAAGGAAGGTTCTTGGAAATTGTTGCACTACCATTTCTGCTTAGATCCCACTGGCCAGAACATGTCACATGACCACCACTAGTTGCAAGGGATTCTGGGAAATGCAGTCCTTATGATGACAGCCATGTGCCCAGCTAAACACTGAGGGATAGATATAGCCCTACAGAAGGGGAGAATGGATATCGATATTGAGAACATGTAGCAATCTCTGCCCCCAAGCCCCAAGTGTATCCAGGCCAGCTGGGCACCTGGGAGCCAAGTACCTGAGCGCTAGAAAGCAGGGACAGGAGCATGTTGCTTCTCCTCAGTCATCCTCGGTGCCTCAGTCTGCAACTGAAAATGTGGAATTGGAAGTCAGGCATCCTGCCATGGGCCCAAGAAAGTCCTACCCTGTTTAACCATCTCTAGGATGCTTCCTGGCCTCAACTCTAAAGGCAGGAAGGGTACTGGAGAGGCAGCTGATTGTCCCCTCCTGGCCAAGGAGGGAACACTTAGCAAAGCTTCAGCTATGAGGGGCAGAGCTTGGCACAAAAAGGCAGCCTAGGCACAGCTTGATGGTGCAGTTGTACACGGCAGGATGCACGCTTGCAAATTGTGGGGAGGCTGGGTCGCTAGTCAGTGCCACAATCCAAGTGCCTAACTGGAGGGACACATCTCCACTGAGGCTTCTGCCATGCTTTTTCCTGTTAACAATAAAACTCTGCCAGGCTCACAGCACATCCGTCACCCCTCCTTCCTAGCTTTTCTCTTATCCCACAAATATCTTTGAAACAGAAGTAAAGTTCGCCAGCATCTCCTCACACTGGTGCTCTGAAACAAACCCCCAGGCCCTTTGTGCTTCTGAAGTTTCATTGCTAGTAGTCACCAAGAGACAGGCAAACCCAAGGAAGGGCACAGACTAGGGGCAGGACACCGGGGTTCTAGCTCAGATCTGTCAGAAAGCAGCATCGCCTCTTCTCTGACCATCTCTTTCCTGGCTGTGCCATGGAGTCATCTCTTAGAAATAAGGTTCCTGGACTTCACTCCAGACTTACTGGTTCTGTTTTGGTTTTGTTTTTGAGTTGGAGTCTCGCCCTGTCGCCCAGGCTGGAGTGCAGTGGCATGCTCACGATCCTTCCACCTCAGCCTTCCAAGTAACTGGAACTACAGGAGTGAGCTACCACGCCTGGCTATTTTTATTTATGTATTGTAGAGATGAGGTCTTGCCAAGCTGCCCAGGCTGGTCTCGAACCCCTGAGCTCAGGCAGTCCTCTCGCCTTGGTCTCCCAAAGTGCTGGAATTACAGGCTTGAGCTACTGCGCCCGGCTGTTTCTTTTTTAAAATGAGTTTCTCAGGAGACCCATGTACAGTTAGTTTGGGAACCAAGGGCCTGGAGGGCTTAGTCCAACTTGGAGTGGTCTGGCTCTGATAGGTTCAAGTTTCTGAGCAGTGCCCTCAGGGGACTCACACCTGCTCCTTCTACCAGCCCTTTGTTCCCAGGCCTCCCCAAATTATTGCACTTTCCCTTCAAAGATTTTGCCCTCCGGAGAGGCTGGGCCTTTCCCATGCTGTTCTGTTGGATGTGGCATGCCTTGCCAAGTGCCCTGCCTCCTGTTTCTACCTGTCACAACCCTCTCTGCTTGCCAAGGCTCAGATGAAACACGACCTGCTTTAGGAAGCATCTGTAATCTGCCCAGTCAAAACTTCCTTTCTCTGGGTTTGGTTGTACATCCATGATAGCCCAGGTTGTCCTAGGTGACAGTTAGCTTCCTAGGTTGGTGCATCCTACCTGTCCCATTCCCCACATCCTCAGCCCCTTCAGGACTGGGAATTCCTTGAGACTGGGAATCAAATCTTACCATAGCCTGATAATAGATAGTGCTTAACCTTCACTTAACCCTGAGTGCTTAAGAAGAAAGAACAGAAGGGAAACCAGGGCCAGGGTAAGAAACAACTGAGTGTTAACAGGAAGAGCCCAAACCTGGACAGCCAGGCAGGAGGCACCGGTCTACTCCCCTCCCCTAAGCCGAATGAATGGGCTGATGCCCCTCAACAATCTTGAGGGTTTGTACTTCAGAAAATACCACCCCTATTCTTTGCCTGGGGTGGACTTGTCTAGGCTTTTAGGCTTAAGCCTTTCTGGCCAATAATTCCTTAATCCACTCAGCATCCCCTTCAGGGATTTCCAGTGAGGAGGTGATGCAGGGCTGTAGAGTTTGATCTGCATTTAGCAGCCAGAAAGGGACTACCTGGTGAAGGAAATCACCTCCTCTGACCCAGGACCCTGGGATGAGCAGGGAGGTGGGATCTGAAGGCTGTGGTTCAACTTTGAATGTTGCCCAATTTCTGTCTCTGCCTCTGGAATACCCTTGGGCTACGACGTTTGCCTTTCTCAGAAAGGCTGAGTGGGGAGGGCCTGGGAAAAGGCTGTTTAGGCCCTGACTGCACGGGCGGGGCACCTCCTGAGTCCCTCACTCTGTGCCAGGTGCTGTGTTGGGGAGCTCACACACTCACCTAATATACGCAACAGCCCCGCAATGTACGGGTTGTTATCCCCATCACAGACATAAAGAAAACGAGGCTCAGAGGAAGTAGATAACTTGACAGCATTATACAACCAGGAAGTTGCAGAACAGGATCAAAGTCCAGACTATCTGGCTTCAAAACTTCTGTTTTCTTACTGACCTCAGCAAGAACAAAGTTTCCAGCAAGGCTGATTTCTTTTCCATCCCTCCGCTGCAGGGTCTCTGAGATCCCTCCGCCCCTAATAGGGCATCACCAGTGGGCTGCCTCTCCCAGGGCCTGCCAAGTCAGGGACCCTCCAGGTATGCCCCTCTTTTCTGCAGAAAACTCAGGGCCTCCCTACCTCTTTTTTACGTTTTGCTGTATTATTTTGTTATACACTTAACCGCACAGATAATTAACCCCCAAGGTCGAAAACTCCAATTTGTCACATCCTTCATGATGGTGTCCACTCTTCCATGTTTGGGTGCAGCCTAAGCCTCTAATCTAGTTCTGCTCTCAGCCTGCAGACTATGTGCCCAGCCCCACATGTCACAGAGCCCCCTGCTTGGTCATTCTTCAAGCAGCCCCAGCAACATGTGCTTGGCCACCTCACGTTGTTGGCGTCTGGGTTTCCAGGGACCCTCACTTTTTACTATTCCTTTGAGAAAGTCATGATGCTGCCCAAGTAAGGAAATATCCCTGCCCATTCACACCTGTCACATCAGCTGTTGGCAGGGGGTTCCAAGACTGTGCAGGGAAGAAGACAGATAAGCTGCATGAAAATGACTATTTTAATTCATATCTGGTAGAATAAAGCCTTTCACTTTCTGCCCCAAATCATGGCACCTGTTACCCTGGATTATGCTGGGCTAGACTGTGAGCTCTGGGAGGGCAGTGGGCTGCCTGCCATTGGACTCCTACTCCTAGACAGAGCCAGCACAAAGAAGAGACTCAAATAATGAAGGCACAGAGGGAGGAGTGGATGCTGTCACGCATGGGACTGCATCTCTGAATATGAGGACATTAACAGCATCACAGTTTTTGTTGCCCCCTTCCCGTCACAGCCCCTGAAGTCATACTGTGCCTCCCACCGGTTTCTTCCATTGGAACAAGAATCTGTCCATCCTGCCAGCCTGCAGTGAAGTGTATGATGCCCTTGGTGCTCACATAAAATTTTTCCTACTCCCTAGTGACCTGCTACTCTTTACCCTGCTTCCATGAAGGTGCCCCGAGTCTCCGCAAAGCTTGTGTTTTCTCATCCGTTGCCCTGCTTTTTCTTACTTTTTTTTGAGTCGAGGTCATACTCTGTTGCCCATGCTGGAGTGCAGGAGTACAATCATAGTTCACTGTGGTCTAGAACTCCTGGGTTTAAGCAATCCTCCTGCCTCAGCCTTCTGAGTAGCTACAGCTATAGGCAGGTGCCACCAGGCTTGGCTAATTGTGTTGTGGTGGTGATTTTTAAGAGATAGGGTCTCACTGTGTTTCCCAGGCTGGTCTCAAACTTCTGACCTTAAGCGATACTTCAACCTCAGCCTCCCAAACTGCTGGGATTACAGGCATGAGCCACATGCCTAGACTCACTCTTTATTTCTTATAGCAGGTCCTGCACCACTTTGTACACCTCTGGTCAGACATTAGGAGCCAAAACCTTAGCCCAGAACACAATATAAGTAGGAAAGAGAGGGGCTCCTGCAGAGTAGATACCCCAGTCATAGAACATACGGCCCAATGACCCAGTGGAACACTCACTTGCTGAGAGCAGCCCCTGCAGGGTAGTTGGGACAGGAGAGTGCCTGGTGCAGCCCACTATGCCTGGTCTTGTCGGACACCGAGTTTAGCAGCTTCTGAGGCCCCAGGAACAATGCTCAGTGCCTCCTGAAACCGGGGTGGCTACAGCTAAGGCTGAGAGGAGCAGCCGGCCTGCTGCTATTTCTGAAGGAGCCCAGTGTGGTTACTCAGTGAGTTGTAATTAAGCTCATCTATAATTTGATAAGTGGGAGTAGCCTTACATTTTATAGCATAATTAAGTCTCACCGAGAGAGCAGCGCATGGTGTTTCCAGCATCTCCTGAGGTTGGTCCCTGTTCACACTGCCTCACTCTACTCCTCTCCATGGATGCTGAGGCCAGTGTAGTCCTCCCCCACAGCCTAGGCAATGCTCTTTTCTCCCTCAGCCCCTCCATCGGTGTCCAGGCCCCAAGGGGATACCTCAAACACTACAGATACACATGCAATGAGACAGGAAGGCCTGGGCCTCCCTTTCCATGCTGTTGTCTGGACTAGGATGACACTGGCTTTACTGCTGCCCCACCTGTCGCTCCCTCACCATGCTGCCTGGCCAGACTCAGAGTCCAGCCCAGCTCTGGAGCTCAATGGGGAGACTGAGGCAGCCTGGGAGTCAAGGGAGGAGCTCCAGGAATGGAAGCCAGATGTCCTGGGTCTCTGTCTTGGTTCTCCCACATCTGGCTCTGTGATTTCAGGCAGATCATTCACCTCCTTGAGGTTGTCTGCTTATATGTAAAATGAGAATAATGGTCTAAGGCATTAAGCCATTAATGAGGATTGGATGGAAGGTTTGCTATGAAGGCACTTGGTTAGTTGTGAGAGGGCATGTTCATGTAAGGAGTGTCAGCGTCTCAACAAAGGTATTAACCTGCCTTGGCATTTCTGACTGCTTGAGGGTTACCGTGCCATCAGGAATGAGGGATGGGCTCACCAGAGATGAAATTTTGTTCAGATGGTGAGAAGTGTGGAAATCTTGTCAAATGGGGGACCTGGGCTCTTGAACCTGACCTGGCTGCTTCAAGATATCCAGAAAGCTATTTGAGAAGAGTTACTTTATTCTGGGCGGTCTGGGTCATAACCGGGTACCAAAAGAGTTAAGGTAGAGGTGGTAGAATTCAGCTCAGTCTTTGGATAAATTTTCCCAAACCGAGAAAATGTCCTTCTAGGAAGTAATGAACTCCCTGTCACTGGAGGGATTCAAGCCCTGGTTTGGAGGCCCCTCATCCAAGTCAGGCTTGATGATTTTGGAATCCCCTTTCTGCCTCTGGGATTGCAGAGGTCCTGGCAGCCTCTCTCAGCCCTAGCCTCTGGCCCAACAGTGGCCCACCCTGTGCCTCTGAAGCTGCCATTCACAAGTCGCCCTTCCTCAGTGGCTGCACTCATCATAAAGGCCTCGTACCCTCTGGGGTTGTGGGCTTCGTCTCCACTAGAGCCCCACAGCCCCATGGCTCTCTTGTCCATCTCTGTCTGAGCAAAAATAGTCACTGGTCTGTCAAGCTCTGCACTCACGTGGCCCTCCTTTAGGGGCAGCTTTGGAATCCATCTCTGCTGGAGTTTGGGCTTTGGCCTCCCTAGAGCATTGTCCTGGGACAGGCTCCTGATGAGGCAGCATTAGACCAGCCAAGGCCCTGGTTTTCTGGTGGAGAGTCGCTAGGGGGCAGCACTCAGAGGCCAAAGGAGGAATGGAAGGAGGAGCTGGCTCTCGTGGCAGTACTCTGTGGTTGTTACTTGTGCACAGGCTTAAAGAGTCTTCTCACTCTTACATAACTGAGGTATTTTTCCCTCCTTATTTAGCTCCTGGTGCCATCTGCCCTGCTTTTCATGCATCACCAGCTCTGGACTGGAGGTTAGATCTGGCTTGACACCCAGCTTATCCCTCACTCTGGAGAGAGACTTGGGGAAGCCTGTTTCCTTATCTGTAAAATGAGCTAATAACCCCACCCTGCACCTACCTGCCAGGGCTGCTACGAGAATCAGGTGAAAGGTGGCGGCGGTAGCTGGGTAACGTGGTCCACACTACACACAGGGGCCTGGGTGTTCTCTGGCCAACCGCTCCTGGAGCCGCTGGCACCTGGGGCCGCCTGCGTCAGGGAAGCCACTGCTCACCCTTGGTGGCGCCTGCACTAGAAGAGGTTCACACAGGTTTGCAGAACTGGGCCCTGTATGAAATGCAGGAAGTGAATAGACCTCACAAGTGCGGAGTCTTTGCCAGACTCCCTGCCAGGGGTGGCAAGGGCATGGCCCTAGCAGCTTGTGAGAGGCAGGGCCAGACTGGCCGTCACCTGCTCACACAGCCTCTTGGACCCCATGGAATGTTAAGCGCAGCATGTGCTCTGTAACAAGGATCTGTCAGGAGTATCTTGGAAAAAGTCCTCAACCCGCCTACAGCCATAAAGGGAGGGGTTTGTACTGGCTGGAGGTGCCAGACCTTGGATCCCCACAGACAGAGGCCTCCACCCTACCCCCACCCCAACAAGAAGTGGCAGCTCTCTGCCGGCAAAGTAGTGGGGAGCTAGGCATCTGGTGGCTCCAACCAGTGTCACTTCCAGGGCTGTTGTGAGTCACAGCTTAACGTGACAGTAAATATTACCACTCAGGAAACTTTTGTTCTGGCACTGGTTCTGTCCCAGGTTCACTGTGACACTGGGTCAGTCACTTGTCCTCTTTGGGTTTCAGTTATGTCATCTATAAAATGGAAATAACAACCTCTTTTTTGTCCACTTCAACCATGTCTTAAAGATCAAAACTAGATCCTGCACTTAAGTAGGCTCTAAGCTGTCAGACTACATGGTAAATGCGAGGTTTTAATTAGCACTGAGAGTGTTTGGAGGGAACGTGCCAAGCGCTTTTCAATCACTGGGAAAAGGTCAGGATAGCCTATAGGCTGCCCCAACAGTCCTGTCTTACTGCTGAAGACACCAGCAGACACGCATGCAGCTTCTCCAGTGTCCAGTTGATGGCTGATCTGAAGAACCCAGAGCACGTGATCATACCCACTACCCTCTAGTTCCCAGGTATGGATTCAAGTGTGCAACTCCAAGTGCCACATCTGTTTTCCTTTAATAAAATCAAGCATGAAAACAAATTCTTCCACAATGTAAAAATGCAGTTCTGAAAGGGTCCAAGCTTTGTGGTACAAAAGCATCTTAGTGTTGTTATGTAAACACAATGGCTCCTGCCTGCCTCCCCCTCCCTGCCTCTAGACACTGGATCTCACCCTGCAGACAAGGAGCCGGGACAGGGCATCCCTGTGTGAAGACAGAGGGACAAAGGCCCAGAAGGCAAGCTGAATCTGCTCATTGTGAGACCCCTTTCCTTGGCACTGCCTGAACTTCATTGCCTGTCCAGCTGCCCGGGTTCCTCTGTCTTCTCCTTGCGCTAGACTCCAGGCTCAAGCCAGACAGTTGTTAGACGAGGGGGAACGCTGCTTTCTAGGGGCCTTACTTTTGTGTTCCCAGGCAGTTTCTGAGGTGGGAATCCCAAACCCTTGGAGAAACCTCAAATTTGAGAGGAAGCGCCGGAGTTTGGGGCATAGGCGGCCAACTCCGCCTGTGGAGGAGGAGGGCTCCCTCTAGCGGCAGGCCTAGCCCTTTCAGGGAGAGGCAGAAATGCTAGTTTGATTTGTAAAGCTGGCACTTGGGACTCTGCCCTAGGCCTAAAGCCACCTGGAAGACGGTGATGCCTGGTTTTGGTTCAAGCATCCAGACCCTGGGTAATTGCAAGAATGGAAGCCTTCAAACCCAAACCCTAGAAGGGCTCATGCAGATTGCCTAATAGTGGCCTGGCTTCTTAGTTAAAAATAAGGCCACAGGAGGAAGGTGAGCCATCACTGAAGGTCACCTGGAAGCCCAGCAGAACAGGGTGTGTGTGTGTGTGTGTGTGTGTGTGTGTGTGTGTGTGTGTGTGTGTGTGTGTAAGCACCATGTAAGACCAACAAGGAACCCAGACCCACCTCTGAGGGCTTTGCTGTTCCTGCAAGGTTGCCCCATTGACACTGGCCTCACCCCAGACAAAAGCAAGCAGACCCAAACCAAAAACAACCTGCCTTCTTAGCCAAAGAGCATCTCCACACAAGTCTATCCTAAGTCTCAAAAGAGCCTGGAGAAATCTCAAATAGAAACCTCCAGAATGATTCCCACCACCCTCCACATAGCCAGCTTTGAATCACAGGCTGCCGCTGGCCAGTCATACAGCACCGACCAGTCACCACAGCAGGAGTATGCAGTGGACACTTAGGATGTATGGCTTGGACGAGGACACAGAGTTAGTCAGAGGATTCTTGGATAAATGGATCGAGAGCAACCCTGGAATGCAAAACATGAAGTGTTTCTACAGCAGTGGCAGGAACACATGACTTGGACCGTATATAAGCAATAAGAGGGTTATTTCATGTATCCTCTTGGAACTGCAAATTCCTCATGTGCAAAAGAAAAAAAAATCTGTCTTTTTTACTTATGAGGCTGGCTAAAGGATCAAATGATAAAAATTTTTGAACTGATATTCTGGCTTAAAGATGTAAAGGAATTTGGATTCTATTCTATAACAAATCTGCTTTTAACATAAAGATGTTTTCCCCCAAATCTGTATATGAAATCAACTCCAGATAGATGCACCATGTTTGCCCTGAGGTTTAGGGGCCTACACACCCCATTTGTGAAGCCACTCACTATGCAAACAAGTCAGGTTGGGTTATTCCCTCTGGCCGATGCTACATCAAGTAATAGGTCCTCCTGGACAGTGGACAGTCCAAAGTAGATAATCAAGAGTTGACTATGTGAGCTCCTCCCTACCCCCACCCCCACCAAGGGTCCTCAACAGAGGCCACAGTGAAACTCTTCAGTGTATGTAGATCATGTCGGACACTGCCCCAGGTAGGTGAGTCATGATCTGCATTCGCAGCCACCAGTAGTAATCCATGGGGTGGTAACGGGTGTAGGGCGTAGTGGCAGTCAAGGCGTGTGTGACAGCATCAATGACAGGGGATGTGTCCGTGGAGCCACTGTTACAGTAAGTCTCCATCTTGGCGATCTTTTCATCGAAGTACTTCTTGCCATAGTCCTTACGCACGACCTCGGGCAGCTCGTCCCACATCTTCCTGGCGATGGCCTGGATGCTCTCAGGGCTGTAGAGGCTGGTGGCGGCAATGAAGTTGCCGGGCTCCACCACACTGACCTTCACACCCAGTGGGTGCATCTCGTAGCGCAGGCAGTCAGAGAAAGCCTCTACCCCGAACTTGGTGATGCAGTATGGGGAGCGGGCTGGGTTGGCCATGCGGCCCAGCATGCTGCTGATATTGACCACGCGGCCTGCAGAGGGAGATAGTGATTACCCGCTCAGGTGGCACTGCCCTATGGCACCAAGGCTGGGATCTGGCATGTGTCCAGAGGCCTGGACGGAACCACTTCCGAACCAACCAGTCAGGGGGCCTTCTCACTGGGTAGGCTATGCCCGGTGGGACAGGAGAGGACAAATGAAAGAGAAGAAGGCCTGCATACCAGGAGGACACAGTGTAATGAGTGACACACAGCTAATACAAAAACCAGACAGAGCCCTGCCTGGTGATAATCATGTGGGGTGAAATCACAAGGGGGGATCTAGGAGGCGAGACAGCTTCGGTGTGGAGCTGGGTATTCATTATGGACAAGGTCTGCCGCCTGTCAGGGAGAAATAGAGCCTAAAACCTTCACTTTAGCCTTGTGGAGCTTGAAATTCAGCTCAACTAGAAGGTGGGCAGGTAAATGACATGCTAAGTCCAAATGTCTGTTGGAGACAACCTGGGGAGAGAGGTTGGCGTGCAGAAGGAGGAGTACCTGGAGGTTATGGCTGGCAGGGAGGCCCTTGAGGCAGCCCTGAAAGAGGACGGGACCTGTGCTGTTAGGCTCGATTCCCCAACTTGGATCCACTCTGAGTGGCAAGAGAGCCCAGTAAACAGAGAAGCAGGCTGTGGCAGGTGTAGGGTTTCTGAACCTGACTTCAGGGCCAGGACATGAGAACAGAGTCATGGGCTGGAAGGGAGTGGTGGTCCCCCGAAGAGACTCTCTGGCCCAGTCCTGGGGGCAGTGGGGTGGGAGGTGGATCACATTCAGCCCAGCCAGGTAAGCCCATGCAGACCTGGGACCAGCTTGTCCTGGGTAGTGTGCGCCAGGAAGGGGAACGCCCTGGGCACTGTGGGGAAGCACCTTTCAGAAACCTCCAAGTTGGAAGTCACTGAAAGGCTGGAGTTTTCTTCTAAAATCCTACAGCTGCACTTTGTGTTTATTCCTGTTGTTGCTAGGACTTCAGAATGGAGCTACGGATCTTGCCCTTGTGTGCTATTCTAGAAGGAAAATCAGAATCATTGACTTCTAAGGTGGTTTGTGCACATTTGGCTATCCAACATGAGTTTGGGTGTTTTGCCCGTTTTTCATATTTCTTTTTTTTTTGAGTTGGAGTCTCACTCTGTCGCCCAGACTGGAGTTCAGTGGCTGCTCCCGGCCACCGCAACCTCGACCTGCTGGGCTCCGGTGATCCTTCCACCTCAGCCTTCCAAGTAGCTGGAACTACAGGTGCACGCTACCACACTCGGCTAATTTTTTGATTTTTTTTTTATTGTAGAGATGAGGTCTTGCCAAGTTGCCCAGGCGGGTCTCGAACCCGCAGGCTCAGGCAATCCACTCACCTCAGCCTCCCAAGGCGCGGGATTACAGGCTGAGTGTTTTTCACATTCTAATCTTGATTATTACTATTGTTTCTTAACTTAATACTACTCATTTTTAAAACTACAGAGTAATAAAATATGCCAAATTTTACTTAACTACTGCTACAATGATGTGTACAACACAGCTTTGTGCAAAGGATGATTATCTCTCTAATTAGGTTCCCAGAGTGGATTGTTGCTATAATCCTTAAGCCTTTGGTGCATAGACCAGTGACCTCTTACCTGCCCTACTTTCTGAAAGCCGCACATCCCTTTTCCCCTACATGATCACGGCCCCACTGCCCATTAACGGCTCCAGACCCAGCATGGTCCCTGCAATTCATGAGCTCAGCCTATTGGGTGTGGATGTTAGACCTGCTGGGACAAGCATTTCTATTCTAAGCAAGGATGAACACGTGGGGGCAGGTCCAGGGCAGGAAGGAGCTCCCTTTCCCACTCACCTTTAGCCCTTCGGATGAGGGGGAGAAAGGATTTAGTCATCCGCACTGTTCCCCAGAGGTTCACTTCTGCCACCGCCTTGTAGGTCTCCATGCTGGTGAACTCCACCTCCCCGAATGTTGAGATGCCCGCGTTGTTAACCAGGCCCCACATCCCTGGACAGGAGAGGACAGGACTGCAGTCACCATGCTCAGCCTCACACATTGTCCATCAAGCTGTAGCCCGTTCCCCTTTCCCTGTGACTTCCCAGCCTCTGGCCCAAGGCCCTCAGAAAACTTTCTAGAGTCACCCAGGAATGGGAGGAGATAGAGAGGCCTAAAGTGCTGGCCAAGACCCTCCCCTAAGGCTAGAATATCCTGTCCTCATGTCATGCCTGCCTGACTCCATTCTCTGGGCCCATCATGACCCAGCCCTCTTGTGTCCCCCATCCTTGAGTCCCATGTCACCCCATATCCTCACTTCCACTCTACTCCCCCCATCTTATCCCCATACCCTGCACTCCATACATCACACCTGTTGACTCATTCCTGCCTCTGAGCTTTCACCAGCATTCTCTCTCCTCTTGCCAGGCCCAGGGGAACCTTAGGGGTCTTCCAGGCCAAGCACCCTCTGCAGGACCAGAGAGGGCTTCAAGCTCCTAGGTCACACATCAAGACAGAGGTACAGCCAAGCCTTGACCACGAGTCAGGTCCAGTCCTGCTCCACCCCGAAACCCTCCTAACAACGACTCTGTTCTCTTCTCTCCCAGGGACCCCACCCCCAGTCTTCACTTTCCTCAACCTGGCTACAATATGAGTATGACTAATGTTCCTGGACACTCTCTTCTCCTTTGGCATTAATGACGCCCAAGCATCTCCTACCTCTGAAACATGGCACTATTTGATGGTCTTCACATAGGGCTGAGGACAGAGTCGGAGGAAATGTACACTTTCACATTGTACTTGGGTTGGCGGTTCCCTGCAAGACTAGCTAAGAAAGGAACAGCTGCCTCTTGTAGACTCAGAGGATGTTGGTGCTGGAAGGGTCCTTGGAGTTTATATAGCCTATTAACTAATCTTACATCTAGGGAAACTGAGGCCCCGAGGAAAAAGGACAGGCTTAAGTTGACCCAGTAAGTCACAGGCAGAGTTGAAAGCGGCAGGGAGGAGGCAGCCTTGTTTTGCAGGGTCCTCTTTGCGTCAGTTTTGGGGGGTGCAAGGGCTGGATGGGCCAGAGTCTCAGGACGGAGCTTCACCCCCCCTCTGTTGTAAAACTCCCCGGGGTTAGTCTTCTTCCCAAGGCGCAGCCTCAGAGCAGAGCTCTCCTGGGGCCGGCCCCCGCCTGTGGGAACCCGGCCCTGCTTCATTTTCCAAGTTAATCATGGAAATGAGTTTGTGTAAATGACAGAGTAATTGGTCTCTAGCTGCTTTCCTTCCGTGTTACCCAAATTAAAGCTTCATCAACTGACCTCTGTACCTTCTCCTTCAATTATGGGGAATTAAGGACATTTGTTAGGGAAAGGAAATTGTCGGTTAACAAAGTGTCCATGCAGAGCTCACCCCCTACCCCAGCAAGGCCATGTGGATGCTTCCCTGCTCTCAGAGCTCACCCGTGACCTCTCAGGTCTCACCCGTGACATGATCAGTCGTCCATTACAACCCCACAGCTTCTGTCCTCTCCCTGCAGACTTGCCCTGAATCTTCACCCTCTCCACTTTCCAGAGGAGCAAGCGGCCACTCCCCACTTGGCATGGCCAACACCTCCACCACCATCTCTGAGCCTGCAAGCCACTGATCCTTCTCTCTTATGCAACTCCAAACTTTTCCCTTGCCCCTGGCTCCTTCCCTTTAATGCTGTACACATTAAGTGCTCAATAGCCGCATATTAGGTGAATGAATGTCTACAAATACATGTCTCCATATCCTAAAGAGCCTTTGGTAACCATGCAACCTGCTCTCCTTTTCTCTCCCCTAGGCTTCCGAGAACCTTCTCTACTCCCCATCTCCCAGTCATACCAGGCTGGGTTTCTGGCCCTTCGGTTAGGATGGGTGTGCCAGGGACCCCGCCCCCAGCCTTCACTCTCCTCACCCTGGCTGCAATGTGAGTACGACTAATGCTCCCCGACGCTCCTTTCTCCCTTGGCGGTAATGATACCCAACCATCTCCTGCATCCTGGATTACACTCAACCCTTAGGTGCCCTCATCTTCTTTATGTACCTGGAATTTTCCAACAGTTTTGTGTTTGATTCATAAGGGACAATATCACATGGCCTAAAATGCATATAGCATTTTAGAACAATTACATCTGACACTACCATCCAAAAAAGTTTAATTAAATATGGCCTGTGAAAGTACACCACTCCCGGATCAGTTTTGCTGACTTAACATGCAGTAATAGTTTGGGGAACAAGTCACTCTCTGGAGTCCTCAATGTTCTGAATAAACCTAACGAAGTCATTCTTGTTGGCCTGGGGGATAGATCTCTCTCTGCAACAACCTCAAGATCATCTCTTCTTCAAGGGTTTCCCTCACCCCTCAGGAGCCATGGCTCTCTCCTCACAGGTCTCCTCTTATCTCACTTTCACCTGAATGTCCCACAGGTCCCCAACTCTAACCACAACCAACACATCAAGTTTCCAGACTGCCCAAGCCTGCTCCTCCTCTTCGTTAATCATTTCACTTTCGTCTCTGACTCCTCCAGCTCCTCCACTTCTCCCGCATCTAATGAATCACCACGTGCTGTTCATATTACAGCTGAAGATCAAAACGACAGCCACCAGGCCCCGAATGAAGCACTTTGCCTCCATTAACTCACCTGATACTCACAAGCAGCTTACAAAGTACATGCTAAATTGTCCCATATCTGGTCGACGCAGTCGAGGCATCTTGCTCAATGTCACCCAGCTAACAGGTGGGGACGATGGGACTTGGATCCAGGTCTGTGTGAGGACAAAGCCCTCACACTTAGCCCCATGCAGCTGCTGGTTTCCTTTGCTGGCTCATTAGAATCAGTTCTTCCCTCCTGTTTCCACTTGTATCCACTTGGGACCTTGTTGCCTCTCTCCTGTGCTAGTAGAAAAGCCTCCTTCTGGGTCTCAGTCTCTCAGTCTCTCTCTTCTGGGTCTTCCACCTTCATCTTCACCCACTCCCTCAGCCAGACTCACCCTCCTCTCATCAGTCACTTCTTGCTCCACGGTCCCCATTCCGTAGCGAGGTATGCGAGGCTTTCTCCAGGTTTCTCTCCCATTGCCCTCATGTGTTCTGCCCTCTCTAAGTCTGGACAGCCTGGTGCCCCCTGACATCACGGCCCCACCCAGCTCTGCTCAACTCCCCCACCCCTCAGCCTGAGAGCTTGTGTCGAAATTCCATTGTGTTCCTGCAATGGTTTGATCTAGGAGTGAACACTGGACAGCCCGGGGAATACTTTCCCTGTTTCACAGATGAGCAAGCTGAGGCCTGCGCAGGAAGGTTCAAGCCCAAGGTCACACCTCTATTAAGAGGTAAAGCCCAGAGTAAATCCAGTCTTCTTCCAGACTGAGGGTGTCCCAGATGTAGAGTCTTCCCTGTCCATGGAATAACGTCCCCAGTCTATACCCGCTACTTGGAAGTCCTGTCCTCTCGACTGGTGTCCCATCACAAACTCCCCCTGCCAGGTCATACCCCTTCTGGTACTCAGAACACTACCAAGTATATATACAGCAGGTGCTCAATACCTGTTTATTGACTACTGGTAAGTGATGGTGCCAAGACCAGACCTTGCCACAGCCTGCCTGCCCGCTGGCCCACTCACTCAGCTTTTTCCTGGTTGGACACAGGCTCCAGATGTCCAGTCCCTCAGTGTCCTGCTGGTGGGGAGGGGCTGGCAGCAGATGGCTCCAGGGCTCTAATCAGACATCCCCATCATCTCACCCCAGGCTTTGGCAGCAACGGCTCCACAGAACCAGGGTGAAGGGCACCAAACTTGCCACCAAAATGTGCCCCCACCGTGAGGAAAGGGGAAGGGACACCTCTCCTGAAAGGTTCCTTCCTGTCTGAGTGGGATTTGAATCAGAGGTGGCCATTGCTGGCCTTTGAAAGTTCTGAGAGAGCGCCACCTGGTGTCTAAAGCCAGCATTGCCTGGGGGAATTCCATTGCATGACCAGGAAACAGCCCAGAGCTGGGAGTGGAAAGGGGGTAAAGGGGACAAGAGGAAGAGAGGAAGGAAGTGGGGGAGGTGGAGGAAGAAGAGGGCACACAGCCGCATATCTGACACATTTATTTTCTTTCTTCAGACCTAAAAATCTTAAAGTTTTCAAAAAATACAGTACTGGTTAAGTAAGGTCATGGTGAGTGGTTGAACAAACTCTCCTGGAATGCGTCACATGGACAAAGCATCAGGGCTGGCGCTGGGGTTCCAGCTCAGATCCCAGGGCACAGGGGTGACAGCCTCCTCACTGTGTGTGTCCCAGGGCCCCCCCTGCCTTGCAGGTTGGGTCAATTAGCTCGTCTGGTACAGAGATTGGAGGTGGTTCTGCCCAGGGGAAGGAGGCAGGGGACAAGGACCACGGCCCTGAGCAGCCCCAGCCCTGGTGCAGGCCCATTCTGCACTCAGGTCTCCGTGATGACGCCTTTCCACGGGCATTTCAAGTCACCACAAAACCCACAGGCTGTACTGAAGTGGCTTCATGGTGCTGACGCAGCTGTTTTCCTGCCTAACAGTTTATGAAGGCAATATCCCAGCTGCCAGGGAAGGCGGGCGGGGAGGATTTACCACCAGGGAGGGACGAAGCCGGCTGTAGGTTCAGAGCTGGTAATCATCCCAGTGGGATCCACCCTGCCTTTTCTTAATGGGACAGGAGTGCTGGCTCTGCCCGTAATTAGTAAGCAGATGTTCAGGAGGTCAGGAACTCACAGGCCTCTCCTCAGAGAACAGAGGGACATGGGAGTGGCCTGTGGTGGTAGAGAGGGTGGCACTGGGCTAACGAGGTGGTACATCATTGACAGGCTGACTCCCAGAACAGGGTCACCAGTAGCCACAGAGCATAGCTGACAGCCACACAGAACAGCTCTGAGGCAGCTACTCAGAGACTGTAGCCTGTTAACTTGATTGGTACATGCTCAGCCCAGGGTACCCAACACAGGCCCTGGTCACCCTGCCCCCTTCCTTCCTCCCCACTTGGAGACCGAACTCACAACCCAGCTGCCACCACCCGAATCTGTGGAAAAGCAGAGAGCTGAATGAGGCATACCCTTTTTTCCTAGGCTATCGGGGAGCTCACAGGTGAATTTCATAGTCTGCCTTCTACAAGGGAGCTCCCTCCATCACTGCTGAATTCTATATGAATGGCGCCCCCTGGCGTTGCACAACTGAGCCCCTCTTCCACGGTCTTCCACTTGGCTGAACTGGAAGGACATTTGAGTTCTTACACTACAGGAACTTTCTACAGCATTTGACCTGTTGGGTACTGACCTCTCAAGCTTTCTGTTCCTTTATGAGTAGTTTTGGGGTACTATTTGACACCTCTCTGAAGGAGCTGTCCCTTCCCCTCCTCAGATCCCTAAACACTCACATTCCCCAGGAGTCCTCTGTGCGTCTCCCCAGTCCCAGTCTCACCTTCCACCATGGGCACCTGATCTCTAGCCTGGACATTCTCCCAGGGTAGGCACTGCAGCATCTCCCCCTCCCTCAGCCTCCTCCTGCAGTGAGGGTCCGCTGGTGTCCAGGACAGAGACTGCTCGCCTCATCTCACATCCTAGTCACCAACTGCAGCCAGCTTTGCCCTCTCCATACTCCTCGAATCTGACCCTTCCCCTTTCCCCATGCCCACCACCCCAGTTTAGGACTCAAACCCACGCTTTGGTCCCCCTTGAAATCTACCCTCCACATGGCCAAGGCAATCTCAGAGTGAGCGACACAAGTCTGACCAGACCACTGTCCTCAGGACAACCCCTCCAGTGGCTCCTCAGTGACCTCAGGAGAGAAGCCATGCTCCCTCACCTGGCACTCAGGCTCTGGATGCCCACTCTCCCCAACCACCTCCACCTGACTAATACCAAATCGCCTGTCGTCACCCAGCCCACCCAGCGCTGTTTTCCACTGTTGTCCATGCTCTGCCACCTTCTGGAACGACTGTCCCTGCTCTCTGCTACAATCTGCCATAACTCGCCTGTTCCTGCAGTGACCCCAAGACGGGACTAAGCCCTCTCTCCTGTGCTACTCTGTTCTCTCAGTGCATGGCTCCCTGATGTTGAAATCAGTCCCCTCACTGAGCTAAAAGGCCCCTGGAGACAGACTGTGTCTTGGTCATCTGTGTGTCCCCAGCACCCTGCACAGCACTTGGCCCAAACTGGGCATTCAGTGAGCTGACCCGCATCGGTGCATACCCACGCATCACTCCACAGATTCTGGATTCATGCCCTGGCTATATTTCTTATTGCCCTATTGTTCAGATGTGTCTAATTCAATACCCTTCCTCTGACTGTGCAGGAGGAAGAGTTTAAACAATGAAGAAAGAAGCCTTAGGCTGGATGCGGTGGTTCAAGTCTGTAATCCCAGCACTTTGGGAGGCCAAGGCAAGAGGATTGCCTGAGCTCAGGGGTTTGAGACCTGCCTGGGAAACTTGGTGAGACCTCATCTCTACAATAAATCAAAAAATAAGCCAGGCGCGGTAGCACGTGCCTGTAGTTCTAGCTACTTGGAAGGTTGAGGTGGAAGGATCGCCTGAACCCAGCAGGTCGGGGCTGCAGTGGCCGAGAGTGTACCACTGCACTCCAGCCTGGGTGACAGGGTGAGACTCTGACTGAAAAAAAAAGAAAGAAAGAAAGAAAAAGAAAGCAGCCTTTTGGCACAATGCCAGCAAATAGAGGGCAGTGTTTAGGAAAGCTCCCCCAACAGCCCATGCATGATCCCTGCTGTCCCAAGGGCACCCCCTACCTTTCTCAGGATCCTTCAGGCTCGAGTGGACCAGCTCCACTGCTTTCTCCACCTCCTCGTTGCTGCAGACATTGAGCTGGAGGGTTCTCAGTCGGTCACTGTTCAGGCTGTCCAGCTCCTTGACTCCATCATGCCCTTTGTCCTGGGGAGGAGAGGGGCACTGCTTCAACCTCTGTCCTTCCCACCCGGAGGCAGGCTTGGGAATGATGACTGCCAAGGCAGGAGGTGGCTCCAAGTCCCCGCCACAGCCTGGGCTTATTGACAACTGCAGACGGTACTCTCTGGAGGCCCAATCAGCCAGCACAGCATTCCAGCTAAACTTCACTTCTTTGTCTAAGCAGGGGTTGCATGTTTTTGTGGGTATCAGACAAGGGGGTTAGGGTAGCCTGGGGAGTAGAGCACATGCCAGTTGTTGCCCATGAGGGGATGTAAGCCCAGGGTTGCAAGATGCATAGATTTTTAAGCTAGTAATTGGGATTTCTGTGGGAAATCTGATTTTTTCAGTGTTGGCAACTTATGCACTTAAAACAACAACAACCACACTATGTCAGCCAAACACATCCACAAGGCACATATGAGCAGTAGGCTGCCAGTTTGCCACCTCTGTTCTAAGCCAAGAGCCCATCAACCCCAAAATTGTAAGAGGCCAGAGCCTGACTCTAATTCCGGCTCAGACACTAACCCGGCCCTGTGCACTCAGGGATGTCCCCTAACAGGTGCTCAGGTTTCCTGACTGTGAAACAAGAACATTGCCACCTGTCCTGACTTACTCAGAGTCACAGGATAAGGAAATAGATGATAAGAAACCTGTGAAACTATAAAGCACGACACAAATTCAGGTGTTATTAAACATGAGAAAAGCATCACTCATTTGGCAAACATTCCTGGGTCTTCCACCATGTCCCAGTGCTGTGTTGGGAACTGGAGACACAAAGATTAATAACTCAGTCCCTGTTCTCAAAGGGCCACGTTCTTGGGAAGGGGACAGGTGAGCGAGCAGACAACACAGCGAGTATCCTCTGGATGGAAGCTTGTGTGAGGGGGGAGCACGGAAGGAGGGGTGGGCAGGGGAGACTTTCCATATTTGGGCAGTGGCAACTGAGGATACTTACAAGAAGGGCTGTGGGGAGGGGTCACTCCAGGAAGAGGTAAGAGGATGCCACCAGAAGCCATCTCCCTGAGGCTGAAGAGGTGGGCGGGGGCCTGCTGGGGGGGCACTGGTGAGCTGCTGGAAGGCTTTGATAAAAGTGGGCGTCATCTGCTAAGCTTTCACTGTGCTGAGCACCATACTAGGCACCCACGTGCTTTGTCTCATTGGCCCTGCATCACAAGGCAGGCCATATGTCCCATTTCCTCCTGGTCTATGACACACATTTTCTTCGAAATGGGGATGAGCTACACACGATGTGAAAATTAAACATTGTCAGTCACAGTTTAATTGACAGCGATTTCTCTGAGCGGTGCATGGAATAATGATGCCTCTAACAAGAGGACTGGACTAACTGCCAGAGAGGGACATGATGGACATGCTGGCTCTCCAGCCCAGGGTATGCCCATGCCACACACAACTGGTACTGAGGCAAACATTCTGGGCAAGGGCAAGAGCAGGAAGGCCAGAGGTGGAAAGTTGTCTACAGGTTAGGCTTAGTAAGAGGCCTAAACCAGGAGAGCTCTTACCCTAGGACTGGAGAAACTGCATCATGCAATTTCAAAGGGACACAGGAGAAAATGACAAAAGGACCATGTCAAATGGGGCCAATGTGCTAGACATAATCACTCCAGAGAGAATACTCTAGCAGAACATGACCAAGGGAGCTAGCGTGCTCTGTGCAGCCACGGAGAACAGAGCCAGGACCAAGAAGTCAAGTTCAGCTCAAAATGAGGAGTGACTTTCACAGGTTAGAGATGGCATGGGCTGCCTGGGACATGTTGAGGCAATGCATGGTGGGGGAATTGGTTGGGGGTAGAGGCATATTTGGAAGTGAGGGTTGGGGAACGTGGTGCAGCGACAATCCAGGCATCAGATAGGAGATTGGGCTAATCTCCCTATAACATCCTTTCCAACCTCTAAAGGAAGCCTCCACAGTAGCCCTTTGAAAAAGCAATGTGGCGTGACTCACTGAGTCTCTGCCCAGGCCTGGCACCAGGAATGCCTGTTACACCCAGAGTCACCTTTACACAGAGCAGCCAGGCTGGAGGCTCAGTCAGTCTAAGGCTTGGCCCTGAAATCCCCTGGACATGCCAGCCTTCCCAAACAAGATGGCAGATACCAGACCTAGAGGAGAACAGATAGACCTGGAGCTTATGCTGTTGTCCCCACAGAGGGTTCCACCAAGAAAGAACAAATGCCCTCGTCAATTCAGAGTGGGAGGGTGCAGCGCCCAGAGACACCGGTCTTTTTCACAAACAGGACACAGGCACCGGGAAAACACGTGTCTTGCTTTAATATAGTCTTCCACACGATGGCTCTTCAAATGCCCCTTGGAGTGGAGTCTACAGGGTCTGAACCTCAGGAGAGTTGCTGGCATCTCTTAGAAGTTCAAGCATAAATGCATCAGAGATATCTGGATTCCCTTCTTCTTGGGACTTGGTAACCCTGTAGCCATCATTCAACTGCTCTCGGACCCCTACACAAGACGTCTCCTTGTGCCTCCAGCCAGCCAGCTTCATGACAATTCCCCTGTAGTCCGGGGGGGAGCCCCTCACTCCAGACCAGGGTCCCACATGAACTTTTAATTTGGCAGTTTGGCAATGGACAGCCTTCTTTTAGAGGAAACCAGGAGTCCATCGCACTGCCATTAGCTTCAGCCCTAGCATTCAGGCTCCCCAGGAGGAAACCCTCATCCTCCCACCTTCACCTGACAGACCTCCCCAGGAACCCTTCTTCACCTCTGAGCAGCCTCCACACCTTGCTGCTGACAGTAATGCCAGCATGTGTAGAGACTGCCAATTTGTCCCCAGCTATTCAAAGGAAACCTTAGCCACCCTCAGCCTGCTGGCTGCAGACTATGCTGAACGTCCCTTTTGAGATTCACCTTCCCTCAAGCCAAGACTATACTGTGGACCACACCCCTTTCCTGGCCCCAGGGTTTCTGTCTGCCCTCTGCAGGCCTCCAGAGTCTCTGTGCACCTCTGTCCTGCTGCTCAGAGACAAGCTTTTGGTCCTGCTGTGTTGATGCTTATGCAGCTGACTTGTTGATAAACCCATTTCTTTCTCTCATGATCCCTTTAAACCTTACCTGTGAGCTATTCTTTCTACCTCTGGATGAAATTTCAGGCAAATCTTGCAGCCTTTCCACTCATTCTCAGATAATAGACAGAGAGTCTCTTTGTTTTGGCACAAAGCATCCCATCAACCAAATAACCGAATAACTCCAGCCCAACCTGCTTTGAGAACCCAAACTCCCAAACTTGAATCCAGTGAAAAGCTTTCCCCTGTCCAGGCCTGATGGAGTATGGTAGTGGTGGTGGAGGTTGTCTTTCTCACTATTTTCTAGCTTTCCTCTCCTAGTCTTTTTTTTTTTTTTTTTTTTGAGTTGGAGTCTCACTCTGTCGCCCAGGGTAAAGTGCAGTGGCGCTCTTACGGTCACCCCAGCGTCTACCTGCTGGGCTCTGGCAATCCTTCTGCCTCAGCCTTCCAAGTAGCCGGAACTACAGGTGCGTGCTATCACACCTGGCTCATTTTTTTGATTTATTGCAGAGACGAGGTCTCGCCAAGTTGCCTGGGCTGGTCTTGAACCCACAGGCTCAGGCAATCCACTCGTCTCAGCCTTCCAAAGTGCTGGGATTATAGGCTGAGCCCCCAAGCCCAGCCCTCTCCTAGTCTTAATCTCTGACTCTTCCGAAGGTAGGCCCAAGGGCTAGCAAATTAGGGGGCAAGACTGTAGTCTTTTGGCGCTGCTTGCTGTCTGCTGCTGCTACCCTTGGGATGGCGGATGAAGAGGAGCCAGCTCTTCCTTCTGGGGGTGCCTCTGTAGATTCTGTAGAGATCTTGTTCTGGAGAACTCCAACAAGATCTTGTCCTGAAGACCTCCAGTGGCAGGGCAGTGTGTCACCCCCAGTCAGATCTTCTCCCTCACCCAGGCTCTGTGGTGTGCCCTTCTGGCCAGGGCCACGTGGACCCTGCTAGCCATCTTACTGGGTTGGTGTCCTTCAGGTGACTCCACACAGGGCCAGGTAGCTGTGTCCTGCCTGGGTAGGACAGCCCTTTCCCTGTCAACTCTCTGTGCTCTGCTTCCAGGTGAGCTGCTCCAGCCTCGTTCTTGGAACTTAAGACTTCTTTTGGTAATGTTAACATACTCTGTGGCCTCCAGAATCCAGGGCACAGATAGTGGGCTCTGCAGGGAGTTTATTCGGAGCCTGCCTCTTTTTACTTGAGACCAGAGGGAAACTATCACAGCACACTAACAACTGTTTCCAACTCGACCTTGTCCAACTCAATTTCTTACAATATCGAGGAGATGATGAGCTGATCCTGTCAGAAAGGCATCTATGTTCAGGAGGCCTAGCACCTCAGGGCAGGACACAAGGACCCCTGGCATATATTATATGTGAGCTTCTTATCACATGTGTTAGAAACACTGAGGAGAAAGTCCAGGCACTGTCATATTTAAGTTGGAGCAGGAGGAAGAGCTCACAAAGGAGATGGGGAAGAACTGAGAGAGCATGAAGTCAAGAAGGAAGGTGTTACGAGCAAGAGTGGGGATCTGTGCAAAAACTGCTGCTGGGGTGAGTGTGAAGTGCTCTGAGAAGTGACCAATACATTTGGCAAAGTGAGGCTGCTGGCATCCTTGACAAAGCCAGGTAGAGACCTTCAGGGCCCTTCCTGGTCTGGTCCTATCTTCCTCTCTCAGCTAATCTCCTCTTCCTCCACCAGAGCTCTGGGCTTCAGCCCCCTCAAGCTACTGGCTGGGCCTCCACCTGTCACCTCCACTCATTTCACGGGAACCTCTGTTTGTCCTTCCAGATGGTAACGAGACACCATCTCCCGTTAGGCCTTTGCTGTGTGATGCAAGATCTGCTCCCACGCCCCTTACCTCAACTACCCCCACCAACTCTGCTCGCGCCACAACGGCTTCCTAACCTTTCTCAAACACTCCAGGCACACTCCCCACTCTGGGGCCTTGTGTCCAGCTGTCCCCTCTTCCCCTGGACATCTGCAACACTGGTTCCTAACCTCCTTTGGGCGAGGGAGTTCCAATTCACCTTCTCAGTGAGGCTTTCTTCCCTCTTGAAAACGGAACCACCCCTCCACCACATTCACACCTTCTCTTTTCCCGCTTTCTTTTTCTCCACAGCTTTATAATATCATAGAGAAGCAGTTTCCTTATCTTAGTCCTTGCTATCTTCTCATCTTGGAATACAAGCTCCACAAGGGCAAGAGCCTTTCACTGGATTGGTATGTGTTGTATCACCAGCAGAGAATACTGGTAGCTCATCGTAGGTGCTCAATCAATATTTGTGAAATAAGTGAATAAATAAACACATAGAGGGGTAGCAGCAAAGCCTGATCCAGGTCAGATGAAAAGAAAATGGGAGGTAAATATATGAAAACAGTATAAACCAACTCTCTGGGGGTGCTTTTCTACAAGGGGGAGCAAAGAAGTGGGGAAGCCATGCACACAAGATGCGGTGGTGTAGGTTTGTGGAAGGGAGTGTGTGTGTACTGAAATGATCCAGGAGACAGTGTGAAGTCGATGCCATCAGAGGTTAGAGACATCTGCTGGAGCCAAGTCCCAAGATGCCCCAGGACAATGAGATCTGAGGCACAAGAGGAGGGCTAGCTGTAAGTAAGGGCAGGCAAAGTGTCTGGGTCTGGCTGTGGTCAGAATCAGTCACGTGGTTAACATCTCAGAACCAGATTGGAAACAAACTCCCCCTTTCAACTCCCATGGCACTGTACCCTAAGTCTCTGGTAGCTCTGACTGCCTTCTGGTTTGTATAACTAATATGAGATATCAGGTGGAGTTAGTCAAGAGGTAGATGCCAACAGACATAACCTGGCAATGATCTTGTTGGCACTTTCCCCAAATTATGGAATCATGCTGTAGGAGTGCAGGAACCTAATCAGCAGTCTGATCCTAGTAGTATTAAGTAAGAGAAAATTGAGGTCCAGGGAATGGAAGTGTTTGCCCAATCCCTGGGCTAATATCCTATCTGAAACTAGAACCCAAGACCCCAACTCCTTCTTGAACACTTTTGTGCAACACTTTTCTGTCCTGCACTGTGGAATCAAGGCAACAGCCCAACACAATGGCAAAGAAGCTGAATATAGGACTAGGGACTTAAAATGGTTTTGTGGCCGGGCTCGGTGGCTCAGCCTGTAATCCTGCACCTTTGGGAGGCTGAGGTAAGTGGATTGCCTGAGCCCGCGGGTTTGAGATCCGCCTGGGCAACTTGGCGAGACCCCATCTCTACAATAAATCAAAAATTAGCTGGGTGTGGTAGCGCGTGCCTGTAGTTCCAGCTACTTGGAAGGCTGAGGCGGAATGATCGCTGGAGCCCAGCAGGTCGAGGCTGCGGCCACTGCACTCCAGTCTGGGCGACAGAGTGAGACTCCAACTCAAAAAAAAAAAAATGGTTTTGTGGCATCATAGTTCCTGCCAGGCCCTGCTGAGAGAGGTCCACATTATGCAGAGAACCCAGCTCCAAGTATACCACACAACAGCCCAGAACCCTCCCCAGAAAGGTTCTCTCACAAGGAGGCGGTGATGGTACAGTCTTTTAGGGAACCAGTTTGGCAGATGTGAATAAAATCTAAAACCTAGGCACGGTGGCTCACACCTATAATCCCAGCACTTTGGGAGGCCTAGGTGAGAAGTTAACCCGAGACCAGCGGTTCGAGACCAGCCTGGACAACTTGGTGAGACCTCATCTCTACAATAAATCAAGAAAAGATCACTGGGTATGGTGGCGCACACCTGTAGTTCCAGCTACTTGGAAAGCTGAAGTGGAAGGATCACCTGAGCCCAGCAGGTCATGGCTGTGGTGGCTGTGAGCGTGCCACTGCATTCCAGCCTGGGTAACAGAGTGAGACTCCGACTCAAAAAAAAAAAAAAAAAAAATCTAAGACCTCTCCTCCCTTCCTACTAGCACTTTCACATCACCAAAATTTTCCTAAGAATCACCAGTGAAAGCAGGCAAAGATGCACGTGCGCGGCAACTCACTGTGACTTTGTTTATACAGGTTGAGCACCTCTAACCCAAAAGTCCAAAATCCAATATGCTCCAAAATCCTAACTTTCTGAGTGCCAACATGACACTCACAGGAATTATTCCAACCTTCAGATCAGGGATGCTGAACTGGTAAAATGCAAATATTCCAAAATCTGGAAAAATCTGAAATTCAAAACACTTCTGGTCCCAAGCATTTTGGATAAAAGATATTCAACCTGTAATAACAAAAGTCACAAATAATGTGCATTTAAGTTTCTTTGGGATAAGAGATTGGGAGGTTTCACTTTTTTATATCATATACTTCTATATTGTTTGAATGTATTATAAATATGTAGTATTACTTTCATAATTCAAAAGAAGCCAAGATAAAAAGAACAAACAAAACCTTCTCTGGTCTGGAATGATAGTCAGATCATGACAATGCAAACTACTTCATTTTTTGTACTTGCTTATATTATTGAATTTTTTACATTGAACAGATATGAAACTTTACAAAGATATCAAACACAGTATAAAAAATTCCTTCCCTGGATTCCTACTGCCTTCAAAAGAAAAATGTCTCGCCCACTAAGGAGAGACAACAAGTGGTTCTAAACATATTCTTCTCTTCTTAACAGCAATAGAATGCCTAACTTTTTAGGCAGGGTATATATTGTCTCAGAATACCCACTACATTTTCCAGCCTCCCTTGCCACCAGGTAAAGCCATGTGTCTAAGTTCTGACCAATAGAACGAGAGCACAGGTGATATATATGCAGCTTCTAGGTCAAGCCCTTCAAAAACAGGAATGTGCACAAATTAAAACTACACTGAGATACATTTTTCACCCACCAGACTCAAAAAAAGTCAAAAGTTTGAAGCGTACCATGTTGGTGAAACTGTGCGGAAATAATAGGTACTCATACCCTACTGGCGGGAATGTAAAAATTAAACAACTCCAATGATCGGAAAATTGGGAATATGTTTAAAAAATGACAACATAGTTTATTTATCCTCTGAACTAAGATCAATCTCACTTCTAGGAATTTACCCTAAAGATAAACCCCCCAACAATAAAAAAAAAATACATACACACCAGGTTATTCACTGTGGCATTATTTATCATTGCAAAATATTGAAAACAGCCAAAATGCTCATCTACAGGAGAGTGATGAGGCAAATTAGGGTCCACTCCTCTATGGAATATTGCGAAGCTGTTAAAAAAGTGAAGAATATCTCTGTGAAGTCATAGAGACAGATTTACTATATATTGTTAATTATTTTTAAGTACAGAAGAGTATGTGCAACGTGCAAACATTTGTGTCAAACGGGGGCAATGAGGCCAGGTGCAGTGGCTCAGCCTGTAATCCCGCACTTTGGGAGGTCGAGGTGAGTGAATTGCCTGAGCCCGTGGGCTCGAGACCCGCCTGGGCAACTTGGCGAGACCTCGCTTTCGGAGGCTGAGGTGAGTGGATTGCCTGAGCCTGAGGGTTCGAGACCCGCCTGGGCAGCGAGACCTCATCTCTACAATAAATCAAAAAATCAGCCAGGCGTGGTAGCGCATGCCTGTAATTCCGGCTACTCGGAAGGCTGAGGCGGAAGGATCGCCGGAGCCCAGCGGGTCGAGGCTGCGGTGGCCGGGAGCGGCCACTGCACTCCAGTATGGGCAACAGAGTGAGACTCCAACTCAGAAAAAAAAAAAAAAAAAAAAAAATGGGGGCAATGAAATAATGAAGTGGAAAAAATAGGGGGTGGAGAGTAACACTACTATCAGTGTACCTCTTTGTATAATTTTGACTTTACAATCTTGTTAATGGTTTACGTATTCAAAAATTAAACTACATCAACAAGAATAGAGGAAACAAAACAAACAAATAAGCACAGTATTTCAAATAAATAATATAACGACAAAGAAAAAAAACCAAGAATCCAAGTAGCTTTTATTTTATTTTGTTTTTTGTTGTTATTATTTTTTTGAATTGGAGTCTCACTCTGTCACCCAGACAAGAGTGCAGTGGCATGATCACAGCTCACTCAGCCTCAACCTCCTGGGCTCAAGTGAGCCTTCTGCCTCAGTCTCCTTTTTTGTGCTATGTTGACTAGGCTGGTCTCAAACAATCCTCTCTTCTTGGCCTCCCAAAATGCTGAGATTACAGGCATGAGCCAATGCACCTGGCCTCCAAGTTGCTTTTAAAAACAGTACTTTGTATACTTTCAATCAATAGCCAAAAACCACTCTAAAGAAAACTTAAGTTTCACTGTGGTGGCCATGGAGGTGCTCAGACCTCCCCCTAGGAAAGCCTGCTGCAGGAACAGGTGACAGCCACACCTTCACAGCCTCTGCACTTTTGCAGCCACTGCAGCATGAATGTCATTGCCACACATGCCTGGGCTGCTCTCAACCGATGGCCAAACACGGTAGAAACTCTGGGCCTCTCCTGCCTGATGTCAGACTCCTCTAACAGGAGACCTTTGCTTGGGGATTCCCCATGGTCCCAGCCATGACTCTCAGACTGCACTACAGTCTGAAGCTCTGCCTCCCTGACCCACCATCCTTCCAATTTCTTTGCACAGAACTGTATTGCAGTCAAAGACTTTCTCTGCCTTTTCCTGTCCCCCTCCCCCTTTATCCATCACAGGCATTTCCCTAATCAATTTCTTACACATCTACTCCTACTTTGGCATTGGCTTCTTGGAGGATCTGAGCTGACACACCTACTTAGTAGGTTTGCTGTTTGTGATGGTATGAATGCAGCAAGTATGAAACATTTTGTGTGTATTGTAGGATTAATCAAATGAGTAAATACATTGATATAGTTAGGAATCAGGGCTCTAACTGCAAGAGGAGGAAGAAATAAATATGGAATGAGATAAGCAAGGAAGAAAGTTGCTGTGCTGAATTGGAATAGGAGGGCAATAAGACCTCATGATTTATAGAAAATAAATAAATCATAAGGTTATACTGATTTCAAATCAATGAGATAGATATAAATACATATAGTGTGTATATATAGGTGTGATTATATATCAACCTTCTAGCTCTGTCCACTGAGAGGGATGGGCATCAATAATGCCCCGTGCCCTAGAGCACACCTAATGCCCAGATCTTGGTTTCCAAATCCCTAAAAGGAATGAGGTTAAAAACTCATATCTATACAGAGATATGTATGTGGAAGTTCATGTTAGCATTATTCATAATTACAAAAAACCGAACTTTTAATCCAAATATGCATCAACTAGTGAATGGAAGTTTTTTAAAAATGCAATATATCCATTCAATAGTACAACACTCAGGAATAAAAAGGTATGAACTACCGTTGCATTCTACAACATGGATGAATCTCAAACCATTATGCTAAGTGAAAGAAGTCAGGCACAAAAAGCCATGCATTGCATGATTCTGTGTATTTGAAGTGTCCAGAAAAGGCAAATCTAAATAGACACAAATCAGTGGCTACCTAGGGCTAGAGGTGGGTGCAGAGAGTAACTGTAAATGGTCAAGCGGGAGAATTTGGGATGATGGAAATGTTCTAAAAGTTGGTGCTGGTGATAGCTGCACAACTCTTTAAATTGAGGGAATTATCCACCACTACTTTTGCAGCCTCATGTCCCAGTGCTGCCCTTCATGCACCCTAAAGTCCACTTGATATGTCCCAAAGAAGGCTCATGCTTTCAAGTCTTTGCTTGGGCTGTTCCTTCTGTCTGGTAGGTCATTTCTCCCAGTTACCCGCTATGATGGAATTATTTATTCCTCATGGCCCAGGACAAATGTCACCTCCTCTGTCATGCCAGAATCAATCCCTTCCTTCTTTGGACTCTCATTGAATGTTCTTGCACATCCCTGAGAATCCTCTTCATTCTAATTTTCCAGCTGTGTCTATGCACGGCTGTCTCTCACCACTGGACAGTGAGCGCCTTGGGGGCAGGGACCAGGTCTTATTCTACAGCATCTAGAAAAGTGTCAAGTACATCATTAGCATTTGGCAAATGGATGGGTAGATGAATGGATGAATAGATGGATGAAGCTATGAAGAACAAGCGAGACTGAAGCCACTGGAAAAGGTACAAGCTGTTTTAAGTAACAGATGAGCCAGTTTTTAAGAAAGAAACTTTTAAAAACTATAACAGTGACTATATGTAAAGAACAATGGTGACGATGACCCTTCTCTTACCTTCATCAAGCAGCCAGCAAACACAAGGAAGCCTTTTGAATGCAGATGCTTGGCCAAAGAGAACCCAAATCCAGAGTCACAGCCTGTGACCAGGACAGCTTTGCTGCCAACCTGTTTTAGAAGGTCAGATCCCATGTTAGGAACCTAAGGTCCTGAGTGACCAGGCCTCCCCACCCTCTGGGCAGTAACAATTAGTGCTACCTAAGTGGTTCAGGCCTGGCCTTCCCAGCTTGGTTCTTGCTGTCTGGAGAAGCACCGCAGTATTCTTGGACTTGGAATCAGGAAACCAGGTTCTAACCCAGACTCTGACGCCAACTACTAAAGTCGTTTGGGGAAATTACTTCTGCATTCAGGATCTCAGTTGCCTCATCTACAAACACCCACGTTACAAGTGGGAAAACAAGTATTTTTAAAATACTCAAAGTAGTTAGTGATAGACCTGGAATTGAAACTAGGGCTGAGAAATTGCAGAGTCTAAACTCTTTACCCTAATTTGCTGGGAGGAGGTAGGAGTTCTGGCTCCCCACCAGGCCTCCACTGATACCTTCCTGGCTGGGACGGGTTGGAGTGCCTCGTTACTGTCTCCTTCCCACATGTTTGAGAGCGTGTGATCTCATTACTGATGGGGAGCTTTGGACTTTCTCACAGTAAGTGAGAAAGTGGCTCCAAGTGCCCTGGAATCACTAAACCCCTACTCTGGGTTGGGTATCTCAGGTCCTGGAGGCCTAGAGGGAAGGGATCTGACCATCTGACTGGTTCCCAGGTAGCTGGGCTTCCACTCACCGGGTTCACCTCACTGGCATAAGTCCGACGACCGACGGGGATAAAGGAAGTAGGGCAACACAGTAGTGGGTGTCTGCAAGAGAAAAGGAAGCTGTGAGCACAGGGCTGTTATCCAGTCCTAGACCTTGTACCTTGGGCAGAAGCAACTCGAAGAACCCTCAACCACCACCAGCCTAAAGCAGTGTTTAGTGTCCCCTGACTCCAGGTTCCTGGAAACAACTTGCTGATACACTGAGAAAGAGACCCTCTTCCTGCCAGGGTTGCCAGGCAGGTAGAAAGTGAGCCAGTATTTGCAGTGGCTGTCAATGCTGCTGTATAGGAAAAAGACTTCCTGATAATAAAGCCAGTCCAGAAGCTACATTTGTCGGGAGGCCCTGCCAAAACTTGACTATCCTGTGTCCCACTCCAATAAAATTCCACTGTCTGGCTTCCAAGGTGACAGAGATAGGTAATGTTTCAGACTAATCCAAGTGTGAACTATTTTTTTAGCTACATAGCTTTGTGAAAGCCTTCTGCAAATTCAATGTCTTAACATCCAATAGGTTAAGCTTCTTGGTAGTTATTTCAACTAAACTTTTTATATTGAAATAATTGTAGATTCACATGCAGTTAAGAAATAAGACAGAGAAATGTCAGGCACCTTTTACCCAATTTCTCCTGAAGGTAGCATCTTGCAAAACTGTATTGCAATATCACAGCGAGGATATTGACATCAATACAATTAAAAACACAAAACATTTCTATCACAGCAAAGATCCTTCATGTTAAACCCCTTTTATAGTCATGCCTACTTCTTTCCCACCCATACTCTCTTAAATCACTAATCTGCTTTCCATCTCTATAATTTCGGCATTTCCAGAATGTTATATAAATGGAATCAAAGAGTATGTAACTTTTGGGGATTGGCTTTCTTCATTCAATACAATTTTCTGAAGATTCATCCAGATTGTTGTGTATTGATAATGTGTTCCTTTGTATTGTTAAGTAAAGCTCTGAGGCATGGGAGTACCAGTTTGTTTAACTATTTACCTATTGAAGAACATCTGGGTTGTTTCCAGTTTGGGGATATTATGAATAAAGCTGCTATGAACATTCTCATACAGATTTTTGTGAGAACATTTCATTTTTAATTTTCTTGTATAAATGCCCAAGGGTGTAATGGCTGATATGGTAGTTGCATGCTTAGTTTAGATTTTTGGTTTTTTTTTGCCAAATTGTTTACCAGAGTGACTGTAGTATTCTACATTCCCAGCACCAATGTATGAGTGACTGTTTCTCTATGCTCTTGCCAACATTTGATTGTATCACTATTTTCTATTTAACCATGCTGAAAACATGATATTTTGTTGTGGTTTTCATTCACATTTCTCTAATGTTAATGATGTTACACATCTTTTCATGTTTACTTGCCATCGGTGTTAGTTCATTTGGGCTGCTATAATAAAATACCAAAGACAGGGTGGTTTAAAAACAACAGAAATTTATTTCTCACAGTGCTGGAGGCTGGGAAGTCCAAGATCAAGCATCCATAGACTGTGGTGAAGGCACACTTCTTTTCTAGACAGATGTCTTCTCATTGTAACCTCACATAGCAGAGAGGCGAAGAGTGTCTCTTGGTCCTCTCTTATAAGGGCACTGATCCCATTCATATGAGCTCCACCTTCTTGACCTAATCACCTCCCAAAGGTCCTACACCTCCTAATTCCAATACCTCGGGGGTTAGGATTTCAACATATGAATTTGGAGGGAACATAAACATTCAGACTATAGCACCACCTGTATATCCTCTTTGCTAAAATGGCTCTTTATATCTTTTGACCATATTCTAATTAGATTGTTTATGCTTTCACTGTTGAATTTTGAGAGTTCTTTAGATATTCTAGACACTAGTCCTTTTTTTATGTATGTGGTATGCAAATCTTTTCTCCTAGTCTATAGCTTGCCTTTTTAATTCTTTTAACAGGGTCTATTACAGGGGAATAGAGTTTCATTTTGATGAACTCTAATCTGTCCTTTTATGGGTCATGCTTTTGGTGCCAAGTCTCAGAAAACCCCCAAACCCAAATATTTTCATCCATGTTTTTTTTTCTGAAAGTTTTATAGTTTTATGTTTTACATTTTAAGCCCATAACCTATTTTGAGACAATTTTTGGATAAGATATGAAACTTAGGTCGAAGTTCTTGGATTTTTTTTTAATGTCCCAGCATTGTTTTTTGAAAATGGTATCTTTCCTCCACTGAATTGCTTTTGCACTTTTGTTAAAAATCAGTCAGGCATATTTGTGTGGGCCTACTTTTGACTTCTCTATTCCATTTCATGGATCTATGTGCTCCCATCTTTTCTTTTTCAAAATTGTCTTAGTTATTCTATTTCCTTAGCCTTTATATGTATATATTTGAGTAATCTTATCTTTGTCTACAAATAATCTGACTGGGATTTTAATAGAAATTGTGCTAAGCCTATATAACAACTTGGGAGAAACAGGCATCTTTACTTTGTTGAGTTTTCCAATTGTGAATACAGTATGGTTCTCCATTTGTATAGATCCTTGATTTCTTTCATCAATGTTGTCTAGTTTTCAGCATACAGATTGTATACATGCTTTGCTATATTTACACCTAAGTATTTCTTTTTTTGTGTTAGCAACTATAAAAAGTATTTTTTTAACTTGTATTTCCACATGTTCATTGCTAGTACCTAGAAATACAACTGATTTTTGTGTGTTATCGCCTATACTGTGACCTTGATAAACTTACCTATTAGTTCTGGGAGATTTGTGTGGATTCTTTGGTATTTTTATATGTAGACAATCATGTAAACCACAAATAGAGACAGTTTTGTTTCTTCTTTTCTGATCCATATGAGTTTTATTTCCTTTTCTCGTCTTGTTGCACTGGCTAGAAATTATAGCACTATGTTGAGTAAGTGATAAAAGCAAATTTCCTTGGTTTGTTTCCCATCTTAGGGCCAAAGTATTCAGTCTCTCACCATTAAGCATGATGTTAGCTCTAGGCTTATTGTGGATGCTCTTTATCAAGTTCAGGAAGTTCCCCCCATGTCTATTTTTCTGAGATTTTAAAAAATCATAAATGGGTGTTAGATTTTTCTTTTTCTGGATTGATAGATAGGATTATGCATCCCTGGAACAAACTCGTTTGTTCTGTCTTACTCGGCTGGTCTTTTGGCCTTAGAGAGCAGAATTTTGTTGGGGCTTTTTGTGTCTGAGCTTATTGGCATTTCTGGGTTGCCAGCTTCTTCAACTCCAAGTATGGGATAGATGGAGCAAAAAGGAAAACCTGAAGAACTCCTGAGGTCTCTACCTAGTCTGCCTTCTTCTCTCCACCTTTCAGACTCTTTTAAATACGTTATATATTTATTATATTGTATATACTTTATATATGACTTATATTTTATATAATATCCAGGGTTTTTAGTTGTACTTAGCAGGAGGAATAGAGAAAAGTACAACTACTCCATCTTCCCAGGAGTGGAAGTCCTGTTAGTTTTAAAAGAAATATTAAAATAGTAAATGATAAGTGGAGGAGGTAGGAGTGAGTAAGCAGCTGATAATAAGGGAAAATGGGTGGAAGATAGACTTGCTTTTTCCGTATACCATTCTGTGCCATGAGTTCTGTACCTTGTGAATATATTACCTATTCAAAATATTGTTTTAAAATAATTCACAAAAATGTGTTATCCAGCATTCTTAAAGAACATTAGGTTCGCAGAAATGAGGGTTCACTAGGAAAATCTGCCAAGGTAATCCCCTGTCCTTCTGAAATGTCACAGAACAGCCTCTTTGAATTTTAAGTCCTTGTGCATGGATGGTCTCAAGTGAGCAGAACAGTGTGGTCAGCACACCCAAAGTCAGTGAAATGACTTTACCCAAAAAGAATCTTCTGTTTTCCCGGATGATCCCTGGCATTTCTCTGAAAAAAGAACAAGGTGCCTCTAGTAGTACCAGATTTTTGTTCTTGTCTCCTTAAGGGCCACCCCCTTAACACTACTTGTCATTTTAAGAAGAATCAAAAAGGTTTTAGCACGAGAAAGAGCTTATTTCAGACTGACTTACTACCTGACTTTCCCTTACCTATCTCCCCTGGCTTCAGGGTGCTTCTCAATTTGGAGGGTCCTCCAGCCTGGGAAGATTTAAGCACCTCAATTCTCAGACTTTAGTTAACAAAACCTGCGAAGTTTGTTAACATGCAAACTCCCAGGTCCCTCCCATTGACATTCTGAATCAGTAGGAAAGAGTAGCCCCTGGGAATCTGCATGCTCAATTCATCTCAGGTGACTCCAGAACAAGAGGTCCTGCTGAAAGAGCTGGTAATCTAGGTCCAAAGCAGGTTTCTTGGGTTTTCTTCCCTGGTTGTCAAAATCACTTGGGAATGGTTGTATGGTTATGCTATTTCAAAAAAGTTCTTATTGTTTAGAGATAGATACTAAAATATTTGCAAATGAAATACCACATCCAGAAATTCCTTCAAAATCATCCAGTTGGGATGGGGGAGGAAAATGGACAGAGACATAGATGAACAAGACTGGTCATGTGCTGATCATTATGGAAGCCTGGGTGAGGGGTACACCAAGGATCAAGACACTTTCTAATTCTGTATGTTTGGGATTTTCCATAAAATTATGTTTAAAAATCACAGGGGGAAGGGCATACCTCATCAACAAGGGTACCTGCATAATGAACATTTGTATACCTAACCCTGAATTGTACCCCACATTTTTTTTTTTTTTTTTTTGAGTTGGAGTCTCACTCTGTCACCCAGACTGGAGTGCAGTGGCCGCTTCCGGCCACCGCAACCTCGACCTGCTGGGCTCCGGCGATCCTTCCGCCTCAGCCTTCCAAGTAGCCAGAATTACAGGCATATGCTATCACGCCCGGTTGATTTTTTGATTTATTGTAGAGATGAGGTCTCACTGCCCAGGCGGGTCTCGAACCCGCGGGCTCAGGCAATCCACTCACCTCAGCCTCCCAAAGGCGCGGGATTACAGGCTGAGCCACCGAGCCCGGCTATACCCCACATCTTTAAAATTAAAAAAAAAAAAAGAAAAATAAATAAATAAAAACCACAGTGAGGCTTTTTAAACTGTTCCTGGGTCTGGCCTGATCCCTCACCAATTAAATCAGAATCCCCAGGGGTGAGGCACGGGAATGCTTCCCCTACTGTGCTCTAAGTGATTGTAACATGTAACCAAAGCTCAAAACCACTATCTTAAAAAAAAAAAAAGGCTTTTTCCCTTAGGGGTTTCCCATTAAAGTCTCTTGACTGTCAAAGCTCTAATATCTCTGCAAACATAATCAGCTCTAAGCCACAGCCCAGCTCAGTTATGTCAAACACTGCTGTTTGCCTTCTAATATCCATTCTTTTCATCTGCCTCACTAACAAAATCTAGACTTTTGTCTGGATGTTGTAATGTGCCCAACTCTTCTCAGACTACCTTTGCTGGTCACATGACCTGCCTCTGGCCAATAAGATACAAGCAGAGAAGTCCTGCAATGATTGCTGGGGCTGTTGCTTTCCTGATGCAGGTGCTGCTCCTCCCTGCCTCTATGCTGCCTTGCTTCTTTCTATCTGAATTGGGGCTGGAGGTGGAGGAGCATGATGGGACCCTAAGACGAGAGCCGCACCCAGGACAACAGAGCAGAAAAAGTCAAGGAGTCTGGTCCCCAGAAACCACACCAGCCACGGACTTCTAGGGGTTTCTGCTACTTTTAGTGAGGACAGTCCCAACTGATACACTGACATACCAGGGCTAAGAGTGCCCCTGAGGGATTAGGCCCAAGTCCCATCATATAAAATAGCGTGTCTTAGTTGGGCATAGTGGCTCTTGCCTTGGCAAGCCGTCTTGGCAGGAGACGGCTGCTTGAGCTCAGGAGTTTGATATCAGCCTGGCAACACAGCAAGACCACATGTCTACAAAAAAAAGTCAAAAAAAATAGCAGGGCATGGTGGTGCACACCTGTAGTCCCAGCTACTGGGGAAGCTAAGGTGGAAAACTCACCTGTATCCAGGAGGTTGAGGCTGTGGTGAGCCCTGATCAATAGATTGAGACCTCAACTCAAAAAAAAAAAGAAAAAAAAAATAGCGTGTCCCCTCTGACCAGGAGGCTCCTGCAGTGGCAGCAAGCTGCTGGTCAAGGAAGCCACTGATACCAACAGCTATGCAAGTTATATTCAGGACAGTCAGTATATTTTCTGAAAAGTGCAGCCCCAAAGGGGTGGCTGCCAGATTCAGAAAACAAGAGCTTCCTGACTTCTGCCTCAACCCAGAAGCAGAATCAGTCGGAGCACAAGAGGTGCAATATGCCCCTTCCCCAAGGGCCTGCAGAAGAACCTGCTGTTCCTCAGAACCCTGGCGTCTAGGAACCTGCCAGACTGCATCTGAGAACACTCTCCGTGCTGGCCAGGGCATTAGTTCTGGCTTCTTCTCTGTCTTACCAGTCTGCATTTCTATTCTTGTATTGCACCAACCACAAATCAGCAGCAATAATCAGTAGCCCAGCTTTCTGCTGAGAGGAGACATGAGTCAATTTGAATCTAACAAGATGAGGTCTAAGAGGGACAATTGTCAGTGGCACAAGCAAAACTTGGGAGAAATATGGCCTCACAGTAACAACTACGGAAAAATTTAGTTGACCATGAATCACAAGCGTGATGTGAGCCTGGACTGCACAGGAAAAAAACCAGGATAAGGGAAGCAAGAGCCCTCCTCCACCCTGCCCAGGCCAGGCTGCCCTGGAGTCTTGTATGTCACAGCTGGGCGGGCAAGCTGAGCAGTGGTGTGTGTACCCAGGACCCAGGAGAATGGGGAGGATCCGGGGTGGGGAACCTGTCTGTAAGCCACCTGCCCCAGAGTATGCCAAACCCTTCTGGCAAAGCCAGAAATCTGAAATGTGAGTGCAGAGTCAGTAAGCAGAGTGGGTTGTCAGGGCAGGGGCTGGGGCCATATCCAGCCACTCCTGGTAGGTTTTCATCTGGACAAAGGCATATATACTTGGTAACTCCTGCTCCCAGACATGTAAATAGTAGTGAGGGCACGCATCTTAAGAAGGAGCACAGGCCAAACGGACACCATCAGAGGGGGACCTGGATGCCGAATGGGAAACCACGAAAGATGAGCAATGAGAAAACATGTGGGTGGAGTGAGAGTAGGCAGGTGGTGAGCGTTGGGGTGGCATGGGGTCCCTAGGGAGAAGGGATTAACTTGTTTAGTGTGAATGCAGAGGTAGACCCAAGAACAAGGTGGCATTTACAGGAGAAAAGATTTCTGCTCAGTATGTAGACTGTATAACAGAGCTGTCCAAAGACCGGAGGCCTGCTGTGAGAGGCACTGATCTCCCCATCACTAGACAGCAGGATGGGGCTGCAAGGTTTCTTGTTAAGGATGCTATTGGCAGGATTTGCCCAGAGGTGGGGACTGAAGCATGAGGCCATTACCAACTGAGATTCAAGCCAAAGTTTCCTCGCTCCCCCACTGAGACCTCCTGTCAGATCATTGTGACTACCCAGCTTCCTTTTTGCAGCCAGGTCTCCCACCTGCACCCTGAGGACATTTAATGTACTCTGACTTGGCTCCGCCCCTAACCAGCCCACCTCCCAGGCCCCTCCACCTAACCAGGTTACTTTTCAAACCATCCAGAAGATTCAGAATTCCCTTTGACAACCTTTCTTTCCCCTTAAATGAGCCAGCAGCTTGATTCATGCCTCACTTCCCCTTAAGTTCAAGACAAAAACCTTTGTGAAAGTATTTTAACTTTCTCTGGGATTGTTTTCTCCCCCAGAAAAAAAATGACCTCCAGGAATCTATGAAAGTCACTTTTGAGACAGATCTTGCCATTTTTATAAATCAGACATTGGAAAAAACTGCAGAAAATCACCTTCTTTCAAAAGTCCTTTTACAGAACCAAGCTCCATTCCCTCTTAGATGACAATGGTCTCCTGCGTCTCTGCTGAGGGGGCCATTCTAAACTCTTCTCACATGGTGTCCTCAGTAGTTGAAGCCCCATCTCCAAGCCATTCCTCTGTATCCCCTGTAAATGCATTTAAGCGAATGTTGCTAAAAGCCTAAATGCATGTTCTTCTAAGCATATTTACTAGCATAGGAAATGCTGATTTTCTAGCTCCTGGAACTTTGGATTTAACCTGACACTCAATTTCACTCCCCTCAAAATGACAGAAAGAGAAAAGTATTTCCTATTTTTTCCTTGCTCAGCCTGTAAAAGAGTAAAATGCTGCAGCAGAGTCCACTAAATTCCCTTTGGAAAAGGCAATTCCAGAAGCTCTCAAAGGAGAGCTCCTAGTTTAATTTGTATTTACTTAAAGGCTGTTCTACATCATACAAACAACTCAAGACACTGCAGGACATTTTAGTTAACTGTTTTTATGTGCAAAATTCTAGATTAGTTATCCAGGTCCCCAAAGTAATGAGATATATGAACATAATGTACCTCCCCACATGATGTGCTGAGAAGGGCAACACCACTCAGCCATGGGCTCCCTGCCAAACATGCAGACTTGGACCTAAACACGAGGAAACAACACCCAAACCCAAACCCAAGCTGAGAGACATTCTACAAAATAACGGACCAGCTCTCTTCTGCACTGTCAAAGTCACAAAAGACTGAAGAACTGGTCCTGATAGTAAGAAACCAAGGAGATATGACAGCTAAATGCAATGTGGGATTCTAGTTTGTATTCTAGACCAGAAAAAGGTCCATCAATGGGCCATTTGGCAACATTTGAACAAGGACTATAGATTAGCTAATAGTATTATATCAAGGGTAATTTCCTGATTTTGGCCAGATGTGGTGGCTCATGCCTATAATTCCAGCACTTTGGGAGACCAAATTGGGAGGATCAATTGGGGCTAGGAAGCCAGGAGTTCAAGACCAGCCTGGGCAACAAAGCAAGACCCTGTCTCTACAAAAAATAGAAAAATTAACCAGGCATGGTGGCACATGCCTGTAGACCCAATTACTCAGAAGACTGAGGCAGGAGGAACTCTTGAGCCCAGGAGTTTGAGGCTGCCACCACACCCCAGTCTGAGTAAGAGTGGAACCCTGTCTCAAAAGGGAGGGGGGGTAATTTCCTGATTTTGATCATTGCACTATGGTTTTGTAAGAAGTTAACATTTGAGGAAGTTAGGTAAAAGGACCTGGAAACACTTTGTTCTATTTTTGCAACTTTTTTTTTTCTTTTGAGTTGGAGTCTCACGCTGTCTCCCAGGCTGGAGTGCAGTGGCACATTCACTGCTACCCCAGCATTGACTTGCTGGGCTCCGGAGATCCTTCCACCTCAGCCTTCCAAGTAGCCGGAACTACAGGCACGCGCTACTGCACCCAGCTAATTTTTTATCTGTTGTAGAGATGAGGTCTTGCCAAGTTGTCCGGGCTGGTCTCGAACCCACAGGTTCAGACAATCCACTCGCCTCGGCCTCCCAAACTGCTGGGATTACAGGCTGAACTGCGACTTTTGTATAAGCTTATTTCAAAATGAAAAGGTTTTTAAAAAGTAGTTATGAAAGATACTCTTTTCTGCCCTGTGAGCCCTGGGAAGTTCTGTCTTCCAAGGACACCTTTGAGTTTCCTCTTCTGGGATACTCAGGTACTGAGACACATCTTTGCGAGCCAGGCCTCACCACCACCTACATTATCCATGTGTGACCCTCGAGGCCACCTCCACTCTTGGTTGCTTACCTTGCTCCATTTTCTCTGTCATAGACACTTAGCGTTTTTCCTGGGAGCTGTGACAGGGGTCTGGAGAGGCGGGCGGCCAGCATTGTAGCAACAGGTGATAGAAGGGCCCTCTTTCTCCCAGGGGTTCTGAAACACAAAATGCACCCTCAGCATCTCTTTGTTGCCTTCAGGGGTCCAGTCAGGGGTCATGTTTCCTTCGGGCTGTTAAAGTCAAATTGGGCTGGTCTGTTCAACCCAGGTCCAGTCCTGGTACAAGGCAGTCTCCTCTGAACCTCCTTCCCAAGCTACAGCCTCATGATGGGAATAGTCAGGAGTTGGGGTTTCTGGAAACCTGGGCTCTGGTTTTGGCTGCACCAACACATTGTGCAACCCTGGACAAGTCATCATCCACTGGTAATGTAAGGAGGTTGGTCCAGATCAGTGATCCTTAAACCAGGCAATTGTTAGGAGCCTTAGGGAACTCACCCCTCAGAATTCTGACTCAGTTAGTCCTGTTCCCTCATCTATGTTCCTCATACCTTGCAAAACATCCAACTGCGGTGACCCAGGACATCAGCCTTCACTCCTGCTGATGTGTCCACATGCAGCTTGTGTAGCCCCTTACCACACACATATCACCTGACTCAGCTCTTCACCTTTCTCCCCACCCCAACAAACCTGGGGGCTCTGGCTCTGAGGCTGAATCCATCAAAAATGTATCACAGCACAGAGTCTGGAGCTGCCAAATGACTCTTTTTTTTTTTGGTTTCTGAAACCTGTTGCTATTTCACTCAAAGCACGATGCATAGGCACTGGGACTCCCAAGGACTCTTCAGGGCTGTTGTTTGTCATCTTAATGCCTTGTGCTGGACTTCATTCTCTGCAAATATTAAGTCTCAAACTTGAAGCACTGCTCACTTGCCTTTTGGTGTGGGAACAGAAATGGCTTAGGGAGGCAGGTGCTGCTAGGGGAAAGACAAGCACCCATGGGAGTGGGGGGCAGTCTCCTTAGCCTGGAGACACAAGGGATTATCTGCCCGGGGTGATGGGGCACAGATGGTTTAACTCCTAGGGACCAAATACATAAGATACTGCCACAAAATCAAGATGCTTGCACATCAATCTGTATGTAATCTTGGAGAAATTTTTCTAACCCTTGAGTCTCCTCTCAAGGGCACTGCCCTCTCTGCATGGGAGAGAGGTATTCCCACTCAAAAAAAAGAAAGTACTCCCACTCAGAAAATGAAAAGAGAAGGTAGCCGGGCTCAGTGGCTCAGCCTGTAATCCTGTGCCTTTGGGAGGCTGAGGTGAGTGGATTGCCTGAGCCCACGGGTTCGAGACCCGCCTGGGTAGGCGAGACCTCATCTCTACAATAAATCAAAAAATTAGCCAGGCGAGGTAGCGCGCGCCTGTAGTTCCGGCTACTCGGAAGGCTGAGGCGGAAGGATTGCCGGAGTCCAGCAGGTCGAGGCTGCGGTGGCCGGGAGCGGCCACTGCACTCCAGTCTGGGCAACAGAGTGAGACTCCAACTCAAAAAAAAAAAAAAAAGAAAAGAGAAGGTACTCCTACAACAGTGTGTGCATCCTTGTCCTGATGCTGGGCTCGCCAGGCTGCATTCTGACATGACTACTTGCAGAGCTGGCTGCCCTCCCATGGGTTAGCAGCAGGATCTCTTCTAAAGGGGCAAGTGGCAAAGCATCCACAGGAAACAGGAACACAGGAGGTGGGCCTCAGGCAGGAAAGAGAACTTGTGCATTTCTGGACATGAAGCCTTTGTGGGTCCTTGGCATTACCAGGTGGGAGGAGGAGATGGTCCTATCTTTACCTTAGTGATAAGGAGGGAAAGTTGAGTTTGGGCAGGGAAACATCTTATGCAGAGACCCCACACTGAAAAGCTTAAGACCAGCCCTTTTTGGTGCCAGATTCCAAAGTCTGAACATGGGCAGCCTGCTTCCGAAGTGTTCCATTTGACTGATTTGGCAAGTCTAGTATTTTAAAAGACAATATAACTAGGCAGCTGAGTTATGCTTCAACTCAATACAAGCAGCTTGCACCTACTATCTTAAAACTACCCACATCATCTTTGTCAATTTCCTGGACACTATGGCCATTTGAGTTTTGAGATCCCTAACCAGATATATAGAGACTATATGATTCCTTGGCCATTTCTCTTCTGATCATTTAGTCTTGCTTGAAAGTTCCAGCCTAGCTCAGCTCTGCATGCTAACTGCACAAGTTAATGGAAGCTCCTTTGAGGTCATGCAAAAGGGAAGCCTGGCACTTTAATCTTTTGTTTTGATTCTTCAGCTAAGACAGAAAAGATGATTTATTGTATACTTGTTACAATCAGCCACAACTCAATGCAGAACTAGTTCAGAATGTCACAGGTCCAGAGCAAAGGACCAACAGGGACTGTTTTGATAGGGAGCAAGGTGGGTCTCTCCGAGGTGGTCTCGGTGATCAGATGGCAATGAAATTCTAGATCCATTGAGAGGAAAGTTAGATAGCATGCAGTCTGACAACTTGTACCATCATCCTGGGCCTGTGGCATTCCATGTTTCTGCTCCTGTGGCCTCCATGGGTGCACAAGCTAGTAGTTCACTTGGACCTCTGCCTCATCTTTCTTCTTTTGCACTTCAGTTTGTGTGTTCAGTTCTTCTTCCACTTGGCTCTCACTGCAGAGAGGTTTCTAAGAAGATATAACTAAGGCCGAGAGCAAACCTGACAAGTATTAAAGCCCTCCTTCAGACATCTAACATTCCTTAGAGAGAGAATCATTCTGGAACAAAAGTCTAAAAGAATTATATAGGAACATCAAGTGGTATAGTACCATCAAGTGGTATAGTATAGTATGTTCTCATCACCATTTTCTCACAAATGCAAATATGACACTCATATAGCTTGTTTCACAGAGACCTTCAATAAAAGTCAAGGATTTAACTGTACAACCCAGTTCAGCCAAGGCACAACTAATGGAAACACCTTGTTTAGTCTGAGACACAGTCCAGTCAGCAGATTAGACTTGGGTGATGGCCATTTCTCCTCAGATAACACATCACAAACACTCTCTGCAGTGGTCATCTCTTGGGGAGTCTGTCCTGCTTACCTGGCCCCCTCCCCTCAGGGTCACTTCTCCACAGAGGATTTGGCCTCTGCAGTTGCAGCTGGGCCTTGAGACCACCCTCTTGGCCATGGAGGTCTGGGTCAAGGAGAGACACCAGACCCAAGATGACCCTATCATTCTGTCCCCTGGCACTGTGAAAGAATGCAAACCGACCTCTGTGGGGTGGGGACATGTGGTTTGGCTGCTGGAGGAGGGTGGTTACACTATATTGGGCCCTGAAGCCACAGCACAGGAGAGAAAGCCAATCTGCAGAGAGAGAGACAGAGAGAGAGAGAGAGAGAGAGAGAGAGAGAAAAGAAATATTAACAGAGGTGAAGGGAGAAAGAAAAGCAGCAGCAGCAACAATAGCTTCCCTCCTGTCCTTCAGCTTTGTAAGGCATGCTCTGTTTTTACTCTGTTGTTTAAGCATACTTAAAGTGTCTGTTACTTGAAGCCAAAACAAGGCTGAGGCAAGAGGAAAACTTGAGTGGAGTTCAAGGCTGCAGTCAGCCATGATCGTGCCACGGCACTCCAGCCTGGGCGACAAAGTGAGACCCTGTCTCAAACATCTATCTATATGATTCACATGCTGCCAACTCCCAAGTGTTTATTTCTAACCCAACCTTCTCCCCTGAACTCCAGACTTACATAAATAACTGCCCATCCAACATCTGCACTTGAATGTTTAGCAGGTATCTCATATTTAACCTTTCCAAAACTGCATTTGTGCTATTGTCCTACAAACTCGTTCCTCTAAATCTTTCTTTCTTGCACATTCCAAGCCCAGCTGTTAACACTGATAATATCACTTTTACATTATATCTAGGATGCTCTGTTGCCATCTTAGTCTAAGCCTCCATCCCTTCTTGCCTGGATTTTGCTATAGCCTCCCAGCCTCCACCGAAACTTCCCTTCAGATTCTGCTCAACATAGCATGCATGATCCTATCACTTCTGCACCAAAAGATTGTCAGAATAAAAGCCAAAATCTTTAGAGATGACATACAAGCCCTGCGTGTTCTAGGTCCCCATTACCTCTATGACTGCATCCCACTGTTTGCTGACTGCACTTGGTCCCGGTGGCCTTCTAGCTGTCCTTGGAACATGCCAGGTCAGCTCCTTTGCTCTTATTGTTCCTTCTACCTGGAACACCCCTCCCCAATATTCACAGGACTAATTCTCTCACTTCAGTGTTTCACTCAAATGTCTACTCGTGAGATATCCTTGACCACCCCATCAATCCCACCCCCAGCCTGACATTTTCTGTCCCGCTTCCCTGCTTCCATCTTTTTTCCCCCTTGGCACTTAACCACATTATAACACTTTAGGTACTGTATTCATTTAGCTTATTTGTTGTCTTTTAGTCTTATTAGAATGTAAGCTCTTGGATACCAGCAATTTTTGTCTATTGTGTTCACTGTTGTATTCCCAACACATTAAGCAGTACCTTGCACACAACAGGCACATAATTTTTAAATGAATTAAGAGAGTTTAAGCAAAGAAGTGCCATGATCAGACTTATATCTGAATAAGATAATTCTCACTGGGTTAATAACAGATTGAGGATGGACAGGAGCAGAAGCAAGGAGACCAGTTAGAAGGTATGGCAGTAATCTAGGGTCACAATAGACAGGCATACAGATTGTGCACTGCAAAATCCCAGTGAGATGCGAAAAGGTGCTCCTTAGAAGTGTATGAAGAGGCTGCCAGCTCTGGCAGAAGCTACGGAGGTGATCAGAATTGGTCAGTCTGGCTTTATTTTGAGGGCTGAGCCCACTACCATTTACTGACAGACAATGTGGGAAGTGACAAATTAAAGACACAGTCAAGATTTTTGGGCCAGAAGTAAGAACTGACATTAGAACAAATGATCAAGTGCTATTCATAAGTGCTTATCGAATTGCAAATCAGAGTACACAAGCTAGGTGTCTCAGTCCTCACCTGGCCCCTCCAAATCACACTTCCAACTATACTTTTCTCATCTACCCTTATTAAACATTTGCTACACCAACCCACAGGCCCTGCGCTTTTCCATTTCCATACCTTGCTCATCCTACACCAAACCTGACTTCTGCATCTGGACAAGTCCCAGTTGGTTCAAATAACACCTCCTCCAAGCTGCCTTTCCTAATCTCCTAAATCAAAAAATCATTTTTCACCCAGTCTCCTTCCCTCTGTGCCTCTGTGACAGCACTGCCCCAATCAGGGTCCTGTTAGAGGGATTTTTGTTTATAACCATTCAACCGCCAATCCCCACCTGGACTGTGGGACCCACGTGTTGAATCACCGTCTGCTAGCTCTTCAAAATATCTATTCAGGCGCCTGACAGGAAGCGGAGGCTCTATAAATGTTTGTTGAGTGAATGTGAAAGCCACACAAATATCGAAGATGAGCCTCCTTGCCTTTCAGAGGTATATCTGCCCTGTGCAGGGCCTGGTTCCAAAGGGTCTGGTAGGAAGACGGGCATTTGCTGCGTCACAAGGGATCTTGGCAGCCGAAGGCCTGCAGGTGGCCCTCCGTAATGGAATATGTGTCTCTGCAATTCCTCAAAGTAGGAACGGCAGGATGACTCTGCATCAGCTGACAATGGGCAGATTCTGGCTGACTGGCTGGAAAAACCCGCATGGAGTTCACGCCGCGCGCCACGCCAAACCCTCCCCCAGCAAGACACACACCCAAGGCGCGCAGACCGCCAGCCCCGGGTTCGGCTGCCCTGACTCTCACGGTCCGGGCGCGCGCCAGCACGCAGGTCGAGCGCCGGGACGCCCGAGATGCGCAGGCGCCGCCGGGCTCCGCGCCGTGAGCGGCGCAGCCAATCCCAGCGCCGCGGTGCCTAACTGCCGACCGGAGGCGGAGAGCCTAGGGGGCTCGACCAGGGCCGCGCTCCCCATTGGCTGAGGCGGCACCGCCCAGACAAAGCCCCATTGTCGCCGCGCGGGTGCACCGCCGTGGCTCGCGACCCGGCCTGGCCTGGGCCCACCACCACTCCACCACTCCGCGTCTGCCCCCGCGGCGCCTCCACCTGGCTGGCTCCTCCTCCTCCCCCAGCCCTACGACCCCTCCGGTCTTCCAGCAATCGCCGGCTCCGGTCATGCTCGGGCAGCTGGACCGGCGGCCTGACCGCTGTCCAGCATCCTTTCCGAGGGCGCAGCGGGCGGGGAGGGCGCACTCCCCAAACTCCCGAGAACAGAGGGTCGTGAAGGACGCGGAGGGAGGAGGAGAGACGCAGGACAGAACCGGGGAGATGCGCCCCGGAAGGGAGCAGTGTCTAGAGCCCGGGGATGAAGGCAGCACTACTGGCTCGGCCTTTGACTACGAGGTGACCTTGAGCCGGTTCCTTCCCTGCTTGGGACCTGGGCACCCTTCTGTACAGTGCGCTGGCAGGAAACGATGAGTCCCAAGGGTTTCAGTTCGGAGCCACAGGGCCGCGTGTTCAACCCAGGGGCTCCTGTAGGGCACATTTCCCGAATAATAAACGCCAGACTGCTGCTGGAGACGCGGACAGAGGAACCGGTGGAGGTGGCGAGGGTAAGGACCACCTGGAGTTGAGACAGGTCTGGTGGAGACCCGTCCTCCTTCCTACCTTTAATTCCGCTGTGGCTGCAGGGCTCGGCCTACAGGGCGCGATCCCCTCTTCCCCGCCCGGGTTCCGGCTACCGGGCTAGGAGACCACGCGAGGTCTCCAAACCAAACCCAGCAGACGGCGCTGGGCATCCCGCCAGAGCTGCACAGATGCGGACCCCTCCTCTTACCCAAAACCAAATTGGCAGGGGGCTCCGCCGCGGAGAGCTCGGCTGGTGCGCTCGCCTTAACCCGGCGCTGCGCAGGTATCCGTGCTCCTGGCCTGGAAGACCCAGTGGGGGCGCCGCTGCCGTTTCCTCCTCGAAGTCCCCCTACCGGCTCTCCCACCGCCTCCTGCCTTTGCCACCCGGATGCGCCGACACACTTCGGGTGCGCGCGTTAGGGCGGCGCCGGGCGGGGCCCGACGGCGGGCGTCGCGGGGGCGGGGAGTGCTCCCGCGCCGCCTCCTGCGCCCTCGGGCGCGCGGCCTGGCTCTCCTCCCGCTGAGGTCGCCGGAGTCGCCAGACACCCAGTGCATCCCTCTGGTCTCTAAGCCGGTTGCAGATCTCCCCCACCGCCATCTCTCTCCTGGACTGGAGGGGCTGGGAGAAGGGAGAAGGGCGAGGGCAGGGAGGAGAAGGCTCCGCTCCAGGAAATGAGGAATGCCCTGGTGAGCATAAGGCTCCTTCGAGGTCCTGTGCATATTTGCTGTCTTTAGATAGTGGGTTGGTTTTTAATTTTTTTTATCAGATGAAATTATCTAAAGATTTGATTCTGCGTGGTCCTTAAAAAAATAATTTAGGGATGCTGTAGCGCCGCTTCCCAGAGTCGCAACGATAGGACATCAGAGGGCGATCGGCCACAGATCGGGCTCCTCTCTTAACCTGCAACCCGCTCCCCAACCCCCTCTCCCGCCACCGGGAAGATATCAGGGCAAATTAGTAGCAGAACTATGTTTAGGTACATTGCAGAGAAGGGCTGAATGGAAAAGGGTCAGGCAGGTGCAAGCAGGACTAGGCTGGTGGGCTTTTAGGAAATCTGTCAACTCCACTTTATGAGCTTCTTGAGGGCCGAGGTGTCTTTTTTGTTTATTCCCAGTTCCTGGCACATAAAGCCTTGAAGACTGGGAGAATCATGAAGAAGGGATGCACTTTGTTTTCTGTACCCATTTTACAGACAGACTCAAGCCAGAGTATATCATACTACAGCCATAACAATAAGTCACTATACTTAGTCACCAGGTTTCACTTTGAGGAAATGCATTGCTGGTGATGTTTAATGATTAATTAAGGAATAATTAATCTTTCCACTTAGGAAAACCACAGATTCTGACTTTGGACTAAGAATTCAATGAAATTATAGTTCTATTTATGGAAGACAAAGAAAGGACATTTGACCACTCAGGTTACATCAGACACTTCCAGTGGCTGACCTCACATCTTCCCATCCCAGCTTTGCTGTGGCAACCGGCTCCCGACAGGTATAACCTGAGAGCACCTTGCCTCCTAGCTGTACCTGGTATCACCCTGCTTCAGGCTTCTCTGTCACTCTGACCCTTACAGTGACCCACTGCCCATTTGGATACATGAGTAAGCCTGGAAGTACAAAGGAATTCACACCTCATGGGACATCCTTTGACCAGTGGCAGACAGGAGCTGGTGGGAAAAGTATCTGCTCTTCCACTCTTCAGGTGGACAATTCTGATACATTCTATACAGCTCCTACAACGAAAGCCTCCTGGCTGCCCATAGTAGTGACCAACTTGATCAATTCAACAATACACCCTTGGATTGCCTTTCTCTTTCCCTCTTCTGTGACTCTTACCTGTCCTCCCCTCCTATTCCTTGGGATTTTGTTATATAGCTTTGAAATGATTCCAAACATATAGTTGTTATGTGAGTAACATATGTTTTGCTGTGATCAGAACATGGAGTGAACTCCCCCTCCAGGAGGAATGTTGCATCACACCTTCAGACCTTACACATGAGTTATTGATCTCAACTACTGGTTTCCACCTGAAGCATATATAAACCCAAGATTTTGAGAGCTTATGCTGTGGCTGGCCCACTCTCTGTAAGTCATCTAGCTATTCCTGAATAGCATCAAGGAACCTTGTGTATTTTCACAGATCTCTGATGGGTTGGTCAAGCTGTCTTTCCCGAGAACCTCTCAGAGAAAGACATGCCTCAAACTCTGACTAGACTTTACACCAATAGAAGTCTGTTTCCATCCTAAGTGACCAGCTGAACTTGAATAATTGGACTCTAAATGAAACTGGAACTCAGTCATGATGTGGTTAATGTACCTTACCTATTGAGTGTACTCTCTGTGAGATTTGTTCTTATCATCCCTCCACTTTTTAAGAATTGTGGCCGGGTTGGGTGGCTCAGCCTGTAATTCCAGCACTTTGGGAGGCTGAGGTCAGTAGATTGCCTGAGCCTGTGGGTTGGAGACCAGCCTGGGCAACTTGGCAAGATCTCGTCTCTACAATAAAAAGAAAATATTAGTCGGGCGTGGTAGCTTGCACCTGTAGTTCCAGCTACTTGGAAGGCTGAGGCGGAAGGATCGCTGGAGCCCAGCAGGTTGTCTCTGGGGTGGCTGTGAGCGTGCCACTGTACTCCAACCTGGGCAACAGAGTGAGACTCCAACTCCAAAAAAAAAAAAAAAAAAAAAGAATTGTGAGGCCGGGCGTGGTGGCTCACACCTGTAACCTCAGCACTTTGGGAGGCCAAAGAAGGAGGATTGCTTGAGCCCAGGATTTCAAGACCACCCAGGGCAAAGTAGCAAGATCTCATCTCTACAAAAAAATTTTAAAAGCTGGGTGTGGTGGCGCATGCCTATAGTCCTGGCTATTGGAGAGGCTGAGGAGGGAGGATCACTTGGTTGAAGCTGTGGTGACTCATGATGGTGCCACAACACCCCAGCCTGAGGCAACAGAGTGAGATCTGACTCAAAAAATAAGAATAAAAAAGAATTGTGAAAAAGAAAAACATCTCTTTGTATAGCAGTAAACCATTTGATTTGTGAAATCTTACTTTGATCATCTCCTTATTTAAACCATACAAAACATTTATTCCCCAGATAAATTCTTCAAGTCCTTGCTCAGGCTCTGCTGTTTGGAGATTAAACCAACAGTTAATCGGAAAGAGGCACCTCGGCCTGCCTTTCCCAGGTCCGCCTTTCCCACCCCTGCTAACAAGATAGTCATTTGTTTGGTTTGGGCTCTTGCTCCCAGTTGCCCTGCCCTCCAGGGCATCACTAATAAACTCCTGGAGATAGGAAGGAAATAGCAGGGACTCCCAGGAGAAAGAGGCAGCTGAAGGGTTGGGACTAGGCTAAGAGTCCAGACACAACCATTCTCAGCCCCAACTTAAGCCTTTCTCTTCCTCCTAAGATTCTGGCTGCTGCCTTTGGAACTGGAGAAACCCTCAGCTGTGAGGCTGAAAACACAAAGCAGAGACTATGGGAACCAAGTCACTGCCACACAGCATGTGCCAAGATTCTGTCTCCTTCCCCTCACCCCTGTAAAAGCAACTCCTCTCTGCCCAGGTACAGGTCTCAGGCCAGGGTCTTCAGCACCTAGCCCATCTCTCTTCAACCCCCAGAGGGTGCAGTTGCTATTTACCAAGCTAGGTTTGGGAGAGAAACAGCCCTTGTCCCTGCCTTTAAGGAGGGAATAAGACAGATAAGTAAGCTAAAGGAATTATTAGATATCCTGTATGTTTTCTAAAAGAGTAGCACAAAAGATTCTCAGTCAGAATGAAGCACCCCTAAAACAGCCTACTGCCCTGAGAAACCATGGTTTCTGAGAAACCAGTCCCTGGCTCAGCCCCTAAATGCCTCCTAGCTCACACCCTTCTCCAATATCAGCTCAAGTTAATCATTGCCATCCCCCCACCACCACCCTGCTAGATCTGGTCCTGCCCCATCTCTGGTCTTGACCCTCAGTGTATAAGTGTCAGTACCAGACAGTGCGGATTAAATCTTGCTCTTAGCCAGCCTCCTCCAAGACCTCTAAGACCTCACAGTGCTGCACACTGTGCTGAGTTCTGCAGGGGGATAGAGAGCAATAAACTATCCACTGCCCCAGGCCCCATAGGTCTACTGTTTGTTTTGTTGCAATTGAGTTTTCTTTCCCCCCCAAAATTTATTTTTTTAGAAATCATACCCTTAATCTGCAGAACTTTAGAGGCATCAAGTTGCTTTTTCTATAATTGACAGTGAAGGAAAGAAGCCCGGAGTATTATTCTGTGCTGCTTCTAAAACAAAGCTGTGGTGCTCAGAATCCAGTGTGTTGAAAAGAGCCTTTGATGGCTGATCCTAACGTGATAGTAATACTGAATTCCGCAGATGAGCTGCCTTTTTCCTGCAGTGAATGAGCAAGTAAAACAAGTGCTTGACCTTAAAGGGAAAAGAGGGGCAGCAACGGGCACGAGCGTCCTCACCCGCTTTCTGTCTCTTCACCCTAACGTGTTTCATTAAAATGATTGTTTAAGCCACAGCATTTTGCATGTAAGGATTGGTTGTTTGGAAGTTTAAGCAAAATTCTTTTGAAGTAATTGGCATCCTTGAAGAGGGAACAATATGAGAAGATAAAAAATCAATTGTGTCCCACCTCTGCCCATCCTGCCGTAAGATGCAGCAACCTGTAAAATTCATTTATTCATCAGTTCCCATTGCTTGAGCCCTTATCATATCTGAGAGATTGTGCTGCATTCTTAGCCCAGACCTTTTTAGAAATGAAGATCAGGTCACTCCACCAGGTAAAGATCCATGGCCAGCTCAGGTGCTTGCTGAGGCAAACGGAACATGGACTGGGGAGTGGAAGAAGATAGTCATCAATACCAGCTATGACCACATGACCAGTTATAGAAACAAGGACTATAATTGTCACGAGTGTTTCTTCTTTATTTTGTTACGAATATGTTTGTGTGTGTATGTATAACAAATATCTGTGTTTGCTTCCACTTCTCATCCCTTTATCATGTAACATAAGATGTATGACTTTACCTCATTATATTTAATATTGTTAACTTTACATCATAGTATTTAGGTTACAAAGTACTATGGTAAATCAATGCAGGGTCCCTGTTTTCATTAGTACTACATCTTAGCAAGCGATGACTGATCACCATGTACCAGCCACTGTGCCAAGTGCCTTCTCTGCATCAACTGACTTAATCTTGCAGCAATCCTAAAAAGTAACCTAAGATTATCCCCATTTTGCAGCCAAGGAAGGTGAAGGCTAGAGAGGTCAAATAACTTGCCCATTGCAACACAATTAGGCGGTGGCAGAGGCAGATTCTACCCATGTCTGTCCTCCTCCAAAGACTTTGCTTTGAGTACACCATTAATTGTCTTGAGGCTCTTTCTTTGAAGAAAGGGATTTTTTAAAAGTCCAGTTTGGAGTATAGACTATTTTAGAACCAATTGGGTATTATTTCTGTGAGTAATTCAACAGAAGCTGGAATTGCTGTTACACAGAAATTTCTCTCATAAGTACACTACAGATGCCAATTTCTGATCCCCTCAATGAGAACTTATAGGTTCTGGTTGACCATATAAACTCTGAAAGACAAAAATATGTGACAAGAGTCTCACCGCTAAGTCTGATTTAAGTTTCTGGATATCACAGTCAATTTTTTCAAAGAAAATTTAATATATCAATAAGCTGTTTTTAAAAACAAGATACAAAACCATGTACTTATTTTGGTTAACTCTCTTCTCAGTGAATGCGTATTATTTGTATTTCTGCTTCTTGCTACCAGGGACAGAGCCTGCTATTTCTTTCTTTCTTTTTTTATTTTTTCGAGTTGGAGTCTCACTCTGTCGCCCAGACTGGAGTGCAGTGGCCGCTCCCGGCCACCGCGGCCTCAACCTGCTGGGCTCCGGCGATCCTTCCACCTCAGCCTTCCGATTAGCCAGAATTACAGGCATGCGCTACCATGCCTGGCTGATTTTTTTTTATTTATTGTAGAGATGAGGTCTCACCAAGTTGCCCAGGTGGGTCTCGAACCCGTGGGCTCAGGCAATCCACTCACCTCAGCCTCCCAAAGGCGTGGGATTACGGGCTGAGTCACCGAGCCCAGCTGAGCCTGCTATTTCAAAAAAGAAATTGAATTGCAAAGCTGCTGCCTCTCTGTTTGGGGTTCCAGCACCTCTTTCAGAGGTCCATTCACTCATCCCAATCCCCACCCTTCCATCACAGCCTACCCAAGGCATTTCCTTCTGCTAGTAGCTCTCAGGTTCATCCTCCTCTCACCTTAATTTGGTGCAGCAAGTCTCAGTTCTATCAGCACACAGGATCCTTCCAAGCTAGCGACCAGCAGATGCCCTGAAATCCTCTTAATTCTCATTAACAGGATGTAACAGACACCTCTGGAAACCTCTTCTAGGCTTTCTGTGAATTTCAATGCTTCGCTTTAGCAGGAAGAGGAAATTCTCACACATGTGATAAGTAAAGCTACCTGTTGATAAAATATAATATTGGGGGTTCTGCATGTTTGTGTGCTTGTCATTGAGCAGGCAAAGTTCAGCTTTGTAACTGTTTGTTTTAAGCTTAAAATGTCTGTGAGTTTGGCCCTCTGACAAGCAGAGGGTCAAGGGTAGATGCTGCTACTTAGGCATATGTTTAAAATAAATGATGCCAAAGGGCAGCCCCAGCTGACTCCATCTTGAGCTCTCCCTGCCAGGTATGTGAGGGCATAAATTAGCACAGGAACTGTCCTGAACAGGATGAGAAATATTCAGAGAGTGCACTGAGCATGACTTGGAATCAGGACCTAATAAAGATTTCCAGATGGCCAAGCGGCTTTGATCAGGGACACTTGCAAGAAGGTAGGGCTAAAACCACATTCCTTGAATGTCCCAACAAAAGTAAGGAAGAATATGTCTGAAATACACAGGATCCCTTAGGGGTCTTCTTAGTATTACCATACCCTGTAATAAAGTCAATGGAAAATTACAACGACCCAATGCAGGCAGGACCAATGGCCCAGACCTTTTAAGGAATGAAGGTTTGGTCACCCCCACCAGGTAAAGATCTACGGCCAGCTTAGGTGCTTGCTGAAGACAAACGGAACATGGACTGGGTAGTGGAAGAAGATAGTCATAAATACCAGCTACGGCCATGTGACCAGTTATAGAAACAAGGACTATAATTGTCATGAGTTTTCAAATTTTGTTATGAATATGTGTGTGTATGTATAACAAATATCTGTATTTGCTTCCACTTCTTTTCCCTTTATCATGTAACATAAGGTGTACGACTTTACCTCATTATATTTAATATTGTTAACTTTACATCATAGTTTTTAGGTTACAAGATCTCAAGGAAAAGATTAAACATCACCTAAGGACTTTGCACCTTCTTCCAGGGAAAGCGTTGGTTGTATGGAGGATAGTTGTATCACGTTAGAAAGAAGTATGATTTTGTTATTACCTTTATTTGGAGACTAAGTATGAATTAAGGAGATATGTATGGGTGCCAAGTTGACTAGGTGTAGACTTGCAATGGTTAATTTTATGTGTCAACTTAGCTAAGCCATAGTGCCCAGATATTTGATCCTTGTTCTAGATGTTTCTGTGAAGGTGTTTTTTGGATGAGATTAACTTTTAAACTGATGGAATTTGAGTAAAGTAGTTACCTCCATAATGGGAGTTGACCTCAGACAATCAGTTAGAGGCCTTAATAGAAAAAACTGACCTCCCCAGGAAGAGAGGGAATTCTGCCAGCAGACTGTCTTTGGACTCAAACTGTAACTTCTCCCTGAGTATCCAGCCTGCTAGGACACCCTGCTGATTTTAGACTTGCCAAACTTCTACAGTTACATGAACCAATTTCTTAAAATCCATCTCTTTCTCTCTCTCTCTTCCTCTCCAGGTAGATAAATGTGGATATAGATGTAGATGATATAGACATAGATTATGCAGATATAGATATATAATATATATGCTGGCTCTGTTTCTTTGGGGACCCCTGACTAATAATACTCACTCAGTGTTCTGCTTCCCTGATTGAACCCTAATACAGCATTGAAACAGATTTCTCTACTCTGGAATTGGTCTCCAGGGGCCTGGAGCACACAGGTCAGAGGTAGGGGACTGGTCTCAGGCCAAGCTGGGACATGGTGAGACTTGCTTCTTGTCCTTTTTTTCCCCTGAGGTCTATGCCATCACTGCCCTCCAGGTACTCACAGCCCAGGGTGGGGAACAGACACATGTGCAGCTTACCCTGTTCCCAAGCAGCTTTGGTCAGGTGATATAAGTTAGGCATAAGCATGCAGCTCAGAAAGGATGGAAGATGGGACTACTCCTTCAGGTCAGGGCTGAGGAGCAGGTTTCATGGAGGAGGTGACTGTCTTGGATCTCAGATTCAAAGATAGGTGGGATATTTTTCCTCCAATTTTTTGTTTTTAAAATGTTTAAACTCACAATGGAATTACACAGCCATAACGAAGGACAAAATTATGAACTTTGCAGCAACTTAGATGGACTTAGAGGTTATAATACTGAGTGATCTATCACAGAAACAAAGAACCTAGTATCACATGTTCTCATTCATAAGTGGACAACTATCGTAATACTATAAGAAAGGGATTGGCAGTAGTGGGAAACTGCCAGGGAATGGGGAGCATACTTCATCAACAAGGGTACCTGCATAATGAACATTTGTATTCCTAACCCTGAATTGCACACCACATATTTAAAATAAATTTTTTTTGAACATTTGTATTCCTAACCCTGAATTGCACACCACATATTTAAAATAATTTTTTTTTGAACATTTGTATTCCTAACCCCGAATTGCACACCACATATTTTAAATAATTCTTTTTTTCTTTTTTGAGTTGGAGTCTCACTCTGTCACCCAGATTGGAGTGCAGTAGCCACTCCCGGCCACCGCAGCCTCGACCTGCTGGGCTCCGGCGATCCTTCCTGGCCTCAGCCTTCCGAGTAGCCGGAATTACAGGCATGCGCTACCACGCCCGGCTAATTTTTTGATTTTATTGTAGAGATGAGGTCTTGCCTGCCCAGGCAGGTCTCAAACCCGCGGGCTCAGGCAATCTACTCACCTCAGCCTCCCAAAGGTGCGGGATTACAGGCTGAGCCACCGAGCCCGGCAAAGTAAAATTTTTTAAAAACAAAATAAAATGTTTCAACTTACGGAAAAGATGAAGGACATAGTGAACACCCGAACATTCATAATCAAGATTCATCAATTGTTAACAGTTTGTTACATTTGCTTTATTTCTCTCTATATACACATATACATATACTTACATATACATGTTGCTGAATCGGTTGAAAGTAGCTACAGCCATCATGACACATCACCTCCTAACATTTCAGCATGTATCTCAAAAGGACAAGGCAATTATCTTGGATAACCATGATATAATTGTCATATTCAAGAAGCTTAAATAATTATCTAACGTTTTTGTTTGTTTTTGTTTTTTCTGAGTCGAGGTCTCACTCTGCCACCCAGTCTGGAGTGCAGTGGCACAATCACTGCTCACCACAGCCTCTATCTCCTCGGCTCAGGTGATTCTTCCACCTCAGCCTCCCAAGTAGCTGGGACTACAGACGTGCACATCATGCCAGGCTAATCTTTTGATTTTTTTCTTTGCAAAGACGAGGTTTCACTATGGTGCCAAGGCTAGTCTTGAACTCCTGGGCTCAAGCAATCCTTGACCTCCCAAAGCGCTGGGATTGTAGGTGTGAGCCACTGTGCCTGGCCTATATCATCTAACGAATCTATATTCAAATTCCTTCAATTGTCCTAATAATGCTCTTATAGCATTTTCCTGTCAATCAAGATTCTAATCAAAGACAATCATTTGCATTTAGTTCTCATGTCCACTCAGTTTCCTTCAATCTAGAATAGTACTTTTCCCTTTTCAGGGTGGGGTAGTGTCTTTCTCACACCGTTTCATGAGTCCAGGCCAGTTGTTCCATAAAAGGTCCCTAAATCTGGATTTATCTGATTATTTCCTCATGATGGATCTTGGGCTAAATACTTTTAACTTAACTACTATTAATACCTAGGTGATGTTTAGGAAGAATTTGGACAGGCTGAGGTGAAGGAGGAAACAACAGATATAAGGAACAGCAAGAATTGTGCTCCTTAGGTGTTAAAAGGTCCTGCATGTCAGGAAATCACTGTGGTCCTAGAAAGGGAAGCTATATTGAATGATATGGGGTATTGGGGGCCGGGGGATGGGGTGGGCAGAGGGGAAGCATGAACCAGAGAAGTTTGGTTCATGGTCACTGGTCTTTGTTCAGAGGCCACTTAGAGGCATATTAACTTTGCATAAAAGAGTCTCAAAGACCAAAAAAGCCTTCAAGACCTGAAGAAATGGTAGAGTTCCAGACCCCTGGAAGAGAGATTTTGAACAATGGGGCCTTCCTAAGCATCCCCCAAACTGCAACCTATTATTCATTGGCAAAATGAGAAATGGAAAACCTCAATTAAACAAAAAGGAGTGTGACTACTTTTAGTGTCATTCCCCGTCCTTTCACTTGTATTTACCAGCTCTGTCATGGGACATTTTCCTCAGAGATGCTTCCTTCAGCCTCTTTCATCCTTTTCCTTCCCTTCTCCCCTAACTACTTACCCAAATGCTGTCTATGCACCTCTCACACTCAGCTGCCCAGTCCAGCTCTCTGTAGCCAGCCCTGCAAGGGGGCAGAGTAGGGGAGAGGGGAGTGGGGAGAAGGCAACAGACAACGACCAGGTCCCCAGGGGGTGGCTGTCAGGACCATCCTCCCAGGCAGCTTCAGGTGGAAGCCTTGGGACATGCCCAAAGGCCCGCTTCGAGACGGCTCTGTCCCAGGAGGATGATGTGGGCTGTGACTAGGACTCCAGCTGTGGCCCAAGCCAGTGGCCAGACTGGAAGGAGAAGCATGTCGACATGAAGAGGCTGAAGAGATGAGGCTGGGAATGACTGTGGGGAAATCTGGGAAGCTTATCTCCTGTATTTAATGTGTCTACAAGAGTGTCCTTCCAATTCACAGCAGCTTCACTGGGAGATAGGTATCTTCTTTTTTTTTTTTTTTTTTTTGAGTTGGAGTCTCACTCTGTCGCCCAGACTGGAGTGCAGTGGCTGCTCCCGGCCACCGCAGCCTCCACCTGCTGGGCTCCGGTGATTCTTCTGCCTCAGCCTTCCAAGTGGCTGGAACTACAGGCGCGCACTACCACGCCCGGCTAATTTTTTTTTTTATTTATTGTAGAGATGAGGTCTCACCTGCCCAGGCGGGTCTCGAACCCACGGGCTCAGGCAATCCACTCACCTCTGCCTCCCAAAGGCGCGGGATTACAGGCTGAGCCACCGAGCCTGGCTGACAGGTATGTTCTTAAGGTGATACAAACGCCTCACAGTGTGCCTTTTGTGGGAGGCCCTGGCCAGCCAGAGTACCTCTGGGTTGTCCTGGTTTAGTGCTGCCTCAGAGCTGAAGACTCCTGAGGCCAACTTAGGGTATCTGGAACCTCTCCTCTTCCTCCTTCACCAGTCTCCAAGCAGGAAGAATTCAACTTACCTGTCACAATGTCCTATTTCCTCTCTCCAGTCACTGGGTCAGGTCTAAGGTGATGTAGGACACAAGTTGGGCAATTAGAGGAGATTCAAGGAAAGCATAGGGCATGAGGGATGCACAACAGGGGTATAGAGAGTGCTGGAAACAAAAGGCCTCCAGGGTGACTAGCCCAGTTTTTTAGTGCTGGCCGAGCTAGAAGGAAAGGAAGAACTGGTAGTGGGAAAAGAAGTGACTAAGACGGTCTCAGGCATTGACTGGCATTCAAGGCATGCCAGGTCAAACTTAGGGATCTTCCCTGGAATGGCTACTCACTTTCCTCATGATGTGAGGCTATGTCAGCCACAACAGAAAAGGGTGAAAGCCAGCTTGCAGGGAGAGTGTGCTCTGAGTAGAGGCTGGCTCAGGAGATGGCCCCTTAACACACCAAAATAATCAAGCTCCATCCATGGGTGAGAGGCCTGCAACCAGAAGGCAGGGTTCAGTCATATCCCAAAAGGTGCCAAAGAGGGGCACCGTATCCAGACACTGCAATCACGAGGCCAGAAAAGAAATGAAATATAAATACAAGATGTCAAACCACCATGACTGTAGGTCCTGTCATCATTAACCTAGAGTATTTAAGAAAATTGGCATTAAAGTTATTAGAAGAATAACGAAATTCAGTATGTTGGTTGAATACAAGACAAATATCGGGAAAAATCAAAAGCTATCCCATTCAGAAAATATAATGGGAAAAATTATAATAATCGCAATAGCAAGGAAAACTATAAAGTACCTAGACACAACAAGAAAATGTTGAGTCATTATACAGAAAAGTATATCGCTTTACTTAGAGACATGAAAGATGGATTGAAAAATAAAGAGATACACCATGTTTCCAGATAGAAAGGCAACACTACCAAAGATAGATTTCCCTTCAATTTATCTAGAATTCATTGCAGTCTTAGGGTGGGAGTGGGTGAGGGAAACATGACCAGTTGACTCTGAAGGAGTAGATACACAAAATTAAGTGGGAAAAATTTCAAGATTCATCATTAGATGAAAACAACCTACAAGGCTAAGTTAATTAGAAAATTATGTAAAACATTTTAAAAAGCAATTTAAATGTTTAAATTAAAAAGAAAAGTATGGTGCTGGTGTATGAATAGAAAAAGCAGATAGCCGGGTACAGTGGTTCACGCCTATAATCCCAGCACTTTGGGAGGCTAAGGTGAGAGGATTGCCTGAGCCTGCGGGTTCGAGACCAGCCTGGGCAACTTGGTGAGACCTTGTCTCTACAATAAATCAAAAAGTTAGCCAGGCATGGTGGCACGTGCCTGTGGTTCAGCTCTTTGGAAGGTTGAGGCGGAAGGATCACCTGAGCCCAGCAGGTTGAGGCTGCAGTGGCCGGGAGCGTGCCACTGCCCTCCAGCCTGGGTGACAGAGTGAGTCTCCAACTCAAAAAAAAAAAAGAAAAAAGGAAAAGTAGACAAATGGAACAGTTCAGAAATATATCCACAAAGTAGTGGAAATCTAATACACAATAAGAGTGGCATTACCAATTTTAAAAGATAATTTATTTATTTTAACAAAGATTATTATTATTATTTTTTTAGAGACAGGGTTTTGCTATGTTGTCCAGGCTGGTCTTGAACCCTTGGTCTTAGACGATCTTTCCTCCTTGGCCTCCCAAAGTGTTGATATTATAGGTGTCAGTCACCATGCCTGATCCAGGAATTCTTTTTTTTTTTTTGGAGTCTCACTCTTTCTTCCAGGTTGGAGTACAGTGGCACGATCATGGCAACTGTAGCCTCAACATACTGGGCTCAGGTGATCCTTCCACCCCAGCCTTCCAAGTAGCTGGAACCACAGTTACGTGCTACCACACCTGGCTAATTTTTTAATCTATTGTAGATGAGGTCTTGCCATGTTGCCTGGGCTGGTCTCAAATTCCTGGGCTCAGGCAATGCTCTCATCTCTACCTCCCAAAGTTCTGGGATTACAGGCATGATCCACCACACCTGGCAAAAAAAGATGAATTATTTAAAGGTGAAGGAACAATTGTATATTTATACACCAGACACAAAAATAAAATGTAGGTGGACTGAAAACTAAAACTAACAGAAGAAAATATGAGACTATTTCTATACTCTTGTAAAAGGATTTACTAACTCTAATACAATGTCCAGAAGACATAAAGCAAAAAACAAGAAGATTAGACCACTCAAAAACTTAAACTTTTGTGCAGGAGAGTTACTATTCAAATAACTGCCTAGGAGAAAACATTTGCAACATATGTAAAAGTTAAGGGTAAAAATCCACAAAACATAAAGTGTTCCTACCTATGAAAATGAAAAAGAGACATAGTCTTATTGCAAAAATACACAGAGGGTAGATAAATCACAAAAAACATAAACATAAAATGATATGTTCAATTATGATAATGAATCATAAATTTAAATATGCAAATAAAAATAAATATATTTTTGTCAATCAGATTGGTGAAGATTGAAAAGATTAGAGAGATACCTGCACACACATGTTTATTGCAGCACTATTCACAATAACAAAAGCATGCAGTCAACCATTGCTGCCGTTCAAAAGTGGACTGGATAAAGAAATGTGATACATATACACAATGGAATATTATGAGCCGGGCTCGGTGGCTCAGCCTGTAATCCTGCACCTTGGGAGGCTGAGGTGAGTGGATTGCCTGAGCCCGCGGGTTCAAGACCCACCTGGGCAACTTGGTGAGACCTCATTTCTACAATAAATCAAAAAAATTAGCTGGGCATGGTATCGCGTGCCTGTAGTTCCAGCTACATGGAAGGCTGAGGCGGTAGGATTGCCGGAGCCCAGCAGGTCGAGGCTGTGGTGGCCGGGAGCAGCCACTGCACTCCAGTCTGGGCGACAGAGTGAGACTCCAACTCAAAAAAAAAAAAAAAAAAGGAATATTATGCAGCTATAAAGAAGAACAAAATTATGGACTTTGCAGCAACTTGGATGGATTTAGAGTCCATCATACTCAGTGATCTATCACAGAAACAAAGATCTGAGTAACACATGTACTCACTCATAAGTGGGCCCTGAGCATTTATCATAATACTATAAGAAAGAAATCGGCAGTAGTGGGACACTGCCTGAGAAGGGACGGGGACAGGCACATAACATCAAAAAGGGTATCTGATCTCAAACCAGGCGAAGTGGGCACCAAGGAAAGGTCCAAACTTTACCTGTACAACGACCATGTATATACCTAACCCTGAATTGTACCCCACGTCTTCAAAATCAAAAAATTAAAATAAAAAAAAGATTAGAGAGAAACTGAGGAAGCAGCACACTCAAACACTGCTGGCGGGAATGAAAATTGCAATCATTTTTTCGTTGTTGATTTTTGGTCAGTAAAGTCTTTGTTATGGAGAGGGGAGAGGGAACTCAGTGCTTCTGAGCAGCTGCTTTCCTCATGGTACCCAGGACGTTGCTCAGGTCCTCTCACTGCCTCTTGACATAGACGTGTGTCCCCACCCTTTTTTTTAAATGAACTTGAGGGCCTGTTTGTCCTTGGAGACCTTGAGCAACTCCATGGTATGCCACTCATTTGGGGACAAAGCCTCACACCTATCAGAACATGTCCCGTATAAACTTGGGCTCACTCACAATGTTGGTCACCTTGTGCCCTGCTGAAGCAGAGCTGTGGCTGCAGCTTTGTGATGACTGCCACGGCAGAAAGGCAAAAAATGCAATCTTTTTGTAAATTATGTGGCAGCATACATGATACCCATTGCCTCAGCAACTCTATTCTAGGATTCTAGCCTACAAAAATACTAACACACTTCACACTTAAAGACATGTGTACATAGGTATTGGATGCAACATTATTTGCAGAAAAAATGGAAAATAACCTAATAATGGAATGTTTAAATAAATTACAGTCCATCTATACCAAAAACATCATCTGCCCGTACTGTCACTTTTCTGGGTTCACCCCTCCTTGCATCCTGGCCTTCTCCATCCCCCAACCCTTTTCACATGGTTCTTGCGAAACAAAGACAACTCTTCCTGGCCAGAGCTGATTGAGTCCATGTTTTCACTCAGCAATCGGAGCCCTTCTCTGAAATTTTGGAACTGGAAGTGAGAAAAAGAGCCAATCTAAAGATGTACAATGTTAAGCTTAGGAGGTAGTTGGGAGGCCTCTCAGAAGCCATATTTCCAAGCCCATGAACCCAAAAAACAGCTGGCTGGGCGCAGGGAGGGTGGCTAGAGCAGTGAGGCTGAGAGGCAGAGAAGACCTGCAGAGAAGGTGAGAATCCCACCTCAGGCCTTCCAACCTCCTTCTCGCGGGCCCCAGGAGATACCTTCTTATTTATCCTTGTATTCGGCTTCCCCTTCTAGCTTAAACTAGTTCATTTTGGCATTTGGTCATTTACAAGTGAACAAGTACTGACTAATATGACACCCACCATGGAACACAGTGCAGCCAGAAACTGAAGTCAAAAGCATGCAGAGTCTAGGAAAGAGGTTTGAGTTACAGAGTAATGTGAAAGAAAAAAATCAAGGCGCAGAACAATACGTATAACACGACTTCATTCAAGTTTTGTTTTTAATTTTAAGAGAACGAATTGTTTGTGTAATATATAAAATTACAAGCTTTTATTTAGGTGTGGAAAAAGATGTGGAAATATGAGACACCAAGCTCCCCGCAGTTATTCATTGTGAGGAATTAGGTAGCAGAGGATGGTGGAGGAATTTTATTTCATTTCTAAATTGTTTGAATTCTTTACACTAAGAATATATTACTTTCTTCATGTTTCAAATAAACTTTTTACTTTGGAATAATTTTAGATATATAGAAAAGCTACAGAGATACTACGGAGAGTTCCTGTATATTCTTCACCCAATTTCCCCGAATGCTGATATTTTATATAACCACTGTCTACTTGTCAAAACTAAGAAACTAATATTGGCATATCACTATTAAGCAAACTCCAGACCTTATTTGGATTTCAGTGTGTGTGTATTTTCACTGTCCTTTATCTTTCCCCTAATCTAAGATGCCACATTGCATTGAGTCCTCATGTCTCCTGGCTCCTCTGATCTGCGGTAGGTTCTCAGTCTTGTTTTGTTTTTTAGTTTGATAGTCTTTGAAAAGTTCTTATTAAGTATTCTGTTGAATGTCTCTCAACGGGTTTGTCTGATGTTTTTCTCATGATTAGACTGGGGACTTTGTTTTGGGGGGAGATAAAGGGCCTGTCTCATCACCTCATATCAAAGTTTCATATTATCAACATAGTTTATCACTGATGATATTAACCTTGTCACTTGGTTATGGAAACATCTATCAGGTTTCTACACTAAAATTTCTATTTTCCCCAATCTATATTCTATTATTTGATGGCAAATCACTCAGTCCAGCCCACACTCAAAGGGAGGGAATCAAACTCCTCTTCCTGGTATATTACTTTTTTAAAAAATTAAAAATCAATTTAAAAGTCTTCTGCAGGCAGGAGTGTTGTCCTATACATGTTTCAATTTCTATATTAATTTAGTCATTCTACAAATATTTATTGAGCACCTACTATGGGGAGTTACAGTCACTGATCTAGACACTGGAAATACAGCAAAATTCCTGCCTCTATGGAATGTACATTCTTCTCCAATACCAACTACATGGTGAGTTAAAAAGCAAGCAAACCACAAACAAAAGCCTACAGGTCAATGGATGCAAGGAGCTAAGATATGGAACCAAAAATAGAGGTGGGGGTGGACAGGGTACAACCCCAATAGCAGGAGAGCGGAAGGCAGGAAAAGTCGAGAGTATGGAGGAATAGGTCAGTATATGTGGGGCTCATCACAAGTCTCAGCCCATATCTGAACAGGTGAGCTGGGTTTATTTGAAGAGCTCAAGCCGACTGGATGGCATAGAAAGGGATCTTATAAACAGTGCCAGTCCAGAAAAAGCACCTCACAGATACTTGCTAAATAAGTGAAAGAATAGCTACATTCCATAGGCACATCGCCCACAGCTTACTTCAACCCCCTCCCCAAAATCCAAGACTCTTCCAGGTAACAGGAGCAAAAATTGTGACACTAAAAATTGTGAGTATGGCTGCCACAACTCCTGCTGCCAGGATGTCCATCCCCTTAGGGCTACTGCGGTTGCTGCTGCCACCCCCAAGCTACCCTGCAGAGAAACTGCTTCCCATTACCTTTCCACCCAGACAGAGGCACAAACCCATCTCCTAATTTGAAGAGGGCCTAGGAGGGCAGAATTGTTCTGAAACTAGGCTGAAATGTTTGCCCAGTCTTGGCCAAAGGCTCAGAGCTAACTGAAGGGAATTTCACAATGAGGTAACAGGTAGCCTCTGGGTTCCTGAGGTGACAGCAGTGGAGATACTCCAAAGTCCTTGGGGACAGCTACTCATATCTGTGCCCATCTTCACCCAGTCTTTTGAGCTCACTGTAGTGTTTCTGCTCCCTAAGATTGGGTGAGACAAAAAGCAAGTGTTCACCACTCCTCCCTGGTCTTGAGGGCAGAGAGCCAAAGGGAAGCCCTGAAAAGCATTGGAGCCCACCGTTCCTGTTGTGATCTTGATTGCTCCTGAAGTTCTCTGAGGGAAAGGATCTTCAAAGGCAGCCTGCATCTGAGGGACAAAGTTGTGAAAAACCTCTTATAGTCTAATAAGAAATTTGCGACTCAGCAGGTCTAAACACTTCTCAGAGTCAGGAAAAGTTTCATCCAGTTTCTGCCACTAGCTGTATGGTCTTGAACCTCTCCCCCGGACTCCAGCTCTGTATACACAGAATGACAGGGCAGCCTTGGAGAAGACTGAAGATTGCTTTGAGTTCTTAGTTCCCATAATGTTTATCCAGCCTGATGTCTTTTCAAGCTCCCAAGAACTGCATATCCAGGGCACATGAGCAGAAGGCAAAATGGAGAGCCAGAAAAGATCAAAGCATGATGTGAACTGAAAAACCAAAAAGGAAAAAAAAAGAGAGACAGAAAAGAGCCCGCCACCCATTCCAAACAGGGTATCAGGACATGCGAGAAACTGTCATAAACCAAACTGGTGAGAGGGTGGAGCTGCCCATATAGTTGAGAAATAATTCAGCTGTATGTTGAGTTAATGGTCTAATTAAATATTATCATCCAACAATGCATCACTGAACATTTTAGGTAAATAATACTCCCTCAAATAGCAATAGCCTCTGCCAGCAATGAGTGACTTGCTACGTACATAGTCATAATTGCCTTGTTCCTTTTCCAGGAGAAATTAATCTGAGCATGACAACTTAATTTTGACCAGAAACAATAAGAAATTCATTCTAATGGGCTCACATTAATTAGAATAATGTTTTGCAAGATGTCTTTGAAATTTATGGCTGAACAAATGTGGGTGTCACACAATTGTAGATATCTATTTCCCTAATAAAATTGCCATATAAGAATGCATCACTGGCCAAATGCGGTGACTTATGCCTGCAATCCCAGTACTTTGGAAGGCCAAGGCGGGAGGATTGCTTGAGCCCAGGAGTTCCAGACCAGCCTAGGCAACATAGCAAGACCTCATCTCTACAAAAAATAAAATAAAAAAATTTGCCAGGCATGGTGACACACACTTGTAGTCCCAGTCATTCAGGAGGCTAAGGTGGAAGGATTGCCTGAGCCCAGAAGATCAAGGCTGCAGTGAGCCAGGAGCCACTACTCTCTAGTTTGGGCGATGGAGTGAGACCTGACTCTAATTAAATAAACAAATAAATCACTTTGCTCCCAGATGCTCAGTGGCATTAAAAGCAGTAACAACTCAATCCTTAGAGGGTGTTTAGAACCTTCCTTTCTTTACTATTGCTCTATCTCTCAAGTCCTTTGGATATACTCCAAGTTTTAAAGGTCTTTGAGATCTAGGCCAAAGAACTGCCCTGGAAAGGCAGTGACTGCCTCAAAGATCCAAGTCCCTAGTGGCAGGGCCAGCTGGAAGGAGAGTCAAGCCTTGGAACTCCTTCAGCAAGATGCTCCTGTGCTTCCTGCCACCACCAAGCCACCTGGCTCCAGACCCATGCAGCCTGTACCATTTGCTAATGAACTTTGAATACATTTGCAATGTTCATGGCTTCCATCCAGAGCCATGCATCTTGACTCATCTCCAAGTCCATTCTGAGCCGTCCTGAGCTTCCCAGCTTGTGTCTTATTTTGCCGTCTTTGGGCTAATCTAATTTAAACCTAATATTCCTTACCCTTTCTCACATTTTTGCTTCCTTTCTACCCCACTCTTTCGGGTGTCCCTAGGGCTTGCAAGTGTCATGAAGCATTACTGGAGAATAAGGGCTTCTTATCATGGGGTAATTCTCTGAAGCAAAGGGACATCAGGGACTTTGCTCAGAAAGGGTGCACATTCTTCCACAGGGAGGTGCCTTAGAGACAATGCAGCAGGAAGAGGCCCTCAAACCTGTCCCTGCTTCTGACACAATACCCATGTTCTAGTGGCTTCAACACCTCCAGACCCAACACCACCCTTGGTGAACACAGAGCCACCTGCTTTTCTATCCTCCTCTGTCTTCATCCCAGGGTCCTGCTGCCCCTATTTTGGGGCCTACAAATACAAATTCTTTTATTTCATTCCCTTACTTCAAAAGTAGAGCTCCAGTCATTCAACAAAAATTCATTGAGCACTTCCTATTTGCCAAGTATTGCCGAGCACTGAGGATATAGCTGAAAACACACACACACACACACACATCTCTGACCTTCATGGAGATGAAATTCTAGTTAGGGAAACAGAAGATAGACAAGATACATAAGTAAAGATTAGTATTTCAAATGACAATAAAGGCTAAAGATAAAAATAAAGTAGGAATCAGGGGGAGGAAGTTGCTAGAGGTGAAGGGATGGTGGTGCAGTTGTAGATAGTCTCACTCCAAAAAATGAAGCTTGAACAAAGACTTGAGATGGTGGAGAGAGCCACACAGCTATTTGGGGAACAGGAGCAGATCCAGGATTTGTGTGACCCGATGTTTATACAACTTTGAGAGCCTCTCTAAGAAATGGATGTAAAATTATCAGTACAAAATTAAGTACAGGGTCTTGGAGAGGGCCCATGTAAGTGAAGGGCCAGAAGCTTGCATTCCATGAGCTTTATGGTAGCTCTGTCTCTCTGAAGGAACAGCATGCACGCAGAAAGAACAGCAAGTGCTAAGGAAGGAAGCTTGCGCAGGGAGCATACACAATGAGTCAGAGCAGTGCCAGGAAGCCAAGGTAGCTGGAGCAAAGGGGAGGATGAGCAGGAGGGCACAGCTAGGGCCAGATTAAGTAGAAACTTAGACTTTGACTTTACTTGCTGGGATGGGAACCACTGGAGGTTTCTGAGCAGAAGAATAATACGATTTGACTTTGATTTTGAAAGATTCCCTCTGGCTGCTATTTGGAGAACAATAAGCGAAGCAGGTCAAGGATGGCAGGAGACCAGTTGGGAGCTAGCTGGAATAATTTAGAAGAGAGAGGGTGGTGGCTCAGGCCAGGGTGGTAGCAGCAGAAGGGTGAGAAGTCACCTGATTCTGAACATGCTTGAACAAAAAGTCCAAAGGATTTGCTACCCAATCAGATGTAAGGGTAAGGGAGAGAGAGAGAGATGTCAAGGATGACCCCAAGGAATTTTTTCCTGAGTAACTGGAAGGATGTAGTTCCATTAACTGACAACAGGGGAATATTGAAATCTGAGACCAGATTTTAGGTGGGTGCTTAGAGTTCAGTTTTGAGCATGTAACATTTGAGGCGCATATATGTCCAAAGAAAGAGATAGAGTCTGGAGTTCAGTCTGGAAGAGATCTGGACCAGAAATGATAAGTTCTTGAACCTGGATTAGATCACCAAGGGAGTGAATGAGGTAGAGAAAAGAAGTAGTTTAGAGTTGAACCTTGAAGCCCTCTGATGTGTAAAAGTCTGGGAGGAGAGAAAGAAGGGGCAAAGGAGACAAAGAAGGAACAGAAGTTGGAGAAGAACCAAGAAAGAGAGATATGTAAGCCAAGTGAACAAAGTAGGTCAAAGAGGGAGAAGTGATCAAGTGCTTCAAATGCTGCTGATGGGTCAAAACGTGAGGACTGAAAATTGACCACTGAATGTAACAACTTGCAGAGATTATTGGCGATCTTGACAAGAGTAGGAATGTGCATTAGTTAGACTCCATCTTAGCAGAGTGAAAAGCAAACCTCAACTAAACTATTAGCCTGATATGTTTGGCTGTGCTGCCTTAGCACCTGTAAGCTTTTGGTCTGGTCTCAAGGACCTTCCATCTTCACCCAGGACTTGTGGGCTGTTCCTGCCACCGTGTTCTTTTCAACCCTGCAAGCAGAACTCAGGTACTTGGACAAGCATTTCACCTACTGGAAGCCACTAATCACCTGGAGAGTCAGGATTCTTTAGTGACCTGGGTGAGGAAAAGAGACAGAAAAACCAGGAGAAATAAGAAGAGAAAAAGAAGTAACCTTGAAACCGAATGAGTTACTCATTTTTACTGTCTGCCGTTGGTAAGTAAATACTGTTTTATATTGTGAGTTAGCTATTACAGGACAGTATCAATGACTGAAAAGATGTAGCATGAGGGTAGGAAGATAGCTAAAATGGCATTATTCATTTAGAAAAAGAACTTTCCTTTTCCGTTTCAAGTAGGAATAGCTAATCATTGAACAAGATGTGCCCAGTTTACCAGAAAGGAATCCAAGAAGAAACTGCCTTAGGGTTTATAACAGGGGTGTCCAAACTTTTGGCTTCCTTGGGTTGCAGCAAGTAAAGAGAAATTGTCTTGGGCTGCACGTAAATTATTTAATATAGTTAGTGCATATTGAAAGGACAGACCAAGAGCAGGAAGCCATTTGCTATCTTGTTCCTAAACCCTAACACAATGATGAGAAAGTAAAGGCTATGTTTTGGAGAAATGCATACTTTAGGTAAAAATTAACGTTGCCAACTTTGTCTTTTCAGAAACCCAGACTTCCCAGTGCCAGGCATCAGAGGTATCTCCTAGTTTTTTTATCAGTAGGGCCCAGCAGAAGCGATAATCAAGCTTGCCTAGAGTAAAGGAAGTTTACAAGGCTTAAGACATCGTGCATTGGGCAAGGACTGTACAAGTCACGAAACTTGTGATTACAAAAGTTATGCAGATCACAGGACTTGTGACTGCTCAAAGTGGGGAAGCAGGTGGAGATTCGATCTTCCAGTAGATTGGGTGCTGTCTACAGGGAAGTCAAGGATCCCCTGAAGCTACCCACTGGGAATGCACAGGAGATAAGGGGAAGAGCACCCTCCATTAGCTCTAAGGAATGTTGTTCAGGAATGTACAGGAGCACTAGAATCCTTGTCATGCCCTTCTCTAGGGGCTATGATAATATGGACAGACATTAATGGATCTCTGTGTCACAGGGCCTCCAAGATGTTCACAGGTGGTCAACAAGGAAGTCATTTCTACCTGATTGCAACATCTCCAGGGGAAAGAACTTAAGCCAAGGCTTGGGGGCTACGGGACCACACTCATCTAGAGTGTAGGTTCGCTTCCTGTCTGGGAAGTGATACTTTCTTAAATAAATCTTTTCGCCGGGCTCGGTGGCTCAGCCTGTAATCCCGCGCCTTTGGGAGGCTGAGGTGAGTGGATTGCCTGAGCCCGCGGGTTCGAGACCCGCCTGGGCAGTGAGACCTCATCTCTACAATAAATCAAAAAATCAGCCGAGTGTGGTAGCACATGTCTGTAATTCCGGCTACTTGGAAGGCTGAGGCGGAAGGATCGCCGGAGCCCGGCAGGTCGAGGCTGCAGTGGCCGGGAGCGGCCACTGCACTCCAGTCTGGGTGACCGAGTGAGACTCCAACTCAAAAAATAAAAATAAATCTTTTCTTCTCTCACCTCTTCGTGTGTTGCAATTCTCTGCATTACTCGGATCTCTGGTTACCAGCGCGCACCTCCGGCACGCCAGCTCTGGCGGTGCTGCACCCTCTCCATCCACCCAGCCACCCTTACCTTATCCGTACCCTAACATATATACATAATAAGACTTCTTTTTTAAATTTTCATTATAAGTTTAAAAAATGAGAATAATATAAAACTAGTGGGAAATTTGACCTTGTTTTTGTAAAACTAATCTATCAATGTCTGGTTTGATGGAAGTGGTTGCAATTCTTAGAGCGTTCTTAAGGTGCTTATCAGAAATGTTTGTTTAAATTTTGCTCTTTGTATGCTTCAAAATTGGAAACAGCTGCTCACAAATGTATGTGCTGCCAAAAAGCAATGTTATAACTAAGGTGTGATTGTGAACTGCCAAAATGGAACAATGGATGGGGTCATGAGTAAAATAAACACTAAAAAATACATGATGTTAAAAGATTTTGTGGGACTACTTTACTAGCTGTCCTAGACTGCATATGACCTGCAGGCCACGGATTGGATTTGCCTGTTTTATAGTATTTATCTTTAACTCAACACAGCCCACCTTCAAGTGATAGAATATTCTATACATATGGTGTGAGAACCATACAATAGTCTAATTTCTCCCCTCCGGAACCTTCTGCTGCTGTTGTTTACATTTTACTTATGCTATAAAGCCTACAAAGCCTACATGACATTGTTCTTATTTTTATTTAAACAGTCAATTACTTTTTTTAAAATTTGAGTTGGAGTCTCACTGTTGCCCAGGTTGGAGTGCAGTGGCATGCTCACAGCCATTGGAGCCTCAACCTGCTGGACTCAGGCAATCCTTCCATCTCAGCCTTCCAAGTAGCTGGAACTACAGGCATGCACCACCATGCCCAGTTTATTTTTTGATTTATTGTAGAGACAAGGTCTCACCGAGCTGCCAAGGCTGGTCTCAAACCCCTAGACTCAGGCAATCTTCTCACCTCAGGAGCCACTGTGCCTGGCCAGTGACAATTACCTCTTAAATAGATTTAGATAATAATGAAAAAAAAATCATATTTACCTATGTAGTTTCTCTTCATTCCTTTGTATATATTCACATTTTCATCCTGTATTATTTGCATTCTGCCTAAAGAACTTCCTCTAAACTTTCTTGTAGTGCAAGTTTCCTGGTGATAAATTCTTTTAGCTTTTGCGTGTCTGATATAAAGACTTTATTTATCTTCCTTCACTTATGAAGGATATTTGTGCTGGTTATGCAATTCTAGTTAACAGGATTTTTTTTCTTGCAGTACTTTATGGATTTTTGTTGTGCTGTTTTCTTTTCTTTTTAAAGAGATGAGGTCTCACTGTGTTGCCCAAGCTGGCCACAAACTCATGGGCTCAAGCAATCCTCCTACCTCAGCCTCCCTAGTTGCTGGGAGTGTGGGCTTTCCACTACATTTTTGCATTTTTTTCCTATGGGAAATCTAGGGTCATTATAAGTTCAAAAAATGAGAATAATATAAAACTAGTGGGAAATTCTTAATCTATTATCCTCTGTACATTTGTTCTTTGTCTCTTTTTAAGGTTTTTTCTTTATCATTGATTTTGAGCAATTTGATTATGATGTTCCTTGGTGTCATTTTCTTCATGTTTCTTGTGCTTGGAGTTCATTCAGGCTTCTTGTATCTGTGGGTTTGTAGTTTTAATAACATTTGGAAAATTTTTGGTCATTATTTCTTCAAATATTTATTCTGTTCTGCCTTCCTTCTACTCTATCTGAAACTGATTTTTGACTGACTCAGGAGACATTATATGTCGAAAATGTGCTGGGAAAAAATCATGGGTAGTTGAGTTTTTTGTTGTTGTTGTTGTTGTTTTTGAGTTGGAGTCTCACTCTGTCGCCCAGACCGGAGTGCAGTGGCCGCTCCCGACCACCGCAGCCTCGACCTGCTGGCTCCGGTGATCCTTCCGCCTCAGCCTTCCAAGTAGCTGGAACTACAGGCGCGTGCTACCACGCCCAGCTAATTCTTTTTGATTTATTGTGGAGATGAGGTCTCGCCAAGTTGCTCAAGTGGGTCTGTCTCGAACCCGCAGGCTCAGGCAATCCACTCACCTCAGCCTTCCAAAGCGCGGGATTACAGGCTGAGCCACTGAACCCGGCTGGCGGGTTTTTTTTTAATGATCTTAAAGTAAGTTAGGTTTTAGAAAAACATATAAGTAACATGTAAACAATTACCATTTTTGAAAAAAATAGAAAGGAAGAAAAATGATCAAAAAATTTGACAGTAGAAAATATTTAAACATTTATATGCAAAAAAAATTATTATTATTATTATTTTTAAGACACAGGTCTTGCTCTGTTGCCCAGGCTGGAGCACAGTAGTATAATAGTTCACTGTAGCCTTAGACTCCTGGGTTCAAGCGATTCTCCCAATTAAACCTCTGAAGTAACAGGAATTATACATGTGTGCCACCATGTCCAGCTAATTTATTTTTTTAGAGATGAGGTCTCACTATGTTGCCAAGCTGGTCTCAAACTCCTGACTCAAGTGATTCTCCTGCCTCAGTCTCCCAAAGTGCTGGGATTACAAATGTGAGCCCCTGTGTCCAGCCTACATTTTATATATTATAGATTTATATGAGGGGGAACCCCCGCAACTGGAATTTATTTATTAAAAATGTATATATATTCTTACATGTTTAAACTCCAGTCACCTTCAAAGTACTCTCCGTTTGATGCAGTACACCTTATTGAGATGCTTTGTCCACTGCTCAGATGGTTTTTGAATTTGTCAATTTTGATGACTTTTGGTGCTTCTGTCATTTTTTTGTTTGTTTGTTTGTTTCACCTATTCCACATGGTCAAAACGTTTCTCTGAGGATTTTTCCATTTGGGCAAACAACAAAAAAAAGTAGCTCGGGGTGAGATCAGGTGACTAGGGAGGGTGGGGCCCAGGGTCATGCCATTTTTTGGTCAAAAACTGCTGAATACTCAGCACGGCGTGGGCAGGTGCATTGTCATGGTAGAAGAACCAGTCACCTGTTTGCCACAACTTGGGATGTTTCTTCTGCAAATCGTGATGAAACCCTCTCAAAACTTCCAGATAAAAATTTTGGTTGATTGTTTGAACCGGAATAACAAATTTTCGAGTGTAGTACAGGGGGCCCACGCTCTAAAAGATAATTCCATTTTACTGTTCCCCCTCATAATTATACACATATATATTATAAATATTTATATATAATAAATGCTTATATATGTAAATATTTATAAATATTTTAGTAAATCCTGAAGAAAAGCAAGAGATAGAAAGAGGAGAGAAGAATATTTGCAGCATATATGACAAAGAGCTAATTAACTTAATGTACAAAGAACACAAATCAAAGAGACAAAAACTTTTAAAAAGAAATAAATGAGCAAAGATGTATAAAGGTAGTGCACAGGGCCAGGAATGGTGGTTCATACCTGTCATCCCAACACTTTGAGACGCCGAGGCAAGAGGATTGCTTGAGCCCATGAGTTTGAGACCATGGGCAACATAATGAGACTTCATCTCTACAAAAAATAATTTAAAAAAAAAATCAAAAATCAAAAAATTGGCTGGGCATGATGGCACACGCCTGTAGACCCAGCTACTTGGGAAGCTGAAACAGAAGGATTGTTTAAGCCCAGGAGGTCAAGGCTGTGGTGAGCTATGATTGTGCCATTGCAATCCAGTACACAGGAAAAAATGTAAATGTAAGAAATGTAAAAAATGTAAATGTAAAAAATGTAAATGTAAGAAATACTTGTAAAAGTGCTCAACCTTACTAATTTTTTTAAAAAATATACAAAGCTACAAATACTATTTTTCACCAACAGATTGACAAAGATTGAAAACTTAAAAATGACCCACCCCTAAACAGTTGCAGGGTTAAAGCAGCAGTATAAATGCATACCTATGTATTATATAATTAAGTATGAAAAAGCTATAAATCAAGCAAACAATCTGCTATCTAAAATATGGTCTTTTCTCTTGCCTTAACAAATACACCTTACACCAGATCCATGCTAAAAAAATTTTTAAAAAAAGAAAATAAAGAAGAAGAAAACAAATACACCTCAATAACAATCTGAAAGGCTAGGTTCAAGTTTAAAATTCTCAAACTCCTCAGACTTCTGCACCAGATCCTAGTAGTGGGAGGTGACACAACTCCCAACCCCTAGTCATGGCCTGCCCTCCCTTCTCCTTGTGTGTTCACCTCAGAGCACACACCCAAGCCCCATCTACTCTCTGTACTGAGTTACTCCTTGGCCACCTAGGAGCCTAGCAGTGAGTGTGCCTGCCACACACACTCCAGAAGATGGATAGGAATAAAAGACCTATGCCCACCAGACAAATAGGCTTGGAACTCTTTGGGAAGGAAAGTCTGGGATCCCAGATACTCAGAGCTTGGTCAAGTTAGGGAAAGGTGTGGGCTCTAGATAGGACATCACCTTGAACCCCGTAGAGTCCACACCCTGTGGGAGGGGGTACGACCAGAGGAGAGCCAGATGGGCTTTCTACAGCCAAATGGGCTTTCTATAGCCTGGGTCCCGGGGTGGTCATGGGTACAAGGAAACAGGCACAGTTATACACCAACTGTTTTAAATAAATCTGGGGGGAGGGCATCCCCCTTGGGGCCCCTCCCACTGTGGGAACTTTTTTGTTCTCTCAATAAATACTGCAAAAAGAAAAAAAAAATGGGGGGAGCAATTTGCCAAAATCTTCCAAATTGAACCCAGTAGTTCCACTTCTAATAACATCTCATTTAGATTTACTTGTAGACATGCCCATGTGGCATGTATAATTATGTTCACTGTGACATTATAATATCAAAAAGCTGTAAACAATATAAATAGCCACCAAACAGTGAGTGAATAATTAAGATAAAGTAATCTTATGCAATGAAGTATATTTTGTAGGCATTAAACAGGAAAGACTGGTGTGAAAGATCTTCAATATGTATTCTTAAGCGAGAAAAGCAAATTAAGGATATGATGTGTAGTATGACCAACCAACTGTATGTATATACAACTAGATATTTCTATAGTTGTCTATATTTTTTATATATACATATATGTCTATTCTTAAATTTGCTAAGAAATGTTCAAGAAGAAATTACAAGAAACTTAGGAATTTTTACCTCTGATTAGAAAGAGTAGGGATTGACGGGAACAGTTTTTACTTTACATTTTTCTCTGTTCGAATTCGTTGTCAGATCATTAAATCCTTTCACAGTTAAAACAATAACCAAGAAACGAACTGAAATTTCTCAGATACATCTGATAACAACCTCTAGCCTCAGTCAATGACAGAAACTAAGAATCTATCATATGAAGTCATTACCCCAGGCACAGGGCAACACAACCACAAGTCTGAGAATCTCCTTTCCAAGCCACTGGAATTTTGTTCAACCTGTTGCTTCTAGTTATTTCTCCTTCTTCATGTCCACGGCAGCAAGAACCCTATGGAACCCCAGGAGAAAATCTGTCATACACCAAAGTATGTTTTCTTCATGGATTGCCCTAGAAGATGGCTAGCCTGGGCAGTGGGTCAGCAGCCTCTCTTACTGCTGGTTCACACATGATAGGCCCAGGGTCCTGCAGGTAAGGGAAGAGCTCTGTCCCTGACCCAGCCTAGTCTCACCAATGCAGGCAGTGGATCAGAGGATTTTCTGTTACTAGGAAAACAACTCAAAGGTCAACCCTTTCCAGCAGTGAGTAAATATCAACATCCCCAAGTCTGAGAGAGGCCCAAAGAGGTGACCTCTACCCTAGTGAGAAGTCCTTCATCGCCAGTTCTTGATTACTGGTCTGGGAAATCTGGGACCTTAAGGGCCAGATTGGATTCATCTCTGTATTCTGGTGCTTGGCACAGTGCCTGGCATGGGAGTGATGTTTGCTGAATTGGCATCAGGGCCTATCCCTTCCTCTGCCACTTCTTACCACTCATGTGAAGAGGTGACTGCTTTGAGCTTCATTCCTTTGGGTTGTGAACATTAACTCTGTGAGGGTGGTCCATCCTCTTGCAGAATCTGCACTCTGCATCCAGGAAGACTCGCCAGATGAGCAAATCTGATGCCTTGCTTGTATTAATATTGACAGCTTATTTGAGAAAATCTAGAAAATAAAGATTACTAGCAAAATAAGATAAAAATGCCATTTCGCCTCACTTTCCTTCTCTAACAGAACCCTTATGCTCCCCTGCACCACCTTGTGGGTAAATGTTTTCTCTTCCGGAGTAAATGTCCTCTTTGCTTATGACTGCCTCTTCCAGACCATTCTGCTACCAATGTGAGTCGGACTTTGGGAAGGACGTCATTGGTTACCTGGCCTCTAGAATCCCTCAGACTAATAAGGAAAACACAATGATGTTTTGGGTCTCTGGGTATCTATTTAGACTCAAACACTATGTCCAAAAGCCCTACAGATGTCTGGGTATTCCTTTCTCCTCAGAGTACCATCACCCAAGTAAACAGCCAGGGGTCCCTTAGGGAACGACTGGCGAATCATTACACTCTATTCCTGCCTCAATGTTGCAGGGTTTTTTCTCCTAGAGACCCAGTCACTTCTTCAGTCCATGGGTTCCAGATCTGAAAATCAGCTTAGGACCCAAAAAATCGAGCAAAGGATTGTAACTTTGTGCTAGAGTCCTCAGTCTCCTGCTTTTCCATTCTTGCCTCTTTCTGGCTGAAGATCTTAAGCAGCCCCTCTGTTGGTGGCCTGTTTATTCTGCCCCTAGGGATGCTGTGCTCTGTCAACCATCTCTACAACTCCCTGTGGGCCAGGCCATCTCGGCTGCATGGTTGACTTTGCTAGTCATTATGGTCATTGTGACCTCTTGGCCTCTGGCAGGTAAGTGCCACCACCCGGTCTCTATTACTTGGGGTAGAGGGGCATCACTGCCATGGAAATCAATGAGCCCAGCTCTCCTACTGAGTGATGTTGCTGCCCCCTCACCTGAGCATTCCTGATAGCCTTGGCAAATCATGTGTTCTCTGGCCCACCCACTGAACATCCTCCCCAGTGGATCTCCTGCCCTCATGTTATGTATCATTCCAACGTGCTCACTTTCCTCAGCCTTCCTGTTCCTTCACTACCACTTGCCAGAGCATCTCAAACATTTCCATTTCAGCACTCGCATTGGCTATCACTTTCTCCAGGCTTCTAAGAAGACTCCTAGAGTTTACCTCATTACTTGGTGCCTTTGCCAAGGTGTTACATCCAGCATCCTAAGAAAGTACTCCAAGCACTTGGGTGACAAGAGGTGGCATATTTCCAGATATGACCAGACTGCTTTGAGAATTGAGATTGACTTTAAGGAGCCGATAAAAAGCCCATGGGAAAGACTGTCCTGGTACCTTGTCTACACGGTTCCCTTACAGTGTTTCTGTCAGTTAGTAAACCATGTTACTTTTTGACAGGTCCTAAAACTTCAAGATATTTTGAGATCTTGAAAAGAGAGGAATTCAAGCCGGGCTTGGTGGCTCAGCCTGTAATACCGCGCCTTTGGGAGGCTGAGGTGAGTGGATTGCCTGAGCCCTTGGGTTCAAGACCCACCTGGGCAGCAAGACCTCATCTCTACAATAAATCAAAAAATCAGCTGGGCGTGGTAGCGCATGCCTGTAATTCTGGCTACTCGGAAAGCTGAGGCGGAAGGATCGCCAGAGCCCAGCAGGTAGAGGCTGTGGTGGCCGGGAGTGGCCACTGCACTCCAGTCTGGGCGACCGAGTGAGACTCCAACTCAAAAAAAAAAAAAAAAAAAGAAAGAAAAGAGAGGAATTCACTCAGGTATTATACGCACAGCCCAATAGCAAATCCTTGGCTTGACTTTCTAGCTTTGAAACCTTTACAGTTCTAATTCAAATTTCCTTACGATTCCATCAAAGTCAATTTAAAGGAGTCTATATGGCCAACCACTATTCTTAGGAGGCCAATAATACTTAAGCAAATAATCAGGTCAAGTATAACACTATCACTTATTTTATAAGTAAACTGGTCCTACTAAGACTTGTCTTTAGTAGAAAAGGGGAAATGAAGACAGAAAAATTGTGTTTCAGGAGAAAACTATGGTATACCTGTAATGAGTTTCTAGTCTTGTCCATTGTTGTAGACTTTTATTATTTGCCTAAAATTTGGACTAAATCCTAAATTACTTCCTAGCTGCAAGAAGTCTCTAAAGAACCTGGTTTTCATTTTCTTCATGATATTTTTGGTTGACTTCCCAGTGGAATAGTTTGATTTTTTCATTCTGATGTACACACTTTATTTTCAGTTATATTCTTTATGTGCATGATATCTCTACTATGTATCTCTCATTGTTTTATTTCTTCTGGAAACTAAATTCATGATACTCCAAAGACTGGGTATGATTCATCAAGTGACAGAATATATAGATCAATAAACTTGACAGAAAATGAGACTTCCTGGTGACAAGGGAAACCTTGACACTCAGATTTTGATCGTCGATGTTTTCAAGAAGGAAGATTTTTAATCAAAAGGAAGAAATGAGAAAAGAAAAAATATGTGTTTGTGGAAGGCAAGTCCTTTTAAAATTTCAGGCCACAGAGTCGTTAAAATGAGAGGACAGTCACATTCTCCTTCCTGCTTTGAGCTGTGTATTCATCTCCCGAAACTTCTTACTATGGCTGCAAGCAGCTGTAAATTAACCTAATAATGATACACTAGACACTGTAATCCACACCCTACAGCTTAACAATGTATAGTCAATCACTAATCTATGTTTTTCTGTGAACCAATGAGAATGACTGAAAATGACTTTGTATCAGCCCACACACTCTCCTCCTCTTTTGCCGCTAATCTGCTTGTAACAAAGGCTGAATGAAGCTCATAAACAAGGTTTCTTGGATATGAGTCTTCTGGGCAGCTGTCCTCACTTTGGCTCAAGTCAACTCTTTAAATTATATGTCTTTATTTTGTTTTTATCATCATCATTATTATCATTTTCTTTTTGAGAGACAGGATCTCACCCTGTTGCCCAGGCTGTAGTGCACTGGCATGATCATGGCTCACCACAGCCTCAGCCTCCTGGGCTCAAGTGATTTCCCATCTCAGCTTTCCAAGTAGCTAAAAAAAAATAAGATAAATAAATAAATTTTATTAGAATTAAATAGAAGTCTTTAGACCAGTCAGTTTTGCCACTAACAAACCCTGTCACTTCCTCCTTCTCTGGACCATGGCTTCCTCCTCAATAAAAGGAGAGGTTTGGACAAGATAATATGAATGAAAATGGTAATGTTTTGATTTTTATAGTTACTTGGCATTTACACAAGTATTATCTCAGTTAATCTCTGTGAAATGATTTTTATTTTTTGCCCATTTTTCACAGAGAAAGAGAGAGAATTGGAAAAGCACAGTCATGTTTGAGGACCCATATAAAAAATGGCCACACAGAAAATTCTGCAAAAACATCACTGAGGACATAGTTCCTTACGTTACTCAGTGTTCTATAGATACCAATTTATGTGAAAAATTCCTCTTAAAAGTTTTTGCTCTATAAATATGTCCCTCCAGAAGACATAATATGTATCATTACAAGACAGAATAAATTTCCTAAGATTTCGTGTTTTTTTTTGTTGTTGTTGTTCTGACTGCCAGGAAGCTTGGAGCTAATTATGCCAAGATTAAAACCACTTAAATCTCAAAGTCCTGCTAACATTACCTCTCCTATCCTCTAAATCCTAATGCCTAAGTGTTTTCTTACAGAGACTGCTTGTGACTAGGGTGACTGGGTAATTTACCACCTAAAAGGGACTCTTTTTTCAGAGTAAAAGAGAACATTATTAATAATTATGCTGGAGTGACAGATGTAAAACCAGGACTGTCTCAGGTAACCAAAACGGTGGGAGGGCACCCCACCTAGAATTGGAAACAGGCTTGGAAAAAGTTATATACAAATAGTCCTCACTTTGGCCTTAGTGGTACTGCAATTTGGGGTCTCATTAAACTCAGCAAAGTCACACAGAGTGGAGATAGATTATAGTCCACAGGAACAAGATCCTTAATGTATTTTCAGGACTGTGAAGGGAAAGGGCTTACCCTTCCGTCATGCATCCCTGCACTACTCATTTCCCAAAGCCTCAGACTCCTAAGCACACGGACATCATCTGTCCAGTCACTGCTCTAAGATTCCTTGTAGGAGGGGCTTAGACTAGGCAATCTGTTTTGGAGGGAAAGACAAAAGGACTTAACCCAGAGTTGTGTGGCACTTCACTGAAGACTGGGAAAAAATGTGTCTGTCCATCTCAAAGAACGGGGTGGTATCGATGAAGAAAGTGGGCCCTGAAAAGTCAGTCACCACACAGCCCCATTCCCTCACAGGGCATGCCATCCTGCATCTGTCTGCTCACAGGCTAAGATTTTCTCCATGCAGAGAACAGGACTGACCTCCCCACCTCTTCTCTGCCATACCCAGTTGAGTGGCCACCCCTCTCACTCCTCTCAGGCCTCTCGTGGAGGCAGGAGAAGCCGCTGCGCCTCCTCTGAGAACTGACACTAGAGGTCGCCCTTCTCCAGCATCACACAAAGTCCCATCAAAGGAAAAAAAAGCTCCAGCTTCTGCTTAAAATGCTCTGTGGGAGGTGGGCCCACGGGCCCTGACCATAGGTGACAGCCCCTGGCAGGCCTTCACCCGAGGTGGAAGGTGCTGCTCTGGGACAGATGAGGATGCTGAACCCAACAAACTCTGAGGGAAGCCCTAGGTTGCTGAAGAGAAGCAGCACCGGGCTGGAGGCGGGAGAGGAACCCGTCTTCAGAGACCCTTCTCTTGTTCAGCCATCCACCGTGAAGAGTGTGCTGTGCTCTGTGGGGAGTCGAGTGCCTAGGGATCTGTGGAGCTGCCTGTGACCAGCCAGGGGATGGACTTCTGAGGGCAACCAAGGCCTGTACGGCCTGTAGAGCACACAACTGATGTGTGTGTGTGGATTGTAAGGTGCTATGTATGCAGAGGCACTACACTCATTTTTAATTGGCTTGTTATTCTCTGCAAATATAGACACCGTCTATAAGGGAGGCTTGGGGTCCCATAAGTTCCATCATGGTCAGGGCTGCCTGCCTGCCTGTGACTCTGTCTCCCTTTTGTTTTGCCAAACTTTTCTCATGGAGGCCTAGTTGTCTGTGTAAGAAGAGAGGGTGCTTCCAGAAGACTATCTTACAATCTTTAGTTTTCTGGTCATAACCTATTTTCAGCTGGAAGCCGGAAAGGCTTGCTCTATGTGCAAGCTGGGAATGCTGAGGTATAGAGCAGTTAGATATTCAGCGGAAGTTAATAAAGAGACCGGACCAGAACCCAAGATGGCTCGCTACCCTGGCAGCTCCCCGACTGCACAGACTGCCTGCCTCACCCAGGAGCACTGCTGGCCTTCCTCTTTCTCAGCAAGAGTCAGGGCTGAAAAGAAAGCTCTGCCTGGGCTGAAAAGTTTTAAACTAGGCAAGGGCCTCAAAACAAAGGAACAAGCAAAAGTGAGCCGTTGCCTCTGAGCCCTGGAAGCAATCCCTCAGTTCCCAAGGCGGGCAGCACTGTCACCACTTGTGAATCCTCTGACCCCAGCCCTCGGAATGGAGAAAAGAGGTCAACTGCTTGCCTCTACGGCACCCTAAGCTTTTCTTCATCCAGGCCAAATGGCAGGCCTCAGCTGAGCTGGTTACCCACCACTGGTGTTCCATGTGTCCAAAGTGAAGTGCAGTCATTGTGTCTTCAGCAGAACAGGTAAGAGTCGCGGCCACATAAAGCCTAAGGTCTCTGGCACGTTGCAACCTTGCCTCTCCTCGCTGGGAGGAAAAAGGGCAACTTTTTTTTTCTTTGAGTCAGAATCTCACTCTATGACCCAGGCTGCAGTATAGTGGCACAATCACAGCTCACTGCAGACTTAGCTTCCTGGGTTCAGGTGATCCTTCTGCCTCAGCCTCCTGAGTAGCTGGGACTATGGGCACACACCACCACATCCAGCTAATTTTTTTAAAAATTTTTATGGAGACAAGTTCTTGCTATGTTGCCCACGCTGGTCTCGTACTCCTGTCCTCAAGCGTTCCTCTCAACCTAGCTTCCCAAAGTGCTGGGATTACAGGTATGGGCCATTGCGTCCGGCCTAGGACAACTTTAAAATGATATAAAGGTCTTTCCTCAACCGACCTTCCAAGTCGGGCATCCTTGGGTGCTATGTGTTGTATTGTCACATACAATGAAGGTCTGTGTAATTGTAAACCAAAGTAGCTCTCTAGAGAAGGAGCCTCTTGAGGACAGGAATCATGGCTGATTCATCCTGGTATCACCACAAACCCAGACATACAGAGTATGATGAGGGCTTAGAAAGTACTCACCTACTAGACTCATCCAAATTAACCTCATCGCTGAGTTGAATTAAGCCGCAGCCACCCCTCCTGGGAGAAATGTGCTTTTCTGGAACACAGGGAGGATCCTTAGATATAACAAGTTGACATTTTGAAACGTAGTAACCCTTTAAAGACATCTGTTTAAAATTTTCTTTTAGCTGGGCTCGGTGATTCAGCCTGTAATCCCGCGCTTTGGGAGGCTGAGGTGAGTGGATTGCCTGAGCTCGCGGGTTTGAGACCCGCCCGGGCAACTTGGCGAGACCTCATCTCTACAAAAAATCAAAAAATTAGCCGGGCGTGGTAGCACACACCTGTAGTTCCAGCTACTTGGAAGGCTGAGGCGGAAGAATCGCCAGAGCCCAGCAGGTCGAGGCTGTGGTGGCCGGGAGCGGCCACTGCACTCCAGTCTGGGCGACAGAGTGAGACTCCAACTCAAAAATAAAATAAAATAAAATTTTCTTTTAAATACCCCCTGAAAAAAAGGAGCTTTCATAGCAGGATTGCCTACAGAAAAGCACATATGATCCCATTTCTTCTTTATTTCTCTCTCAAGAGCTAATGGTTTGCTCCCAAGAAAGCGCATTCCTCAGTGTGTTTTGCCACCCTTGAGAAGCCAAAAGGGACGTGAATCATGAGAACAGGCTGCTATTCAGCTCTTCTTGACCTTGGAGATCTTTTGTAACATGTGTGAAAATAATACAAGATATTCCTGAGAGTTTTGTGTATTTTCCTTGCTGGTGGATGTAAGCAAGAGTCTTTCTATTATCAAAATGTCCCCAAGGCCCAGACTTTGGCTCTAAAGGAGGTCGTGTCAACATGAAAGTCACATTTTTATTTTCCGTCACCCCACCCCCACCTGATGCAGGATCTCAGCCCACCCACACGGCTGCCCCCTCTTGTTTCTGGGAACCCGGAGTAGCTTAGACATGCTCCGGTCCGCTCCCTCAGTCTTACCCCCCAGGGGGCGCTGCGGAGGCTGTCTCCAGCGCTCTGGAAGTGGCAAGTCTGTTAAGGTGCCTAAGTGGTCTGTCTTCCCTGCCTGCTGCCACATCAGTGGAGTCAGAGGTGCTCCTCTTCAAGGGTACACTGTGTCCCCAGGCTAGCCAGGCCTGCCACATCGCCCTTTGCCTTCTACTGTCTTTCTCCCTTCCACACTCCCTGCCCTGTAACATGCATAGTAAAGCTGCTCCTTCAGGTTCCATTGAGGACCACTCTACCATCAGCCCATCAGCCCCAACCAGAGAGATCCCAGAATATGCTCAGCAGGCATGGCTGCTCTGCTAAATCAGTTCTACCCCCAAATAAACAGGACCAAAAAATGGTGACTTCCTCAGGACTGCAATCGGGGAAAAGGGAGTGAAAAGTTTGCCTTTGTGACCCTGGATTCTCACGGGCAGCCTCGTGCAAGAGGGAGCTTAGCGCCTGAGAGGGAAACCTCCTGAAATGTTGCACCTGCTGGCCTCACCCAGCACTGGCCCAGTTGCTCAGACCCCTTGTCTTGTTGTGTGAAACCTCCCCTCTGGCTGTCCCTGGTCCTCGTCACTGTCAAACCCTGCTCCCCACAATTCACAATTACAAGGATGTGGAATCAACCTAAATCCCATCAACTGATCAGTGAATAATGCAAGTGTGGTATATATACCACCATGGAATACTATTCAGCCATCAAAAAAGAATGAAATAATGGAATTCTGATGGAATTGGAGAGCATCATCCTAAATGAACTAACACAGGAACAGAAAACCATACATGTGTCCTCACTCATAAGTGGTAGCTAAACTAAGGATATACTAAAGGCGCAGAGAATGGTATAATAGACATTGGAGACTCAGAAGGGTTCGGAAGAGGGAAGGGATGGAGGGTATCACTTATCGGGTACAATGTGCACAGGAGGGAGTGATGGGTACACTTAAAGCCCAGACTTCTTTGCCACTATATAATGCAGCCACATAACCAAAAACTATGTGTACTCCCTAAAGCAGGGGTCTCCAACCCTCAGGCCATGGGCCAGTACTCCATGGTCTGTTAGGAACCGGGCCAAACAGCAGGAGGTGAGTGGCAAGCAAGCAAGCAAAGGTTCATCTGTATTTACAGTTGCTCCCAATCACTCATAACTGCCCTGAGCTCTGCCTTCTGTCAAATCCAAAGTGACATTAGATTCTCATAGGAGAGCGAACCCTATTGTGAACTGCGCATGTGAGGGATCTAGGGCATGTGCTCCTTATGAGAATGTAATGCCTGGCCTGACTCGGTGACTCAGCCTGTAGTCTCAGCACTTTGGAGCCAGAGGCGAGTGGATTGCCTGAGCCCGCGGGTTCGAGATCAGCCCGAGCAACTTGGCGAGACTTTGTCTCTACAATAAATCAAAAATTAGCCAGGCATGGTAGTGCACACCTGTTGTTCTGGCGAAGAAGGCTGAGGCAGAGGGATCACCAGAGCCCAGCAGGTCAATGCTGGGTTGGCCATGAGTTTGCCACTGCACTCCAGCCTGGGCAACAGAGTGAGACTCCAACTCCAAAAAAAATTTTTTTTAAATTAAAAAAGAGAATCTAATGCCTGAGGATCTGAGGTGGCACTGAGGTGGTGATGCTATATATTTCATTATACATTCAGTGTAATAATGATAGAAATAAAGTACATGATAAATGCACTTGAATCATCCTAAAACCCTCCCTCCCACCCCCATCCCGTCCATGGAAAAATTGTCCTCCAAGAAACTGGTCCCTGATGCCAAAAAGGTTAGGGACCACTGCCCTGAAGCTATTGAAACAAAGAAAAAAAAACCTACACCCGGGAAAGGCACTGCCAGAGCCACATGTCCCCTGGGGTAAGTACCTGCACTCCCTTTCTTGGGTGTGTGATGACCACATCACCTGAGCCACAGAGCAGTGAGACTTGATGTAAAAGGACCACACCTAGTAGCTGGTTGACTTTGGACAAGTTAAACTCTCATTGGTGTCTTATCAGTTAAAGATGAGAGGCTATAGCACTTTGGGAAGCTGAGGCAGGAGGATTACTTGGGCCCAGGAGTTTAAGACCAGCCTAGGCAGCACAGGGATACCTCATCTCTACAAAATTCAAAAAATTAGCTGGGTGTGGTGCCATGCGCCTGTAGTCCCAGCTACTCGGGAGCTGAGGTGGGCGGATCACTTGAGCCCAGGAGGTTAAGGCTTTGGTGAGCCATGATCATGCCACTGCCCTCCAGCCTGGATGACAGGGTGAGACCCCAGCTCAAAAAAAAAAAAAAAGAAAAGAAAAAAAGATGGGAGGCTAATACTATATTTCTCACATGGTGGATTATGATGATGATATGAGATTTCTTCTGGAGAGCACTCAACAAATAATGATTTCCCATTTAAGAAGCAGGTAGGTGGGAGGTGTTTTCAGGGAGGGGGTGGGAGTGAGGATCAAAGTGATAAGCGCAAAAGATCTTTGAGAAAAATTGCTGGATATGCTTTGTTTTAATTACTGAAGTTTCTACTTTTACATTACTAAATTTTAAAATCCTTCAATATCATGCTTCCCAACAGAGAATATTCTTCAGTTTTAAGTAAGCAAAAGCAGGATGTAATAACGTAGCTAAATGCTGTACGCTTAACTGGGTAAAATTATATATGGGAGCTCAGAAAATGAGTTTAATCTGGAGGTCACAGAATCTAGAGGGAATTTTTTTTCTCTCTTTTCTTTTGTTTTCTATTAAAGTTTTTGGGATTTTGTTTTCTTCCAAGATTTGTTAGTATGGGAAGATTATTTGGTGGCAAAGTTGTAGTGGCCAAAAGTTTAATCCGAGAGCCAATTCCGATGAAAGTTTAAGAGGGTCTTTATTTGCAAGCTCAAGCCTGGACCTCTGTCCACCACCGATGCAGCGGAGTATACCCAGAGGCCCTGACTTCCTTAAGCAGATGCCTTTTATGCTTTTACACAAAGAGAGGAGGAGTTTGGGGGGACTTTCCAGTCCTGTTACCATTTAATTGGGTAGTAACCTCTGGTTGTCAGCTCAATCGTGGAGGATTGGCTAGCTTGACTCGGGCTGACCTTGGCCCACTAGCTGGGGAAGTTGCAGAGACATTTGGAAACTTTAGGTGATTTTCTCCTGGCACCTGATTGGTTGTTGCTAAGGGGAAAGTGGGTCAAGGGAAGGGGTTAAAGCTTGAACTGGAACTTTGCAGTTTTTTCCCATAACTGAAACTTTAAACAGCTACAGGTTATGTTTTAAAGCAGAAAACTAAAATGGCTGTGCTATTGTCCACAAGCCGATTACATATTTATTGGGTTATAGCATGCTCTTAACCTAAGTTTATGGTATACTCTATTACGGTTCTCTCAAAATGATTAACTCAAATAGATGATCACAAACATTATGTCAGCATGATAACCTGGCATTGGTCTCAGACTTTATGTCTTAGGAATTGTCTTCCTGTGAATGTTGGTTGTTGCCCCAAGGCCACTTTTAGTCTCCTTGAATCATTTACCATAGACTTACAAGCTGCTGCCAACCTGCTGCGTGCTACTTTTCAAAACTCTCATTGTGGACACTTGGTTTTTAAAACATGTTTATCAAATTGAAGGTTACATGGCAATTAAGCCTGCAGATTTGGTGCAGTTGCTGGGGAGTGGGGAAATATTCATCTCTCTCCTGTTATTTCTACCTCTTTCCTGCACAAGCTATGATTGTGTCATCCTTGTGAGTGGGTTGTGGTTAAATGTTAACCTAATCAGTTTCTTCCTCTTCAGGAATCGTTATCTTTTCTTGTGGACCTTTTCAAGGCCAAGGTTGTCACTGACAATGTTTCCTTTCCCCACAGGTGAGAAGGGCATAAGTGTCACCACCCTATCAGTGTCAAAGTAACCCTATTTCAGACACAAGAGTCTCCCCTGTGTCTCTCTGTCCTTTCTTAGTTCTCAGATTGATCAGGTCACTAACCTGGGGGAGCTGAGGAGACTTTGGGGTCGGTGATAGATTTGCCACTGCAATAGAGACACCCACTTTGGGGAAAGTGCAAAGACTCCTCTTCTCCTATTAAAGAGTGCATTCTCCACAACTCTTCCTTACAAAAACAAAGGGGAAGACCTAGATCAGCCATTTCCAAGTGATAATGTAATAATCGTGGACACACAACACACATCCCCAAAACTTAATTCCATGCTAAGGCAAGGTAGCTAGCACAAGTTAGGCATAGATATACAAATTTCTTGAAGGTGGGTTTTAGGAAGTGTGCAGGCATCCTGTAGGCAGGCTGAATGGCCCTCTGAGTTGGAATGTGATTTCAATGTGGACTCCCAATCCAAGCCACCTCCTCAGCTCACCAAAGGAAAATTCCACCAAGGTGGTTCCTGGACCGGGAATCAAAAATGATAAGTGAAAATAAAATCACCTTTTCACTCATGAACTTGTGTATTGAGAACTCTGTCAAATATCCCTGGAAAAGACCACCCCTCCACCCATCAGAGGCGGAGAGATGGGAGCAAACACCCCCACCTACTCATTAGTTGCTAGACGGGTATATCAGGCCTTTTGTAAAAAGCAAAAGGCACGGTTTTTCTTTCTTTGAGAAACTGTCCCATGGCAGGTCTTTCTGCCATGAAATTTTCTTTTTTCTTCTTTTCTTTCTCTAATAGACTTTGTTTTAAAACTTTGTTGGCCATTCTAAAATTCACTTTAGGATCAAGTCAAAGAATCCATGAGTTTTGCATCGCACCCCACTCAGCAGTAATAGAAGCACTAATCATGAATTTTTATTGAGCATATAACTATGTGGCAGGTGCTATACTAAGTGTAATACATATATTATCCCATTTAATTCTCTCAACAATCCCATAAAGTTGATACTAATATTATGCCCACTTTATAATGAGGGGCACACTGAGAGGGTTTTCAAAAATGAAATTTTTCTGTTTCACAATTCTGACCCAAAGATTTGTTCCAAGCGGGTCATCCTAAGACCTCTGGTAGAGGAAAGAATTACCTTGACCATGTGGGAGCCACCTGTGTGAAGAATTCTCCACAATGGCATGAAGTCACAGGGAGGCAGAGAGGGCTGTTTCCCGTTTCTTCTGAGACCCAAGATTAGTTCCACTTACAAGGCAGGCTGGCTTTTGGAATCAGTAAACTTACTTCCAAGCTTATTATGTCAGATTTTTTTGCCCATTCTTTAATTGGGTTTTTATTTTCTTTTTGTTGAAATTTAAGACTTCTTTGCATATTTTGGATTAGATATGTGTTTTGAAAATATTTTCTCCCCATCTGTGGCTTGTCATTTATTTTTTGAACAATATCTTTCACAGAGCATAAGTTTTTTAATTTTAACAAAGTCCAATCTAACCATTTTTTTCTTTCATGGGTCATGATTTTGGTGGGTTTGTTGTTGTTTTGGGGGTTTTTGTTTGTTTGGGTTTTTCTGAGTTGGAGTCTCATTCTGTCACCCAGGCTGGATTGCAGTGGCACAGTCATGCCAACCATAGTTTCGACCTGCTGTGCTTGGGCAATCCTTCCACCTCAGCCTTCTTCGGAGCTGGAGCCGCAGGTATATACCACCACATCAAGCTAATTTTTTTTATTTATTGGAGAAACGAGGTCTTACCAAGTTGCCCAGTCTGGTCTCAAATCCCTGGGCTCAGGCAATCCTCTCACCTCCGCCTTTCAAAGTGCTGGGATTACAGGCGTGAGCCACTGCACAAAGCTTGGTGTTGTATCTAAAAAGTCATTGCCATGCCCAAGGTAACTTGGCATGCCCAAGGTCACTTAGATTTTGTCCTGTTATCTTCATGAAGTTATCTTCATGAAGTTTTATACTTTTGTGTTTCACATTTAGAGCTGTGATCCGCTCTGAGTTAATTTTTATGAAAGGTATACGGTTTATGTCCAGAGTCATTTTTTGGATGTGAATGTCAGTTGTTCCAGTACCGTTTGCTGAATGGATTATCCTTTCTCCATTGAATTGCCTTTGCTCCTTTGTCAAAGATTGGTTAACTATATTTGTGTGGGTCTATTTCTGGGATCCATATTCTGTTCCATCGATTTATGTGTCTATTCTTTCACCAGTGCAGCACTGTCTTGATTACTGTGGTAAGTCTTTAAGTCAGATATCCTCTGACTTTGTTCTTCAATAGTGTGTTGGCTATTCTGGGTATGGGTAGAATTTTGTTTGGTAGAAATGGAGATGAAAGCCCCCAGGAGAGGAAACTGAGCAAAGGTTTAATAGAGGAAAGGAAGGGATGCAGTTGATGACTAGTGAGTAGTTCCAGCTGATGTGGCAGAAAGGGGGGTTGGTAGCAGTTAAAGGTATTTCTTTTTGAAAGGCAAGCTGCAAGCTTTAAAGACCCACCAGGCGCTAGGCAGGTTTTGTTTAAGAAAGGCCAAATGGCCAGAGACTGGCCATTTCATGGAAATGCAAAAGAATAACTAATTCACAGACTTATCCAAAACTCCTCTTCTGAAGTTCATGGTTTACAACCCTGCAGTTCCTGAAAACCATGTGTTCTTTGAAAAATCTGATTTTGCTGAATACAACCTGTACAATTCCAAAGGAAATATGTAATCACTCAACATGACCCACTCCCTTACCTAAACAAGGGTATAAGACCTCACTTCTCCTATTCTAGGGCGCTCAACCTGGAAGCCTTAGGCCCTCGAGCCCGCTGGGCCGGCCAGCGTAATAAAGTGCCACTTCCTATAATAGTCTCGGTGTCACAATCTCTCTGTCCTCCCGCTACATATCTGGTGTGCTGGCCAGGAAATGGAGGGTTTGGAGATGGTGTGTTCCACCTCCTTTGTCATCAAGGTACAACCTCCAGGGCAACGGGAAGGGCAATCTTGCCTGGCACACAATGGATCTCTTGATTCATAGGAGGGAGGCCCCTCCCGGTGCACTGAAGCTTGGTCCACAAGAGCACAACAGGGACCCAAGAGGCGAGGAACTGGCATAAGAATGACCACCTGACGGAAAGGACAGAAAGACCACCCGACAGAAAGGGTAGGAATAAGGGCCTTTGCATAGAGCTGCCAATGGATGGCAGAAGGGGAGCTTGATCACCTCCTGGAGCCCGCTAGTAATCTCCAGGAGAGGGCTGAAAGGCAGTGGAAGAAAACACTGTCTGAAGATGAACCCGTAGACTCCTAGGATTAGGACAGAAGGTTGAAGAATGTGCCGTGTATTGTATGTGAATGAGGTGGATGGTGGGAGGGCTCTGCATAAAGTTAGTCTGCATTGGGGTGTACCGACCTGCCAATTGCTAAAAGGCGTCTGAGACGTCTTTGCGACAAGTATGACTGGAGGGGGACAAAGCGGATGTTTCCCATACCCCTCATTCTCTTATTTGTGTGTGTCTGTCATTTTGAATCTGCTAAAAAGCTGGTTGAGTTATTATGCTTTGTTTGATGGGACATGTCATCTTTTAAAAACTTGATTGGCACATGCTTCTTTATGTCATTTTATGTCTCTGTTTATTTGTGTGGTGTTTTCTCCTAACCCGTTGGCACTGTTAAAATTTCTGTCTTTTGTTGTTAAGGTTGTGGGAAAATTGTCTGCTGCATATATGAAATGTTACTGGTTATTAAAAATCAAATTTACTGATTATCTTAAATTCTTTTTGGGGACCATGCCCCCTCCCTTCCTTAGCCTGTGTTCTCCTTAGTAAATTCTAAAGGAGCTCATTCTAATCCACCTGTAAAGAAATGTAGAAATGTCTCTTATATGCTACTTAGCCTTTTGCTAACTCAGTGCAAGTTAATGCTAGCCTTGGAGAAAATAATTTTGTAATCTTTCTCTGGCAACTAAGGGAATGAATAGGCCGTTCTTGTTTTCAAATGCTAAAAGCCAGGTTAGTTGAGAGTAAGTCTGTTTCTAAAGGTTTAGGCCTTACCTAAGATCGTAATCAACTGCTTGTCCCTGTAAAACTGTTGGGAAGTCTCTTAGAGTCATGTAATGTATGCTGAGTCCCTATTTATATTGTATTGCTAAATAACACTAATGCTTGCTTTTTTGGCTATGCCTAACTAGCACACCTCTTACAAGACTGGTAAAGCTTTAAATGCTGAATACTTTGCAGGACTTAATAAGGCATGGAAACTGGCCATTCCCACCTGATTAAATCACCTTGTAAGCTTAGTACTTCACCTAAGGGTCAGGTCAAGTACTAGGCACACTCTGTGGCACATAGAGTGAGACCTAATCACTCTCATTTAATTGTCCACATCTTACAACTAAGGCTACTGTTTAATAATTCATGAGGATTTTTGACAATTTTGTCTGTTCATAATTAGTAATAAGTAGAAACAGATCATTTTACATCTATCTGGTCTGTTCACTCTAAAAAGGTTTTGTACCAGGCCATTTTTGTAGACATCATTGGAAAGTCATGGAGAAAAAAAAAAAAAAAAAAAGTCGGGGGCCTTCAAGGAAGGCTGAGAACACTCAGCCTGGGAGAAGCCATTAGGGTTCCAGGGATTCCTGGCATTGCAGTTTATGACTTTATTTAATTATTTGTTTGTTTTAGAATTCTCCTTTGAGTAATAAATTGCAAGTGTTCAGAGCAAATTCTGGGTTTTCAAGAAACGTGACCAAGAGAGTGTGCAGTGGTGTGCCCTCGGACAGCCCAATGGGTCAGATTTTGAATTATTAGAGCAAATTAAAATTACATGGCTTAATAATAATAATAATAAGTGTATTATTAAAAATCAAATTTGAACTCACTACAAGTTAACAAATAATAAGATTTGGAAAAGAACAAAACTATCTGGCAATTAAATTCACTTTGTAGACCTAAGGAAAAATAAAATGGTCAAAAGTTCTGTATGCAGAGGCATTTAAAAAATTTATTTCACTACTTTGCAAACAAGATTATATTCTATAGAATATTAAATGCCAAACTCCAGAGGCATAACTCAGGACTAGGAATACCAAACTCCCAATTATAGAAAGCCTCTAAAGTTCTTAGAAACTGAAACATTAAGAAAAAAAAGGAGAATTCCAAAATGAGCACCAGCTCATTTTGAGGAAAGGTAAACAAATTGGCAGTTGCCACTAAAGGCAAAGCTCCAGCCACCTAAAAGAGACCTGATAAGGATAAACCTGCTAAGGGGGATGGTATCAGCTGCTATGAATGTGGTCAATCTGTACACTTGAAGCACAATTGCTCTTGATGGCCCTAGCCCCTAGGACCTTGTCCAACATCCAGATATTTAAAAAAAAAAAATTCACTGAAAGAGATGGTGCAGCCTCTCCCGAAGGGGGGGGAGGGGACACCTAGCTTGGTGCTAGTGGCAGTTGACTGAAGGGGGAGGAGCATGGCCCAAACGCAGCACTTTGTTTGCCATCAACCCAGAGAATCCTTGGGTGTATATGAATGTGGCTGTGGTTCAAATTAATTTCTTAATTAATACTGAGGCTAAGTTTCTAGCCCTTGTGCTCATACTGAACTTCTTTCTCCTAAAACCTGCTCTCTAGTGGGAATTAAAGGTGTTCCAAAGGTTAAATGTTTCACCTAATGGTTACTAAAAGGTAAATTCAAATTATAACTGTAAAAGTTTATCTATAAATAAATAAAAAGGAAAGCAAAAAGCAAAGGAAAAATATAAAAAGGTTGTTGGTATACAAATAAGGTTTTAGTAAGAAAACAGAAAAGGAGGAATATAAGAAAAAGTATATTTTTATCTAAAAAAGAAATCTTATATGGTAAATTTCTGTCCTATAATAAAGTAGATAGTTATCTAAGAATTTTTTTAAAAAAGAGGTTAAAGAACAAAAATAAAATAGTATAAGCATGCCAAAAATGATATTTTAAAAAGTTTATGAAAAAATATATACACAGAAGAAATTCTATAAACAATCTAGGCATAATAAAGTCTTTTCTGGATGCAAGTCTCCAAACATTTTCAGATTTCTCTTCAAATTTTATATAGGATTTACTTGAGTGCTTAGTTCAAATTATAGTCTAAAACAATCTGTCAGGCTACCATTATAGTCCAGAAATACAAAAGCTGGTATTTGTAATAAAGCCATAGAAATTAAAGTTTATCATTGAAGTTATGCTAATAACTTCAGGCCTTGTAGCTTTTGTACAAAAGGTAATCAGCCACTGCCTAAAATTGTCAAAATGTAGACCTGACTTTGTTTTATTGAGCTAGAATCCAGTAATTTCATGCCTACATAACGGTCATGCAGGAATTCCAGCCAGTGCCTGCAAACAATACCACTGCTGAAACAAATCTGGATGCCTCAAGTCAGACAGGGAGAGATTTTCGATCTCTAACTAGGCAGGACTGCGCCCATTATAGAAATTACATAAGGTGGACCTTTACCCCTCAGCACCCCAAATTATTATGGGATTGAAAAATGTCTAAAGAATAAATAATTGAGGCAGGGTAGCTAGGATAGGCTAGACATAAATAAATTTCCTATAGGCAGGTTTTAAAAGGCGTTCAAACATTTCTACTGCAGGCCAAGTGGCAACCTATCCCACCCCTTTGCAAATCCAGGGAAAACTCCATCAGATGTAGAACTAGGACAGTACAATCTTTCAATTTGCAGTTTAGCATAATAATCACTAGAAATCCTTCGGAGACACGAGTAAACTAAAAATAGGTATTTAGTATTGTGTCACTCAGGATTCAAGTCCCTGAAATGGAATTTGTTAAACCTTTGAAATTATTTAATGGTAGGCCTTTTTCCTACACCTCCGAAGGAAAGGGAGACCACAAACATAAATGCTCATGAGAAAATGTGTTGTCCATTTGGAACAAATTTTAATCCAGTTTATAAGCTTATTTCCCTAGACACTTCTTGGACCAGAAGAAACTCAAACATCCCAGGGAATTAAATGCTGTTAAAAATTGAAGAAAGGAAGGACCCAATCAACAACTGTAAGAAAAAAAATGACCCTAAGGGTGGTCTTGTTCCTATACTAGTCTATAGAATTTAAATACCTAACTTCTCTATCATGATGAAACCCCCTCTATGAAGCCTCAAAGGGGGGTGAACAGAAGCCCCTGCTATGGAAAAGTCCCCAAAACAGGCCTTTGAATAAGGTAAAACAGGTTCCTCGCCTTTTGAAATTCTTTATGGGTGGCCACCCCCTCTTGTTCAGGGCATACAGGAAGATGTAAAGGAATTAGGAAGTCTTGCCCTAAAACAGCAAATGCAAGCCTCAGGTTCAGTCCCAAATGCCATCCATTGCCAAGTCAGAGAACGATTGCCAATTAGTTTAACTACTGATGCCCATTCTTTTAAGCCAGGTAATATGGTATGGGTAAAAGAGTGAAATGTACAACCTCTAAAGCCCCTCTGGAGGGGACCATTTAATGTTCTTTTGTTTACCCTGACAGCAGTCAAAGTAGCTGAAGTAGTTCCTTGGATCCATTATAGCAGAATAGGATTGGGAGTGCACCGCAGATTCGGCAAAACCCCTTAAACTGACCGTACTGAAAGTCAAAATTTCTCAAGCCCTGCTCTAGAAGCCTGAGAATACTTCAAGCCTTGCTTCAGTCACACACCAGAGGCTGACTGATCAAGGCACGGCAGAAGATTAAGGATTCAGCTTAAGAACTCAGCGGATATTACTGATAAGCCATTGTTTTGCTTTGTCAACCTTTATATTTGCTAAACTGTTTGTCATTTTAATTGCTGTAGAACTAGCTTTATTTGCTGTAAAATTGACAGAGTTGTCCCCATTGAGCATGTTAGAAAAGGGTTTCATTAGCATTCCCATTCTTTCTTATAGTAGGAAATGTTCTTGTGCTTTTATGTATTTCTGCCTAATTTGGGTGTTTAACACTTCCCTCACACACCCAGCATGTACGTGTATAGAAACTATCTGGCCAGACGTAAGAGTTTTCCATCATTATTCATCCCAGCCAGGAGTTTGTTCTGGTGGCCAACAAGGCCTGTTTGGTATTGAGCATCTGCTTATGCAACTAAATCTTCTCAACGTACTGCAGGGCTATTTGAACATATAAAAAGGTTGCATATGCCCAGCTCCCAGCATTATGAAAAGGCACATGTACCACAGGAATAATCCAGCCAGGATTTTTCCTTCTGCCTAACCCAAGGGGGATAAACTAGGCATTCCCCTTTATGAAAGTCTCAAAACATGAGATGCTCGATCCCTCAACCAAGTTCCTAATATAGGAGGGACCCAGGTTTGGAAAAATGACGAATGGCCACCCCAGAGAATCATAAATACTTATGACCCAGCCACATGGACACAAAACGGGAGTTGGAAATGCCACACGCCTATATATGTATATGCTAAATCACATTATCAGGTTACAAACTGTCAGAAATTATAACTAATCAAACAGCCACGGCTTTTACGCTTGTTACTCAGCAGCAAGCCCAAATGCGCACAGCTATTTATCAAAACCGCTTAGCTCTGGACTACCTGCTGGTGGAAAAAGAATTAGTATGTGGTAAATTTAATAGCTCTAACTTGTTTGCAAATAAATAATAATGGTAAAGTTATAACTAACATAGCTACCAATGTTAGAAGACTTGCCCATGTCCTGGTGCAAAAATGGCAAGGCATAAAAATCGGCAATTAATTTGAAAACATGTTCTCGGGTCTGGGAGGATTTAAGTATATTATTGGATCTGTCATCCTATTAGTGGGATCCTGCCTTATCCTCCCTTGCCTAGCCCCAATAATTATGAACGCCATTTCTAAGTTCGTGGAAACAGTTGTTGAATGAAAAACTGCAGCCCATATAATGTTAATGCACCAAATTAAGAATAACGATGCTTTAAATCTGTAAAAGATCAAGCATCAAGGGGGGAATGATGTGGCAGAAAGGGGGGTTGGTAGCAGTTAAAGGTATTTCCTTTTGAAAGGGCAAGCTGCAAACTTTAAAGACCCGCCAGGTGCCAGGCAGGTTTTGTTTAAGAAAGACCAAGTGGCCAGAGACTGACCATTTCATGGAAATGCAAAAGAGTAACTAATTCACAGAACTTATCCAAAACCCCTCTTCTGAAGTTGATGGTTTACAACCTTACAGTTCCTGAAAACCATTTGTTCTTTGAAAAATCTGATTTTACTGAGTACAACCTTGTAAAATTCCGAAGGAAATATGTAATCACTCAACACAACCCCCTCCCTTACCTAAACAAGGGTATAAGACCCCACTTCTCTCGTTCTGGGGGGCTCGACCTGGAAGCATTAACCCCTTGAGCCCACTGGGCCAGCCAGTGTAATAAAGTGCCACTTCCTATAATAGTCTCAGTGTCACGATCTCTCTGTCTTATTGCTACACAGCTATCTATAGTTTAGTTTTATAAATGTAGTAAGACTATGTTTCTAGAAAATAGGTGCTTCCAACCACAGATGCAACTGCTCTTTCCCATAGACATTGTGAGTACCCAAACCCAGAGAGGAAGAGAAGGAGAGAGCCTCTACAAGCACTTATAACCAGGCTGTCATGGGCATTTTGCCAGCTGTGGGGTCAGGAGTTCTGGCTTTAATATCATGAGCTTTTGTTGATAACATGTCTCAGCCTGGAATAAGGACAGGTAGAGAGTCCCTGCAGGGCTTTGCAGCTGTGAGAAGTCAATGACATGTTGGTGAAGACACTGATTTTTGAGTCAGGAGACCTGAGACCTGGGTTGGGCTCTGCCCTTTCTGGTCTTGTGGTGTGGTACAACTCACTTCACCCCTGTGTCTCAGCTCCTTCCCCTATTAGAGTGGGAGAGATGATAGGTACCTTCCCTCCTGGCTCCCCGAAAAGATATTACAAGAAGCAATTGGGGAACAGAGATGCAAGCACCTTATAAGCTTGAAGCACTACACAAGTATAAACAATTCTGAAATTGAAGGAGGTGATCTTGCAAGAAATGTGCTATCAGACACGTGGCACGTGGTCATCATGTTTCACTTTTCAGCTTCCCTTCCCAAGTGGCAGGTCGCACATCTCATCAAGGGGTATCCATACATAATCAGCAAGGAGGCCCCATTTATAGACCCTGCCCTGCCCTTGCTTTGCCTTCATATATTTGCAAGTTCTTCCAAGACAAAGCGCCTATGACTTTTCTGTATTCCCATAGTGCTTTACATATATAGGAGATCTTCAGTGATCACACATTGACTTTTTAAAAATAGAACACGCTGGGAAGATTGCTCTTGATAGGAGCATATAGGATAAAAGTAGCTGACCACAAGCTGAGTGGGAATAAGATGGTTTAAAAGGTAAAAGTACAGTGTCTAGTAAGGAGACGATGCACATACTTAGCCATTCCAGTCATAGCTATTGACCTTAGAGAACCCCCTGCCTGAATTCACAAGGAGTCGTGACCAAGAGCATTCAATGCAACGTTGTCTGCAATGGGGAAAACTGGAAACAACCTAAATGTCCACCAACAGGAGCATGAATAAACGCACTGCAGAAAATTCAATGGATTGCTAAATAGTAGTTAAAGTGAATCACTCCAGATGAATCTCACACTTCGGTTATAGCAAAATACATACAGTGTGTTCACAATGCATATGAAGTTGAAAACACCCAAAACAATGCTATCTGTTGTTTTCTGATTCATACATTTACACATATAAAAAAGCATGGGAACGATAAATACCAAATTCAGGAAGATGGTTTATCCAGGGTAGAGAGTCTAGAAGCTTCAAATATTTCACTTTCTTTAAAAAAGTGTGAACCAAATGTGGCATTATATTAGATTGCCAAAGCAGAGATGTGGGTACTTAGGTGATTATTTTATTCAATATTTTTATAGACGTAATACATTTCACAAATTTGAAAGCCCTTTGTTAACGAGGAAAAAAAGTTTTAAAAGAAGTTTAGGCCCCATCAGCAAAAGCAGGGTGCCCAGACAAGAACAGAGTTGTCTCTTCAAGCTCCACACTCCCTGACAAGCCAGAGCCCAGTAGGGAGGGGAGGAGAGCAGTACTTGCTGAAGGGCCCAGGATTTCCTGTGAGTGAAAGTTAAGGGAACAGGAAATATTGAACTTGGAAGAGAGGATTCCAAGGGGCGTATGACCACAACCTTCAGGTATTTCGAGTGGGGCAGGAAGAATCTGTCCTCTGTGTGATCCCAAATAAGGGAGTAGGATAAAAGTTGAAAGGGAAAGAAGGCAGATTCAACTCCCCCTCACAGACATTGCTGTTGGTTGAGGACCCAGGCTGCCCCAGTGAAGTAGTGGGCTCCCTCCAGAGTGATGAGGAAGAGGAGCTGACCTTCCAAGCTCTGTGGATGCTATAGGGTGAATTCTTGCCCTGTGTAGGAGGTTGGCTAGATAACCCATGACAATTATACTCTTACTTTCTCTTTCTTTTCCTTGCCAAATTCTTTTTAATGTGATTTACTCTCCAACATGGTTCTGGCAGCTGAAGAAGGAAAATCAAAGTATTTTCTGACTCTGTAAAGCTGTCTTTTGGGGACTCTGGCATCTTTTAAGACAATTACCTGCCCTGTCTGAAGTCTGCCACCACCACGCATAAAACTTAAACTACATATCACAAAATTTGGCTTTCTTATTTTCCTCAAGCTACCTGTTTCCTTTATTGCTTTCAAAATTCCTCAGATAACTATGCTGACTAGTTATCAGTTAGAAAATCTTTGAATCCACCTACAGTCTTCAGGCCCCCTCACTTGGAGATGTCCCACCTGCCTGGACCGAATCAGTGTGAATCTCACATGTATTGATTTATGGCTTCGGTTTGCCTAAACTGTGTATAACCAAGCTATCATTCAACCATGGCAGGCACATGTTCTCAGGACCTCCTGGAGGCAGATGTCATGGGCCTAGGTGATTCAAATTGGCCAGAATAAACCAACTTAAATGATTTTACAGACTTTGGCATCTTTCATCAATACCTATGCAGTAAGTCCCCTACATACAAACAAGTTTCATTCTGACAGTGCATTTGTAAGTCCAATTTGTTCATAAGTCAAATACAGTTAGCCTAGGTTCCCAACTAACACAATCGGCTATATAGTACTGTACTGTAATAGGTTTATAATGCTTTCCCCACAAATAATACATAAAAATAAGCAAAAAAATAAAGAACACATTTTTAATCTTACAGTACAGTACCTTAAAAAGTACAGAAGTGCAGTACAGTACAACATCAGGCATACAAAGGCTGTCATCGAGTAAAGAGGCAAGATGAGTTACTGACTGGAGGAGGGAAAGGAGGTGGGAGATGGCAGAGCAGAAGGATTGTCAGCAACAGGAGATGGAGAACAAGCTGCAATTTCACTTACACTTGACATCAATGGCACAGATTCTGGTTCCTTGCTGGAAATTCTATCTACACTCTTGAAAAAATGATTCAGGCAGGGCGCAATGGCACTTTGGAGGCCAAGACGAGAGGAATGTCTAAGACCAGTGGTTCGAGACCAGCCTTGGCAACTTGGCAAGACCTCGTCTCTACAGTAAATCAAAAAATTAGCCGGACGTGGTGGCACACACCTATAGTTCCAGCTACTTGGAAGGCTGAATTGGGAGGATTGCCTGAGCCCAGCAGGTTGAGGCTGTGATGGCTGTGAGCAGTGTGCCACTGCATCCCAGCCTGGGTGACAGAGTGAGACTTTGACTCAAAAAAAAAAGAAAGAAAGAAAAAGAAAGAAAGATTCAATAATGTCTGGGTTGTATCTTTTTTTTTTCCTCATCATCGGTAGCACTGGATTGCATTCTGAACAGCTGCTGCAGCCTTTGCGTACTGTTTTACGTTCAAGTCCTGTGCCTCAAAAACTAACAGTGTCTCCTCAGATAATGAAAATCCCCCGCCATTTCCTGCATCATGAATCTCTTTGGTTCTTCAGTTACTTCTTCTACCTCTTGTGTCTCTTTGTCTTTTCTCTGGGTCTCCAATTTCTTCAGGTCTTCATGAGCAAGCTCCTCATGTTGCACAACAAGGAGTTCAGTGATATCATCCTCTTGCATATCAAGCTCCAGCTTCTTTCTGAGGGTCACCAAGTTGCTGAAGATCTCTTTGGACTCCTCATCCACCATCTCAAATCCATGAAAATTGTGAACAAATTACAGGCAAAGGTTCTTTCAAACCCCACTCGTGGTGACAGCCATAACCTCACGCCAAGAAAAATCAATGTTTTTATAGCCTTGTAGATGTCAGAAGTTTGTTCTTGATTTGTCACTTGCCTTTATTGCCTGATGAAAAATGTGACATAGATAATATTTCTTGAAAGTCGCTATAAGTCCATAGGTTGGATGAGTGACGTAGTATTTTATTCAATATTTTTATATACCTGATACATTTCACAATTTTGAAAGCCCTTTGTTATCGAGGGAAAAAAGTTTTAAAAGAAACTTAGGCCCCATCAGCAAAAGTAGGGTGCCCAGACAAGAACAGAGTTCAGTCTTTCCATGTTCCACACTCCCCAGGGAGCCTGACAATTGTCAGATGGACTACTTTGATGTGGGGATGAAAGTCTTCCATGAATAGGGTGGCCCAGAGCACTGTCAAGCAGAATACTGACTGCGACATCCTTCTCCAAGTAATATTTCTCTAACTCTGGGATAAAGTGATGGAAAAACTAGTCCTGGAAAATGAAATGGCCTATGTAACCTAGGCTTTGGGGTCACTCTTCCACACAATAGGAAGAGAGCCTTTGCCTATGTTTTTAAGGGCTCTTGAGTTCTCTGAATGATGAACTGAGAGAAGCTTCAGCTTCATATCACTGGAAGCATCACCAACAAACAACAGAGTGAGCCCAAAGGTACCTGCATAATGAACGTTTGTATACCTAACCCTGAATTGTACCCCACATATTTAAAGTTTAAAATTAAAAAAAAAAAAACAAAGCTAGCCTTGCCACCAAAAAACAGAGCTAGCCTATCCTTTGCTGCTTCGTAGTCTGGCATCAACCTTTCTTCCTTACTGATGTAAGTTCTGTCTGGCATCATCTTCTTTTTTTTTTTTTTTTTGAGTTGGAGTCTCACTCTGTCACCCAGACTGGAGTGCAGTGGCACGCTCCCGGCCACCACAGCCTCGACCTGCTGGGCTCCGGCGATCCTTCTGCCTCAGCCTTCCAAGTAGCTGGAACTACAGGCACACGCTACCACACTTGGCTAATTTTTGATTTATTGTAGAGATGAGATCTCACCAAGTTGCCCAGGCGGGTCTCGAACCCAGCATCATCTTCTAATATAGTCCTGCCTCATCCACATTAAAAATCTGCTCAAGCTGGGCACAGTGACTCGCACCTATAATCCCAGCACTTTGGGAGGTGGAGATGAGAGGATTGCCTGAGCCCACAAGTTCGGGACAAGCCTGGGCAACATGGCGAGACCTCGTCTCTACAATAAATCAAAAAATTAGCTGGATGTTGTGGCACACGCCTGTAGTTCAGCTACTTGGAAGGCTGAGGCAGAAGGATCACCTGAGCCCAGCAGGCTGAGGCTGCGGAGGCCATGAGCGTGCCACTGCACTCCAGCCTGGGTGACAGAATGAGACTCCAACTCAAAAACAAAACAAAACAAAAACCTACTCAAGTAAATACACGCCTTCATCAATAATTTCTTGAAGTGTTTCAGAAAATTCCTGGGCAGTTACCATATCTGCACTCACTGTCTCGTCACTTACTTTTATGCTGTGAAGGTTGGTTCTGGCCTTAAACCGATGAAATCAGCCATGGCTGGCATTAAAAGATACACCCTCTGATTCTTCACCGTGTTTCTTCTTTAATTCTTACATAAAGGCTTTCAGCTTTCTCTTGAATCAGCATGAAGAATGAGCAGGACCCGACACTGATGCTGGTCTTGCATTCACATACTGAAAGGTTTCTCCATCTCCTCCATCACTTTTCTACGCTTCTTTGATATTATTGTCAGCATTATTGGCACAGCAGACTTCACATGTTTCATGATCTTGTCGGTGTTCTTTAGAATTGTGCCAATGGTTGCACAATTAATGTCATAAGAACAAGCAATATCTACCATCTTTTCACCTCTCTCTGCTCTGTCCATTATTTTCACTTTTGTTTTCATCATTATTGTTTGGCACTTCTTAGCTACATGACTGCTGCTTTTACACTTGCTTCCAGACATCCTGGGCTTGAAATAAAGATGCTGTACTACTGTACTTTATACAGTAATCTACAGTACACAGAAGTGTAACTACTTGTAGAGGATGCACGCATGTGACAATGTATGCCAGACACATTAACTCACATGATTGGACATGCAATCACACATTTGCATCTTTGAAAGTTCACAACTTGGAGGTTTGTACATAGGGAACATACTGTACAATCCTTTATACCACTGAGATTCTTGCAAATTCAAATTTGTGTGAGCTTATAGTTGCAAAACTATAACAGCATTTATGTTTTAGTGTTGCTATCCCAAAAGGTAACAATGATAAATATTATTCTTAGTTTAGCCTATCTTCTGTGGGTCTTTTCTTTTTCTTTTTCTTTCTTTCTTTCTTTCTTTTTCTTTCTCTCTTTCTTTTTTTTTCTTTCCTTTCTTCCTTGGCAGCTTCTAACTACTGCATAGTGCTTCAAAATGTGCATACACATAACTTATTTTTCCTTTATGCCAGATTGCCTCCAACTCCACAAATAACACTGCAATGAATATCCTCTTACATGACCCCTATGGACCTTTACAAAGCTTTCTTTGAGACATACTGAGAGGAATGTCTGGGTCTTAGTGTATATATAATTGAACTACAACCTGATTCTCTCCAGAATGGCTACACTTGTGCCGCATCCCATCAGCAGCTCAGAAGGTTTCCTGTAGCCCACAGCCCCACAACACTTGGCATTATTCCACTTTCTAGCCTCTGCTGGTCTCATAGGTATTAAGTGATATCCCTTTGTTATTTTAATTTGCACTGCTCTGATGACTGAGTTAAGTCTCAGTTTATTCTTTTCTTTTGTGTATCCTCGTTTGAAAATGTTTCCCAGGCCCTCTTCAGAGCTTCCCACAAGTATCATTTGGTCTTTCTGCCTTACTGTCATCACGATGACAATCAGAAGTAATTAGAGGCAAACTAAGTCTTTCCTCCAGTGATAAGTTTACACGGTGAGTAGTATTATGAGCATGCAAGTGTCTGGTTTTCAGATCGAGGTTGCCATCAACAAAACTGTTGCTATCATGGTGCATGTTTTAATTGTAATAAATAATTAAATAACAAGAACTTTAATCACTATATTTGGGGCACTGTACACAAGAAGGAAAGTTGTTTCTCTCCCAAGGTACTTGCTGATTATTAAGAGCATTTAAAAGTTACCATTTTCTGTCCTTCCCATAGAACAGTGGCCCCCAGCCTTTTTGGCATCAGGGACCAGTTTGAGGAACATAGTTTTTTCATGTACCAGGGTGGGAATGGTTTCAGGATGATTCAAGTGCATTACATTTTGGCATCAGGGACCAGTTTGAGGAACACAGTTTTTTCATGTACCAGGGTGGGAATGGTTTCAGGATGATTCAAGTGCATTACATTTATTGTGTACTCACTGATAGGGTTTTGATATGAGTCTGCAAGCAATTGATTTATTATGGCCTCTGTGCAGTCAGACCTCACTGCTAATGTTAATCTATATTTGCAGCCACTCCCCAGTGCTAGCATCACCACCTCATCTCCACCTCAGATCATCAAGCATTAGATTCTCATAGGGATCACACAACCTAGAGCCCTTGCGTACGCAGTTCACAGTAGGGTTCACACCCTTGTGAGAATCTAATGCCACGGCTGATCTGACAGGAGACAGAGCTCAGGCAGTAATGCAAGTGATGGGGAGCAGCTGTAACTACAGATGAAGCTTTGCTTGCCCTTGCTCACCTCCTGCCATGTGGCCCGGTTCCTAACAGGACACAAACCAGTACCAATCCATGGCCCAGGGGTTGGGAACCCCTGCCATAGAAGGAAGACAAATGTAGATGCATGAATGATCTGTGATATTGTCTGAGGCTGTGGCTGTGAATGTGTGTAATTGTGTGAGGAGAGTCAGACCATGCTATGGAAGAAGTTGGCCCAAGTGTAGAATCTGGAAAAAAAAACAAATGCCCTGTCTAAATGCACTCTCTATAACAAACCAAATAACAAATGATATAAACCTCTCTAAGTACTTTAACATTTCTAAACAACATTTTGGGTGTTGTGCTGAAATGCCTGTGCTTACACCACTATGGGCTGACTGCACGAATTAACTGGGGTCAGGATCAAGTTACGCAGATACTCTAGGGGTGAATTCTCCTGAGGCTAGATGTGTGGTCAAATTTCCATTTAGGAATTCCTGATACTCTTGTCACACAAAGTCCCAGAAACTGTTTTACAAGTATGCTTTTCCATCCTGAATGCTTCTGAGTTCTACCTAAATTTTCACAAAAATATAGTCTCCTTCTGTTCTAGTCTGATCTTCAACATCGGGAGACAGATTTTGCTATGAAATGAACTACATTTGGCAAGGAGAGTCTGATGCTTTAAGAAGAGGAACTATACCTCCCATCTCTTCCCCCAGTGATGTACAGCAACTCAACTGTGGATATGTTCAAGAAGAGTAGCGTTGTCATGATTTTAGAAGAATAACTCATTGGTAGCAACTCCACTATTTATTAGGAAAAAGGAAGATTGTGTTTAGAGCCACAGTATACAGTGGTGCATTTTATGCACTGCACATAAGGGTTAAGCAGAGCCAGTGAGGGGGGCCTGAGAAGCCTTGTGTCCTGACTTGGAGATGGTTCTTCATTTAAAAAAAATAAAAAGAGGGTGCCTTATGGGCTACCAGAGGATCCACAGGGCCTGTGTTGAATCTAAAAGGGCCACACCCAAGGCCTCCGGAGGGATACGGATGGGCTGAAGTTGCTGTCTTCAACTCAGGCATTATATTCTTTGATATACCCTATAGAAATGTTATCCTTGGAAAGCTGCCTAAAAATTGCAGCTGAGTGTTGTTAAATCCTAGGGGAAATGGGCTACACTAGTGTTGGGGGGAAGGGAAGATTCTGTCCTCCAAGGGACATTTGGCAATGTCTGGAGACATTTTTGATCGTCATGACTGGGGGTGGCTACTGGTGGGTAGAGTCCAAGAATGCTACTCAACATCCTTCAACACATGGGACTTTCTCCCACAAGAGAGTTATCTGACCCAAATATCATTAGTGCCACTGCTGAGAAACTCTAAGCTACATGAAAGTAAGAAGAATGAACTTCCTCCATTGGTGGATGTGTGGGTAACAATGTGGTTGTTATTTTAACCATACATCTATGAGGAGGCAGCTATATATTTTAGATTTTTCCTTGAAGTAAAGGCTCTTCCGCTAATCCCATCATGCCCTGTCTTGCCCTCTTTCCTTTCCCAAATGCTCCCCTCACCAAAAATATTGCCCTGGAAGGACAAGATGCTCAGAAGAAACTTTTGCATATGTTTGTGTGAATGCCACATGTATGTGTCTGTGTGTATGTAAGGGGGAAACAGAGACAGACTGAGAAACAGAAAAAAGTGCTCATTAATGCAGAAAGAGATGGGCAGAGAAATATGGGGAGGGGAGTAGACAAAAAGAGAAAAAGAAACACAGGGAATTGATATCCAACTCATTTTTTTTTTCCCAAATATTTTAGAGTCTAGAAATTTAGCCAAAAATAAGTCAAGGTCCCGGCCCTGAGTGAGCTCACAATCTCACCAAGCACAGACAGCATGCTGTAACATGTGTGTGGAAAGTGGAAAATCCACAATAAAATCATAAACAAAGCTGGAGAGAACACAGACGAGGACTGACATTCTGCTGGGGGTGAGGAAAGGGCCCAGGAGAGTTTTCAGGGGAGGTGTCCTCCAAGATGAATGGGGAGGAGAAGCATTTTTTCAGGCGATCAGAATGAGGAAGTCTATACCAGAGGAGTGAGAGGCTTGGTAGGTGGATCTGGGAAATGGTCGGGGGTTAGGAGGTGAGGATGCAGGGTAGATTTGGGCAACGGAGGAGACATAGCAAAAGAGAAGGTTGAAAAGGACAATTATGACCTCACACACAAGCCTTGAAGCTATGGTTGAAACTCTACATCTGGACCATGCCTACAGCTTCTTGTGTGAAACTTTCTCACCTCTTTCAAGCTTTGCTCAGATGTTGCTTTCTCATGAGGCCTGCTGCTATGGTTTGAATGTCTTGTATTCCATCCAAAATTCATACTGAAACAATATCCAGTGCAACGTTATCAACAGGTGGAGCACTTAGGAGGTGATTATGTCATGAGGGCTTCATCCTCATGGATGGGATTAGTGCCTGTTGGCACTGTGATCTTGAATTTCCCAGACCCCAGAACTGTGAGAAATAAATTTCTTTACTTTATAAATTACCTCATCTCAGTATTTTGTTATAGCAGCACAGATGAATGAAGACATCTACCCTGCTGACCCTAAAAACTTTTGGCCCACCTCCCTGACATTCCCACCCCCACTTATCTATCTTCTATAGCACTCATTATCTAATAACTTAATAAGTTAATATGTAATTAACTTATTAATTTTATAATTATATCCTCTAACTAGAAGATAAACTTCATGAGAACAGGAATTTTATTTACTAAAAGAAATATCTCAAGTGCCTAGAACATGCATAGTAAGTGCTCAATAAATATTTGCTGAACAAGTGAATTAATGAGTGAGTGAATGAATATGGAGGTTGAAGGATTTTCCCCACCTGAGGGCCCCTTCTCAGAACTTTACATTTCTGAGAACTGTTCCTTATGAGTTGGGGAATTAGTTTTCTATTGCTAACTAAAACGTACCACAAATTTAGAGGCTAAAACAGCACACATTTATTATCTCACAGCTTCTGTAGGTCAAGAGTTCAGGCACAGTTTAGCTGAATCTCCCAAAACTGGAATAAAGGTGTTTACTAAAGCTTAGACTCATCTGAGTCTCTCCCAGGGAAGGATTAGCTTCCAAGTTCACTCAAGATGGCAGAGTTCTATTCCTTGTGGGCATATGACTGAGAGCTTCTGTTTCTTGCTAGATATTGGTTGGAGGCTGCTCCCATCTCTTAGAGCCTGTCTGTAGTATCTTGCCAAGTGGGGTTCCCCAACATGGCCACTGGCTTCCTAAAAACCAGCAAGGGAGACAGAGTTTAGCAAATTGGGTGCTACAGTTTTATGTAACGTAATAAGTAATCACACACATCCTGTCACCTTTGCCATATTCCATTGATTAGAAGAAAGTTACAAGGCCCACCTACACTCAGCAGGAGGATTCACACAAGGACATGAACACTGGGAAGCAAGAATCATCAAGATTCTGTTACAGGAGGTGACAGTTGGAGGTGATGCATCTCCTTTGAACATCCGTGGTCCCCTGGTCTTATGTGCACAACAATCTCTGTGCCACATCATGGTAATTTATATATGTGTCTGCTTCCTCCACAAGATTCAGGGCAAGGACTGTTCTGTTTCTAACATAGAGTTTAACATAAAGTAGGTCATTAATTTTGGATAAATGGATAGAAAGATGTCTTGAAGGATGGATGGATGGATGGATGGATGGATGGATGAATGGATGAGTGGATGGATAGATGGAAGACAGAAAAATGTGGTAGCAAAAGAAGACTGAAGGCAAAGCACCTGGACAGAAGGCCGGTGTTCCTCACCTGATTGGTGGGCTACCCAATAAGCAAAAAGTTAAGTCTTCTTATGGTCTCAGGCCTGTTCCTGGAACTGCAACTTGGAGCCTTTCCATCTGGGCAGCCAAGACACCAGGGGCAGGCCATCCCTCTTTCCCAGAACTTTTGTTTTCCCCTCAGGAAATGCGAGTGGAAAAAATCATGAGGGATATGATAGCTGAATAAATGTTCCACGTATGAAGGCACCAATGAGATCCTGCAGACTTTGTGACTTGGGCAGATCTGGAGATAATTTCCTAAGAAATAAACTGAAGGAAGAAAGCATTCCTTTGTAATCCTCTCCAAGGCTCTAGGGAAAGACTTTTGATAACAAAGAATTTTTCAAGGGTTTCATGCAATAAACATTGAACCTTGAGTTGAAATTCCTTGAGCTCCTGCTACCGTGCACAGTGGTGAATCCAGGTTCTTCCAGGCCTTAACCTCTGAGAACAAGATGGAAGCCACATCACAGGCATGTCCTCATGCTGGAGGCAGGACCTCAGGTTGTCATTTCTCCACTGGAATTGTGGGAAGGCTACATTTGGACTGACTCTACTCATGATTCTTAGTGTGTTTCCCACCAAATATTGCTTTACAAGAGTAAAGATTTTGACTTGCTTTTTGGCCAAGAGTTTTAGATTAAGTGAATTTGGATTGGACATTTACATGTGCATATATTTTCCCCCTTTGCTTGAATTTCTATGATTTCTTTTGCTCATCTGATCTATGACAAGTAATTTGTTTTAATGTCAGGTGAAGGCCATTTATAGCAAATGTGGCCAGGCGTGGTGGCTCATACCTGTAATCCCAGCACCTCAGGAGGCTGAGGCAGGAGAATCAGTTGAGTCCAGGAGTTTGAGACCAGACTGGGAAACATAGCCAGACCCTATTTCTATTTTTAAAAAAATAGCCACAGTGAGTGAACTGTGACAAGATCACACTGGAGGACATGATTATTAGGTCTTTGCTAACTGACCAGACTATAAGGCTAACACCACCGTTGTTAAGGGTGATAACTGCCTTTAGCATGGGTTAGTGTTTATAAAAACCTTTCTAACAGAAATCTGTGAAATGTTTGGAAGTTAGTCCCTCTGGGGTAAATGAACCACAGAAACTCTAGACAAGCTGGCTCATGAAGGGAATGTCAGGTTTCAGGACAAGTCACTAACTTTCTAATAAAAATATTAGCCTGGATTTCTCTTCCTGTGTTTTCTTCATCACCTATCAATCAGCATGCTGGCACCTAGCTAACAGAGCTTACAATAAACCTGGAGAAATGGATAAATAACACTGGGATCTTATTTACTGAAATCTTCCTGAAAGCAAAACAGTAAGGTGAACTTGGAATTCCCAAAACATGGTGCTCATCCTTGTTTTGAAAGCAATGTCCTCATTTGAGAAGCAAAGGGCTTGAATCTGTTCCTCATCACACTGGCTTGTCTCCTAGCTTTTGTGTGAGATCTTCCCCTGATCTATGGAACTCCAAACGTGAGGAGCATTCTCCTCTGGATCCAAGACGAGTGACTGGGCCTGGAACCATCATGAGAGTCCTGAGAAGAAGACCCACTAGTTCCTTGCAGGGATCTCTGTGTCTGAAGCCCACACGTCAGGCCCCAGCCTTTCCAAGCTTTAAGTGCTTGCCTTTCACAAGTGCAAAGCCATTGTGTAAAGGCTTTCATGAGTACTGATTCCCTGTTGGATGCACAGCACTTTGCTTGGTACTATGAGAGACATAAAAGGGATAGAGAGTCATGGCCCTTACATTCTAGTGACAGATGTGAATTATTCCAAGGTCACCAGGAAACCCTAACCAGAGAACTGACATTCATATCTGGGGAGTCGCTCCAACTCCTGCTCTCAGGTAATACCTGGCTCATGGACCGTCTATGTGGATTCATCCTGGGTTCTAGGGCAATAGTAGAGAAAATATAGAGTCATCACCTCATTTATTTCCTCAGAATGAGCTGCTCTAGCAGAATTTCTGTGTAGGAAAAAGATTTCACACATGTGCATGCAAGTGCACACACACATTCACACCAGTTGTTTGTCACAAGCATGGTCTGATTGTTCTCCCAAGGTCCACACTATATCCCATTCCTTCACCTGACTCCTGTTTTAATCAAGAGGTTTTTGATAGGATGGCCTGGGCTTACTCTCAATAAAGAATTCTTCATGAATACTCTTTGTTAGACTGAAAGACTTGATTTCTGTGTATTTTCCCCTTTCAACATCAGAGCAACAGGGGAAAAAAAGGCAAAACATCCTTCATTCTCCTCACCGAATCTTGTATGGTTGTCTTTGTTGCCCCTAAACAGAGTTTTTCTCTACTCATATTGCTTTTTAAGAAATTTAACCTCTATAAAGTATTTTTCAAATGGATGAGCACTTCTAACAAAAACTGCTTCTTAATCGGTTCTTAACCTTTTGATTTTCTATTTAAAAGTACATTTGAAAAAAAAAGTACATTTGACCAGGCACAGTTGTTTATACCCGCAGCACTTTGGGAGACTGAGGTGGGAGAACTGCTTGAGCCCAAGACTTCAACACCAGTCTAGGCAACATGGCAAGTCCTCATCTCTTAAAAAAAAAAATTATCCGGGTGTGGTGGCACACACATGTAGTCCCAGCTATTCAGAAAGCTGGGTGGGAGGATCACTTGAGCCTAGGAGTTTGAGACTGTGGTGAGCCATGATTGTGCCACTGTACTCCAGCTTAGATAACAGAGTGAGACTCCGACATAAATAAAATAAAAGTACCTTTGGGGATAGAAAAGTCCTCTTCAGTCTTACCTGGAATAGGTTCACTCTGGACCATTTCTCTCTATTTACACAGTCTCAGTCATTTTTAAAAAAAAGTTTAAAGATGAGAGTTTCACTTATGTTGCCCAGGATGGACTCAAACTCCTGGGCTCAAGGTATCCTCCTACCTCGGCTTCTGGAGTAGCTGGGACTACAGTCACATGCCACCATGTCCAGTTCCCACTCATTTTTTACTAGTTTTATTTCTATGTTTGCTTACTTGACGCTTTGTTCTGTCCTGCCACGTAGGACTGTAAGGGCCATTAAGGCAGAAACCACATCTGTTCTCTTCTCCACTGTACCTCCTGCGCCTTGCAGAGCACCTGCTATAGGAGAATCTTGTTAAAATATTTGTTGAATGAATACATAAATAAAGTAGGATATGCATCATAAGTGATATATTATGGTTTCCTCAGCCAATTAAAAGTGAGATGCAGGATGCGGATAAGCAATGCCAAAGAGGTGGGTGGGAATTGGGTTTTTGGAGAGTGGAACAAAATGGCAAGGAGTTAACAGGGCTGGCAAGCCAAATAAGGGTGCCCCTCGTGGTGGAGGTAAATGGTCATAGCTTGCCCAGGAGTCAGAGGAGCTGAGGAAGGGTCCATGGGCAGTCCTGCAGTTGGCCACTGTTCCATGCCAAGGCCGTGAGATAGCAGATGAACGCCCATGCATGGAACCTACCATGGGAGCCATGAGACAGCTGCTGCTCACGTACCCCCTCCAAACCTCACTCGAGACTCCCTATGTGGACCACACTAACCAAAAACATACAGGAAAGGAAATTCTGGAAACTATGATTCTGCCTAGCCAAGCTGACACATGACAAAGCCACTAGCGTAGGCACTCAGTACTTATGCATGAATGAATAGATGAACCAGGCCAGCAGCAAGGTCCTGCCAGGAGAGAAGCTCTAGGAGGGATGGGATGTTTGCCTGTTTTATTCACTTCTGTAGCCCTAGCACTGAGAATGGTGCCTGGCACATGTGGGTGCTTAATAAGATTTTTGTGGAATGAATTTTGAATAGATCTGGACCAAAGTCAAAGGGACTTGTATGGCATCATTAGAAGACACAGCCACATGAAAGCTTTTCTTTGGTGCAGTGTTTGGGAAATTCCATTATATATATCTAGCATAAAAGGGCATAAAATGGAACAAAAGAAAACCCATATTTCCTTCCCTCACAACTTACCTCAGGGAAGCAACAGGGAAAACTGTTGTAATAGGGGCAGAGCAATTATAAATAAGTTGGTTAAGGGGAAAAGAAGGGAGGGGAAAAGTTACTTAGAAGCATTTTATTCATGACCTTCCTCAAAGTCCATGTGCAGAGCTACTGAGCAGAGTAAATCCTAGAGGGGCTTTGACCTGCTGTGACATTGGAACAGGCCACAGATGCCCCAGGATCAGAAGACCATGAAATTAAAACCAGGTTGTGCCCTGAGGTCGTTTAGAAGGTCAGACTACCAGAACTTATTCTTGGGAGAGCTCAAGGCTTAGCTAGCTCAAATTTTTGCTTCTCCATTAGAAGGTCTTGCAGGCACTCAGGTGCAAGTGCAGCATTTGTTTCTTTTCTTTTCTTTTTTGTCTATCTGCCTCTGCATAATTGGAGGAATATATACTGGGATTTCTCTAAATGTAATGATTAATTCCAGTAAGTTCAATTCAATATAATTCAGGGAGGGAGGTGGATAGGGAAAGGACAGACGTTCATCAAAGGGTATAAAGTTTCTATCAGAGGGGCAAAATGAGCTTTCGTGAACTGTTGCACAGAATGATGACTACATTGGTTGGTTAAGGGGAATAATGAATTGTGTATTTCAAAATTGCTAAAAGTAGGTTTCAAATGTTTTCACAACAAAAATTAGCCTGATTTAATCATTCTGCACTGTAAACATACATATATTAAATTAAAATATCACATTGTACCCCCAAAATATATATACAATTATTTTAAAATTTTATTTATTTCACATTTTTAAAAATTAAAATGAATAAATTTTTAATTGAAAATTAAATTTTTTTTTAAATGTAAGATATAGTTTCAGTAAATTCTTCCACAGCTACCTCCCACTTTCTTTTTTTCCCATCACAAGTGAAAAACCCCTTGGGAAGAGCTTCCCTTTCAAGATGTGATTGGATTTGGAGGTACAGAGAAGTTCTTCCTTTTCTTCCACACTCTTTTAAGAAGCACTAAATTCACGGCCAAACTAAAAGGACACAATCTCACAAAACTAACATTTATTTCCTTAATTATTTTCCCACCTGATTCATGGTCTTTTAAAAAATATATATTTTACCAAGAAGTAGGGCAGAAGGAAACTTAAATAAAATTGACCTCTCCAAAGTCTAGAATGATCTCAGTCTTTCATATCGGCTGTGATAGTTAATTTTATGTGTCAACTTGGGCTAAGAAATGCCCAGATAGCTGATAAACATTATTTCAAAGTGTGTCTAGGAGGGTGTTTCTGGCATAGATTAACATTTGAATCAGTAGACTGAGTAAAGAGGATCTCCCTCAACAGTGTGGTCTGGCATCTCCAATCGGTGGCGGGCCTGAATAAGACAAAAGGGTGGAAGAAGGGCAGATGTCCTCTCTTCTTGAGCTGGGACACCTGTCTTCTGCCCTCGGACATCAGAGCTCCTGGTCCTCAGGCCTTCAGACTTGGGCTGAATTACAACACCGGTTTTCCTGCTTCTCGAGCTCTCATGTCCTTTTAAGTTTTTGTCAGCATCACCACAAGATGAAGATATTCACCTCTGCGCTCCTCCTTTCTCTGTACCTGTATTAGGAGTTGGCAGTTCTGCTTGAGGCATGAATGGAACCAAGGTTTAAGTGACAGATCCAAGTTTCCTCTGCTTTGCTTCATTCTCAAAAAGGTTCTCACCTGAAGGCTGGTGTAGTGGTTCACTCCTATAATCCCCACACTTGGGAAGGCTGAGAAGGGAGGTTGCTTGAGCCTAGGGGCAAGACTGGGCAACACAGTGAGACCTCATCTCCAAAAAAAATCAAAAAAATTATCCAGACATGGTGACATGTGCCTGTAGTACCAGCTACTCAGGAGGCTGAGACAGAAGGATCCCCTGAGACAAGGAGATTGAGGCTGTAGTAAGCTGTGATCATGCCACTGCACTCTAGCCTGGGCGACAGGGTGAGACCCCAGACTCGAAAAAAAAAAGAAAGTCTCTAACCTGAAATGTGATGCTAAGAGGATCCCTGACATGGTTTTTAATGCTAGTAACCAAATGAAGAAAAAGAGAATATTTTTTGAAAGATTCAGCAAACATCCTGGGAGGATTGATTGGTCTGGGGGGAATGTCCTCTCTGAAGGAATGCTCTAAGTGTCCAGACCCTGGTCATGTTCCTTTCCCCTGCAGCAGGGGGTAGGAGCTGGAACCAGTGCCACCTGACCACGTGGACTGAGCAAATTATTATAACATAGAAAAATTAAAAGTTTCCCAAAGGAAGGGAATGCAGAGTCAACAAGAGGCGACCTCATTTCTGCCCCCAAGTCACAACACTGGTCTTCTTCTACCTCTCCTCTTTTCATGATTTCTTCCTTATTTTATCCCCAAGTTCAGCAGATACAGTCCCACATGGCCCAGGGCCCTCCTGATGGGTGGAGGCCAGGTGTGGGGTGTGCTCACTGCCCTCTTCCATCATTCCTACCCAGGCAAAAGTGGGTGAAATGAGCTCGAGGGCAGCCTTGCAGAAGGATATGAGGGGTAGAGACACAGGGAGAGTCAGGAAAGAGACCCTCACTGACTGAGAGGCATGTGGAGAGGCCAGGATCAGTCTTCTTGTAAGGGAATAATGATGGGAATGCTGGATGGATGTGTCTGGGTTCCTGATCTGGTTTGTACTGCATGAGAAAGTCACCTCTTTTTCCCACAAAAATAGCATACCCAACTCATCCAGGCACTTCTTTCTTCTCTCTCATCTCTCTCTAGATTGTCTCAGAACTCTCACTAAAATCTTGAGGCTGGTTCTGATCCAACCACTAGAGGCTTATTATAAAAGGCTGCTTTTCTCCTGGAGCCCAGGGACTTCAGCTCTTGGTGATCAATATCTCTCCCACCCCCCCACCCCCCCCTCTTATTTCAGATCATTTGGATCATGCAAATAAACTACTCCATGGAATGTGCCCATTCTCAACCAGTTATTTTGTGCTAGGGAGACAATGGTTCATATTCACCAAGTTTTCACTAGATTGGGCACTGGGGAAACTTGAGGGGTGAGACCATGAGAACAGCACACAGATGGAATTCTTCTTGTGTCAAAACAAACTCCATGAAGACAAAATGCTCTTGGAGTTTGACTCCATCTCTTCTGCCCTGTGGTGGGTTACTACAGTTCATCAGGAAAACTGTTTGGAATTTGCAAAACCTCCGAATCCTGCCTTGGGGCATCTGTGCCTCTTGGCTTCCTGACAGCTTCTTTGTGACCATAAGATAAGTTTTATAATCATGCATGGAGTTGCACAACCATTATTATTCTCATCAGAGTAACCTAGCACAAAAAAAATAGAACCTGTACTTTTCACTTCCTGTTTCAGATAAACAATTTCATCTGAAGAGATTAACAGATGCTATTTATTCAGGAGTGCAGTCCTCTCCTGCTTCTGGGGCTGGAGGGACTGCTGAAACAGTTTCAGAACAGAAGCATTCTCCCCAGCTGCACTCCACACACTCTCCCTCTTCAACCCTTCCTCTGTTTCTCTGACTGTCCTTCCCCAAGGTGAGTGCAGACATGGAATAGAAGAAGCAAGGATCCAGTGAGTCAGTGTGCTTCCAGGAGGCCTACAGACCCTGGTAAGAGCCGATGATTTGGAAGACAGAGAGTAGCCAGTGGATGTCAAACATTTAAAGATATAAGCAGGGCTGGGAGTGGTGGCTCACACCTGTAATCACAGCACTTGGGAGGCTGAGGCAGGAAGATATCTTGAGGCTGGGAGTTCAAGACCAGCCTGGACAACTTATAGAGATCCTGTCTCTACGAAACAAACAAACAAACAAAACTGGGTATGGGTACCTGTAGTCCTAGATTCTTGGGAGGCTGAGGAGGGAGGACTGCTTGAGCTCAGGAAGGATTCTGAGGCTGCAGTAAGCTATGAACACACCACTCCACTCCAGCCTCCCAAATATCCAGAAAGACCCTGTCTCTGGAAAAAAGACAAAAACAAAAACAAAACCACAAGTAGAGTTATGTGAGAATCCAAGGGTTTTGGCTCCCATGTGAATATGACTCTCCCCTAACTCCCGTTCTGACTCCCCTGACCTGTCACAGACACAGGATGTTAACTGGCGATAAAGAGGATGAAACTTGGATCCTGGCAGAGGAAGTACATTGCCAAGACCAGTGACAGGCTGATGACTAAACCCTTATGTCTTGTCTCACAGTCCTGTGCTCCTTCTGTAAGCCCTGATGTGAAAGAGGATTAACTGAACTGTCATGAGAGTCTCACAGATTCAACTCCTCCATATAAATAATAACAACCTGTCAAGATACCAACATTGAAATAAGACAAAACAGGATATATCTTAGTTGACTATAACACAGCAGGTTATAACCCATCATCGAGAGAAGACTACACACTGCCTTATCCCCAGGAGTTTCAGGGGATCTGGGGAAGGTTTCACAATGTAGTGAAAGTCACATAGGTTTCTTTTTCCTTTGCTCTCGACCCTGTGACTATTCACAACAGTATCTGTCCTTAACACTGTTAAGTTCTGGATCTTTATAAAACCACAGAGTCTCAAAAAAGGAAAGGGCCTTAAAGAGCATGTAATCAACTCAACCATCTGGGTGCATGCAAGATCATCTGTGTTAGGCAGATGCAGGTCTAAGGCTGCATATTTCCACCTACAAGTGTGTCTGCAGATCCCAGTGAGGTCTGGACACTTGGCAGTTATTCAATTGGTTAATTGAATAGATAGAAGTCAAGTTGTATAATTCGAGTTGGAGTGTTCATGATGCCACTTGAAGTAGACTATTTGGCAGTCTACATTGCAGGTCTCCCTTAGTATAACTGGGAGCATCCTCCGTTCATCTGATTGCTAAGTCTAAAACCCTGTGGCTATCCCTGACAACCCAATATGGTTGCTTAACACCTGGACCTTTTGCTAGGCTTATGCTGTCCATGGACCAGAGATGTATTTCCTCCCAGCCAGACACAAATGCTGTGGGAGGCCTGGTACAATGACCTGGGCTGGGCTGACTCCACCACTCCATCTGCTCACAGGGACAGTGCTCCCTTTGTACCATTGTTTGGATTATTGTTTTTCAGTTGCTTTTTTTTTTTTTTTTACTTTTCTTTTTCCCTCATTTCAAGCCCAGTCCCTTGGGGCCTCTGTTGAAGCCAGCCCACCCAGGCACATCCCTGTCAAAGAGCTTGTAATTATTCCCTAAGTAAGCCACAGACATCTTACCAAGTGACCTTCCTAAACCAGAGGGTACTGGGAAATTTAGTAACTTCTCCTTGGATGGAGGCACCAGTCTCTGAGAATCCCAGCCTTGATCCTTGGTTAGTTGAATAAGGGTGTTGGGGAGGGTGGGACGGGTTAGTTTGATACCTAAATATTCTATTTTATTTTTTTTTAGTTAGAGACTTTGTCCAGGCTGGAGTGCAGTGACATGATCTCAGTTCCCAAGTAACTGAGACTACAGGTGCGTGCCACCACACCCACCTAATTTATTTTTGATTTTTTATAGAGACAAGGTCTCACTGTGTTGCCTAGGCTGGTCTTGAACTCCTGGATTCAAGCAATCCTCCCACCTTGGCCTCCCAACATGCTGGGATTAGGGTATGAGCCACCGCATTCAGTCAGATACTTAAATCTTTAGGCCAACCATAGCTGGGTCTTTTTGAGTGAATTGGAGTGACTCTCAAGGAAGTGAATTTCTCAGTCTGGAACCCATGACAACATGAAGACCATCTCAGACCAAGTTTTAGAGAAAAGGGGCAAAATGTGTGTCCATTCCTTAGGGCTTTGAAGGGTCCAGGAGTCTTGGCCCTCATAATAAAATCATAGGCCTTCTACTCATGATTGAAATTTTCCTATTTGAAGCACATTTGCTATGCCAAATCTTCATTTCATATATTTTGCTTTCAAAAGTTAAGTGCATTCATTTGCCTAAATTTTATTATTTCTAACTATATCAAAGCAGCCCAGTTCAAAGAAACAGAATGTGCCAGAAAACAGACATTTGATCATTAAAGGCAAGATGTATGTAAGCCTGTCTACTTGAGCACTCCTGACACCAAATACAGAAAGCTCACTGGCTCACCTTAAGACCATAGGCTTTTTGTCCTGGAGATCAGGGTCCGCCTGTGGTCACAAGGCATCCAGAATGGCATATTACATGACTAAGTTGGGCACCTGAGACACTAAGTGTCCCTAACCTTTGTCCTTCTCTTGAGTGGAGGTAGCTTAAGGAGGAGGTACATAAAAGACTACTTGTCACCCCTGAACAGGAAGAACAGACTTTCCCAGGGCCCTTCAGGACAGGATGCAGAAATTGTGAGTCTTCAGGAGTTTGTTGGTAAATGGCCACATCCACTTTCTGGTGTAAAGGCCACTTGGAAATCTTCCGCTCCAGGTGAGAGAGGATCATTACCTGGGCTGCAGGCAGGGGACTGGAGTGACTAATCAGAGGGAAAAGGAGTCAGAAGAGCAAACTCCATGAGGTCAAGGAAACTGATTTTATATCTCACATCTTTCTGATGTCTAGCAAAATGCCTGGTCCTTAGGAAGTGCTCAGTAAATGTTTGTTAAATTAATAAAAGATTAATTTCTGAGAGCAGGTCAAAGACACAGACATGGTGGTAGGAGAGACAGAAGGAAGTTAAGGAAAATTTCAGTAAGTCTCAGAATCATGGCTGAACAGAGAAAGTCTCTTTGATCCTTCAATCTTAGTGTTGAGTCCAAATGCAGCTCCCTCTAAGACTGTGATCTGTGGTGTGAGCTTAGTGACTTTTGTACCTGCTCATGTCAGATTAGATGGCGGTCTGAGCTAAGGCATTGCCACCAGAGAAGAGGAGAGGGGATGATGTAGAAATATAGGAGGTCAGCCGGGCTCGGTGGCTCAGCCTGTAATCCCAGCACTTTGGGAGACCGAGGTGAATGGTTTGCCTGAGCCCCTGGGTTCGAGGCCAGCCCAGGCAACTTGGGAAGACCCCGTCTCTACAATAAATCAAAAATTAGCTGGGTGTGGTAGTGCATGCCTGTAGTTCCAGCTACTTGGAAGGCTGAGGCGGAAGGATCGCTGGAGCCCAGCAGGTTGATGCTGGGGTGGCTATGTGTGTGCCACTGCACTCCAGTCTGGGCAACTGAGTAAGACTCCAACGAAAAACAGTTGGACAGTTTGTAAAGACTGACCGTATGCAGGTGTTGAAGGAAAGTTAATTAAAGGTGAACATAATATAGGGCCAATACCTATTTCACAGGGTTGCAGTAAGGACCAGTAAAGGAATACACAGTGCCTGGACAGTGCTTGAGAGCCGTTCTGTAGGTCCTTAACAAAAGCCACTTTGTTCCTCCTCCTCCTCCTCCCTCTCTTCTTCTTGCCATTCCTTTCTCATTAAAGGTAGGGGTGTCCCACCTGGAGACTCCAGAGTGTCCACCCCAGAGAGGTTCTACCACCAGTGGCTTAACAGGAATCTCACACCTGAAGACACCAACATGCTTCTGTCTCTATTGATGCCTACCGAGCAGATAGACATAAAAGTGTCTTCTCACTAGTGCAGCATCAGGAAAACCCTGAAAGTCATTCTCTCATGGTCAGAATGTTTTCTTTGTTCCTTTGAGACAAAACCAACATCTCTTTGGGGGACAAAGAGGCAGCCTGACTCATAAGCCAAGCGGAGGCTGCGGGCCGGGTGATGGCTGCGCAGTGGTAACTGAAGCTGCAGCCCCTGAGAACTCAGTGCTTGTGGTGTAGATTGGGACAACACAGAAGAGCCCTTTTATTTTATTTTAATTTTTTGAATCAGGGTGTCACTCTGTCAGCCAGACTGGAATGCAGTGGCACGATCATGGCTCAGCTTCAGCCTCAACCTCCTGGACTCAGGTGATCCTTCCACCTCAGCCTCCCGTGTAGCTGGGACTACAGGCACATGCCATCACACCCAGCTCCTTTAGGAGAGGCTTTTTAAAGACTGAACAAATCTATTTCCAGTCATCAGGCTCACATTCAGCCTTGTACCTCCTCAGATACACTCCTACTGAGCTCTCCTGGGATGTCTTCAGGGTTCTAGCAGAACGGGAAGGGACAGTCACGAGTCTGGCCACTTTCTGATTCTTTTACCCACAAATATCTTTTCTTTTCTTTCTTTTTCTTTTCTCTCTTTCTTTTTTTTTTTTTTTTTTTGAGTCGGGGTCTCATCCTATCACACAGGCTGGAGTGCAGTGGCACAATCACAGCTCATGGCAGCCTTGAACCCCTGGGCTCAGGTGATCCTCCTACCTCAGCCACCCACAGATATCTTCATGCCCTCATACACTCAACCAGAATCTACTGAGCCTCTACCCTTTGCCAGCCATTGTGCTGGAAGCTGAACTTCAAAGAAATAAGTCCACTTTTCTCCCACATTCAGCCTGGTAGAGAAGACAGAAAAACCAAAGGCCGAAAGGCTGTATGATGTGTCACAGTGAGGTGGCACAGGCAGCTCTGAGAACACAGAGGAGGGCCACGGAGCCCAACCAGGGTTTCAGAGAAGACTTCCTGCAACATGCAAGAGTTGGCCAGGTGAAGAGGGCAGGGAGGCATTCCAGGTGAGGGAGCAGCAGGCCAGACAACGAAAGGCAGATGAGACCGTGGCTCAGTGGTTCTCATTCCTGACTGCACACTGATATCACTGGCAAAGCTTTTAGCAATTACTGAGATCCAGACCCTCACACAGACCTTTTCAAGTCAGAATCTTTGGAAGTAGAGCCCAAGAATCAAGATTGTTAAAATAATTTATTGGGAGGCTATTAGGCTGAGATGACTCTAGTGCTTTGAGTTCCTATGTAAGCAATCAAAACCCAGCTCAGCGTGAATGGTCATATCCTGAGAAAATGAAATTTGAGATTAACCAGTCAGGTAGGGTGTAGTGCCTTACACCTGTAGTCCCAGCTACTCAGGAGGTTGAGGTGGGAGGACTGTCTGAGGCCAGGAGTTCAATCAACAGAGTGAAACCCCATCTCTTTTTTAAAAAATAATGTAATGTGCCTAAGTTTCTCTTTTAATACCAGGTATATATAGCCAGAGTTAAGGACCACTGGTCTGAAGAAGGGTCACTAACACAAGTGTAGGGGGAAAAAGCACAAAGATCCCTATCCTATCTCCCTCTACCAACAATTCTGAACCACTGGCACTTAGCCCCTATGCAAGGCATGTGGAATGTAGTGGTATATTGTATTCTTGAGTCTGTAGCAGATTGCTGTATTCCTTAGTCTCCATCCATACCTGGAAATCAGTGAAATCCATGGTTCTCAGTCACCTCTTCTCCCTCCTCCCCACTCCTGTGCCCACCCGCCTGCTCCCTCCTGGAGATGTGGCCCATGACAAACCTCTTGTAATTCTTGATAGAATGTGCTGCGGTTTTCACCTTGAATCCCCTCTTAGCTTCCCTGAGGATCCACTTGGAAATATTAATTTCAGAGAACTTTAAAAAAGGCTTCCAAGTCAAACACAAAACTCCAGACATAGTACAATGCCACTTTGACAAGTAAATTATATATACATATATACATACATAAAACTTGGACTTTTTTAAAGACCTCAGTGAAGACATAGAAATCTTGTCCTTCACGTTAGGGCACAGCCCAGTCTGAGAGGGAGAGGGACGAGAGTGAACCGAGAGACCAGCCAATAGCTCTCCTTCTCAAGAAAGCACATGTGGAAGCTCTTTGAGAGTGTTTGACAAATGGGGACAAGCATTTTGGAACGAGGTAGCTCTGGGTGTGAATCTCAGTTCAGCCACTCACTGTGCCGTGTAGGACAAGATCGTTGACCTCTGTGAGCCTGTTCTCGCCCCCATGAGGTGGCTGGAATCATACCTGCCTCACATGGCTGCTATGGGTGCAGGAGAGATCCTGCGTATCGAGAACCTAGCACATTACGTGTCAGTATCCGATGACTGGCTGCTCTTTCAACCAGGATTTACTCTCACATCACACTTTACTATCAGAAACTATGTTACAGGAGTGAAAATGACACGGGAAGTAGGAGGATGGTCCCTCATGTGGTTGTATTCCTGCTACCACTCTCTCCCTCCCTCTCCTTTCTCTTGGGGCAGTACATGGCTTCCGCAACATCTCAGGTTGCAGGTGCTCCTGCCTCTCAGGGTGGTCTTGAAATCCACCTCTAAGCACGTGGTCACTATAGGCCTTGTACCCAAATGATAGCAGCTTGTGAGACCCAAGAGCCTGAGTCTCTCCCTCTGCTGGCTTGGGCTCCAGTCCATATGCGATGGTTCATTACCTCCTGTTTATCTGCCTCTCTGACCCAGCAATGGAAACATCCCTTAACTCCCCCACAGGCAAAGGGATGTGGTTAGAGGAAGTCCAGATGCTAGACGGTATATTAATGGAAATTTCTGAATATCAAATCAAGCAGGGATCCCAGAGACCCTCTGGCAGGGATCCCAGAGACCCTATACCACCCTTTCTGTGCCATAGACCCCTTTGGCAGTTGGGCAAAAAAATGTCCATAAATGCATAAAATAAATCACAGGATCACCAAGCAATTCAATTATATTGAAATACAATTCTATCTGGCTTCCCATGGGGATCCACGGATTCCAGCCTATAAACACCTGATAGTCAAATCTCTCATTGAAACACTCCGGGTCACCCAGCTAAGATGTGAAAGAGCCAGGACAAGAACCCCATTTTTCCATTTCTCCATTCCTGGGCCTGTGCTTTTCCCATCAATTTAGCATTTGTTAAAACTAAGAAAAACAAAACAGAAATCCTGCTGCTTCTGCACCGAAAAATCCTGAATCTTGCCTGTGCGGGAAGGTGTGGAAGCGGCCCTGTTGGCCCTCTGTGTATTCATAAGAACTGACCTTGCTTTATACAGGATTGCAAAACCGGACAAAGAGTATTTCCCGGTAAACATCTGGAAAAGCTTAAGGCTGCAGTAACTTCACTGAGGACTTGGCTCGTGCCCTGGTAACTGGTTGCAGGTGTCCCAGCTCCTGGAATTTGTTGGATGGCAGTGTTGGGTTGTGAACTGAATGGTTGGGTTCAATTCCTTTGCTTTTAGGATGTCTTTGTTAAGGAGTTTGCAGCGACTAGTCTCTGAGCCTGTTACAGAAAACTCGGCCCTCAGCCCCTCTCAGGAATTAGTGAGCAGTTGGTGACCCCCTTGCTGAGAAGGTTGACGGGTACTTAGCCCAAGGTCTTTAACCCCCTGCCTGTCTCTTAGCTGAGCCCTTTCACCCCTTTGTCTCCCCGCTGGGGCAAGAGAATATGATGGTTTAAAGTATGGGTTTGAGCCGGCTCAGTGGTTCAGCCTGTAATCCCGCGCCTTTGGGAGGCTGAGGTGAGTGGATTGCCTGAGCCCGCAGGTTCGAGACCCGCCTGGACAGGCGAGACCTCATCTCTACAATAAATCAAAAAATTAGCCGGGCGTGGTAGCGCGCGCCTGTAATTCTGGCTACTCGGAAGGCTGAGGCGGAAGGATCGCCAGAGCCCAGCAGGTCGAGGCTGCGGTGGCCGGGAGCGGCCATTGCACTCCAGTCCGGGCGACAGAATGAGACTCCAACTCAAAAAAAAAAAAAAAAAAAGTATGGGTTTGGATCAGGTTTTGAATTCTCAATTAATTCAGAACAGTTGCCTGGCCATCTCCCCTCCCCGTCGGTGTTTTCATCTTTCTAATGGAAATAATAGTAATACCTGCCTTTCCAGGTGTGGTGAGGATTAGAGCTAACCTATAAAAAGCACCTACACAGGACATGATGTGCCATGTTCTATGGTTAGGTATTACTATTCTAATTCATTCTGGGTTGAATTCTGCGCCATCCCCACTATGTCCCTAATTGAATAAAGCAAAGGTTAAGGCAGGTGTAGTTAGCCAAGAAGTTGTGTTCTGTTTCGCCTACATATCTCAGCAAGGTAAGTGACTTGACCACAGTCACACAAAGAGCAAATCCCACTTCTTCTTACCACCAAATCTACATAGCTCCCTGTGCCTGGGTGCTTACTCCCTGCCCTCCTTTTGTTTCTACAGTCATAGAGCTGTTGCTCCTCTCAAAAGTCAGCACCTCTACCTATGCTCTGGATCACCTGCCCTCTCTCTCACTGTCTCCACTCCTCTCTCCTACTTACTTCTCCTCTACTCACCCCATTCAGTACCATGGCTTTGAAGACCTTCTATGTTCTGACGACTTTAAAATTTCTATTTCTAGTCCTGACTTTTCCCCAAAACTTAACTTGAATATTCAACTACTTTCTTAATATTTTTACTTAGATGTCTAATAGGCAAATCAAACATAACTCATTCCTGTTCTTAGCATCTTCCTTAACATTCAGGCCTCCTTTCAACCACTAATTTCTCTACTTTTCTTTAAATTAAAAGAATACTGCCTCCTCCTGTCCCCTCCTCAACCCAAATTGAGTTTTGTCCTTACAGCTCCAATGACTGCTACTGTCAAGGTCGCCAGTGAACTCCATGTTGCTAAGTCCAGCGATCACTTATTTGTCCTTATCTTCTTTGATCTCTCACAAAAGTTGATTATGCTCTCTTTCTTGAAACATTTTCTTTTTTGTATAATGACCTGTGTTTTTTTGGATAAATACCAACTAGTGGGATTGCTGGATTGAATGGTAGATCTACTATTAGTTCTTTGAAAAATCTCCATGCTAATTTCCATAGAGGTTGTACTAATCTACATTCCCACCAGCAGTGTATAAGCGTTCCCTTTTCACAGAATCTGCGCCAGCATCTATTGTTTTTCTATTTTTTATTTTTTTAGTTTAAATTAAATTAATTAATTAATTTCGTTTTTTGAGTTGGAGTCTCACTCTGTCACCTAGGCTGGAGTGCAGTGGCACGCTCAATGTCATTTTCTTCCCTTGGCTGTATGGATAACCCATTATCCGCTTTTCCTTCTGTCTCCTTTATGCTTCCCTCTCTGCTTTGTCTGTAAAGTTTAGAGGGTGCCCAAATGTGGGTGTGCGTGTGTGTGTGTACATACATATATATACATATACATGTTGTGTTGCAATATGTTGTTGGAGGAATAAGTAAATGCAGTAGTAATACAGCTACGACCAGAACCCAGTCCTCCTGCTTTCTGGTTCAGTGTTCTTTCCTGCGTACCACATCAAGTTGCTGTTTTCACCGGTTTGATTGCTTTCTTCCTGCTCTATTCAACCTTCAACTGCTCTACCTCCCAGCAATAATGAAAATGGCCACAAGGGGGCAGAAAGGAGGAAAAGGGGCATCTGATGAATCATGAAGTATATAATCCTGCAAGTACGGAGAAGCAAACATTCTGTTATTCATGCAATCATCCACGCAATATTTAGTAAACACTTGTTATGTGGCAGGTATTATGCAACTTAATGTACATATGTACCGGTGGCTAAAAGACAAATCTACTCTGAAGGAACTGACACTCTCCGGAAGGAGATGGGTGTTTTAACATAGGGAGATGAGCTGAGAACAGAGTAACAGGTGTTATGAAAACACAATACAGGAAGTGAAGAACTCTACACGGGCTGGGTAAGACTCTAGCAAGAGAGTGAAACGTTTGCTTTGAGCCTTAAGGAGGGAATACACCTTACTGAAACCTTTCAGTCTGGGGTTTCACATGAAAAGTACATTTGTGTTTCCCCTTTATTTCATCCCTCTATTTTAACTGACATAAGAAAAATCACTTTAGAAAGGTATACAGGATGATGCTGGTAGGTGAAAGAACTACTTAAATAAAGAATTTTTTGTCAGGAAAACATTTTTTAAGAGATCAGATAGTTATCTATTTCTTGTCAGGGAGATTCCACCAAAATAATTTCATCTTCCCTGTGGGTCTCATAGTGAAACCACTGAGGCAATCACCAATATAATGAAAGATCACCCAGCCAAAGAAATATTTTCTTGAAAAGCCATCAGCTGTCTCCCTAACAAATGTGCCATCAGGTAAAAGCAAGGTTTTGCAGCAGGTGAAAGAATGAGGTGGAGCAACGCATATTCATATAGAAGGATACACTATTACATTAAAAAAAAAACAAACAAGTTTCATGACACTGGATATTGTTATTATTATGTTGGGATCTGTGTAGAAACACCTAGAAGCATAAATATAAGCAGAATAATGGTTATCTATGCGGTGTGTGGTTATGAGGCACTTACATTTTCTGAGTTCTACATTTTGGTACTATTTTAATTGTTTTGAACAAATACGTATTATTTAGGAATTAAAAAATAAAGTCTTGTTTAGTACATAGGTCTGATTTGTTTTATGATGCTTAAGAACTTGTGGTTGGCTGTGCATTCCAGAAACATGCGAAAAGAGGATTTCCCTAAATCATACTATTTGCCAACATTTAAATAAACTGAGAGCTAGGAAAATAATGTGATTTTTCTCACACTGACTCCTAGACTAGAACTTTGGGCTCTACAGCTTTCATTCAGCACAGAGAGATATAATACACAGATATAACCATTTCCAGTTTACACATTTGGAAACATAAGCAATGTTGCCTTGTGGAAAACTGTGCAATTATTTAGAATAGAAAAAAAACTTATTATTATGAAGTGGAAAAGAGGGAAATTGTGCATTTCTTCAATGATAGGCAATTCTTGGTGGCAAATGTGACATAAGGGAAGAAGACACAAACATAAAAGATAGTACTTACCCAAGAAAACAACTTAAATAGAAATCTCTTGAACTGAAGAACTAGAAGCCATGAACAGACCAATAACAAGTAGCAAGATTGAAACAGTAATTAAAAGTATTTCAACAAAAAAAAGTTCAGGACCTGATGGCCTCCCAACTGAATTCTACAAAGAACTGATATCAATTTTACTGAAGCTATTACATAAGCCTGAAGAAGAGAGAATTCTCTCTAACTCATTCTATGAAGCCAGTATCACCCTTGTAAAAAAAAAAAAAAAAGTTAAGAAAAGACACAACAAGAAAACTACAGACCAATATCTCTGAAGAACATACACCCAAAAATCCTTAACAAAATATTAGCAAAGCAAATTCAACAGTACAAAAAAAAAGAAAAGAAAGAAATTCACCACAATCAAGTGGGATTTATCCCAGGTATGCAAGGATGGTTCAACAAACGCAAGTCAATAAACATGTACCACATAAGCAGAATTAAAGGCAAAAATAATATGATCATTTCAATATATGCAGAAAAAACCTTTGATAAAGTCCAGCACCGCTTCATGATAGAAACCCTCTGCAAAATAGGCATAGAAGGACCATTCCTCAACATAATACAATCCACACACAACAAACCCACAGCCAATGTCATCCTGAATAGAGAAATGTTAAAGACATTACTCCTCAGAACAGGGACAAGGCAAGAATACCCATTTTTGCCACTCTTATACAATATAGCACTGGAAGTTCTAGCCAGAGCAATCAGGTAAAAGAAAGAAATAAAGTATATCCAAACTGGAAAAAAAAAAAAAGAAATAAAACTATCTCTGTATGCTGACAAGATGATATTATGTCCGGAGAATCCAAAAGACTCCTCCAAAAGACTCTTGGACTTAATAAATAAATTCAGTAAAGTTTCAGGATACAAAACCAATACACACAAATCAGTAGCACACTATACACCAATAGCAACCAAGCTGAGAATCAAATCAAGAATGCAATTCCATTTGCAATAGCAGCCAAAAAGCTAAAATACCTGGGAATATATTTAACTAAGAAGGTGAAAGATCTCTACAAGAACTATAAAACACCAATGAAAGACATTGTAGAGGACACAAATGGAAAAACATCCTATGCCCATGGGTTGAAAGAATCAATATTGTTAAAATAATAACAATATTGGGGAAAGGACATCCTATTCAACAAATGGTGCTGGGAAAATTGAATAGCTACATGCAGAAAAATGAATTGATCCCTATCTCTCCCTATATACAAAAATTAACCCAAGATGAATTAAAGACTTAAATGTCAGGCCTGAAACCATAAAAATTCTAGAAGAAAACCTAGGAAAAACTCTTCTGGATATTAGATTAGACAAATAATTTATGGCTAAAATTCTAAAAGCAAACGCAATAAGAACAAAAATAAATAAGTGGAACTTAATTAAACTAAAAAACTTCTGCATAGCAAAATAATCAATGAAGTAAACAAGCAACCTACAGAATAGGAGAAGATATTCACAAACTATACATCTGACACAGGACTAATATCCAGAATCTATAAAGAACTCAAAGACATCAGTAAGGAAAAAAAAGTGACCCCATTAAAAAGTGGGCAGCCAGGCACAGTGACTCAAGCCTGTAATCGCAGCACTTTGGGAGGATTAGGCAAGAGGATTGCCTGAGTTCAGGGGTTCAAGACCAGCCCAGGCAACTTGGTGAGACCTCGTCTCTACAATAAATAAATAAATAAAAATTAGCCAGGCGTGGTAGCGCGCACCTGTAGTTCCAGCTACTTGGAAGGCTGAAGTTGAAGGATCACTGGAGCCCAGCAGGTCGACGCCAGGGTGACCATGAGCACGCCACTGCACTCCAGCCTGGGTGACAGAGTGAGACTCCATCTCAAAAAACTAGATTAATTAATTAATTAAGATTAAAAATTAAAAAATAAAAAACTATAGATGCTGGCACAGATGCAGTAAAAGGAAACGCTTATACACTGTTGGTGGGAATGTAAATTAATACAATCTCTATGGAAATTAGCATGGAGATTTTTCAAAGAACTAATAGTAGGTCTACCATTCAATCCAGCAATCCCACTACTTGGTATTTATCCAAAAAAACAGAGGTCATTATATAAAAAAGATACCTGCACTTATATGTTCACTACAGCACAGTTCACAATTACAAAGATGTGGAGTCAACCTAAATGCCCATCTACTGATCAGTGGATAATTAAAATGTGATATACATATATCAAAGGAATGAAATCTTGTCTTTTGTAACAACTTGGGTGGAACTGGAGAACATCATCCTAAGGGAACTAACCCAGGAACAGAAAACCAAACACTGCATGTTCTCACTTATAAGTGAGAGCTAAACTAAGGATCTGCAAAGGCCTAGAGAATAGTGCACTGGAGACTCAGAAGGGGGGCGGAAGGAAGGGGCCGAGGCACAAAAAATCGCCTATCAGGTACAATGTGCACAGGTGGGAGTGGTGAGTACACAGAAAGCCCAGATTTCTTCACCACTATACAGTGCATCCATGGAAACAAAAACTATTTATACCCCTAAAGTATTGAAATAAAGAAAAAAAAATGTCTTGAATATTACCTCTAGTGCTTTGTATATATTAGACTACTCATTAAATTCTTTGAATGGCATCCACTCAGTGTGCAACTATTTACTGAGCACTTAATATGTGCTCCAGCCACTGGGGTGCAGCAGTGAATCAATGAGACAAATTTCTGCATTCGCAGAGCTTATATTCTAGTGGAGAAAATACAATAAAGAAGAAAGCATATAAATAAAGGATATAACTTCGGGTAAAGATATAATAAGAAAGCGATGAAGCAGGGAAAGTGACAGTGATAGGAGTGCTATTTTTGAAAGGTCAGCAAGGCCTTTTAAGGAAAAACGCCATTTGAGCTGGGGCCTGGAGTGAGCAAGGGAGCCATGCAGAGTTCTTCCAGGAGGGCATCCCAAGAGTACAGCAAGAGCCAGGCCCTGGGCAAAAATACTCATTCCTTATTTTTCTGAAAAAGTAAAGAACATCCCAAAGACAGAGTTCTCAATGTCTGGTGTGGTAAAGATTTACCGTTGTTGTTTTAATGTTCATAAGTCTCTACACTGTAAATATCTCTCTATTGCTTACATACCTGAGGATGAATTTTAATTCAGAATCAGGTCTACTACAAAGTTACCATCTTAGCTAAATGTCCCTAATAATACCTATTGCAAAGACATAGAATCTCATTCATGGTAGTCAAAGTTGTTCATTCTGCAAGGAGAGATGAGGTTGAACCAAAGGGGACCCTGGGTTTCAATCCGCACCCCACTCCCCCACTCACAAGCAGTCACAGGCTGCCTAGAACAAGCAGCTGGGAAGGTTGTAAAAGGCGCAGAGAGGAGATACAGAAGATGCCTCTGGTGTTCTCAAATTTTAGTCCCAACTGTTATGTAACGTGCATCTCCCTCACACGTCCAGCTCTGGTAGAGACAGAAATGACAGTCTCTACTTCACAGTGGGGAGGCAGACTGTGGCTCAGAGAAGTGGGGAGTGGCTTCCCAGGGTCATGGAGAAAGCCAACTCTGATCCTTCACCCTCACTCTGTTACCTAAGCCACATGCCAGGACATGGACCACATGGGGTGGGAGTCTGTGATCCATTTCAGGAAATGGCCTTGTTGATTTTTCATTTACACAAAAATGAAAAATAAATACCAGATGTTTGAAAACATATTGCAACACATCTTGCTGGAAGTTAAGAGTGCATTTTGACTAAAAAAAAATTAAATTAGAAAATCCACATAGCAAAAAAAAAAAAAGATGTTTTTAATGAAAACGCACTTTGTCTCTCTGGCTCTTTCTCATTCACACACACACAAACAATATCTCGTTGTTTCTTTTTCAGGGAGCAGCTGTGAAGGAAATTGGGGGAGGAGAATGGACACAACATCTCATCTTTGTGCTTCATACAGTGCTAAGCGTTTAGGCCAGCCTTCCTGAGCTCTAGGGGGTGTGGCATGCATGAAAAGTAAACATCGATGTCCTAATGCAGCTTATAAAATACCCTGGGAGAAGCCAGTCACCAAGACAGGCATCTGAAATCGGATGACTTTGCATGTGGAATCTGCCTTCAGATTGATAAAGAAAGGTATGTACTGTAGTTTTTATTTTCATGGATGATAAACAGTACTTAAAATAGAGATAGTCCTGATTTTCCATTGCCCCTCTCAGCTAATATAATAACTACACTAACTGAGTAGCTTTACAGAATTGGTCTCATCTTTCCTCAAACTTACAAGTAAGTATTACTAGAGCCATTTTCAGGTGAGAACACTGAGGTTCAGATGCACTGAGCAACAGTTAGGCCTAAGATAACACCAAACCCAATGTTGATTCATCCCAAAGTCTTTTACTTGCACTATTTCCTCCCCCAACCAAATGAGACAAGGGAGAAAATTTTCCACGCACTAATACTGGACTAGATGAATTCTCAGGGAGTTATCCAATTGCACATTACAGTAAACTTGTCTGACAGGTGGAATTAGTTGTGTGTATGGAAAATGCAGGCCGGGCTTGGTGGCTCAGCCTATAATCCCAGCATTTTGAGAGGCCGAGGTGAGAGGACTGCCTGAGCCTGCAGGTTCGAGACCAGCCTGGGCAACTTAGCAAGGCCTTGTCTCTATAATAAATAAAAAAATTAGCCGGGCATGGTAGCAGGCACCTGTAGTTCCAGCTGCACGGAACGCTGAGGCGGAAGGATCGCCTGAGCCCACCAGGTTGATGCTGGGGTAGCCATGAGCATGCCACTGCACTCCAGCCTGTGTGATGGTGTGAGGCTCCAACTCAAAAAAAAAAAAAATGCAGGCCAGGTGAAGCAGATCATGCCTGTAATCCCAGCACTTTAGGAGGCTGAGACAGGAGGATTGCTTGAGCCTGGGAGTTCAAGACCAGCCTAGGCAACATAATGAGACCTTGTCTCTACAAAAAAAACTTAGCCAGGCATGGTGGCACATGCCTGTAGTCCCAGCTACTTGGGAGGCTGAAATGGAAGGATCGCCTCAGCCCAGGAGGTTGAGGCTGCTGTGAGCTGTGATTATGCTACTGCACTCTAACCTGGGCAACAGTGAGACCTTGACTCAAAAGAAGAAGAAGAAGAAGAGAGAATGGAAATGCATTTAACAATATAGCAAAAATATATTTTCTTCAGAAGACATGCTTCTTGTTAGACTCAATGGCTAAATGGGTTTTGGAGATCCATTTATTTAGTGTGGAAACACATTTTACTTTATCAGGTGAAATCACAAAATCTAGTCCTTAATTTTCTGCAGCTTCTTGGGATCAGAGACTATGTCCACACCCAGACAGTAAAAGCAAAGGCCCTTGGAGATCTGGACTTAAATTTTATCTTCATAACTTAGTAGGAAGTAACCTGGACAAATTCATCTCATTGAGTACAAAGGGAATGTCAGCACAGTTTACTTCTAAATGAAGTGCTGTGGACATCAAGTACATAGTGCACTTGAAATACTGAGGCTAGGACTTCTCTGTGGAGGAAACTCAGTGAATGTGAGCAGTGATTGCAGTCAGTATCTGGTCCTAGTAGATGCACTGTAACCTTAGGAAGATAACTTTTACATTATTTAATATTCAGTATAAAACAATGTTAAAATTATATTTACTTTGTAAAGTAAACTCTTCATTAGTACAATCTTTCTACTGGCATCAGAAGAAGATGCCAAAAAAGTCATATGTAAGCCATATTTTATATAAGTTCATAAGTATATGTTAATAATGTACTCAGTAATGTTGAGTAAATCAGAATGAAAGGGGCACTGGAAAATATTATGGATGCTATCCACTCTTTCTCGCACAAAGAATTTTAACCGTAGGAATAAAACTACTGCAACACAGCTGGGCGCAGTGGCTCATGCCTATGATCCCAACATTTTGGGAGGTTGAGGCAGGAAGATTGCTTAAGTCCAGGAGTTTGAGACCATCCTGGGCAACAAAGTGAGACTTCATCTATATATATATATATATATATACTTTTTTTTTAAAAGTTTTTTAAATACCGCAAGGAAGAGGCATCTTTGAAAGAGGAGCAATCAAGGGAAATTAGCCTTCTTCTGAAATCCTCCTACAGAGCTAAAGAATATGTTTCAGCCCACAAGAGAACATTTAGAAATTAGACATTGTCAGAGTAAAATGTGGAACTGACTTTTGTTGTCACTGTCATGTGAAGTGAGACTCATCAGGTCACGGGGGTGGATGTTTATTGAAAGGCACCCACGGTAGGGCGCAGGAGGAAGCATGGTTCAAGGTGCTGCAGACAGGAAAGCTGGAGACCAGCCCAAGCCCCAGTTCTCTGGGTCTCAGCGTTCCCATCTTCCATCTGGGGAGTAGGGTTAGAGGGATTACCCCTAAGCTCTTGTCCAGTTTGGGTGGCCTTGTAGAATGAGCATGACGTGTGGCCATTCCTTGAGGTCAGAGTCAATGGACAGGGCCCTTAGCTGGGGTTTACTGAGTAGAATCTTTCAAAAATGGATGCAAATTTCTGTGGGGTTAGGCTAGATTTTTAGAAATCCATCACCCCCTCCAAAAAAATGGTTAAAATTCAGTGCTATTTACATGGTGGGAATTGCTGATGAGAAATGGAGCCTCAAAGACTCCCGCCACCCAAAGGTCCACCAAAGACTTGCTCAAGGGACCCCAGCTATCACCCCTTCCCCAAGACTTCAGATGGCAGCTTTTACTCCTTATGTAACTGCTCTTTTGAAAAACCAGGCAACGAAACTCCAGCAGAAAGCTATTGATTATAAAAAGTTATTTGGAGATTTAGAGACTCATAATAAAGCAGTTATAATTATTCCTATAATGACACATCCTTTTAAATGCTCAGATCCGAGAACATTTTGCTGGCATTACATCAGTTGTCTTCATCACAGGGAGAAAGACAAAGTGCTGGAAATAGCTCGCGTGCAGTCACAGGCAAGGAGTCACAAGGAAGGGAACGGACCAAAAACAAGTCCGTGAAAGAAGCAGGGAGGAGCCCAACGTGCCCAGAACCTGCAAACACCAGTGCGGCCAGCCTCTCTCCCCAGCCCCTCTGCCCCCTCCAAAGCCAGCGTCTGCTGCCAAAGGACACTTGAGGTTGAAATGCTCTTACACAGTTACACATCAGCTGACAGTCCTCCTCTAGTTAAATGCACATCATCTATGAAAAATATCCTCAACAGAATGTGAAAAAAAACAGGGAATCTGGGAAATACAATCTGTTTCTGCTGTTCATAACAATAACTAGCATTTATAGAGCATTTACTCCATGTCAGACACTACTCTAAATACTCTGTGTTATCTCATTTAATTATAACAAAAGTTAATGGGATGGATATGATTATTATTTGCACTTAATAGACAAAAAACTAAGGCATACATTGGATACAGTCATACTCAGTATGTGGCAGAGCCAGAATCTGAACTCGGTCAGGGTAACTCTGGAGGCCCCAGCACGCTGCCCCCTGTTAAGTGCCCCCTAGGCCACTCTTGGCTTGACAGAACAGCCTAGCAAGATGGGTGCAAAGGTGCAGGTGGGAGCAGGGAAACATTTATCGCATCTCATAGGACACTCAGTGCTGTGCACGGTTTTGGTTTTGTTTTGCTTTGTTCTTTCATAGTTTGCATGAAGGCGTCAATCTGCCTGTTTACCTAGTTCCTCTCACATGGTTTCTGTTCATTCAACAAGCGTTTACTGAATCTGACATTTAGAGGTCCTGGAAATGATTCTCAGGAGTATCAGACACAGTGCCCACCCTGGGAAATGCAAAATTAGGTGGGGGTAGGGGTGCAAAATTAATCCAATACCAGGCAGAGTGCCCTAATGAAGGTACAAAGGCTCTGAGGAGGTAGACCTCACTGGGATGCTGACTATCAGGTGTCCCCTGAAGGATTGGGATTCACACGGGCTGGGGGACTCTGGGGGACTTGCCTGCAGAGGGACCAGCAGGCATAGGAATCCTGCTCTGCAATTGCACGTCCTCAGGAGGCTCAGAACGATCCCAACTGCTTTGTTTCCCCTAATCCAGGTCCCCACTACAGCTACCGAGCCTCACGATGGTGATGACGCTGTTGCTGCTTTCCACACTGGCTGGCCTCTTCAGTGCAGCAGAGGGACAAGCATTCCATCTTGGGAAATGCCCGAATCCTCCTGTGCAGGAGAATTTTGACGTGCATAAGGTGTGGTAAAAGGCTAAGCTCCCATCTGTTTTGCTCTCTCTGGTTTGAATAAGCATTCTACAAGGTTCCATTTTTTGGTTCTGTTTTAATTGCAGCAAGCCCTGGGACAGGTACTCACCTTATTCCGGGTTTCCCCAAAGTAGACTCTGAGCCAAGGACTGGGGGCAGAGGGTTTTTCAGAGATGACCCCAGGAAGCTCGAGGGGGCATATGGGAAAGAGAGACTGAGAAATCACAGAAGCAATAAAAGATTTGTTCTTACTCTGAGCAATGGGCTTCCATCCTGCTGGGTATCCTCTGAGGAAAGGTGTAGAATGTACCTCAGATTATCCTGCAGTCTGATGTCAGCAGGCTATGGGAGCACCCATGACACTGGCCAAGCCCTCCAGCAGAAGAGACACAGGGTATCAGCTGGGAAGCTGGCAGTGTATGGGAACTGTCCACTGTGGCTGAGGTGAACTGAAGCGGGCTGAGGGGATACAGGACAGGCCATTGACAGCAGCTGCTATAATACCATTATCCCTGTTCTACAGATGAAAAAGCCGAATGTCCCTACCCAGGTCTCATAGCTAGTCAATGCAAATAGGATTCAAAACCAGGCTACCCAGCAGTGCTGGGCACCCAAGGGTTACTCAAACAGGGCTTAGGACAGGCCAGAACTCCCCGAGGGCTTTCTTGTTAGACACACTAAAAGGATATCAATATAATCAACTCACCCATAAATGGCCTTTCTTTCTGGGTTGGGGGGTGAAGGAGGGAAGGGAGGAGGCTGCAGAAGGAGGCAGCTATTGGATGACATGACTCAGAGACTCCCATGGCTGCCACTTATGCCTGGAATCTCAACCTCAAGACATCCCTCCCGTGTAGAAGGTTTTGCTCTCTCTCTTTTTTTTTTTTTTTTGGAGTGGGAGTCTTACTCCGTCACCCAGACTGGAGTGCAGTGGCCGCTCCCAGCCACCGCAGCCTCTACCAGCTGGGCTCCGGCGATCCTCCCGCCCCAGCCTTCCAAGTAGCTGGAACTACAGGTGCGCGCTACCATGCCCGGCTAATTTTTGATTTATTGTAGAGATGAGGTCTCGTCAAGTTGCCCATATACATGATTTGAGTGAGTTGAGGTTGTTATCAGACACTCACACCTCCATGTGAATGAATGTTGGGACTTCTGAGAGGATGACTTGAGTAGAGGTGTGAGGGAAGAGCACTTGAAGCCTGGGGGGGTTAGGAAAGGAGCATCACCAATGAGATGGAGAGAGCTCACACCGGTGAGGTAGGAAGAAGCGATGTAGTACACTGATGTCTACACTGACTTCCTCCACTAATTTTTTTAAAGGATTGATCTCTTTATTCAAGTAACCCTGGTGGACCACAAGGAGGCTTTACAGAAAGATCCAGGGCAGGGCAGGCATTGCCTATAATCCCAGCACATTGGGAGGCTGAGGAGAGATGATTGCTTGAGCCCAGGAGTTTGAGAACAGCCTAGGCAACATAATGAGACCTCGTATCTGTAAACTAAAAATAAAAATATTAATCGGGCATGATGACATGAACCTGTAGTCCCATCTACTTGGGAAGCTGAGGTGGAAGGATCACCTGAGCCCAGGACATTGAGGCTGCAGTGGACCACTGCACTCCAGCCTGGGCAACAGAGTGAGATCCTGACTCAAAAGAAAAATCTAGGGAATTTGAGTTACATTTAGTTTTTGGAGATAAAACTAAACTTTCGAATAAAAGTTCCAAGACACTTTGGAACTTATAACTGAGCTGTACTAACAAAAGCCCTTTGAGAATTAAAGCAGGAATTTAATAATCATAGCTTATTGAGATATAATTCATATTGCCGGGTCATCCACTTGTTTAAAGGTTTTTTTCACTTTCAGTGGTTTTTAGTATATTCACAAAGTTACGCAATCAATTTTAGAACACTTTTTCATCCCAAAAAGAAACCCTGTACCCACTGTCAGTCACTCACCACCCTCCCTCAATGCTTTCAGTCCCAGACACCCAATAAGCTACTTTCTGTCTATATATTGTCTATGCGGAACATTTTATAGAAATGAAATCAGACAACATATGGTCTTTTGTGACTGACTTCTTTTACTTAATAATGTTTTCTAGGTTCATCCACGTGTAGCATATATCAGTACTACATTCCTTTGTATTGCAGAATATTCTACCATATGGATTATGCCATATATATTTTTTTGAGATGGGGATCTCACTATGTTGCCCAAACTGAACTTGAACTGCTGGGCTCAAGTGATTTTCCCATGGCAGCCTACCAAGTAGCTGGGGCTATAGGCATGCCACTACTCCCAGTAGTGGATTATACCATATTTTATTCGTCCATTCATTATTTGATTGTTTCCACTTATATACTATTAGCAATAATGCTGTTATGAACATTCATGTTCAAATATTTTGTGGGGAGGGGTAACATATATTTCCAATTCTCTTGGGTATATACCTAGGGATGGAATTGTTGATATGTTAACTCTATGTTTAACCTTTTGAGAAACTGCTAGACTATTTTCTAAAAGAGCTACACCATTTTACATTCCTACCAGCAGTGTATAATTCCAATTTCTCCATATCTTTGCCAAAACTTGTTATTGTTGTCTTTTTTTATTATAGCTATTTTTAGTGAATGTGAAGTGGTATTTCATTGTGGTTTTGATTTGCATTTCTCTATTGGCTAATGATATCAAGCATCTTTTCATGTGTTTTTGAATATTTGTATAGCTTTTTTGTATGTCTTCTATTCAAATCCTTTGCCTATTTTGAATTGGGTTATTTATATTTTTATCATAGAGATGTAAGAATTATTTCTATATTCTAGTTCAAATTCCTTATCTGGTATATAATTTGCAAATATTTTCTTCCATCCTATGGATTTTTTCACTTTATTGATGTGCCCTTTGAAGCACAAGAGTTTTTAATATTAATGAAGTCAAATTTGTCTACTTTTTTCTTTTGTTGCTTATGTTTTTGCTGCCATATCTTAAAAACTATTGCCTAATCCAAGATTATGAAGACTTACTCTTTTGTTTTGTTTTTATGTTTTTATGTTCGGGGCTCATTCTACCACCCAGGCTGGGTGCAGTGACACAATCACAACTCACCATAGCCTCGATTCAGACTCAAGCAATCCTTCTGCCTCAGCCTCCTGAGTAACTGGGTAAACAGGCTCACACCATCATACCTGACTAATTTTTTTTTTATTTTTGTAGAGACAAGATTTTTTTTTTTTTTTTTGAGCAGGAGTCTCACTCCATCGCCCAGGCTGGAATGCAGTGGCACCCTCACAGTCACCCAAGCATCAACCTGCTGTGCTACAGCAATCCTTCTGCCTCAGCCTTCCAAGTAGCCAGAACTACAGGCATGCGCCACCACACCCGGCTAATTTTTAAAAATGTATTGTAGAAATGAGGTCTTGCCAAGTTGCCCAGGCTATTCTCAAACCCGTGGGCTCAGGCAATCCCCTCACCGTGGCCTCTCAAAGTGCTGGGATTACAGGCTTGAGCCACTGTACCTGACCAAGACAAGATCTAATTATGTTGCCCAAACTGGTCTCAAACTACTAAGCTCAAGCAATTTACTCGCCCCAGTCTGCCAAAGTGCTGGGATTATAGGTGTGAGCCTTCACCCCTATATTTTATTTGAAGAGTTTAATAGCTTCAGTTCTTACATGTGAGTCTTTGATCCATTTTAAGTTAAATTTTGTATACAGTGTGATATGTGTCCAACTTCACTCTTTCACATGTGGATATTCAGTTGTCCCAGCATTTGGTGGAAAGACTATTCTTTCTCTATTAAATAGTCTTGACTGTATATCTAAGGGTTTATTTCTGAACTCTTAATTCTATTTTATTGGTGTGTATGTCTATACTAATGCCAGTACCACACAGTCTTGGTTACTATAGCTTTGAGGTAAGCGTTGAAATCAGAATGTATGAGTCCTCCAACTTTATTCTTCTGGCTATTCTGTGTCCCTTACATTTTCATATGGATTGTAGAATCAGCTTGTCAATTTCTACAAAGAAGTTAGTTGGAATTCTGATAAAGATTGCACTAGATCTAAAGATCAATTTGAGGAGTATTGCCATCTTAACAATATTAAGTCTTCCAATTCATGAACATAGACTATCTTCCCATTTACTTTGGTCTTCTTTAATTTTTTTCAACAATATTTTGTAGTTCAGAGTATAAGTTTTGTATTTTTCTAGCTAAATTTATTCTTGAATATTTTATTCTTCTGATGCTATTGTAAATGGAATTTTCTTAATTTCATTTGCAGACTGCTTATTACAAGTATGGAAGTGCATTTGCTTTTTATGCATTAGTCATGTATCTTGTTACCTTTCTGAACTAATTAGACCCAATAGTTTTTGTTTTTGATTCCTTAGGATATTTTATATGTTATTGGCAAAAAGATATAGATTTACTTCTTTGTTTCTAGGATTCCTTTTTATTTGATTTTTTTCTTTTTTTGCTTCTTTACTCTCCATTTGCCTTTGTTTTTATTTGGCTTCTATTAGCAAATTTATTCACACACATATTTTATTTTAGAGTCAGAGCACTCTGTCTCTCAGGCTGTAGTGCAGTGGCACAATGGTACAGCCTCAAATGCCTGGGCTCAAATGATGCTCCAGCTTCAACCTCCCAAGCTGCTGGGACGACAGACATGTGCCACCACACCCAACTAATTTTTTTATTTTTCTGGTAGAGATAAGGTCTCACTATGTTGTCCAGGCTGGTCTCAAACTCCTAGGCACAAGCAATCCTCCTATCTTGGCCTCCCAAAGTTTGGGGATTACAGGCATGAGTCATAGCCTGGCTGATACTACTGTTAATTATAGTCATCCTACAGTGGTATAGAACACTAGAACTTACTCCTTTCTACAATTCTTTTTTTTTTTTTTTTGGTGAGTTGGAGTCTCACTCTGTCACCCAGCCTGGAGTACAATGGCACAGTCATGGCCACCACAGCCTCGACCTGCTGGGCTCCAACAACCCTTCCACCTCAGCCTTCCAGGTAGCCGGAACTACAGGTGCACGCTACCACGTCTGGCTAATTTTTTGATTTATTGTAAAGACAAGGTCTTGCCAAGTTGCCTGGGCTGATCTCAAACCCACAGGCTCAAGCAATTCACTTGCTTCGGCCTCCCAAAGTGCTGTGGTTACAGGCTGAGCCACCGAGCCCAACCTACAATTCTTTTTAAACATTGAATTCTCCTTCTACAGATGGAGAAACTGAGACCTGAAAAGATTAAGAGGCCTTCACAAAAATAACGAGAGCGTGAGGGAACATGACATGAAAATCAGTCTTTTACTTCTGAGTTTACTCTTTTCTGAAAATTATGCTTCTTTAGTTTTAATTGTGGAGCACTAAGTCACTTTAGCGATAATAGAATTATATTAAATGCACTGTATAACATTGAACTTTTTCTGAGGATATCTATAAGACCAGTTAACCTGTAACCTTATGCTTTGGTGCATCAAATCAATGTTAAGTTCAGTGGTTTGAATTGAAAGTTGTGCTTTAATAAATGAATGGAAAATTTATGGTCATAAATGTGGGCATGTATTTGAACAGAGAGCCATGTGACTGAAGCAATACTGCCACCTGTTTGCAATATGCTCTCTCTCATGTTCTGACTGAAGGTAAGTGTATCTCCTTTTGTTGAGTAATATACATCTTGAAATGTCTAAATTCTAACTGGTATGTTCACATGGTTCAAAATTCTAAAGGTGCAAAAGAACATACCTGCAATGAAGAGTTTCCATCCCACTTCTGTACCTCAGTTTCTTTACCCAGTAGGAACTAGTAAAAACAGTTTATCGTGTATCATCTTGAAGAGAATATATACCTATATAAGCAAATACAAAAACTGTGGTAAGCAGAATAATGGCTTCCAAAGGTGGCCATGCTCTAGTCATTGGAACCTGTGAATGTTACTTTACATGGAGAAAGGAATTTTTCAGATGGGACTGAAGTGATGAAACTTGAGGTGGCCCGCCTAGCATGGCTTATCCACGTAGACGCAATCTAATTACAGAAATCCTTAAAAGCAGAGAACCTCTACCAGCTGTGGTCAGAGAGGTGTGACAATGGAATAAGAATCAGAGGGATGCAATATGAGGAGGTGACTCCGTTTTTTTACTGGCTTTGAAAATGGAGGAAAGGGTTCCCAAGCCAAGGAAGGCAGGTGGCCTCTAGAACTTGGAAAAGGTAAGAAAACTGATCCTCCCTTAGAACTTCCAGAAGGGAATGCAGCCACCACTTTGATTTTAACCCAGTGGGACCCATGTCAGACTTCTGACAGAACTGTACAATAATAAATCTATGTTATTTTAAGAATGTAGTAATTTGTTATAGCAGCAATAGAAAGCCAACATAACTATTTTGCCTATTTTTACACAAAAAGTAATGTAATGTATATACTATCTTGTACCTGGATCTTTTTAAATTAAATATATCTTAGAGTTAGTTGCAAATCACTCTTTTGGAATAGAATGTACTAAATTCCATTGTACAGCTATGCTATCATTTATTTACCCAGCCCCCTGCTAATGCTCACTTAGGATGTATCCTAGCTCTTATTATTACAAACGGTACTGCAAAAAACAATCTCATACATGCATCATTTCTTACATAAAGAGTTTGCATTCCCAGAAGTGAAGTTGCTGGACTGAAGAGTATATTTATCTTTAGCTTTGTTAGATAGTGCCAATCTGCCCTCCATGGAAGCTGTAAACTAGTATGGTCTCCATGCAAAGTATGTCCAGAAGAACGAGAGTGCCGTGTCCCTGCATCCTTACCAGCACAGGGGCAGCTTCCTTTAAAGTTGACTCTATACACCTCAAGTATACACTGAGGGCCCCTAGAGAAAGAATGATAGTCTTCAAAATCCTGATCACATGCTAAGAGCCTTGGTGACCCATTCCCTGTGCAGGGTCATATGAGGAAAGTTCAACCCACTCTAGAGCCCTAGCTCCCCACAGTGAATGTAGCTGACTTTGCACAAGATTCAAAGATGCCTGTAGAATCGTAAAATGTCTCAAATGAAAGGTACTTTACATCATCCCCTCCTTTTACAGAGTCTAGGATTTCACAGAGATTTTGGCTGAAGGAGACACTGAGAGGGTATCTAAATAAAGAGCACTTTAGGAATAGAATGTCGCATTCAGCCAGTGCTCACACATCCGATTCCCCTATTCTCATTGGAATCAATATCTTGCTCAGTTGCTGCTGGGAACAGTGAAGCCCATTCTGCCTGCTATCCCCAGGAAAGGGTTTTGCTTCTGAAAGACAACAATGGGGGAGAGTCTGCAAGTCCCCAGAGAACCACAGGGCTTTACTCTGCTTGTTGTCTCTGCAGTATCTCGGAAGATGGTACGAAATTGAGAAGATCCCAGTGAGCTTTGAGAAAGGAAGTTGCATCCAAGCCAACTACTCACTCAAGGAAAATGGAAACATCAAAGTATTAAACCAGGAGTTGAGGTGAGTGGCTGGCCTATCCGACCAGGCCTGCAAAAGGCTCACCTGGAGTGACCGGATGGCTGACACCCTGGTTCAGGGAGGATGGGAATATTGCCAGGTCTGGACTGCCTCAGCAGGCAGAGATGGCAAGGACTGGAATCCACTCATGTGTTTCCACAGTTACTTGCTGAGCACCTATTATATACCAGACCCTGTGTGAGAAGCCAACTGACAGGATTCCCACCCTCATTGCAAGATAGATACTCTGGTGGCAAAAGACATCAGGGCCCATTTTGCCTAACTTCCAACCCAAGAGAGAAATCCCAAAAGTCGACTACTGACAATTCCAGGCAACTTTACCTAATAGAAAACTCCTTTTCTTATTAAGCAAAAATCAAATACATGCATATTCTCACTCTAGGTTATATATCCTATAGAAGCATACATTTCTATTACTAAAGTTATTACTGAGTACATTTCTATTACATAGAGATAAAAAGGTTTCTTTAACTTTTTTTTTGAGTCAGGATCTCACTCTGTTGTCCAGACTGGAATGCAGTGACACAATTACAGGTCACCACAATTTTGACCTCCTAGGTGCAGGAGATTCTCCCACCTCACCCTCTTGAGTAAATAGGACCACAGGCATGTGACACCATGTCCAGCTTATTTTATTTTATTTTATTTTTTGTAGGGACAAAGTCCTGTTACGTTGCCTAGACTAGTTTCAAATTCCTGGACATAAGCTATCTTCCCATCTTGGCCTCCCAAAGGACTGGGATTGCAGGCGTGACCCACTGCACCCAGCCATAACATTGATATTTGGTCCAAAAATTTATGCTTTGGAAAACAAACATAAACTTAAGAGCCCTAGGAATAACTCCTTCCTACCCACCCTCCATGGACAAAGATAACAACAACAATAAACAGTAACTAATATTTATTAAGCATTTCCTGTGTGCAAAGCACTATTACATTTACACACACACACACACACACACACACACATAAAACATGTGTGTATACAAACATATATACATATATAAATGAATATATATTCATGCAAGTCCCATAACAACCTTGAGGTAGGTACTATTATTAACCCGTTTTTATGGATGAGGAAACTGAGGTACAGAGAGGTAAAGGAAATTTCTCAAGGGTCACACAGCTTTTAAGTGATGAAGCTGAGATTCAAACCCAGGAAGAAGTAAAACGAGGACGAGAACTGAAGAGAAACAAAAGAAAAGCTGGAAACGAAGGGTTGTCCTTCCTGTTTCCTATAGGGTCTGAGAACTGCTCAACTCTGAGAAAACAACTACCACTCAACCTGGAAGTCCTAGGCTTAGAGAGGCTTTCTGTGGTCACCCCATCATCCACTAAAACTCAGTGGGTTGGCTCCCTGGCCCTGCATAAACCAGATAAAGTATGGATCGTGAGAACCTCTAACAAAAAAATTCAGCTCATTTCAGAACCCCAGGGAAAGGTTCCAAGAATTGAAAGGCAAATGTACAGAAGATCTCACAGGAATTTTATAGGCCCCAAAGTTGCACGACCTCATTTCAAATATTTTATCCCATCTAAGACCAAAAGTGAGACAATGACATAGATCCCACAACCCATGAGATCCCCCACCTCACCTTTAGAGTTGGCCAAGAGTCCTCTTTAACTGGATCCTGAGGATTACTACATTGCTCTGCCTTTAGGGCTATACCTGTTTAAGACACAGCAGAGCAAGGAGAAAAGATTGTTAATTCAGGAAAATGAATTGCAGAATGAGGTGATAGCATGGTAACAGGGAGTATGAGCAGGAAAAAACTCTTAGCCAAACGCCAGAGAATCTGAGAGCAAGACAGCCAGCACAGGCATGGGGGCTGAGAGGCTTTGGTTTTAGGCTGCCTGGTTTCCAATCCTGGTTCTGCCACTTACCACATGAACTTAGGTTAGTTATGATAATTTTCCAGGCCTCATTACTAATAGAACCTACCTCCACAGAGCTGTTTGAGCATTAATTGAAGCTTATCACGTAGTAATAATTTAATAAATATGACCTACTATTGTTAATCTGCTTCTACCCCTGAAAATACAAATGCATTTTTCCCATGAACATGTTGTGAGTTTATGATCAGAGACTGGTGATTTGAAAACTCTTCTGAAAAAAAATGCAAACAAGGCTGAAAAGGAGAGAATCTGCTGAGAAGAGACTGGTTTATTGCCAAGTTATTGTTCTCAGATAGAAACAGACGCTCTTCCCCAGTTGTCTGAGATCTAGGTGAGCAAGGAGGGCACAGTCTCCAGCCCTACATGGTGACTGAGCATGTAGCTGGGAATATCAGAGTAATTTCCCAGCCTCCCTCACCTGTTGCTCACTGTCTGGTTTCTAGGACATCTATCACCACTAATCGCAGCACTAACCTACTGACTTTCCAATACACACTGCTCTAATCTTACTTTGCCCACCTTCCTCCCCCTGAGGATTGACGGACAGACAGCTCCTCTGTGGGTTACCTGAGAAGAGCACCCTGATGCCTAAGCACCCTCCCTTTGGTGCCTCCATCCCCAGGCCTTTTCCCTCCTCCCAGGTTCATGGAGTCATTGGGAGTAATTCAGAAATGAGGCTAGGTTCGTTCAAAAGGGTAAAAGTATTTTATTCAATCTAAGACAATCCCTTTTAAGGCCTACCACTATTTCATATACCACCAAGAAAGAAATGGCACTGCTCATTTTGATTGTTAGGTAGCACCAACTGTAAGATGAGTATTTCTAGTCTAGTATGGTAGTGCACACCTGTAGTCCCAGCTACTTGGGAGGCTAAAGCAGGTGGATCACTTGAGCCCAGGAATTTGAGTTAGCCAGGGCAACACAAGACCCCATCTCTAAAAATGTGTGTGTGTGTGTTTCTTAACATTTAATGTCTCTGAGATCTGGGCATGCTGAGAATCATTGAGATAAGGTAAATGTTTCCTTACTGCCTGCTTTTACCTGGCCTACATCGAAATTCCCCACATTTACTTACAGGCTTGCTGAGCTGGAAGGTGTTCTCAGAGGTCAGACCCCTTGATGGGACAGATGATGTCACATGACATCACTGAGGCTCAAAGAAGGGAAAAACTTCTGGGCCTCTAGACTCCCTGTGTTGTTATTTTCAGGAGCAAGTCCACCCTTATTTATTCCTTTGGTCCTCTCTCATTTTTAAAGAAGTGAATCTTCTCTGTGTGTTGGATTGTCTTATTTGTTTTTACTTCTCATTTACTCCCTCTCCCTTTGAAGCCTGGCAGCAGGGAAGTGGCCTTTCAGACCACTGCAGATAGTCCAAAAGACAGTGCTGCAGTACAAGGGCCTAATGTACTATTCAGTCCTGGAACGTCTCACGTCCAGCTTCTTACCCCACAGCTGGCTTCCTCTGCTTAGTCTCAGAGACTAAGGGAGTGGAACTAGGGTCCAGCCTACCTTTGAGAGCTTCTTGCACCAGAAATCCCGTGTCAGGGGCAGTGGCCCTTAGTGGCTCAAATCTTACCTATCATTGCTTTTTTGCTTTGAGGTGAGCACACAGGGCACAGGCAGTATAAGACCAATCCAGAGGAAAGTGAGGCCCTCAAAATTAGTAGATATTAAAACAACTAGTTTCTTAAAACAACTGGAATATGCAAAAGTTTGAAGGCAAGAGATGACGGTGAAGGCAAATTTGCCTCCTGGATCTGTCACTCTCTAGTCACATTGTTGGGGACCCTGAGAGGTATTTAATAACAGGCACTTGGCCTCGAGTTTTTTTTCTTGGGCTTGAGTTGTTTTTCTTTTCTCTTCTCTCTTTCTTTTTAAAAAATTCATTGCAGACCTGATGGAACCGTGAATCAAATAGAAGGTGAAGCCACCCAGGTTAATCTCACAGAGCCCGCCAAGCTGGGAGTCAAGTTTTTCTGGTGTAAGTATCCACTTTTCTCAAGATGATTCTGAGACAGAAGCCAGGTTAACTGAAGGCCAGAGCCCTGGATGGGAGCACTCCTGCCACATCTGAGTGTCATCTAGAATGACTCAATACATGAATATCTGTTGAGTACCTACTACATGCCATGGACCGGGGATGCAATGATGAAGATAGAGCTGGCCCTGGTACCAATTGAGCTCACATCCAGGTGTGGATACTGGCAAGTAACCAGGCCATTCACTGCAAAACTACAGGCAGTGTGTCAGGAGGTGAAGCACAGGCACGGGCAGTAGGTGAGTACACAGGGCTCTCAAGAGGTGAGCACACAGGGCACAGGCAGTATAAGACCAATCCAGAGGAAAGTGAGGCCCTCAAAATTAGTAGATATTAAAACAACTAGTTTCTAAAAACAACTGGAATATGCAAAAGTTTGAAGGCAAGAGATGACGGTGAAGGCAAGTTTGCTTCCTGGATCTGTTACTCTCCAGTCACATTGTTGGGGACCCTGAGAGGTATTTAATCACAGGCACTTGGCCTCGAGTTCTGAAATAACTGAGAATTGGACTCAGGCAACAAAGAAAGCACCAAATATTCATTTTATTGCTAATATAGACACACTGACGAATTCATTTCCACACTGTGAAGTTTCCTAATGCTCTAAGTGCTTGAGGCCCTTCTACCCACCTACAGGGCAGACACTGAAGTCACCAGCTGCAAGAAAAATTAATAGCTCCCATCCCTGTGCCCCTTCACCCCACATCAGTCAAGTCCCTAGAGTAGTACAGAGGGGAAGTTCTTATTTTATAGATCAAGAAAGGAATTCTAGGAGGAGAAAGCAGTTCTTCCCACATATATGACTATGGGTAGCTAACTTTACATGTACAAACCAGAGATAACTGCCCAAGGTTGTAAAGAAAAACTGGATAACACATGCTCTGTAGACTGTAAAGGGCTTCAAGCATGTTAGTTTCTCTTGTTATTTATACACACACAAAAAAATTGAAGTGCAGGAGGGCTGGGTGAGGGAGGAGTCACTTGATTAATTACAGGTAGGGTCAGGACGTAAACCTAGGCCTCCAAACTCTCAACTGTGTGATTTTCCCATAACACAGATCAGGGATGAGACCAGGAGTGAAGGCTAAATATTGTATTCACAATCTTCATGAAGAAGGCTGGGACAGGAGCTAGAAGAGGCAGGAGCTGTTGGCTGGGGAAGGTGAGGAGGCAGAGACTTATTCTGGTTGGAAGGATCAGAAGTTTACACTGGGCCTTGTAAGGTGTCTGGGAGCCTGTAGGAAAGGATATTCCAAGTGAAGGGAATGGCACAGAAGAAGATCTGGACAAAGTGGCCTGGAGCCTGGGAGAGTACATAGAGTGGGGGATAAGGTTAGGGAGGGCCCTGACTGCCATGACAGAGTTTTTTCCTTAAGCAATAAGAGATTAAGCCTGAGTGGAATGGCTCACACCTGTAATCCCAGGGAAACCAAGATGAGAGGATTGCCTGAGGCCAGGAGTTTGAAACCAGCCAGGGCAGCATGGCGAGACCTCATCTCTACAATAAATAAAAAAACTAGCTGGGCATGGTGGCATGTACTTGTAGTCCCAGCTACTTGGGAAGCTGAGCTGGAGGGGATCACCTGAGCCCAGCAGGTCAAGACTGGGGTGGCCGTAATCATGCCACTGCCCTCCAGTTTGGGAGACAGAGTAAAACTTTTACTCTTATTAGCAATAAGAGACTGACAAAGTTTTACTTTCATTTTATTATTATTATTTTTTGAGTCATAGTCTCACTCTGTCAACCAGGCTGGAGTGCAGTGGCATGCTCATAGCCACCACAGCCTCAGCCTGCTGGGCTCAGGTGATACTTCTACCTTAGCCTTCCAAGTAGCTGGAATCACAGGTGCAAACAACCACACCCATCTATTTTTTTTTTTTTTTTAAGACAAGGGCTTGCCAAGTTGCCCAGGCTGGTCTCAAACCTCTAGGCTCAGGCAATACTCTCACCTCAGTCTCCCAAAGTGCTGGGATTATAGGTGTGAACCACCACACCTGGCTGACAAAATTTTCTAATAAAAAGAAAGATGTGGAAGTTTTCTGTACTAAGAGGAAATATCTGGGAAAATTTATTCTTGAGAGCTAAACCCTGTAGGAGGAAGACAGAATGTTCATCCCTGGGAGTATGCAGGTGGGACATGATGTTGCTGCTAGCAGAGGTAGGAGACATATTTTTCCAAAATCACTCAGTGCTGAAGAGTTCTTGGTCCAGCTGGGAGTATGCAAAACAGCTGAAATTTACAGATAGCAGATGGTTGATCACTATAACATACTCTCTTTCTCTGGATGAGTGAGGCAGGCAGGCAAGCAGGACACCACCACCAGTGCTAGAAAGGTAAGTCAGAAGCAACATTCAGTCTAGGCTTCTGTCCATACTCCCTCCAAATGTCCTTGCGTTTCCAGATTTATAAACAGCATTAGAGGTAGGAGAGATGTTGGTGATAAACAGCATTAGAGGTAGGAGAGATGTTGGTGGGTGGTCACCTGGGCCAGCCCTCTTGTGTTGTCCTGATAACCAACTGGGCCCTTGACACCCAGTCAAGTCCCAACCACTCGTACACTGCCTCCTTTGTCCAACAGCTTCTCAGGGCACTCGCAAGTGCTGAGTTCTGGTTTTGACTTGATAAATAGGATTATTTTTTAGTAGAGGAGGTGGGATGCTTGAAACCCAGGAAAGCAAATCACCACTGACTACATATGTGTCCAAGTCTTCTGTGCTTATGGGGTCAGCACACAGCTTTCTCCCACTTGGGTCATTCTTCCACTTAACTTTAACAAACTGGACTATGAGTTTTCCTTGGCTTAGATCTTGACTGTAGAGCTCAAATTCACAGAGAAAGTTTCTAGATCCAGATGAAAAGGATGAATCTTCCATCTCTCCTCTTAAGGATCTCCTTAAATCTTGGGCTTTCAACAGTTTACAGATGTCCATCAATGAATCTTTATAGGTACTTTGTGAAGAAGAATGTATAGCTTGTTATCAGCTGGCTTACCATATTATTAGTAGTAGAAAGAAGCCGGGCTCGGTGGCTCGGCCTGTAATCCCACGCCTTTGGGAGGCTGAGGTGAGTGGAATGCCTGAGCCCGCGGGTTCGAGACCCACCTGGGCAGGCGAGACCTCATCTCTACAATAAATCAAAAAATCAGCCGGGCATGGTAGCACATGCCTGTAATTCTGGCTACTCAGAAGGCTGAGGCGGAAGGATCGCCGGAGCCCAGCAGGCGAGGCTGCTGGGAGCGGCCACTGCACTCCAGTCTGGGCAACTGAGTGAGACTCCAACTCAAAAAAAAAAAAAAAAAAAAATAGTAGAAAGATTTTTGAAGGTTATAAAGAAAGGTTGTAAAGGAGGGGTCTAGAGGGAATTGGGGGTACAGACTTAAAAAGCTGAGGGCCTCTGGTCCTGCATACTTGACTACACCTAAGGAATGCTTCCCTGTGCACTGGTGCCAAGTGAAGCCTGTCAGTCAAGAGAGTCCAGCCAATCCCCCAGTTACCTCAAGAGACTACCTGCTACCTGGAAGGAGGGCCATCATAATAGCTCTAATTCCGGCCATGCATTAGAACCACCAGGGAGCTTAATGTACCAACCACCTCCAGATCTAAATCTAGTGAAGCATGAGGTAAGGTGGGCTCAGTATTTTTCAAAGCCCCTATATGCTTCTAGAGGAAATAGGACCCGACAGCCTGGCAGCCAGAGTCCTGGAGATGAGGTTTCTCTTGCCCTGAAGTTCCTAATGCTGCTGCCTTCCTCTGCTCCTCAGTGATGCCATCAGCACCGTACTGGGTCCTGGCCACCGACTATGAGAACTACGCCCTCGTGTACTCCTGCACCACAATCATCTGGCTTTTTCATATGGACCATGCTTGGATCTTGGGAAGAAACCCTTATCTCCCTCCAGAAACAGTGACCTATCTAAAAGATATCCTGACTTCTAATAGCATTGAAATCGAGAAAATGACTATCACAGATCAGGTGAACTGCCCAGAGTTCCTGTAACCAGGCCCTAAAGGGAGGCTACATCCCCTCCATGTTATTTCTTCTGCTTTGCTTTCCCCCACCTGACCCATCCCTCATAAAGACAAACCAATCATGACAAACCATCGCAAATACCAGAGAGAAATTTGACCGCAGAAGACAGTGGAGGAGAACTCACAGGAAGGTGGCCCAACACTTAGTCATCCCTACCCTGTGACCTTGCTAGCTCAATAATAAACTTGTTGCCAACCTGCTGTGCTCACAGTAGATTCCAAATTGGATTAATTATTGTGGGTTTTTCATTATAACCTTACACTTAGAAATCCTTAATCAGTCATGTCGAAAAACTAAGCACTGAAATGTCTTAGTTTAAAGGTAACAATCCTGTTTCTGGAAGGGGAAAGCTGATGGCAAAGGCATATTCTGGGTGACCTGAATTCAGGTGCCCCCATTCTGGAGTAGTTGCCCCTTTACGAGGAATTATCTGGGTTTTTTTGAGTCTTGGCCAAGTAGTTTCCTTGAAGCTTTTACTTTCTCATCAGGAGGTCTTCAGAGTCAGGCTTAAGGATAGACAATTTTGGGGTCTGTGCAAGGAAAAAGAGAATCTATAAGAGAAAATTTGGGGATTTCTAAAAAGAATATATATATAGTCATTTCATTCAACTGGTCTGTACTGAAGGACAACTGCATTCTAGGCATTGAAAAATACAGAATTCCTGTCCTCTCACAGAAGTTTAGAGTATAGTGGGGAAGACAAACAAGCAAAGATGCAATTATAAGCCAAGGTGAGGCGTACAAAGGTGGAGGCATGTGGAGGGTGCCGTGGGAGCTCTGAGGAAGTCCTGGCCAGGCGCAGGCAACCACAAGGGCTGTGCAGTCTCGCCCCTGGGTGTCACAACTTCTCTGTTCCAACAGGAGTCAAGAACTACCTTGGGTTTTGTTCTTTATTTTATTTGTTACATGTGACTTTTAAAATCGGAAAGACCTGAGAATGATCACCCTGTAATTTCACTTAGTTCACATATCATTTCTAATTCCCAAAACAAGTTATGTTTTAGGAAGCGAATAGAAAATTAAGTCATTTGATTAGATTTCTGCTTTTCCTTAGCATGAATATAAAATATTAATTTACTTGAGCACTTGAGACTCTTTAATTCTTTATATTAATTCTTTATATTCTGTATAAATATTTAATTCTGTATATATTTATACAAAAATTCTAAGTTTCTTAATATATACAATTCTCATTTAATTAAATAAATATGGCCTAAAAATATAAATTTCAAAAGGCTGAAAGCCATTGGCAGAAAGTAAGGGCCAGGCATGGTGGCTCATGCCTACAATCCCAGCATTTAGGGAGGCCAAAGCGAGAGGATTGCTTGAGTCCAGGAGTTCAAGACCAGCCTGGGTAACATAGTGAGACCTCTTCTGTACGAAAAAATAAAAAAGTTAGCCAGACATGGTGGTGCGTGTCTGAAGTTTCAGAGACTCAGGAAGCTGAGCTGGGAAGATCGCCTGAGCCCAGGAGGTCGAGGCTGTGGTGAGCTGTGATTGTGCACGGCACTCCAAATCAAAAAATAAAGTCAGTTAGGAGGTAGGTATTGACAAAGAAGGGCCTCCTACCCAGCTCTGTCAAATCTCGCACTGTCACAATGCCCACCCACCCGAGGACATTTGGCTCCTTTGCTAAAATACAGTTATTCCTAAGAGCACTGAGCTGACTAGCTACCTTTTATCTCATGGAACAAAATAAGTTGTGATTTCATTCTGCTTAACAGCTGTCTGTTAACACCTAAAGCAATGCAAGTAACTACACTTTGCTCCTTTTTTAGTGTCCTGCCCAATATGTAGGCTCAATTTTTTTTAATATGAATGAATTACTGAATGGGTAGATAGATGAATGGACTTGGGTTTGGGGGTAAAGAAGGGAAAGAAACCTATGAAGCAGGTATCAGGGGTAACCGAACCTAAGAAAACATTTGGGGAATTTAGAGGGCAGCATGTGGGTCTCAAGTGTCCAAGGAAACACAGGAAAAAATAACAAAAGACACAAAAAGAAGAGGAAGAGAAGGGAAGTAGGAAGTAAGTAGCAAAATTGAGACAGTAGTGGGAGGGGGGACCCCTAAAATCTGAAATTTATTTATTAAAAATTGTGTACTTATTCTGACATGTTTAAACTTTCATCACCTTCAAAGTACTTCCATTTAATGTAATACATCTATCAAGACACTTTTTTCCACTGCTCAAAACAGTTTTTGAACTCGTCGATTTTGATGCCTTTTAGTGCTTCTACTGTTTTTTGTTTCCCTCTTCCACAGCGGGATAATCTTTTCCTTTGAGAACTTTTGTCATCAGGGAAACAAGCAAACAAAAAAGTCACTCAGGGCAAGATCAGGTGAATAAGGAGGGTGGGGCATGGGGGTCATGCTGTTTTTGTTAAAAAACTGCTGAACCCTCAGCTCGGTGTGGGCAGGTGCACTAGTAAATCATCCATCATGAAATGAACAAATGCCTGGAAAGAATCTCCCCCCACCCCCCCAAAAAAAATCACGGAAGTCAAAAGCAGCCTCTCACAACAATGTTAGCTGGTACATGGATGCCAGTGGGTTCCTAGGGCACTTACCCAGCAGGGAGGAATCCTGTATTACAAGAGGCCTGCCATCTGGGATTTTTTTGGGGGGTCCCCCCTCATATATAATAAATCTCCACATACCCACCATCAGTTCCAACAGTCATCAACATCTCATCAGTCTTGCTTCAGCTATCACCACCTTTAATTTTTTCTAGAGTGTTTTGAAGCAATTCCTAGGTATCATATCCTATCAATTTGCCCATAGCTACCTAAATAAAATTCTCTAGCAAATACACTTTTTAAACAACAAAACATTGCAAGGTTATGATTTCTATTCTGAAGGTGCTCAGAGACTGTAATCTCTATGTAATTTAAAGATCATTTAGCATAATCTAGATGAAAGGGACAACGTATGCACAGAAATGTTCATAATTTTACTTGTAGCAGTCCCCAAATTGAAAGGAGCTAACCAACCGCAGAGGAATGGTATCATAAATTACGGAATCGTCACTTGATGTAATGTAATGCATTACATTAGCATTTGTAGTTCTCCAGTGTAGGGAGACCTTGTTTCTTTAAAAAAAAAAAAAAAAAAAACATTAGCCCAGCATGGTGGCTCACGCCTGTAGGCCCAGTTACTGGTGAGGATGAGGAGGAAGGATTGCCTGAGCCCAGGAGGTCAAGGCTACGGTGAGTCGTGATTGTGCCTCAGCACTCCAACCTGGGCGACAGAAGAAAAAAAACAAATTGTAGTTGTGAGAACTATGAAGCCATGCTCAAAGCTGGGAGACTCCTACAGCATGGCCTCGCTGTCCCGCAGAGCTAGCTGGAGTCTAGAGAATTTGACTCCGCCTTCCAAGCCACACCTGACTGGCCCAAGATGTGTCCAGCTAGCTAGTGGCAGCCAATCCACAGGCTGAACAGAAACTTCAAACTTTTGCGGCCTCATTGGCTGGAAAAGACAAATTGAGACGATCAAATCACTAACTTTAAGCGATCCAGAAGAAAGATAATTGAAAACTCTGAAGCTGTAAGGGCATGTAGTTTATGATGGCCGTTATTGGCGATGCACAACTGAAGTTATGAGTGCAGAGCAGAAATGCAGAGATAAGCAGAACCCCCTACGCACCCACCCAAGGTCCCTGACAGAGTAGCTTCAGGAACTGTTGGCTTTCCATGTTCTCGTTTCAATTCCTGTGGAGCTTAGCTATCTTGGATTCCTGTGCTTGGTTTCTAAAAGATTAAGTGCGCGCGCGCACACACACACACACACACACACACACACACACACACACACACACACACAACTATTTTCTGAGATAATTTAATGTGACTCAGTAAATGTTCTTGCAACCAAAATAGTCCTAAGACAAAAGTGATCACAATAGAATATTGAGTGAAAAGAGAATGCAGCTTTTTAACTATGGTGTATTTATAGCTACACGAATGATGGCATAAAATCAAGAACTAAAAGTGAAAAGAGAAAACGAGAGCAATTAATGTGTTAGAGTGGTAGAATTATGAGTGATTTTTTCCCTTTTTGTTTTTGCTACTGCTGCTTATATTGGAGACCCTAAAAATTAAGACCCTAAAATCTTTTAGTTCAACTTGACCCTCTAATGTAAGTCTAGTGTTGGGCCCCCCAAAAATGAGCCTCTTCTTCCAACAACTACCTCAGACTTTGAGACCTTTCTGGACTATTCTGCTATCTCACTACATCTATAATACATCTGAGATAATAGCATGATTTGTGAATAGGGCATGTTATAGCTTAAAACTTCTCTTTGAAAGAAAACATTATTTATTACCAACAAGGTCCTCTATATACTCTTGTAGGAGACATGAACGAAGATATCAAGTGATTTAGAAAGTTTTTACTATTCCAGTTGTCTAAACATTGTTTTATTTTTATAACAGATTTTCCCAAAACAGCAATCAATTTCACCTTGGTAATTATAAACTATAAAAAATTTTAGTATAGCTAAATATGGTCAACTTTTATACTAAAATCAGTACTTTGACTATGATATGATGTTCAAATAGACTCACGAGTTCTCAAGCATTTTCTAGCAGAATAATGCAATATGAACTAAGGAAATGCTAAGAAGTAATATGGTGGAAGTTGAGTGGGCGGGCTCCAGCGCTAGTCCCAGCCCCACTCATGAGCTCACCTCAGCAGATCTCTCTAAGGACTTTTCCAGGTCAAACATTTATAGTGTTATGGTTTTGCACATGAATAATAAAGTGAAATTTTGCCAATAAGAAGAAGGAGTATCTGTATCTTTTTTTAGGGAAAATAAGCCATGAACTTGGTTTTGTGTCTTCTTCTAAACCTTATCAATATGTATGTTATTTTGTAGTCAAATGCTCTACCCCTGAGCTATATCCTCACTGAATTATTTTGATGTATTATACTGTTCCACAGGGATACATATATTTTAATCATATTATATGTTATGTTCTATAAATACATTGGAAGTACAATACTACATTTTATTCCCCTGAGTTTTCTTAGTCTGTTAATTATTATTATGTATAATACAATTTATATATAGCAATAAATATTTTTTATATATAATATAATTTAAACATTAAAATTCTGGTCAGTTACAGTGGCTCATGCCTATAATCCCAGCATTTTGGAAGGCTGAGACAGGAGGATCGCTTGAGGCCAGGAGTCTGAGACCAGCCTGGGCAACATAGTGAGACCTCAACTCTACAAAAAATAAAAGATTAAAAAAATTAACTAGGCATGGTGGTGCACACCCATAGTTTCAGCTACTTGGAAGCCTGCAATGGAAGTATCTCCTGAGCCCAGGAGGGCTCCTGAGCCCAGGTTGAGGCTGCAATGAGCCCCAAGTGTGCCACTGCATTCCAGCCTGGATGACAGAGTGGGACTCTGACTCAAAAAAAAAAAAAAAAAAAAAGACGCCAGTCTTCAGCATCTTCACAAACCCTGAGACCCAGGAGGAGCAACAACCTATTGTGTTATTAAAGGACTCTCTCAGTCAGCAAGGTTAGAAGGAGACTTGAGACAAGAGCTGTCAGAGCTTGAAGCTCAGCTGTCAAATGTGCAAACTTCTTCTCAGGTCTCTTAACCTAAGGATGCCTGATGCCCTAAATATGCCTCCGGATATTGGTACAGAGGAAAGTGCTAAGATTCTGCTCAGAGACTCTCTGTGCCCCCTAACTGACACGCACATGCACTCTTCTGGCCAACCCCCAGTCTCTTGTCCCTCAGCTCCTCCTCTGACACTCTGTCTACTGGTTCTCAACGGAGGCATGTCATAATCACCTGGGAGGAATACATCAGTTCCTTGGGAAGACATTCCAGAATGGGGAAAGAATGGGTAAAAGATTGCAAAAAATTTCCCCAAGTGATTCAGATTTGTTTCCATGCCTTGACCAAAAACCATTTTTTTTCCAGAGAACTAACCACCACCTCCCATGTCTCCCATCTTTGTACTGTTAATACACATCACTCCCTTTATTGAAATGTCCTAAAAAGAAAAGAAAAGAAAAGAAATGTCCTACCGTCAAAATCTAACCCACATCAGTTCTTTTGCAGAGCAATTTGGCTCTAGTAAAGTTGAGGATGACTTAGTAATTATTTTCTCTGATACATATACTAGAAACACTTCTGCATGTGAACACAAGGAGACACGTACAAAAATGTTCATTGTAGCACTGTTTGAAAGACTGAAAAACTGAAAGCAATCTACAAGTCCATCAACAGAAAAATTAACGTTAAAAATGTGGTAACATGCAGTGCAAGTAGGCATGTATGTGAGCACACAAACACAGGACTATGCTCCAATAAAAACTAACTAGAATTACATATATCAACATACATAATCTATAAAATATGTTGGGCAAAAAGCAATATATAGAAGGATACAGTATGATATTGTATATAAAATGGCATTGTTTCAGAATACATACATATGCAACAAAAGTATAATGAAATTCGGGGAATGATAAACAACACATTCAGGTCCTGGTTACCTCCAGGAGTGGAGGGAGGGGATTTGTAATAGGGTAGGGTTACACAGGTGGCCTGTGTAACCAATTACCAATACATTGGTAATTGTATTCATTTCTGTGACTGCTGTAACAAACTACCACAAACCTGATGGTTTGAAGCACCAGAAATGTATTCTCTTATGGTTCTGGAGACCAGAAGTTCAAAATCAGCATTGCTGGACTGAAATGAAAATAATGAAAGTGTGGGCAGGGCTATGCTACCTCCCAAGGCTCTGGGGAAGAATCCATTCCGAATCCGTTCCTTACTTCTTCCAGCTTTTGGTGGCTGCCGACATCATTTTGTTTATGGTCCCATCATTGCAATCTTCAAATCTGCTCCCCCTTCCTGGGCCTGTGTGTGTGTGTGTGTGTGTGTGTGTGTGTGTGTGTGTGTATAAAATCTCCTTCAGCCTCTGTCTTATAAGGATACATGTGATTTCATTAGGGCCTACCTGGATAATCCAAAATCATCTTCCCGTCTCAAAAGCCTTAACGAACTCACATCTGCAAAGACCCTTTTCCCCAAATTTAACATTTAGAGAACCTAATATCTTTGGAGGGACATTTTTCAACCTATCACAGTAACGTTTTATTTCCTAAGCCAAACAGTAGGTAATAGCAGATATAGGCTTCCAACTTGAGCCTAGCAGAATGACTTCCACAAAAAGGGTGGCCAGAAGAAGGAGGCCATTCTGCTATCAATGAGGTGGTGACCTTAAATATACCATCGACAATCACGGGTGCATCCATGGAATGGACTTCAAAAAGTATGTCCCTCAGGCACCCAAAGAGATCCAGGGATTAGCCATGAAGAAGATGGTAACTCCAGGGGTGCACACTAACACCAGGCTCAACAAAGCTGTCTGGAATGAGGAATGTCCCATAACATATCCACGTGCTGTTGTCCAGAAAACGTGATGAGGATGAAGTAAGCTCCATACACTGATCACCTATGTTCCTGTCACCACTTTCAAAATCTGTAGACTGGCCAGGTGTGGTGGCTTACGCCTGTAATCTTAGCACTTTGAGAGGCCAAGGCAGAATAATTGCTTGAGCCCAGGAATTCGAGACCAGCCCAGGCAAGATAGCCAGACCTTGTCTCTTAAAAAATAAAAAATTAGCCAGGTGTTGGGGTGCATGCCTGTAGTCCCAGCTACTGGGGAGGTAAAGGTAGGAGGATTGCCTGAGTCCAGAAGGTCGAGGCTGCAGTGAGCCATGATTGTGCTACTTCACCCCAGCCTGGGTGTCAGAGTGACACTCTGATCAAAAAAAGAAAAATTATAGACAGTCAATGTGGATGAGAAGTAACCATTGATTGTCAAATAAAGTGATAAACACACACACATACACACACACACACACACACACACACACAGAGAGAGAGAGAGAGAGAGAGAGAGAGAGAGAGAGAATCATGGTCCTCTACCTTGAATCGCAGTTCTCTATGCTTATGTCTGAAGGCAGACGAAGACTGCGAACCTCTTATAGAAAGAGAGGTCTCCAGAAGGCAGTGTAATAGGGGTAACTCAGTGGGAAGGTTAGAAAATTAGGAGCTGTGCACTAAGAGTAAGGATATGAATCTGTCATTTCAGATGTGGGGAAATTCTGGATAAGGTGAGATCCAGGCCATGACACCTGTAACCTGACTCTTGCCATTTTTAGAATTTTTTGTGAATCCCTTTTAAGATGTTATGCTTATTTTTTCTTTCTTTTTTTTTTTTAAGATATTATGTTTAAAGAATGGCCCCCTCCTACAAAAATTTACATTAATGGGAGATCCAAAGACCAAAAATCAAAACCAAACAAAAATACTTTTAAAACCAAGAGAACTGGGTGCTAACTTCTGTGGTAGAATTTTAAGCATTATGAACAGGGCTGTGAAGAAAAATTCCAGTCATGTTATCCATGCAGTCAACAGCTCTACCTGCTTTTAATCCAAGCCTTCTGTCTCCCACCCCTCCAGGCCAAAATTATTGCCAGTCCTCTGTGAGTCAACTCTGTTCCCAGGAGGTGATAAATGGGCTCAGGGGCTCCTAGCTGGGATGGGCAGGGCTGGAGGAAGCAGGTGACCACTCCTTTGTCACCACAGTTCAGCTATGACTAAACTGGTGTTTGTTCTTTGCTTGAAGCCTGGTCAGAGCAGGATTTTTTGGTGAGAAGTAATGTATGCACCAGAGTCAGAGGACTCCCTGCATCCTCCCTCATTAAGTGAGGGAGTGGTTGGTAATGACCAGGTCCAACACTATTAGAAGATGCTATGGAAACCCACAAAATTGAAGCTAACATCTGTGGCATTTTGCTTAGCGGCATCTTGTCATACTGTGCATTGAAAACAATCTAGATGGGTCATTTCTGTACCTGTAAATTACTAAAAATAAATAATAATCTCTCTATATTGGCAGACTTAGAAACCGAGGCTGTTGGCAGTTCATTTGTTAAGTCTCAGCTCAGATGGTATCTCTAGAGGCATCTGACTAAGAGTGATTGCCCCTGCTACCTTCCAATCCATCTCCCTTTTCATATCTTCTTTACCACTTTTCATAATCTGGAAAGGTTTTGTTTATTTATTTTCTTATGTATTTCTTGTCCATCTCTCCCACCAAAATGCAGGCTGTCTGAAAACAAGAAAGCTGCTCCTTTTGTACACTCTTGTATCCTCATACCTAAGACAGTGCCTGGAACATATTGAGACACTCAATAAATATTTATTGAATAAATGAATGGGCGAATAAGTAAATGAATGAATGGATGAATGCAGAGGTTGACTAAATGTCCCAGGAACCAGGAAGAATCAGTCACAGAAGTGAAGCCAGAATCTAAATATAAATGTCTTATGTTCACGTGTCTCAATATATTTAGCTACAATAAGTCCCAATTTACCATATCTGGCATGTTCCCACAGCTTACCACTGGAATATCATCCCATTTATATGCACATTTATTTTCCAAACAGGAAACAAACCTAGCATAGTGAACTGACTTAAAGCTGTGTGGCTAGTTACCAGCTATGACTTGAACTTGGATCCTAACTTGTCTCAAGAAGTAACTTACTCATAGAATAATTGGGGGGGTTACCTCATTTTGTTTCTTACCCTCCACAAATGAAACAAAATTTCTTCTATGAGAAAAGTGTTTTAGTCTCCATGAACAAGGGGTAAATGCAGGACATATGTCCTGTTCTTCCCCCCCTGCTGATGATTGTTTCTCAACGGGGAAAATGGCCCCTGGCCAAGGCCATCTGTGTCCAGTCGAAATGCCCTTGAAGATGTACACATCCATGAACTCAAGGCAATTATTGAACATAAACATCTTTGTTTCTGCTTGTTTGCACATAATGCTATTGCTGTGTCTTGTTCTCTTTCCCACTCTGGGGGTATATAATCTCTCCCCGCGTCTGCTGGGGTGCAGGAAGCTTCATACTGACCAGCTGCCATAAGTTCCCTTCCATAATAATAAATCCATGTATTTACCAACCTGTCCTCTCGGTGATTTCTTCAGAATATGGAAAAATTATACAAGCACCCTGTCTGATTTGGGGCTTCTGTGATACAATAACAAAAAACTAAGGTACAAAGTCGGTACTACATTTGGCAAATCATGACTACTACATAGGGGCTTCTATTTAAGGACTGGTTATTAAGGAGGCAACTCTGGCTGTGCTTCATGGTTCTCTATGTTATTAGAGATGAATGAGATGAGGACATCCTGCTCCCCAGGGATACCAGGTACATGAGATAGTCAACATGAAAGTCTTAGACTCAGACTGGCTATTTTTAGCATTCGGGAGATATTGTTTCATATGGTTAAGGGGCAACTCTACCAGAAAGCAGGGGAACTGAGTGACTGAGATTTTCCCAGTTCCTGGGGGCATCTGGACAAGGACAGCACAGGAAGCATGAAGAATAGTAGTTGTGAATACCCGCTTCCCCCTCGTCCCATGAGACTATGCTGCCTCCTTGTGATATGAGAGGCAAATGCTGATCGTGAGTTTTTAACATCCCAACAGGAAAACATTACTATGTTCTTAATAAGTGTAAAGGTTTTGTCTGTGTCCAGTACTCATTTTCCCTTTATATAGTATAGAAAGTGAGCCCCAGTTCATTCATACATCCTTTCTTATTTCTTTCTCCCTGGAAATGTAACTTGCTCTAAAACCTGTTTTAAATTACAACAGAAAAGTACCACTGTCCATTATTGAAAAGAAAAAGAATGTATTTTTCATTTCAAACAAATACAATCCCTGAGGTATCTATTTGTTTGTTTGTATTTGTTTGTATTTGTAGAGATGAGGTCTCGCCAAGTTGCCCAGGCAGGTCTCGAACCCATGGGCTCAGGCAATCCACTCACCTCAGCCTCCCAAAATGCAGGATTACAGGCTGAGCCACCGAGACCGGCTATAAAACTTTTTTTTTATGAAGGACAAAGCAGGCCAGGCAAAGCTGGTTCATGCCTGCACTCCCAATATTTTGGGAGGCCAAGGCAGGATAATTGCTAGAGCCCAGGAGTTTAAGATCAGCCTGGGATACATAGTGAAATCTTGTCTCTACAAAAAAATCACAACATTAGTTGGAAGTAGTGTCATGCACCTGTAGTCCCAGCTACTCAGGAGGCTGAGGTGGGAGGATCACGTGAAGAGAGGAAGTCAAGGTTGTGATGAGCTATGATCATGCCACGAAACTCCATCCTGGGTGATACGGCGAAACTCTGACTTTAAAAAAAGTCAAAGCAAAGTACTTTAAAATGGAGAATAATTACTTCATAATAATAAAAGGGAACTATTTAGGTAGTAGAGGAACTGTGTAGAAACAGAATCCACAGAATATTCCAGAAAACATTGCATTAGGCTACTAAATCCAATACCAGCAAGAAACAGTATGTAGCTTTCCACCTCAGGTACAAAGATTGATCACCTATGCAATGTTTTCAGTTATCTACTCTGAGGACTGGGTTGATTCAGAGTTTGAATTATGCCTAAGAATGCCAACTCTCATATATTAGCTTCGGCAGGGCGGCAGCTAGCTCTCATTCTTGGAATTACTGCCTCCAAAGATAAATCCAGTGTGTCAACTCTAAATTATTGACCTAAATTATCTCCTTGGATCTTAAGTGTTGGTTTGCCAGCCTGTCTCTCCCACTAGATGGTCACAAGAAACCTGTCTTATTCATCTGTGCATTCCCAACTTCTAATACAAAGGAATTAAGTGAACACTCTGCTGGGTATGAAGCCTGGCTTAAGGATCACTCCCCTTTTGAGTGCTTTTTCTAAAAATCTGTTGTTTTCTTTGTCCCTATCTTTTTTGGCATTTGGGGGATATTTAAATATATTCTGAGTCAGTCATGATGGTGCACATCCGTAGTCCCAGCTAAATGGGAGGCTGAGGAAGGAGGATCTCTTGAGCCCAGGGGTTTGAGGCTGCAGTGAGCTACGATCATCCACTGCACTGCAGCCCGGACAATAGATCAAGACTGTCTCAAAACAAAACAAAACAAAACTAGATTCACATTTTGTGAATGATGATGTATTCCCTTGTGACTGTTATTCTTTAATTTACTATTAATCAAGATATCAAAAGTCACAAAATTATATACTGAATTCTGAAATAATCATTATAAATACTATAAATTATACATTCTAATTTGTGCCAACAATTATGGGTAACTGAAAGCAAGTTATTTGAAGCATTTACAATTGGGATTCACCCTTGGATAACAGTCTTCAGAGTCTCTGTATAATTCAATGTCTCATCCACAGCAATGCTCCCAGTTGCCTGCTAAATTGCTCCATTCCCACCTCACTCAATCTTTGCAGCTCAGCATCCATCACGAGTACACTTTGTCTTTGAAGTGCTTTAGAGTACATAGCTAAGGTCTGTTGAAATCCAGCATCTCCATTAAAAAAAAAAAAGCAGCCAGGTGCGGTGGCTCAAGCCTGTAATTCCAACACTTTGGGAGGCTGAGGTGAGGGAATTGCCCAAGTCCATGGGTTTGAGAACAGCCTGGGCAACTTGGTGAGACCTGAACTCTACAACAAATCAAAAAATTAGCTGGGCGTTGTAGGGCGCCTGTAGTTCTGGCTACTTAGAAGGCTGAGGTGGAATGATAGCCTGAGCCTAGCAGGTCAATGCTGGGGTGGCCATGAGCATGCCACTGCACTTCAGTCTGGGCGATGGAGTGAGACTCCAATTAAAAAAAAAAAAAAGAAAATTCCAAAAAGTAGGCCAAAAAAAAAAGCACATGATACTCTCACAGAAGCGAAAAGAGTAGTGGTACACTGCTTCTGGGAGAATTGACCTGGAGCCTGCTGGAGTTGCTCACAGTCTAGAGGGAAAGATAACCAAGAAAACTAGCCATTTAGATTTGGAGATCACATAGAACTCAAAGTCTTTAATCAAGGGTAGAGTAGAGGCTTATGGGAGCACAGAGGAAGGCCACCTCACAGCAATGTAAACTATGACAAGGAACTAGGATTTAAATCTGAAGATGAAAGGGAGTGACTGAAGGATTCAATTCTAGGAAATAAATCCATCTGCATTTAAAAAATGAAATCAGAATACCAGCGTATTCATTCACAGTGAAAACAAAAAGTCACTAAAGAACAGATCAGAGCTGGAGTCCTCTGGACGCAAATACTCTGTCTTCAGGTTGACTCCAAAGAATTCCAGGGTCTTGTGAAGAAGTGGCTGGTGAAGCCCGGGCAGCAGACTAAGGCAGCCTCATTCATTACACAACCAGATCCACCTGTCATCTGTCCAGACACCTTCCCCCTGGCAAGGACTCCATCCTGAGCTTTCGGTGACAGCTCTGGCAGGAGAGGAGGATGGAGAGTTGGTGGGCAGGCCTGAAAGTGGGGGCCCTGAAATGAGGTGGCCAGTGCACTCATGTGTGTTATGATGACAACCTGAACTATGCAGCGGGGTGGAAAGGGGAAGTTAGATGCAGGAGATTTTTAGGAGGCAGAATTATGTGGACTTAAGGATCAACTGTGTGTGGGAAGTGATGGGGAGGCAAGACTCTAAGATGACAGGTTGCTGTGAGCCAAAAGGGCGGAAGTAAAAGAGGGCAGGCATGTCTGTGTATGGAGAGGACTAGATTCACACCTGGCTCCTGCCACGTTATAGGATTACCTCTTGCCCCTACCGAGTTAGATGCTTTATGCCTACCACACTGAACCACTTGCAGTTTCCACAGTTTCCACAGGTGTCATCCCCTCCATTTTTAGTTGTTTTTATACATCCCTCTAGGTGACTTGACACCCTTTTCCCTCTCCTACTCTCCCAGGACAACTCTAATTTACCAGTTCACCAAGTTTGCCTAGCCAGCCTTCTCTGGTCCTTTCCTGCTTTCCTTCCTATTCAGCTGTAATGGGTTGAACTGTGTCCTGATAAAACAAATGTTGAGGTCCTCACCCCCAGTACCTGTGAATGTGACATTATTTGGAAACAGGGTCTTTGCACATTGAATTAAGATGAGAGCATTAGGGTAGGCCATAATATACTATGACTAAGTCCTCGTAAGAAAAGGAAAACATCTTGAGAAGAGCGAAACACACAGGGAGAACACCACGTGATGACAGAACAGAGACTGGAGTGACACAGCTGCAAGCTAAGGAATGCCAAGGATCTATGGTCACCACCAGAAGCTAGGAGGAGGCAAGAAAGGATTCTGCCCAGAGTCTCAGAGGAAGCATGGCCTTGCTGACACCTTGATTTTGAACTTCCAGCCTTCAGAACGTGAAAGAATAAATTTGGATTTTGTTTTGTTTTTCGAGTCAGGATCTTACTCTGTCACCCAGCCTGGAGTGTAGTGGCATGATCACAGCTCACCACAGCCTCAACCTCCTGGGTTCAGGCAATTCCCCAACATCAGCCTCTGGAGTAGCTGGGACTACAGGAGCATGCTATCACACTTGGCTAATTTTTAAATTTTTTTGTAGAGACAAGGTCTTGCTATATTTCCCAGGCTAGTCTCAAACCCATGGCCTGAAGCAATCCACCTGCCTCAGTCTACCAAAAAGCTGGGCTTGCAGGTGTGAGCCACTGTGTCTGGCCAAATTTCTGTTGTTTTAAGCTGTTTGAGTTCTGTTGTGGTCCTTTTCAGCAGCTACAGGAAACTAATACACCACCATTTTCATGTGTCCATGTTTCTGTGTTTGTAAAACACTGCATGTCTATTTAGGCATTTGCCACTTAGTCTAATAATTGTTTTATATTTCTTTTTTAAAGTATGAGCTTACCTTTAAGGTCAAGAATCATGTGCTATACATCTTTATACATGAATCAAACTGCTTTTTTGTAAAATGCTTAATAAATATTTATCAAATGAGAAAAAATGGGCCCAAGTTCTTGATGAAATTTAGAGATAGGTAGGAGCTTACTTGATGGCAGCAATTGGAAGGGGCAGCCAGGGGGGTCAACAAACAGAGAAGGTCAGTTGACATGAGCCTCAAAGAGTTTTTGCCTTGAGAGAGTTCATCAGGATGGGGAGAGAGATGATGAAGGGAGCAGCAATCTTGGGAGTCACAGAGAAAACCTAATTCCTGCCCAGCCCTGTGCGCTATGGCACCTGGGTGAACTGCCAGCCCCTATTTCTGAGATCTACGTGGGAGAGAAAAACCAGAATTGTGTTAAAGTGGAAAATGCAGGCAGCATTCCGGAAAGGCATTTGGGGTCTCAGGTGGGCTGATACTCAGTGGGTATTTACCAACACAAGAGTTCCACTTGGTGGACAGCCATTGTTTTGAGCCTCCAGACCACCCCCGGAGGCTCTTGACCCGTCACTTGACCACCCCTGGGTCTCTGCAGTGAGCCCAAAAACTAAAGGGGTAATAACTGGAACAGCAGAGGCTTCTATGAATTACACAAAACCATGTCTGCATGATGACCTCTTTTCTTTCTGTGTTGGGAATTGCCCACAACATTTTGGTTATCAAATATATTGCATATCACACTGAGCAGAAGCAGTTTGTTTGTAAGGAATGGAGGCTGAAGTACCTGGCAGATAGGGCTGCGAGGGAGACACTGCACTGAGGTGCCTGAAGATGACAGTAAGGAAAGAGACCACATGTCCAGGGAAACAAGGGCGACAGGCATGGGAGGCCAAGAGAGCGGACTGACCTTGGGTGTGAAAGGATTTGTCCACCACCCATTTGACTCTCTGAGAACTGTCTGGGCTAGCCCAGTTGGCTCCTGAAAGCAGGTGTCCCAGGAGGAAAGGGCTTGGCTGAAAAAATTGAAGCAAGAGTTCAGTGCTTGTTGGGGAGAGCAAAAGACATTTGTGCTCGATTCTGCTTAGAGCTATTATAGCATTGACTTAATTGTATTACATTGTAGTCCTTCAAGAAGGATAATCTCACATGTAATAATTAAGTAGAATAATACAGTAATAATAAAGTAATTGATTGTAATAATCAAGTAATAATCTGCCGATTTGATTAACTAGAAGATTTTGTTCCTGCCCACTCTGCAAAAATTTTCTTGATTCCTAATGTCCCTCCATGAAGGGAAAGGAGACACAAAACAAAAGCAACTAATGTTTTCATGTGTTCTCTATGACCCTGAAAAACCCTGAGGGCGTGTCCCCTGCAGCGTCAATTATTTCCTATACAGAGGGATCTTGCAAGATCAAAGTGAATTTCATCTGTGATCACCCATAAAGCTCTAAAATCCTGCAGTGCAGTTCTTCCTTAAAAAGTCAAACATGTTCTGTCTGGACTTTCTTCTTTTTGTTTTTTGTTTCTTTGAGTCAGGGTCTCACTCTGTTGCCCAGACTGGAGCACAGTGGCATGATAACAGCTCACCACACCTAGGTTTAGGCGATTCTTCCACCTGAGTCTCCTGAATAGCTGGGACTACAGGTAGTAGTCTCTTTTTGTACCAACACTTGTTCCACTTGGTGGGCAGTCATTGTTTTGAGCCTCCAGAGTGTTCTCCATCCCTTGACCACCCCTGGGTCTCTGCAGTAAGCTCCAAAACCAAATGGGTAACACCTTAAAAAATATAAGAGCATATTTTCATTTATTTATTTATTTATTTTGGTAGTGATGAGGGCTTGAATTGTTGTCTAGGCTGGTCTCGAACTCCTAGACTCAAGCAATTCTTCCACCTTGGCCTCCCAAAGTGCTGGGATTACAGGAATGAGCAACAACACTTGTTCAGGACTCTCTTCTGAAATGTGGCAAATGGAATTGCCTTTGACAAGCACAGCTGAGCAGTGTATTTAAGAATGTCAGCCGGGCTCTGTGGCTCAGCCTATAATCCCGCGCCTCTGGGAGGCTGAGGTGAGTGGATTGCCTGAGCCCGCGGGTTTGAGACTCGCCTAGGTAGCAAGACCTCATCTCTACAATAAATCAAAAAATCAGCCGGGCGTGGTAGTGCATGCCTGTAATTCCGGCTACTTGGAAGGCTGAGGCGGAAGGATTGCCGGAGCCCAGCAGGTCGAGGCTGTGGTGGCCGGGAGCGGCCACTGCACTCCAGTCTGGACGACAGAGTGAGACTCCAACTCAAAAAAAATAATAATAATGTCAGAATACTAGGGGTGTGGTAGGCTTCATAAAATTAAGATAAAATTAGTATTGATTAGGGGTCTGTCTTGGACAGAGTTGGGCTTCCAAGTAGGTAAATCATTAATGGCAGGCAGTTAGAAAAAACATTCTTGGGGGTACCTATTAGTTGCTACAGTGAAAACTAAAAATTAAAAAAACTAGGGACAAAGCTAGTTTTCACTTTGACTTCATTTTTAATTCAGCTCTGCTCAAGTCACTGGCTAGAAAACCTGCATATATGAGAAACAGTGAAACACAAACTCTTTTGTGCCCTAGAATGTTCTTGATATTAAAAAGGAGTACTGGAAGCCTTCAGCATCTGCTGCTTTATCTTTCACAGATCAGACATTTGCATAGAAACCATCGGCCCACATGGCCTCTGCTGCTGGTTTTCCAAGTCTGAGCTTTCCTCCACAGTTCTCTTAGCACTACTCTTTCTGGCAGAGTCCCTGGGGGAGAAAACAGCTAGACACCAGTTTCTCTTGTGAGAGCTTTGTGGTTGCTATTGAGAGTTCTCCCCTCACCTGCTACAGTCACAAGAGAGCTCAGAGGATCTTGAATCCCATCCACAGCATAGACCCACTTGACATGAACACCTGATTGGCACAGATAGGAAGAGACACCCTAGTGAAAACAGCACCAATGCTGGTGCTGGGAGCCAGAGCTGGGAGAGACACACAAAACTAGGGGGTGGGTGTGCATATGTTTATGTGCATGTTTGTATGTGTGTTTAACAATGAAAAAAAATTTTTTTTTTTTGAGTTGGAGTCTCACTCCGTCGCCCAGACTGGAGTGCAGTGGCACGCTCCCAGCCACCATAGCCTCTACCTGCTGGTCTCCGGCGATCCTTCTGCCTCAGCCTTCCACGTAGTTGGAACTACAGGCGTGTGCTACCACGCCTGGCTAATTTTTGATTTACTGTAGAGATGAGGTCCCGCTAAGTTGCCTGGGCGGGTCTCGAACCTGCGGGCTCAGGCAATCCACTCACCTCAGTTTCCCAAAGCGCTGGAATTACAGGCTGAGCCACCGAGCCCAGCCGAAAAAAAATTTTTAAAGAAAGAGTTCTAATCCTAAAATAAAAAGAACACTATACCTATTGTAGTTTATGAAATAAACCAAAGAGTAGATAGCACCTAGAAAAGGAGCTATACAGCCGGGCTTGGTGGCTCAGCCTGTAATCCTGCGCCTTTGGGAGGCTGAGATGAGTGGATTGCCTGAGCTGTGGGTTTGAGACCCGCCTGGGCAGCGAGACCTCATCTCTACAATAAATAAAAAAATCAGCCGGGTGTGGTAGCGCATGCCTGTAATTCCGGCTACTTGGAAGGCTGAGGCGGAAGGATCGCCAGAGCCCAGCAGGTCGAGGCTGCGGTGGCCGGGAGCAGCCACTGCACTCCAGTCTGGGTGACAGAGTGAGACTTCAACTCAAAAGAAAAAAGAAAAAAAGAAAAGGAGCTATACATAACAGCCCTCTAGATGTTTGATTGATTGTTGACAGGACGACGACCTTCTTTTAATGTATTCTCTAACTACTCAGCAGTCTTTCTTATTTCTATTATTTTCTTTCCAGCATTATAGCTTTTAATTCCTCACTCTGCTGTGTGGAACAAGATATATAATCAATTTATATTTCCAAGAAATTGATGTTTTTATGGGCATCATTATTGGGGGGGACTTCAGAACAGTTTATTCATTTATTCAACCGACACTTAGCGCACGCTTCTTATGGCAGACAATGCATTCATTAAGTTATGCTATTAGGGAGTAAGAGGAGAAAGACGTGTGCCTGCTCCCAACAAGGCCACAGCAGGAGGAACAGACACAGAGAACTAGATAGAGGAATGTAAACAGTTCCATAGGATCTCAGTGCAAGTGAAGACTAGCTGCCTGTGTGGACTCAAGAGAAGAAGGTGACCTTTGAACTGGGGTAACTCAAGGGCAAAATGAGGTGCACTTCACATGGATTAATGAAGGAATGACAAAGGAAAAGCCGCCTGGGGTGCTCTGGCACCTTGAGAATGGCAATGTGGCTGGTGTGAAGAACTTGAGGGGAAAGAAGTGGATGTGAAAAGAAAAGGTGCCTAGAAGAACAGATGGGGGTAGATTAAAAAGGCCGGAGGAATTTTGATTTTATCTTATGCAATGAGCAGCCATTGAAGACTGGGTGCTTTGAGCAAAAAACAAAAAAGGAAGGAAGGATCTAATTGCCCCATGCCTAACAACCGTGTGTGACAAAATGGAGTTGAATTTCCAAACTAAGTTTCATTGCATAAGCCATTTTTAAAAAATATATGAGAGCAGAATGAAGATGAATGGACAGTGAAGAAAGTGGAGGACCTTAGACCAATCTGGAGACTGTTATGACAGTCAAATAAAAATAATACAACTACATATTTGAAAAATTTCAAACAAGGACAAGTACTAATGAGCAGAAATACTGTCTTAAAGTTTGAAAGTCTCCCTACTGTGACATTTCACTATCTAGGCTTCAAATACCTTTAGGACTTTTCATAAAGTGTTGATACCAACATCACATAGATTTTGAATCAAGGCTTATATTCCTTATCTCATTATGAATTCACAGAAAGAAAATGCATTCAAATTTGGCAAAATTGACACAATGAATTTACAATATATGGCACTGCTTGCTTGCTTCTTGCAACAATTTACAAACCAAACGATTTAACACGTATGGAAAACATACAGTCACAAAAAATGGAGTGATTTCTGGCAGGCACAGGATAAATTCGTAGCTTAGCCAAGAAAACAATTCACATTTCCTAGTTACTATTCTAAGGCTTGTCACACTGCTTATCCTGCCTTCTTTCTTTCCAGCTTTTGTCTAATAGGTTCTGAAAAAAGTAAATACTTGCCTAGATTCTCTAGATTTAACTAGTTTTTGAAGGATCAGGAAACACCTAGGGACTAATAAAACCTTTGTGGACCCAAGGGGTGCACATGCTCTGTGAGTCTTCACAGAAAAGTATTTCGGCAACTTGAAGGCTTTTGCAATGAGATTAAGAAATTCTTTTCGTAGATGCCTTTGAAGAAAAGAGAAACAGTGGAGCATTCCATGGTTGCAAATCAAAGCCATTTTAAAAGCAGAAAATGATTAATTTTTATCCTTGGCTTTCTCTCTCTCTCTCTCTCTCTCTCTCGCTGATACTTTTTGTTTTGTTTAAATAATCTTGCTCTGCTACCACAAATTTCTACAATGTACTACAAAATCTGTGATCTTCCTGACCGGTGGAGGGATTACCTGAAAAAGAAAAGAACAAGGTGCTATCCTTGGCAAGGACAAAGTTGCTGCTGACTCAGTGGTCATTAAGTCACAACCTTTGGGTATTTTTCCAGATGTTGGGGTAGGGACACTACTCACTTCTTTATGCTGTGAGACTGGTCAATGGTTTAGGCAAGCTGGGTGGAGCCAGTCATGGAAGTCATTTCTAGTTTAGGAATTCTGTCCTTGGTGGGAAACCCAGTGGTGTTGGCTTTAGTCATTGATTCCAATGAGGAGAGAGCCAATTGGCTCAGCTGCATGGAGTATGTTAAAAGTGTCTCCTCTCAACCTCCAAATATATTGCACTGGGTCAGGCAACCACGATGAATGAAGTATTTAAAAAAAGAATAGAAATAATTTCCAGATCATCCTTAAGTGTATATACATATTTTTAAATATGTGATTTGCCTTCAGCTCAAAAGCTGCTTCCAGAAACTGAAACCAGAATAGAAAGTTCCATCCACAATTCATCTCTTGGCAGCCAAACCCTCAACACACAGGAAATGTAACACAAGTACAGCCAAATTCAGTGTTGGGCTGTTTGGTCCAGATGACTTCCTAAAAGAGCAGGCCTCAACTTGACTCTCAACTCTCTCCCCAATAGAAGGAAGGCTGTGTTTAGAGACATTTGGAAATCTTCTTTAGGCCACACTGAGGAATAAAGTCATTTAGCTATTCAAAAATATAAAGAAAAGCAGTACTGGCACTCACAATCTTACAGACAAACTATTTCATTTTTTTAAGTGTTGAGGAAGTCTTCTTCATTCATCTGCATTTACTTTTAGCAGGGTTGGGAGTAGAAGTAATAGTACAGAAGTTGGGCGCTATGGCTCAAACCTGTAATTCCAGCACTTTGGGAGGCCGAGGCGAAAGGATTGTCTGGACCCACGGGTTCAAGACCAGCCTGGACAACATGGCAAGACCTCATCTCTACGATAAATGAAAAAAAATTAGTCAGGCGTGGTAGCGTGCACCTGTTGTTCCGGCTACTTGGAAGGCTGAGGCGGAAGGATCTCTAGAGCCCAGCAGGTCAACACTGGGGTGGCTGTGAGCATGCCATTGCACTCCAGCCTGGGCGACGGAGTGAGACTCCAACTCAAAAAAAAAAAAAAAAAAAGAAGAAATAGTACAAAGGCAAAAGCTTAACTTTTGATGAGGGAAATATTTTTTCAAGGTTCTTCAGAGAACCCTTCATCACCTCCTATTCCAATGTTTCTTAGTTTATTGTAATAAAGCACGTTTGTCACACTGTAATAGCCCTTTTCATTAAGTAAGGCAATGCTTAATTAAGAATTCAGCCACAGTTAGGTTTAGGGTGATGACTGCCCAGTTCACATGGGAACAAAGCAAATCCGCCCAATAATTTAGAACATACAGGGAAGTTTGGCAATAGAATTACCACTGCTGACCTGGACTCCTGCTTACAGGGCAGGAGAGGCAGCACAGGTGTTGAAAACTGGGGTGGAAGGGATCAGGAAGGGAAGGGAGGCGACCATCCTGCTTCCACTCACTGAAAACCTTCCCTCTTCCCCATGGGCTGGACCGATCTGTCAGGGTGTGATGTCAGAACCACTGGGCACTCCTGGCCTGGGAGGGAGAGTGGGCACTGGTAGAGACTTGGCTGGGAACAGAGGTGGGGCCAGCGCCAAGGGTGGCTGTCGAGGCCCCTGGCTGCGGAAAATCCCTGGGGATCACATTCAGCTCTATGACAAGCAAAGCTGTTTCCCTTCTTCCCTTCCAGCTCACTTCCCCTCCATTATCTCCATTCGGCATTCATTCCCTTATTGAGGCCCTGTGGCCTGCCAGGAACTCGGTTAGGAGCTGGGGCCAGACAATAGAAATGGAATCATTTTCAGGAACCCTGAGAAGCAGAGTTCCAAGGACACAGAATTGAATGTTGTACTCCAGGCACAGAGCCTGTGTTAAGGGAGATGAGACTTGGGGCGCAGACATAAGAGACTTGTGTGAGATTGCTGCAATAGGGGTAAGACAAGGTAGAACCCTTTCTCTCATGCCTACATGGGGACAGAGGTTACTGGGAACCAGATGTCAGCTCAATCTAAGGAAGAACTTTGAGTCAGAGCTGTCCAAAGATAAAATGAGTTGTGCTGGGGTATCGGGAGCTGCTGGTCACTGAGATTGTTATAGAAAGAAACTGGAAACCCCCTCTTGGGACTACTTGACAACTTTTCTCCATACCTAAGAGTATGTAAATGCACAGGGCAGGTCAACTGCAGGTGGCAGTTGTAGGTGGCTCCGTCTGCTCTGCTCTGTCATGAGGATGATGAAGAGGCCTGCTCAGGAAAAGGTAATGGAAAAGAGTATGGCAACAAGCAAGCTGTAGACAGGAGGTAGGAGAGGGTGGGGAGGGGAATGCATGGGGCAGCCATAACAAGGAGCCACAAGTCAGGTAGTTTTCAACAAAAGAAATGTACTGTCTCGGTTCTGGAGGCTTCAAGTTCACCATCAAAGCGCAGCAGAGCCGGTTCCTTCTGAGAGCTGTGGGGTAGACTCTATTCCATGTCTCTCCCCTACTTCTGGTAGCTCAAGTGTTCCTTGGCTTGTAGCTGCAACAATCCAACCTTCCAAGGTCACCTGGCTTCTCCCTGTTTTCAACACGCAGTGGATGGGCTGTGTGACAGTGGCAGTCACTTTCCTTCTATCCATCAGCTTCTCCAATGGTAAAAAGAGGTTAGACTATCCCAATGCAGAGACATTCTACGATTCCGTAAAGGTCAATATTCTATGACTTTATAATAGGTTTCTAAGGACCTCTCCGATGCTGATTGATAGTCCATGATTTTATAACAGGAAGTTAAGCTTTTTGTGCGGGTTCAGTGGAAAGAGGAGACGTCATAGCTCTGAAAGTCAGCTAAATCTTTGCGGAGTGACGTCACCTCAGAGTTTCAGTTTGTTGATCTATAAAGCAAGAATAACAAAACGGCCTCAGAAAGTGATGGGAGTGAATCTGTATTGAAGAAGGCCGGGAATCTCTCCGAAGATTCTCGGAAACTGCTACTGGGCCCCCGGCGCCGCGCGGGGGAGGGGCGAGCAGAGCTAGCAGACCGGAGGAGGCGGAGCGAGGAGGTTGGCTTTGTTCTCGCCCCGCTCCCGCCCCCGCCCCCGCCCTAGATATCGCGAGAGGGCGGGCCCGCTTGGCTTCGGCGTCGGCGTCGCTCCCGCGCTGGGGCGCTAGGCCGGTGTCTCTCCGCGAGCCGCGGATAAAGCGCCCGCGGCGAAGGGCGCGCGAGGAGCAGCCACCCGCGCGGCGTTGGCGCTGGCGTCTTGGTCGTTGTGTGGTGACGACGACGCCGGTAAGCCGTTCCTGAGAGAGCAGGTGCGGCCGCTTCAGCCTAAGCGGTCTTCTCGACTGTCTGGCAAGTCTCTGCGGAGTGCCCGACCTTCTTTTCTCGTGCCCCACGCCCCGCAGCGACCCTGAGCGGACAGGCGAAACGCCCCGCAATGGCGGCCTCGACGGCTTCGCACCGGCCCATCAAGGGGATCCTGAAGAACAAGATCTCCACGGCTTCCTCTACGGTGGCGTCGGCCGAGCAGCCCGGCGGGAACGTCGACGAAGAGCTGAGGTGAGAGCAGGGGCCGACCCGGGGAGCCCCTCCTCTCCGACCCCGCGGCCTCGCGCGCCGCCGCCGTTACCGCCCGGACCCAGCGCGGACGGCTGCGGGGCGGCGGCGCCCGGTCTTCTCCCTCCCCGGCTGCCACGGGTGGGGTGATTTAAAGAAGGCAGGAGCGATGACGTCTGTCGCCTTTCCGTCTCTCTTTTTTTTTTAACTGCATGAGCATATATAATATATCTTAAATGATCTTTGAGCTTTCTGTAATTGAGGACATTGGAGAATCAAATTGAAGCTTCAGAGCTTCGACTCTTAAGTTTTTGTTATTAACCTCATCTCGGAGACATTGAAAATTCTCCGGTAATTAAAGTGTATTTTCTTGCCTTGGGAACCCTTGAAGATTTAGTCTCAGGCTAAAAGAGGTCCCTCAAAAGAGACCATTTCCCCACAGCATCGTGCCACACTCAGTTTTTGCATCTGCACCTAGAGTTGTGGGTGCCTTCTAGTTTTTGTTCCTGTTGAAACACAGCTAAGCTCAGAACCTTTCAGGGGAGCAACTTAATTTGACCCTGTGATATTGTAGTTGCTCTTGCATACTCTGCAGGTGCTCATGTAAAAAAGAATGTTGACCTGAAGCATTGTGTGTAATAATAAATGATTGGAAACAACCCAAAGTCCATTAGTGAGACATGGTGAAATATTAATTATGGTACATTTGTATAATGGAACAATATACCAACCTTTAAAAAAAGAACGAGGTAGGCATATATGCATAAAGATATCCAAGGTGCAGTGTTCAATGAAAAAAATGTTGCAAAGTTCTGAAGTTTTTTTTTTTTTTGAGTTGGAGTCTCACTCTGTCACCCAGACTGGAGTGCAGTGGTTGCTCCCGGCCACCGCAGCCTCGACCTGCTGGGCTCCGACGATCCTTCCGCCTCAGCCTTCCAAGTAGCTGGAACTACAGGCGCACTCCCACGCCCGGCTAATTTTTTGATTTATTGCAGAATTGAGGTCTCGCCAAGTTGCCCAGGGAGGTCTTGAACCCGCAGGCTCATGCAGTCCACTCACCTCAGCCTCCCAAAGAGTGGGATTACAGGCTGAACCACTGAGCCCGGCAAGTTACTGGAATTTATAGTCATGAAGCTGAAATGAGGATGTTCGTGCAGTCTTAGAATATTGGAACTAAAGCATTCCTGTGTAGAGGATCAAATTTAGGGCCATAAAAGGAACTACTCTTTGGTGTGGTAGATTTATGGGGACTTGTGTTACCTCGAAGAAAATACTGGAGTAGAATCACAACTTAGAATAGTGGCCTTTTGGGGTTGGAAAGGGCTTTAGTTTGTCCAGCAACTCCCACGCTCTTGGATGCTTGAATTTTTTTTTTTTTTTGAGTTGGAGCCTCACTCTGTCGCCCAGACTGAAGTGCAGTGGCCGCTCCCGGCCACCGCAGCCTCGACCTGCTGGGCTCCGGCAATCCTTCTGCCTCAGCCTTCCGAGTAGCCGGAATTACAGGCACACGCTTCCATACCCGGCTAATTTTTTTATTTATTGTAGAGATGAGGTCTCACCTGCCCAGGCGGGTCTCGAACCCGCGGGCTCAGGCAATCCACTCACCTCAGCCTCCCAAAGGCGTGGGATTTTTATAGGCTGAGCCACTGAGCCCAGCTAGGATGCTTGAATTTTACATTTCCTCACACAGAATTTCCCCAACCTGCTTTAAATGGGTTGAGGGGGTGTGGTGGTTGTGGGTCATGGAATTAAGAAAACAGAATCTCACCAGAGCATAACTAATGCAGGACGATCAAGATAGTTAAAAGATACATAAGATAACTGCAGAAGGCAAGATTTTCAGCAGTAGGAATATGGTCTTTGCTGGTATTTGTTATTTAGCTCTTTGCCAGTATGTGCTTCTTTTTATCCAGCTACCAAGTGGCTTATTCTTTTTCACTGCTTCCTTAATTTCTGTTTATCTTAACTTTGATCTCCTTGAATTTCCTATGGCCCCACTCTGTGGATTGGCCTCTGTCTCTCCCCCTCCTTTTCCCTCTACCACTCATTCTCCCTCCCGCTCCTCTGTAATTTAGCTGAGGTTTACACTCGGGTCTTTCTGCCCCAAAAGTTACTGTACTAGAATGACTCAACTACAATAGTGCTGCTTCTTCCAGAAGAGCTGCTGGCAGGGTAGATTCACTTAAAAGGGGGTTTTGCAAGGTGGGTGACTGACTTGTCTAGTTAGAGGGTTATAGTCCTGTCTTCAAAGGGAGCTACCAAGCTCTAATTCATTCAAGTTCATGATGCTTGGTTACAAGTGGTAAAAGGGATGGACCATCTCATCGTTATGTGACTGTAAAGCAAAGAAACTAATTCTTTTGGTAATACAGTATTGTTACAGACCATTTTCTGTTGCTTATAACAAAATGCCTCAAACTGGATAATTTATAAGAAACAAAATTTATTTCTTATGGTTCTGGAGGCTGGAAAGTCCAAGGTTGAAGAGGTGCATCTAGTTAGAGCCTTTTTGTTGGTGGGGATTCTCTGTATGGCACAGGGCATCACACGACAAGGGGATTGAGCGTGCTAGCTCAGGTATCTCTTAATCTTCTTATAAAGCCCCCAGTTCCACTCCAGTGATATCCATTCATGAGAGCACAGCCTTCCCAGTCACTTCTTAAATGCCTGCTTCTCAACACTGCCACATTGGAGATAATGTTTCAACATGACATACATTCAAACCATAGCTAATATACTTTATTATTTATGTTACAGTCATGCGAACAGTAACTTTATGAGAACGTCTTTGAACAGAAACAATAAAAGTATACAGTTGGCCTGCAGTATCCTTGGATTTCACATATACCAATTCAACACTAGACACGCTTACATTTTGGAGCCATTTTGCACACCAAGTTCACCAACAAAAACGCAAGAAACATGGTACTAAATAGACCACAAAAAGGACACTCGTTGACAGTATGAGGTTCAAAACAAGTAGGCAGAGGCTGCCTGATTTGATCTCAGCTTGAAATGTATGCAGTGGGCAACTCACATTTTTTTCCTGCCTCATCTAAGTCTGTGAGCAACTGCTAAAGCACTTTGAATGTTGGTTTTGGGATTACAAATTTTAGCAAATAGGTGAATTTTCAAATAAAGAATCTGAGAATAATGGTCTTATTGGTGCTTTTATCGGGTAAAGTGCAGTGGTGGTTTCAACACTACCCCTCTACCCAGTTGTGAGAGGATATTATTTTGCATAAAGAAATAGTAACAAGGAATTTTTTTTTTCTTTTAACAACAGTGTCTTAGCATCTTGGTCTGTCACCCATTCTAGAGTACAGTGGTGCAGTCATAGTCTACTGCAACCTTGAACTAGGGTCAAGTGATCCTCCCACCTCAGTCTCCCAAACACATGGGACTACAGTCACCACACCCAGCTAATATTTTCTGTAGAGGTAGAATCTTGCTGTTTCCCACCCTGGTCTGGAACTCCTGGCCTCAAACAGTCCTCCTGCCTCAGCCCCAAAACTCTGGGATTGCTGGTGTGGTACCATGCCTGACTGGATTTTTTGTTTTTGTTTTTTTGAGTTAGAGTCTCACTCTGTCGCCCAGGATGGAGTGCAGTGTCATGCTGCTGGGCACCACAGCCTCGACCTGCTGGGCTCAGGCTATCCTTCTGCCTTAGCTTTCCAGTAGCTGGAATTACAGACATGCACTACCATGCCCAGCTAATTTTTTGATTTATTGCAGAGACGAGGTCTCACCATGTTGCCCAGGCTGGTCTTGAACCCACGGGCTCAAGTCTTGAACCCACTCGCCTCAGCCTCCCAAAGTGCTGAGATTATAGACTTGAGCCACCACGTCCGGCTGGGATTTTTTTTTTTTTTTTTAAGAAAAAATATTCAAAACACACTTAAGATACATGTGTTTATGATTTAGAGGCTACTGTCATTCGATAATACATATAGGCTACTATCATTAGATAATTCTCAAGACTTAATATACACTTAAAATAAGGTTAATGTAATACTATTTCAAATAGTCTTAGCATTTCTATTCTTTTTTATTAAATTATTGTCAACAGATCAAACCATCATGGGGGGTTGTTTGTTTTTTAAGATGACTCAGTGCTGTTATTTTCATATTGTTCTCCTGGTACTTTGCATTAGTACTTGCAGCTTCAATGAGTAGTTTCTGTAGATATCATTTGTCAGGTACCAATTTTTGAGGGTTAGTTGAATTAAACTGTATAGAATCCATAAATCCACATACTTAGGCATAGATAAACCTCAGTATATTGCAGCACACTGTTCAGCTAGTTTGGACACCACTTTCATCTCCTATGATTGTGGAATTTTCAGTCTTCTTTCAGGATCCTTGAATATAGTACACAAATTGTAAAGATCTAACATAATAGACCTGGTGTGTACATATGTGTATTTTGTTGTGAGGTTGTTTTTGAGTTGGGATCTCACTCTGTCACCCAGGCTGGAATGCAGTGCATGATCATGTCTCACTGCAACCTCAGCCTCCTCGGCTCAGGCGATACTTCTGCCTCAGCCTCCCAAGTAGCTGGAACTACAGGCGTGCAACACCACGTCCAACTAATTTTTTTAAATCTTTTATTTTTTGTGGAGATGAGGCCTCACTATGTTGCCCAGGCTGGTCTCGAACTTCTAACCTCAAATCATCCTGCCTCGGCCTCCTAAAATGTAGGGATTATAGGTGTGGCCACCACACCCAGTCTCTTATGTTGAAAACAACCCACTGTTGATTCTAAGAAACTGATTTTTCTAAGAAAAAAATACAATTATGATTATAATATGCCATGCATTTTAAGGTATATTCTTTTTCAGAGATAATAAAATTTGAAAAATGTGCTTGGGATTATCGAAAATGTGATATTAAATGTTCTAAAGTCTGATATTAGACGTGGTTAATCTGGAGTCAGAGTATCTGGGTTCAGATCTTGTCTGTCACTTATTAGCAAACTATGTTACATGGGATTTTTACTGAGTTATTTTTATTATATCTGTGCTTTAGCTTATTTATTGAGCTAATAAATATAAAAAATGTTTAACACAGTGCCTCACCTTCAAATGTCAGTCTTATTGTAGTAAAAACAAACAGAAAAATCAGGAACCGGAAGGATTTGCTTAAAAAATAAAAAAATAGGTTGGGCGCAGTGGCTCACAGCTATAATTGTAGCACTTTAAGAGGCCAAGACAATAAGATTGCTTAAGCCCAGGAGTTCATGACCAGCCTAGACGATATACTGAGCCCTTATCTCTATTAAGCAATCAAAAAATTCACCAGGTGTGGTGGCTCACACCTGTTGTCTCAGCTACTTGGGGAGACTGAGGTAAAAGGATCACCTGGGCCCAGTGGATCAAGGCTACAGTGAGCCATAATTGTGCTACTGCACTCCAGCCTAGATGACAGAGTGAGATGCCAACTCAAAAAAATAAAAAATGAAAATAATAAAATGAAAAGAAATAGAATAAAAATAAATATAGAAATTAATATTTTTTTCACATCTCTAGGTTTTACATAGCTTGCTTTGGAGTTCACTACTCTTTTCAGTTAAAATTCTATGGAAGTCTTAAATAATGCAGACAAAATCTGCTTGAAAAAATTGTGTTTGGGCTTTGTGCAGTGGCAGTGTCGTAGCCACTGAGGTTTATCTGAGGCCTGAATATTGCCAGTTGAAAACTTTTACCAATATCCATCAGGATGACTTGTAATATAGTTGGCATTGGCAATTTTTGACAGTCTCTACAGAGACTGAATTTTTTAAAAATTGTGCTTGAATTAATTTCCTTTGATAAAATTTAAGATATAAACATTCTCCAGCTTTGTCTTTTTCTGCCTGTAAAGAAATGTGAGCTTGGGTGTGGTGACTCACATCTCTAATCCCAGCACTTTGGGAGGCTGTGGCAGGAGGATTGCTTTGAGCCTAGGAGTTCAAGATCAACTTGAGCAACATAGCAAGACCCTGTCTCTATTTTTAAACAGACACAGAAAAGAAATGTGGGATATTACAGTCAAAATCTCACTAGTAAAACAAAAAGGTTGTTTTCCAAAAGTTACTTTTTGCTTGCTTATTATTGCTTTTACTAAGTCTTACTTTAATTGTTCAGTAACAGTATCAGGCTTCAAAGTCTTATATTTTATTAGTCTGTGTAAATTGGATCTTCATTTAAAGAAAGAACCATTTCTTGAAATGTGCAATTAAATACCTTGAAGCAAATCTTGCTTCCTACTCCACACACAACCAAAACTATCAAATAAGCAAGTCACAAGTAACAAGAAGTACCAGTGGGTCTTTGAGACTGTACCATATGAAGGAACAAAGTGAAAAGTGAAAATGGTGACTTTTTCAGCACTGGATTTAGGCTGTGGAAAAGCAATCACCCAAAAGGGAAGGGGAGACTGAAACCAGCAGGTCTGCTGGATAGGTAGAGTGGTGCCTGTCTTTTTGTCTGTAGAGATACTGACCCAAAGGACATACAGTTCATGATGACATTGGGATTAAGCTCAGGTTCACTCTTTGAGTTTTATTATTCCACGACTAATGTTAATTCTACCAAACTTGAGAGATGCTAAATGTCATATCCAGGGTCTTCTGCTGACAGTTTCTCCTACTCACTAACTTTGTGTTAAGCATTCTTAGCATTTTTTTTTGAAGCCTAGTGTTGTATACCCTTATGTAAATGCTTGTTTTTGCAAGATTCTGTTATTTTTTTTGGTTTTGAATAATTCTAAGAATTTTTCTCTTAGTGTTGTGTTAAGGAAATGGAAATTTAGTGAGACTTTGAATATATAAAATTTAATTACATTTCCAGTGGAAAGTTAAGCTAAATGGTAAACAGACTGGGGAAAATTGTGGTTACATATAATGTGGTTATTTGTATAAACCTAAAGAACTCACTTAAATTTATGGAAAGATTTCTAATACATAGGCAAAGGATGCAAACAGTTTATACAAGGAAAGTAAAGTAAGCAGTTTAAAATATTATTTATTAAGTAATAAGCAAAGAAACATAAAATAGCTCTTAAATGCTACTTTATATACCTACTGGAGTGGAAACACACACACACAAATACCCAATCCTAGTAATTTTTGGTAATTATTGAGGACATTACAAATAGTCTTTTTAAAAATAGCTATATGGCAACAAGGATTGAACAAAAAAGCTCTTAATTTTAATTCAAAACACTTGTACTAACAGATTATACTAAAAGCACTATTCAGTGGACTATGTACAAATAAGTTCATTTCTGCCTTGTTTTATTTTTATTTTTATTTTTTAATTTTTTGAGTAGGAGTCTTACTCCGTCACACAGGCTGGAGTGCAGTAGCACGCTCATGGCCACTCTAGCATCGACCCACTGAGCTCGGGCCATCCTTCCGCCTCAACCTTCCAAGTAGCTGGAACTAAAGGCACATGCTACCATGCCTGGCTAATTTTTTTATTTATTGTAGGGATGAGATCTCGCTAAGTTGCCCAGGCTGGTCTCGAACCCTTGGGCTCAGGTAGTCCTCTCACCTCGGCCTCCCAAAATGCTGGGATTATAGGCGTGAGCCACCACGGCTGGCCTTCTGCCTTGTTTTAAACAGTAAAACTTCAAAATAAATAGCTAACATTAGGTGAGTAGTTTATTACTGAAAACTATGCAGACATTAAAAAGATGAAAACTAGTATACATAAGCAACTTATTATAATACAATATACTTATAGCTTACATATCAACTTAGTTTTATATGTACTGTATGTGTTTTATATATGCAGTTTAAAATATTTTTTATAATGTAATATACATACAGGCAAGTGTATTAAATGTACATTTAAAGTGTAAGAAATTCTTATTAAAACAAGCACCCTTATAACTACCATCTTAATCAAGAAAGAAAATTTTCCATCACCTTAGAAATGTTCCCAACCAGCCGGGCTCGGTGGCTCAGCCTGTAATCCCGCTCCTTTGGGAGGCTGAGGTGAGTGGATTGCCTGAGCCCGCAGATTCAAGACCCGCCTGGGCAGCGAGACCTCATCTCTACAATAAATCAAAAAATCAGCCAGGCGTGGTAGCGCGCGCCTGTAATTCCGGCTACGTGGAAGGGTGAGGCGGAAGCATCGCCAGAGCCCAGCAGGTCGAGTCTGCGGTGGCCGGGAGCGGCCACTGCACTCCAGTCTGGGCGACAGAGTAAGACACCAACTCAAAAAAAAAAAGAAATGTTCCCAACCCTTCCCAATCCTAGTCCCGCCTTCCCTCGTTAGAAACCACTATCTTGACTTGTCTGGTAATCACCTAAGTATATATCCTTACATACTTTAGTTTTGCCTACTTTTGAACTTTATGTAAATGGAGATAGGCTAGTTTTCTTTTATGTTATCTTTAGCAGGAAATATTTATTAAGAGGGAGCATTTATAGACAGTATCATGGGTCTTGCTTTGATTTTAATTGGATTGATTTCCTCACAAAATTAAATTACTCTTAAAACTTGTATCTGTTTTTTTTTTTCTTTCTTTCTTTTTTCTCAATATCCTCCTAATCAGAAGCTCCTTGATCATTTCTGCTAACTTAAATCTTTTTTTTTTCTTTTTTTTTTTTTTTGAGTTGGAGTCTTACTCTGTCGTCCAGACTGGAGTGCAGTGGCCGATCACGGCCACTGCAGCCTCGACCTGCTGGGCTCTGGCGATCCTTCCACCTCAGCCTTCTAAGTAGCTGTAACTATAGGCGCGAGCTACCTCACCCGGCTAATTTTTTGATTTATTGTAGAGATGAGGTCTCACCAAGTTGCCCAGGCGGGTCTTGAACCCACAGGCTCGGGCAATCCATTCACCTCAGCCTCCCAAGACACTGGAATAACTTAAATCTTTTAGAAGTGTGTCTGAGCTGGGCTCAGTGGCTCAGCTTGTAATCCCAGCGCTTTGGGAGGCTAAAAAGAAGTGTGTCTGTTTTTGACCAGGTGTGGTTTACTTCTGTAATCTTAACACTTTTGGGAGGCCAGTGCAAGGGAATCACCTGAGGTCAACCTGGCCAACAGAGTGAGACCTTGTCTCTATTAAAAAATAATAGATACTCATTCTTCTAAAAAAAGAAGAAAAAGAGGCTGTGTTTGGTGGCTCAGCCTGTAAATCTCAGCACTTTGGAAGGCCAAGGCGAGTGGATATCCTGAGCCTGTGGGTTCAAGACCAGCCCGGGCAACTTGTTGAGACCTCGTCTCTACAATAAATCAAAAATTAGCTGAGTGTGGTAGTGCACTTCCGACTACTAGGTAATTTTAAAATTTTTTTGTAAAGACGAGGTCTCACTTTGTTGCCCGGGCTGGTCTTGATTTGCTGGCCTCAAGCAGTCCGCCTGCCTTGGCTTCTCTAAGTGCTCAGATTATAGGTGTGAGCTACCATGCCCAGCACAGAAACAACTTAAGCTTCCTTTCAGAATTCTACATCTGAACCCAATCTCTACAGGGCTAAGTGAGACTTTGTTTCAGGATTTTTAACCCAAGACTTGAGTTTTAAAATCATAAAGACTGTTATATATGTTTAGTGCTTTTATAATTTGGTTTCACAGACATTTCAATTGATTAAATAACCCTAAATCTTAAGAAGTACTTTTTTTTTTTCTTTTAAAGATGTAGAGTAGGCTATGGCCACTATGTTTCTTAGCTTTGGCCCCCTCCCCTACCTTGGGAAGGTGAATCTCCTCTCTCTCCTCTCTCTAATTTGCTTTCTAAATAAACTATATTTTCCAATCTAAAAAAAAAAAAGATGTGGAGTACAATTCAGGATTAGGTCTACAAGTGGTCATCATACAGGAAAAATGTGGGCCTCCTTTTGACCTGGTTTGAGATCAAGTACCCTTATTGATGTTATGCGCCCCAACCTGCCCTCAGCAGTTTACAGCTACTGCCAATCCCTTTCGTATAGTATTATGGTAAATGTTCAGGGTCTGCTTATATGTGAGAACATGTGGTACTCAGTTCTTTGTTTCTATGATAGATTACTGAGTATTATAGACTCTAAATCCATCCAAGTTGCTGCAGAGTCCTTCTTTATTGCTTCATAATATTCCATCAGAATATTATAATATAATCCCATTTTATTATAATTTCTATGTATAGTACAGTTGACCCTTGAACAACTCTAGAGTTAGGGACACTGAACCCCCCCCTCGAAGTAAAGTAAAAAACCAACCTATAACACTTAACTCCCCCAAAACTTAACTAAATAGCCTACTGTTGACCAGAAGCCTTACTGATAACATAAACAGTTGATTAACACATTTTATAGGTTACATGTATTATATATCGTATTCTTAAGAGAAAAATAACATATTAAGAACATCCTGAGGAAAATAAAATATATTTACTAATCATTAAGTGGAAGTGGATCATCATCAAAGCCTTTATCATTGTAGTCTTTACCATGAGTAGGATGAGGTGAAGGAGGAAGAGGCTGGTCTTGCTGTCTCAACGCTGATAGAGGAGGTGGAAAAGGAGGCAAGAGAAGCAGGCACACTAAGTGTAACTTTCTTACTTTATTGCTTTTTCTCTAAAAATGTGTCTATATGGTACCAATCCTCCTCCTACTGTTAGCTGTAGTTTCAGTGCTCATGTCATAGAAGCGTCTGTGTCTTTTTTTTTTTTAAGAGTTGGAGTCTCACTCTCTTGCCCAGACTGGAGTGCAGAGGCCGCTCCCGGCCACTGCAGCTTCGACCTGCTGGGCTCCGGCGATCCTTCCGCCTCAGCCTTCCAAGTAGCCGGAATTACAGGCATGCACTACCACGCCCGGCTGATTTTTTGATTTATTGTAGAGATGAGGTCTCGCTGCCCAGGTGGGTCTCAAACCCACAGGCTCAGGCAATCCACTCACCTCAGCCTCCCAAAGGCGCGGGATTACAGGCTGAGCCACCGAGCCTGGCTGGGTCTTTGCCTTAAAAGAAGTCAGAAGCAGTCTTTAATAGTTAGGACTCACCTGCCAGATTGTCTAATGTCAATTTGTTTTTGGCACTTCTACATATTCTTCCCAGTCATCTGGCACTGTTTCAGAAGCCCTCATCTCCATCAAGTCATCTTCTGTTAATTCCTCTGGTGTGATGTCTGTTAGCTCTTGGATTTCTCCAAGATCCGTGTCTTGAAACCCTTTTCCCCCACTTTTTTTTTCCATGTCTGCAATCTCTTTCATGATATATCCTTGATTGGCTCTGTTGTTCATCCCGTGAAGTCAGGCATAACAGTTTTCTCCAGCAGGAATTTATTGTTTCAGTCTTGATGGCTTTCACAGCCTTTTCTATAACAATTGACATATTCGGTGTATAATCCTTCCAGACTTTCATGATGAACCCTCTATCAGGGTTCTCCTCCATGGCATTGATGATATTTTCCATAGAGTACCATGTGTAATGAGACTTAAAGGTCCTTATGACCTCCTGATGTAGAGGCTATGTTAGAGATGTGGAGCCAGGTACAGTGGCTCATGCCTATAACCCCAGCAACTTGGGGGCCCAGGAGGTCGAGGCTACATTGAGCTGTGATCATGACACTGCATTCCAGCCTGGGTGGAAAAAAAATTCTGTCTCCCTATTAAGTTTGTTTTCTGCCACAAGACCAACTATTACAGTGATAGAAGCGTGGACATCTAAAGAAGTCAGTGTTATTAACACAAGTTCTGTTTACCTAGTCTAGTTCAATCAAATGATGTTTTCCAAATAATTTGATTAGTTAAAAATTTAGGTGAATTGAATAGGTATCAATTTAAGTCCCATGTTGAATGAATAACACAGCAGTTCTTTAAACAAGAAATTAATTTCTCTGCTTAAAAATAATGACTTAGACCGGGTGAGGTGGCTCATGCCTGTAATCCCAGCACTTTGGGAGCCTAAGGCAGGTGAATCGCTTGAGGCCAGGAGTTTGAGCCCAGCCTGGGCAATAAAACAAGACCTCGTCTGTACAAAAATAAAATTTAAAAAGTAGGCAGGAGTGATGGCACCTGCCTGTAGTCCCAGCTACTCAGCAGACTAAGGTAACAGGATCTCTTGAGCCCAGGAGTTTGAGGCTGCAGTGAGCTATGATTGCACTACTATACTCCATCCAGCCTGGGTGACAGAGTGAGACCCTATCTCTAAAATTAAAAACAAAACAAAACAGAGAAACGCCAAGGTGAGAGGATTGCCTGAGCTCAGGGGTTCGAGACTAGCCTGGGCAAGTTGGCAAGACCTCGTCTCTACAATAAATCAAAAAATAAGCTGGGCATGGAAGTGTGTTCTTGTAGTTCCAGCTACTGGGAAGGCTGAGGTGGAAGGATTGCCTGAGCCCAGCAGGTCGAGGCCGTGGTGGCCATGAGCCGTGCCACTGCACTCCAGCAACAGAGTGAGACTCCAACTCAAAAAACAAAAAGATTTATGTGGCTTAATTTTTAACTTCTTACAAGTTTTTAAGATTTTGACTATTGCCTAGTGAAAAGACGTTAGGCATCTTCCAACACTGTTTTGGGGAAAAGTGGGAGTTGTAGTGTCACTTATCTTGGAACAGTGGACTAGGCCAGCATTTTCCTCTAGAGAAAATGGGTATGGTTTGAAAAGAATCTGAGTTGAAAGGGCTGTTGTTTTTTTGTTTTATTTTTTTTGACTGCAGTGAAATGTTATTCAGCCTTTAAAAAGAAGGAAATTCTGACATATGCTACAACATGGATGAACCTTGAAGACATTGTGCTCAGTGAAATAAGCCAGTACAAAAGGACAAATACTGTACAATTCCATTTATAAGTATATAAGAGCTGGGCATGATGACTCACGCCTATAAACTCCTGCACTTTGGGAGGCCGAGGTGGGAGGATTGAGATGAGCCTGGGCAACACAGCGAGACATTATCACCACAAAAAAACAACAACAAAACTTAGAGACAGAAAATAAAATGATGACTGCCATGGGTTATGGGAAGTGGGGGAGGGAGGAGGTAGTACTTAATGGGTACAGAATTTCAGTTGGGGAAGATGAAAAAGTTCTGTAGAGGGATAGTGGTGATGATTGCACAACAGTATGAGTGTACTTAATGCCATGGAATTGTACACTTGAGTATATTTAGTGCTCATTTCAGCAGCACATATACTAAAATTGGAATGCTACAGGGAAGATTAGTAAACAAAATGTTAAAATGGTGAATTTTATCCTGTGTGTATTTTACCACAATTTTTAAAAGTATGAAGAAGAAAAGTGCTCAGTCTGTAAGTAATTGGGACACTGAGGGTACTTTAGAATGGAAAGCAAAAAGAGCATATAGTCAGACTTACCTACCAGGAGTGGGCATGTATAATTTTTAAGATGACTCATCAGATCCTTTTGAGAACATGGAGAAGGGAATATAATAAAATATAAGTATGTCATTCTTTAAGGGCTTTTCAGGATCTGGAAAATTGAAAATATCTACAATAAAATCTCAACAATTTGGACCAAATGAAGAAAGGACAATTTGATTCAAGTATATAACAAAAATCACAAACTGTAATGAGTAGATAAGAATTTATAATTAAGGCATTTAGTTATTGAGCACCTTAGTATTTGTGCAAATACTTTGTGAATGAACTTTAACAGATGTTCCTAAAGTACTTATGAAGCATTTGTGTCTCTTCAAGTAAATCTCAGTATACCAATTTCCTTGCAAACTCTTATTTTTCTAAATTAGAAATAACATGAGTTATTATTTTATTTGCTGTCTTATACTTTAGTGAGTTTTATGAGGTTTTCTCTGTAGTTTTATGTTCTGGATCTTTATGTTCTGATTGTTATGGATATCCCTGAAGAAATTAGGCCAAGAAAATATTCCTGTTATGTTTTTTACCAGTTACCAGTATATAGATAAAAAATCTTAACTACTGACATCAGGCTATGTATAGGTTTTGATTTTAGTTGTTATTAATTATATAGGCCAAATGAAGACTAAGCATGCCATAGTATAGTGTTTTAGATGCTTGGTGTAGATTCTGAATATTGTGTTTTTAAAACATAGACACTAAAAAAAAAAAAATACATAAGCACTTAGTGTCCTGTATTTACTAACATTTTATTGTAATTACTTAATGACTTTTACCCTAATTCAGTTTCTATTCCAGGAAAGTATGTGTAAAAATAGAGGTCAGCAGTCAAATAGAAGTTGAAAATGTGAGATTTGAATTTTGTGCACTTTATATGTATAGGTTTATCTTTTATTGCATTGGGATAAATTTTTTTTCTTTTTAATTTTAGTAAAAAATCCCAGAAATGGGATGAAATGAACATCCTGGCGACATATCATCCAGCAGACAAAGACTATGGTTTAATGAAAATAGATGAACCAAGCACTCCTTATCATAGGTAATGTTACGAGCTTCTGGATAACAACTGGTTTGAATTTGTTTTATATTTGGTTTTTTTTGTTTGTTTGTTTGTTTTGAGTTGGAGTCTCACTCTGTCTCCTGGACTGGAGTGCAATGGCCGCTCCCGGCCACCGCAGCCTCGACCTGTTGGGCTCCAGCAATCCTTCCGCCTCAGCCTTCCAAGTAGCTGGAACTACAGGCATGTGCTACCACACCTGGCTGATTTTTGATTTATTGTAGAGATGAGGTCTCTCCAAGTTGCCCATGCGGGTCTCGAAAAGCGCGGGATTACAGGCTGAGCCACCTAGCCCGGCATGTTTTATATTTGTTATTGGCACACTAGTCAATAACCTAACTGCATTTTTTTTAAGTAATAGTATAAGCAATGTGTAACTTTAAAATTATGGAGTCATTTTGTACATTATAATTTTAGTAGTAAATAATAGGCATTAATTTGTTGCACCTCCATGGTATTAGCTGCTAGTGGTCAACATAAATGAGTTTTTCCTTCCTTGAAAGAAAGATGAGATGGGTTTGTTTACTTCCCAAGTAGAAATCAGGAGCTTACTCGGTATTTGCAGAAAAAGGTAACAGCATGAATGGTAACTTGTTTAACTCACTGAAAGACAAGTAGTCATTTCTGCTGCTTCATGTCCTTATTTTTGAATGTATGTAATATTGTAGTTCAAGTCATTACGTTGTAATTTTTGGCAGTTTTAAGTCAGAATTTTTAAAATGACATTGTGTGGAAGTAACCAGTATGAAGACAAAAATAATGCACCAATAAGCATTATGAGAAGATGGAAGTCAGGCACAGTGGCTCACACCTGTAGTCCCAGCAGTTTAGGAGGCTGAGGTGGGAGGATCGCTTGAGTTCAAGAGTTTGAACTAACCTGGGCAACATAGCAAGACCCCATCTCTAACAATAGCAAAAAAGATGAAGATTCTAAATAAGTACACATACCTAATTAAATTTATGCCCAAACTTGTATTGAAAACATAAAGATTTTCAGGACTAAATGTTTCATCATTGAAGTAAAACAGCGTAAATCCAGACACTGCCTGAGTTAAAAATACCATATTTTAAATTAGTGGATGAAAACTTTGGAAGATAATTTGAGATAACTTGATACTAACAAAAACAGTAAAAAAAACAAGAAAAAGAAGATTTTAAAGATTGTGACAAGAGTAGAAAGAAATAATAAAATAGGTACAGACACTGAAACATGTATTTTTTTGTTTGTCTTTAAAAAGACAGGGTAGGCCTGGTACAATGACTCATGCCTGTAATCCTATCACTTTGGGAGGCTGAAGCAGAAGGATTACTTAAGCCCAGAAGTTCAAAACCAGCCTGGACAACATAGCGAGACCTAGCTGGGTGTGGTGACACATGCCTTTAGTCCCAGCTGTTTGGGAGACTGAGGCAGAAGGATTGCATTGAGCTCAGAAGGTTGAGACTATGGTGAGCTGTGATTATGCCACTGCCATCAGCCTGAGTGACAGAGACCCCGACCCAAAAATTAATTTTTTTTAACTTTAAAGAGTTTTGTTTTGTTCTCTTTTGTTTTTGTAGAGTCAGGGTCTCACTGTGTTGCCCAGGCTGGTCTTGAACTCCAGGCCTCAAGCAGTTTTCCCACCTCAACCTCCTAAAGTTCTGGGAATACAGGTGTGACTCACTGCGACCGACCAAAAAGAGTTTTATCTTACCAAAGGTGCTTTTTATAAAAAGCTCATGTCTTGCTACCTAAGAATCTCACAGTTAGTATACAAAAAGTTATTACTACTTTTATATACACATGCACACATACATACAATTCGTATGTAAATGTTATAACTAGATTTTCTATAGAAAAATTCTATGGCCAGGCTTGGTGGCTCAGCCTGTAATCCCAGCACTTTAGGAGGCCGAGGCGAGTGGATTTCCTGAGCCCGTGGGTTCTAGACCAGCCCAGGCAACATGGCAAGACCTTGTCTTTACAATAAATCGAAAAAAAAATTAACCGGGCATGGTAGTGCGCACCTGTAGTTCTGGCTACTTGGGAGGCTGAGGAGGCAGGATTGCTGGAGTCCAGCAGGTCAACAATGGGGTGACCATGAGTGTGCCACTGCACTCCAACCTGGGCAACGGAGTGAGACTCCAACTCAAAAAAAAAAAAAAATTCTATGCATTAGCAAATTATTTTATCATACTCTGCTTTCAGTCCAGTAATGTAGATGAGTTTATTTCAACTTGTCTTGGAAAAAATAGCTTGATCTGAAACTATAGAACTTATTTTAACAGGTTCCTTAATAGGGAGGTTGGACGTGGTGGCTCAAGCCTGTAATCCTAACATTTTGGGATGCTGAGGCGAGAGGATTGCCTGAGACTGCGGGTTTGAGACCAACCTGGGCAACATGGTGAGACCTCGTCTCTACAATAAATCAAAAAATTAACCGGGCATGGTAGCACATGCCTGTAGTTCCAGCTACTTGGAAGGCTGAGGCAGAAGGAGATCGCCTGAGGCCAGCAGGTCGAAGCTGGAGTGGCCGGGAGTGTGCCACTGCATTCCAGTCTGGATGATGGAGTGAGACTCTGACTCAAAAAAAAAAAAAAATTAACAAGACAACATATAAACCAGCAGTTTTTTAATATGCAGTGGAGTTCTGCTTTATATACTTTTCAGTGGCTTAAGAATTAAGGATGCCTATGTTTTCAGTGAAGTGGGGAGCAGATTTTTCATTAATGGGTAGAGAGTAGGAAAGCCGAATAACTTTTAAACTCTTGAACTAGATGTTTAGGATCTAATTTTCTTATCTTACCTAGTCTTATATCTACATAGATCATTTGTCGCTATCTTAAAATTAATGTAACAAATACATATTCTAAAACCAGAAAGTGGCTTATTTTGCATTACTTATTCCCTTCAACTGACTGGAATAATTGAATTTATAGTATTTTTATTAAGATGATGTTGAGTTTTCAGTACAGTTGTTCCTCAGTATCCATGGGGGATTTGTTCCAGGCCCTTCCTCTAATAGCAAAATCCACAGATGTTCAAGTCCCTGATATAAAATGGCATTGTACTTGCATATAACCTATGCACATACTCCTGTACTGTGTAAATTTGTAAATAGTTGTTATCTTGTATTGTTTAGGGAATAATGACAATTTAAAAAGTCTGTACATGTTCAGTATAGATGTAATTTTTCTTTTTCTTAGTTTTTTTCTTTTTATAATTTTGTTACATTTTTTTGTTTTGATTTTTAAATAGAGATCAAGTCTTACTATGTTTCCCAGGCTGGTCACAAAATCCTGGTCTCAAGCAGTCCTCTCACCTTGGCCTTCTGGAGTGCTGGGATTATAGGTGTAAGCCACCATGCCAATCTGTGGTTGGTTGAATCCACGATATGGAACCCATCAATATAGTGGGCCAATTGTATTTATTTTTATGCTTGCTTTTAAAAAATGAATTGGAATCTTTTATTCATTGGTGCTATACTTTTATATATTTTCATTGACTAGAAACTTTTTTTTTTTTTTTGAGTTGGAGTCTCACTCTGTCACCCAGACTGGAGTGCAGTGGCACGCTCCGGGCCACCACAGCCTCAATTTGCTGGGCTCTGGTGATCCTAAAGTTAAACCTCAAAGATGGCAGTAGAACTATACACATTTTAAATACGTTGATAGAATTGTTTTTCTTTTTTCTGGTTGAAACATTATATTTCAGGTATTAATTGCAATGTGCTTGTCATCCTAGTATGATAGGGGATGATGAAGATGCATATAGTGATACAGAAGCCACTGAAGCCATGACTCCAGATATCTTAGCTAAGAAGTAAGTATTGGTGACAATAAAGCATTTTCACTTACGTTGTCTTTAATTGTGCAGAGTAAAGGGATTTAACCTTTACTTATACTATTGTAAATAAAAGGCTAGTTTATCTAGATTTTTCATGCCAACTTCTTTTTCCCTTTTTTTGTACCCTGAGTCACCAACTTTTTGTAGCCTAGTTTCTTGAGTAAAATCAAGGAATGCCGGTGGTGGTTAAGATTAGAGTTCATGAAACTGGGATACTGAAGTCTGTCACTTCCGGGTGGGTTTTTATTTTTAATATCTTGCCACTTGTATTTTAAAGGTGGAAGTGAGAAAGGCAAAGTAAGTAAGTAAATTCTTGAAATGACAGCTCTTTTCCTTTGCTGGTCATTGATTTCTAGCATTCATTCCACTGTTCCTATGGCTTATTGGTTTTTGTACCCATTTCTACTCACTTGCTTTTTATTTTCCTCATCAGGTTATGGCTAGCATATTAATACTCTTTAGATGTTTTTATGAGACTCAGCAGTTAAATAAGACTCTTAAATAGTAAAAGAATATCACAGTGTTAATTTATTTATAAATGATTGTTGTTTAGATTAGCTGCTGCTGAAGGCTCGGAGCCAAAGTATCGAGTTCGGGAACAAGACAGCAGTGGAGAGGAGGATAGTGAACTTTCACCTGAAGAGCGAGGTAGTTTATTTCCTTTACCATTTTCAGCATGATGCTAATCATTTTTGCTAAGATAATGCATTATTTGGAATGCATTATTTGGAAGGTTGGCAAATGTTTTTCATGTTTGGGGAGTAGAGGGAAGGGAAATGAAAAGCAACATCTTTGTATTTCACATTACTTGTGTGGGTTTATTGTATAGTAGTTTTTTTAACCCCTGATTTAAAAAATTTGAGAATGTATTATTACCATCTTTAAAGTAATGATAAGTATTCCTTTTTTAATACTTTTTATTGTCTGATGTGGAGCAGATACTCAGTAAATACTTATTAAATGAATGCTTTTAGAGTCATTAAGTGCTTTTTAGATGGAAATGTGGAAAACTGTAAGAGCTCATTTTCAGTTGCTTGTGCATTTTCTGTTGTTGACAGCGGTGCAACTTATCAGATGAACCAAGATGGTCAGATGCAAAGTGAAGGTTTTTATTAGGTTCCTCAAACAATAAGAGCAGTATTGTCGTCATGGGAAAGATCAAGACAGTCTTCTCCTTAGCAGGAATGGAAGAAGCTCTTATAGCCCATATAGCCCATACACTGTTAAGGCATTGCTGCCTCTTCAGGGTTTCTGTTTTCACAAGTAAAAGTGGTTCCCTGTGGAGGTGGGGAGAGAAGGAATCTGTTTTAACCTTTTTTCTTTTTATACTTTATGACGCATGTAAATGTATAGTCTCCTCAAGAATTTTAAAACTTTGTGTAGCTTATTTTCAACTGTTTTTTAAAGAGAAATCAAGCCTGTAAATGGCAGGGGTGGGGAGATGCAAGAAAAACACACACAAAAGAAGAAAACTAGAGTAGCGTGTACTTGAGGCTTTGCAATGTGGGGACTTAACCTGTACTGTAAGAAGTTGAGAAACTTTAAAACTAAGACTCCAGGATCTTTGTCATGTGCAACTGCTGAGGTGTAATTTAATATTCTTTCCTGTCATCTTCAGAATATAGCTGTTCAACAGAACTGTGATAGGCTGAGCCTAATACTTGTACAAAGAGAAATTTTACATGTAGCATGTTCTCAAGTTGTATTCTATCTCTTCTCTCAATGACTTAATTTCCCAATATACACTCCTGAGGTCCTTTAAAGGATTTCAGGTAGAAATCGTTTCCAGAGTTTGTTTCTTCATTACGCTCTAACACGATCTATGAGAATAAGGGATGTATTATTAATGTATATTGCCAGCTTTAATTAAGGGATCATTGATCTTTGAGTTGCAGTTCTGAGAGTCAGCCAACAGGAGGAGCCATTTGACTAATTATAATAATTTCACTAAATCAGTTTCCTCTGGTAGAGTTACTGGGTTGTATGGGTGTTCTTTAAACAATTATGGTCTGAAAAATTGTTGTTTATTGATAGTAGATTGTCTTAGAAAAAATTATAACTGATAGCATAGCAATTTAAGATCATTGTCTTGGAGTCAGACAAACCTAAGTTTGTGCTCTAGGTGTGCTACTTGGCTAATACTAAGTTTTGATAACTTAAAATAATTGGGATATGATATTTCCCCATTAAAAAGTAAAAATAGGTATTGGCCACATGCCTACACCTCTAATCTCAGCACTTTGGGAGGCCGAGCTGGGAGGATTGCTTGAAGCCAGGAGTTTAAGACCAGCCTAGACAACATAGTGAGATCTCTATCGTAATAAGCAAATAATTTTTTGAAGCATAATGATTTTTCAGTTTTCTACTGTGAACATGTGTTACTTTGTGGGATTTTTGTTTTTAGGGATTGGGCCTTGTTCTGTCACCCACGTTGGAGTACAGTGTTCTGATCACAGCTCACTGCAGCCTCAAACTCCTGAACTTAAATGATCCTCCCACCTCAGTCTCTCACATAATTGGGACTACAGCCATTACTCACCATGCTTGACTAATATTTTTTATTCTTTTGTAGAGATGAGGTCTCGCTCTGTTGCCTAGACCTGTCTCGAACTTTTGGGCTCAAGCAATCCTCCTGTCTTGGCCTTCTAAGATGTTGGGATTACAGGCGTGAGTCACCATGCCCAGCCAATCTGGTCTTTATTGGGCTCTCCTTTTTTTTCCCTTTCCTATTTTACTTCTTTCTACTATATGGCACCCTCAAAGACCGAAACAAATCACCAGAATTAAAAGTAGAGAAGAAGAGAGATGCCTGGCAAGATTGTGTTAACTTGAAGCAGATGTTTATAGGGTGATGATATGGTCATTAGTCTCAGAACTTTCCTTCTCCCAACCCAAATAGAGGATGAAAAGTGATTGATGAATAGTCATATTAACTTTTTTTGTAAATATTAGTTTTAAAAATATAAGTATAGATAATGATAGAAACTTAGGGAATTAGAAGACATTAAGAAAGTACTTTGAGGCTGGGTTCGGTGACTCAACCTGTAATCCCGGCACTTTGGGAGGCCGAGGCTAGTGGATTGGCTGAGCCCATGGGTTCAAGACCAGCCCGGGCAACTTGGTGAGACCTCATCTCTACAGTAAAATAAAACTTAAAAATTAGCCAGACGTGGTAGCGTGTACCCATAGTTCCGGCTACTTGGAAGGATGAGGTGGAAGGATTGCCGGAGCCCAGCAGGTCAATGCTGGGATGACCATGAGTGTGCGACTGCACTCCAGCTTAGGCAACAGAATGAGACTCCAACTCAAAAATTTTTTTTAAAAAAAGAAAGTGCTTTGAAAGCCAGGTGTGATAACAAGCACCTGTAATCCTAGCTACTCAAGACACTGAGGAAGGAGGATCACTTGAACCCAGGAATTCAAGGACAGCATACATAGTAAGACCTCATCTCTAAACAAATAATAATAACATAACTTTATAAAAAAGAAAATACTTTGAATAATCATTAAAGGATAATACTGTGTTTTTCTGACATAATATTTTAATGAAATATTTAATAAGACAATGGTGAATTAATTTTAATGCTTCTCATTAATAAACAGTTGGCAATTTTATATCCTGTTTTTTATTGATCTAAGAAATGTGTAAATCTTAAAATTATTTCTTTATAAACAGTTGCTCTTTAAAATGCTATCTATTAATAAACTGTGATCAATTGTATTCTTGTTGCCAGCTTTGTTTCTATGGTGAAGACTATAAATGAAAGAATAATCTAGAATTACTTTACCGTTCCTATAGCAGGTTTTTCTTAAAATCACTCAGGGAATGAGATTTTGTTTTTACGCAGCAGTGTTTTAAATTATGGCAGTTTCTTAACAGGTAATAAGGAACTTTTTTTTTTTTTTGAGTTGGAGTCTCACTCTGTCACCCAGACTGGAGTGCAGTGGCCATTCCCAGCCACCGCAGCCTCGACCTGCTGGGCTCCGACGATCCTTACGCCTCAGCCTTCCAAGTAGCCGGAATTACAGGCATGCGCTACCACGCCCGGCTGATTTTTTTATTTATTGTAGAGATGCGGTCTCGCTGCCAGGCGGGTCTCGAACCCTCAGGCTCAGGCAATCCACTCACCTCAGCCTCCCAAAGGCGCGGGATTACAGGCTGAGCCACCGAGCCTGGCTAATAAGGAACTTCTAAAGGAATGTTTTCTTAATTATAAAAATAGAAAACATGAAAATATTAAAACTACCTCATATTTTCTTGACCCAGAATTAAGAACTGTTTTTTTCTTTTTCTTTTTTTTTTTTTTAAGAATTAAGAACTATTAATTGCTGAGTCTTATTTTCTCTGTGTATATGTGTGCAGGCTTTGTATAAAACATATACAGTATATGGTATTGTAACTTGCTTTTTTTCACAAATGTAATTTCTGATGGTTCTGTCTTATTCTGCTCTTACTTGAACCATTTAAAGCAGATGTTGGCATAATTTTTCTGTAACGTGCTAGATAGTAAATATTTTAGATTTTGTAGGCCCATTGAGCACTAAACAGGCGTGGGCTAATCCTTGAGATAAGACTTTCTAAGCTCACATATTGTGTCTTACAGAAAAAAAGCGACAATTTGAAATGAAGAGGAAGCTTCACTACAACGAAGGACTGAATATTAAATTAGCTAGGCAGTTAATTTCAAAAGACCTACATGATGATGAGGAAGATGAAGACATGTTAGAGACTGCAGATGCAGAAAGCATGAATACAGAAGAATCAGATCAAGGTTAGATGTTTTAAAAATATCACTGAAATTCTGTGCCTAAGATAATATATTTTGCTTTAAACTTGTGAAAAACTTCAGAAAATTTTGCTGAGATTCACTTTATTATTATGTCAAATGTTTCTAAAATTTCAAGCCCTGTGACCAATTTCAGAATAATACAAGTTTTTATACCCAGAGTTGATTTGATTTAAGACCATATGTATCATTACTTTTTTAATGGTTTACTTTGCTTTAGGCAAGGGTGTTTGTCTTCATATTAAGGTATATTTTGTTTTGAATGGTTCAGGTTATATTTTATTTGTCATAACAATCTAAATTAAAGCTTTTTTTTAAAGAAACATTTTATTATGGAAGATTTGTTTTGACATCCCTGTAGGTACAGAGTAACTTGTTATATATATATCCGATGCTGATTCTTTTGACTGTTGGGTTGACAAGTTATTTGATTTTTTTTTTTTTTTTTAAGCTTTAGATAACCAGTCCCTGCAGCCTAGCAACTCCTGGTCAGTTGTAGAAAATAGATTTTATTTATTTATTTTTAATAAACTATTTGGTATTTAATGAAAGTACATCTTCTGTACCACTAATGAAGAGTTGTCATGTCTATTACCTACTCTTTACACTTGCAAACTGATACTTTTCAGTGGAGGTCTAACTTATTTTATTCATGTTGCCCTGCATGGTTAAGTCTTAGAAAAGTAAATAATTATCATATTACTGTTTTGGTGAGCATGATATGAAATACAATTAATTCTATGATACAACCTGATGAGTCACTGTCTCAAAGTATCAGGATTACAGTATTTTTTTGTTGTTCCATATTATGCTTTAGCCTTTTCCATTTTATATACCATAGTCCGTGCAACTTATATTTAACTTGAACAGACTTCATTTTAAGTAGTAACTGTTCCATGTCTCTCTTCCTTTTTTAAAATCTATTATTCCTCTTTAGATTAGCTATCTCCTAATTGCCCTAGGGTCTTAGTTTTCCAGTTTACTTGTATCTTGATGGTTTCTTTTGCTGTGTTCAAATAAATGTTTCTTTGGTTATAACTTTTCATCAGCTTCTACCTTTTACTCAGCTCTGCATGATTATGGTAAGGTACTAGGACTACTAGGACTTTATTTGCTGCTGGAAATTTGCACCAACACTTCTGTGCCAAAGATTAAAAAGGCTGCTTCTTTTTTCTTTTTGAAAAATAACTCTGACATTTTGTTTATCTCTGCTTATAAGACAACATTTCATATATTTAGTATCTGAGTTTTTTCATTTAAGTATAATAGATGATTAAAATTTTTGTTAGTTCAGTGCCTGATTTTTCTTTAGTGGCGATAAAGTACTCCTTACATAGGAGTATGTCCTGCTTCACATCATAAAACCTACAGGGATAGAATAGGACTTAGTACCTTATTTATTCTGTACCCATTTAAGGCCCTTAAAACATTTTATCAGCTTTTAAAATCTCCAGATTCTGTAGAACCCAGTATTTTTTGAGCATTGGCAATCTCCTCCCTTCCCCCTTTTCTTCCCCTGTTTTATTGGAGAAATGTGGCATATTTCGATTCTGAAGTGATATTTTATTGTTTGGAGGTAATAAATGTTAATCTTTTTATTGCTTTGGATATTTGAATTGTCATAAACTCTTAGCTTTCCACTTGTGATTTATTTACAGAAATGTTCCATCTGATACCTTTTTGTTCTATCACCAAATAGACATTTCTGTTCTGCTCTTTAGAACACTTAGGGAATATACAGATTCTTTCATTTCTGTCTAATTTAGCCTACATGAAATATACCTTATTTGTTTTTAAATTTTTTCTATTTGTTCATTTATTATCCATGCTAATAGAAAAGAACTTTAGCCAAGGTTGGCAATTTACAACCTATTATGGTCACTTTTTTCTTTTATCTTGCAGGATCTACTCCAAATTACCAGCAGCAAGATAAATCACAAAGTTCATAGAAGATACTTGTTCAACACTGCAGTTGTTTGTTAAATACAAATCCTGTTGCTATAATACACTGCTTCTTGTTCTCTACAATTCATGACTTAAAGTACCAAATGCATACCAGTTATTATATATTGCCAAGAATTAAATGATAACCTTAGAGACTGATTAGACTGAAAATGCCTAATTGATACAAATATTCTTGTGCCTAGTACTTCACCACAAATACAGTGTAATGTCATTAGTCCAAAACTGCATTACTTTTGTAAGAACACTGGTTAATTTGTATAAGATATTATATAGCTTTTTATGCTTTAGAGGTAAAAACAGTATCTTTGGGGGAGGGAGGGGAATTAATTTATTTTCATCACTTCTAGATATGGTAGCTCTTATAAAAAGTTTATTTTTTTTTTAATCAAAAGCCAATTGGAACAACAGGATATATAAGCTGATAAATATTCAGACTGAAGTATATTTTAACACTTGTCTTCAGTCTGTCCTATTTAATTGAAAAGGATTATAAGAGTTACTGTTGCATTTCCTGGCCTACTACCTTTAAAATTCCTGTTGAGTTTCTTTGTGTTTACAAGGAAAGGATTGAACTTTTTCTCATTACAACTACCTTTTTTTCAAAAATAAATTATCAGGTTAGACTTGCACTAATGTCTGCTCTTTTTTTTTTTGAACACTGGGCAGACTGAAGGTGTTTTTTTGTTTTTCCTTTTTTCGTTTTATTCACTTTACTCACTGAAGGAAGAGCCTAACAGATGAGTTTTGGGGTTTTTTAAAAATAAATGTAATTCTACTGTAACTATCTCAGCATTCTCTTTATATACCTGTCTTAACCTCCTGCTTTTGTGTCCTACTCCTTTCCATACATACACACACAACTCTTTACCTTTGAAAGGATCATTAAGATTGTCACTTATTGTCTTTCTCTCACATATTCTGTCATTGCTGCAATAATGAAATTCTTTTGATCATCAATGCTGTTAGTTCTAACACATGAAGAAAATAGATTGAGTAGCAGCAGTACTTTAGACAGGAAATACAGTTCAACTGCTGAATTTCTATACCTCTTTGATTTACAGCTTGCTAATTAAATTGGTATTATTAGTTTGTTTGGCTCAATTAGACTTTAGAAAACAACTAACTGAGGTTTTTTTGCATGAAGAGAGAATTGTGTATAACCAGTGATATGATTGTTCTTGAATGTATAGACAGAAGTAAGCCTGGGCATTTTTTTATTTAAAAACATTAAATAGTCCCTGCTTTAAGGGAATATGATAATGTATACTATGACAAATGTACTTTATTCTTCTAACACAGTAAGAACTATTTGGATTTTTTCCTGAAATATGAAGTGTACAGGAAAGTCCTGTGTATCTTGGCTTAGTGATGGTTTCATTTCTAGTCAAATATTTGTAATTTACTTTTTTTTAGTACCAAAATAATCTGTTATATGAACAGACTTTTAAAATAATTTCTGTATATTATATATATGAAAAGGCTTTTATTGAACAGCTTATCTTCCACTTGTGAGTTTATGGAAATATCAGTGTGTCAAAATAAATTAAAAGTGGGAGGATTCTTTGCTGTTAGAAGAATGTGCTTGTTATTTTGAATGTTTTTTGAATGGGATCTAATCAGTGTACCTCTGAACTATATGTGCAGTAAACATTTTAGCTAGTAATACCACTTATTATAAACAAAACAGTGTTTATCACTGCTTTTTGAATTTAGAGTGTTGGGTTATCTGTTTAGACCTGTTTGGGGGAATGTGGAGATTAAGTCTATACATGTGTGTGTACATATGTTCATGCACCCAGACCTCTGATTTTGGTTTACTCATTTTAAGTTCTTAAGGCTGGTCTCAAGCTCTTGGGATCATGCAGTCCTCCCTCATCAGCTTCCCAAAGTGCTCAGATTACAGGTGTGAGCCACCGTGCTTAGCCTATAAGACTTTTTAGAAACTAATTCTTTTTGTGTTTTCTACAAACTGTTTTTGAAACTTAAAATCACAAGGACTCATTTCTGGTTTCAGAAAGTCGATAATTATCTCAGGAGTAAGACATTTCAAATAGCATGCTCAGTAGGATTTTAGGTAGGCAAATGCAACTGAGTAAAAATATTTTCATCAAGGTATGAGTTCCTAATTGACTTGATACTGAGCTAGTCAAAAAATGAGCCTTTATGATTCAAATTAGATTTTCCCGGAGAAACTTACCTGAATATTCAATTCTAATCAAGATAGATTTTACTTTCAATGTTTTAATCAGTACTACTTCCTTTGCTTAACTCTTTGGTGTCACCTTGTCTATTTATTTGTTAGTCTAAAACTCTACAGGGATGAATTTTAAAATCAGAGACATAGTGGTATAAGAGTTACCTTAAGTTGAAGATTAAAGCAAAATGCCATTTCCCCCAGACTTTGATTTTGTTTACATTTTTTCCCTTTAAGTTAGTATACACTACACATATTATAATAAAATACAATAATATGACAATTGCCGGTGTGTGGATTTTATTTTCTTGATAAGCAGCTCTCTCAAGACCATAATCATAATCCGTTGACCAAATGTTCTGGATACCAGTAGTGTATCTTGGATTACATTGTGACAGTAGTTTGTTTAATTTTAATAGAAATGATAACAAGAGCTACCATTTATTGAGATTCTATTTGCTCTTGCTCAGCATTGTGCTAGAATCCCTGTGTCTAATCCTTAAAATTACCACACAAAGCAGGCATTCTTCTCTGTACTTTCTAAGTAAGGAAATGCTCTTGGCCAAGTTATTTAGTTTCAATGTCACATGCATGCTAAATGCAGGATGCAAATCCAGCTCTAACTAAATGTCATGGTCTTTATTCATGCTTTTTTGGATGTAGAAAGCTCATTTTAGGAATTACACTTTACAAATAAATTTATTTGGATTATTGATACATACCATATGCTTTAGGGAGTAACATTTTTCAGGTGTTTAGTTTGAATTTATTTTCATTTTAATCTGATGAATTAAAAATAATTTAATTTCGTTTGCAGTTTTTGTGCCATTTAGGAAAAATATCTCAAAAGCACAAAAAGTTAGTGGCTGGAGATGAATGAATGTGATTTGTTGTGTTTTGCAAGTTCATTTCTAAGCAAGTTGTTTTAAGCACGGAGTGTGATTTTTTTTTTTTCATGGAGTCAGTATTAAAAAGTCAACTACCAAGCCAGCCTCTAAAAACCACCATGTACCTAAATGAGAATTTCCCAGTGTGTTCCATAAAACCCTTATCCCACAATATGCTCTGTGAAAATGATTTCATGAGCAAATAAGTTTTGCACATGCTATATACCTTTATTTCTCCACTCCCTTGCAGACTTATAATGATGCACATTATCATATTAAAGGATCTGAGAAGTCCCACATGTAAGGAACCATTTAAAACTTAGTTTATGGCCAGGTGTGGTCACTCAACACTTGTAATCCCAGCACTTTGGGAGGCGTAGACAGAAGGATCATTTGAGCCCAAGAGTTTGAAATCAGCCTGGGCAACATAATGAGACTCTGTCTCTACAAAAAAAAAAAAAGAAAAAGAAAACTTAGTTTCAACTTTTTCAAACAAATTTCACTATAACTACCCTGTCTTGTCCATCAAATAACATCTCAAGTATGGCAATAGGCTAGGGTCTCTAATATCATATGAAAGTTGAACTTCCTCCTAAAAGAGGAAGGAATGGTTTATCATTGAAAGAGGGAAGACATGGTAGCGATAACCACAGTATTTGTGGATTGTCTATAATGTGCCAAACAGAAGACTTTGATTTTTGGTAACTTATGCTAGAAACTGCAAAATAGTAACTAGGACAGATGGGGGTGTTGTTGATGTGGTTGATTGTAAGCAGCTGTGGTTTAGTACGGATAGAACTATTGCTCCAAGACTTGCTGCTCTAAGCAGTTTTCCAAAGTGTCTTGTACTCGCCATCAGCTCTTGCATAGCTGGTTGACAGAAGCACATCTGCTACTCATTAGGAAAATAGAAGAGCAGATAACAAGTGCCTCTGGTCTGTGGCTCACACCCCCAGCCTTGGTTAGTTGCCCCGGCAAAGTGGTTTTTGTTTTTGGCTCCTAACTTTAAATTTGGGTTTGACTCATCTAGTTTTTTATTTGAGGAATTATTTGGGGGAGGTAATACTGAGAGTAGGTAAGTGATGGGTGGATTTGGCAAGTGTTCAGTCATGATTTTATCTCAACTGCCCAACCTGAAATGTTTTTCAATAAGTCTGCCAAGTGTTCAGCATTTCAGTTCTATTACCAATGGGAATTGTTGGAATTGGAAGAGAACACCTATAAATTGTTCCTTTCTATTTAATTTTTTTCTTATTGGTGACCGTGCTGACTAGAAATAGAAGAGGAATGTGCAGGCTTATCTTTGTATCTCAATATCATTTGACCTCCACTTTTTAAGCAAAGGGGATTATAAGCAACTTTGCAGTATGCATTGTTCTAATGAAATGGTTTTGTCTGAAAAGTGTTGTTAACAATAGTAGCCCTAACGGACATGGGAAGAAGGAAGATTAGTTACACTCTTGTTCAGTTATGCTCCTTAGTCTCTGAAGTAACCCTATATAAGCATTTATTTAAAGATAATACTGTATCTTCATCTCTCTAAAAGAGACTCCCAGTTGAAAAATAAGCAAGTACTTTGTTGAAGGGCACCATGCCAAGCTAAATTGGTAAATTACGGACATAAGATTCCCACTTTTTAAAGAGTTTCAAGTTTAGATATACATACAGAGCGGAGAGATAACATTGCTCTGAGGGAGCAAAGAGGGAGTTAAGCATACACCCTTCTCCAGGCATTCTGAGGAGGCCCTTCTTGTAGATGAGACTGAGAAGGATGGGCTCATTAATTAGCAAGAGATTGCTGAGCAGAGATTTATGTGGATTTTGTTAAAATCAGATTAAGATCTCTAGTTATCTACCACAAAATTGTTACTAAGCAAGATAGAAAGTCCCACAAAAATCAGAAATATCAGCCAGGCATCATGGCTCACACCTATAAACCTAGCACTTTGGGAGGCTGAGGCAGGTGGATTGGTTAAGTCCAGGAGTTCCAAGACTAGTCCTGGCAACATAGTGAGACCTTGTCTCTACAAAAAAATTTAAAAATTAACGGGGTGTGGTGGCACACACCTGTAATCCCAGTTACTGGGAAGGCTAAGGCAGGAGGATCCTCTGAGCCCAGGAGATCAAGGCTACGATGAGCCACAATTGTGCCACTGTCTCCAGCCTGAGCAACAAAGACTTCAAGCTGAAAAAAAAAAAAAATCAGAAATGTCAAATGATTTTTTTTTAACGCCAAACCCTAGTACAAATGTTGGAGTGAAGAAGTTGAAGCAGAATTGGTGGATTGTTGCCAATTTAATTTCTGCTGCCATTTCAATAATCCCTGTTAGCTTTTTTAGGGGCAAGGGGCTGAGCAAGGAAGGGCTAGGTCAGAACCACAATATGGGAGTTCCACCCTAGCTTGAAACTATCCTGGGAAATGTGCTCTGGTTCAGTGCTAACTTTGAAAAGCAAATTGGTAGCCAGGCTTGGTGGCTCAGCCTGTAATCCTGCGCTTTGGGAGGCTGAGGTGAGTGGATTGCCTGAGCCCGACCCTCCTGGGCAACTTAGTGAGACCTCATCTCTACAATAAATCAAAATGAGCCGGGCGTGCCTGAGCCCGACCCTCCTGGGCAACTTGGTGAGACCTCATCTCTACAATAAAATCAAAATGAGCCGGGCGTGGTAGCGCGCACCTGTAGTTCCAGCTACTCGGAAGGCTGAGGCGGAAGGTTCGCCAGAGCCCAGCAGATCGAGGCTGCAGTGGCCGGGAGCAGCCACTGCACTCCAGTCTGGGCGACAGAGTGAGACTCCAACTCAAGAAAAAAAAAAAAAAGAAAAGAAAAGCAAATTGGTTCCGGCTTCTCCAAGCAGGCATGTCTGAGGAGTTGTTTCGTTTTGTTTTGTTTTTGGTTTATAGAGTCTCACTATGTTGCCCAGGCCAGAGTCCAACTTCTGGGCTGAAGCAATCCTCCCGTCTCAAGTCTCTGGAGTAGCTGGGACTACAAATGAGCACAGCCATGCCCAGCTTTGAGTATCTGGGTTATTCATGGTAATTTGTGAAGAATATAATCCAATCTAGGAATCTTAAATTCAGACCAGGACTGGGGTAGGAGTGGAATTTGATCGGATTACAAAGTGAATTCAAACTCAGCATAGAATTTTCTATCATTCTAAGCTTCAAGCATTGTTCTGTACATCTAGACTAGCATTATCAAGAATTTTATGGACTGAATGAGGCACACACATCTAAGTGTAAAGCTGAGGGGGAAATATGTTTATTTTTAAGAGCATTATTAAACATTTTAATAAATGCTTAATAGCATGGAGCCTGGACAACATAGCTCTCGTCTCTACAAAAATTTTTAAAAATTTGCTACGCATGGTGGCACATGCTTGTAGTCCTAGCTACTCAGGAGGCTGAGGGAGGAGGACCTCTTGAGCCCAGAGGGTCAAGTCTGTGGTCAACTGTGATTGTGCCACTGCACTCCAGTCTGAGCGACTGAGTGAGATGTCTTCTCGAAAAAACACCAGATGTATGCCAGGAATTTTACTCGGCAATGTACATAAAAAGGTAAATAAAAGATGTTTCTTAGAACAAATGTCTGTTAGTACAATTACTGTGACCAAAAGCAAAATAGAAGATACATTACAGAAGTAGAGCAGAAGGATCAAGATGTTTATTGCTGACAAGATGTCTTACACATGTCACAAATACCATGTCTGAAACTGAGTTCTTTATTTTTCCTCCAAAATATTCTTCTTAATTGTTTTATCCCCTACTGCAAGCATTCTCCCAAAATCAACGACTCAGCACCACATTGTTTCTCAACCTTGATTTCATTTCTGTCTCTCTGATGCTCAAATCCAGTCCACTAATAAACCTTATTGACTCTGCCTCCCTCATGAATCTCCCCATCTTCAGTCTCTACTTTCGATATCTTGGTCAATTATACTCACCTGTATTCTTGTGACAACCTTCTGAGTGATTTCTCCCCTCTCATCCTATCCCTCTCCAATCCATTGCTGTCCAAGTGTTGCTGTCCTACTTAAAGCCCTTCAGTGATTTCTCCACCACCCTTAAAAATGAGTCTGGATGTCTTCAAATGGCTTACAAGACTCCATGTTCCAGGCCCTGCCCACTTTTGTGCAACACCTGCTTAATCAGGTCAGTCATAATTTTTGGTTTTGGTTTTTTTCAGTTTTTCCAGTTTACTGAGTTTTTCCTCTCTCTCAGGGCCTAGACACTAGCAAGTCCCTCTGCCTGAAATGCTCTTTACTGATTAAAATACAGCTTTTCTTCTCATTCTTTAGGTTCAGAATTTACCCAAAGTGCCATTCCCTGCCCACTTTATCCAAAAAAGCTGTCTTTCCTATTACTCTTAGAGCTTTGTTTCATTATCTGTTTGGTTTACTTGGTTGTTGCCTGGCTTCCTCACTAAATAAAAAGTTCCACGAAGGCAAGGGCTCCTTTTTTTAAGTCAAGATCCCACTCTGTTGCCGATACTGGGGTGCAGTGCCGTGATCGCAGCTCACTTCAACCTTAACCTCCTGGGCTCAGGTGCTCCTTCCTCCTCTGTTTTTTGTAGAGACGAAGTCTTGCTATGTTGCCTAATCTAGTCTTGAGCTCCTGGACTCAAACAATCCTGCGTCAGCCTCCCAAAGTGCTGGGACCACAGTCGTGAGTCACTGTGCCCAGCAGAGGAGCTCTTATTCTTAACTACAGTATTCTCAGAGCTCTGTGTGAGCCAACTCAAACTACCCTCAGTGAATACTTGAATACATGAAAGAATGATGCTTGTTCATAATGAGATTCACCTTCATATATTTCACGTTTGAATATTAGAACCAGAGAGGATTTTAGACATCAATGAGTCTAATACTCTTATTTTTTAGAGATGGCAACTCAGGCAAAGGGAAGTCAAGATTACTCAACTGGTTATGGCAGAAGAGAGACTAGAACTCAGTTCTGATTCTTCACTTTCACAATAAATCTTGGATTGAACCACTGTAGCCCTATCTTGGTTTGGTTTTATTTTTTTCAAAGTGGAGGGAGTTAAGAATTAACTCAATATTCGGGATCATCTGAAAACAAGCTCTTCCAGCCAAGTAAAATTTCTCAAATCAAATGAGACCATAACTCAGACTTTCAAGCATTTTGTAAGTAAGTCTTGCTTGAGAATGGTGTGTTTTCCAATATTCATGACCTAAGGACCCCAGACATAATCTTTACTTATTTTTGACTCCAGTTCTTATGAATATTGATGATTATACTATCTAAAATACAGTTTTGCCCTCAAGAGCCGTTAGGGACTTTTCCTAAGCCTTAACATGCTGGGCTTTTTCAAAAGTAAGACATATGAGGGTAATTACCAGCTAATATGTGTGGGCTTTGTGACTGTTTTTCTTGATGCCAAAGAGGCTTGTTTTCATTTCCAGCTTCCCGTAGGTGTTTCTGGCTGTTAGAAATTGCCAAAAATCTTACATTATTGTTACTGAAATGCATATACCTCTTGAACTGTGACCAGCATTCTTTAACACTCTTGGAAGAGATACCAGTTGTCGCTTTTGTTGTTCAACTAAAATATGAGTCAAAGAAAGTTTTGTGACCAGGCACAGTGGCTCACACTTGTAGTCCCAGCACTTTGGGAGGCTGAGGCGAGAGGATTGCTTGAGCCCAGGAATTCGAGACCACCTTGGGCAACATAGTGAGACCTTGTCTCAACTAAAAAAAGAAAGTTTTGTGATTTTCAAAATACACTTTATTTTTAGAGCAGTTTTAGGTTCACAGCAAAATTGAGAGGAAGGCACAAAGATAACCCATTACCACCTGTCCCCACACATGCAAGAAGTCCCCCATAGTCAATATGCTCCACAAAGTGGTACATTTGTTATTATCAATGAACCTACACTGACACGTCATAATGACCCAAAAGTCAGAGTTTGCATTTGAGTTCACTTTGGTATTGTACATTCTGTGGGTTTGGACAAATGTATCTTGGTGTGTATATACCACTATGATATACAGAGTAGTTTTACTGCCCTCAAAATCCTGTCGCCACTGATTCATTTCTCCCTCCCCCAATCCCTGGCAACCACTGAACTTTTTATTCATTCCATACTTTTGCCTTTTCCAGAATGACAGTTGGAATCACACAGTATGTAGCCTTTTCAGATTGACTTTTTTCATTTAGTAATATGCATTGAAGTTACTTCCATGTGTTTTCATGGCTTCGATAGCTCATTTCTTTTTAGCACTGAATGATACTCCATTTTCTAGATGTACCACAGCTTATCTGGAGGACATCTTGGTTGCTTCCAAATTTTGGCAATTATGAGTAAAGCTCCTATAAACATCTGTGTGCAGGTTTTTGTGTGGACATAAGTTTTCAGCTCCTTTGCATAAGTGCCAAGGAGTGCAATTGCTGGATTGTACGGCAAGGGTATGTTTAGTTTTGTAAAACCTTGCCAAACTGTCTTCCTAAGTGGCTATACCATTTTGCATTCCCACCAGCGAGGAATAAGAGTTTCTGTTGTTCCAATCCTTGTCAGCATTTAGTTTTGTCAGTGTTCTGGATTTTGGCCATTCTAATAGGTGTGTAGTGGTATTTCGTTTTAATTTACATTTTCTAACAACATGTGATGTGCAACATCTTTATTCAAAGATGCTTATTTGCCATACATACAGCATCTTTAGTGAGGTTTCTGTTCAGGTCTTTGGCCAATGTTTAAAGCCAGCTTATTATATTATTTTTGAGTTTTTGTTTGTCTTTTAAAAGACAGGGAAGGCCCGGTACAGTGGCTCATACTTGTAATCCCAGCACTTTGGGACGCCAGGGTGGGAGGTTGGCTTGGCCAGGAGTTCCAGACCAGTCTAGGCTTCGTCTCTACAAAAAAAATCAAACAATTAGCTGGGTATGATGGCGTGTGCTTGCAGTCCCAGCTATTCGGGAGGCTAGAGAGGATGGGCAGTTGCTAAGAGAGCAAATTTTAAATGTTCTTTTTTTTTTTTTTTGTCAGAGTCTCACTCTGTCACCCAGGCTAGAGTGCAGCCTTGACTGGCTGGGCTCAGGCAATCCTTCTACCTCAGCCTTCCAAGTAGCTGGAACTACAGGCACATGCCATCACGCCTGGCTAATTTTTTGATTTATCATAGAGACAAGGTCTCACCAAGTTGCCCAAGCTGGTCTCAAACTTGTAAGCTCAGGCAATCCTCTCACCTCAGCCTCTCACTACGGTGGCCGTGAGTGTGCCACTGCACTCCAGCCTGGGTGACAGCGAGACTGACTCAAAAAAAAAAAAAAAGATCGCCTGGATTATTGGTGACCTTGGTGAGAATGACTCCATTGGCCTTGAGAGGATGAAGCCATATTGCAGGAGGCTGAGTGGAAGGTGTGAAAATGGAAACTGCCTTGTAGGCAGCTATTCAAGACACTGAGTTGTGAAAGTGAAGATGGAGATAGAATAGACAAGGTGAGGCAGGAATTTGCATGTTTATAATTATGTTTTGGAAGATATGTAGTATCTACTTAGGAAATGGGAAGAGACGGCTCACCTCTTGTGTACAGGTGCATGTATGCACATTACTAGATAAGGTTTAAAAATTAATCATTATGCCAGTCACAGTGCCTCAAGCCTGTAGTCCCAGCACTTTGGGAGGCCAAGGTGAGAGGATTGCCTGAGCTCAGGGATTCGAGACCAGCCTGGGCAAGTTGGTGAGACCTCATCTCTACAATAAATCAAAAAATAAGCCAGGCATGGTAGTGCACGCCTGCATTTGAAAGGCTGAGGCGGAAGGATCACCTGAACCCAGCAGGTCGACGCTAGGGTGACCATGAGCGTGCCCCTGCACTTCAGCCATAATGAGACTCCAACTCAAAAAAAAAAGAAAAGAAAGTTAATCATTTGTAATAACAGTTTGAAAAGAGTCCCGTGAAAGCACTTAATCAATGATGCTGCCTTCCTGTTCTCTGAGGCAGCTACCTCCATATCTGTGCATGTTATACTATGCCTAGAACACAATTTTTTCTATAATGTGGGATTGTGAGATCTATATTAATATTTTCCATTATTTCCATGTCATTTGCCTTCAAATGATTGTCTATTTTGAAACCATTAATTAGTTTCCAGTTGGCACGACAATTGAAATCATTTTCAGAGTCAGAGACTTTGGTATGTGTTAAGTTAGAACCCCAAACTTTATGGTTCTTTGTTCACATATCTTACTAACAAAAGTTATTTTATTTAAATTTTAGTTATAATACAAATGAAAATAACTACCGATGGCAAAAACATTTAAAATTACCACTCTCTATTTTTTGTTAAATGAAACTTTGGACAGTAAAATGGCAGGTCTTATAGAAAGGAGATATTCCAACGCCCCATAACAAAACACTTGAGCACAGAGCTAGACAGCTCAGAGCTAATTTTGGAACTGAACAGTCAAAGCAAAATTTTTCAAAAGGATATCTGAGAAAAAGCAGGTCTTAAGTTTACATTTTTTGTTTAAACTCTATGTGTACAAAACTAGACTCAAAGTTTCCCCAACAAACAATGCCATAATTGTGGAGGGGTATCTTCCTGTCACCCACGATATGCACCAAGTCATCTTTGATGTCCTCCTTGCCATCACCCCACTCATCTCTGTCAATGCTGCCTTCAAAACATCTCTAGAATCTGTCCTTTTCTAACTTCTCTGTTATAGTCTCACTCTGATTTTTTTATTACCCATCCCCCAGCTAGTCTCATTTTCTTCAGTGCCTCCTCTGTCACCCTTGCTAATCTATATCCATCCTATTCCTGGACATTAATTATCCTTTTAAAACAAATGTCATCATACATTAGAATATTCCCAGTTAAAAACTCCTGGCTCTTTATAGCTTGCAGGATAAAATGGAAACCCAATTTGCCCTGAGGTCCTTTATGCTCTGGGCCTGGTCCACATTTCTACCCTCTATGTGTCCCCTGAGGTTGGGTGAAGCTCAGCTGTTCTTTTTTCTCTGACATATCCCTTACTTGCTTGCCTTTTCTTTTATCTGAAGATCTATTCTCTAACATTCTGGTCCTTTCTATCCATTAGGTCTAATTCTACCTCCCATATTAAACTATTTCGTACGTGATTTTTTTCCCCTTTTGAGTCCCTGTTACATTATGTTTATTTCTCCCATGTCACATTCTGCTTTGTGTTATATTTGTGTACCACATCTTATATTTTCTATTACACAGGAAGGTACACAATGAGTGTTTAATTTTCTTGAGTTTTGAGGCACATCAACTAGTAAAGCACTAGTATGTGATTCCATTCCAGTCTGTAATGATGTATTGTCAATCTACAGTTGGATGTGGCTGTAGGGACAAAGAAGAAAGCTTTCAAAGATTCCAGTCCCCCGAACCCCGTTTCCATTTAGATGTAAGAAAACCTTCTAGCTACGTTGCTCTTCCATTTTCTATTCTCTAGATATGAACACCAAGCAAACTTGGAGGATTGCCAAGGTATGCAAAGATGCAAGATATACACAGATTCCAACAGATGGGATTTGGGCTACCACAGAAATTTCTGTTTAGTGTGAGCTGAGTTTGTCCACCCTGTGCAAGGTCTCACAGTATTAAAAGGTGAAGGGATTCATGCCACATTAATGACACATGGTTCCCCTCTCCAGGAGGACTGGAGTAGGTTTGGCTTGAACAGCTGTCTGTTTCCAAATGCTGGTTAGCAGGAAAATATGATGATATTTTATATTTTTCAGTGATATGTGGGGTCCATGGAGATAAAAATGTTACTTTTAGCAGATGTGTCAATTTTACTCAGGAAAAGGTGTCAGAACACTGTACCATCACCAAAAATAGCTTATTGAAGACACTGAGTGCCTGGATTTAGAAAGGTTAAAAATGAAAACATTTTTACATATTTTCAGATGATGGTAAAAGATGCTATGCTTTACACAAGGACTTTTTCAGTGTACTTATTATTATCTATCAGGATCGTTTCTTACATAACCCAAATCACAAACATCTTTGCCAAGTTTTCATAAATTCCCAGGGATTTTTCATCTGCTTCTTTTCTTTCAAGCTATTTATTGATACTGGAAGACTTGTTTAACAGCATTATCCACATGTATCTTAATCCGGTTTTGCAGAAAATTTGGTTTTGGCTGCTATCCAATTCCAAGACAGCAAATTAAGAAAGGGAGGTGAATGGTTAGCTAGTTGGCAGCTTGGTTTTAGAATAGCTTTGTTCATAACATGGTTTGCTTCAATTATACCCTAATTTTCTCCTTACATTCAAACAGTAACAAGATATTACAAAGTATTATGAAAGTAAGGGAGAACTTATGAAAATATGAAATAGGGTGAATTTGTGGATATGGAATCACATTACACTGTTGAAAATAGATGATGCTTTTTGTTTGTTTGTTTGTTTGTGTTTGTTTTAGTTAGTCTCACTCTGTCATCCAGGCTGGAGTGTGGTGGCATGCTTACAGCTACTGCAGCCTCGACATGCTGGGCTCAGGTGATCCTTCTGCCTGAGCCTTCCAAGTAACTAATTTTTTTGTTTTTTTTGTAGAGACGAGGTCTTGCCAAATTGCCCAGACTGGTCTCAAAACCCCGGGCTCAGGCAATCCTCTTGTCTCCACCTCCCAAAATGCTGGGATTACACGCCTGAGCCACCACGCCCGGCTGATGATACCTTTGTATTACACAAAGTTGGCAGAAGTAGCACCACCATGTTGCTACATGTATTAGGTTTTACTTCACCTGAAATCATTTTCTCTGAAAATTACCAAATACAGGTGGAATTTTGCATTCACAGGTTTTGTGTCCATGGATTCAACCAAACTTGAGTCAGAAATATTTGGGAAAAAAAATTGCATCTGTATTGAATATATACAGACTTGTTTCTTGTCATTATTCCCTAAATAATAATCTGACAACTGTTTACTTAGCATTACATCGTATTAGATATTACAACTAATCTAGAGATGATATAAAGTACACATGAAGATGTGCACAAGTTCTATGCAAACACAGTACTACGCCGTTTTATATCAGGGACTTGAGCATCTGTGGATTTCAGTATCTGCAGGAGGTCCTGGAACCCATCCCCCATGGACATTGAGGGATAACTGTACAATGAAAACTTGATGTGACGTAGGTCACTTCTTTTTTTATATATATTGGAAAATGTAGTTTATTTAGAAAGTAAATTGGAGAGAGAGAGAGAATGAGAAAGAGGAGATTCACCTCCCCAACGTAGGGGAGGGGTCAAAGCCAGGAAACATGGCCCAACCATAGCTCAAAGGGCACACGACCACACCATAGCTTAGCAAGGCAGTGGCCGACATAGGTCACTTCTAAGGCCTCTCCACTCCAATTGGCACTGGTGCATCCAAGATTCCAGTCCAGGTAGTCTCCGAAGCCTGTTTTCTTGAAGCAGGTGTGCCAATATTGCCACCTAAGTCCATGTTATGCTTCTTTCATCTACTGTTTGTGTTGCTCTTTGCATATTTTTGTTTCCATGATCTTCCCACTTCATACACAATAAAATCCAAGTTCTCTACCACGGCCTACAAGACCCTGCATGATCTGGCCCCTGCCTATGTCTTCAGCATCACCCACCACTCTTCCCCCTTGCTTACTATTCCTCAGATATCCCTAGTTTGTTCTGACCTCAGGAACTTAAAAACACCTTCTGTCCCCTCCACCTGGATGGCCCTTTCCCCCTGATCACTGCCTCGTTTGCTCTCTCATCCCACTTGGGTATCTGGCCAATGTTACCTCCTCAATCACTCTATAACCCCCCCATCCTATTTTATTTTTCTTTGTGGCATTTATCACTCTTGAAATTATCTATTTATTCTCAATTTTGTCAATCTCCTCTTCTATGAGAATGCAGACTCCATGGGGGTGAGGATGTTGTCTGTTTTGTTCACGACACAACTCTGATGCCTAGAGCAGAGCCAGGCATGTGGTAGATAGATGCTCTAGACTTATGGGACGGATACATTTCGTCTTTCCCAGAAGTCTGCAAGGTAAGTAAGACAGATAGTATTGCATCCTTCTTATAGCTGAGATGGTCTCGGAATAAATACCTTCAGTGTATTGGCCCCTAAGTGGGACTGAAGTGAGCCCAGACCCCCTCCCTCATCAGCTCAGGGCTGGGCTGATGTCATCTGTTTTTCTCTTCTTTGTTGCCTCCATTGTGGTTACAAAACATCTCTGAAATTACTGCCTGCTTACTTATTGCAGCAACCAGACCACAACTAAGATTGACTATAGAGTTTGAGAATTCTGAAGTTCATGGCTCTGACTTTTGCTGTTTCCTGGCTAAAACTCTGAAATATTTATAGATCTGTGTCCCCATCTCCCATTCCACATGCAGTCAGAATATTTAGATAAACCCAAATGTTTCCTTAATTTGAATGAATTAATCCACTTACTCATTGTGAATTTAAATTCCAGCTCTTCTACTTACTGATTTAAGTTGTTTAATCTCTCTGGGTATCTTTTTTAGTAGGTGGAGATAATAATAGTAACTACCTTATAAAGCTTTTCCAATGTTAAATAAGATTATGTAAAGTGTCTGACACATAATAATGGCCTAATAAATAGTAACTATACCCTGTGTTGCTATGTTCCGTGCACTCATAGATGGAAGACGCAACAATGAGCAAGCTGGATGTGGAGACTTCTCCCTCTGAACTCTTGGAGCAATAGGAAAGACAATTGAATAAATACAACATATGTCAAGCTCTAGGGGAGCAGAGGGTCAACCTTGACTCCTCTCACATTCCACCTCCAATCCATCAGCAAATCATATCAGCGTTACCTTCACAAAAAATCCAGAACTTGGTATATCTCACCACCTCTACTGCTGGAACCCTGGTCAAGACTTTGATCAATTCTCACCCAGATTGTTCCAGTAGTCTCCTAACTGGTCTGTCTCCTCACTTTTACCCTTGCCCCCTGCAATTTATTCCCCACAGAATAGCTGACAGTGATCCTACTTATTATTTTTTTCTTTCCAAAAAATGGTCTGGCAATCCTATTAAAACTTATCAGCCGGGTTCGGTGGCTCAGCCTGTAATCCCGCGCCTTTGGGAGGCTGAGGTGAGCGGATTGCCTGAGCCTGCGGGTTCGAGACCCGCCTGGGCAGCGAGACCTCATCTCAACAATAAATCAAAAAATCAGCCGGGCGTGGTAGCGCATGCCTGTAATTCCGGCTACTCGGAAGGCTGAGGCGGAAGGATCGCCGGAGCCCAGCGGGCGAGGTTGCAGTGGCCGGGAGCGGCCACTGCACTCCAGTCTGGGCGACCGAGTGAGACTCCAACTCAAAAAAAAAAAAAAAAAAAACTTATCAGATCATGTCACTTGCTACAGGCAGAATATCTCCTCCCTACCCCAAAGATGTCCATGTCCTAATTCCTGGGGCCTATGAATATGTGACCAAAGGATTTAGCAGATGTCATGAAGATGGGGAGACAATTCTGGATTTTCAGGTGGGCTCAGTCTAATCACATGAATTTTTTTTTTTTTTGAGTCAGCGTCTCATTGTCACCCATGCTGGAGTGCAGTGGCATACCCACGGCCACCCAGTCTCCATCTGCTGGGCTAAGGCCATCCTTGTGCCTCAGCCTTTCAAGTAGCTGGAAAAACAGGTGCACACCACCACGCCTGGCTAATCTTTTGATTTATTGTAGAGATGAGATCTTGCTATGTTTCCTAGGCTGGTCTTGAACCCCTGGGCTCAGGCAATCATCTCGCCTCTGCCTCCCAAAGTGCTGGGATTATAGGTGTGAGCCACCGTGCCTGGCTACACATGAATTTTTAAAAGTGGATAACCTTTCATGGGTGTGGTCAGAGGGAGATGTGACTACAGAAGAATGGTCAAAGAAATGCAGTGTTGCTGGCTTTGAAGATGGAGCAGGGAGGCCTTTAGAAGCTGGAAAAAGCAAGGAAACATAAAACATATTCTCCCCTAGAGACTCCAGAAGCAATGCAGCCCTGCTAACATATCGATTTTATCCCGGTGAGATAACTTCTGACCTCCAGAACTGTAAGATAATAAATGTGTGTTGTTTTACACCACTAAATTTGTGGTAATTTGTTACAGCAGGAATAGAAAATGAATGCATCATTCTACTATGAATCCCCGTGGTTCCCCAGCTCACATGGGGCCAAAGACAGAGTGACCTACAAGGCCCTAAGCTATTCAACCCCCTGTGTCTTGCTGACCTCACTTTCTCCTGATCCTTGCTCACTCTGTTCCAGCACACTGGCCTCCTTCCTGTTCCTTGAGAATTCCAAGAACTTCCACTCAGGGTCTTTGCACTGGCAGTTATCTCTTCCTGGACTGCTCCTCCCCCAGAAATCCAAGTGACCCACTCATACTTCCTTTGATCTCTGCCAACCTCCCAATAGTAGGTACTCATCCCTTGTCCTATGGCACACCCAGTCCACTGAACTCAGCTTTATGTTTCTCATTAAGGCATCACCACCTGACATTATTTAATCATTTATTACTCCTCCACCCCCTCCCCTTTGGAAAATATGAGCTCATGAGGGCAGGGACTTTGTCTTCCTTGCTATTACATTTCTTTGCATGGAGTAAGTGTTCAGTAAATAATTTATTAAATAAATTGAATGGATGAGCAAGGGGGAGAGAGGGAAGAAAGGAGTGCTGTGGAGACACAGAGGATATCTCAAGTAGGTAAGGAAATAAGGGAACACCGGAAGCGAAACCTGTGTAGGATATAACCAAATGTAGGAGGTGACACATTTTAGATACAGGAAACAACCTGTGTGAGGTCACAGAAATGGCCAGAAGGCCGGAGCACACAGGAGCAGCATGATGAGGCTGGGAAACTATTTTAAGCAGTTGGTTCACTTCTGAGGGGAGCTCTGGCTGAGTGCTGACTCTGGAACTAGATGGCTGGTCCTGCCTCTTAGTAGCTGGGGGTCTTTGGCCAGTTACTCATCTTCTTTGTAAGATGAGCATGATAATAACCCTGCCTTCTAGGGCTATTGTGAGGAATAAATGAGTGAAACATATAAAGTGTTTAGAAGACTGCCTAGCACATGGTAAGCATGTGAGTGCTAGCTATTATTATTACTAGGCAACAGGGAGATGCTGAAGAGTTTTATACAAAGAATTTATTTGATAGGACTTATGTTTTAAAAGATTTGCTGTGACTGTAGTATACAGAATGATAAGCAAGAAAAATAATTGTTTCTGAAAAAGGATTAGCAAGAAATATAAGGCCATTTTAAAATTAAGGGTGATGGCCAGGTACAGTGGCTCAAACCTGTAATCCCAGCACTTTGGGAGACTTAGGTGGGAGGATTTCTTGAACCCAGGAGTTAGAAACCAGTTTGTGTAACACAGCAATACCTTCCTTCTACAAAAACAATCAAAAATTAGCCAGGCATGTTGGCACACACCTGTAGATTCGGCTACTTGGGAGGCTGAGGTGGGAGGATTGCGCATTCCCAGGAGGTTGAGACTGCAGTGGGCTGTGATGGTGCCTCTGCACTCCAGCCTGAGCGAAAGAGACCCCAACTCAAATAATAATGATAATAATAATAGTAGTAGTAAGAGTGATACCAGTGAAGGTGGGTCAGTTGGAAGTCTAAACTTCACCTGCGTGCAGCCTACCTATGGAATTAATCCTCACTTGTAACCCACATGTCTATAATAAAATTTTAAAAAATTAAGAGTGATGCTTACTTCCATTTTTAGGAATTTTTGCTGCATAGTTAAACATGAGTTAGGCTGGGCACAGTGGCTCACACCTGTAATCCTGGCACTTTGAGAGACTGCGGCAGGAGGATCACTTGATTGCCAGGAGTTCAAGACCAGCCTGGGCAACATAGCAAGGTTTCATCTCTACAAATAAATAAACAAATTTTAAAAAGTGAGTTAGATGGTTTAGTATGAAATAGTACAAGGAATTTTTGCATATGTGCATAGTGCTTTTTTTTTTTAGTTGTAGTCTCACTCTGTCGCCCAGACTGGGGTGCAGTGGCTGCTCCCGGCCACCGCAGCCTCGACCTGCTAGGCTCCGGCGATCCTTCCACCTCAGCCTTCCAAGTAGCCGGAACTACAGGCATGCGCTACCACGCCCGGCTGATTTTTTGATTTATTGTAGAGATGAGGTCTCACCAAATTGCCCAGGTGGGTCTCAAACCTGCAGGCTCAGGCAATCCACTCACCTCAGCCTCCCAAAGGTGCGGGATTACAGGCTGAGCCTCCGAGCCCGGCTTGTATAGTGCTTTTGAAACTGTAGGTTGTAACTCAGTGGCTCATACACTAATTTCGTGGGTCAAAAGCAGCTTAAAAATAATAATAGATTCAGTCGAGAAAGCTGTTTGAAAAGAAATCATGGAAAAGAAAACAGCATCGCATTTGTAAAAGATAAGGAATGTGTTGTGATATTTCTGTTTCAATTATATATGTATATATTTATCCTCACATGTATATTTTACACTCACAATCACTGCTCACCAGGTAAGATGTATTTCTGATCATGAATCATGATTGCACAAGTTTGAGAAACACTGCTTGAGGACCTGCTCTAATTCTTGTTCTGCAAGCTAGCTGTGTCACCCTGGGTGAGTCCTTTCCAGGATCTTTGACGTTTTTATGATTCTGTAAAATTATGACTCTAGATGTAGAAAATCCTTCCTGTTTGGGTGTGTGGCCAAGTGTCTTACTGTGACCTACAGTGATTTACAAGGCAGAACCCAACCACTCCTTAAGGGACAACCCTCAGGAAGCAGTTGGCAAAGCATATGCCCTAGCACAACAGCTGTGGGAGGCTGATTCCAGATCCCAAAGTACCTTGTGTTTCCAAGTTAGGGAGTGGGAGGAAGGATGGGGAGGTGTGAATTGCTTATCTCCATAGTACCACCCACCTCTGCTGCCTTCGAGAGTCACGTCGACAAGCTGCAGACAGCTCAGTGGCAATGCCCCTGCCTACCCCGGGCCCCTCTCAGCTGCCAATGTATGGAATCAGTTGAGGAGGAAAGAGGATGGCAAATCCATCAAAAGATTGGAGGTCCCCACATGCCTCATGGTCACTGCTGCTGAACTTCTTTGCCAGATGGTTGCCTGGCAGGTCAGCTGCACCAGGGTGGAGGGAAATGTTGGCTCTGAATAATTGCATGTATGTAGCAATGTAGCCAATGCCAGTGGGTTACACACCCCCTTTGTCAGTGGCAGCATGCCCTAGGCACTAGCCTACCAATTTGTTTTGCTCTAACAAATCGAATTATCTGAGAGGTTAAGAAAGCCAAGAGACAGGACCATGAGGAACTGGAACAGTGGTAACTGGGACCAGGGGAATTAGACAATTTCTGTTCTTTGAATTTAACTATGTTGTGATCAGTCATGTAGAAATCACAGCACACTGAACAGCAGTGCACTTGAAGGCACAGAGGTTCCAGGGTGGGGGAGGGCAGTTCGTTGCACTTCTGGACACTACTATATCTCTAGCAGTTTATCCTCACTCTGGCTGTTTTTACTGACTTGAAGCATCATCCTTCCCATTGCGTTCCCAAAGCACACATATCTGGACTTGCAGCATTTTGGCCAACATTTGTTTTAGTGCAAAGGGCTATTAGTAATATCAACATTAGAACATTTTAAAAATGAATACTTTCCTCTTTTTGTTTTGTTTTGTTTCTTGAGTCAGAATCTCACTCTGTCGCCCAGACTATGGCCATCACAGCCTCAACCCGCTGGGTTTAGGTGATCCTTCTGCCTCGGGCTTCCAAGTTGCTGGAACCACAGACTTGTGCCACCACACCCACCTAGTTTTTTCTGTTTGTTTTGTTTTGTTTTAATTTATCATGGAGACAGGTCTCTCCAAGTTTCCCAGGCTGATCTCGAACCCCTGGGTTTCAGCAATTCTCTTGCCTCAGCCTCCCAAGGTGCTGGGATTACAAGCATGAGCCACTGAGCCCAACCAAAACATCTTTTAAAAAGCCATAGTTGTATATAAACTTGTACTATGAGGCCAAGTGCTGTGGCTTATGCCTGTAATCTCAGAACTTTGGGAGGCTGAGGTGAGAGAATTGCCTGAGCCCAGGGCTCAAGACCAGCCTGGGCAACTTGGCGAGAACTCATCTCTACAATAAATTAAAAAAAGAAAAAAAAGCTGGGCGTGGTGGCACATACCTATAGTTCCAGCTACTTGGAAGGCTGAGGTGGAAGGATCACCTGAGCCCAGCAGGTCAAGTCTGCAGTGGTTGCAAGCATGCCACTGTACTCCAGCCTAGGTAACAGTATGATCCTGACTCAAAAAAAGAAAACTTGTACTATGATGTAGGACAGTGTGTTCACAGGGATTAGTACATAGATAAAATCCATCCCCCCACACTCTCTTTTTAAAAACAACAACAAGAAGCTATCTTGTCATTATGAGCGATTAAGGAATGAGGCATCTACAAACCATATTCAGGAGGTTTGGGGTAGGTAGCTTCTTATGTTTTCTAGTAAGGAGCATATTTGGCTCTATTCCTATTGTTGATAAAAATTAAAGAAATGCTTTTAATTTCAGCCAAGGAAATCAACAACTTGGCTTTATCAGTACCAACTTTGTTATATGAAGAAAGAAGAAGAGGAAGAAGACAAATTTATTTCTATTGACTTTATACTTCCCTAGCCCCTCCACCAAGAATCTAGAGACAGTTAAATGGAAAACATAGATATTCACAGGAAAAGCAGTATGTGTTCATGTTGAAGGTGGTGGATGACCTTTGGCAGTTAAGGAGAGAAGCCTGAGGTCTAAGACTTGAGCACCAGGGCATCAGTGGTAGTGGGAGGAGGGCTCTTCCCTGCAGGCCCCTTTACACCATGTGCAAATGCTTGAACCTTTTTTTTTTTTTGAGTTGGAGTCTCACTCTGTCGCCCAGACTGGAGTGCAGTGGCCGCTCCCGGCCACCGCAGCCTCCACCTGCTGGGCTCCGGCTATCCTTCTGCCTCAACCCTCCAAGTAGCTGGAACTACAGGCATGTGCTACCATGCCTGGCTAATTTTTTGATTTATTGTAGAGATGAGGTCTCGCCTGCCCAGGCGGGTCTCGAACCCGCGGGCTCAGGCAATTCACTCACCTCAGCCTCCCAAAGGCAGGGGATTACAGACTGAGCCACTGAGCCCTGCTGCTTGAACTTTTAAAATCATAAACAATAGCAGCAAAACTAGAGCTCCTTAATATTTGGATTAGACCTCTTCATTTTCTTTATTTTTTTATTTTTAAATTTTTTTTGAGTTGGAGTCTCACTCTGTCGCTCAGACTGGAGTGCAGTGGCCGCTCCCGGCCACTGCAGCCTCGACCCGCTGGGCTCGGGTGATCCTTCCGCCTCAGCCTTCCAAGTAGCCGGAATTACAGGCACGCGCTACCATGCCCAACTAATTTTTGATTTATTGTAGAGATGAGGTCTCACCAACTTGCCCGGGCGGGTCTCGAACCCGCGGGCTCAGGCAATTCACTCACGTCGGCCTCCCAAAGTGCTGGGATTACAGGCTGAGCTACCGAGCCCAGCTAAACCTCTTCATTTTCCTACCTGAGAATACAGATCTTTTAAAAATAAGAGTTAAAGAAAATAAGATGTGTTTTGATACCTACTCAAAGGAAATACCAAGATATCCTTGTGATAATATTACATGCTTTATGTGTAAGCACTTTCAAAGCCATAAACTGACCATGAAAGTGAGGTTTCAATGGAAGGGCATGTTTGCTGGGTGACAGGGAACAGAAACAAAAATTAAGCTGTCTAATTTCTTCTTGGAGCTCAACTGTCTTTCCTGACAAACTGGTGGGAGCTCTTTCCCCAGTTAATTAAAACAATACCCCGCAGTGCATTTTAATTTTTTCTTTATCTAAAAACAAAAGACAGGTTGGGTGTGGTGGCTCAAGTCTGTAAACCCAGCACTTTGGGAGGCTGAGGCGAGAGGATTGCCTTAATCCAGGGGTTCGAGACCAGCATGGACAACTTGGCAAGACCTCGTCTCTATAATAAATCAAAAAATTAGCCAGGCATGGTGGAGTGTGCCTGTAGTTCCAGCTACTTGGAAGGCTGAGATGGAAGGATCGCCTGAGCCCAGCATGTCGAGGCTGCGGTGGCCATGAGCGTGCCACTGCACTCCAGCCTGGGTGACGGAGTAAGACTCCAACTCAAAAAAAAAAAAAAGCCTAGGTTTTGCTATAACTTTTTACCCTCTTCCCCATAAGTTTTTAATTTTTTTAACCTTTCATTTTAACTTTGTTATTATTTAATATTTTTTAAATTCTGGGGACATGCAGGATATAAATGATTAAAATAAGTTGATAAAATTTGAAATTCTTTGGAGTTCACATTTTTTGAAATAATAGATCTAAAAATATTTTTTCAATTGAAATTGTTTTTTTCTGATTATAAAAGCAATCTACATGTTTACCAAAAAAAGGAGAGACAATATAAAAGGAAAAAAGGAGAGACAACATAATAAGGAAAAACAATCACTGCTAACATTGGATTTATTTTCTTCCCTTTTTTTTTCTTGAGAATAATATATACTACTTGGTATTCTACTGTATTGACATACTGTAATTTATTTAACCAATCTATAAGTACAATTAATAGAATATATCCTTTTTTCCTCTAGAAACAACTTTGTGGCAAGCATGCGTAAGTATATACATCTTGATTATTTATTCTATCCTTTTCTAAGGATAAGTTCAAAAGACACACATATAGAAATTTGTTTATATTGCCAACTTGTCCTTCAGAAAAGTTCTAAGCCTCTACCAGTAGTGTATGAGAACCCTATCGGCACAGTCTCACCAATATTTACTTTTTTACCAATATTTATTTTTTCAGCTTATACATGTTTCCTGTTTCTTTTGTGAAGGTAATTTATCTTCTCATGAACCAGAATTTTCAGAACTGGGTAGCAGAGCAAGCCAAGCTTCCTTTATAGGACAGGCATTTTCTTCTGTGCTGTATGTGTCTGTGTCTGAGGGAAGGCTGTAGGCTTGGATTTACTTACCATTCTTAGCAGTAAGGAAAGCTCATATCTGGCAGGTGTGCTACTCATTGATTAAATATTCAATGTTAATTTGGCCTATTTTCCAGGCCCTGTGCCCATGATAGGAATACAGAGGTGAGCAAAATAGTCAGTCCCTGCTCTCAGAGAGTTTACATTCTAATGTATTACTTTATGAGGCATTATTCTTTTCCATCTTTCCTGTGTGATAAGGGATGAAAAGGTATATCCTTCTAACTTGCATGTGTTTGATTTTTGAAATTGATTTTTTTTCCATTTGTATTTCTCCCACTTTGTAATATGATCACTCTTGTTTTTTCCAACTTTCCTGTTTGATTTGTAAGGGTTAAACAAATTAATCCATTGCCATTGTGGCAGACACTGCACCCCCACTTTGTCCTTGTTAACAGAGCCCTAATTTTGTTCAGGCTCTGGGTGACCGTGTTAAGTGGAGCTGGACTCTGCCTGGAGTTTTAGGAGAAACAGGAAACAGTGCACTGAACGGTGGTCCTGGAACTGAATCCTCAAGTGATCTCATAAGTGCACGGGTCATTCTTGCTGGGCCTCCACTTCCTGACCTATAGAATAAGAGTGCTAGACAGGATGATGTTTTGAGGTGCTTCTAGCTCAGGTGGTCTTTGGTATTAGTAATTTAAGCGTATAAAAGCAAATCCAACAACACTTATTGTGTCTACAGTGCAAGAAACTGTGCTAGCATTGAGTGCACACAGAAAATAAGACACTCTTCCTACTTTTAAAGAGTTCATGAGCTTGGACGGAAATAGATGTGTAAACAAACAAAAAGCAATCTACTAGGATGGACATTTCAATGCACAGAACTGGAACAATGAGTTATCAATATGTTTTCAAAAAGTTACCTTTCTTACACCATTAATAAAAGTGAATTCATATGGGATTGAAGACTTATGCAAGAGAAACAAAACTTTTAGAAGAACATATAAAAGAATGTCTTCATAACTTCAGGATATGAAAGAATTCCTTCAGACACAAGAAGCATAAATCACAAAGGAAAAAATAGATTTAGTTAGATTAAAATTAATTACTTCTGTTTATCAACAGGCATCATAAAAAAGAAGAGAATATCCCTTCCAAGAGGATTTAAAAAAAACAGTATCCACAACTGGGAGAAGATATTTGTAACACATATAATTGACAAAAGATTGATATCTAGAACATGCAAAGATGTTCTGCATATAAAAACTGTAATAAAAACTGGGCAAAAGTTACAAAGAGATATTTCTCAGAAGAGGCAACATGAAAAAGATTTTCAACCTCATTAATAATCAAGGAATGTCTATATAAAAACTTTAAGCCGGGCTTGGTGGCTCAACCTGTAATCTCGCGCCTTGGGAGGGTGAAGTGAGTGAATTGCCTGAGCCCATGGGTTTGAGACCCGCCTGGTCAACTTGGCGAGACCTCATCTCTACAATAAATCAAAAAATTAGCTGGGCGTGGTAGCGTGCGCCTGTAGTTCCAGCTGTATGGAAGGCTGAGGCAGAAGGATCACCAGAGCCCAGCAGGTCGAGGCTGCGGTGGCCGGGAGTGGCCACTGCACTCTAGTCTGGGTGACGGAGTGAGACTCCAACTCAAAAAAACCACAAAACTTTATATATATAGTACATATTATAAATTATCACTTCAATTTGGTACTTCTTATACCAACTGCTTGTCAAAATTAAAACATGTGACAGCCCCAGGAATCAGTGAGAATATGGAATAATGGGAATTAATAAGGGGTAAAGGTGATATAAATTGGTTTAACACTTGGCAAACAAGTTGCTCCTATCTTCTTATAGATATACATACTCCCATGGCTCAGCAATTCTGCTCTGGATATATGCCCTGAAGATACTCTTGTGGGAGACATGGACATGAATGTTCACAGCAACATTCTTTCTGAAAATAAAGAGCTGTAAACAACTCACATGTCCATAGGAGAATGAATAAAGTATGTTCATATAGTAGTAAACATAAATGATGTAGAATTATAAGATTGATATGAGTGACTCTCATGAATGTGACTTTGAACTAAAGAAAAAAGGAAGATAAAAAAGCTACAGAAGAATACATATAGTACTTGAGCTGGGTGTGGTAGGTCATGCCTATAGTCCTAGCTACTCAGGAGGCTGAGGCAGGAGATTGTTTGAGCCTGCAGAGGAGTTGGAGACTGCAGTGAACTATGATCACGCCACTGTATTCCAGCCTGGGTGACAAAGCAAGAGATACTGTCTCTAATATATATACATACACATACATATATATGTGTATATATATGTCATTTATATAAAGTTCAAAGATATATAGAACTAAACAACATATTATTTAGGGATACATACAAAAGTAGAAAGAAAAGAAGGGAGTAATAAATGCAAAATCCAAGATAGTGGCTATTTCTGAGAGGTAGTAAGGTGAAGTAAGCAGGGGAGAACTCACAGTGGTATTCATAAACTCTGAGAGGGTACAACACACACACACATATGCGCACACACAGAAGAATTTGCGGATGGCAGGGAAGGGAACAAATCACTTACTGCATGAAGAGAGCAGCATGTGCAGGGGCCTAGCAGCCTGAAACAACATAGTATACGGGAGACTCTAGACAGTTTGTCACTCCTTGAGCATAAAGTGTGAGAAACTCCTTCAACACACATTTGTGGAGCATCCTCTAAGAGCCAGGCACTGTGCAACACACCAGCATGCATAGTCAAAGGGTCGGCTCCTGCCCTTGCTCCCAGTCTACCTATGGAGAGACAGTCTGGTAAGGGCTATAGTGGGGAGCACACAGCATACTCTGAGAGTGCAAATAAGGGGCCCAACTCCAGAGGGCAGATGGAGAAGATGACATTGAAGTGGCTTTTGAAGAATGAGTAGCAGTGACCCTGCTGAAGACTTGTGGAATACCGATCCCAATATAGGGAATTCTGTGTGTTAGTAAAAAAAAAGGGGTGGGGGGCGGGGGGCGGGCCTATTGCCCAGGCAGGAGGATGGTGAAACCATCACAGCTCACCACAGCCTTGACCTCCTGATCCTTCCGCCTCAGTCTCCCAAGTAGCTGGGACTACAGGCATGAGCCACCACATCTAATATTTTGATTTTTGTAAAGACGAGGTCTTGCTATGTAACCTAGGCTAGTCTCAGTCTCCTGGGTTCAAGCAGTCCTCTTGCTTTGGTTTCCCTAAATGCTGGGATTATAGGTGTAAGCCATCACACCCAGCCTGTCATCCTTTTTTTTGGTCACTGTTCGTTAAGGACTAAATTGTGCCAAAATTTGTACGTTGAAGTCCCAACCCCAGTCTGGCTATACAGCAAGGGTCCCCAACTTCCTGGCCACAGATTGTGGCCTGTTAGGAACTAGGCTACACAGCAGGAGGTGAGTGGAGGGCAAGTAAGAGAAGCTTCATCTGTATTTACAGCCAGTCCCCATTGCTTGCATTACCTCCTGAGTTCTGCCTCCTGTCAGATCAGCACTGAAAAGTCTGCTTCTATTTCCAACGTCCTATCTTTGTGAAGCAGGGTTTTCTGTGGTGACGGCAATCAAAATGAGATTCCAGAGTAGACTAGACATAAGCAACACACTTTTGGGTATCACTGTCTCCCGTCACTCCCAGATGGGACCATCTAGTTGCAGGAAAACAAACTTAAGGCTCCCACTGATTCAGCATTATGGTAAATTTCATAATTATTTCATTATATATATTACAATGTAATAATAATATAGAGTACAATGAATGTAATATGCTTGAGTCATCCCAAAACCATCTTCCATGAAAAAATTGTCTTCCATGAGACCAGTCCCTGATATCAAAAAGGTTGGAGACCAGAGCTATACAGTATTTGAAGAAAGGCCTCTAAAGAGAGAAGTAAAGTTAAATGAGGTCATAGGGTGGTGCCCTAATCCAATATGACTAGTGTCCTTATAAGATGAGGAAGAGATACACCAGGATATGCACAGGGAAAGGCCATGTGAGGACACCTTGAGAAGCAAGTCAAGGGGGAAGGCCTCAGGAGAAGCCAAGACTGCCAACACCTTGATCTTGGACTTTTAGCCTCTAGAAAAGTGAGAAAATAAATTTCTGTTGCCTAAGCCATCCAGTGTGTGGCATTTTATTATGGCAGTCCTAGCAAATGAATATAGCCACCCTGCCTTTAAATACCCTGAATGTCTGGGGAATCTTCGATGTGACGCAATGAAATCAACCTGCCACTGTCCAAGCAGGAAGCTGTCATTCCTCCCTGGACTCAAACACACACAGAAGCAGCCATTGCATAGGATTGCAGCTGGGGCCAGGATTACCAGTAATGGCATCTTGGTTCCCAAGGCTCAGTGGCATAGCTCAGGGTGGTAGTGTCCTGTGGCACTGGATAATATCTCGAGTGGAAGGCAGAGGCAGGGATTGTCACTGGTCTAGTTCTGATCTGTGGGTATAGATAGGCCTTGTCATTGTCTTCATGGAGTCCAAACCTAGTCTGAACCCTCTTGGTGATCTTGGGAACTACCCAATAGACTTTTTATAATTTCTTAAAAATCACATTTACTGAGGTATGGTTTACAAATCCAAATGTGTTTAAGTGTACAGTTTGTAGTTTAATAGCTTTTGATCAATATCTGCAGCTGTATAATTGCCACTATGTAGAATCAAGACACCAGGCAAAGCGGCTCAAGCCTGTAAGCCCAGCACTTTGGGAGGCTGAGGCAGGAGGAGTGCATGAGCCCAAGAGTTTGAGACCAGCCTGGGAAACATAGAGAGACCTCATCTCTATTAAAAAAAAAAAGAATTAAAGAAATAGCCAGGCATAGTGGTGTGTGCCTAGAGTTCCAGCTACTTGGGAGGCAGAGATGGGAGTATTGCCTGGGCCCAGGAGGTTGAGGCTCAGTTACCCTGACAGGTGTCATCTGCTAGGTAAATACACACATGTACACAAGTAATTATAGAAATTTTAATGAGGAGCAAATGACTTTGGGAGAGGGATATATCAATTTATTTAATCTTTATTAGGCATAGGTGCCTAATGCTTTGAATGTGTCCCCCAAATTTCATGTGTTGGAGACAATCCCTAATGTAGTAGTATTGAAAGGTGGAGCATTTCAGAGGGTTCTGTTCTCATGAATGGATTCGTGGGTTAATGGATTCATGGGTTATCATGAGAGTAGAACTGGTGGCTTTATTTTTATTTTTTGAGTTGGAGTCTCACTCTTTCGCTTAGGCTGGAGTGCAGTGGCACGCTAATGACCACTGCAGCCTCGACCCACCTCAGCCTTGCAAGTAGCTGAAACTATAGGTGTGCACCACCATGTCTGGCTAATTTTTTAAATTTAAATTTATTTTAGCGACAATTTGCCCAGGCTGGTCTCAAACCCCTGGACTCAGGCAATCTTCTCACCTTGGCCTCCCAATGTGCTGGGATTATAGGTTTAAGCCACTGTGCCAGGCCAGAACTGGTGGCTTTATAAGAGAGACCTGAGAAAGCATAGCTCACTCAGCCTTCTTGCCATGTGATGCCCTACTCTGCCTCAGGACTTTGTAGAGTCCCCACCAGCAAGAAGGCTCTCGCAAGGTGCGGCCCCTTGACCTTGTACTTTTCAGTCTCCATAACTGTAAGAAATAAACTCGTTTCCTTTATAAATTACCCAGTCTCAAAGCCGGGCTCGGTGGCTCAGCCTGTAATCCCGCGCCTTTGGGAGGCTGAGGTGAGTGGATTGCCTGAGCCCGCGGGTTCGAGACCCGCCTGGGCAGCGAGACCTCATCTCTACAATAAAATAAAAAAATCAGCCGGGCATGGTAGCGCATGCCTGTAATTCCGGCTACTTGGAAGGCTGAGGCGGAAGGATCGCCGGAGCCCAGCAGGTCGAGGCTGTGGTGGCCGGGAGCGGCCACTGCACTCCAGTCTGGGCGACCGAGTGAGGCTCCAACTCAAAAAATAAATAAATAAAGTAAATAATAAATTACCCAGTCTCAGGGATTATGTTATAAACAGCAGAACACTGACTAAGACACCTAGTTAGTGCCAGGTACCAGGCTAGGTTCTAGTGCTACAAAGATGAAAAGAATACAATGTCACCAACCAGAAGGCCTAGAGAGTATATAGACATAAACATCTCAAATTATGACATTGAACAGAATTTTGTTCCAACAGAATTATAGAACAGCCAAAGAGGAGTACAAAGAAGTCACGTTAATGCAATGGAAGTAGCTGAGGAGATTCCATTTCAGTTTATTTTAAATAATGAGTAGTTCAGCAGATACATAAAAGGGAGAGGCCCATTTAGGCTGAGGAAACATCATGTACCCAGGTAGGGCTGAAAAAAAAGCACACGGAAGCAGGTGAGAGAATTCCTTCATGGGTGAATGAACCTGTTTGGAGTAGAAAAACTGGCAGCGAAGAAGGTACAAAAGTTTGACAGGTGTTGGATATTGAAGCGACCTTATTTATGAAATTTAGAGATTTGGGATTTATCCTACAGACCTGTGGTTTTTCAAATTATACTCACTGGAGCTATAAGTGCCCCCTTGGAATCCATGGGGGGGGTCCTCTGGTGTGGAAAGTGGGGCCAGGTTGGCAGGGCTCTGGGTCTTCTACCCCTGTTTCGACTGTATCGACTCTCATTTTATCTATTTAGTGATGGGCATCAGCAAAAGGCTTTCTTTTAAACATGGGGTGTCATGGTTGAGGAAAGTTAAAAATTATAGCTTTAGGTGATGACCAACCATGGAGGAAAGTGGTGTGAGTTTCCAAGGTGGAAAGAGTTGCCAACAGCGTCAAGGGCTGAAGAGACCTACAGAAAATGCATACTGAGAGGATTGCCTGAGCCTATGAGTTCGAGACCAGCCTGGGCAACATGGCAAGACCTCATCTGTATGATAAATCAAAAAATTAGCCGGGTGTGGTGGCACGTGCCTGTAGTTCCAGCTACTTGGAAGGCTGAGGTGGAAGGATTGCCTGAGCCCAACAGGTTGAGGTTGCGGTGATCGTGAGCATGCCACTGCATTCCAGCCTGGGCGATGAAGTGAGACTTTGACTCAAAGAAAGAAAAGAAAAGAAAATGCATACTGAGGAGTGTGCTTTGGGTTTGGCAACTGGAAAGTGACCTTACTGAAACCGTTGCTGGTGGGAGGGGGAAGGGGGTGTGGTGGGATAGGGAGAGGGAATGAAGAATGCAGAAGATATTCAATTAGGAGGAGAAAGTGTGGAGCCAGGGAGTGGAAGCCATGCTGTTAAAGAGTGTTAGGTATAGGCCAGGCTCGGTGGCTCAGTCTGTAATCCCAGCACTTTGGGAGGCTGAGGCGAGTGGATTGCCTGAGCCCACGGGTTTGAGACCAACCCAGGCAACTTGAGGAGACCGCATCTCTACAATAAATCAAAAATTAGCTGGGCATGGTAGTGCGTTCCTGTAGTTCCAGCTACTTGGAAGGCTGAGGTGGAAGGATCACTGGAGCCCAGCAAGTCGATGCTGGAGTGGCCATGATTGTGCCACTGCACTCCAGTCTGGGTGACGGAGTGAGACTCCAACTCAAAAAATAAAATAAAATAATAAAATAGAATAGAAATTGTCGGTTGGGTGTGGTGGCTCATGCCTGCAACCCAGCACTTTGGGGAGGCCAAGGCAGGTGAATCGCTTGAGCCCAGGAGACCAGCGTGGACAATGTGGTGAGATCTCGTCTCTAAAAAAAAAAAAAAAAATTTAAAAATTAGTCGGGCATGGTGGCATGTGCCTGTAGCCCCACCGACTCGGGAGACTGAGGTGGAAGGATCACCTAAGCTCAGGAGGTCAAGGCTGTAGTGAGCCATGATCATGCTACTGCACTCCAGCCTGGGTGACAGAATGAGACTCGGACTCAGAACAAAACAAAACAAAAAACAACAAGACAAACAACAAAGTAAAACAGAATTGTCTCCAACTTGCTCAGCAACTAGAAGAGGGGAAAGAAAGAAGAGGGAAAAAGTTTTGATTGGTCCAGACCTGGGTGTGTGAAGCTGTCCTGGGTGAGGGTAAGACAAAAGAGAGTCCTGGGGTGGGGGTATGAAGTGACCATATGGTAGTGAGATAACTGGAGACATCTAAGCATGAGCTTGTGCATGAGATGTTCTGTGTGAGACAACAGTTTAAAGTGGGAACACTTAAAACAAGTGCTCACTCAGCCTGTAATCCCAGCACTTGGGGAGGCCGAGGTGAGTGGATTGCCTGAGTCCGAGGGTTTGAGACTACCCAGACAACTTGGCGAGACCTTGTCTCTACAATAAGTCAAAAAAATTAGCCGGGCATGGTAGCACGTGCCTGTAGTTCCGGCTCCTTGGAAGGCTGAGGCAGAAGGATTGCTGGAGCCCAGTGGGTTGATGCTGGGGTGGCCATGAGTGTGCCACTGCACTCCAGCCTGGGTGACAGAGACTCCCAACTCAAAACAAAACAAAACAAAAAACCAAGTGCTCAAAGTGACATATTTTGAGACATAAACTTTTTTCTCTAGAAAGGTAACAACCTCCCACTCAATCATCCAAAGCTACAACCTGGAGTCACTTGAGGAGTTTAGTCTTTTTTTTCTCCTTCATGTTCAGTTTGCCATCAGATTCTTCCAGTTTTATTTCTTGCAATTACATTGGTTGAAAATGTTCCACTTTCTCAGGCCTAAATTCTTCCAGTGGCTTCTCATTGCTTTAAGAAACACATTTCAGCCAGGTGCAGTGGCTCACACTTGTAATCCTAGCACTTCAGGAAGTGGAGGTGAGAGGATTACCGGAGTCTAGAGGTTCGAGACCAGCCTGGGCAACTTGGTGAGACCTCGTCTCTACAATTAAATCAAAAAAATTAGCCAAGCGCGGTGGTACACGACTGTGGTTCCAGCTACTTAGAAGGCTGAGGCAGAAGGATCACCTGAGCCCAGCAGGTTGAGGCTGTGGTGGCCATGAGTGTGCCACTGCACTCCAACCTGGGTGACAGTGTGAGACTCTGACTCAAAAAAAGAAAAAAAAATGAAAAGGAAACATATTTCTTAGCATGGTAGACAAAGTCCTTTGTAACCTGGCTACTGTTTACCTCTCCAGCTTCTTTTTCAAAGCCATATGCTTTGTTTACAATTCTTGAAGATCATGTTTCTCTTGCTTCTGTGCTTTAGTCAAAAAGTTCCTTGTGATTAAAGATCCTTGAAAAGACCTTCCTTACCTTTTCTTAGATTTCACTCTTTCAAGATTCCTGATATCTGCAGAGATATGCAAACCCTAATTTCTTTCCTTAGGAGAAATGACAGGGTATTAGTAGCCCCTATATATACTCCTGGCACAGAACTTATCACGGTCTGAGAGTTCTAGGGGGAAAAGGCTGTTTATGTCACCTATAAATCTCAGAGTTACTATAAGGTCTGACCAGTGTATGTGCTCAATGAATATTTTCAATGAAAGAAGGTCAAGTGAATACTGAAGTCGGGGTGGAGAACTGTGAGTCAGGGGCCAAAGTCCTGGGTGAACATGGATGTTTACTAGCTGTGTTTTAGGGGGGCCCAGCCATCTACATCCTCTTTTAGGAAAATTGTCTTGACTACCAGTGTGCTGTCCTGCAGACTCCAATCCCACCCACGCCCCTGTATAAATGATAAAGTTGAGTGATTCCATTCCTCTTTTGGCTCGCTAGGGACCCACAGCCTGTATGACTTGATATGAAAAGATGAGCTGAGCTAATGTAATTTTCTCCTGAGATCTGGGAATTGGCAAACAGATCGAAGTGATTAACACTAGGAGAATATGTCAAAATGATATATAAAGAACTGTCAAGAAATATATAAGTTGCAGAGTGACCCTGCAACTTTTTCTTTATTTTTATTTGAATCGAGGTCTCACTTGGTCACCCAGGTTGGAGTGCAGTGACACAATCTTGGCTTACCACAGCCTTGACCCCCTGGGCTCAGGTGTTCCTTCTGCCTCAGCTCCTGAGTAGCTGGGATTACAGGTGTGTGACACATGGCTCATCTAAATTTTTTATTTTTTTGTAGAGATGATGTTACGCTATGTTGCCTAGGCTGGTCTCAAACTCCTGGGCTCAAGCAATCTTCCTGCCTTGGCTTCCCAAAGTGCTGAGATTACAGGCATGAGCTATGGTGCCTGTTAAGAAACTTATTTTTATATCTTGTACAATGCTCACTAATATTTTGAAAGAGTTGCCAATATTTGAAAAATAGGGAGATTTCACATTAAAATCAGGTTATTTGGCTTCTCTTGTAAAATCTGAAGGTCTGGTATGGTAGAAACTGACTGGAGCCGAGCAGTATATGGGGCACATGCTTTCTGTTCATCATAGCCTCTACCACTCCATACTGCTTACATCTGTTTCATTCATTTACATTACTTGCTGGGCTCCTGTAGAAGGAATCCGCAATAATAGATTCTATCCAAGCCAGGTTCATGGGTAAGCAGAACCTATAAGAGAGCACAGAAGAAACTTGGTGGGGGTGGGGGAATAGGAAAGAGAGAGAAGATGCAGATGCCAAGATGGGAAAATCAGTTCTCAGAGGTGCCTGGGTTTCTGCCCTTCTCAGTTCTAGTATGGCTCACAGTCACCCTCATCATAATTCTTCTCTTGAAATAATTTGTAGCCGGGCTTGGTGGCTCAGCCTGTAATCCTGCGCTTTGGGAGGCTGAGGTGAGTGGATTGCCTGAGCCCGCGGGTTTGAGACCCACCTGGGCAACTTGGCGAGACCTCATTTCTACAATAAATCAAAAAATTAAGCCAGGCTCGGTGGCTCAGCCTGTAATCCCACGCCTTTGGGAGGCTGAGGTGAGTAGATTGCCTGAGCCCGTGGGTTCGAGGGTTGCCTGGGCAGTGAGACCTCATTTCTACAATAAATCAAAAAAATTAACCGGACGTGGTAGCGTGCGCCTGTAGTTCAGCTACTTGGATGGCTGTGGCGGAAGGATCGCCGGAGCCCAGCAGGTCGAGGCTGCAGTGGCCGAGAGCGGCCACTGCACTCCAGTCTGGGCGACGGAGTGAGACTCCAACTCAAAAAAAAAAAAAAAAAAAATTAGCTGGGCGTGGTAGCGCGCACCTATAGTTCCAGCTACTTGGAAGGTTGAGGCGGAAGGATCACCGGAGCCCAGCAGGTTGAGGCTGCAGTGGCCGGGAGTGGCCACTGCACTCCAGTCTGGGTGACAGAGTGAGACTCCAACTCAAAAAAAAAAAAAAAAAAAAGAAATAATTTGTGATACAATTATCCAGGGCAAAGCAGGGAGTTACTAGAAATTGGTGGATAACAGCAGTGAGGAAAGTTAGACAGTGGTATGGCATTAGTCTCGAACGAGGAGAAATTCTGCATGAAGATGGAATGTAAATTGTAAGTTGTCAAGTGTAGGCTGTTGCTGACTGTGTCCTGACTCAGGAGTACCAGGGAGGAAAGACTGAAGAGCCTCTGCTCAAGAGGATTTATGGTCAAAAGGATCCTCAGAGGAAATTGAAAGTATTCTAGGAAGAGCCAGGGTTCCAGAGGGTTTGTAGGAAGGGACTGAGAAGTCCGGGGAGAAAACATTTGAGAGACATTAAAGGTCTGATCTTTAACAGCATGTTCTTTATTTTTTTTCTGAGTTGGAGTCTCACTCTGTCCCCCAGACTGGAGTGTAGTGGCACGCTCCTGGCCACCGCAGTCTCAGCCTTTCAAGTAGCCGGAACTACAGGTGCGTGCTACCATGCCCAGCTAGTTTTTGATGTATTGTAGAGAAGAGGTCTCGCCAAGTTGCCCGGGCGGGTCTCAAACCTGTGGCCTCCCAAAGTGCTGGGATGACAGGCTAAGCCACCAAGCCCGGCCAGCGTGTTCTTTTATTTTTATTTATTTTTTTGAGACAGAGTCTCACTCTGTCACCCAGGCTGAAGTACAGTGGCACACTCATGGCCACTGCAGCCTCGACTTGCTGGGCTCAGGCCATCCTTCTGCCTCAGCCATCCAAGTAGCTGGAACCACAGGCACGTGCCACCATGCCTGGTTAATTTTCTCTTGATTTATTGTAGAGCCGAGGTCTCACCAAGTTACCCAGGCTGGTCTCAAAACCATGGGCTCAGGCAATTCTCTTGCTTCGGCCTTCCAAAGTGCTGGGATTATAGGCATGGGCCACCATGCCCGGCCTCAGCATGTCCTTTTAAAGTGGAGACTGGTCTCGGTAACTTTCACTGTGTTGAAAAGAGACGTCTATATTTCAGCAAACAGAGAACGCTTCCCAAAGGAGGCAGCATATGGGCTGTGTTTTAGAGAAGATAGAGGTGAGATTGCTACACAGGCAGACTAAGCCACAGCTGCAAAAGCAGAATTCTTAAGAGGAGGGCAGGCAGTGTGTAGTTGGGGTCTGGCATCATGGAGCCTGTGTTTGGCTGGAGTCACCTGGCAAGTTATTTTTATGTCTTGGGGCTTCAGTTTCCATTATTATATGATGAAGATAATAATATTGTGGTATTTCTTCTATTCTAAGATGCACTGCTCCCACCCTACCCCATTTTTAATGTTTCTTAATATAGGACATATCTTATAATTAACACCCCAAAGCGCTTACTTTATCACAGGGCAGGGAAGAAAATTGTGGCATTATTATCACTAACTGGGTATATGCAAATTTAGCCACCCACAGAAAGATGTTTATTTGATAATTAGCTTAGCTGAGTTATATACATTTGTGGTACCATGAAGGTGAATTTTAGTTTGAACCCGAAGTGTCACGATAGGTGTCTTCCAAAAGGCTATACTGGAATGAAGCATTAAAACAGTAAGTTAAAAAAAAGTTAAAAAAAAATAAAATAAAAAAAATAAAACAGTAAGTTATCCTGTATGCAGATTGTTATACATCAGGAATGCAACCAAATGTAGTAGAAATTGCCAACTCTGTTGGTGAATTTGATATTGAAGTTATAATGATAGAAGAGGTTGGCCTGACCCACTGTGTTTGAGGACACTGAACATTCAACAGTCAATAGTTTTTAGCTATCAATAGAAGTCACTATAGATTCCAGGGATATGTGATTAAAAAAAGAAACGAGTTTATAACCAAATAAGAAAAGTATATAATGCCTCAGAAAGAAAGTATATTCTTTGAAATGTCTCAAAATTATACTGTTAATTTCTAAAGGTGCTAAAGAGATCAAGATATCTCTTGTAGGTTATGAAAAACAGTATGCCATCATGCTACATTTAGCTAGTTGGTTAAAAGGTTAAGACTTTAGACAGCAAAACAGCTTAGACTAAACTGTTGATTATTGTGCTGAAGAAGAAAGCGGTACAATTATAATAGCTAACATTTACTGAATGATTGGTATATGGCACTGTGTTAACTGGACAACTCTTATCTGATCAGTGTTGTTATGTTCATTTTAAAGTGAGAAAACTAGGATGTAAACCTAGGAAGTTTGCCTCCAGATTATCAGATTAACAGCCACTGTGTTGTTACACCCTATGTATACACTTTCATGTATATGCCTATACTTTTTAGATTGGATTACAAAGTATACATTTAACTATAATTTATTCCTGTGCTTTTTACAACCAATGGCAATCATACTTTGATTCTTGAAATCAAAGAATATGGTAAATACCTGCCTTGTAGGATTATTGTGAAGATCAGATGATCAATATTTTAAAGTGCTCCTAGAAAAAGTGTGCATCAGAGGGGCAGGCGTTGCAAGGTGGAGTAAAATGACCCTGGTCTTCAGAACCCCATCATCGAAGAACAGCTGAAAACTTGTGAGAGAAAAGTATCAGTAAGGAGGAATGTCTTCTGCGGTTTTGAGAGCAGTTCCTCCACACGAAACGCCCTACTTCTAATACCATCGATGCCCATCCCAGACGTCAGCTGAAGGAGCTAATCTCTGGTTTCATGAAAGCAATTTACAAATTATTAAGCGATGAAACCTATACGTGAAAAATGGATCTTATCATTAAAGTTACCCTTGCTCCTGTCTTGGCTTTAGTGTCTCTAAAGGAAGCAGTGGCTTACCCTAGCTCCTCCTTTTATAATTTCTGCCCCTAACCTTTTCAGATTTCTGCCAAAGTTGCTTTAAAAAGTAAATTTCCTTCCCCAGACCTGTAGGAGGCGGCTCCTCTGCGCTGGCAGCTCGTTAGGGCGGGGCTGGGAAAGCAGGAGAAGAGGCGGGGGCTCGAAGGGAAGCGCGGCGCGCGGTCACGTGACTTCCTTCCCAAGGAGCCCCAGCTGCCGGCCTCCCAGCAACCGGTGCGTCCCGCCTAACGACGCCCGCGCATCTCGGTTGGCCCTCGGGGGCGGTTGTGGCAAGGAGGTGCCCACGGCCGCGCTGCTTATTGGTTCCGGCTGCCGTCGCTCAGGCTCGTTGCCCCAGCGCCCGGAGGCGGTGCTGTCGAAGGCTCCGCCCACTGGCCGCCGGGTTCGTGGCTGGCTGGCCGCGGCTGTCACTCCCGGGCCGTTTCCCTGAGGCCAGCGCTCTACTGGGGGCGGGAGGAAGAGGGGCCGGACTGGGGCCTGACGAGCCGTCCCTGTCTTTGCGGCTGCTATGACCAGCGGGCGAGGCGCCCTCCGCAGCTCCGTGCAGCGCTAGTCGCGGCCGTGCGCCCGCCGTAGCCGTCTGGGTCCCCAGCGCCGCCGCTCCCGCGACCCCCTCGGCTCTCCCCGCGCCGCCTGCAAAGCGAGGCGGAGGCAGGATGAAGATGACGGTGGATTTCGAGGAGTGTCTGAAGGACTCGCCCCGCTTCAGGTAACCGGCACGGCCGCCCGGCCGGCGTCACCCGTAGCTGCCTCCGCCGGCGGTGTCGGCGTGAAAGCCGGCCCCGCGGAACGGGAGGCGGGCCCCGCAGTCCGCGCCTTCCGACGGGGCGAGCGGCCGTTGCAGCTGCTTCCGACCCTGCGAAGGCACTGCAGTCCCGCGCGGGCCCTTCCCGAGGGGCGAGGAGGTGGCCGGGAAGGGGACGTCGCCGCCTCGCCCCTTTTCCTCGCCCTCCTCCCGGGGTGGAGCGCCATGGGGGCCGGGCACACCCGCCCCGCTTGGAGGAAATGGGGTGCAGCCGCGTTCCCGAAGTCTTGTCCCCCGTGCGGGTGCGCGCTCTCGTCCCCTTCCTTCTCTTGCAGCTCTTCCTTTCCCCTTCCTTCCGCTCCTTCTTGGTTTCCACCCCCGCCCCACCCCCTCTCGGAGGGAGCTTTCTGGGCATCCTCTCGCAGTTCACTTAGTTCCTCTTTGCGCTTTTCCGCTCCCCTGGCCTGGGAGGAAGGAGTAGGGGGCAAGCTTGCCGTCGACTTCTGCTGCTTCGTGTCCCCGGCTGGGGGGACTCTCAAGACGGCGCCGGCGGTTGATTGGTGCTGGAGTCGCGGGTGGGGGTGGCTTGGCCAACCGCCTTCGGTCGACCCTGGTGGGTGACTACCTGCCTTTCTCCCCTCTTCAGATCTTGGAAGGGGGCCTGGCTCTCACGGGCTACTGGGCCGAGGGGTGAGGACTGGGGAGAAACAGAGCATTTCTGTTCCGAGAACGGAAGTAGGAGGGCCGTGAAGATTGCATTTCTGTTCCTCTTCCAGCAGCCTCTGCCCTGGAGGGCCCGGATCACAGTCGGATGCTCCCAGTGGATCTGTCACATAAACTGACGTGGGGGCACCTCCGATTCACATGGGCTGCCCTTCTTTCCATGTGAGAGGCCGCCGCCCTGAGGGTGACCGAGACGCATGTTCTTTCCGTTTCGAGAGTCTAGGAAACTCTTGACTTGTTTGGGGGATTGGAGTTTTTTAGGTTGTATTCTACAGTGGATTTACAGGGCTGGTCTTAGGCTTTAAAAAAATAAGGCCTTGAAACTTCCGGTAGAGAGTGACATTTCTTGAGAGCTTCCTCTGAGCATCGGCGTGCGTGAGCCCCCTGATCTCTGGGCCAAGCCTGGACTGTAGATTCTTGCATCCTCTGCCTGGGAACTGTCTAATCCTTATCCCTGTTAATTTGATTGCTCATTCTCCTTTCAGTGAAAAGCAAGGAGAGATGTGAAACCAAGGAACTCCTACTTCTTAAGAGAAAATTTAAGAACACTCTTTGTCTTTACCTTTTGATCTTTTTTAGGTGTTAATTTTATTTGGAGCTGAGGGCTAGCTTGTACAAAAATGCCCTTGGTTTGATTGCTGTTGTTGCTATTCATCTTTCAAACTTCTGTGTTCTGCATAAATTGAAGGATTCGGGAGATACAAGTAGATTGTCTAAAACAGCCTTGGGGGTTAGTTTCCAGGATATTGTGGCAAATAAGGTAATTTTTAAAGTGTACCTTAGAGCACTTTTATTTTAAAAATAAAATAAAAATTTTGCTTTTTGTGAAATTTTTATTACTATGACTCAGCTATTTATTTTTAAATGAAGTAATTACAGCATTTTTCTCTTAGAGGATGTCGCTTTGTGCTCCTTTTGTTTCACATTTTAAATTTGATTCTTTTAAAAAACAAGTTGAGAGAAATGATTTGGGAATACATCTAGCCACTGGTGTTGATCACAAACCATGTGATGTCTTTGTTTTTGAAATAAAGGAATCATTGAATATAAAATAAGAGGGAAAGATACTGATTAGGTTGTATGGAATATTATAGTGAACTTTTGTTAAAGAATGTAATATCAATTATATTTTTAATAAAGATATTAGATATTTTCAAGAGTTATTTCCAGTATTCCAGTTATTGTCAAACTGGAATAATTGGGAAGAGACACTGAGATTTCAAGAACTCCAACGTCTTGTTTACATTTTTGGAACTAGATTAGGTTTGCAATAGAGGGAAGAATGCCAGAAATAAAAGTTTCTTGGTCACATTCCTAATTTTTACAGTTTTTCTATAATCCTCTTACTATGTAGATTAGCTTAGCATTTGAAAATATTTCAGAAGTCTTTACACGCATGCATGCTGTATGTATAAGAGAAACTAGACATTTAAGAGTATTGTGCATGTTATGAGTGATATATTGAAACTCATATTAAAATTTTAAAAATTGTAAGGGCTGCGCTTGTGTTTTGGTAACAAGGCAGCTGCACTTGTGTATGGATGAATTGTGCTGTTTTTAAACTAATTTCTATTTTTATTTTCCTTTACAAATGAATCTTGTGGCATTTAAGACTGGTGCGTGCACATGACTGCCTTGGGTGCTACAGAATTAATGCAAAAGGCAGATATTGCCGCATAAAATTTCACCCCTGTTTAAGCTTTAAACATTCATTTTCCTGTTAAATGGATGAAAATACAGGACTGGTTGAAATACCGCGAGAGATGTTGTAGATGCAACATTGTCTTTAGTAATTTGAATAGTCAGTGGTTACTTTTACATTCCAATGAACATTTTGTTTTGTTTTTAGATTGGAGGGCACATTTGTTGTATAATTTTGGGTTCCCTTTTTTAGTTTTTTAAACACCAGTTTAAAATCAGCTTAAAGGTCAAAATCTTGTTCATCTGAAGTCTAAAAATCTTGTTCATCTAAAAATCTGCAAGAATGTAAATTTGTCTAAATGTATTTCTTTTTTTTATGAGTCGAGGTCTTACTGTGTCACCCAGGCTGGAGGGCAGTGGCACGATCATGGTTCACTGCAGCCTCAACCTCCTGGACTCAGGCCATCCTCTTGTCTCAGCCTCCTAAGTAACGGGAACTAAAAGGTGCATGCCACCCACCAAACCCGGCTAATTAAAAAAAAAAAAAAAAAAAAAAAAGGTTTTTTGGAGATGAGGTCTTGGTATATTGCCTAGGCTCAAGCAATCCTCTCGCCTTGGCATCCCAAACTGTTGGGATTATAGGCATGAGCCACTGCGCTTGGCCTAAATGTACTATTTTTTGAGTGGAAATTTTACATCATGACCAGCATTTGTTGAAGTTTGTATTTTGTTTAGTCCTTAAGTTAAATGTAGTTGTATGTAGTGGCTCTTTAAATATTATAAAGTGGTCGGGCTCAGTGGCTCAACCACTGAGGATTGCCTGAGCCTGCAGGTTCAAGACCAGCCCAGGCAACTTGGTGAGACTTTGTCTCTACAATAAACCAAAAATTAGCTGGGCATGGTAGTGCTCTCCTGTGGTTCTGGCTACTTGGACGACTGAGGTGTAAGGATTGCCCAAGCCCGGCAGGTTGACGCTGGGGTGGCCATGAGCATGCCACTACACTCTAGCCTGGGCGGTAGAGTGAGACTCAAACTCAAGGGCGGTAGAGTGAGACTCCAACTCAAAAAAAAAAAATTCTAAAGCTTTAATAAAAATTGTGCTTTCCTTTATTTAAACATATTCTGTTTTACTTAGGAAGTGAATATTTTGTTTGAACTAAAAAGTTGAATTAAATCTTTCTAAATTGTGAAAGATTTTTGCCCTGAACTTTTCAGATATATATATATTTTAAAAAATGGCCTTCGTAAACTTTCACATACTTTAAGTTTTTATCTGATACTTTTTTTTTTTTTTTGAGTTGGAGTCTCACTCGATCGCCCAGACTGGAGTGCAGTGGCCGCTCCCGGCCACCGCAGCCTCGACCTGCTGGGCTCCGGCGATCCTTCCGCCTCAGCCTTCCGAGTAGCCGGAATTACAGGCGCGCGCTACCAAGCCCGGCTGATTTTTTGATTTATTGTAGAGATGAGGTCTCGCTGCCCAGGCGGGTCTCGAACCCGCGGGCTCAGGCAATCCACTCACCTCCACCTCCCAAAGGCACGGGATTACAGGCTGAGCCACCGAGGCCGGCTTATCTGATACTTTTATTTTTTATCCTTTAACAGTATCTACTATCCTGAAGGTTTTTCATTTGTAGATTCTATTTCAGATATGATTCTTATTTAGTAACTTACAATACAAATTTAAAAAGATGTTTGTGGGTGAAAGGTTGTTTTTTTTTTTTTTTTCAGTTGGAGTCTCACTCTGTCGCCCAGACTGGAGTGTAGTGGCCGCTTCCGGCCACCGCAGCCTCGACCTGCTGGGCTCCAGCGATCCTTCCGCCTCAGCCTTCTGAGTAGCCGGAATTACAGGCGTGCGCTACCACGCCTGGCTGATTTTTTTGATTTATTGTATTGATGAGGTCTCGCCTGCCCAGGCGGGTCTTGAACCTGCGGGCTCAGGCAGTCTACTCACCTCAGCCTCCCAAAGGCGCGGGATTACAGGCTGAGCCACCGAGCCCGGCTGGGTGAAAGGTTTTAATGGGTAAAAGACATTGAAATATAATGACTACTATATATACATACCTTGGTTATGTATTGCTATTCACACTTTACCTTCTATCTTTAGATCAACTCTTAACATTTGGCATCTTATACTTAATAAACAGAATGGGCAAGGGATTAAGGAAAATGTATTTATCTCAAATGTGGTAGAATGAAATTATAATTTTACTGTGAATCAAAATACAAGAATCCTTATACTCATTGCAGTTTCCAATTCTTCGTTTAATGTAGTATCAATTTAAGTTGAAATAAAGAAACACATTTTTGTAATGTGCTGGACATCATATTAGATGTTTTTGTAGCTACTCCCTCATTTAACTGGTAAAATTGCAAGGTAGGAATTATTAGTCTCATTTTTCAAATGTTTAAAAAAGTCCCATACTGGATATTTTGATAGGTTAATTGACTTTCTTTTTTATTAGTTTTTTTCTTGTACTAGATTGACTTTCTTAATGATGGACTTTCAAATGGGGTACCTGGAAGTGAATTCACTCATCGAATCTATCTCAAGCCAAAGACTTTAATTGAATTAGTTAAATTGCATTGTTTGTTTATGGTATCTTATCATACAAACATTTAAAAACTGGCTTTTGTATATTGCCTAGAAAAGTCTTCCTCATTTTATTATTTTTTTTTCTGGGATTTTATGGTAACTTTTAGTTTCCTTTTTCTTTTCTTTTTCTTTTTTAGGTACAAGGTCTTGCTCTGCCACCCAGGTTTGAGTGCAGTGGCTTCATCATTGCTCACTGTAAACTCTTTTTCCTGGGTTCAAGTGATCCTACAGCCTCTGGAATAGCTAAGCCGGTACTACAGTTGTGTGTCACCACACCTGGCTAATTAAAAATTTATTTTTTTTTTTGTAGAGATGGTGTCTTGCTGTGTTGTCCAGGCTGGCCTCTAATTTCTGTCCTCAAGCAATCCTTCTACCTTGGCCTATCAGAGTGCTTGGATTACAGGTGTGAGCCACTATACCCAGCTGTAATTTTTAGTTTCATGAAATGCAGTTGGAACTTAGTTTTGATTGTGGAGATAATTTAATTTTATTTTTTTCCAAATGAAAGTCACTTGTCCTAACACCTCTGATTGGAAAATATTCATCCTTTCCCCAGTGATTTAAAATGCTACACACATACCTACACATATCTTTTTGTGATCTCTGGAGTAAATACCCCCCCTTTTTAAAAAAAGAAATGTATTGGCTATTAAATATTTTAGTCTTTACAGTAGTTTCTTCAATTTCAGAAGAAGATATGCTTTCCTGCGTATTTTGGCTTTATTTAAAACTTAAAAAATTTCAGTGATCCAACTTTATACTGTTTATAAGAGACATAATTTAGGCTGGGTGCCAATGGCTCATGCCTATAAACCCAGCACTTTAAAAGGCCGAGGTAAGATGATTGCCTGAGCCCACAGATTCAAGACCAACCAGGGCAACTTGGCAGGATCTCATCTCTGCAATAAAAAAGCATGGTAGCGCTTGCCTGTAGTTCCAGCTACTTGGAAGACTGAGGCAGAAGGATCACCTGAGCCCAGCATGTTGAGGCTATGGTGGCCGTGAGCATGCCACTACACTCCAGCCTGGGCACCAGAGTGAGAGACTTCAACTTAAAAAAAAAAAAAGATATACTTTAGATTCAAAGACACAAATAAGTTGAAAATAAAAGATAAACCATGCAAATAGTACCCAAACGAAAATTGGTATAGCTATGCTAATATCAGATAAAATAGACTTTAAGACAAAAATTACTAGAGACAAATATAGTGATAAAAGGGTCAATGCATAAGGAAGACATAATGATTATAAATATATATTCACCTAGCACTGCGCCAAAATGCATGAAACAAACTGACGGTGAAGACAGAAATAGACAATTCAATAGTCAGAGTTGGAGACATAAATACTGTACTTTGAATAATGTGTAGTACAACTCAGCAGATGTTCAATAAGGAGACAGAAGATGTGAACGACATTGTAAACTAACAAGACTTAATAGTCATCTGTAGATTACATCACAAAACTATAGCAGAATTCACATTCTACTCAAGTATACATGAAATATTTTCTGGCATAGATTATATGTTAGGACATCAAACAAGTCTCAATAAATTTAAAAGAACTGAAATAATACAAAATATTTTCTGACCACAATGGAATGAAATTAAAAATCAATAATAAGGAAATTGGAAAAATTCACAAATGTATAGAAATTAAGCAGTGAACTTCTAAATAAACAGTGAATCAAAGAAGAAATCACAAGGGAAATTAGGAGATGCTTTCAGACAAATGAAAACAAAAATACAACATGCCAAACTTATGGGGTGCTGCTGAAGCACTGTTAGAAAGCCGTTTATACCATAAACACCAATATTGAAAAAAGAAAACTATCTCAAATTGGTAACATAACTTTTCACCTTAAGAAACTAGAAAAAAGGAAACTTAATCTCAAGGCAGCAAAAGAGAAGAAATTAAAAACAACAATGAGACTGGGCTTGGTGGCTCAGCCTATATTCCCAGCACTTTGGGAGGCTGAGGCAAGTGGATTGTCTGAGCCCACAGGTTCGAGACCAGCCTGGGCAGCTTGGTGAGACCTTGTCTCTACAATAAATCAAAAACTAGCTGGGCATAGTAGCGTGCACCTGTAGTTCCAGCTACTTGGAAGGCTGAGGTGGAAGGATTGCAGGAGTTCAGCAGGTCGACGCTAGGGTGGCCGTGAGCATGCGTGCCACTGCACTCCAGCCTGGGCGAAGGAGTGAGACTCCAACTCAAAAACAAAAGCGAAAACAAAAACAAAAAACAATGAAAGCAGAAGTGAAACTAGATAATAGAACAATAGAGAATCAATGAAACTAAAAGTTACTTTTTGAAAAGATCAACAAAAATGACAAACCTTCAGCTAGACTTACAAAGATAAAAAAAGGGAGAAGACTCAAATTACTAAATTCAGGAGCGAAAGAGGACACATCACTATCAATTTACAGAATTATTAGGATTATAAGGGAATTTACTGATAATCCTGTGGCTGCAACTTAGGTGAAATGAATATATTTCTAGAAAGACACATTGACTCAAGAAGAAATAGAGAATTTGAATAGATCTATAAAAAAATTGATAATCAGAAAGCTTCCCTCAAGGTGTGATGACTATGCCTATAATCTCAGCACTTTGGGAAACTGAGGCAGAAGGACTGCCTGAACTCAGGAATTTGAGACCAGTGTAGGCAAAATAGTGAGACCTCATTATAACAACAACAAAAATTAGCCAGGTGTGGTAATGTGCACCTCTAGTCCTAGCTACTTGGGAGACCAACATGGAAGGATCTTCTGAGCCCAAGAGTTGAAGGCTACAGTGATTGTGCCACTGCACCCCAGCCTGGGTAACAGAGTGACATCCCTGACTCTAAAAAAAAAAAAAAAGCTTCCTAAAAAAGAAATGCCAAGGCCAAGACACTGGTGAATTCTACCAAATATTCAAAGATGAATTCACACTTTATTTCACACTCCTAAGAAATAAAAAGGGGTGGGCTATCACTTTCCAAATTATTCACATTTCAAACCATTAGTCCATTATTACTTTGCTAGACAATATTTTGCAAGAAGACTATAGATCAATCTTCCTTATGAGTACAAATATGAAAATCTTCAGCAAAATACTAGCAGATTAAATATAGCAGCATATAAAAAAGGATTGTACACCATGACTAAGTCAGATTTATCCCAAGAATGCAAAGTGGGTTTAACATACAAAAATCCATCAATGTAATATACTATAATAGAGTAAAGGTCAGAAACAACATATAATCATTTCAAAAGATGCAGAAAAAGCATTTGACAAAATTCAGCACTCTTTCATGATAAAGATACTCACTAAACTAGGGATAGGGAACTTCTTCAACCTGATAAAGGATAAAATATCTTTATCTGACATCATACTTAATGGTGGAAGACTAAAAGCTTTTGCCTGAAAATCATTCTCCTAAGGAAGAAAAAGCTTCCTGTCATCACTTCTATTCAACATTGTAGTGGAGGATATAACTGTAGCAATTAGGCAAGAAAAAGAAATTAAAGGCATCCATATGGGAAAAGAAGTAGTAAAACGATGTTTTTTTAGTATCTTGTACAGTCGGCCCTCTCTATCCATAGGTTCTGTTTCTGAAAGTCAACTAATTGTGGATTGAAAATATTTGAGAAAAAACAGTAGAAGAGAGAAATGTAACAAAAAATAATGCACATAAAAATATAGTATGACAACTATTTGCATAGCATTTACTTTGCATTATATATTATGAATAATCTAGGGATGATTTAAAGCATACAGGAAGATGTGTGTAGGTTATGTGTGAATACTATGCCATTTTATTATTTATTTTTATAGGTATCTTTTTAAATGTTTTTATTTCAGTAGCTTTTGGGGTCCATGATTGTATTGTATAGCAGCAAAGAAATCTGGACTTGAAGTGTCCCCATTACTCCTGCCTGTGCACGTTGTACCTCATTGGTGATTTTTTTTGTCCCTCTACTTTCCATCCCACCTCCCCACTTCTGAGTCTCCAATTTCCATTACACCATTCTCTATGTCTTTGCAGATCCTTAGTTTAGCTCCCACTTATAAGTGAGAACATGTAGTGTTTGGTTTTCTGTTCCTGTGTTAGTTCACTTAGGATAATGTTCTCCAGTTCCATCCAAATTGCTGCAAAAGACATTATGTCATTCTTTTTGATGACTGAACAGTATTCCATAGTGTGTACGTCTTTACCACATTTTATCTGCTGTTCAGTTGATGGGCATTTAGGTTGATTCTACATCTTTGCAATTGTGAATTGTGCTGTGATGAATATGTGAGTGCAGGTGTCTTTTTTGTTTAACAACCTGTGTTCCTTATGGTAGATACCTAGTGGGATTGCTGGATCAAATGGTAGATCTATTTTCAGTTCTTTGAGAAAGCTCCAATTTTCATAGAGGCCATTATACTAATTTACACCTCCACTAATAGTATGTAAGCATTCCCTTTTCACCACATCCATGCCAGTATTGTTTTTTGAGTCTTTAGTTAGGGCCATTCTGACTAGTGTAAAGTGGTATCTCATTTTGGTTTTAATTTGCATTTTTCTGTGATTAGTGATGTTGAGCATTTTTTTCATATATTTGTTGGGCATTTGTATATCTTCTTTTGAGAGGTTTCTGCTCATGTCATTTGTCTGCTTTTTTCTTTATGATTTGTTTGAGTTTTTTGTAGATTCTCGATATTAGTCCTTTGTCAGAGGTATAGTTTGCGAATATCTTCTCCCATTCTGTAGGTTGACTGTTTGCTCTGTTGATTATTTCTTTTGCTGTACAGAAGCTTTTTAGTTTGATTAAATCCCACTTATTTATGTTTTTGTTGTACTTGCTTTTGGGGTTTTAACCATAAATTCTTTGCCTAGACCAGTGTCCAAAAAGAGTTTTCCTAGGTTTTCTTCTAGGATTTTTATGGTTTCAGATCTGACATTTAAGTCTTTAATCCATCTTGAGTTAATTTTTGTATATAGTGAGAGATAGGGATCAAGTTTCATTTTTCTGCATGTAACTATCCAATTTTCTGAGCACCATTTTTTGAGTAGGGTGTCCCTTTCCCCAGTGTACATTTTGGTCTGTTTTGTCAAAGATCAATTAGTTGTAGGTATTTGGGCTTATTTCTAGATTCTCTGTTCTGTTCTATTGGTACATGAGTTTTCTCTTGTATAATTACCATGATGTTTTGGTTACTACAGCCTTGTAGTATTATTAGAAGTTAGGTAATGTGATGTTTCCAGCTTTGTTGTTTTTGCTCTGGATTGCTTGGGCTATTCTGGCTCCTTTTTGGTTCCATATGAATTTAGGATTTTTTCAAATTCTGTGAAAAATGATGTTGGTAGTTTGAAAAGGCTGCGTTGACTCTGTAGATTACTTTGGGAAATATGGTCATTTTAATGAGTTGTGGAGTGCGATACCTGTCCCACTCCTCTCTGGGTTCCAAGGAAACTCTTTATTTTGGTTTACTCTGTAGGAGAAACATACTCTAGCCTATGCCATTTTATATATGGACTTGAGAATTCATGGATTTTGGTATGGGGTAGTCCTGGAACCAATGCCCTGTGGATACCAAGAGTCGATGACTATATATAGAAAATTCGAGTGAGCCACAAAAATCAGTTAAAACTAGTAAGCTCAGCAAGGCTGCAGGATATAAGATCAGCATATAAAGATTAATTTGTAATCCCAGATTAATTTGTAATCCCAGCACTTTGGGAGGTCAAGGCGGGAGGATTGTTTGAACTCAGGAGTTCAAGATCAGCCTAGGCAACATAGTGAGACCTTGTCTCTCTCAAAAAAATAAAAAAACTAGACCAGGTGTGGTGGCTCATGCCTGTAATTTCAGCACTTTGGGAGGCTAATGTGGGTGAATTGCTTGAGCCCAGGAGTTTGAGACCAGCCTGGGCAACGTAGTGAAACCTCGTCTCTACAAAAAAATTAATAATGTCAAATACAGTTAGCCAGGTGTGGTGATGCACACCTGTAGTCCTAGTTACTCAAGATGCTGAGGTAGAAGGATTGTCTGATCCCTGGAGGTCGAGGCTACATGAGCTGTGATTGTTATGATCATGCCACTGCACTGTAGCCTGGGTAGCACAGTGAGATTCTGACAATAATAATAATAATAATAAAATAAAAACTAGTTGAGTGTGGTGGTGTGCACCTTTAGTACCAGCTACTTGGGAGGCTGAAGTGGAAGGATTGCCTGAGCCTTGGAGGTCAAGGGTGTGGTGAGCTGTGATCATGCCACTGAACTCCAGCCTGGTCAACAGAGTGAAACCCCAATTAAATAGTTATTTGTTTTTCCATACACTAGCAAGGAAAGCCAATCTCTTTACAGTGATATCAAAAGTAATAAAATACTTAGAAATAACTATAAAAAAAGTGCAAGACTGTACACTGAAAACTACATAAAATTATTGAAAGAAATTAGAAACTTAAATCAATGGAAATACATCCCATGTTTAGGGATCAGATGGCTTAATATTATTAAAATGACAATACTCCCCATGTTGATATATAGAAACACAATTCCTATCAAAATTCTAATAGGTTTCTTTGAAGAAATTGGCAAGCCGATCCTAAAATTCATGTGGAAATGCAAGTGACCCAGAATAGCCAAAACAATCTTGAAAAATAGCAGAGTTAGAGGGTTTTCTTTCCCGTTTATTTTTAAAAAAACATTTTCCCCCCTATGGTTTATAAAACTTTTTTTTAAGAGTCAGGGTCTTGCTATGCCACCCACGCAGAAGTGCATCGGTGTTATCATAGCTCACTGCAGTGTCAAACTCCTGACTCCTTTAAATGATCCTTCCACTTCATCCTCCCAAAATGCTGGGATATAGGCATGAGCCACTGTGCCTGGCCTCCAGTTTCAAAAATTAATACGAAATGATTGTAATGAAGACAGTGCAGTACTGATGTAAGAATAGACATATAGATCAAGGAAATACAATTGAGAGTCTAGAAGCAAATCCTTACATGTATGGTCAACCAGTTTTTGACAGGGGTGCCAAGACAATTCAATGAATGAAAAAATAGTAATTTCAATAGGTGGGGATGGAATGTCCACATGTACAAGTATTAGGTTAGAGCCCTACTTTATGCCATAGGCAAAATTAACTCAAAATAGACCATAGATCTAAACATAAGACCTAAAACTGTAAAACGCTTAGAAAAAAACATAAGATTAAATCTTTGCCAGGCGCAGTGGCTCATGCCTTTAATCCCAGCACTTTGGGAGGCTGAAATGAGAGGATTGCCTGAGCCCAGGGGTTCAAGACCAGTGTGGGCAACATGGTGAGACCTTGTTTCTACATTAAAAAAAAAAATTAGCTAGGTGTGGTGGCACACACCTGTAGTTCCAGCTGCTTGGAAGTCTGAAGTGAAAGAATCACCTGAACCAGCGTGCTGAGGCTGCAGTGTCCATGAGCATGCTGCTACACTCCAGCATGGACGACAGAGTGGGACTCAAACTCAAACTCAAAAAAAAAAAGATTAAATCTTTGTGACTTTGAATTAGGCAATAGTTTTTTTTTTTTTTTTAATTTTAAAGATACGGTAGCGGGGCTCGGTGGTTCAGTCTGTAATCTCAGCACTTTGGGAGACCAAGGCTAATAGATTGCCTGAGCCTGTGGGTTTGAGACCAGCCTGGGCAACTTGACGAGGTACAATTCAGGACTGTACAAAAGATGCAGGGTACAATTCAGGATTAGGTATACAAGTGGTCATCGTACAGGTAAAGTTTGGGCCTCCCGTTGGTCCCCACTTTGCCTGGTTTGAGATCAGGTACCCTTATTAATGTTGTGTCCCCTCCCCCACCGTGGCAGTATCTCCATACTGCCAATCCTTTTCTTATAGTATTGTGGAAAATGTTCAGGGACCGCTTATGAGTGAGAACATGTGATAGTCTGTTCTTTGTTTGTGTTATGGATCATGGCAGTAGTTTCCTAGATATGACTCAAAGTACTGGCAACAAAAGAAAAGATTAACAAATTGAATTTCAATAAAATTAAGAACTTTTGTGCTTCAAAGGACACATCGAGAACATTAAAAGACACCCACAAAATAGGTAAAAATATTTCAAATTATACCTGATAAGGGATGTATATACAGAGCATATAAAGCTCTACAGCTCTCTTAAAGGGCAAATAACCCCATTAAAAAATGGGCAAAGGATTTGAGTAAACATTTCTTCAAGAATATATACAAATATTGAATAAGCACTTGAAAATATACTCAGCATCACTAGCCAGTAATGCAAATAAATGCAAATAAAACCACGATGAGATACTGCTTCATGCCCACTGGTATGGCTATCATAGAAAAGATGCACAATAACCAGTGTTGGCAAGAATGTGGAGCTATTGGAATCCTCATACATTGCCCATGAGAATGTAAAATCATGCAGCCACTTTGGAAACCGTTTGGCAGTTTCTAAGAAGTTAAACATACAGTTGCCATATGTCCCAGTTGTTCCACTTCTAGATATATACCCAAGAGAATTGAAAATATATGCTCACAAAACTTTGCATGGGAATGTTCATAGGAACATTATTCCTAGTCAAAAGGAGAAACAACCCAATTATTTATGAATGGAGAAATAAAATATGGGTTATCTATACAGTGGCATATTATTCAACTATAAAATGGAATGAATGATACATGCTGCAGTATGGATGAATCTTGAAAACATTTTGGTAAATGAAGTAAGCCCAACACAAGGGCCACATATTATAGTTTTATTTATGCAAAATGTCCATAATAGGCAAATTTTATAGGGACAATGTAAATTAGTGATTTTTAGGGGTTGGAGGGAAGGGAAATGGGGAGTGATTGCTAATGAATATGGATTTTTTTTTATTGAGTGATGAAGATTTTCTGGAGTTAGATAGTGGTAGTGGTTGCAGGACCCTGAATGTACTAAAACCCATGTATACTTTCTTTTTTATTTCTTTTAAAGATGTGGGTGTACAATTAAGGATTAGGTATACAAGTACAGGTAAAGTTTGGGCCTCCCGTTGGTCCCTACTTTGCCTGGTTTGATATCAGGTACTCTTATTGATGTTATGTGCCCTCCCACCCCCCCCAACCCCATCCCACCCCATCCCACCTCAGCAGTTTCCGGCTATTGTCAATCCCTTTCTTATAGTATTATGGTAAATATTCAGGGTCCACTTATGAGTGAGAAAATGTGATACTCAGTTCTTTGTTTCTGTGATAGATCACTGGTATTATAGACTCTAAATCCATCCAAGTTGCTGCAAAGTCCATCATTTTGTCCTTCTTTGTGGCTAATATTCCATTATATGTATGGAATTTAAAAATCCAGTCCAGTTTCACTGGGCAGCACAGTTGGTTCCATGTTTTTGCTATTGTGAATAGTGCTGCAATAAACATGCATGTGCAGGTCTCTTTTTTGTACAGTGATTTGATTTCTTCTGGGTATATTCCCAGTAGGGGGATTGCTGGGATGTATGGAAGGACCAGGATCTACAAGGAACTCAGACATACTGAAAGGAAAAAACCAAACAACACCATTAAAAAGTGGGCAAGGCTGGGTGCGGTGGCTCAAGCCTGTAATCCCAGCACTTTGGGAGGCCAAGGCAAGAGGATTCGAGACCAGCCTTGGCTAATTGGTGAGACCTCATCTCTATAATATATCAAAAAATTAGCCATACGTGGTAGCGCGCTCCTGTAGTTCCAGCTACTTGGAAGGCTGAGGCGGAAGGATTGCCTGAGGCCAGCAGGTTGATGCTGGGATGGCCATGACCATGCCACTGTACTCCAGCCTGGGTGACAGAGACTAGACACTTCTCAAAAGAAGACATACAGACAGCCAACAGACATATGAATAAGTGTTCAGCCTCACGAATCATCAGAGAAATGCAAGTCAAAACTGCATTGGCATACCACCTAATCCCAGTAAGAATGGCCATCATTAATAAAACAAAAAACAGCAGATGCTGGCGAGGATGCAGAGAAAAGGGAATGCTTCTACACTGCTGGTGAGAATGCAAACTAGTTCAACCTCTGTGGAACACAGTGTGACGATTTCTATATTGTATATTTTTAATCGTGAATTTTATGTTGTGAATGATATCTCAATATAGCTGTTATTGAAAAAGATTTGAAGCATAGGACATTTACAATCAAATGCATTAAACAGAATAGAAAATATATATTGAGACTCCATATTTCTTTCACCTTGCCTTAACAGTTATCAATACATGACATATCTTTGAACCCTCCTCCCCCACCCGTATATAATTAATCAGTATTTACATATATATCTCTAAAATGATCAAAACTTTAAAAAATTATATAACCATATACCATTATCACATCAGAAAAAGGTAACAGTTCTTTAATGTTGTCAAACATCCATTAAATAAAGCTTTGTAGGTTAAGTAGGTTTCTTTTTTTTTAATCCTTTATCATATTAGAGGACTGTATCTGTTCCCTGTTAAATGAATTCCCTTTTCCATAATCTGTCTGAAGATCAGAAATCCCTGTAGATCATCTTGGAAGAAACAAATAATCAGACAGAGAACATGATTTGGCAGTCATTCATGGACCTTTTTGAACCTATTATTTTCATACCTTTTCATCTTCTTCTCTAACCTGAACTGGTTGCTTTCTTGGTCTTTTACACTTAAAACATTTCTATTTTGTTGTTATAAAAAATTTCAAATGGTTATAGAAAATTAACATTTCTTGCAAGACAGGTCTAGTGATGACAAATTCAATTTTTGTTTGTGTGAGAAAGCCTTCACATTTGAAGGATAATTCTGTAGGATATAGAATTCTCAGTTGGTGTTTTTTCTTTCAACACTTTAAATATTTCACTTTATTCTCTTTTTGCCTGCATGATTTCTGAGAAGTTGAATATAATTCTTATCTTTGCTCTTCCATAGTTAAGGTGTATTTGTTCTATGGCTTCCTTCAATATTTTTTCTTTTTTTTTGAGTTGGAGTCTCATTCTGTTGCCCAGGCTGGAGTGCAGTGGCACACTCAAACTGCTGGGCTCAGGCTTTCCTTCTGTAGCCTCAACCTGCTGGGCTTAGGCTATCCTTCTGCCTCAGCCTACCAAGTAGCTGGAACTATAGGCATGTACCACTATGCCCAACTAATTTTTTGATTTATTGTAGAGATGAGGTCTTACCAAGTTGCCCAGGCTGGTTTTGAACCCCTGAGCTCAGGCAATCCTCTTGCCTCAGCCTTCCAAAGTGCTGGGATTACAGGTTTGTGCCACCGCACCCGGCTTAATATTTTTCTTTAGCTTAAGATTTTCTGACGATTGAATATGATATGCTTAGGTGTGGGTTTTTTTCCCCCCGTTTATTCTGCTTGGTGTTCTCTGAGTTACTGGTGTCTGTGTATTGGTATCTGACATTAATTTGGGTGATATTCTCAATCTTTATTGCTTCAAATACTGCATGTTTCTTCTTTCTCTTTCATCTTCTTCTGCTATTCTAATTATGCATATTTTATACCTTTGTATTTGTTCCTCAGTTCTTGAATATTCTGTTCTGTTTTTTAAGTCTTGATTTGAGTCAGGATCTCATTCTGCTGCCCAGGCTGGACTGTAGTGGCACGATCATGACTCACAACCTCAGCCTCCTGGGCTCAGGTGATCCTTTCACCTCAGCCTCCCAAGTAGCTAGTGCTAAGGTACGCACCACCATGTGTGACTAATTTTTTTTATTTTTTGTAGAGATGAGGTCTCACTGTGTTGCCCAGGCTGGTATCAAACTCCTGGGCTTAAACAATACTCCTGCCTTTTCCTTCCATTGCAGGCATGGGCCACCGTGCCTGGCTGTTTTCTTTGTCTTTGCTTTTCAGTTTTGAAAGTTTTTGTTTTCCTGTCCTCAAGCTCAGAGATAATTTCCTCAGCCATGTCTACTCATTCTCCTAATGAGCCTATCAAGAGTCTTCATTTGTTACAGTGTTTCTGATCTCAAACATTTACACACTTTATCCTTCTCTACTTGCATGTTGTCTACTTTTTTATTAAAGTGCTTAGCTTATGAATCATAGTTTTAAAATATTTCTGGTCTGGTAATTCCAACATTCCTGCTATATCTGACTGGTTCTGATGGTTGCCTGTCTCTTCACGTTGTTTTTTTGCATTTTAGTGCACCTTGTAATTTGTTTTTTTTTTGAAAGAGGAATATATTGTCTTGAGTCAAGGTAAATAGGCCTTTAGTAATGGTGCCATAAGTTGTGCTGAGGGGGAGGTGTTCTGTAGTCCTGTGATTAGGTTTCGGTGTTTTGGGGAAACTGTGCCTGGATTGTGAACTTCACTAGTGGTTCTCCTGTTTTCTTTTGTCCTCTAAGGTGGGACAGAATGGTTGGAGGGGGTTGGAGTCTTGTATTTACCTTTCCTTAGGTAGATTAGGCTCTGATAAGATTGTTTTTCCCTTGTTAAGAAAAAAGAATGCTTTGGTGTATTTCAAAAATTGTTATTTTTGCCTTTCCATTACCCGGAAGCACAAGGGAATTTTCTTCCCAATCACTGTGAAGAACTGGTAGAACTTCTAGAAGTAAAACTCACGAAACTGTGAGCACTGCCCCTGCTCCAGTCCTTGGTCATAAACTCCCTGAAGTTTTAAAGGCTCTGACTTGTACAGACACTGCCTTCAACAATTTGTCGATTACAGTTTGTTTTCCTGCTCTGGCACTGGTTCCTGGGGGAAGTTTCTCCTTATTGGTTTCTGCTCTAATAAATTATGATTTTCTGTATTCACATGTCTGTCGCTCTACTTTTTGGGGCAGTGGTTTGCCCTGTGATCTCACTTCTCTGATGGATCTAAGAGTTGTTGATTTTTCTGTTTGTTCAGCTTTTTACTTTTTAGGATGGAATGGTAATTTCTAAGCTCCTTTACATGCTGGACCAGAAATTGGAAGTGTACCAGTGAATTTAGTTTTTAATTTCTTTTAAAAATTCTCAGTGACCATTTAAATTTTTTCTTTGTGAGGTATATGTTCAAATTTTTTGCCCATTAAAAGTATTGTGTTGTCTTTTTAAAATTTTCTCACTCTGATGCCCAGGCTGGAGTACAGTGGCATGATCATGGCTTACCGTAACCTCAAATTCCTGGGCTCCAGTGATCCTCCTGCCTCAGCCTTCCAAGTAGCTGGGACTACAGGTGCATGCTACCACATCTGGCTAATTTTTGAATTTTTGTAGAAACAGGATCTCACTATGTTGCCTAGGTTGGTCTCGAACTCAAGGGATCAAGCAGTCCTCCCAAGGTGCGGGGATTATAGGCATGAGCCATTGCATCTGTCCTTCTCTTTCATTTGGTATGGCAATTCCTTCTGTCTTTCCTATATTGGATTTGGTTTGTCTTGAAACTCATGTTGTTGTCTTTTCTGTTCTTTTTCTTTTTGAGACTATATATCTGGAAATATTGAAACCATTTTCTCTTAGTATTTGAAGGGACTTGCCCCATTGTCTTCTGGTTTTCAGTGTTGATATATGGTGCTGCTTTGATATCCTGATTCATTTTTTTGTCCTTAAAGGTTTTTTACATTCTGTCTTTATTTCTGGATTCCTGAAATTTCATGATGATATGCCTTCATTATTATCTTTTTTATTCATTATCTTGGACACCTTTCTATCAATTTAAAAAATGAATGTCTTTTAGTTTTGGGAAATCTAGTATTATTTCTTTGATGATTTCTTCCCCTTTTTTTCTGTTACTTTTTACTGGAATTTTGAGTTTTAAAAATGAATCCTCTAATTTTCTCTTTCCTATTTTACTATCTCTTGGCCTTTAAAAATTATTATAGCTTTTTTTTTTTCTTTTTTTAAAGAGATGAGGTCTTGCTGTCTTTTGGAAAAAATTGTAGCTGGTCTAGATGATGCTATCCTCCTCCAAAGAGGAAGATCTTCCTTTGTTAGTTTGATAGAGTAGCAGATTATCATCTTAGTCTAGTCGAAGAATGAGATTTATTGCAATCATGTGCTGCATAACAATATTTTGACATTTTGATCATTGAGGGACTGCACATATGACTGTGGTCTGTGTTTTTACTGTAGCTTTATTATGTTTAGATACAAAATACCATTGTGTTACAGTTGCCTACAGTGGTATTCAGTACAGTAATACACTGTACAGGTTTGTATCCTAGGAACTATAGACTATACCATTTACCCTAGGTGTGTAGTAGCCTATACCATCTGGGTTTGTGTAAGTATACTCTGTGATGTCTGTACAAAGATGAAATCACTTAATGAGGCATTTCTCAGAAATTACCCCCTTTGTTAAATGATTCATGACTGTAGTTGCCTATTATTACAAATTACTCCATTAGTAGCCTAAAACAACACAAATTATCTTATAGTTTTGAAGGTTAGAGTTTCGATGAAAATCTCACTGGGTTAAAATAAAGTTCCCTTATTTTTATGTTTTGCCTTTTCTAGTTTTGAAGGGCTGCGCACATTCCTTGGCTCATGGTCCCCTTCTATCTTAAAAGCTAGCAGTGGTTGTGACACTCCTTCTATTTCTCTCTCTTACTGATAAGGACCCTTGTGGTAACATTGGGCCCACCTAGATAATTTTAGGATAATCTCCTAATCTCAGAGTCAGTTGATAGCAACCTTAATTCCAACTGCTGCCTTAATTCCCTTTCCCATGTAACCTAAGACAGTCATAGGTTTAAGGGGATTAGGATGTTGACATCCTTGGGAGGAGGCATTATTTTGTATACCAGAGTTCATGCTCTGACTCCCAAAGATTCACCTCTGTCCCACATGCAAAATATATTCACCCCACCCCAGCACCTGCAGAGGTCTCAAGTCACACTGGGTTGTAGTTTTAAAGATCTAATATATGTTCATTAGTTTACATATTACCTTCTTATAGTGCAAATTTTTGGTAGCTTTGCTATTTTCATTTAATAGTATATTATACATTTTCAATATTGCTAGGAAAGTTTTATGACAAAAGCATGTTTGCATGTATGTTTTATCAAGATGTTATGGCATATCTCTGCTTTGTCTTATTTGGGCATGTTAATACCCTGCTTTTCTAGATTATTGATAATTTGATAACTAACAGTCTTATGATACTAACTTTTTTTTAAATTAATCAATATTTTTTATTATGGTTTTGTGGGGTACAGTTAAGGGTTAGGTGTACAATTACGTTTCATTCAGGCACCCTGTTGATAAGAGGTATTTTCCCATCCCCAGACAGATATTTGCTACTGTTAATCCCATCCCCCCCATAGTTTCCCAGTACCGTCAGTCATTTTCTTATAGTATTACCTTGGATGTTCAAGGTCCATTATATGAGTAGAACATGTGATACTCGGATCTTTGTTTCTGTGAGAGGTTACTCAGTATTATAGACTCTAGTTCCATCCAGGTTGCTGCGAAATTCATGGTTTTGTTCTTTTTTATGGCTGTGTAGTATTCCATCGTGTATATGTACCACATTTTTTTAATCCAGTCCTCTTTTGATGGGCAGCATGGTTGTTTCCAGGTTCTTGCTATTGTGAACAATGCTGCGATAAACATACGTGTGCAGGTATGTTTTTTATAGAGTGATTTGAGTTCTTCAGGGTATATTGCCAGTAGGGGGATTGCGGGATCATATGGAAGGTCGATTTTTAGAGCTTTTAGGAATTGCCACACTGCTTTCCACAGAGGTAGCACTAGTTTACACTCCCACCAACAGTGATACTAACTTTTTTGAAGAATGTAGACTAATTGTCTTATAGAATGTCCCAAATTTTGAATTTGTCTGATTGTTTCCTCAGGGCAGATTCAGTGTAAACATTTTTGGCAAGGATACTCATAGGTGGTGATGTATTTTATCATCTCTGTCAGGAGGCTTATGAGATTTGCTTGTCTGTCTGTTTGTGGTCACTTTGGGTTGAAAGTGAATGGGGGAGGTGGGATTGGTGGGAACAGCCCAGAGAGGCTTATAGGCCCTGAAGTAGGAATAAGTTTGAGATAAGATCAGAGACAAGTCATATTAGGCATCAGAACTCATCCATAGTAAGGTCTTTGAATGTTATCATTAGTGCAATAAGAGGTGATTAGGAAGTTTTTAGTGAGGTTTATGTTTTAAAAAATATTTTAACTACTGTTTAGAAAATGGATTTTAAGGGAGAAGAGTGGATGCAGAGAGACCAGATATGAGACCATTACAGGAAACTAGTTACCAGAGGCTAGGTCAGGCAAGAGATTACCTGGGAGATAGTCGAGAAAATTTTTGTGGTAGAATCAACAAGAGTTGCTATTGAATTATTTATAGGGAGTGAGAAGAATAAAAATATGATGTTTTTGGCTTTAGCAACTGGGTGGATGGAAGTACTATTTGCTGCTAAGAGGGGGACAAGGGAAGAACAGATTATTGGGAAAAAATTCAGGATTCTATTTTTTACATGTTAAGTTTGAGATATATATATTAGACACCCAAGTGGAGCTAAGTAGAATTGTCACTTCTGTGTAGCCTTTTGTAATTTACCTCACAAACAGATATGATCCCATCCTATACTTCTTTTTAGATTGTAAATTCTTTGCTGTAGAGACTATCAGTGTCTTCGTATTCCTTTACTCTTCAGCACAATTTCTAGCACACAATAGATAGCCTACAGGCTTTCACTGCCCAAAACTACTTTCTTAAAATAGTCATTTTCACATAAGTACTACAATTTTTATATTAGAATTTTTTTTCTGTTATTGTATGATTGATGAATTGGAAAACTGTAAAGAGTATATGATGGCTGTTAGATCTTACTTAAATTTTCTTTTATAGTATCGTAATTCAATCAAACCAGAATCTTTAGGTCCTCTTGGGTAGTTGTTTTAATTCTTGAGAGACTGTTTCTAAGCTCTATCTGTTTCCAAGCTGCCAGTATATTTATATATGGGGTTTCTAAGGAAATATATTTAATTTTACAAACATTTTGACAACTGCACTGTTCAGATGGTTAATGCTTATTGCAGTTGTATAGAAAAAAAAGCTTCTCATATCCTGTTACCTTGATAAACTCTTAAAAATTTTTTAGTTGACTGTCAACCTGGAAAATTAAGATAGTCTTTTTCTGTTGTTCCTGAACCACCTGAATCAGAATGAGGTATTTGAAAAAAAAATGTGACTGAGGCTCCTTGAGGGATTTTAAAATAGTTACTCCTAAAATGCTTTTAGCAGTACTAAAATCATTGGAATAAGTGTGTTTTTCTAAGGTGACCTTTGAAGTACACACCAGTTTGGAGATCTGTAATCCTAAAAAAATCAGTGTTTGCTTTAAATCATTTTTGATTATCTATTGTTGTTTAACAAACCATCCTAACATTTATTAACTTAACCATTTTATTTTGTCTATGTTTCGTGGAACAGGAGTTTGGAAAGAACTTGGCTAGAGGTTCATCTCTGATCCATCTGTAACTGATCCATAACCTCAACTTGGGTGACTGAGGCTGGAAGATCCACTTCCAGCATGGCTTCTTCATTCACATGTCTGACAACCGGGCACTCTTTGGTGTCTTTGTCTGCTCGTCACATGGCATCTCATTCAGGGCCTTTCCGTGTTCTGACAGCATGGTAATGTTAGGGTAGTTGCACCTATATAGCAGCTGAGAGACAGGAAGTTGAAGGCTGTGCCTATAATGCCACAGTTTCAGTTTTCTCATATTCTGTTAGAATAGTCTTCCAGATTCTGAGGGGGTAGAGAAATAGACTCCACATCTTAAATGGGGAGTGTCAGGGTCATGTTGCAGATGACCATGTGTGGCCATTTTTGGAAAATACAATCTGCTACACATTATGTCCAAAAGTGTCTTGGAAATCATGATGAGAAAAATTATTAAGATTCAATAAGACTGCATATTTAAAACTAAAACCAAAGCAAGCTATTTTTGTGTATCAAATTGACAATTTTAGACTGAGTGTGATGGCTCAAACTTGTAATCTCAGCACTTTGGGAGGCAGAGGTGGGAGGAGTGCTTGAGGTCAGGAGTTCAGGACCAGCCTGGGCAACATAGCAAGAACCTCCTGTCTATATAAAAAAAGAGACAGAGAAAGAGAATTAGCCAGACATGATGACGCATGCCTCTATGTGGTTTTAGCTACTTAGGAGGTTGAGGAGGGAGGATCTCTTGAACCCAGGAGTTCAAGGTTACAGTGAGCTATGATTGTGCTGCTATGCTTCAGTCTGGGCAATAAAATGAGACCCAGTGTCTGAAAAAGTGCTGATGATTTTGAAGAGTTCCTAGTGCTGAGAAAGATATAGGGAAACAGTCTTCATACTGTTGGAAAGAATTTGGTTTGTCAGGGCTTTTTTAAAGGTCAAAGTAATAAAATATCCCAGGATTTTATTGATTGATTGATTGAGATGGAGTCTTGCTATATTATCCAGGCTGCAGTGTGGTGACTGTTCACAGATGCGATCATAGTTCTTGGTGGCCTCAAACTCCTGGACTCTAGAGCCCCTCCTGTGTCAGCCTCCCAAGTAGCTAGGACAAAAGGCATATACAGCCAACAAGAAATACCTTTTTTGTGTGTGGTTTTATAACTTTATTTGATGTACTTGACAATCAGCGATTAGTTCTCATCCATATTGACTGATTGTAGATTTTTTGAAGTGGTAACAGGTACATAGGTGACCAAAGTGTAAAGCTTGTTTGGGAAGTCTTCATCCTCATTATGTTTTCTGGACAGCTACATGGGACTTTCCTTATTCCTTTGGCCCAGACAGTCTTGTTGAGACTGGTGTCGATGCGTACTTCTGGAGTTCCCATCTCCTTCATGGCAAATTTTTGAATTTTTTTGGGTACCCGAGCGGCACACTTGAAACCCACTCCATGGAAGCATTTGTGAATGTTGATGGTGTATTCTTGGGTCACCCTCGTTGATGGTAGAACGGCGACTGTTCTTGCCATCCTTCTGTGCAGGCACCATACTGCCGGGCCCAAGTTGGAAAGGTGAAATGCATATATTGATTCATCATTTTTACATCTAGATATATCTTTTGAGGAATAATAGGACAAACGTGCAAAGTTATATGCACAAGAATACTTATTAGAGCATAGGAAAAGTGCAAAATAATGTATATTGGCTAAGTAGAATACTGTTTAGTTATTAAAACATGATGATAGCTAATGTGTGTAAAGTGCTTAATGTATACTAGATCTTTTTTTTTTTAAATTAGGGTTTTGCTCTGTCACCCAGGCTGGAGTGCAGTGGCACCATCATGGTTCACTGTAGCATTGAACTCCTGGCCTCAGGTAATCCTCCCATCTCAGCCTCCTGAGTAGCTGGACTACAGGTGTGCGCTATCACACCCAGCTAGTTAAAAAAAATTTTTTTTGTAGAGATAGAGTCTCACTATGCTGTTCAGGCTGGTTTCAAACTCCTTGATTCAAGTGGTCCTCCTGCCTCGGCCTTCTAAGTGCTAGAATTGTAGGTGTGAGCCACTGTGCCCAGCCACAAGGAACATTCTCAGTACTTTATATATATTAGGTCATGTATTTCTCACAACCCTGTGAGGTATATACTATTATTACACCCATTTTGGGATGAGGAAACTAGTGCACAAGGAGACACACAACTAGTTAAGTGGTGAGGGAGGGACTTGAACTCTGTCAACATGGCCCTGAATCTTGAACTATCTTAAGGATCTAAGCCAGGAGTTGACAGACTGTGGCCTGCATGATTCATGAGTGTGCAACTTGTGGAGCTGCACAGGAACCCACTCTGAGAAGGGCCCTGTACTTAGTTTAATGCTCTGCTGTCACTATTTTGAAATTCTTAATATTTTTTAAACAAGAGACTCCACTTTTTTCCCCACTGGTCCTTGCAAAGTATGTCTTCATTTTTACTTGTGAGCTAGGTTTTTACATTACTAAAAGTTAAAAAAACAAGCAAGTAATTTCATGGCACATGAGAATTATATCAAATTTCAGTGTCCACAAAGTTTTATTGGAACACAGTCATGCTTATTAATTTACATATTGTCTGTGGCTGCTTTTTTGCTACAATAGCAGAGTTGAGTAGTTGGAACGGGAACCTGCATTTACTATCTGGTCTACAGAAAGTTTGCTAACTCTTTCTCTAAACCACTGTACTCTTCTGCCTTTCAGTTTATATGAATGATGTCCATGATATAAGAGAAAGAAAATATAGGTTATAGAATATAATTAGGATGTGTAATATGACACTGCATCTGTCAAAAGGGATAATGTATTAAAAAGTCTGGGCCAGGCATGGTGGTGCATGCCTGTAATCTCAGCACTCTGGGAGGCTGAGGTGAAAGATTAGCCTGAGTGCAGGAGTTTGAAACCAGCCTGGGCAACATGGTGAGACCTTATGTCTATAATCAGTAAACAATTAGCTGGGCATGGTGGTGCACACCTATAGTCCCAGTTACTTGGAAGGCTGAGGTGGGAGGATCACCTGAGCTCAGCAGGTTGAGGCTGTGGTAGCTATGATCATACCACTGCACTCCAGCCTAGGTGATGGAGTGAGACTCTGACCAAAAAAAAAAAAAAAAAGTCTGGAAAGACTGTTAACATATTTTATTTCTGGGAATTGAGAGAATGCTTTTGGACCATTATTTTAAAGTTTTGTTTAGAACAGTCCATGCTATCAGTAAAGAAAGCCAACATATTAGTGAATTTCTGCCCCTTTTTCTCCCCACAGCTTTTTATTTTAAAGATGTTCAGATTTAGGACAGAGTTGAAAGGATTGTACAAGTAATACCTATCTAGCTCTTATCTGGATTTACCAGTTGTTTCTATTTTGGCACATTTGCTCTATCTATCTTATACACATGTCTACAGAGGTATATACACATGTACTTTTTTTCTGAATCATTTGAAAGTTTAATATCCATCTCCTAATAATAAGGACATTCTTCTACATATTTACATTTATAACACTAATAGTAATGATATGTTCCTAGTTGTGCTAATTATGCCTTTTTTTTTTTTTTTTGAGTTGGAGTCTCACTCTGTTTCCCAGGCAGGAGTGCAGTGGCATGTTCATGGCCACCGCAGCATTGATCTGCTGGTCTCCGGCGATCCTTCCGCCTCAGCCTTCCGAGTAGTCGGAACTACAGGCATGCGCTACTATGCCCGGCTAATTTTTGATTTATTGTAGAGACGTGATCTCGCCAAGTTGCCCGGGCTAGTCTTGAAGACTGTTAACATATTTTATTATGTTAACAGGTCTCAGGCAATCATCTCACCTTGGCCTTCCAAAGTGCTGGGATTACAGGCTGAGCCACTGAGCCTGGTTCAATTATGTCTTTTATAGGTAGTTTTAAAAATTTTGATTCATTATTCAGGCAAGGGTTATTCAGTGGGCTGCTTTTTTATTACTTTTAGGCAGCTGTACATTCTTGATTCTTTTAACCCATTATCTTTCATTGTGGTGATTTTAAAATTAAGAAAAGTTTGGGCCAGATGCAGTAAGTGGCTCACACCTGTAATCCCAGCACTTTGAGAAGCTGATTCAGGAGAGCCAAGTGTTAGAGACAAGCATGGATGACAGAGTGAGACCCTGTCTCTATAAAAATATTTAAAAATACATAAATTAAGCTTGGAGAGATCTAAGTCGTATCTGAGGCTCTGATTTAAGTAAAGGGCAAATCATGCAAGATATTGTATGTCATTTTAAGGATTTTGGGAGACCATCATAGAAAACATAATGTGTGGGAAGCTCTTTGAGAGAAGTGACATGTTCAGGTTTGCATAGTATGTATATAATTTACTTTTCAGGCAAAATATTTTAGTGCATCACGATTTGGAACAAAAAGTTACAGTCTTGAACAAAACTAAAAAATATATTCAGAGATGATAGGGAAAGTCAGTCATGAAATGGGTATGTGATATTAAGGAATTTTTGTTATTATTACACATGATAATGATAAATAAGTTCTGTTTAAAAATCCTTTTCTGTTAAAGATGAGTAAAGTAATATAGCATATGGGCTTTGTTTTAAAGTACATTAGCAAAAAAAGGTCAGGACTATATGAAACAAGAATGGCAACATTTTGCTAATCAGTGAACTTATATGGGTATATGAAAGTGCATTATACACTTCTCTGTTTTTGTGTCTGATTCATTTTCTAAGAGGTTAAATAAGACATAACCACTGACACCTCATTTTTTGACACACACACACACACACACACACACACACACACACACACACACACACACACACACACACACCACACCACACACACCTACATACCCACACTGTCTCTCAATTGGAGGATTAACTTGTTTGTGAAAGTTGTCTGGTACCTAAAACTTCTCTTACTTTCCAGAGGAATTCTTTATATAACAGTGTCAAGATGTATTTACCAAAGGAACTTATTTTAAAATATTTGGTTAGGAAAATAATTCTTAGCAAAAATAGTTGAGTATGTGTCTCTGACTGTCTTAAAAAGAACCCAGCATTTTAAAGTATTAAGAAATAATGTTGCTCTTACAGTGTTTATTTAAAAATTACAACCTTAAATATGGCAGAAAGCTAGCTATGACAATAGGAAAATTCTGTACATATTACAAAACTGTTTAATTCAAACCACCACTCATAATTGTACAGCAACTATTGTAGATTAGATTTCTTGCTTATCAATCAGCTATTGTGTAAGTAGTGTGTAATCTTTCCTATGACTACAGCACTAATGCATTACCAGTACTGCTTTCCTATGATTCCAACAGATATAAACAATGGCATCTCTTTTAATTTGAATCCAGCAGCTGTATCCTGGTCACAGTGCTTGTAAGTCATTGAAGTACAAGTATGACAATGTTATAAAGGTGGAGTTTGATCCTATGAAAGATAACAGTTGACCTGATGTCAAGACCTTTGTCTTTTATATTGTGAATGTTTTATTTTCTCTTGTTAATTTTATTTATTTATTTATTTATGCGTCGGAGTCTCACGCCATCACCCAGGCTGGAGTGCAGTGGTACAATCACGGCTCACTGTATCCTTGACTTCCTGGGCTCAAGCATTCCTCCCATCTCATCCTCTCGAGTAGCTGGGACTACAGGCATGTGCCACCATGCCCAGCTAATTTTTTGATTTTTTTGTAGAGACAAGGTCTCGCTGTGTTGCTTAGGCTTTTCTTGAGCTCCTGGGCTCAATCAATCCTCCCACCTCAGTTTCCCAAAAGTATTGGGATTACAGGTGTGAGCCACTACACCTGATAATGTTTAATTGATCATTTGAGAAGTCATCCATGCAAATAGGCAAAAAAAAATTTTTTTTTTGAGTTTGGGGTCTTACTCTGTCGCTCAGGCTGTAATGCAGTGGCATGCTCACAGATCACCAAAGCCTTGGTCTCCTGGGCTCAGGTGATCTTTCTGCCTCAGCCTCCTAAGTAGCTGCGACTACAGGCATGCACCATCATGCCTGGCTAATTTTTAAATTTTTTTAGATTTTTAGATTTTTTTAGAGACGATGTCCCATGTTGCCCAGGAGGGTCTTAGACTCCTGGGCTCAAGCAATTCTCTTGCCTCAGCCTGCCAGAATGCTGGAATTACAGGTGTGAGCCACCACATCTAGCTCAAATAGATGATTTTGTTTCATCTTTATTTTAGATCCAGGGGGTACCTATGTGTGTTCGTTACATGGACATATTGTATAGTGCTGAGAATTGGGTCTTAGGTGACCCATCCCCCAGATAGTGAACATTGTACCCCATAGGCAATTTCTAAATCCCAACCCCTTCCCCACAGATAGGCAATTTTTAACCAGAGGTACACGTCAGAGCACTTAGGGAGCTTTTTCCAAAATACCTTTATTAAGACTCTGCCCCATACCTACTGAGTCAGAACTTTTGGAGGGTGAATAGGACAAGGCAAAAATACTTTCAAAAAGCTTTTTAGGTAATTCTGATGTTAAGCTTTGTTTAATGACCACTGCTCTAAAAGTCTTAGAATTCTTCTTTAACATTTGTAAACAGATGATAGTAAAGCACATTTTTTAGTCCTTTTCCTCTCTCTTTTTTTTTTTTTAGTTGAAGTCTCACTCTTGCCCAGGCTGAAGTGTAGTGGCACGCTTATGGCTACCGCAGCCTAGACCTGCTGGACTCAGGTGATCCTTCTGCCTCAGCCTTCCAAGCAGCTGGAACTATAGGCATGTGCCACCACACCCTACTAACTTTTTGATTTATTGTAGAGATGAGGTCTCGCCAAGTTGCCCAGGCTGGTCTTGAATCCATGGGCTCAGGCAGACCTCTCACCTGGGCCTCCCAAAGTGCTGGGATTACAGGTGTGAGCCACCATGCCCATCCCTTTCCTTCTCTTTTTAACCTGTTGGTTAAAAGCAAAGCATAGTTTCCCATTGGCTATCTGTAATTCTATTTCTTGTTCCATCACTGTAGAAATTTCAAAATTTCATTGGATAGCCATTAAAATGTTTTTAGCAGGTAAGCGATGTGATAACATTTGTATTCTAGTTATTGATAACAAAATTATTGTGTCACAACTTAAACTGAACTCAATAACCACCCCACTGTAGACAGCCTCATCATAGCATGTCTTGAAGTGACCCGTTCTTTGTCCAACCCAGCACTGTCTGTTGTTGTATTGTATTAACAGTAATCTTCCTAAGATACTAATTTAATCATTTTTACCTTTTTTTTCTTTTAGAGAAAGGTTCTCAATCTGTCACCCAGGCTGGAGTGCAATGGTGCAATCCTGGCTCATTGCAGTCTTGACCTACTGGGCTCAAGCAGTCCTCCTGCCTCAGCCTCCAGAGTAACTAGGATTACAGGGGTGTGCCACCATGCCTGGTTGATTAAAAAAAAAATTTTTTTGTAGAGATGGAGTCTCTTGCTATGTTGTCGTGGCTGGTCTTGAACTGTAGGCCTAAAGAGATCTACCTGCCATGGCCTCCCAGAGTGTTGGGGTTACAGGCATGAACTACAGCACCTGACTCATTTTTACTTTTATACACAAAAATTCTCACTATCTTTATATTGCCTTTTAGATGAACTTGGGTAATTTACTCTCTGTTGACCATTGCCTTGCTAAGCTATGGTGTGGTCGTGTGCCCTTTGAGCTATGACTGGGCCATGTTTCCTGACTTTGGCCCCCTCCCCTACCTTGGGGAGGTGAATCTCCTTTCTCATTCTCTTTCTCTCCAATTTACTTTCTAAATAAACAATATTTTCTAATCTAAAATAATAATGGTAATCATAATGTACTCTATGTTTTATGTCTTCATTTTGCCAATAAAATCATCTTTTATGTCACCTAAACATTGCCATAGTGATCACTTCAGACATTTATATGTATATTATAACTTTAATTTGCCATGCTCTGCTCTTTCTTTTGTCTTAAAAAAAGTGTGAAGCTTTATTTTTTTCTTGTAAATTTTTTTGTAAAACATTTAAAAAACAATTTATATTAGTTAGAAAAGTAATAAAATACAATCAAAATAAATTCTAAGTGGTAACAATTTAGTGTTTATGATTTCAGATGCTAACATACACATTTTTTCTTATATGAGTGGGATCAGTTTATATTTAGTTTTCTGCACTTTACTTGCTTCACTTAAAAATTAAATGGTCATCTTTCTTTGTTAGTACATATAGATGCACCATATTGTTTTATTTTATTTTATTTTTTTGAGTTGGAGTCTCACTCTGTCGTCCAGACTGGAGTGCAGTGGCCGCTCCCGGCCACTGCAGCCTCGACCTGCTGGGTTCCGGGGATCCTTCTGCCTCAGCCTTCCGAGTAGCCGAAATTACAGGCGCGCACTACCACGCTTGGCTGATTTTTTGATTTATTGTAGAGATGAGGTCTCGCCTGCCCAGGCGGGTCTCGAACCCGCGGGCTCAGGCAATCCACTCACCTCAGCCTCCCAAAGGCGCGGGATTACAGGCTGAGCCACTGAGCCTGGCTACACCATACTGTTTTTAATGGCTTTATACTTTCATTGAATGGCTGTTCTGTAATTTGACTGACCAGTCCCCTGATGGCTTTTAAAATTTTAGTTTATTTTTTCCATGAGTTTTCTGCTGTACTCCTGGTTATTTGCCTTGTTGTATTTGTAGCATAGATACCTAAAAGAGTTACACTAATTTGATTCAAAGAGGATATACACTTAAAATTTTAGATGAGCCGGGCTCGGTGGCTCAGCCTGTAATCCCGCGCCTTTGGAAGGCTGAGGGGAGTGGATTGCCTGAGCCCGCGGGTTCGAGGCCCGCCTGGGCAGCTTGGCGAGACCTCATCTCTACAATAAATCAAAATTAGCTGGGCGGGGTAATGTGCGCCTGTAGTTCCAGCTACTTGGAAGGCTGAGGTGGAAGGATCGCTGGAGCCCAGCAGGTCGAGGCTGCAGTGGCCGGGAGCGGCCACTGTAGTCCAGTCTGGGCGCCAGAGTGAGACTCCAACTCAAAAAAAAAAAAAATAGACGATGTTGCTAAATTTTTCTTCAGTAAAAGAAAATGTAGGGCGATCAGTCCAGTTAAATATTAGCACTTTGTTTCTTTTCTGTGCATGTGTTATCTTAATGAAATTGCCCTTTTTCTTTTTCTTTTTTATAGAGACAGGGTATTGCTATGTTGCCCAAGCTGGTCTTGAACTCCTGACCTCAAGTAATCCCCCCTAGTTAGTCCCCCTGAGTGCTGGGATTTCTTTCCTTTCTTTTTTCTTTTTTTTTCCTTTCCTTTCCTACCTACAGGTGCTATGTTGCCCAGGCAGGTCTGGAACACTTGGGCTCAAGTGATACTTCTGCTTCATCCTCCTGAGAAGCTGGGACTACAGGCATGAACCACCACATCCAGCTCCGATGGTTCTCAGAGGAAATGTGGCCTTGTCAACACCTTTATTTCAGACGTTTGTTCTCTAGAACTGATATGTAATACATTTCTGTTGTTTTAAGCTACCCACTTTGTGGCAGTGTATAATGGGAGCCTTAGATACTAATGTATTATCTATTTCACTCAGGCTTTCAAATTTGTACAATATAGAGTCATGTAAAATATTGTGGATTTTTTGTTTTCATTCTAAGTTTTGTGAAGTGATACTTTCTCTCATCTTTAATTTTGTTAATATTCTGTCTTAGAAGATTTATTTTTATATACCCATTCAAACCAGTTCTTGAGTTTATATTTCTACTTTTCATAATTCTCTTTTTACTTGTCTTAGAAAACGAAGTAAATCTAACTTTCTGAGTTCATTTACATTCTTTTGTTTATCATTCAGTGAAAGCCTTTAAGAGTATAAATTCCCGTCTGAGCTTAGCTTTTGTTGGATTTCACTGATTTTGATTAGAAATGTTTTTGTTAGCCAGGCTTGGTGGCTCAGCCTGTAATCTCGTGCCTTTGGGAGGCTGAGGTGAGTGGATTGCCTGAGCCCGCGGGTTCGAGGCCCGCCTGGGCAACTTGGCGAGACCTCATCTCTACAATAAATCAAAAAATTAGCTGGGTGTGGTAGCACGCGCCTGTAGTTCTAGCTACTTGGAAGGCTGAGGCGGAAGGATCGCTGGAGCCCAGCAGGTCGAGGTTACAGTGGCCGGGAGCGGCCGCTGCACTCCAGTCTGGGCGACAAAGTGAGACTCTAACTCAAAAAAAAAAAAAAAAAAAAAAAAGATATGTTTTTGTTATTATTTCCCATACACTGCTACTGTGTAGTTTTGACTTTCTCTTTAACTCAGAATTGTTTAGGAGATATTTTAAAGATTCCTGAGTGATTGAGGCTTTTCTGTTTACTTTTGAAATTTTTAATTTTTTTACATTGTGGTCAGTCAGTGTGATTAGTTCTACTTTATGAAACTTTTGAATTTTTTATGGTTAAATAAATCAGTTTTTTAAAGTGACTTATGAATGTTTAAATAGAAGGTTATACTCTGCAAGGTATAATTCTTAGTTGATAGCTATGTGTATATTGGATCAACCTTATTAATAATCTTATTAAGTCCCTTTCTCTCAGAGGATACAAACTGGCTAACATGATCTTATTTGGTTCATAGACATATTTTACTACTATGCATTGTGTTCATGTGTATCATATTGAAAATTTGGCTGAAAAATTGCCAACTTAAAAACTTTGGGGATTGCCTGAGCCCGCGGGTTCGAGACCCACCTGGGCAGCGAGACCTCATCTCTACAATAAATCAAAAAAACCAGCCGGGCGTGGTAGCGCATGCCTGTAATTTCGGCTATTTGGAAGGCTGAAGCGGAAGGATCACCGGAGCCCAGCAGGTCGAGGCTGCGGTGGCCGGGAGCGGCCACTGCACTCCAGTCTGGGCGACAGAGTGAGACTCCAACTCAAAAAAAAAAAAAAAAAAATTTGGACCATATATATGTTATATATTTGTGGGTTTACAGCTTCTTCAGAAGGTGGCAGTGCTACTGTCCCTATGTCCCAATCTAGTATAACAGCAGTTTGCTGAGGTTGAACAGGGTCAGCTTCTTTTATATGGGGCACAAACTTTTCAGTTTATATCATTCCTTGTTTTGACCCTAAGGCCAGATCTCATTGCTATTCACGGTTGTTTTAGCAATAGTATTATTTATATAGTATTATTAGGATACAAGGGAAATATTTATTGTCACATATTACTTTAAGAAATGAGGAATTAAAGTTTGAGAAAGAAGGTTATTTAATAATCAATCCACAGAGTCCCTGGTCTCTAAAAGACAAATTTAAGCTTGAAGAGTGGTGTCCTTGAAGCCCCCCTTACTATGCTAGAGGTCAGGGAAAAGCACCTTCCTAACCTTGGATTTGGGAATTATATTGACAACTTTATCTGAAGAAATTTCTTCTCCCCAGTTTTTAATCTCTTCATTAGATCTCTCTAAATCTTTCTCATCTTTATCCTTACTAAAAATGCATTGGAGGTAGGTGATCTAAGGATTGTAAAACTTTGCTTTTGGGTCATCCCCTTTGCAGGCCATGTCCATCTGCTCTATTATCTCATTTTGGATTGTGAATGACTAGTGAATGTATTGCCTTGGAGCTCCAGCTAAGACAGAGCTTTATTTGGGTATCAGGTTTTATGCTGTAAATAGGACTTTTCTGAACTCTGATTTAATTTAAATATCTGCCCTTGAGATCAGTGCAATTTTGGGAACTTAACTTTTCATTTTGTGCTTATTTTATGGTATTGGACATACGTTCTTACCTGTGGTATGGAATTGTGGCCATCCCCTAGTTTTATAATAGGTGGTTTCCTATAATATTGGTTTTTCTTTATATTAATGTTTGCAATGCCCTTGTTTCTTCTTTTTTTTAAACCCAATTATCATTGTTTAAAAAGTCAACTTATTTTAGTCTCATTGACTTCTCTCTTGTCTAAACTTCTGTAGAACTTCTTAGTAAGAATTATTCTTATTTATTTATATATGTATTGATTTCTAGAGACAGTGTCTTGCTCTGTTGCCTAGGCTAGAGTATAGTAGTGTGATCATAGTTCACTGCAGCCTAGAACTCTTGGGTTCAAGGGATCCTTCTGCCTCAGTTTCCTAAATAGCTAGAACTATAGGCATGTGGCATCATGCCCAGCTTATTCTTTATTTTATTTAACGTTTTATTCTTTTGTATTTATCGAATTCCTTTCAGGTACTTGAGTGGAATTGACTTGTTTTCTCTGTTTTTAAAATGGAAGAGGTAAAATGTTTCTCCCCCCGCAATGGCGTCTCCCTGCTCAGATATTTTAGAATTCTAAAAACTTCTTTGAGAGAAGTAGGGTAGGTGATATTATTTGGAGTTTCATAAATAATAAACAAGTCATTTGTAAAGTGACTGGACCAATATGACATAGTAAATTAATGACAGGATTAGAACACAGAAGAAATATATCAACTCTATTCTATTATCTCTGTGCTAGAAATGTTAAGATTTGCTTTCTACTGAGGAGTGTCATACACACATCCCCTCTTCCACTCCTAATAATTAGTGTGTTATTGCTGGGATAGGTAACACAGAAAGGAGATTAAATTTATTAAGTCTCGTTTATTAGATACTTTATATTTTTTGCTTTCTGTCATGTAGTGGAGGAGTGTATTGGTCAGAAAGCATCATCATACCAAGAAGCTTACATGAACTCCAGGTTAACTGTTTAATTTGTGTATATACTTTTTTAATGTTCCTTTTTAACTATATGGGCAACAAAAATATAACTTTAATAATAAAGAGAAAAGGAGTTTTTGGGTTATTGTCTGTGTTGAGATGAGTTACTGTGTTCTCATGAAAGTTCCTATGACAGAGACCTGACTCTGCCTACTGAGTGAAACACTTAAGACATATAATATCAGAGAGAATCAGGAAGAAAAACAGTAGGAAGTAATGTACTGTTTTGCACTTCCTGCACTAGTACTATTCAGCCTTTAACACTCTCAATTACAGGGAAACATTAGTATGATAAAACTTACTATGATTAACGTAATTGACAAGTCATTTATTTTGATCATGAGTCTCTGAAAGAGTATCCAAATGCCTAAAAGAAGGAAAAGCAATGTGGTTACAATATAGTTATCTTCTTTACCTCCAAATTAACTGTGTAACACAAAAATCATTCTAGATGGCTCACCACTGAATATATTTTCATAATCTATCATAATTTATTCTAGATTTAGTGAGATTCCTCTTAAACAATGATATGTTTTTGTGGCATGCCAGTTTTTTTTTTTTGAAAACAAATATATGCCACGTTGTGAGACAAATTCAATATTCCAGAGTTAAGTAGTAAGTCACTTTTTAAATGTCAGATAGACAAAGTTATTTTCCTTCTATTTTCTATCCATGGTCCTCTTTACCCCACTTCATGACTGTGTAATTCATTGTACTGTTTATTTGGAACTGTCTCCTATCTTCCTTGGAAAACTTAGCTTGTTGAGTATGGTCAGAGGTGGGTATATTTTCTGATCTCATTCCTTAAAATATTTATATTAAGTATGAGGCATATATAATGAAAATTAATAAAATAAAAAGCCTTTGAGCATGTTTATGTTTAAAATTAGTAACCTTACTGTATGCCAATAAGTAGATTTTAAAAAATGGGTCGGGTGCAGTGGTTCAAAGCCTGTAATACCAGCACTTTGGGAGGCTGAGTTGAGGGGATTGCCTGAGCCCAAGTGTTTGAGAACAGCCTGGGCAACTTGGCGAACCTTATCTTTACAACAAATCAATAAAAAAAATTAGCCAGGTGTGGTCGTGCACACCTGTAGTTCTGGCTACTTGGAAGGCTGAGGTGGAAGGATTGCCTGAGCCCAGCAGGTCAATGCTAGGGTAGCAGGTCAATGCTATGGTGGACTGCACTCCTGCCTGGGTGACGGAGTGAGTCTCCAACTAAAAAAAAAAAAAGAAAATGGATAAAATTTTATTTAAATACTAATGAAATATAAAAAAAATGAATAGAAATGAAGTTAACCTAAAATATGTGGAACTTCATAAAACAACTGTTAAACTTAAATTGATGACAGGGGGGAAAATGTGACTGAGGAATTGTACCTGTTACAGAAAGACTCAACATTGCAAAAGTCTGAAATCGTCCTAAGTTAATTTATAAATTTAAATGTCATGTCAGTCAGTGTTCTAAAGTTTATGTAAAAGAATACATGTGTGAGAGTAGCCAAGAAAATTTTGAAAAGTAAGAATAGTAAGGACAATGTCCCCTATCAGATTTTGGAGTGTATTTGTTGAAATGTAAAGTTTGTCCTAGAACAGACAGATGAAAGAGCAGAATTTTTCAAAATCCAGATATAGACCCAAAAGTATATGGCTTTAGAGAATGATAAAGTTACCATTTCAAATCAAAGGGAAAAGAATAGTTTGTTGATGAATAATGCTTGGTTGGATATATATATTTCTTTAAAATTAAGTTGAGGTGGAGTAATTATTTTGATGTTAAAATTGAGCTGTGGCTGTACTATTGGAAAATAAACATGAGAATATATGCTGCATTGGGATCAGGACAGTCTTTCTAAGCATACATCCAAGACAAAGCCTTGAAATAGATTTTGCTATATAAAAATATTACCCCTCCCCTGACTGGTCTGAAGGTAGAGAGTTATCTCAATTGATTGTTGACAGTTACAGATTGAACTGTTCCATTCTTTCCCCTCTTCTTACTACTGCACTTGACTAGTCTTCAAAAAAAAAATCACTCCTCCCTAATAAGTGAAAAATGGGAAAATATTTGGAAAAATGTGAAAGAAGTTTCAAATCCTTTATATTTAGAGAGCTTTGAAAAATACCTTGCAAATCCAGTTAAATGAAAGGTTGAGGAGAATGGGCCAATCTATCCACACAGAACACTGATTTATGGTTGCCTAGGGCTAGGAGCAGGGAAAGGGAAGTGGGAAATGACTGCTAATGGGTATGAGGTTTCCTTTTGGGATGATGAGATGCTCTAAAATTAGATTGTGGTGATGGGTGTACAACTCTGTGACTATATTAAAAACTACTGAATTGTATGCTTTAAGTGGGTATGATATTTGAATTATATCTCAATAAAGCAGCTAAAGGTTTTTTAATTGAAAAACTACCTCAGTAGAAAATGAGCTAATGTCATAAACGGGCAATGGAAAAAAGAGAAGTAGAATAGAAAACAATCTCTTGTGAGTATTTCCATATTATCAAATGGCATCTCAATATTTTGAATAACACCATATACATAATATTTAGGAGGTGTTGCACCTTACAAAATACTTTTATAGGAATTAATGTTTTGTTTTGTTTTTGAGTTAGAGTCTCACTGTTGCACAGGCTGTAGTGCAGCACCACTCTCATGACTCACCACAGCCTTGACTTCCTGGGCTCAGGTGATTCTCATAAATCAGTCTCCTGAGTGGCTGGGACTATAGATGTGTGCTACCATGTCCAGCTAATTTTTTGATTTTTTTGTAGAGATTAGGTCTCACTGTGTTTGCCTATGCTGGTCTCAAACTCCTGGGCTCAAGCGATCTTCTTGTCTTGGCTTCTCAAAGTGCTGGGATTACAGGCATGAGCCACTGCACCTGGCAGAAACAATCTTGAAGGTACATATGGATAGAAATAGAGATTTCTAGGCTGGATGTGGTAGCTCATGCCTGTAATCCCAGTGCTTTGGATCGCTTGAGGCCAGGCGTTCAATATCAACCTGGGCAACATTATCTCTTAAAAAAAAAGAAAAAACAAAAGCCAGGCATAATGTTGTGTGCCTGTGGTCCTAGCTACTTGGGAGGTTGAGGCAAGAAGATTGCTTGTGTCCAGGATTTTGAGGTTGGAGTGAGCTATGATTGTGCCACTGCACTTCAGTCTGGAGAGTGAGACCTTGGCTAGAAAATTAGTGAGATAGCGGGGGGGTGGGGGGAGATGGGGAGAGAGACAGTTTTTGCTTTTTGAAGATCGTTCAACCTGTGAGTTAGGTTTTGGAGTTTTAGGGGTTTTAGTGGTGAACAAGACTCAATCCCTGCTCTCATGTAACTTGTCTAACAGGGATTATTGAAAAGCAGATGGACACTTAAATTACAGTGTTGTACAATTGAAGTCAGTCCTGGGAACTGTGGGAGCAGATAAGAAAGATCTCTGTCTTGCATAGGCAAGGAAGGCTTCAGGAATATTTAAGGAATATTTAAATTGACAGGTGAAAGACAAATTGGAAATTACCAAGGTGAAGAGAACTTTAAGAGGAGAAGAGAGTTTCTGGCAGAGAGAAGTGCAAGTTCAAAGGCCCAAATGCAAGACAGAATGTAGAATGGGAAGGATGGAAGCATATTAAATAAGGGCCCGATCATGGGCCTTTTGAGTCACATTAAGGACTTTAACCTGAGGTTAAAGTGGAGCGCCATCGAAAAATGTTAAGTAGCAGGTGACAGTTTCTTGATCAAAACTATGCTTGTTAAATGCAATGTGTTGGTGTAATTAACTTAATTGGGGGCAGGAGGGTTCTTTAGAAGGCGGTTGCTGCAATCAAGGTGAGAAGAAATGATAGTCTGCTTTTGGTAGTTAGTGGAGATAGAAGTGGAATACCATCAAAGTATTTAGGAGGTAGAATGATAGATAGGACATTGTGATTGCTTGGATATGGGGCATGAGGAAGAAGGAGTCCAGGATGATGTCTGGATTTACATATTGAGCAACGTGTAAATGGTGTTGCTGCTGCTCACTGAGAGAGAAGAGAAGAACATTATCTTCCTGGGGGTGAAGATAATACCCATTTATAGTTACTCATGGTCCATTCAGGTAGAGATATTTCTTAGGCAGCCTAAAACTGTGAGAGAGATCTTGGTTGGAGATAAAGATTTGAGATCTTGATATTAATTTCCTTGAAGGTAAATTGGTTTTTATAAGTTAGGACAATTTATTTTATATTTTAAGATAGGTATATATTAAACTTATGCTGGAAGAGCTGCTGTTGGACATGTTTTTACTTCCAGTGTTATAATTGTGAGATTCAACCAAATGGATGTATGTTCGCTTTTTGAGTTGAGTTCTCACTCTGTTTTCCAGGCTGGAGTACTGTGGCATGCCCTTCCCTGGTTTCCCATGGTCTCCTCTCTCCTCCTCTCCTCTCCTCCCCCTCTCTCTCCTCTCCTCTCCTCTCTCCGCTCCTCCTCTCCTCTCTCCGCTCCTCCTCTCCTCTCTCCGCCCCCCCTCCACCCCTTCCCTCTTTTTCTTTCTGAGACAGGGTCTGGTTCTTTCACCCAAGCTGGAATGTAGTGGCTCAATCATAGCTCACTGTAATCTTGGGCTCAAGTGTAACTCCTGGGCTCAGGTGAACCTTCCCATCTCAGCCTCCTGAGTAGCAAGGACTGCAGGTATGAAACACCACACCCAACTAATTAAAAAAAAAATTGTGGAGACAGGATCTTCTTTTTTGTCCAGGCTGGTCTTGAACTCCTGGCGACAACCAGTCAGAGCTCTGAGATTATACGCATGAGCTACTGTGCCTTGCCCATAAGTTTAAATTTTTATGAAGTAAAAATTTTGAACTTTTTGCATTTCTTCTTCTTTCTAAGTTACAGGTTTGATCAAGCACCCAGTTCTACTTTTCTTACAGAGATATTTTGTGTTTTGAGTAAATATGTATATACCCCACTCTTGGGCCCCAGATTTTGCCACTTTAAGATGGTTGGATCTGAATAAGTCTTCCGACAGCTTTGAAAATTTAGTCAGATAGGAACTTGCTTCATACCTGCTTTTTTCATGAACCTTGGTGAATTACTTTTCCCCATGTATGAATTTTCCTAAGGATTCTCTGTAATTTACTCAAGGAGTCAGGGTCATCCTGCTCTCAACAGGTAACTTGCAATGGTAATCTTTTGGTATTTTTTAGATAGTTGATTAAAATAATTTTTTTAGTATGTTTAATCTTGTTTTGGCTTAAACCTTTATGAGTTAAATAATTTTAGATTAATGAAATTTAATTTTAGATTAATAAAAACTTTATTGAAATGATGTCTGGTCTACAGACTCTTAGGAAATAATAGGATTAGATGTGCTTGTTTTCTACTATTACTTTTTTTTTTTTTTTTGAGTCAGGGTCTCACTCTGTCACTCAGGCTGAAATGCAGTGGCATGATCATGGCTCACTACAGCCTTGACCTCCTGGCTCAGGCGATCCTTCTGCCTCAGTCTCCCAAGTAGCTGAGACTACAGGTGTGTGCCTCTGTGTCCAACTAATTTTTTTGGTATTTTGTAGAGATGAGGTCTTTCTGTGCTGCCGAACTGGTCTTGAACTCCTGGGTTCAAGCAATCCCCCATCTTAGCCTCCCCAAATGCTGGGGTTATAGGCGTGAGCCACTTTACTTGGCCTAAATTTTAGATAACAAATGAGAAAACATATCAGCGTATATTATATAATCTAGTTCATGAATATTACCCTGCACTTGGGGAAAAATGCATTTTCGTGGGTCCTCCCTGCTTCTTGCTCCTGGTCTTTAGATGACAGATGCTACCATAACACTTGGCACTGGGAATGACCTCTGTCTCTTATAGGACCGTGGCTTTATTCGTGTAGGTTTAAATAATATAGCAGCATCAGAATATAGCACAACTCTATATTCATACAACAAATACATCCATTTAGTACTGAGTTGTTTCCATGTTAATATGGAGTTTGACAATTAATTTCATGAACTTGCCACCATGTGCTTATGTTGGCAGCACTGTACAAACAACTTGGTAAGGTTTCATAACCTTGATATATCAGTGTCTTACAGCTGTGTTCATGTTGATGTGTGACAGTATCTTGCTGAGTGGTGTTCATTATTGTATGTTTTTGCGGGCCATTGTGAGACTGTCAAAGCTTGAATTAGAGCAACCAACAAACATTACATTTCTTGTTAAACTCGGCAAGAATGGAAGTGAAATCAGGAACATGTTAGTCCAAGTTTATGGGGGATAATGCATGAAGAAAATGGCAGTGTACAAATGTATTAAACGTTTTTCTGTGGGAAGAAAAAGCTTCACTGATGAAGAAGGGCGAAGACAGCCAGAAACGAACAGAACTGATAAAAACATTGCAAAAATTTATTGAATTATGCATCAAAATCATCAGCTTACTGTGAGAAGCATAGCAGACCAAATAAACATTGAGAGAGAAACAATCAGGAAAATCTTAACTGAAAATCTTGGCATGAGAAAGGTGTGTGCAAAAATGGTCCCAGAGGAACTTTTGCATCAACCACTATGTACCACCTCACACATCACTGTCTATGAGGAAGTTTTCAGCCAGTAAACAAATAACTGTTTTGGAACACCCTCCCTACTCACTTGATCTGGCTCCCAATGACTTTTTTCTTTACCTGAAGATAAAGGAAACATTGAAAGGAAGACATTTTGGTGACATTTAGGACATCAAGGATCATACAATAACAGCTCTGATGGTCATTCCAGATAAAGAGTTCCAAAGTTGCTGTGACGGGTGTATTAGGCACTGGTGTCATCAAGCTTCCCAAGGGGAGTACTTTGAAGGTGACTGTAGTGAGATTCAGCAATGAGGAATGCAGCATTTTTTCTAGGATGAGTTCGTGAACTTAGTTGTCAGAGCTTGTAAACATGTTGAAGCTAGATGTGATGACTCATGCCTATAATCCCAGCATTTTGGGAGGGCAAGGTGGGAAGATGTCTTGAGAACATGTGTTCAAGGCTGCAGTGAGCTATGATTGTGCCCCAGCACTACAGTCTGAATAACAGATTGAGGACACTGTCTCTAAAATAACAAAACAGAAACATACTTTTTACTTTTCTTTAGCAATGTTGGAAATAGTAACAGTAGTTTAAAATAGCCACTATTACTTAAAACTAAAGATAATTTCTGTCCCCAACACATTAACATATATAGGATTTCTTTTTCTTTTTTTTTTTATTCTTATTTTTATTTTTGAGTTAGTCTCACTCACTCTGTCACCCAGGCTGGAGTGCAGTGGCATGCTCACAGCCACTGCAACCTTAACCTTGCTGGGCTCAGGTGATCCTTCTGCCTCAACCTTCCAAGTAGCTGGAATTACAGGCGTGCGCCACCATGTCCAGCTAATTTTTTGCTTTGTTGTAGAGATGAGGTCTTGCCGTGTTGCCCAGGCTGGTCTCAAACCTGTGGACTCAGGCAGTCCTCTAACCTTGGCCTCCCAAAGTGCTGGAATTATAGGTGTGAGCCACTGTGCCCAGCTACATATAATTTCTTATTTTGAAATATTATGTGTTTTATAAGAGAAAATTCATGTTTATGTGTTACAATGTATTTTTATGAAAGGGCTGATAGACTTAATTTATCCTTGAATGTAGTTATTTTTCCTGTCTTGATTGAGTCAGAGGCTCCTGGGAGCTTATTAAAATTATACATTCCTCACTTCTGAGGATTATGTTATAGTGAGTGGAATAAGACCCAGGAGTCTGTACAGTATTTTGAAATGCTTATTAGTTGGTCAGAAATAAGTGTGGTTGCTATTATTCCAGGAGACTTTTGAATTTTTTTTAGAAAGCAGGATTTATTGAGAGGACAGAAAAGCACCCACAGTGGGAGGGGACCCAAAGAGGTTGCCCCATACTTTTTTATTGACCCTTTTACATATTCTAGATTTTAGTGTATGTCATACGGACATATGTGTCCATTCCTTATGGCATTAAACCAAAGGCTATTATTCAAAATGGACATGTCATAGTTTGAGACTCCTGTAGAATCCTTTTATAAGTTGGGTTGTTAGACACATATTAGACTTGTTATATGACAAATAAGATTCAAGCTAAAGGACAAATATGATTTAAGCCTGTCTATCTGTCTGTAAAGGTTTAAGTAGTAGTTTATACTTCTTTCCCCTTGAATTGTGTTAAGGACAAAATATTTTGAACTTGTAGGATGTCTTAGTTCATTTTTACATGGAAGTGTCACATTTAAGAGTTTTATGAAGATAAGTACATCATCATTATACATATTAGCTTTAATTCTTTCAGGTAAATAATCTGATGTCTTAGATTGAATAATTTTCTGTTATTTTGTTGGTAATATGTGTCATCAGGAATGTACAACTGTGAAGTTATAGAGATCAACAAGTGTTTTAAGGAGTAGTATTTCTTAGGCCTGGTAAATCAGTGGATTAGATCTAGTGATGAACTATGGAATATAAATAAATGACCAGCCTAAGTACTTGTATTACTGAAGTTGTGCAACCTATCACTTACATTATACAATCTCTTTTAGCGTATAAGGACTGTTCAATGGGAGGGTGAGGATTTATTGCGAGAGAATATAATTTGAAGTATAAAGATTCTTGACTGGGTACAGTAGCTTATGCCTGTAATACCACACTTTGGGAGGGTGAGGAGGGAGGATCACTTGAGGCCAGGAGTTCAAGACCAGCTTGGGCAACATAGTAAGACCTCCATCTCTAAAAAGTACTTTAAAAAATTAGCTAGGCATGGTGGAATGCACTTGAAGTCATAACTATTTGAGAGGCTGTGGCAGGAGGATTGCTTGAGCCCAGGAATTGCAGGCTGCACTGAGCTATGGTCACATTACTGCACGCTAGCCTGGGTGACAGAGCAAGACTGTGTTTCTTTAAAAAAAAAAAAAAATTCTGGTTGTGTGTGGTGGCTCTATAATCCCAGTACTTTGGGAGGCCAAGGAGAGAGGATTGCCTGAGCTCACAGGTTTGAGAGCCACTGTGCCCAGCTACATATAATTTCTGGGCAACTTGATGAGACCTTATCTCTACAATAAATAAAAAAATTAGCCAGGTGTGGTGGTGGGTGCCTGTAATTCCAGCTACTTGGAAGGCTGAGGTGGAAGGATCGCCTGAGGCTTGCAGGCCAAGGCTGCGGTAGTCATGAGCGTGTCACTGCATTCCAGCCTGGGCCACAGAGTGAGACTCCTACTCAATAATAAATAAATAAATAAATAAATAAATAAATAAATAAATAAATAAATAAATTCTTGACTCTTTTCAGCAATATAGTTGATGTGATTACATTAAGGCTAATGTAGCTAGATTATTCAAGCAAGATAACCCAGTTTTCTACCTTTGTTTATTGCTGAAAGACAAAATTTTTAGATTTGTGGGACAGAATGTATAATCCATCCTAAACAGTTAATGAAATTAATTTCAAATGATTGGTCTTATGTATGTGTGTTCCTTTCAATTTTGAGAGTTCATCAGCAAAGGGTAACAGTTACTGTAGGTATACAAAATGAACCATAGAGTTGAAATACAATTAATCATCATTTTATAGAAAGACAAGAAAGCACAGATCTTGATTTGTACCTTGTCTCATGGAGAGTTAGAGATAGATTAGTAGTCTTTCTATTTGTAGTAGTTAGACTATGTTTAATATAAGTGGCAAGGGACCTTTTGCCCCAGACTTGAGAAAGTAAATGAAGGTTTCTTTTTCATCCAGTTAATTACCTTTAGCTTCCACGAATGAGTGGAGAATAGAAAGAGGAGGAAGGACCTTCCTTGTTGAGTGTTACTATGCATTTTCAGGATTTCTAGTTGGGAACATTTTTATTCTCATGTGCTGTCTATAATTCAGTCACTGTATATGCCTGAAATATTTTCCAAACTGTTATTTAAAAATGTTTGATTAATCGCTTCCTTAGAAGCACATTTCTGCATAAGAAATCTATCCACCAAATAAAGGTCCGGACCTGATGACTTCCCAGCTGAATTCCATAAGACATACAAGAAAGAGCTGATACCAATCTTACTGAAAGGATTCCAGACACTCGAATGCTCCCCAGCTCATTTTATGAAGCCAACATCATATTGATATTCAAACCTGGCAAAGACCCAACAAGGGAAGAGAATTAGAAGCCAATCTACCTGATGAATCTAGATGCAAAAATTCTAAATAAGATTCTAGCAAATTGTATCCGACAATGCATCTCAAGAATCATCCACTGTGGACCAAGTAGGCTTCGTTCCTTGGTTGCAGGACTGGTTCATCATTCACGAGACCATAAATGTAATGCAGCATATCACAAATGTAAAACCAAGAACCACATGATTATATCATTAGACGCGGAAAAAGCATTTGATAAAATCCAGTATCCTTTCTTGCTAAAAGCTCTTGAGCACCTAGGCCTAGAAGGAACATTTGTCAAAACATTAAGAGCCATCTATGATAAATCCACAGGCAACATTTTGCTCAATGGGCAGAAATTGGAAACATTCCCTTGAGAACAGGAACTAGAAAGGATGCCCACTCTCATTCCACCTGTTCAACATAGTGTTGGAAGTCTTAGCCAGAGCAATCAGGCAAGAGAAAGTGAAAGTCAAGCTATCACTCCTTGCAGACGATATGATTCTGTGTCTTGGAAACCCTAGGGAGTCTGTTAGAAGCCGCCTTGCACTGATAATCAATTTTGGTAAAGTCTTGGGGTACAAAATCAATGTGCAAAAGACAGTTGCATTTCTACACACCAGCAACAAGCAGACAGAGTACCAAATAAAAAGCATAATCCCACTCACAGTAGCCATCAAAATAATGAAATACCTTGGCGTCCACTTAACCAGAGAAGTGAAAGACCTTTACAACGAGAACTACAAAACACAAAGAAATCAAGGATGACACAAACAAATGGAAAAACATTCCATGCTCATGGATTGGAAGAATCAATATTGTCAAGATAAGATGTCCGTCCTGCCCAAGGCAATCTACAAATTCAATGCAATACCCATCAAATTACCAACATCATTTTTCTCAGACCTGGAAATGACAATATAGAAATTCACATACAAACAAAAAAGAGCATGAATATCCACAACAATCCTCAGCAAAAGGAACAAAGTGGGAAGTATACACTTTTAGACTTTAAACTTTACTGCAAGGCTACAGTAACTATAATAGCCTAGTACTGGTACAAGAATAGGCACATAGACCACTGGAACAGGACAGAGATTACAGAAGCAAACACTCAATCTCTCAACCAACTCTTCTTTGACAAATCCACCACTAGCAATCACTGGGGAAAGGAGCCCATATTTAGCAAATGATGCTGGGAAGACTGGCTGACCACATGCAGAAGAATGAATCAGGACCCCTACCTATTGCCATATACAAAAACCACCTCTAAATGGGTCAGTGACCTAAGTGTGAAACCTATAAGAATCCTAGAAGAAGCCACTCTTATGCACATTGGAGTAGGCAACAAATTCTTGATCAAATCCCCAAAAGTGAATGCCATAAAAGCTAAGATAGACAGGTGGACCTCATCAAACTGAAAAGCTTTTGCACAGCAAAAGAAACCCTCAAGAGAGTGGGGAAACAACTCATAGAATGGGAAAAAATATTTGCTAATTATCTATCTGACTAAGGGCTAACATCCAGGATCTACAAGGAACTCAAACGAGCTGAAAGAAAAAAACAAACAATCTTAAAATAAACAAATTTTATTAAAAAGTGAGCAGGTTGGGCTTGGTGGCTCAGCCTGTAATCCCAGCACTTTGGGAGGCCAAGGTGAGTGGATTGCCTGATGCCACAGGTTCGAGACCAACCCGGGCAACTTGGCGAGACCTCGTCTCTACAATAAATCAAAAATTAGCTGGGCATAGTAGTGCGCTCCTGTAGTTCTGGCTAGTTGGAAGGCTGAGACGGAAGGATTGCCAGAACCCAGCAGGTCGATGCTGGGGTGACCTTGAGTGTGCCGCTGCACTCCAGTCTGGGCAACAGAGTGAGACTCCATTTCAAAACAACAACAACAACAACAACAACAAAAGTGAGCAAAGGACACGAATAGACACTTTTCAAAAGAAGATACACATGCCTGTATCAACAGATATATGAAAAAATGCTCAACCTCACTAATCATCAAAGAAATGCAAATCAAAACCACATTGAGATACCCTCTAACTCTAGTAAGGATGGCCCTCATGAATAAATAAAAAAACAGCAGTTGCTGACGAGGGAGTGGAGAAAAGGGAATGCTTCTACACTATTGGTGGAAGTGAAGGCTAGTTCAACCTCTATGGAAAGCAGTATGGCGATTTCTAAAAGAGCTGAAATTCAGCAATATCTCTTCTGGAAATGTACCAAAAAGACATCTGCATACACATGTTTATAGCGGCACTATTCACAATAGCAAAAACATGAAACCAATCCTATCGCCCATCAAAAGTGGACTGGATAAAAAATGTGGTACATATACATGATGGAGTATTACGCAGCCATAAAGAAGAACAAAATTGTGGATTTCACTGCAAATTGGATGGAGTTGGAGACCATCGTACTTAGTGATCTGTTGAGGACACAAAGAACTGAATACTGCATGTTGGACCTGTACATTAATAAGTGTACATAAGTGGAATCTGTACATTAATCACATTAGCACAAGGGAGGGATTGGCAGTCACTGGACACTGCCAGGGGGGTTGGGAGGACACATAACACAAAGGGTACCTGTTTCTAAACCAGGAGAAGTGAGGACCAGTTGGAGACCCAAACTTCACCTGCATGCAGCCTACTTGGGTAGCTAATTCTGACTTGTACCCCATATCTCTATAATAAAATGAAATAAAATTTAAAAAAGGAAAAAAAAGCACATTTTTGGTTCATCAAAATATGAGGCCAGAAGTGTTTGTCAACATTTGAAAAATTGTTTTCCATCCCTTTTAATTTGACTTAAAACTGATGTTAATTCTCAGTCCTCTTCTTATTTGACTTGTCAGTACTTTTGACATACTTGATCATTCCTTCTTCCTTTATATGCTTTTTTCACTTCCCGTCTCTATGATGTTCTCTTGGTTTTCTTCTTATCTCATCAATTGTACCTTCTCAGTTTATTTTTCTAGTTTCCTCCTCTATTCTTCCTGACCTTTAATATTGGAATGCCCCGAAACTCAGTTCTCTTCTTTATCTTTATTTTTTTAATAATGTCCAGTCTCATGGCTGCCAGTACTATGTATTTGCTCTTGTTTTCTAAACTCATACCTCCAGCTCGAACTTTTCTTCCAAACTCTAGACTCATGTTTATTCACTTATTTCGTGTCATCGAATGTATGCCTAATACATATTTGAGTCAAGTCCAAAGCAGAACTCTGTATCTTTTCTCTCTAACTTTGTTCTGCCCCAGTCTTCCCCATCTCAGTTGGTTGTAACTAATCTTTTTTCTGTTCCAGCCAGGAACTTTGAAGTCATTCTTGTTTGCACAGTTGTACTCATGCATATGCTTGCATGTCACATCTAATTCTTCAGAAAATTCTTTGGTGCTACTGTCAGTATATCTAGAATCTGGGCATTTCTCACCACTAATTGATGTTTAGTTCAAGCCATCTTCATCTTTCATCTGGATGACTGCTGTAGCCTCCTAACTAGTCTCCCTGCTTCTTTCTCTTTGTTTCTCTACAGTCTTCTCAACATAGCAGCCAGAGTGAATCTTGATAAAGTAAGTCATATTGTTTCTTTTCTCTGGTGGTTATCCAGTTTCACTTAAAGAATCTTAACTGTGGGTCTACAAGGTTCTGAGTGTGATTGGGCTGTCCATTAGTTCTCTGACTTCTGTAGCTCTCTCCTTTTCTTATTCTGCTTCAGCCTTACTGGCCTTCTTGCTGTTTCTTGAACATTTTAGGGCTGTTGTATTGGGCCTGCATGGTTCACTACCTTACTTCAGGTCTTTGTTCAAATGTCAGTTTCTCAGTGAGGGCTGTCTTGACCACCTATTAAAAATTGTAGCTGTCTCCCTCCCCCTGAATTCTGTCCCCCTTCCATAGTACTTGCCACCTTATACTATCTAGTTGACTTATTTATTATTTTTGCTGGTTTTTTTTTTGCTTTGTGTTTTTGCTGTTTATTGCCTATCTTCCCTTTTAGAATGTAAGCTCTAGGATGGCAAAGATTATTGTTTATTTCATCCCTATATCTCAAGCAATAGATATTTCCTGCTGTTTGTTGTTAGAAGAAAGGAAGGAAAATTTCAAGTTTTTTCATTTGTCAGAATTTTTCTATACATGTAGTACACATTTTTTTTAAGTTGCTGCTTTTAAGCTTTTTCTACATCTGATTAGTATAACTAATTTTGATTCTTCTTTTGAATGTACAAGGAGTCCATTTGATTGTAAATTGAGGCTGGGTATGCTGGCTGGCGCCTGTAATCCCAGCACTTTGGGAGACTGAGGTGGGAATATTGCTTGAGGCCAGGAGTTTGAGACCAGCCTGGACAACATCTTGAGATCCTGTCTCTAATTTAAAAAGAATTTAAAAATTATTAAAAAAAAAAAAAAAAAAAAGGTAAGTTGAATTGCATTGAGACAGTCATGATAGTGTGATTTTTGTGGTGGTCATGGAATGAATTCCTCCTTAACTTTTGTCAAATTTCTGTCAGGGCCTGTTTTACTTGTCCAAATCTACATTTTTCTAGAAGAATATTCTGTTATAAAAATTTCTCATTTCTCTCAAAAAAGATTATGCATGTCATAATGGTTACATATAGGTATATAGGCCTGCTGAAAGAAGACTGACTTTTTTCATTAATAGCTCTAGTTTTGAGGTTTTATTTATTTTTTTCTATTTTTTGGGGAAGACTTTTATTGTGGTATTTACATGAGGCAGACAAATTCATGACAGATTGGAATAACTACAGAGGAAGTTGGAAAGTTACACATAAATACATATACGCTGAAATGCAGGTAAATAGTCATTATGAGTGACCCCAGCCCGTAGATTATATAGTTGTTTTAAGTGTTCTATCCTGTCCTTCCATCCAGCTAGTCGACCAGTCAGCCAGCCAACCAGGCAGCCAGCTAACTAGCCAGCAAACAAATGTTTACTTGGTAACCAGTTAAACAAGGAATAGTTAAATACTATCTCTGCTTTTGAGGCCTCTCCATCTAGGCATGGTGACCAATACTTTAATTATTATTAGTGCACTTGATATTCAGTATACTATTTGAAGTGAGCATAGGGTGCTTGTTCTGCTAAGGACTAGAATGTACTTCAATTTCACAAGTACCATCCTACATAGTTTATGGTGTAAAGATTGTCTTTAAAATCCCAAGCCTATTTATTAGGCTTTTAAATTTATATGCTTCTGTGTCCTATTTACAGATCTTATAAAATTCTGGGTTTTAATAGAGTTGAAATACAGTGTAAAATGCTTTTTAAACATAGCTGCTTTACTTTTATTGAACAGTTCTGTCATTTAGCAATTTACTAAGATTTTTTCCAATTAAAGATTCTGTGTTTTGGATGTTGTCACTCATTTCCTCTTAATGTGCTTTTCTTTTTATACTTGACGTTACTTTTCTATATTCTCTTAATATAACAAATACCACGTCATACACAAAGGTGCCATGTAAATTGTTAAACACAGGAAGATGTAAGGCAGAGTTGTTTTCATGTTGTAGTAATAAAGATATTTGGTTGTTTATGGAGGAGACTGGGAAAGCTATAGATGTGATTGTTGAGCAGCCTGTCATGTGTCCTGGAGAGAACCCTGAAAGGCTATGTATGTGGTTACCTACCTGCTGTGGTTTGTAGGCTATCTAGTGCCTCAGGTACTCTTTCCATTTCCTGAAAAGAATAATGGGAAATAGCCATAAAAGCAGGAGTATGACAGGTCTCCAATTGAATTTTTAACTGCTCTGTTTAGGCCTAGTCCTAGATGTTTCTACCACTCTGCTTCGTACTCACATTGAGAGTTTGCTGTAGTCCCATCTTCTTTGAAATCTTGGTTATTCTGACAGTATTGTGAATCACAAGATTCTTTTCTCATGGAAATCTTTTTTTTCCTCCTTTTGAACTATGAGGTTTACAGCACTCTCTTCTACTAAAGGTATTGCCCTTAACAATTTACTAATAAGTTTTCAGCTTTTTTGTTTGGGCTGAAAATTTGATTTTAGGCCAGGTGCAGTGGTGGCTCACGCTTGTAATCCCAGCACTTTGGGAGACTGAAGCAGGACAATCACTGGAGCCCGAGAGATCAAGAGCAGCCTGGCTATATAGCGAGACCCTGTCTCTAATAAATAAATAAATGAAAATGGAGACAATTTGATTTTAACCTTTAAATAGTGATGATAACTGTATTTTCCTATCCCATCAAAAACTACTAGTGATAAGAATTCTTGGGAATGAAGTGACTTTGTAGAAAGTTAACTTAAAAAAAGAGGGAAATCTGTCCGGGCTTGTTGTGATTTCAAGACAGAAAGATCTTTAGCTTTTGTTTTTCTGGACCCAGTTGAAGGCAACATTGTATAGTCTATAATTTTGTGGACTTTCCCCCCTTAATCCTCTTTTTCTTATTAAAGTGACCTTACCCCTCTTTAGATGACTAGTGCCTTCATTCTAGTTTTATACCCTCTATGGTAAAAACTGGAAGGGATTGTTAAGTAGTCATTTATCACTGGTGATTTATTGATCCCAATATATTAAGGTGATCATCTTCTTCTATCACCTTTTCCTTATGGCATAGTAGAATGATGTTCAACTGGTACTGTAATTATACTGTTATTTTACCTGCTTGAATGTGCTAATACTGGACAAGAAACAGACTGTAGAGAAGGAGGATAAAATGGAAACAATGGAAGCTTTCCAAACTAGTACTGATTTTGCATGTGTGTGTGCGAGGAAAAACTATAAAAGAATTTCATATCTGATCAAAATTAAACAATGCTAGTTTTTACTCAGATTAGTTTTCAGTAAATAATACTTGTTACTGCACATGTTAAAAATAGCTTTGTATAGCAAATGTCTGCTATGCAGAGCAAATTCTGGAAGTGACTATTGAAATAATATAGCTATTATTGTGAGAAATTGAAGCCCTAGGAATGGAAGATTCTATACATCTGTTCCTTTTTCATACCAACTTCTCTATGCAGGATGATGATTTGGATAACATTTTAAGAGTGTTACCTTTTTTGGAAAGGGGCAGAGTATTAAAGTGTTTTCTCTCTTTTTAAAAAAATCTTTGTTTATTTACTTATTTATTAAAGCACACAAAGTCCATTAAGTGTGCCTTAAAATGGCAAATGGAGGGAAGATATTATTAATGATGAAAAAAAGGAAAAAGTTGTTGAGACATGAAATCCTTTGCAAGTTGAAGGAGAGGAGCAAATATATGGCTGGCAGTGGGACTGGTGATGTGCTTTTATTTTGGTGATTCTCCACATTGGGGAGGTTAATCTTCTCTCTCTCTCTCTCATTTACTTTTAAATAAGCTATATTTTCTAATTTAAAAAAAGTGTAATTTCACAAAAGTAATTTAGTAGAATTGCACAAAGAAATAAGGTTGAAGAATGCACATAAAGTTTCTATGAACATTGTGTTAGTAGAAACCAATGATTAAATCAAACCCTAAACTGGCCATTTGCATTAATTTACTTGAAACAAATTGAAGATTGAATCAAGGTAAATAGAGTTTAAAAATGTAACTGAATGGAAGTTTGAGGTGGAAGGATCACCTGAGCTAAGTAGGTTGAGGCTACGGTGGCCGTGAGTGTGCCACTGCACTCCAACCTGGACAACAAGAGTGAGACTCCAACTCAAAAAAAAAAAGTAACTGAAGAGAGTATCTGACAATTAGAGCAAATACTTGTTTCTTGATTCAACGAACATTTTGATTGTCTACACTGCTATGGAGAATTCAGACTAGTGAAAGGAATGAACAGTGATGAACACTGATGGAGATACGTATCAGGTTCTGGGGGATACGAGGGAGATATGCCACTCAGCTTTAGCTGATGAGCCAAGAGGTGAAATGGTGTCTAACATTTCTTTTTCCTTTATTAGCTGATGCATAGTTGTTGAAAATAGTGAAATAATTAAGAAGTGTAAGTAGTAAAAAATGCAAATCCTTATTTACACTTTCTGTTCTTAAATTCTCATTCTTCAGAGTTATAGTTAATAGATTGGTAAACTTGCTTCCAGATAGTTTCCTATGCATATCCCAACAGTTACTCCCTCTACCACAAAATTGAGCTCACTTAACTGTATATATAATTTTGTAGCTTGCTTTCCCCATGTTAATACTCTCATATTTCTATTTCCGTATCAGTAGATATAATATAGGCCAACCTAATTTAAAAACTTGCTGCCTCACATAATGGGAAGGGTATGCCATCATTTATTTACATTATTTCCTACTGCTGGATGTCTAGGTTTCCAGCCTGTTCCAAACAATGACTATCCTTGTATAGATGTATTCATTCTCTTGTGTAAGTTCCACTTTAAACAATGAAAAGGTGAAGGGAGTGAGGATTATTGGGAAGGGGAAATGTTTTCTAGGTTAAGGAAACAATGTGTAGTTTGCTGACTACTGCTGAAGACAATAGCAAACTTCTGATCAGGGCAGAAGTAGTTCTGTTTCTGTACTGTGGAAGAGTAGCACTGCCCGTTTGCTTTAACCTTATGCTAGAGTATCTCATTTTATAATAGACATTTCTTGATAGAATAATTTATAGTTATTTTCTACTTTGGAGATCTAAAAACTTTTCAAAAATAAATGTTACTAGATGGAGAAGTAGAATCACAAGCTGATCAAGTGATTATTTGGAGGTCACACAGTGAAGTGGGAGTTCTGGAAATAATTTTTTATCTTAGCTGTCTTTCTCTTAGCTCTGCTGTCTGAGAATGTCTTACTCAGCGTTCAGAATAGCTTTTGGGTGGCTAGTTCCCTACTACCATCCAATTAAAACAAATTTTGATTGATTCTTATAATAATTATTAGAACATTGCTAGTTTATCAAGTATATATGAAAACGGCATAGGTGACTTAAAGTAGATGAATTACATTTTGTTATACATTACTTTTTTGTGTGTGTTTTTTTGGCAGGGTTTCACTCTGTTGCCTAGGCTGGAGTGCAGTGGCATAATTATGGCTCACTGCAGCTTTAGCCTCCTGGGCTCAGACAGTTCTCCTGCTTCAGCCTCTCAGGTATTTGGGACTAAGTGTTTGTGCCACCACACCTGGCTACTTTATTTTATTTTTTATAGAGACAAGGTATCGTTATGTTGCTTAGGCTGGTCTTGAACTCCTGGGTTCAAGTGATCCTCCTACCTCAGCCTCCCAAAGTGCTGGGATTACAGCCATGAGCCACCATATTTGGCCCATTTTGTTATGTATTACTCTTAAATGTAAAATCTTGCTATCCTTAAAAACTTTTAGTTGCTGTTGTTTTGTTTCTGACAAATTTCCAATTTTAATGTTGTCCTGCAGTATAATATGACATGCTAATTAGTGTTACATTTTATCATTCCCTCTATTCAATAACATCTTGCTTATTATTTAATTTCTGCTTTTTACATAATCGAATTTTTGCTAATTTTACTGTATTAAAATTATATTGTTAGGCGATAAAGTAAGACTAAAATTAGTGCTAGGCACTGATTATTTATTTATTTATTTATTTTTGAGTTGGAGTCTCTCTGTTGCCCAGGCTGGAGTGCAGTGGCACACTCACGGCCACCCCAGCATTGACCTGCTGGGCTCGGGCTATCCTACCACCTCAGCCTTCCAAGTAGCTGGAACTACAGGGACATGCTACCACGCCTGGCTAATTTTTGATTTATTGTAGGGATGAGGTCTCACCAAGTTGCCCGGGCTGATCTCGAACCCATAGGCTCAAGCAGTCCCTTTGACTTGGCCTCCCAAAGTGCTGGGATTACAGGCTGAGCTACTGAGCCACTGAGCCTGGCCTAGGCACTGATTTTTTAAAAATGCTTTGGGGCCAGGCTTGATGGTTTATTCCTGTAATTTCAGTACTTTGGGGAACCAGGGTGGGAGGATTGCTTGAGATCAGGAGTTCAAGACCAGTCTGGACAACAAAGTGAGACCTCCATCTCTCCCCCCCAAAAAAAAAAAAAAAATTAGCTGAGCTTACATGCCAGTAGTCCCAGCTACTTGGGAGGCTAAGGTGGGAGGATTGTTTGAGTCCAAAAGTTGGAGGTTGCAGTGATCATGCCACAGCACTCCAGCCTGGGCAACAGAATGAGACCCTGACTCTTAAGAAAAAACAAAGAACTGGAAACAAAATGATGCATTTAACAAGGGTAATATCTTTCTGAGCTATTTTATTTATTTATTTATTTATTTTTGAGTTGGAGTCTCACTCTGTCGCCCAGACTGGAGTGCAGTGGCCGCTTCCGGCCACCGCAGCCTCGCCTGCTGGGCTCCGGCGATCTTCCGCCTCCGCCTTCCGAGTAGCCGGAATCTGAGCTATTTTAAAAAGTAAATGCCCTTCCTTTTGGTTGCCAACAATGCTTTGCAGTTTGATCACGTGCTTTGTTGTCAAGAAATCTGATTCTTTGTACAACTCAACTTTTGAAATTTCTTATTCATTTAAAAATCCATGGTAAATAGTTCTAATTAGTGTTATTAACTTGATCAATATTGGTGTTTGGAGTAAATTAGCATAATGTGTTCTCATTATCTTAAACAATTGTGTTATCTATTGTATTACATAATGATGAAATAGTTATAGTTCTCTAAGATAATTAATATTTTATGTGATACGTAATTTTTAAGCATTCATATCTATTCCCTTAAAGTTATTTTTCAAGAGTAAAGTATGCATTTGAACAAATGAAATAACTTTTTCTAAATCTAATTTTTCTAGGGCTGCTTTGGAAGAAGTAGAAGGTGATGTGGCAGAATTGGAACTAAAACTTGATAAGGTAAACTTTACATGTTTAGCTTTTTAAAACATTCTTTTTTCCCCATAAATAATGATTAATTCCTACAATACTAGGTGGCTCATGTTACTTTTTAATCTCTGAGGAAGTGCTGTTACTATTCTAATTTTACATGTAAGCAAATTAAGCTTAGAGACATTAAGTAGCTTGCTGAAAGTCTAATCTTAGTGCCAGAGCAAGCATTTGAATCCGTATGTGACTTCAAAACTCACAGGAAATCATTTATATTGTTGGAAACATGTTTCTGTATTCTCCTTAAAAAAGATTGCATCTTTTTCAATGCTTATTTCATATATAACCCGATCTTTCTATAAATTTGAGTGTAGCCTTGTGCAAATATAAGTAAAATTTAAAATATTCATTCAGTTTTTAAACCAATGCCAGAAATGCCTAATATTTACTTAATAATTTATATGGTCATATTTTATGGAAGGATAAATGTACACTGATTCCCACCTTCTATATTAATTATTGATAAAATTTTTTGGTGTCTGTCCAAGAAACACTGTCTGCTTTACACTAGGCACAAATATTAGAAAGAGTAATACATGGCTTCTGATCTATTTGTTTAGACATGCCTCTGTATTGCTCATTTAAATTTCTGAAAATGGCCAGGCGTGGTGGCTCATGTCTATAATCCCAGCACTTTGAGCGATGAGAGGATTGTCTGAGCTCACAGGGTTGAGACCAGCCTGGGCAACTTGGTGAGACCTCATCTCTACAATAAAGCCCAAGAAAGCGAAGGGGACTTGCTTCAAAACATATGGTAGAAGAAATAGAATTAGAGTTTACCTCTCTGTTTTTATTGTCAGTTCAGTGCTCTTCTTGTGCACCACCGATCTTCAGGGTCCATACTGGGGGAGCACATTCCACATGGAAATACTCTGAGGCACACTAGCAAGCTTCCGAGCAAATGTTTGTAAAAATTAGTATTTTATTTTTTGGGTAAGGATATTATTTTCAAATATATTTCTATATTTTGTGCTTAAAATTTTATGTAAGGACTTTTAAGTACTATTTAATTAGTTATTATTACATTATTACATTTATATTTAAGTACTCTTTGAAACAAAGTTTTAAATTCTTAAGGTAGATGACAGAAGATGTAGTTTTGATTTTATGGTAGATTTATGAAAGAGTATATAGTATGGTGAGTCTTTTTAAAGAATCACAGAGTAGTATATTAAGGATATGTATCCTTTTTTAGTTAGAACTGCATATAAATAATATGAAACACCATGATGGGGGACCTCAAAGTTTAAAGTACTTCAACAGATAGAATTCACTGACTGTTTTTGCTAATGATTTTGCTTTTATGAGTGGATTTTTTTTTCTTTATATTATTTGCTTGGGGTTGGGACACAATGGTAGAATCTTTTTTTTTTTTTTTTTTGAGTTGGAGTCTCACTCTGTCGCCCAGGCTAGAGTGCAGTGGCACACTCATGGCCACCCCAGTGTCAACCTGCTGGGGGCTCAGGCAATTCTTCTGCCTCAGCCTTCCATGTAGCTGGATCTACAGGCACGCGCTACCATGCTTGGCTAATTTTTTGATTTATTGTTGAGATGGATCTCACCAAGTTGCCCAGACTGTTCTCGAACTCGTGGACTCAGGCAATCCCCTCACCTTGGCTTCCCAAAGTTTTGGGATTACAGGCTTGAGCCACCACGCCTGGCCACTTGGTAGAATTTTAAAACAAAAGATTCAAATCTAAAACAAGTTATTATTAAAGTATTGACATTCAGTACTAAGAACTCTAGGCTACTAAGGACATTATGGAAACTTGACAGCTTTCTTTCTTTCTTTCTTTCTTTTTTTGAGTTGGAGTCTCACTCTGTTGCCCAGACTGGAGTGCAGTGGCCGCTCCCGGCCACCGCAGCCTCGACCTTCTGGGCTCCGGCGATCCTTCCACCTCAGCCTTCCAAGTAGCTGGAACTACAGGCGCGTGCTACCATGCCCAGCTAATTTTTTGATTTATTGTAGAGGTGAGGTCTCACCAAGTTGCCCAGGTGGGTCTCGAACCCGCAGGCTCAGGCAGTCCACTCACCTTAGCCTCCCAAGGCGCGGGATTACAGGCTGAGCCACCGAGCCCGGCCGACAGCTTTCTTTCTATTCGCCCTCCCTTCACAGTTCCATAGTTATTTTTATGTTTCTCTGGTTTGTGATCTTGACCTCATAAAAATACCTCTCCCAAATTCCCAAATATTATCCTTTTTACTGTAGTGTTATAGGGAGTAAGCACAGAGAAGGGAGCCTAACAGGAGCAAGAAATGGTTGTTATTGTAGGTGGTAGCATTGAAGAGCTAATGCGGGTGGAAAGGTTGCCTCAGGACTAGTTTAGTGATTTCATAACTTTGTACAGGGTAAATTCCACCTATAGTATCATTGTAAATCATGCCAGGGACAGGTTCAACTAGCTTGATGACTTAGCTTATATTTATTTTGCCTATAATGTATGCTACCAGTAGTTACATTCTTACTAATGAATAATGTATAATGAGTGGCATTGCTCTAGCTGAGTTCAGTTTTTTTTTTCTTTGAGTTGAGGGTCTCTGTTGCTCAGGCTGGAGGGTAGTGGCACAATCACGGCTCATCACAGCCTTGATTTCCTGGGTTCAGGCAATCCTTCTTTTGTGGCCTCCTGAGTAGCTAGGACTATACGTTCACGCTGCCATGCCTGGCTATTTAAAAAAATTTTTTTTGTAGAGATGAAGTATTGCTGTGTTGTCTAGGCTTGTCTAGAACTCCTGGACTCAAGCAAATCCTCCTGCCTCGGCCTCCCAATGTTCTGGGATTATAGGTATGAGCCATCATGCCTGGCCTGAGTTCAATTATTTATCCATTCTGCAAGGTGTTCTGGCCTTGGCAGCATCATGGTGCATCATAGTTGCCACCCTAGAAATTCTGTACCTGTTCAATTTTCTCACTGGCTTGTTTATTCTCTTTTGTTAAGCAGATACCCTTTAAATCTCAGCTCAAGTATTACCAAACTTTGATTCTTTTTCTTGTATTGCATTGTTTCTTGTATGTACTTTGATTTAAACTATTACGATACTGTTATAAGTTTTGGTTTGTAGCATAGCCTAGTAGTTAAGAACACAAAGCCTGGAGCTGCTTGAGTTTGAACCTGGGTCTACCACTTTCTAACTGTATGACTTTGGACAAACTCTTCAGCCATTCTGTGTCTTAGTTTCTTCATCTTCAAAATGTGGAAAATCAAGAGTATCTATTCATAAGGTTATTATGAGAATAGGGTGAGGTAATATGTATAAAGTACTTAGCACTGTTCTTGGAACATGGTAAATTCTAAATAGACATTCATGGTGATAATGCCTCTTCAACAGATTGTTAGCTCCTTGAAGAAAGAGATTGTCTTTAATAGTGAAAAAAGTATTTGTTTTGTGCACTTACTGTGTACAGAGTCCTATGTTTTACTTATATTATCTATAATCTTGGTAACAATGTTACAAAGTTGGTGTTATCCCCAATTTTAACAGGAAAGAAATTAGAATTAGAATGTTGCTGGAGAATATTTGGCAAATAAGTTGTTTGCATTTCTATCTTCTAGCAAAATGTCTATGACATAGTAGTTGCTTAGTTAAAAAGTTGTTGAATGAATTAGGATTACTAGTTTGATAATTTTGACTAACATTTAATCTTATTCTTAGGTAAAAATATTTTCTCTTTGCAGGCATGTATTTTTCAGTTATAATCTCATTAATCAATATCATCTAATAAGGATTTTGCCAGCAGGCAACATCTCTCTTTCTATTCCTCCCTCCCTTCCTTCCTCTTTCTCTGTGCCCTCACCCCTCGTTTTCTTTACTTTTTTTTTTTTGAGTTGGAGTCTCACTCTCCCACAGGCTGAAGTGCAGTGCCATGCTCATGGCCACCACAGCCTTGACCAGGTAGGCTCAGGTTATCCTTCCACTTCAGCCTTCCAAGTAGCTGGCACTACAGGCATGTGCCACTACACATGGCTACTTTTTTGATATATTGTAGAGACAAGGTCTCACCAAGTTGCCCAGGCTGGTCTCGAACCCCTGAACTTAGGCAAACCTCTCATCTCTGCCTCCCAAAGTGCCGGGATTACAGGCATGAGCCACTGTGCCCGGTGCCTCCTCAATTTCTAGCTAGTTATTTCTTCTAGATAGCTGCAGTGTATATGTGTGGTTTTTGCTATATGACAATTTCATTTTCTCTCTTAACTTTTATGATAGTGACCTCTGTTCTAATTCTGATACATATTTTCATGGCTGTATTCTGTGCCTCATCACTCCGAGTTCTAATCTCTGAAATCTGCAATGCTGATATTTTACTTTCTGACTTGAGTCACCAGTCCTTCCAGTTCTCAACCTCTCTACTGCTTTTGTTTTTCAAGCTTACCTCTGGTCTTTTAATCTACCTGTGATATTTCAGATCACTTATAAATTGGCTACCGTGTACTTTTTGTAATTTTTTTGTTGAGATAAAATTCATCTAACATAAACTCTACCATTTCAGAGTATAATTCAGTGGTTTTTAGTATAGTCACAATGTTCTTCAACTATCACCATTATCTAATTCCAAAATATTTTCATCACCCTAAAAAGAAGCCCTATACCTGTTAGCAGTCACTCCCAGTTCTCCCCTCCCTCCATCTTCTGGCAGCCTAATCTATTATGTGTCTTTGTATAGATATGGCCCATCAATTTGCCTATTCTGGACATTTCATATAAATGGAATAATACAATATTTGACCTTTTATAACTAGCTTCTTTCTCTATGCATAATGTTTTAAAGATTTGTTCATGATGTAGCATGTATTAATACTTGCTTTTCTATAGCTGGATAATATGCCATTGCATGGATGTACCACAATTTGTTTATTCATTCATCAGTTGATGTACATTTGGGTTGTTTCTGTCTTTTTAAAAAAATTTATTTAAGTCTGAGTATCATTCTGTTACCCAAGCTGGAGTGCAGTGGCACACTCATGGCCATCACAACCTCGACCTGCTGGACTTGGGCAATCCTTCTGCCTCAGCCTTCCAAGTAGCTGGGACTACAGGCGTGTACCACCATGCCTGGCTAATTTTTTGGTTTATTGTAGAGATGAGGTCTCACCAAGTTGCCCAGGCTGGCCTTGAACCCCTTGACTCAGGCAGTCTTCTCATCTCCACATCCCAATATGTTGGAATTATAGGTATGAGCCACTACACCCGACTTGTTTCTCTTTTTTGGGCTGTTATGAATAATGCTGTTAGGAGCCTTTTCAGTCTACTCTTAATTTTATTACATCACTATTTCTCTTCATAGACCTTCATTTCCCTTCCGTAACACCTACTCTGCAGAATTCTCACTGTCTTTGGTCCGTCTATTTGCCCCATCTCTGGGTTACAAAACACTGCAGGAGAAATCACCCAACTGTTTGGTAAAACCAATAGATGGAACTACACATCCTTGGATTTTTTTTTTTTTTTAAATCAGGGTTCCACTCGGTGCCTAGGCTGGAGTGCAGTGGTGGGATCATGGCTCACTGCAGCCTCCACCTCCTGGATTCAGGTGATCCTTCTTTCTCAGCTTCCAAAGTAGCTGGGACTACAGGTATGCGCTGCTACTCCCAGCTAATATTTTTTAATTTTTTGTAGAGACGAGGTCTTGCTATGTTGCCAGGCTGGTCTTGAACTCCTGGGCTCAAGCAATCCTCCTGCCTTGGTCTCCCAAAGTGTTGAAATTATAGATATGAGCCACCATACCCAGTATGGAATTCTTGATATAAGCAAATTTTCCAAAACTCAAATCAGGTCCCTCACTTGTTACCATTAGCAACTCTTTAGTACTTCACTACTTTCTTGATTTATCATCTTGTTCTTCATTCTTAGCAGATACCGTTGCCTCTTTCTTCTACTTGATGGCAATGCTTTTGTTTTTTGCTCCTAATCTAGAAACCTAACTGAATTTGTTCTTGTTTTTTATTTCTGTCCATTTGAATGACACAGGTATCCCTTTTTCTATGCAATTCCAAACTGTCTGCCTTCTCAGGACTTTGCTTTTAGCCCTTTCTCTCCCTTCCTTTCTCTGTCACCTCTTCATCTTAAGTTGTTAGAGATGTTCCAGTTTGTTTCTTCCTAAGTTGCCTTTTTAGTAAAAAACAAACAATAAGAAAATCTCCCCCTTTGACAAGGAAGTACAAATGCCAATTTAATAATTACCATGTGCCAGTAACAGTTTGTGCTAATATCTTGATGTGCATTATCTTACCCTTTTTTTGTAACTTTGTATGGTTTGGTTCCATTGTTATGTATCGTACAGAAGAAGAAATGGAAGTTTGATTAGGTTAAAGTCATTTGGGCTCATTTGGATGGTTAAGCATGGCAGCAGGAATTGAACCTAAGCAGACTGAGCTGTTTTTGAAATTTTTAGCTTGTTGAATAAGTAATAGGTGGTATAAAATTCAAAGGTAAAAAAAGTGTGTAACCCAGTGAATATTAGTCATCTTCTGATCTCTTTCCTAGAGGAACACAGTGAAGTAGTTTCTTGAGTGTCCTTTCAGAAATTTTCTAAGCATGTGAAAGTATTTGTACTCTTTAGTACAAATGGCTCTTCCCATTCCAACAGAAATATTAGTTCTGTTATACATTTTGATTTTTCTCTTAATACATATATCTTGAATGATATTTGTTAGTTAATTATAGAGCTATTTCATTTTTTTAATGACTACTTTGTATTACATTGCATGGCTATAACATTATCTACTTTTCTATTGGTGGACATAGATTGCTACCGGTATTTTACGGTGACTATAGTGAATAGCTTTACATGTGTCATGCCTTATGTACAAATATATCTGTGTGGTACATTTTTGAAAATGCAATTGCTAAGTGAGAAGTTTTGTAATTTTTAAATTTTGATAACTGTTACTCAATAGCCCTCCATAGAAATTGTACCAATTTATACTCCCACCAATAATGTAATAGGATACCTGTTTTCTCATATCTGCCCTCTTCAAGATAGCATTTTATCATTTATCATTTATCATTTATATTTATCTATAAACTGTTTATCAAAACTGTTGTTCTATAAAAGAAAAAATAGTAATTTACATTTCTTTTATTATGAGTCAGAGTGAACATCTTTTCTTGGGTTTCAGACACATTTGTATTGCCTTTTTTGGGAATTATCTGCATGTTTGTCACCCATTTTTTTTCTAGTGAATGGCTAGATTTTCAGAATGATGTGTATACCCTTTCTTATGGTAGGAAAATTAATCCCTTCGGATTTGTTGCTAATAATTGTTTTCTTATATTGTTGTCTTTTGACTGTGTTTATTATTTTTTTAATAAGTGATTTATTTTTATGTAGTTCTATTTATTAATTTCTTTTTTCTATGGCTTTTATGTTTACATCCTTCTCAGAATGGTTTTTTCTACTTTGAGATTATAAAAAAAATTTTCTTGTTTAGATTTCTGATTTTATTTTTTGTTTAAATTTTTATTCCATGTGAAATTAATTTAGGGGTTGACTCCAACTTAGCTTCTTTCTTTTTTATCCCCTTTAGATGACTGTCTAGTGTCCCTAATGTCATTTATTGGATTATTTTCCCCCTACTTGATAGGATATTATTTTAATCAAATACTTACTGCATATTTGTATCTATTTCTTGACTTTGTATTCTATTTCATGATCTGTTTGTCAGTATGCTTTACTACCCAACTTGTAATGACTACACCTTTACAGTATTTTTTTTTTTTTTTTTTTTTTGAGTTGGAGTCTCACTCTCTCACCAAGGCTGGAGTGCAGTGGCATGCTCCCAACCACTGCAGACTCGACTTGCTGGGCTCAGGCAACCCTTCCTCAGCCTTCCAAGTAGCCAGAACTACAGGCATGTGCTACCATGCCCAGCTAATTTTCTGATTTATTGTAGAATAAATGTTGCCCAGGCTGGTCTTGAACCCGCAGGCTCAGGCAGTCCTCTTGCCTCAGCTTCCCAAAGTGCTGGGATTACAGGCTTGAGCCACCATGCCTGGTATTTTAATATCAGGTAGGACTAATGTTTCCTCACTTCATTACTTTTCAACGTTTTTTTATTGCTTTTCTTGCACGTGGTTACTCTGTGTGAATTTTAGAGTCAGTTTTTCTGGCAAGACATTTTATTTTGTAAATAGCAGACTATCTAAAGGACTTATCTCTGTCAGCATTTCTTATGGTAGATTTTGTGGAATATTAGTCCTTTGAGGATGTTTCTTCTAAAGAGAATTTTAGGGTCATTTGTTATTGAGAAATGCTGCACATTACACTTCCCCTTTTGGATGCACACTAATATATAAGAGCTCTTGAAAGTACAGCAATGTCTTCTGCCTTTTCTAGGAATCCTTTCCTGGTCCTCACAGTCCTGGTTAGATGTTCTTCCTTTTATCTCTCATGTGTGGCTTTGTCATAGTAGTTATGTTTGTGCACTGTAGGACTTATCTGTTTGTCCACTGGTTAGAATTTTAGAATTAGAGCTTTTTGAGAGCAAAGATTATGTTTTAATTTCTGTTCCTCTAGGCCTTAGGGCAACAGTTTTAAATTATACTCCTTGCATCCTTGAGAAGTTTTCTCAAGTTTTTCTTGGCTTTTATCCTCTTCTTGGTATCCCACCTTTCTACCTTCCTCAGTTCTCTTCCATCCTTTTTTCTGGGGCAGTTTCCCTTTTATCTATTTGAAATATTTGACATTTAACAAGATTTGTTTAAAGAATGTAAGCTTTGTGAATGAATGAAAGAAAAAAAGAGAGAAGGAAGAAAATATGGAAGGCAAGAAAGGAAAAAGAGGGAAGAAGAGAGAGAGAGAAAGAGGGATGGAAGGTGGGTGCAAGTACTTGGTCTTATACAATGCCTAGAACAATATTGGAGAAATATTTTTTGAGTAAGTGGTTCATTAATCAATTCAGATATCTGCTTTGATAGGCTGATATTGAAATGATCAACAAGACTAACCCACTATACCAGTTTATTCCCCAGTCCTCCAACATACTAAGTAGCTTCAAAAAATTGAATTATCTTTGTATCATACTGCTTATTTATCCCTTTCTTTCTTCTAGGAGGTGCTTAATACATTTTTATGGCATGAATTTGATTCGATAAAATTTTTTTTGTTGTTATCAAACATCTTCTGGGCCCTAAAAGGTCAACATTTTTTTTGGTAAAACTCTTCTATGAGTTATAAGCTAAAGGGAAAAAGAATAATTTCCAATTAGTCTGTTTTCAGTTTATTAACTAGGTTAACTCATGATTACTGCCAACACTTGTTTGAGTAAGTAATGTAAAATTATCTTCAACCTGTTGTAATTTTTTTTTTCTTTTTCAGCTTGTGAAACTTTGTATTGCGATGATTGATACTGGAAAAGCCTTTTGTGTTGCAAATAAACAATTCATGAATGGAATTCGAGATCTGGCTCAGTATTCTAGTAATGATGCTGTAGTTGAGGTTGGTATTATTTCATTTACAGTTAAAATGAAAAAAAATCAGAAGACATTGAAATCTGTGCATTCGTTTACCTTACTTATTATTATGGTGATGCTTAAAATTAGAAGTAGAAAAATTATCACCTGTTGGTACGACCACATATAATCCTGTTTTCTGAGATAATTAGAAGTGGATTTGGGTTTTGCAAATCTGGCATCACTCCCCTAACCCAGCTTCTTCTTATTTTTGCTGGTTTACTAAATTTACTTGTTGTTAGGTGAGCTGAAGCAACTGTCAGAAGGCCTGAGGACAGGGAGAGCAGGATCATGCCTACTAGTAGTTGTGTATAGGCACACACAGAGAACATAACCTAGGCATAGTAACTGTACCTTTGGGGGGCTGTATAGTTCTGGTTGGCCAGCTATATGAGGTTAACAGGTTCCTTGTTTTACTGTGTGGTGTTATGATATTTCTTTCACAAAGAATAATAATTGGTGAATAAATTGGTATGGTTTGATGGTTATTTGATCCATAGGTCCCCAAATGGGCAGTCTTGATACACTCAAACAATTTTACCTTTAGGTATATATATGCTATTCCTGTTTGTTAGCTTAATACCACTGATGGAGCAGTACTACTTCTCTGACTTTTCTAGGGTTTTAAATATTACTTTATGTAGACGTGGCCTAGAGGCAAAGCATACCCATGAGGTAGTGAGATTGTCCTTGAAAATAAATGTTATCGTATACAATGTAACCTGCTCTTTCTGTTGGAAATGCTGAAGTAACATTTTTGTGGCCTATTTTAGTGGCTTGTAAATGACATGGTTTTCTTTTGGTTTCTTTCCTTTAGACAAGTTTGACCAAGTTTTCTGACAGTCTTCAAGAAATGATAAATTTTCACACAGTAAGTGTCAGTAAGTAGGTGTTATTATGACAATATTAATATTTTAGTACTTTTCTATTTATTTATTTTAATTTTAGAGTTTTGGGGTACAAGTAAAGATTTACTACATAAGAAAGTTGCATGCTGGTGAAGTTTGGGCTTCTAGCTGGCCCTCTTTCCCCTGATAGTGGACCACATACTTAGTGTGTTGCCACATTTTAGTACTTTTCTTGAGTGGCAGTATTTTGTAAAATGACTAAAGTTGAATTAAATGACTTTGGTCAACAACGTTTTAGTTGAATCGATCTAAAATGTACACTGAGGGGAAGAGAGAGCGTGCATGCATTTATTTCTCATTCTAATATAGTGAACTTAATATCAAAGAAGTACACACCCATAAAAGTTAATTTTTTTCCATTAAGTTGTGGCTTTGTAAGTTTTTAAGCATTTATTTAAGAATAAAGAAGTAAAAGCCATTTTAAATTCAGCTGTTTTTAAAAAGATACTTACAAATATGTCCCCTTTAGTCAATTGCCAATATGAAAGATATGAAGGACTATATTCTTTGAGCTATTTATATTTATGTTTACGATTTAAGGGCATTTATCCTTCAAGAGTAAGGGGTATATATTACTTTTGGAATGTCACAAAATTCCTTTATTCCTTTTATGAATTCAGTACATTCATAAAAATGTACTGAAAATATGGTAGCTTATAAACTACATGCTTCTTACAGTTTTTAAAAAAGTTTAACTGATCTGACCATCATATAGTTGTTTACTCAGTGCTTTAAAATTTATTAGCAGCTGTCTAGTAACAAGAATATCAATACTTATATTCTTTACAAAATCTGCTAATTTTTGGTTCTTAGTTAATTTTATTTTCTTAGATTTTTTTTTGTTGGTTATATTAAGGATGAAGTAATATGACAATATTTATTTTAATTGTAGCTCCAATTTTATTTGTACCAATATTGTCATGTACCAGTATCTGCTTGAGTGACTGTTTTCAGTTCTTTTGGGTTTATACCTAGGTGTAGAATTGCTGAGTCATATGGTACTCTATGTTTAACTTCTTAAGGAACTGCTAAATTGTTTTCACAGAAGCTGCACAGTTTTACATTCCAATTTCCAAATGTTCCAATTTCTTCATGTCCTTATCAACCCTTGTTATTTTCCTTTTTTTTTTAAATTATAGCCGTCCTAGGAGGTATGAAGTGGTATCTCATTGTGGTTTTGATTTTGCATTTCTCTACTGACTAATGCAGTTGAACATCTTTTATGTGCTTATTGGCCTTATATGCATCTTCTGTGATTATCATTGATATCTATTGAAGTCCATTGTCTTTTTTTTTTTTTTTTAATTTAGAGATAGTCTGTTCTTTTAGAGACAGAGTCTTGCTCTGTTGCTCACTGCATCCTCGAACTCCTGGGTTCAAGTGATCCTTCTGCCTCAGCCTCCCAAGCAGCTAGAACCACAGGCACATGCCACCATACTCATCTAATTTAAAATAACAAAAAAATGTTTGTAGAGATAGGGATCTTGCTATATTGCCAGGCTGGTCTCGAACTCCTCGACTCAAGCAGTCCTCCTACTTCAGCCTCCCAAAATATTGAGGTCATAGGCATGAGCCACTACGCCCAGTATTTTTTTTTCTTTAGAGATGGGAGTCTGTCTCTCTCACCAGGGCTGGAGTGCAGTGTCATAGCTCACTGCAGTCTTGAACTTCTGGGCTCCAGAGTTCCTCTCACCTCAGCCTCCTGAGTAGTTGAGACTATAGTGTCGTTCATTAGTTTTTTGTTGAGTTATAGTTGTAGAATTCTTTATATAATCTGGATATTAAATCCTTATTAATATTAATATGTTATACAAATATTTTATCCCATTTTATACATTTTCTCTTTCACTTTCTTGAAAATGTCCTTTGATGCAGAAAAGTTGCCATTCCAAAGTTGGCACTGCCAAATCCGAGGCCATGAAGATTTACCCCTGTGTTTTCTTCTAAGAATTTTATTGTTTTAGTTCTCAGATTTTATACCAATTTGACCACTTATCCTGGGCATGGTGGCTCATGCCTGTAATCCCAGCATTTTGGGAGGCCAAGGTGGGAGTATTGCTCTTGAAGTCAGAAGTTTGAGAATGGCTTGGGTAACAAAATGATACCCTGTTTCAAATTTTAAAAATCAGCCACTTAATAGTTCTCTTTTTGCTCTCTACTGAGTTTAGATGCTGATGTTTGGTATATTTCATTTCTCTTTTAATCAAATGACCTTTCAGATTTAATCTTTTTTAAAAAATGTAATATATTAAGAATTAAAGTTTTTTTTGCATGCTATTGATTTTAAATTAACATAGTAAGTGAAATATTTTTTCTAAAATGTTATTGTTTTTTGAAATATTTCTATCTCTCATCTTTTCTTTAAACCTGTAAGTTTTATAATGCTGCCTTTTTATTTTATTTTATTTTATTTTATTTTTTTGAGTTGGAGTCTCACTCTGTCACCCAGACTGGAGTGCAGTGGCCGCTCCTGGCCACCGCAGCCTCGACCTGCTGGGCTCCAGCGATCCTTCCGCCTCAGCCTTCCAAGTAGCTGGAACTACAAGCACGCTACCACACCCGGCTCATTTTGATTTATTGTAGAGATGAGGCCTCGCCAAGTTGCCCAGGCGGGTCTCGAACTCGTGGGCTCAGGCAATCCACTCACCTCAGCCTCCCAAAGGCGCAGGATTACAGGCTGAGCCACCGAGGCTGGTGACTTTTATAAGAATGCTTTGCTGTTACTGTTTTATATGTGAAAAGTTATAGTTAACATAAACTTTTGGCAAATAAATTGTTAAATTGTATGTTGGAAGCTCTTTAGTCAAGAAGTCTTTCTTCAAAGTATGTTATAAATCACTGTCTTAGAGTACATTAAATCTTAAAAATTCAGGTTTGTTTGAAGATAGTTATGTATGTATTATTTGCTTCAAGGGGATAGATATTGGTCTTTTTAATGTTAGTGCTCATAATGTATACTGACATTCCTGAAACCTGTGTAGATTCCACTAATTTTTACCTTCTAAAATTGAAAGCAGTCCATGTTTCTTGATTTTACATTAAGAAGAGAACTTAGGATGTAGATAGAGACAACTTAGATTGAGTTTAGTCCTCATTGTTATTAGTTGTATAATTTTTGTCAATTTACTTAATCACTTTTATTTTTCAGTTTACCCTTCTATAGAAAGACAATAATTTGTTATGCCTATATCTAAAGGTGTAAGGAGGAAAATAGGTGAAAGTAGACTCTGGAGAATGATTCTTCCTTAACTCTGTTGGTTGGCATAATTCAGGAAAACAGAAACTACATGGAATCCTCCCTCCCTCCCTTCCTCTCTTTGTCTGGCTTTGTCACCCAGGCTGGAGTACAAGCTCACTACAACCTTGAACTTCTGGGTTAAAGTGATCCTTCTTTTTTTTTTTTGAGTTGGAGTCTCACTGTCACCCAGACTGGAGTGCGGTGGCCGCTCCCAGCCACCGCAGCCTCGACCTGCTGGGCTCCGCTGATCCTTCCGCCTCAGCCTTCCAAGTAGCTGGAATTACAGGCACACGCTACCACGCCTGGCTTATTTTGATTTATTGTAGAGATGAGGTCTCGCCAAGTTGCCCAGGTGGGTCTCGAACCTGCGGGCTCAGGCAATTCACTCACCTCGGCCTCCCAAGGCGCGGATTACAGGCTGAGCCACCGAGCCTGGCTCAAGTGATCCTTCTACTTCAGCCTCCCATGTAGCTACTAGGACTATAGGCATGCCTGGCTAATTTTTTTATGTTTTAGCCACCATGCCTGGATAATTTTTTTGTTGTGTAGAGACGGGATCTTGCTAAATTGTCCAGGCTGGTCTCAAACTCCTGACCTCAAGTGATCTTCCTGCCTCTGCCTTCCAGATCACTTGGATTACAGGCATGATCCACCATGCCCAGCCAAGATGTTTCTGACATAAATATTTTGATATAAGGAATTGGTTGCAAAGACTTTGGAAGGGTTGGCGGAATAAAGGCTAAGATGATCATGCTAATCATAGATCAATAAACTGGGAGAAACAAAAGTAAAAGCAGTGTTACCCAGAGCCCCTGAATACTGCACTGTTGAGGATACTGCCATTGTTACCTAGCCAGTAAGCCAAGGAACTTCCTTTCTTGTTGCTGCTGCATAATCTAGCTGCCCATGTTCCCACTGACATTGCTGAATGGGAGTAGCTCACAGTTGCTCACTGATGCTGTGTCAGAACAGAAGCAGGAAAAAAAGTGGCTTCTTCTGCCTCTTAATTTGACTTGATTTTCCATTGGCAGAATCTAACCTCTTAGCTTGCTAGGTGATCTGGGAAATATAGTACTTTGTAGGTTTCTGGGTAGTAAAGAAGAGGAGACTGTGGAAGGGTGAGTGTGGAGATGGGAGCTGACAGGCAAACTGCCAGCACGTCAACCAGCTGCAATTTTGAAAATATTTTTTGGTAAATTGGAAATTTTGTTATTGGCAGCTACTGTGCAATTTAATTTTTATCGTTAAAACTGTTTTCTATGGTGCTCTCTTTTTTAAATACTCAGTATCCAACACGTTAGCAAAATATAACCCCAATCCAGTTATCCATGGTTTCTCTGCCACCTGCAAGTCTAAACTGCCACCACCTCTTGTTTAGACTTCTCAATAGCTTGTGCCTCTGCTTTGCTTCTTTTCCTTCTGAAGTGACTTCTGAAGACAATAGCCAGAATTTATATTAAAAATATAAATCCCTTCACAGCATTCTCTTACTGCAGTGGCTTGCCATCACACTCAGAATAATATCCTAATCGTGGCCTACCAAATCCTGTATGGTCAGGCTACTGCTCGTTACTTCCTGATCTTATCTCTGCTCTCTGCCTGGATGTAGCCATTTTGCTTCTGTGTTATCCTTTGAACATACAGAAGTAATTCTTGTCTCAGGGTTTGTAATTACTTTCTGTTCCATGTGGAATTCCTTTTCTTCATCAGTGTGTGTCTTCTTCACAGCATTCCTTCTCCCTCACTTTATTTTTTATTTTTTATTTTAATGTAAAGATGTGGGTTACAATTCAGGGTTAGGCATACAAACATTGATCATGTAGGTACCCCTGTTAATGAGGTATGCCCCTCCCTGCCCTAGCAGTTTCCCTCAACTGCCAATCCCAACCCCTACCCCACAACAATTTCCCATTACTGCCAATCACTTTCTTATAGCATTATAATTGTTCAAGGTCCTCTTATGAGTGACAACATATGGAATTCTGTTTTTTGTTTCTGTGATAAATCACTGAGTATGATCAACTCCAAATCCATCCAGGTTGCTGCAAAGTCCATATATTTGTCATTCTTTATGGCTGCATAATATTCCATTGTGTATATGTACTACATTTTTTTATCCAGTTCAGCTTTGATGGGCAACATGGTTGGTTCCATGTTTTTGCTATTGTGAATAGAGTTGCAATAAACATTCATGTGCAGGTATCTTCTTTGTAGAATAATTTGAGTTCCTTTGGGTATATTCCCATTAGGGGAATTGCTGGGTCATATAGAAGGTCAATTTCTAGTTCTTTCAGAAATCTCCAGACTGTTTGCAGAAGATTGAAACTGGATCCTTATCTATCACCATACACAAAAATTAACTCTAAATGGATCACAGATCTAAACGTAAAACCTCAAACTATAAGAATCTTAGAAAATGCAGGAGACATCCTTATGGAAATTGGAACTGGCAACCAGTTTCTATCCAGAACCCTAAAGGCCTTAAGAAATAAGATAGACAAGTGGGACCTCATCAAATTAACGAGCTTCTGCAAAGCAAATGAAACCATCAAGAGAGCAGGGAGACAGCCCACAGAATGGGAAAAAACATTTGCCAGCTGTATATCTGAAAAAGGCCTAACATCTAGGATCTACAAGGAACTCAAATGCACCGAAGGGAAAAAAACAAACAGCCCCTTTAAAAAGTGGGCAAAAGACATGAATAAACACTCCTCACTTTATTTAGGTCACTACCTCTCAGAGAGGCCTTCCTTAACCACCCTGTGGTCACTTTCCATCACTTTAACCTACCTTTCCATACACATACAGAGAGACTGCATATGCATATGCACACAACACATATATGGTCTGTTCTCAAACATATATACCTATTTTATTGTCTGTTTTTCTAGGTTCCATAACTGCAGGTACTTTGTTATACTCATCTCTGCTCCTAGAAGAATACCTAGAAGAAAGGAGTTACTCATGACAGGGTTAATGAACTTAAGAAAACTCTGAATTTTTTTATAGTCATTAAATCATCAAAGATTTGTTAAATCAATAACAGCACCACAGATAGACAATTAGAGGTATTTAATCTTTTAATTTTTATTTTACTATTCCTTATATTTGAGAAACTTCAAGAACTCTGTTGACTGTAAATTCATGTTACTTTAAAAAGATAGTTTTTATACTAAGGGAAAATCACTATTTGTGTACCTGGCGGTCTGAAAGCTATATGTTGTTCAGCTTGTGTGTGTTTACATATATACTTATATACATGGAGAACTCTGTCTCGTGCTACGGCCAGATATCTAGTGCCTTTTAGATTTTTTTCCCCTTATTCCTTTTTACAGCATCTCAGCAACTTTCCTATTGTGAGTCGTCGGTTTACTTTCTTTTACTTTTCTTTTTTGGTGCTATTCTGTCTCTTCTATCAGTCCAGTTTGTTTTTTGTTAACTAGTACCTTTAATATTTTTCTTTTTTAGTAGGAGAGATTTGTGTGTACTTGAACCAGAATTCTTTTTTTTTTAAATTTAGAATCATGGGCTACTTGTGGGGATTTGTTACATAAGTATATTGTGTGAAGGCGAGGCTTGGACTTCTGATGAGCTCTCCCTACCCTGGTAGTGGGCATGTAACTCAGTGGATGGTTTTGTATCTCTTATCTCCTCTTTGTCCCTATCTCCTTCAGCAGTGCCTAGTTTCTATTGTTCCCATTCTTGTGCCTATGTGTGCCCAATGTTTAGTGCCTATTTATGAGTGAGAACATGTGGTATTCAGTGTTTTGTTTCTGTAATTCTCTTAAAATGATGGCTTCCAGCTGCATCCATATTGCTGCAAAGGATATGACTTTGTTCTTCTTTATGGCTGCGTGGTATTCCAGACTATATATGTACCACATCTTCTTTATCCGGTCCACCTTTGATGGGCATCTTGGACCAGAGTTCTTATATTTGTGGAAAAGGTTCTTCCCTCTTCATAGCCCTGTTACACTTCACTTTATTTAGACTGTGGACAGGAATGACACATATCTTGTTTATTGTTATATTCCCAGTCCTTACATAATTGTTATCTGAGGGAAGTGATTTAACTTTTCTAAGCTTTATATCCTTCCTCTGTGAAATGAAGGGGATTTACCAGATTACTTTTAATTAATTAATTAATTTGTTTGTTTATTTATCATAGAGTCTTGCTCTATCTGCCAGGCTGGAGTACAGTGGCACGATCTTGGCTCATGGCAGCCTTGACTTCCTGGGCTCAAGTGATCCCCAGCCTCAGTCTCCCAAGTAGCTGGAACTACATACATGCTACCATGTCCAGCTAATTTTTTTACTCTTTTGTACAGATGAGGTCTCTTTATATTGCCCAGGCTAGTCTCAAACTTCTGGTGGGCTCAAGTAATCCTCCTGCCCCAGCCTCCTAAAATGTTGTGATTACTGGTGTGAGCCACTGCATTTGACCTAGATGACTGTAAAAAAAAGTCTAAAATTAGAAAGTTTTATTTGTTATAGGATTTAATTATCCCAGAGCCATTTGTTAAAAAATGGGAAAAGCCTAGTTTTATAAAATGCTTTATTTTTGTAGCATTTTACGCAATGCAGTTATAACTAATAACATTCCAGTGTAAAGGAGGATTTTAAAAAACTGCTTTCTGAAAGGTAATAGTAGAACCTGCTTTACATTCTATAGTAGAGTTCCTAACGCTTGCGTTTTGTTGTATCAATTTGTGTTAGGATAAAAATCTGGATATTCCAGAGATGTCTTTTATGAATAACTTTGTGGGTTCAAGTACATGTTTGAAAATGATAGAACCATTTGTGTTACTAGCCAAGTACAGATTAAACATACATTGAGGTTAGATTATAGTCATTAAAAAAGTTATTTGGGTTATCTTGTGATTTATTTCCTCTTTAAAAATAGAACCATTCCTTATTCCTTTTAGAATGAGAGTGTCCTAGGGTTTTTCTTTAACTCATATGTCATTATACGATACATGAATTTTTCAGAGCAGGCCATGTATGCTGCATTCTACTAGATATTAGAATTGATTTGAAGACTGATTTGTGTTCCTGGAACTTATCGTCATCCACTGATGACACTTTTGGATTCTAATTTGCTTTTGGTATAAGGAGCTTGGAATATTTATTTGATTATTATCTTTGCTAAATGCAGCCTTAAAGTTGATTTACTGCATACATTCTGTGAAAATATGTGCCCCTTTTTAGTATTTTCTTTTCTTTTTGTAAGTTTGACTTTCCCTATTTGGACTGTATACTCATTCACTCAGCAAATGGTTTTAAGTAGTGAGAATACTACTTAAATGGTTTCAATGCTTTCCAACTTTTTTCATCTAATGGCACAGATTGAAAATGATGGTCACACTTGTATAGAGCACTAGAGGAAACTACAGGGGGACATGAAGTCATCTATCTGGGTAAAAATTTTAAAATTTCTTTTTAATGGAATTATGTTTTTAAAAATACAGTGTTAGGGAAGATATTACATGTTGAATGTGTGTAACACTTTCAAATACTCAAAAAATATTTTAATGAGAAACCTGAGCTTACCTCCATAAGTGTAACTTAAAAAAAAGTCTTATGCATGAAATGGCTTCAAACAATTTTAAAATTTATGGTCAAGTTTTAAAATTTATGGTCTTTTCAAATACTTGGTCATTGTCTTGATGAGACACTTTGCCTACATAGTTATATTAATGAAAAGCAGAGCCGTTCCTGACTGTCAGGAACTCCTTTCTCATATGTAATTAGAATTTAAGTAATTTCATCTCTTTAAATTGTATTTCAAAGAGCAATCATTCACTAAGTGAAACTGCTCTTTTTCTCCTCATTCACATAGAAATGCTTAAATTTTCTGGGATAAATTAAATGAATTTTGAATAAAATAATGATGAAGATATTCTGCAGGTTTATGCAGAAGTTACTTTACCCCTCTTCTACTTACTTTTTTTTTTTTTTTTTTTTTGAGTCAGGTTCTCACTCTGTCTCCCAGGCTGGCATGATCATAGCTCACTGCAACCTTGAACTTCTGTGCTTAGGCGATCCTTCTGCCTCAGTCTCCTGAGTAGCTGGGACTACAGGTGTGTGCCACCATGCCTGGCTAATTTTTTAATTTTTGTAGTGATGAGGTGTTGCTATGTTGCCTAGGCTGGTGATTTTTGTAGAGATGAAGTGTTGCTATGTTGCCTAGGTTGATTTTGAACTGACCAGCTCAAGCAATCCTCCTCCTGTCTTGGCCTTCCAAAGTACTGGGATTATAGGCGTGAGCCACTGTGCCTGGTCCTACTTACTTTTTAACAATTCTCCTTTTGAGTGAAGATGATAGCACTGACTCACTAGTGACTCATTTTCAGCCTCATGTTTCCAACACTTTAAATCCATAAAGTTTATCAGTGTATGTTAATTGTCAGCAGTTTCAAGGACTGCTTGAAACAAGTTCCTCAAATTGCAGAGTACCAGTTAAGTAAGCCATCTTTTAAAGTCAGTAACTAAATAGTAAACAAATCTGTAAATTGAGAATTATTCCTCCCATGCTTTTGAATTCTACTTTTAACTCCTAACCTTTTGCAAAATTATTTCTCTGAAAGCTGATATACTTTTGTATGAAAGCGTAGTGAGTGGCATTCTCATACCATTTTTTATAAAAATCTGATAACAGATGATAATAACTGTATGAATTTTTTGTTTAAATTCGTTTATCATTTTGATAACATTTTCCTTGGAATAATAGCTATCATATCTACATGCAAACATTTATGTATGAGAGATCCTTCATGAAATAATATATGACTAGATCTTTAGCGTTTTGCCTCTGTCCCTCAGGGTATTCAGACTTCTTAATATGATAGTTGGACTTCAAGAGTGTGAAATCAGTAGGTGCGTGGTCTCTTAAGGCCTTGGACTAGATGTCATGTTTCATCATTTCTGCATTCTTTTGAACAAAGCAAGACTTAGGACCACCCCAGATTCAGGGTAAGGGAAATATGCTCTACGTCTTGGTGGGAGCGTGGCATGCCCATGCAGGGATGAGAGGAATTGTTGGTGGCCATGTGTAAAGAGAGTCTACCACACCTTTCAACACCTGAACTATGTGCCATGACCCAAGTGTTGGGGGGCTTGACAGTAGTAACCTAGTCCCCATTCACCGAGTTTTTTATTTATGTCATCTGCAGTGTAGCATTAGAATTTTAAAAATCTCTACAGACGATTCTGTCGTACATTAAAGTTGGAGAACCATTACTAAAGTTTGAGATTTGTGATTCTTAAAGAGTGGTTTTGGGACCAGCAGCATCAATGTCACCTAGGAACTTGTTTGAACTATAGAATCTCAGATCCCACCCCAGATCTACTGAATCAGAAACCGTAAGGCTGAGAGTCAGCAATTTGTGTTTGAATAAGCCTTCCAGGTGATACTGATGTGCTCTAAAGCTGGAGACACACTGTTCTAGAAGAGGGTTCGGCAAACTATGCCTTCTAGGCCAAACCCAGTCCATTGCCTTTTTTTCTTTTGGTTGGGGGAGGATTATGTGAATTTTTATTGGAACACAGCTATCCTCTCTTGTTTCTATATTGTCTGTGGCTACTTTTGCACTCTATAGCTGGGTTGATTGAGTAGTTGTGTGATAGCGGCTTCATGGCCTACAAGCCTAAATACTTATTATTGTCTAGTCTTTTATAGAAAAAGTGTACTGATCTCTGTCCTAGAGGACTCTTGATTTCTGCTCACTTCCAGGGACTGTATCAGCTATGGCACCCACTGAAGAGCGGCCTCTTTCAGTTTTAGTGATAGTGATTTAACTGCCTTTGATGAATTCTTCTTAGTGAAGTGGTGGTGGATGAACCAGGCTGTAACCAGAGTAATTAAAACCAGACTCTTCAGAAGTGAGAATCAGGCAGCAGTAATTTTTAAAACTCCCCAGGTCATTCCAGTATGCAGCCCAGTTTGAGAAGCAGTGAATTGCTTCCTGTAAACAAGCCACCTGGAGATCTTGGTAAATACACATTCAGATCCTGCACTTCTAACAAGAGTAGAGTGGTTTTAGAGATTCTGTAGTTCACACAAGCTCCCAGGTGATATAGATCATGCTCATTCACACCTGGAGAGCTTTTAAAATACTGATTCATGAGCTTCACCAGTGTTTCTATACAGTCAGGCATAGATCACTAGTTATCTCATCACCTGGATATTTAAAAATTGCCCGAGTTATTTCTGTGTGCAATCAATTTGAGGAGCCCCCCCACAGCAGTTTCAGTTTGTTCCAGTCTTTGTATAAAAGAATCACCTATCAAACTTGCTAAAAATATAGAAGGATCCTATCCTTCAACAAGGTTTGTATTTTGCATTAGGTTTCCATGTGATTTTGATACTCACGTAAGCCAGTGGTGAGCCACTACTTTAGAAGGAACAAAGGGTTTAGAGAAACAAATTAGTTTGGGCAGAGGATGTAGGAAAAGAAACAAATAATATTCATTCATTTATATATTGGAACCAAATCATAATGATTGCAAAGAAGAGTTCTCTTTTTTTTTTAGGCCTATTTATTACAGGCCTAATGATATTAACCAAACAATTCAGTGAATAAGTTCAGTTTCTTTTTTTTTTTTTTTTGAGTTGGAGTCTCACAATTGCCAGACTGGAGTGCAGTGGCTGCTTCCGGCCACCGCAGCCTCGACCTGCTGGGCTCTGGCGATCCTTCTGCCTCAGCCTTCCAAGTAGCTGGAACCAGGTGCACGCTACACGCCCGGCTAATTTTTTTGATTTATTGTAGAGATGAGGTCTCACCTGCCCAGGCGGGTCTCGAACCTGCGGGCTCAGGCCATCCACTCACCTCAGCCTCCCAAAGGCGCGGGATTACAGGCTGAGCCACCGAGCCCGGCTTAAGTTCAGTTTCTGATTAGTTCTTTCTAGTCTATAGCAATACAACTGATTTTTGTGTATTGACTTTGTTTCTGTAAGCTTGCTTAACTCACTCACTAGTTCTAATTGTTTTTTCTTGTATATTCCATAATATCTATTTAGTTGGTCATATTGTCTGTGGATAAAAAGTTTTATATCCTTTCTAATCTGTATGGCTTTTTTTGTGATTGCACTGCTAGAATTTCTAGTGCAATGTTGAATAGAAGTGATAAGAGCCAGGCTCAGTGGCTCAGCCTGTAATCCTGCGCCTTGGAAGACTGAGGTGAGTGGATTGCCTGAGCCCGTTGGTTCGAGACCCGTCTGGGCAACTTGGCGAGACCTCATCTCTACAATAAATCAAAAATAAGCTGGGTGTGGTAGCGTGCGCCTGTAATTCCGGCTACTCGGAAGGCTGAGGCGGAATGATCATCAGAGCCCAGCAGGTGGAGGCTGCAGTGGCCGGGAGCGGCCACTGCACTCCAGTTTGGGTGACAGAGTAAGACTACAACTCAAAAAAAAAAGAAGTGATAAGAGTAGATATTCTTACCTTCTTCCTGATCCTGGGGTGAAATGCACTAGATAGAATGTTAGCTATTGGTTTTTCATATGTGTCTTTTATTAGACTGAGAACATTCTCGTATTTTCTAAATTCCCGAGAGTTTTTGAAAATCAGGAATGAATATTGGATTTTTATGAATTGCTTTTATGTATCTGTAGAACAGTTTTTTTTTTTTTTAGTGTGTTAACATGGTGAATTATATTGATTGATTTTTGAATTTTAATCCAATCTTGCAATCCTGGAATAAATCCCAATTAGTCATGATGTATTGCCTTTTTATATATTGTTGTGACATGTCATTATGAGATATTAAAAATTTTGGCATCTGTAGTTATAAGGAATATTGATTTGTAGCTTTCTTTTCCTACAGTGTCTTCAGTTTTGTTCCTCATAAGAATTTCCTCAGAGGATAGATTTTCTGATATAATTTTTTTTGAAGAGTTTGTGTCGAATGATTGTTTTTTTCTACCTAATTGTAGCATTTAGCAGTGAAGAGTTTTCTTTGTGGGAGAGATTTTTCTTTTTATTTATTTTTTAGGGTGTGTGTGTGTGTGTGTGTGTCATTCCTTTCTTATACTTTGTAATAAAATATTGAAGCCAGGTGCAATGGCTCATACTTGTTAATCCTAGCACTTTGCAAGGCAGACACGAGAGGATTGCCTGAGCCCAGGGATTCGAGACGAGCCTCGGCAACATGTTGAGACCTGTCTGTACAATAAATCAAAAAAATTAGCCAGGTGTGATGGCATGTGCCTGTAGTTTCAGCTACTTGTAAGGCTGAGATGGAAGGATCACCTGAGCTCATCAAGTGGAGGCTCTGGTGGCTGTGAGGGTGCCATTGCACTTTAGCCTGGAAGACAGAGTGCAACTCTGACTTAAAAAAAAGGTTGAAACAGTTTTGCAATTAACGTATACTCACCCTATAACTATATTTTACTGTATTTGCTTTATCACATTGCTGTTCACTTATCCTCCTCTTTATCTCTGTATCAATCTAAGTATTATTGATGCATTTCAAAATGATTTATAGACAAAGTACACCTCACTTATGTAGCTCAAATCCTTTTTAACACTTATTTGAATCCACTGATGTGCATTTATGTCATTCCAAATTTTGTTCCTGGTTGCTCCTGATATGAATTTACATCATTGTGGAAGACTGTCTTTTCGGGTTTATAATCCAAATAAAAATACATGCTTGACATGTCTAGCTTGACAGTCTAGTGTCTGACAAATATTGGATATATATGTCTGCAATTTTCAGCTGTATTGTGAAAAAGGTGACAGTTTAGAAAAGACCATTTCACTTGTGCTTAACAACAGAAGTTTACGGCAACCAGTTTCAGATTTTTTTTTTAAATTTTCACCTGCTCTCAGTATTAGGAAAGTGAAAAATTTTCCGATTGCGGATGTGTTAAGATATAGATCATTACCATTACCTAGAAAGTTATCCCATTCCGCTTCTCAGACATTCCAAACCCACATTCCCAAAGGCAAGTACTATTTTGGTTTTCCTCCGTTAAGTAGTTTTGCTTTTTCTGTCGATTCATATAAAATGACTCATATAGTATTTGTTTGTCTGTGTGAGGAGAGAGAGAAAGAGACAGACAGATACCTTTCACTCGGAATAACATTTTTGAGATTCACTTATATAGTTGCCTGTGTCAGTAGTTCTATTTTTCTCTTTTTAAAAAATTTTTATTTTTTAAACATTTTTTGAGTTGGGTTCACACACTGTTGCCCAGGCTGGAGTGCAATGGCGTGATCGCAGCTCACCGCAGCCTCAAACTGCTGGGCTCAAGTGATCTTCCCACCTCAACCTCCTGAGTAGCTGGGACTACAGTCATACGGTTACTGAGTAGCTGGGACTACAGATTACTACCTATGGTTAATTTTTTTTTTTAATTTTTATGGTAGAGACAAGGTTCGCTATGTTGTCTAGGCTGGTCTCGAACTCCTGTACTCAAGAAATCCTGTTGCCTCGACCTCTCAAAGTGCTAGTATTACAGGCTTGAGCCACTGTGCCTGGCCCGGGGCCTCTCTTTTTAATAATTTGTTACTTTTATTGAAGTCAGAGAATATGTCTTATATAGTGTCATACTCTTGCTTTGTGTCCTACTATATGGTCAGTTTTCATAAATGTTGCTAGTGTTCCTGAGAAGACTGGGTATTCCCTTTTTGTTGGTTTTATGTTTCTCTATCTGTTCTTTTAATTAACCTAGTTAATCATTCTATTTTTTTCTTCTTAATTCATTTAAAGAATTTGTTGTGTAATATTTATACTGTTGTTCTTCGTAGTTTAAAGCTGTCTTCCAATTTAAATATAACAAAATTGATTTTCTTATGGCATAGAAATTTATGGGTTCTGACAGATGGATACATTTGGGTCTCCTCATCACAATCAAGATACACAACAGTTCCATCAACCCACCAGATATTCTCAAGTTGTTCCTTTATTACTTAAGCCTTCCTTCCTCTTCCTGCCACAAATTGCTGATTTGTTTTTCATCCCTCATTCTTACCTTTTCCTAAATATCATATAAATTTTTGTGTGTGTGTGTTGGAGTCTCATTCTGTTGCCTAGACTAGAGTGCAGTGGCATGCTCCTGGCGACCGCAGCCTCGACCTGCTGGGCTCTGGCAATCCTTCCACCTCAGCCTTCCAAGTAGCTGGAACTACAGGCGTGTGCTACTACCCCTGCTAATTTTTGATTTATTGTAGAGACAAGTTGCCCGGTTGGGTCTCGAGCCCATGACTCCCAAAGTGCTGGGATTACAGGCTGAGCCACGAGCCTGTCCATAACTCTTACTTTACGTAGCAAAATGCGTGGAGATTCACCTATGTTGAGGAAATATTAAAGTTGTTCCTTTTTATTACCGAGTAGTGTTTTATGAATGTGTCATAGTTTGTTTCTCTGTTCACTGGTTGAAGGACATTAACATTGTTTACATTTTTTTGTAAGTTAGGAATGAAACTGCTGTAAACATTTGCATACAAGTTTCTATGTGAACCTAAATTTTTATTTCTTTGGGCCAAATACCCAGGATTGGGGTTGTTAGGTTTTCTGTATGTGTGGCTTTAACTTTATAGGATATGGGAGGTTTTTGTGTGTGTGTGTTTGTTTTTATTGTAGAGAAAGGGTCTCACTATGTTGCCCAGGCTGGTCTCAAACTCCTGGCCTCAAGTGATCCTCTCATTTTAGCCTCTCAAAGTCCTGGGATTATAGGTGTGAACCACCAGGCCCAAGCAGGAGGTTTTAACTATAGATTCTGTTTCTTTAGTTCTTTTTGGATTATCAGTTTCTTCTTGAGTGAGATTTGGTGGTTTTTGTCTTTCAAAGAATGTGTCCATTTTATCTGTTGAATTTATAGGTCTATAATTGTTATCCAGCTTTATCGATGATCATATATATTATATATATAATGTGTTACACATATATATGCAATTTGTGATAAAGATGCCTCTCCCCTTCTTGATATTTGAAATTTATGTCTTCTTTCTTTCTGATCACTTTGGCTGGAGGTTTATCAATTTTATAATCTCCCCCAAAACCAGCTTTTGGATTCGCTGATTTTTCTCTCTTGATTTTCTGGTTTTTATTTAATTGACTTCTGCTCTGATCTTTATTATTTTATTTTTTCTGCTTTTTTGGGTTTGAATCTTTGGATTTAACATAATACTGAAAAATTTTGATTTCTCTCTGAAAGTAAACAAATTTTGAAACCCTGTACCAAATCAGATTTGGTGAAGATGAGGGAGTAGTGGGATTGGTATTTAAGAGAAAACTCAAGACAGAATTTCAGAGAATAAAATTGTATTGTTTTTAACTTAGAGGAAGGATACAGAATTTTCTTTTTGTTTTGAATATTGATTTTTCCACCTGTTTATCTAATTCTGTGTCAAACTTTGAATGAAGATTGTCTGTCAATTATGAAGGTACTTGGAATTCCCATGACAATCCCTTTTACATTTGTCACACACAGAGCCATCATTGTTAAATATGTGGAATCATTTAAGTGGGGCAAAATACTTTCCTGAAAAATAGCATTTTATTCTAGTCTCTATTCTTAGCAATCATTTAACCTAAAGGATTATATAATGTTTACTTGAATTAAAAATATTTAAATATTTAAATCCCCACGTCTTTCAAATGAGTGACCTACTAAGGTTAGTATTAATAGGAATTTCTGAAGTTGTTTTCATTTGGTGTGTTTTGATATATTGGAGTAAGAAATTTCTGTAATGGGCCATGTGTGGTGGCGCATGGCTGTAATCCCAGAAGTTTGGCAGGTCGAGGTGGGAGAATTGCTTGAGCTCAGGCGTTTGAGACCAGCCTGGGCAACACAATGAGAACTCATCTCTATAAAAAACAAAATTAGCTGGGCATAATAGTACACATCTGTATTCCCAACTGCTTGGTAGGCTGAGATGGAAGGATTGCCTGAACTCTGGAGGTTGAGACTGTGGTGAGCTGTGATTGTGCCACTGCACTACAGCCTTGGAGACAGAGTGAGAGACTCAAAAAAAAGAGAAATTTCTATAATGGATAGAGCAGAATTTGTATTACTGTTTTAGATTGCCTTCCAAAGTCTGAATTAGTATTAAGAAAGTAGGTTGCTCCACTATTTAAGTATTTAAATATTAGAGCAGATTTGTTTTCCTTTGTAAATAAAAGCAATTTTATTTTTGAGTCAATGAAATTGACTTAAAATCTGTTTCAGGTTCTTTTTTAAATGCTTATTTCTTTTGTGGTCTTTAGTAAGAACAAATATAGGTGGTATTAGAATTGGAAAATTGATGAAGGGATATGGTATTTATATAACTATAAGAAAATTATTTTGTTTACTTTTCTGATCACTTAATATTACATTTTATTTTTTAGATCCTGTTTGATCAAACTCAAAGATCAATTAAGGCACAGCTTCAGAACTTTGTTAAAGAGTAAGTCAATTGCAGTGAAGAGGAAATAAAGTCAACCAGTTAATGATCACATGTGGGAATTGGTATTTTTTAGAAGAAATTATGGATCATGAATTACTGAAAATGTTGGAGTTTTTTTGCTTGCTTTGTGAAATGTATATTGCATTTCTCCCTAAGTTACTCTGTAAAGGAATCAGACTTGATATCTTTCAGTGAGTCATTTATACCATAAATGTATATTCAAGATACATACAGGGTTATTGTAAATTAAAACATTTTTAATGTAAATAATCTAATTAGCCTTTTACAGTCAAAGCAAACCCCAAGAGTGGTTGAAATGCTGTTAGATATTGTAAGTTTTCCATTGTCTCAATGTGGTATTTTATTTGAAGAGAAGATAGTGGAATATATGAGAATGACTCATGGAAGTACATACTTTTTGTTACATATGAGCCTTTTGTGTCACATTCATCACATTTTATGTGTGAACTAAAATGGAATTAGAAATAAAATAGGAACTTTTCGAGTTAGGAATGCTTTTCTTTTTCACGTTAATAATTCTGTCTTCTCTTTTAATTCCTGACTGAGAATATATAAAATTACAGATAAAGTTGATTATGATACAATATTCAGTATAAATTATAGAAATCATAAGCTATAAGTGGTATCAAATCTCGTTAACATAGTGTACTGTTTTGGTATGTTAGAATATGTTGTCCTGGAGGAATTTCACAGATTCTTTATAAATTACTTCATAATAGATTAACACTCAGGATGTCCTCATAGAATGTTTATATAATAATTTATGGCTTCTTGAAAACAGTTAAGTGTTTCTTATATATGCTTTATTATGATTTAAAAAAATTTTGTTTTCAAGTTATTTTGCCTAGTTCCCTAGTAGAAAAATAAAAGCAAAGGGATGTTATATGACTTGCCTAAAATCATTAATGAATCAGGGGTTTCTGATTCTCAGATTATTAAAAGTGATACTGTTACTCTTTTTTTTTTTTGAGTTGGAGTCTCACTCTGTCACCCAGACTGGAGTGCAGTGACTGCTCCCGGCCACCGCAGCCTCGACCTGCTGGGCTCCGGCGATCCTTCCGCCTCAGCCTTCCAAGTAGCTGGAGCTACAGGCGTGTGCTACCATGCCCAGCTAATTTTTGATTTTATTGTAGAGATGAGGTCTCACCAAGTTGCCCAGACGGGTCTCGAACCCATGGGCTCAGGCAATCCACTCACCTCAGCCTCCTGAAGTGCTGGGATTACAGGCTGAGCCACCGAGCCCGACTGATACTGTTATTCTTTACTGTTATGACAGTTCTTTTAGATTTTCTTATGTCCTTAAAGACTTTTTTTATTCATGATTTTTGACCCAGTAATCCCCTCCAACAAGAAATAAATGTTAATGTGTGATTTGTAAACCACCCATAGCAGTAAGAGCAAAGGTGTGTTTTAAAAAAACCCTCAGATTTCTAGGATTTTAATGAGTGTCCTGTGGTGATTCTTATGTATACTACTGTTTAAAAATCAATTCATTAAATAATGACACATGTCCCTGAGTTTGTCTTTAGAAAAAGGATTAACTGTGACTTTTATATTTCTATAATGTTAACCTTACAATTTATTTTCATCCTGAATTATATAGATTTAAATAATAAAATGTTAGCTGACTATATCAGGACTTATATATAACAAGAAACAGTATATATTTTATCTGAAAGAGCTAGTAAATGTAAATGCAAAGTGAAAAAAATAATTGGAGGAACATAATAATTAAATTAAAAATGTTATTTTGCTAAAGTTTTTGATCAAGACAGTTTGATGTAAGTTTCACAAGTTTTTCTTTTTTAGAGATCTTAGAAAATTCAAAGATGCCAAGAAGCAGTTTGAAAAGGTCAGTGAAGAAAAGGAAAATGCATTAGTAAAAAATGCCCAGGTACAAAGGAACAAGCAGCACGAAGTTGAAGAAGCCACAAACATTCTGACAGCAACAAGAAAATGTTTTCGACACATAGCCCTTGACTATGTACTTCAGGTATATATTTTATTACTGCTTATATTTTTAAATAGTACTTACTAAATAGGTTGTTACTTTTGTGTGATTGCATTAAGAAGAATAAATAATACTTTTTCTTTGAGTGTAAAATTAAAGCATGATCTTTTTATTAATTTTTTTTAGAATTGTAACTCCTACAGAAGGATAAATATATCTTTTGGAAATTTTTCTTTCTTTCTTTTTTTTTTTTTTTTTGTGAGTTGGAGTCTCACTCTGTCGCCCAGATTGGAGTGCAGTGGCCGCACTCCAATCTGCTGCAGTGGAGTGCAGCCTCGACCTGCTGGGCTCCGGTGATCCTTCCGCCTCAGCCTTCCAAGTAGCTGGAACTACAGGCGTGAGCTACCACACCTGGCTAATTTTTTATTTTTGTAGAGATGAGGTCTCGCCAAGTTGCCCAGGTGGGTCTCGAACCACGGGCGGGCTCAGGCAATCCACTCACCTCAGGCTCCCAAGGCACGGGATTACAGGCTGAGCCACCGAGCCCGGCTTGGGGAAAATTTTCATCTGTGTGTACATTATTTGTGTATTCATATGTATAGCTGTGTATACTTCTGGTTCTGAGTTTTTCCTCTCTTCACTCAAAATTATGATATTTTCCCATTTAAAAATATTTTAAAGCATTTTTAATTACTGTATTTTATTCTATAGAGTTGCTTTGTCAATTTAATTAATACTTGATTATTAGATTTTATGACATTGAAGTATTTACTGGCAATAGTGAAAATACAATTTTCAATGACTGTAAGTGATAACATCTTTATATACAAATATTTTGCCACATTTGTTATTTTGTTCCTTTAGGGTAGAGGTACTAAGACTCACCATATTGCCAAATGGAAGATTTCTGGAAATAGAGTTCTCATATTTTTACATTAGATACTGCTTTTAAAAACTGGAGATCTGTATTTGTTAAGTTGTTTGGTGCTCTTCTGGTCTAATGTATAATTTAAACTAGTTTAATGTGATAGGTCTCCAAAGGAATTCTAGATACATGAGAAATGAAGGCATAATATATTACTTCTTCTTTTTTTTTTTAATGAGAGAGCAGGATTTATTGAGAGAGCAGAAAAGCTCTCACAGTGGGAGGAGACCCGAAGGGGTTATCCCCCCTTTTTTTTGAGTTGGAATCTCTATCACCCAGGCTGGAGTGCAGTGGTACACTCATGACCCCTGCAGTTTCGACCTGCTGTGTACCGGCGATCCTTCTGCCTCAACCTTCCATGTAGTGGGAACTACAGGCGCGTGTTACCATGCCCGCCTAATTTTTTTGACTTATTGTAGAGATGAGATCTCATCAAGTTGCCCAGGCTGGTCTCGAACCCACGGTCTCAGGCAATCCTCTCGCCTTGGCCTCCCAAAGTGCTAGGATTACAGACTGAGCCACTGAGCCTGGCCTACTTCTTGTTATGTTATGTATTTCTATGTATTATGGAGTTTAAATCCTAAAAGCTTTACAGCTTAGGGAATTATCTTGTTTGATTCTCTTTTTACAAAACAGTAGTGGTTTTCTTCAGAGATTGTTAACTTTGCAATCAACACAGGATAATTCTTAAGAAAATATATAAGTAACCCTATACAAATTGTTGATTAAAAGCTGTTTAGGTAACTTTGCAAAAGAGTAGGAAATGAACTTTAAGATTTTGTTCTATTAAGTTCCTGTTTAGTAAGTGAGAAGTTAAATTTTTAAAATGAAGTAGACTCTGTTGATAGATGAAAGGCTTTTAGAGTGGAGTGGTCTGTTCCTAGGTCCTGTGACCTACATTCATACCACCTCCTGCTGTAGTACTTACCCTTTATAACCCATTCCACTGAAATGGCTATGCAGAGGTCTTACTCATTAGGCATTTTTTGGTTTTTATCCAACGTGACTGAAATGTTAGACCACACTCTCTTCTTGAAACATACTTTTGTCTTGATTTATCTGAACCTGCTTTTAGGTCCTCCTTCTGACTTCTGTTTCTTTTCAGTTTCTGTCTTGGTGTGCTCTCCTTTTCAGTCTTCTTTTTAGGGTTTCATCTTTGATTTTATTATTTTCTAACTTTATTATTTTCTGATTGTCTCATCATGCCCCTTACTTGAATCACCACCTATACCTAGATGACAAGAATCTGTTTTTCCACAGAGGTTCTTCATTCTCATTGTGTCCAAAAAATAAAATTTCTCATCTTACAAAACAGCTTCTCTTTCTCTTTGCCCTTATCTAATTGAACGGTCACTGTCATGCTTTCATAGATGTTCAGAATGAGAGAATTATATCAGGTATCCTCTTCATTATAAGCTACTGTATCTACTTGCCACAATGTCTTGGAAATTCCCTCTAAGAACTTTTCAGTTCACTCTTTTTTAACCCTTGTTGCATCCCTAGCCCAGTCTTATTGTTTCTCATAAAATTGATCTCCTTGCAGTGCTTTTGCCTGTCCTGTCAGTAATTCATACTCTCTTCTTTAATGAGGGTTACTTAAATGTCTCCATGAAGAATGAATTATTCTTGCCTCTTCCTTCTCTTTGTTGCCATAATATTTTCATACACATTGCAATTAGACCATTTATCACATTTGTTGTCAATATTTATATGTCTTTTCTATTCCTACATCCCTAGCCTCTAGTCCAGTGTTGGCAAAATAGATATGTGGCACATGTTTTTTTGAGAGAGTGAATGTCTTAATGTTACAAATTCGTCAAACTTACAGTTGATAAATTATCTAGTTTCTTTGGTATGTATCCAACAGGTCTAAGTTAGGAATCCCTCTGCCCCCCAAAACAACTAACTATTATTTTATTTGAATTTTCTGATAAAAACTATTGTATCATTTTATTTTTATGGCCAAAGTGTTTACTTTAAACAATAGTAAGTAACAAGTGTCCAAATGTATAAAGTCTGTTATGTTTAATGTCTCTAAATATTTGCATTTACTTTTTCCCCCCAAGAATTTAAATCCTATTTTTTGCCTGGCATGGTGGCTTATGCCTGTAATCCCAGCACTTTGGGAGACTGGGGTGATGGGACTGCTTGAGTCCAGGAGTTCAAGACCAGCCCAGGCAACATAGCAAGACCTTGTCTCTACACCTGCTCTGAAGGCCAAGTTAGATGGATCACCTGACCCAGGAGGTTAAGGTTGTAGTGAGTCATGATAGTGCCACTGCACTTCAGCCTGGGCAATAGAATGAGACTCTGACTCAAAATGTAAATACATAAATAAATAAAAATGCTGTTTTTAATTGTCAAATAGAAAAAAGACATATAAAACAGAGATCCTTTTAATATGCTTCAAAGTTGGAATAGTAGGCTATTTGCAGCCTCTGCTTTTACTTAAAGCATTTGAAAGTTAATATTTTCAGCCGGGCTCGGTGGCTCAGCCTGTAATCCCGCGCCTTTGGGAAGCTGAGGTGAGTGGATTGCCTGAGCCTGCGGGTTCGAGACCCGCCTGGGCAGTGAGACCTCATCTCTACAATAAATCAAAAAATCAGCCGGGCATGGTAGCGCATGCCTGTAATTCCGGCTACTCGGAAGGCTGAGGCGGAAGGATTGCCGGAGCCCAGCAGGTGAGACTGCGGTGACCGAGTGAGACTCCAACTCAAAAAAAAAAAAAGAAACTTAATATTTTCATTTTCAAAACTGAAGAGGCTTTGAAACAGATATGCACAATATACTAGTGTATTTAGACACAAGTATTTAGATTCTTCTTGGTCTTTTTATTTTCTAGTCAGTGTTTTAAAATTATCTTATAAAATAAGCAGATAATTCAGTAAGAAGAACATATTAAAAAGGCAGATGTTCTGTAATTTTTTGACAGTATTAGCAAGAAGTGAATGATTCTTTTCTTGGATAAACATTTCATTAAACTGATATACAATAACAGACAAAAATAAAATGTTTATTGTGAATTTCTAGAGTTGGGAAAGATACCCCCAAAAGCAAATCTCTTAATTTACTGATCTTTCAGTACATTTCATTTAATTAAAATATTTTTTTAGGCTGGGTATAATGGCTCATGCCTGTAACCCCAACACTTTGAGAGGCCAAGGCAGGAGAATCACTTGAGCCCAGGAGTTTGAGCCAGCCAGGGCAATGTAGTGAGACCTTACCTCTACCAAAAAAAAAAAAAAGCTGACCATGGTGGCACATGCCTATAGTCCCAGCTACTTGAGAGGATCGCTTGAGCCCAGGAGTTTGAGACTGTGGTGAGCCAGATATGTGGTAAATTGTTTTCTTGAGCCAGGAGTCTGTGTGAGTGCCACTACACTACACTCAAACTTGGATGACAGAGTGAGATCCTGCCAGGTATGGTGGCTTCATATGGTGCTTATGCCTGTAATTGCAGTGCTTTGAGAGACTGAGGTGGGAGGGTTGCTTGAAGCTAGGAGTTCAAGACCAGCCTAGGCCACATAATGAGATACCATCTCCACAAAAAATTAAAAAATTACCCAGGCATGGTGACCCATGCCTGTGGTCCTAAATACTCAGGGACTGAGGCGAGAGGATCTGTGGAGTTACAGGTTACAGTCAGGTACAATCACATCATTACACTCTAGCTTGGGCAATAGAACATGATCTCACTGCTTTAAAAAGGAAAAATCCATTACTTTATTTAACAAATATTTATTGAGTGCTTACTGTGTGCTGCTCTGGGACTAGAACTGGGAATAAGGGAGTCAAGAGTGGAAGCAGAGAAGAGAGTAGTTCATAGACTAGTCAACAGTCCAGAAAAGACAGGATGGCATAGTGGTAAAGTGATGAGAATTTGCATTAAGATTTGTATGTTGAACTTTGATGAATAATTAGTTAAGGAGGATGGGGAAAAGATAAAATTCCCAGTTCAAATGTCAAAATAGTTCCATCACTATGAAGTAATTTAAATAACCAACTTTTCTTTGAGTTCAAAAATCGTTAAGTATTTCATTGTCATATGTTTGCTATAACTCTTTTGTAAAAAGGGGGTTAAAGGATTTAAAAAACTTGAACTTTGTTTTGTAAAACCATTAAACCATTAAAATTAGCAAGTTTTATTGCATGTTGCATTATGGATTAGCTTTTTAAATAATGCATGCGTGATTAACAAAGTGTATTTTCCCTCAGATTAATGTTCTTCAATCAAAAAGGAGATCAGAAATCCTAAAATCAGTAAGATATTAATTAAAATAATATTTAAAATGTTTAAGTGTTTAAAGAGCATCTGGTATATACATTCTGGTTCATAATTGCTTTTACTTCTTTTTGATCTTTATTTGTATTTCCTACATGGTCCTTAACCATTTATTGTCTTCTTCATGTTTTAATTACTTATGTGTGGCTCATTGATTAATACACTGTGAGCTCCATAAAGGCAGACCCTGTACTACTGTTCTGTCTTTGCTTTCTATTATCTTAATATGCTGCTTGATACATATTTGATGCTCAGTACTATTTGGTGAATAACAGAATGGTTGGTACGAAAATGTGTGCGAATATTTCAGGATTTGTTTAGAAATTTATAAAGATAAAATGTTGCTACATTTAAGTTGTGAATTGTCTCTCATTTGTTGTGCTTTTAAAGATTTTCTGCCAGCGTGGTGGCTTATACCTGTAATCCCAGTGCTTTGGAAGGCTGAGGTGGGAGGATTGCTTGAGGTCAGGAGTTTGAGACCAGCCTGGGCAGCATATTGAGACTCCACCTCTCCAAAAAAAAAAAAAAAAAAGCTTAGCATGGTTGTACACACTTGTAGCTCTAGCTACTTGGGAGACTAAGGTAGAAGGGTCACATGAGCCCAGGATTTCAAGGCTTCAGTGAGCTATGATCATGCCACTATGCTCCAGCCTGGGTGACAGAGCAAGAAAGACCTCGCACCCTCCCCCTCCCCTAATTTTCCTGCCCAACCTCTCTCAGCATATTTACATTTTTCTCTACAATTTTATGCATTATTTGGACTTTAAAAGTATTTGAGATTGAGGAATTACATGAATAATATTTGGAGAATTTTTCCCTTAGGGTTGATGATGTATCAGATTTTTTTTTTTTTTTTTTTTTTTGAGTTGGAGTGTTACTTCGTTGCCCAGGCTGGAGTGCAGTGGCACACTCATGGGCACCCCAGCATCGACCTGCTGGGCTGCAGCTGTGTAGTTAAAAAACCAATGGGATGAAATTTGAGGACCTTTTTTTTTCCCTGAGCCTTTTTGCCCATGCTCTTCACTCATGGTGACCATGATTTTTCTTTTTTCTTTTTTTTGGTCTTAAAGCTAACAAAGTGGGCAGGAAGTGGGGTGGTATGGTATTACACTCTTCATATCTGAGACGTAATTTATTCTCTTTGTATTATTTGAGTTATTTTTTTCCCCAAAAGGTTATACTTTGGATCTTTGTCCTCACTTAGCTTCTTCCTAAACTTTATGTATATATTTGTGTTGTATCTTATCTGGCAAGTATATTGTACTTCTTATTTTTAAAAAGAATATTTGTCCTCCCCTTTGTTTTCCAGATTGACAGTAATGTGTGTTAATTGTAGAATATTGGGAAATAAATAAAGAAAAACATTAAAAGCACTTTAAATCCTACTACCAACGGAGGACCACTATTTATATCTTGGCATACATTGTGTGTGTGTGTGTGTGTGTGTGTGAGTGAGTGAGTGTGTGAGTGAGTGTATATGCATGCATGTGTATACATGTGAACATGTATATGTGTCTTTTAAAATTACATTTAGTTTTTTGAATAAAGTAGGAATCATTCCTATACACTATTTTATAATTTTATTTTTTCACTAATATACTGTAAAATTATGTGTCATTAAATATTACTTCTTTTTTTTTTTTTTTTTTTTTTTGAGTTGGAGTCTTACTCTGTCGCCCAGACTGGAGTGCAGTGGCCGCTTCCGGCCACTGCAGCCTCGCCTCCTGGGCTCCAGTGATCCTTCCGCCTCAGCCTTCCGAGTAGCCGGAATTACAGGCATGCGTTACCATGCCTGGTTGATTTTTTTGATTTATTGTAGAGATGAGATCTCGCTGCCCAGGCGGGTCTCAAACCCACGGGCTCAGGCAGTCCACTCACCTCAGTCTCCCAAAGGCGCGGGATTACAGGCTGAGCCACCGAGCCCAGCTAAATATTATTTCTTTTGAGCTGAAGCTACATGGTAAAAATAAAAATTTTAAAAAATATATTTAATGATAGTTTTTGTGGCCAGGTAGAGTTAAACTACATGAATGTACTGAGGGTGGGCATATCTTTTTTTTTGAAAGACCAGGGAGCAAATATGGTAGGTTTTATAGGCCTTGTGATTTTTGTTGCTATTACTCAACTGTACCCTTATAATGAGAAAGACAGTATGCAAATGAATGGTCATGGCCATGTTCCAATAAAACTTAAGAACACAGAAATTTGAATTTCATATAATTTTCACGTCATGAATTTTATATATTTTCATTTTCTTTCAACCATTTAGCAATGTAAAAACCATTATTAGCTCATGAGGTCATTAAAAAACAGATGGTGAGACTAGATATAGTTAAGTGATCTTGAATAAATATACTATAAATTGACTTCACCCATTAATGGATATTTAAGTAATTTCTATGTTTTTGGCATAGAAGCATAGCATTGTAGCGATCATTCTAACAAATAATCTGATTATTTCTTGAAGACTGATTTATAGACAAAGGACTACTTAGTCAAAGGGTTTAAACATTGATTAATTAAGCTTTTGAAAAATATTGTCAGATTTTAAGGGTTGTACAGTATTTCCAGTAATAGTGAATGAGAATGAGCAATTTTTTCACACCAACACTGAGTATTACAATTTCCCTCCTTCCCTTCATTTGATAGATAGAAAATGTGATCTAATTATTCAGTTTTGCATTTTGTTATTACAAATGAGTTTAAACATGTTTTTCCATATTTTTTGGCCACTTTTTTACTTTGTATATTGCTTTTATTTTTCCTTTTTTTTTTTCCTTGTTTCTTTTTCTTGGAGTATTCATCTTTTTTCATACTGCTTTGTAATATCTCTTACATATTAAGACTATTCACCCCTTTCATGTGGTTTTTCCTAGTTTAACCTTTCTTTTAATATACCTATTTTGTGTTTTGATATACAGGCATATTTTACATTTTTATGTAGTCCTAACCATTAGGGCTCCCCTCCTTAACAACAACAAAAAAAACCCAACTAATTTAGTGATTTTTATTATATTCACAAAGTTGTACAGCCATCACCATTATCTAATTCCAGAATAATTTTTCTTTTGTGAGTTTTGTCCTTTTGTCTTTGTGTTGTACTTAATTGGGTTTTTTTTCTTGGAAAAAATTTTTGGAGAATTTTTGAGTATTAAGGACCTTATGACCTATTTTCTTCAGAGAATTAAACAGATGCCACTTCTTCTAAAAATAACATGGATGTTTAGAAGATTTTTTTCAGTATTATATACTTAATTATATAATTTTTTCCCATATCAAACACTTAACTAATAAAAATGAGAGTGATTTTTTTCTTATGAATAGGTAAAATATAAAATAAAATATGATTGTAAATTTGATTATTTTAATCTGCTGTGTACATTTTGAAAGTCTAATAAGCAACTAAAATTTTGGACATTGGTAAAAATTTTAAACTGGGAAATTTTAAAAAATAAAATGTATTCTCATCATATTTGCAGATATTTCTGAAATACTCTTTTTAAAAAATGACTCAGTTAATTTTAAATAGACTTGATGTTTTGGGCTCTTGTGGAATAACTTTTGAATAGGATCAGGATTTTAAAGAAAATTCAGAATATGTATCTAGGAATGGATTTTAAAATGATCATCTCTTTTCTCCCATTAGATGTTGTCATTTATGTATGCCCATTTGGCTTTCTTTCATCAAGGATATGATCTATTTAGTGAACTTGGGCCTTACATGAAGGATCTTGGAGCACAGGTAATGCTGGACTGTGTTTCTTAATTGTGTGTTTTACACCAATATTTGTATTTAAAGAGATTTAGCATATTGGGGGATTTGACATTTCTTTTACTTAAGAAGTGTGATGCTACAGCAGATTTATATGTGGGTTAAATGTGTATCCCAAAATGAAATCAAAGGTGAAGATAATCTTATATTATAGATTGTCTATAAGAATATAAAAAGGAGAATCTAAAACTAGTGTTTGGGCAGGGTAACTCATGCATGTAATCCTCCCAAGGGAGGATTGCTTGAGGTTAGGAGTTCAAGACTAGCCTTGGTACCCTGTCTGTTCAAAAAAAAAGAAAAAATTACCTGGGCATGGTGCTGCTTGCCTATAGTCCCAGCTACTTAGGAGGCTGAGGTGGAAGGATCACCTGAGCCCAGGAGGTTGAAGCTGCAATAAGCCATGATTGCACCACTGCACTCCAGCCTGGGCAATAAAGCAAGACCCTCTCTCACAAAAATAAAAAGTGTTTATACCATATAGGGATGGGTCAGGGTGTTGTAGGAACATACAGATACAACATCTGTGCCAGACTTGGGGAAGGTAAGACTTTCCTAGGCTGTAGTCCTCACATACTATCAAATAGTAGGTTGTACTCTCATCTTACAATCTTTATAATTTATAAAAACAGTATTAGTTGAATTGCACTTGACTAATTTAAATAATTGTAGATTTTTAGACATTTAATAATTTAAGTTTTGCAGGTCTTTTTTCCCCTTCCAGATCTCAGGGAAGTTTGCAGGCCCCTGAAAAGAATCTCAGTCACAGTACCTACAGTGCCTACTGGATAAAATGGCCTGGTTGGAGATGGCCAATTAGATATTCTTTTACTAATTCAGTTAGGAGATAATGGCATCTGAAACGAAGGTCATGACTGTAGGGATGGAAACAGATTTGAAGGTTATTTAAAATATAACCAATTTAGCCGGGCTCGGTGACTCAGCCTGTAATCCCACGCCTTTGGGAGGCTGAGGTGAGTGAATTGCCTGAGCCCGCGGGTTCGAGACCCGCCAGGGCAGCGAGACCTCATCTCTACAATAAATCAAAAAATCAGCCTGGCGTGGTAGCACATGCCTGTAATTCCGGCTACTCGGAAGGCTGAGGAGGAAGGATCACCAGAGCCCAGCAGGTTGAGGCTATGGTGGCCGGAAGCGGCCACTGCACTCCAGTCTGGGCAACAGAGTGAAACTCCAACTTTAAAAAAAAAAAAAAAAAAATATATATATATATATATATCCAATTTAAGTGTGAAGGGACATGATGAACTCAGATTTAAATGTGTGTATTTCTGAGGACAAGATATGTAAGTGGACATATCTGGAGCTCAAGAAAGAGATATAGTTCAAGCAAGTCAGTAGCATATAATTGCTGATCACAGTCACAAGAGTAGATGAATTGACCCAGTGTGAGTTAGATATCTCAGAATCATTCAGCTATTTAAAAAAATGTAGATGCCTAGACACCTTACCTAAGGGTCTTTATTTTGTAAGTTAAGATTGAAGTCTACTGATATTGAGTAAAAAGAGAAGGTGGCTTGGGACAAGGACCTAGGGACCGACTTTTAGAAGATGACTAGGTAAGGGGTGCTGGGTTAGGAAATAGATGAGAGAGGAGATAGAAAACCCAAGGAACTGTGGCATCGTTGGCCAAGGAAAGAGTGTGTCAAAAAAGAGGGAATGGTCATCAGCTTTAGATATTAAAAAAGAGGGTCAGTTAAACCTGGGACTAAGAAGTATCTGTTGGATTTACCAGGAAAAAGGTAAGTTGTTACCTCTGTGAAAGATGCTGTTTCCATGGAGGTGGGTTCCCAAATGACAGAGGCTAAATTACAGTGGGTAGTAGCACCTGGCTACTTGGAGGAGCCCATTAACATTCATAATGTCCAACCTGAACACAAAAGTGGAACACATTCTGTTGTGCTGCAAACTCTTTTCTGGTACAATCCACAGTGAATAAAGCAAGACTCTGCCCATCTTTACATATCCCCAACTCATACCCCACCCCCAAATTCCCACCATGGTGAAAGATATTCTTTGATTTGTACTTCCTCCCCAACAGAGAGGAGGAGTTGTCCCCCTTTGTGCTGCGATAGCAGTGGGGTAGACATGCAGCAGAGGCATTTATTACCAATTCGACAGGCAGAAAGCTATCATTTGCATTGCAGTACTTGTGTCAAGTATATATGCATGTACATTTATAAATATTTTGAATTTAGGGGCTGCCTTGTATGTACTTCAGGCTGAATGAATAAGTAATGTTCACTAGAGACATAAAAATCACAGTATAATGGTTATTCCACTCATTTTATGTAAGAAACTTTTTGTGAGGATATAAATTTTCTATGTAAAACATGTACTAGTGTTACCTATTAAATCAGTGTTACACACCAGTAAAGTTATGTATGTGTTAGATCCTAGAGTTGTGTAGTTACATTTATATCAAATACTTTATTGTTTTATTTATATTTAATTTAATTTTGCTTTAATTTTTGAGACAGGATTTCACTGTCACCCAGTCTGTAGTGTAGTGGCATGATCACAGCTCACTGCAGCCTTGAATTTCTGGGTTCTTGCCTTGACCTCCCAAATTTCTGGAATTACAGGAGCAAGCTTCTGTGTCTAGCTTCAAATACTTTATAATAGTGACAGTGTTTCAGTGTGGGGTTTTTGAAAATTCTTTATTACTATTCAGTAATATTTACTTTATTACTGGTAAGATCCTGTGACCAGAATTATTCTTCTGTAGAAGAAGACATCATTATTTGTGATAGAGGGTGAATAAAGCATCAAGTAGTTGAAAAAAAAAACTTTAAAATTTGGTTTATAAAAGATATCACTTAAAATGTTCAGACATTTAATATTTATCTTTCTCCATATTCCTGCCAATATATGCATTTTTATTTAGTCATTTATCAAACATGTATTAATCAGTTAGAGGTGATGGGGGTTCAAAGTTGAAAGACATACATCGCAGTCTAGAGGATGAAACCCACATAATTAATAATGTTACATCCCAGTTGCTGTTACTTTAGCAAATTGGAGTTCAAGAAGCCAGTGTTTTTCTCATCATATATTACGGAAATCAAATACTTCTTCTGTGATGGAAAGGATAACCATTCTTTGTAATGCAAAGGAATAAGAAAGAAATGGGATTTTATAATTTTATTGTTTTTTGAGCATTTAAAAATGAACCTTAAGAATTGGTGATTTCATACCTTGTTCTTATGAATGATTGCTATTCTTTTGTTATTATTATTATTTTTAGCTTTCTCTTTTATCTTGTGAATTATTTTTTTCTTCCCCTTAGATTTGATTATAACATTAGGGAGCCAGCTTGAAAACATGAAGCATCATGAGTGATTGAAAGTAGCTGTTGTGATTGGAAGTGAGCTTGTGAGAGCTGGCTTAACTAGTTTAGTTGCACTATTTTTTGCTATTTGGGAAAAAAATCGCCAGTGTCTCTTCTTTATATTGTTTATTTTAACTGCCAGAACTTGCTGAGTAGGTAAGCAGACAACTTAACCTACAGTCATTTACCATATTCAGGGACTGAACATATATGACTAGAAATGCTAGTGAAATGGCCTCAATCTTATATGCATGGTACTATTGACTGCACTTGGAAACGGTTTCTCTATAGGAGATATGGGTATTCTCAAAGTGATTTGATACTAGAAAATATATGAACTTCTACTTTAAATTTTAGCCAAATGCCTTTTTAAGTAAACTTAAATCGAGTGATATATTACTATGTTTATCTGTGAAACGACTTGTAATATGACTTGGAAAAAAATAATCATACCTTTTTTATTTTTTTAAGTCTACAGTGTTCTCTTTTTCTCTATTTATAGCTGGATCGACTGGTTGTGGATGCAGCAAAGGAGAAAAGAGAGATGGAGCAAAAACATTCCACCATTCAACAAAAGGTATCTGAGGGGAAAAATTTAGATTAATTACATTTGACACAATTGTTTGATTATTGGTTAATCCAGAGTACCATTGTGTTGGAACTTTGAATTTTTTAAACAATTTCGTTGTGTAGATAAATTCCTCCTCTTTTGTGAAAAGCAAAGTATTTTTCAGAGGTTAAGAATATATTTATTATTATTTTAAATCAAAACATTTGAAAGTCATGCTTTGAACCAGTTTATAAAAACTTTAATCCCTTAGGGCCTTAGAAACTTAAAAGTGGCCTCTAGTTAGACTTTAAAATACTGTTAATGGTTTCATTTAGGATATCATCAACCCCCTGTCAAAGTGTGGGGGGATAAGGAGAGTGATGAGGAGGAGGGAGAAAGGCATAGAGGGCAAGTGAGTGCACGTGCCTTAGTGTCAACATGTGTACTTGGTATTATGGACTTGCCAGGTGCAGTTACTCTGGCAACACTTCCCTCTCTCATGTGATGCTGAAACTTTACATGTATTGCTTGTTAAGTTACCTAAGCCTAGCTAAACTAATTTTTGTGAAATATGTTTTTAAAAATGAAAACTTGGCCAGGTGTGGTGGCTCACACCTGTAATCCTAGCACTTTGGGAGACTGAAGCAGGATGCTTTCTTGAGTCCTGGAGTTTGAGATCTACCTGGACAACATAGTGAGACCTTGTCTCTATAAAAAATAAAAAAATTACTGGGCGTGGTAACATTTGCTTATGGTCCTAGCTATGTGGGAGGCTCAGGCAGGATCACTTGAGCCTATGAGGTTGAGGCTGCTTTGGGCTACAATTACACCACTGCTCTGCAACCTGGCTGACAGAGCAAGACTCTGTCTCAAAAAAAAAAAAAAAAAAAGAAAGAAAGAAAAAAAAGAAAAGAAAACTCAAATATTAAACTAGTTTTTATGTCTTCATGCTAAGAGTGGAGTGTGATATGCCTAAAACTCAACCTAATAATATTTTATCTTATATAGTCAGTGGTATTTTTCTTTGTAGTAATCTGAAAATAAAAGCAAAGTGTTAGAGGTTGATGTGGTGATATAAGTATGTGACAAGGTGAATTCTTGTATTGCTTTAAGAAATCTGTTTTCTTGGTATTGAGCGGTCAAGTTAACTTTTTTGTTTGTTTGTTTTTTGAGTTGGAGTATCACTCTGTCACCCAGTTCATGGCCATTACAGCCTAGACCTGCTGGGCTCAGGTGATCCTTCTGCCTTAGCCTTCCAAGTAACTTGAATTACATGCACATGCCCCCATGCCCGGCTAACTTTTTTGATTTATTGTAGATACGAGGTCTCACCAAAATTGCCCAAGCTGGTCTCCAAACCCTGCACTCAGGCATCCTCTCGCTTCAGCCACTCAAAATGCTGGGATTACAAACTTGAGCCACTGTACTCGGCCATCTTTTGTTATGGTTTATGTAAAACTTAAGATACCACTAAATTAAATCTCACATAGAAGATGCCGTGGAAAAAAATGAAATCAAAATCAGAGTTAAGTGTTGGTGGCTCATGCATGTAATCCCAGCACTTTGGGAGGCTGAAGCTGGAGGATCATTTGAGACCAGGAGTTCTAGACCAGCCTGGCCAACATAAGAAGACTCTGTCTCTACAAAAAATTTAAAAATTAAAAAAATTTAAATATTAGCTAGGTAAGTGTGCAGCTGTAGTACCAGCTACTAAGGAGGCTGAGGTGAGAAGATAGTTTGAGCCCAGGAGTTTGAGACTACAGTGAGCTATGATAGTGCCATTGCACTTCAGCCTGGGAAACAGAGGAAGACCTTGTCTCTTAAAAAAAAAAAAATTAGTGATAAAAGTAAGAAAAATTTAATTGATAGTGGCTTATTAACGCTGAAAGGGAAATAGTATCAGTCAGAAAAAGGAAAGATTTTTCTACCAGACCATCTTTAAATTAGTTATTTCCTTGTTAGTGAGACTAACTCCATATTTTGTTTTGTTTAAAAGTTAGGTTAACTTTTGTTTGGGTAGCTTTTTTTTCTAAGTTGACAAGTAAAAATTGTATGTGTTTAGGGTATGCAACATGATGTTTTGATGGGTAATTTTTTTTAATGACATTACCATAAAAAGCTAGTTAAAAATTGGGACCAGTTTTTAATTAAAATTAAACATCTGGCTGGATGTGGTGGCTTATGCCTGTAATCCCAGCACTTTGGGAGGCTAAGGCGGGAGGACTGCTTGAGTCCAGGAGTTCAAGACGAACCTAGATAAAATAGGGGGAGCTAATCTTTACAAAGTAGCTGGATGTGGTGGTATGTGCCTATTGTCCCAGGTACTTGGGAGGCTGGGGCAGATTACCTGAGCCCAGGAGGTCAAGGCTGCAGTGAGTCATGATCCTGCCACTGCACTCCAGCTTGGGTGACAGAGTGAGAACCTGATTCAAAAAATAAATAAATAAATAAAATGAGCGATCATGGTATTTGTAGAAAAATGTCCATATTTGCTTAAATTGAATTATGTAATGAATATTATACATCTTTTAATAACTTTTCCTATTGTATAAACAGTTCAGTGTTATACTGAAGATCCAAAAATGGTAAATTATTAAATCCAAGATTAATTTATTTGATTTGAAATAATACTTAACTCTTTTCCTTTAAGGAAAATAATACTATTTTTGCTCATTATGAATACTTACCTCTTTTCTGCCCTTAAATGCTGACACAAGGCTGCATTACAGGTAAAAATCCAATCAACTTAAAATTAAGGGAAAGTATGTCTAATGTAATTATTGAGATTTTTCAAAAGTTGAAATTTACCAATTCAAAACAAAAAGGGATGCTGTGAATATTCATGTGTGGATATGTGCACACATTTCTGATGAATGTATTCCTAGGAGTGAAACTGCTGAGTAAGAGGGTTTATTAGTGGTAGTAGGCAGTGCTGAAATTATATTAATGTTACTAGGTAACATTAAATTGATTTTCAAATAGTTATGCCATTCCCAGCAGGAAGTAGTATGTGAGAGTTCCCATTTGCCACCTTATTGTATTGTGAGACTTTTTAAATTTTGCTAATTTGGTGGGTAGATAATTAACAACTTATTGTGGTTTTAATTTATACTTCTTTAGTGACTAATGACCTCAAGCATCTTATATCTGTTTGTCATTTGGATATCCTATTTATGAAATGTCTATCAGTCTTTGATTTTTCCACCAGATTGCCTAATTGTTTTGTATATTTGGGATATATGGGTTTTTAATTTTCATATAGCTAGCTTATTTTATCAATCTTATGTTTGGTATTTTTTGTGTCTTGTTCAATAAATCCTTCCCAACTCAAGATCATGAAGGTATCTCCTGTCTTATAGATTTGCTTTTTATGTTTAGAACTTTAATCCATCTGTAATTGGGTGTTAGTATGACATGGAGATCCAGTTTCCTTCCATTTTCCCGTTGGTAACTAGTCGATCCAGATCAGTTTTTAAAAAGTTTGTTCTTTTCCCACCACTCTGTGGCATATCCTATGTTAGATAATCACATTGCCATATATGTGAGGTCTGTTTCAGTCTGTCTATTCTGTTCCATTGGTCTTTTTGTCTTAAGTGTCAATACTATGCGGTCTTAATTATTTTTGGCTTTATAGTAAATCTAGATATCTGATAAGCATGCTTTCTACCTTCTCTTTTTCAAAAGTGAATTTTCTAGTTTTGTATTCCTTTACAAATTTCAGGATTAGCTTTTCAGGTTCCATAAAAATAGCTTTTGAGATTTTGATTGGGATTATATTAGTTCTGTGAACCAGTTTGGGAGAAAATTGATGTTTTTAGTTTATAATATGTTTTAATCTATGAGCTTGGTGTATTCTCCATTTATTTAAGTTGTCTTTAATGACCTTCATAAAGTTTATGATTTTCTTGTACATCTTTTGCTCAGGAACAGAAAACCATACACCACGTGTTCTCACTTAAAAGTGGGAGCTAAACTAAAGAAATGTAAAGTGGGAGCTAAACTAAAGAAATGTAAAAAGACATACAGAATGGTATAATGGACACTGGAGACTCAGAATGGGAAGGACAATAAAAATCACCTATTGGTTACAATGTACAGGTGTTGGTGGGGTGGGTACTCTTAAAGTCCAAACCAAAAACTGTTTGTAGCCCCCAATGCTATTGAAATTTTTAAAAAGAGAGAAAAATGTTAAAAAGGAAAAATGAAATTTCAAGATCCCCAAAAAGATTTATTCCTAGACACTCAAATTTTTCATGTTATTGTAGATAATTATCTTTAACATTTATTTATCTTCTCATTTATTTTGTTTTCTCACTGTTCCCTTCTGTGATATTAGGATAAACTAGATTTTTCCATATTGATTTTGTAACCAGTAATCTTGCTATGCTTTCTTTTAATACTAATTTATTTCTGGATCCTTCTTCCTGTAATTTTTGTTTGTCATATTGCTGACTAGGACCTTTATAATCGTAAATGGAGGTGGCAATAACTATTTTTTCTTGTCTTGTCTGCAGTTTTTTGTCTTTCTTGTCTTGTCTGCAAAAGGAAAGTATCTATTAGATTCCTTTTATTGTCCAACCTTGGTTTTGCCTTCTGTTCCCTGAGCTCCACACCAAAGCCCAAATTCTACCGATAAGCAAACGCCCTTGAGAGCAAGGGCTCATCTCTTTGGCTTCCAATTTTCCCTCAGTCTTTTGCCTTTGAGTATTCTTTTCTTACTTGTCAGATTTTCAGTGTATTTTAAAAGATCTAACAGCACGTATTTCATTCAACATTTACTAACATTATGGACTCTGTGACATTTTAAGTACTATAAATATTATTTGATATTAATAGTAAGTAAATTGAAGTCTTAATTTATCTCAAGAAACATAGTTGTAAATTAGAGAAACGGTTGTAATACATTGTACTTTCAAGGAAGTCTTATTTTATGTTTTAAATAGCATCGAGGTTATTAAAAAACTGCAGATGTTGCGAAATGAAACCTATGGAATGTTAATAAAGTCAATTATAGCTATTGCTCACATAATCCTATCTGCATAATTGAACAAATTGTAACCTCAAGTAAATGTTAAATGAGAGAATTAATGTTTCCCTGATTTTTTTTCCAACAACAAAAAAAGAAATGTAGTGCTTAATTTACAGTTCCTGCTTTTATTTAATTACTTTGGATTATCATGTCTTCTTTATGGTTAAAGTTTAAAAGGCGTCAGAAAAGGTTTTTTATTAAATTCTGAATTCAGTCTATTTTCTTTTCCTATCTTTGCAGACTCTTAAATTTGGAAGGCCCTGAAGTTATTCTTACTCTGTTTCCTGTCCAGTGCAGGCCCCCATATCTCAGTAGCCTTTACCAAAATGTTTCTCAATACAGGAAGTTTACTACTCTCTAGTAGTAATGTTCTGATTTTAAGCATTGGTCCAGGAGTAATTTTGAAAGTTATGAGATTGGTTTTTAGAGTTTTAAATTTGCTAATGCCAACAACCTTGCAGTTTTGTTCAAAAAACTTTGGACGTTTGTTAAAAATATTTTAAATATTGGATTTCTGCTTTCCAAACTTTATAAATCTTTGGAGGAAAATTGAAAGTTTAAATTGCATTCAAGTGAAGACTTGAATTATTAGAGTGTGGAAGACTGAGTAATTTCATAGTCATCATAAAAAAATGAGTTCAAACAGTTTGAAGTGACACTTCAAACTGTGGACAAAGATCTTTTTCCTTGGAAAATTAAATTTTATTTTAGGAATAAAATGGTCTAGATCCCTTAGTCTATTTCTGAACTTCCCAAATAGTGGAGCTATTGCTCCTATCAGATTAGAAAATTCCACAGTAGTAATATATTTAGAAAATAGTGGTAGATTTAAATAATCCCGATTAACTATATTCATGTGACTTGAAAAAAACTAACACATATCACCAAAAAATGTTTTGATAAAACAAAATCACTTTAAACATAATGCTATGTTTACTGTTGAGTTGTTTCCTTTGTCTATTTGTGTACATCTTATTTTGTGCTTTTAATCACAATGCAGATACAATTTACATTGTCTTCTATTTTGTAGTATATTCTATATAATAATCTGTTTTGTGTTATCATTATAAATATTACATAATAGTTCACTGAATTGAAATATTTGAATATGTTGAAGTATTCCTATATTTAGTGATCACTTAGGACTCCTTCCTTTTTCTTATAAATATTGTGGTTGTAAATACAAAACTTTTTTTCCCTCTGAACTTTTTCCCTAGGATACATTTGTTGCCTAGGGAACTTAGTCAAGTCAATATGAACTTTTTTATATGTTATTTTGTCTAGGATTTCTCCAGTGATGATTCTAAATTAGAATATAATGTAGATGCTGCAAATGGCATTGTTATGGAAGGATATCTGTTCAAACGAGCCAGCAATGCCTTCAAAACTTGGAACAGGTAATATATTTCAAATACTAGTCTTGGTCTTTCCATAGTTGTGGTTTTCTGACTTTCTTTGTAATACAGCAACTCTCCCCTTCATAGTTCTTTAAGTTCTGTAAATTCCCCAAAAGCCTTCCTGAACCCAATCCACTGAAGAAAGGTACCCTTAGAAGCAGATGAAAAATGAAAACATTTACTCAAAATTATAAAATTTAAGCAAGACTTAAATGAAGCAGCAAGAAGAATTTTTATAATGCTTGGTCTGTAGTGACTAGATCATTACAATCAATAAATTTTGAATATGATCTTCCTCCTATGCTTGTTATAAAGTAGATTTAAATACAAATTGCAAGTTGAATATGATAGATGAATAGGACAAGTGACCTTTTTTCTTTTGGTTTTCCTCTATATTATGTTTATGTAAATTTTTACTTAGTGTTTGCTTATAAATCTTTCCTTATTTTCTTTTTTCCTCTCTCCCCTTTGTGAACAAAATGCTTATGTATCTTTAAGCTAAGTGATCCTGATCTGATCTTTTGATCTTTAATTAAACTTTAATTAAACAAGAGTTACAGGAAATGAAAATTTTTCCACATGTGAAGTTGTGGCAGCTGATGATCCTTTATTTTACAACTTGATGACTACAAAAACTTTGAATTTTTGCCAAATGAATTTTGACAAAATATAAATTCAGTAAATATCTCTTAAAAAAAATAAATGTATTTGCCGAGGATGGTGGTAGTTCAAGCCTGTAATCCCAGCACTTTTGGAAGGCCGAGGTGCAGGGATTGCCTGAGTCCACTGGTTTGAGAACAGCCTGGGCAACTTGGCAAGACCTCATCTCTACAATAATAATAAAAAAAAAAAAATTAGCCGGGCTCGGTGGCACAGCCTGTAATCTCGCGCCTTTGGGAGGCTGAGGTGAGTGGATTGCCTGAGCCCGTGGGTTCGAGACCCGCCTGGGCAACTTGGCGAGACTTCATCTCTACAATAAATCAAAAATAGCCGGGCGCGGTAGTGTGTGTAGTTCCAGCTAGCCAGGAGCAGCCACTGTACTCCAGTCTGGGTAACAGAGTGAGACTCCAACTCAAAAAAAAAAAATTAGCTGGGAGTGGTAGTGTGTACCTGTAGTTCCGGCTACTTGGAAGGCTGAGGCGGAAGAATAACTGGAGCCCAGCAGGTCATTGCTGGGGTGGCCGTGAGCATACGACTGCACTCCAGCCTGGGCGCCAGAGTGAGACTCCAACTCAAAATAAATAAATAAATAAATAATAAAAAGAATAACTTTATAAAGCGTTTCATTGTATTTTCCTGTATATCAATATAATAAAATGAAATAACTTAAGACATTAAAACATCATAAAAAGAGATTGGTTGTCTTAGGCTCATCCTTCTGAGTATCAGTGATTAATCTTTTATTCAAGGATACCTCTATTTTTGCATATAAATAAATAAAAATGAAAAGAAAGTCATAATTCTATAATAATTGAGAGTAGCATTTGGATTATGAAATGCTTTTATATTAGTGATTACAATGTGTATATTTTATTACTTGAACAGAATATCAGTTCATCTAATGATAAGGAAGGTTGTTTTTATTTTTTAAAATGGACATTAGTAAAATAAATACAATTTTCTGGTAAGTTAAATTTAGTATGTATTTTTGTTCATTTAAATGGAAACATTGAATGCTTTCTTGAAATGGGTTCCTAGTGTACTTATTTTTTATTTCTTGGTGTTGAGGTTACATAGAAAAAACTATCACTAACATTTCCAACATCATTGATTTATTGAGCATTTCCCTAGTGTTTGATATTGCCAGATGCTTAAATGGTACATTGTTTGTTTTATTTTGTTTTATTCAAAGTAATGTTTTTGGACCTGAGAGTGAATATAAACTGGAAAGAATAATGATTATATTTGATTTTAAACCTCTCTGCATTATAGAAAACTTTAAAAATAATACATGAATATAGGAAGACCAACTAAAGTGGTCTGGTTATCTGGTTAAAAATAACATTTCTAGCTATTATAAAGTGAAAATGAAACTTTAAAATTATGTTTTGTAAATTCTAAAAATTAAGACAATAATCTCTTAAGCCTTTCCTGGCAAATTTCTGTAGCCAGAGTAGAAGTTGAAGAAAAATAGTATGACTGGTGAATCTTTACAATAAATAAAGATTGCTTGACCAATATGGTTTCATGATATAATATCAGAGCTGAATTTTAACTTTCAAATTTCAAAACAACCTACCTAAAGTTTAACAAAGTGAAAATACAATAAATCCATAGAAACATACCATTATGTTAAGAAGAAAAGAAATGAACTTCTGTGGACTACTCCAGTGAGAAGTGTTCTCAAGACTTCAAATTGAAGCACAGTAAGTGTTAGTGGAAAATTGCACTGCCATTTAGGACAGTAGAAGAAAATTAATTTTGATTTAAGCATGGACCTTTTCATTATTAATTATTTTATGCATTGTATTAATTGGCATAGATAAAATACAACTAAAATCAAGTAGAGCATAATGGTTAAATTTTCACTTGTAGACATGTTACCTACCATTTGCAAAATGAAGAAAAAAAGCCTTTGGAGATGCCATCTATATCTAGTGAGATGGCATTTATCTATTAGAATCATAGATGTAGTTCAGCACCCTACTTTTCAGTAGAGAAAAAATGGAGCTTCAAAGAGATAGTCACTCTTTCAAGGTCACACAACTGATTTGTGAAAAAATTGAGGTACAATACCTGGAACTCTGAACTCTTACTCAGATATCCTTTGGCATTTTCCAGACAGTCTGTTTTTTAATAAAACAAAATATAGTTTCAACCGTTAAAAAACTTTAAAAAAATCTTTCTCATACATTTATATTAATAGAAAAAAATTTAGATAGCAAATTAATTCATTTTTACATGCTTTTAGGGAATATTTTTATGAAAACAGTAGTTAAAAGCAGACTTGTAAAATAATATGATATATATTGTATAAAAACCCTTAAAAAATAAAACAAAAATCAAAACCTTGTAGCACAAGTCTTATTCTCTAGGTTATAGGTAAGGAACTATATAAAAGGGAAGAAAGAAGAGTAATCTTTTAAACGTTATTTAGAATTTTCTTCTGCTTTTTAATATTAAAATTTATAATGTATCTATATTTCTTAAATGTAGTTTTTTGAAATCTAATATTAGAAAATATTTGCAGTAATTTCCCCTTCCCCATGTTCGACTTCAGAGTGCCCTACTTCTCTGATTAGTTCTGTTCAGCTTAATTTAATATTTTACTGGACTCTGAGTAAAAGACTGAGTATTTGTAATATTTGTGCCTTCAAAAAATCCAGCTATTCACATATGAAGATTTTTCTGCCCACTGCTCACAGATTTTTTTTAGATTGTTTATGGATTGGTTCTTGGGTACATTTTTTTGTTGTAGTCACCATAAGGTGCTAATCATATGATATATTTGCCAATGCTTACACTTTTATAGAATTATGACATATAATATTTTCAAAATCAACATTTTAAAAAGACTTCTTTCCTGAGGGAAATGTGAGTGTGGCTAAGAATTCCCAAACAGTTTTAAAACCTTCTCTCATGCTTCATAAATTAAAAGTTTATTTTATTTTATGTTTATTATTACTTTTTTGAGTCAAAGTCTCACTCCTTCGTCCAGGCTGGAGTGCAGTGGCATGCTCGCAGCTCACCGCAGCCTCCTGAGAAACTGAAACTATAGACATGAGCCATCATACCTGGCTAATTTTTTGATTTTTTTTTTGTAGAGATAAGGTCTCACTATGTTGCCTAGGCTTGTCTTGAATTCCTGGGCTCAAGCTATTCTCTTGTCTTGGTCTCCCAAAGTGCTGGGATTACAGATTTAAGCCACTGTGCCCGACCTACAAGTTTATTTTAAAAACTTTACCCTAAAATCTGAAGTTTAACTGAATAGACAATATTTTGTATGATGTGATTGAAATAGCATAAAGAGTGAAAAGTTTTATCTTAGATGGACTGTTGAGCTTATTTCTGATTGGTTTCAGATTTGAAGTTTGTAGTATCTCAGAATTTTGTGAGTCTATAATATATATTTTCCTGAAGACACGTGTGGGGAATTCTGTCACAGTCATTTTTCCTTTTCAGGTTATTTTCTCAGCATGGCAGTTTCCTTTCAGGAACAAATTAGTGGGTTGCCAGAACCTATATTTCTCTTTTATTATAATAAATTTAGAAAAGAATGAACAAGGAAAATAAATATTAGCATAATTTATTTAGGAATAACTTGGGAAAACTGACCAAGAAACTGAATAATTACTTGCTATGCTCAGTCTTTACTGAACTAGAAAATTAAAAGTATAAAATGTATTATAGAGTTTTTTTAAAGCAAAGTGTTCTATAGGCTGCTGGTACAGATATAAATGTTTTGTTTTTATTGGCCTTTTGTTTTGATATAAGTATATATGTAGATTAAAGATGAATCCTATTTGTATGTGGGAGAAAGGTTTATTTGGCTATTATTTTATGATCCTTGAAATTTTTGATTTAGTGATCCCACTTTCCTTATGAGAACTTTTCATTTGTCTCAGGTTTATATAGATAATACCTACAGTGATTATTTCCCTTAATTTTAGGAGCAGCTTATTAAGACAAGGTGAAGTACTGTTTGTGTTTTATATTCATGACCATAGAGCCAGAACATAATAGTAGAGGTATGCCCAAGTATTTTAAGTCCTACCAGAACTTACAACATAATACTTGAATAAATTTTTAAAATATTTCTGATATATTAGTGTTTCAGATTCTTAAGAGTTGGAATTAATGGTACAAATGCATATATGTATAATAAGTAAATAAAATGCAACAGACACTTTTGACTATATTGTTAGGTTCAGAGCTTTAGCTTGTTCCTTAATTCTTGCTTTGTTTTGTATCATGCTAGTCCTTTGCTTATTTTGCACATTTTCATTTTCATTCTTTACCACCTTTCCCTTATGTTTTAATCCTGCCCCATTTTTTCACATGACAGGAAAAAGCCCGATCATATCAGGTACCAAATGGCTTCCTTCCCTTTACCCTCTTCTTACTCCAGTTTCCTTTTTGGCACGAGTAAGCTCATAATTAACCTGCATTTCAGTTGGATTACTTGCAATGGATAAAAAGTCTCTTTATGTTTCAAATTAGGAAGATATAAATATTTTATATATGCAGTGGAATTTTACCTTTTAATTGCTAATTTTCTCAGTTTGTTTTGATTTTGAACATTTGATTTGTTTGTAATTACCCAAAGAAGACAAAAGTTGAGTAATATCTTGATATAAAATATAATCTTAAAGTAATATCTTAATATCTTATATATGTGTATGTATATATCTATATCTGTATCTGTGTATATTTCATTTTTTTTTTTTTTTGAGTCAGGGTCTCACTCTATTCCCCAGGTTAGAGTGCAGTGGCATAATCATGGCTCACACATACTTAAACTCCTGGGCTCAAGCATTCCTCCCACCTTGGCCTTCCAAAGTGCTGGGAGTTTTGGCCTTCCAAAGTGCCGGGATTTTTTTTTAAGGGAAATAAACTAGTAAACTCTTTTTTAAAAATTTGAGCAGGGACTAGGATTAGTTCTTTGGTAGAACTGTATTAATCACGTTGAAAGATTACATTGTCAGTTCCTAGGCTTTTTTTGTTTTTACCATTTATTTTCCTTGGAAAAAAATAAATTAAATTTGAAATAAAGGAGCATACATGTTTAAGCTTTTAATTTTATCAAATGTTTACATGTTTGGCAACTTTATGAATAAGTAACTGAACTCATCATCTATATAGTTTTAGTGATAAAACTTATGGAGATTTAGAAGTTTGACTTTTACCCATGTTCTTGATTTCTAGTGCCGTTTTGAGGCTAGTGATCAAACATAGTAAAAGATATTCGATTTTTAAAAATTTTATATATTTTTTCTTTTCTACCCAAATTTTGTCACCTGGAAGCTCTCATTGGTATGTGAAAATTAATAATATTTAATTATAAATTTAATATTTATAAATATTACAGTATGCTTAAATTATATTAAAAATTAATAAATTTTTATTGTTTTTCAATTTGAGGTAGATTTAAAGTGGTGTCTGTCTTTGAATGAAGCAAGAATTTTTTTCTATTTTAAAAGTTCTTATATTTAGAATTTGTAGTCAGTACTGAGTCTTATAGAATAAATACTTTCCAAAGTTTGCCTCTTTGGATTTAATTATTCTTTTATTACTTTCAAATTACAGATAACAAGTGCTTAAAATATTAAGTAATTTTTCTTTATTCCATAGGTATGACCTGTTTGTAAATCTTATTTTCCTTTTCTTTCTTTTTTTTTTTTTTTTTTTTGAGTTGGAGTCTCACTCTGTTGCCCAGACTGGAGTGCAGTGGCTGCTCCCGGCCACCGCAGCCTCGCCTCTGGGCACCGCAATCCTTTCACCTCAGCCTTCCAAGTAGCTGAAACTACAGGCGCGCGCTACCACACCCGGCTAATTTTTGATTTATTGTAGAGATGAGGTCTTGCCAAGTTGGCCAGGCGGGTCTTGAGCCCCCAGGCTCAGGCAATCTACTCACCTTAATCTCCTAAAGGCGCGGGATTGCAGGCTGAGCCACCAAGCCCGGCTTTCCCTTTTCTCAGAAATGTTAATAATAACTAGGATTATTCTATAGGAAGAATTAAAAATCATTCTATTTTGCTTACCTGATTAAAGTTTTGGTTAATGTTAGATGAATATAGTTAGCTTTTTAAATTTATAGTAGCATTGGAGGGGCATAGGGTTATAAGACATACAGATATTAGTAATTAAAAAATTTTTTTCTACCTAGGATATATTATATGACTTTCTTTCTTTAGGAAACATAAAATTGTCTTTCCTGAGTGTATAATAACTATGTGAGAACGTCATTCAAAAGCAGATAAATGGCAGAGGAACTGGGTTTCAGAAATATGTATGATGTGTCTAGTTAATAATCAGAGAAATCGGTCCCTGAGGAAAAAAAAAACATAAGTTTTTATCTAGCATTTGTTTTTATTATTTAAAGGATATTGTCCTAAAATGCAACAGATAAAAAGAAATTTAGTTTTTGAAGACCTCAGAAGCATGAAAAGTTTACATGATTATATGGAGTTTTTTCATTGTTCAATCAAACTCTTTGTAGCTTTCATCAAATTATATAATATTAGATTACTATGATATAATAGATGAATTTTATTAATATAGTTCACCTTACTTCAGCCAATTTAAAAAAAAGCAAACAAACACTTTAATGAGTATTAGAGATTGTTTCCATTGCATGTCATCCCATGTGGCAGGGTTGCACCATTTTGTTTGTTTGTAGGTATTTACTTTAATATTTCTAACCAACTATCTGTCCGAAAGCAAAGAAACCCAGAAGTTCTTCCTTTTCTAGCTTGTCTCTTGATGATTTGCATTTAGAGGCAACCCACCTCATTTTATCTAGATGCTTATTTAACAAATCTCTCTATTTTAATGGTAAGTGGGATTCCTTTCTAAGTGGCAAGAAACCTAACAGTAAAAGGCTTAAAAATGGGAAAACATCTCCCAAACATGAGATAAGAACAACTTTGGAGAATTAATTTAATTTTTAAAAAATAGAAACTCTAAATATGTCTAAATGCAATTTCTAGTGCTTTGTTTTAATGTCAATGAAAAGGTAGAATCTCTATCTGCTAATTAATTAATAACTAATATTTACAATAGTAATCATCTCATATGAAACTAATTTTAAAATAATGACTCAAATATTGTTTTACCTTTCATGCTTGATGAGACGTTTTGCTTTCTTTTATGAATGGCTTTTGGCTGTGAACTTTTTTTTTTTAATAAAGTCTTTAGGTCTTTTATTGTTTCAATAAATTAGAATTAGTAAATATACCACACGTAAGTTAGCCGTTTCTTCTAAAAGAAGATTGCAAGTAAACTGTTTGCCTAATAATTTACACTAATGAGCAAAACCATATAAGTAGAGTAAATCATTTGTAGTAATAACTTTGATTATTTTGCTTAGAAATATTTTATATGAAAGTAAGTCCAAGTTATTTTGTGATCATCTCCTGCTAGATGTCAGTTCTAAAATGATTAATTTTCTATTTTGCTTATCAACACTTATTGGATTATCTGCTGAAAGGTAGAAAATAAAGCACAGTTTCAGTGTTTTACTGCATTACAAGTGGATACTTTTATTTACAATATAAATTTATTTCACTTTTATAGGAAAGATCATTATTTGGGGGGAGAGATTTCCGTTATTTTTGAGGACCCTCAAAAAACTATAAATTTTACTTTAAGACAGTTATTATTTGGTGATAGTATAAAGCCTAACAACTTTGTTGGGATAACAAATTTATGACGTAAAATGAATCAAAATATAGTAATCTTATTTTCCTATTCTGCGGTTTTTAAAATGCTTGTTTTTTTACTTTGAGTAGTTATTCCATACTGGAATCAGTTTATGTAAAGCCAAACAACACAGTGTACCTCGAAAAACATAATTCCCACAATCTGATTTCCAGTGCTTTCCCAAATATTTTATTTCTAACAACAGTGGAAGTAAATTATGTTTATGAAAACTTAATCTATTCTGTATTTATTTAGACGCTGGTTTTCAATACAGAACAATCAGTTGGTTTACCAGAAAAAGTTTAAGGTAGGTGCTTTGTTAAGTAATTAAGTGAAAACCCAGTGAGTTCCCAATTTTAGTTCTTTATCTGTTTGTCTTAGTAAACACGGAAGTCCATAAAGATTCATGTTTGCAAAATTACCATAATTATTGTTTATTTTCTGTTTGAGCATGTATAAGAGGACTTGAGTAGAAAACATCAACAGTTAAACATTAAAAGCAGAGTGGTTTTGAATCCTGAATTCTTAATTCCTAACTTTGAAGTGAATTTTCCTGTGACCCTGGATTATTACTTTTAAAAATATTTTGGTAGCTTTTTATTGTTATACATATTAGTTGTACATATTTTGGGGTACATGTGATCTTTTGATACCTGTATACAATGTGCAGTAATAAAATGGGTAATCAGAGTATTCATCACCTTAGATATTTATATTTCTGTGTGTTGGGAACATTACAAATCTCTCCTAGCTATTTTGAAATATACAATATACTTTTCTTTCTTCTTCCTTTTTTTTTTTTTTTGTCTAGTTGTGTGACAGGAATAACACTACCATTTCATAGAACTATTTTGAGGCTAAAAGAGAAGGTGACTATTAAGAAATATTACTTTAGGGCCAAAGATGATAATATAGAAAGGTTAAAAATGACGTTAATTGTAGTGTAAGCTCAATGAAATTTAAATAGAACCCCTACATTTGTTAATATTTTTCCTGAACCTTATTGTAAGGGTGAGGAAGTTTTATTTATTAGAAAGGCATACTGGGATTATATATGACTTGAGAATAGGAAAAATAATTAGAAGAAAGAATCATGAGTTAATTGATGACTTGCTTTTTACCTAGTTATCCTTTATGGATAATATTCTTTCTATAACTTGCAAACTTCAAATGTTCATTTTACTTTTGAGATGACACAGTATGAAATTTTACTTGCTAGATTCTATGGTAGCAGATTTGTTTTACACTAGCTCTTTAATCTAGCTAATTAGTTCTTCGGTTTCTTCTAGTCTGATAAAATTGGTTTCAAGTTTTTATTTGTATTACAGGTAGTGGAAAATGATAACTTTTCTCATTTTCTTAGGTGTTTTAAGGAGGAGTTATAGCTTCTTATCTTTCTTTGAGGTATTTAAAACTTGACTGATTAAAACATTCTCTTTTGGAGGAAAGCAACTTTTATTATATGTGAGTAGGGACCAGGAGAATAATGGATATGGGAGAAAATCCACAGCAAGCTAACATTTGTTGAGCATCTACTAAATATCGGATATTGGATCAAGGTCTTTATGTAAACTATTTTACTTAATCCATATATAATAATTTTATGAGACAGATAAAACTATTAACAGAACAGTTACCTTTATTTTATATCTATGTTGATAACCCATATCCGTATCAAAAATAAGAGAATATAAATCTTTAACATTAGACAAGTTATTCCAAGCACTGTTTTTAAGTATGTTATTGGTAGTGGCATTTAAAACCTAAATTGCTAAATATGGAAATTTTGTATCCTTATTGTAGGATAATCCCACTGTAGTAGTTGAAGATCTCAGGCTCTGCACAGTGAAACACTGTGAAGACATAGAGCGACGATTCTGCTTTGAGGTGGTCTCGCCAACAAAGTAAGTGGTCCTAAAGAATCTGAATTGCTTTTATGTTTTTGTAGTTTATCTTTAAAATTTTTCCAGAGAAAAGAAATTTACTTTAGACTGTGGCTATCTGTGCTAAAGAAGGAAAAAGTATTTTAAAAAATGTTTCAATTATGTCAGATACTTATGTAACTTCTACTTGTGTATCACATTCTTTAAATTCCATAAAGGTTATTTATATGCCCCTATGAAAACTTTTTAGCTATTATGATAATGAATTGAAATCAAATAAGATGAGTTTCTTTGGAAATTATCATTTTCTATTTGTACCCAATAGAAAAAAAATGAGTATTATGTTTATATGGTAAATTTGAAGACTTTGATTTTTTTTAAATGTGCATAAATGCTTTGTTTTTAAGAGTTAATTTATTTCATTGGCACTTTTATTTCTTCATACATACTTTGTCCTAAAGACAAAACATAAAGCCTTTTCTCAACTGAAATTATAACTTTTTGCTAGAAATTATTAAATAGAAAAATGGACAAAAAAATAACACTTTTTTTTTTGACATTAATTTAGTGTCTGAGAAAACAATTTGTTATTTCCTTTCAGAAGTTGTATGCTCCAGGCAGATTCTGAAAAGTTGCGTCAGGCATGGATTAAGGCTGTTCAGACCAGTATTGCTACTGCGTATAGAGAGAAGGGTGATGAATCAGAGGTTAGTAGAGGTATTAGCAATATCAAATGATATATTCCCAAAAGTTCTTAATTTTAGTTGTAGCATTATATGATTATGACATCTTTTTTTAATGCAGGATGATTTTATATACTTAAATGAGTTTTATTTTTAAAATCTGGGTTTAATTGTTCTTGTTTATTTCTCTTGATTTCTACTTATTTCAATATTTGAATATATGTTTATTTTAATACTTGAATATATGTCCCAGAATGGGGTAAGGTATTTCAATGTTACTATCTTCCCCAAAATTTTGTGCCATTTTAGTTAATTAGAAAATAAAATGATAATCATGAATGTTTTTTAAAACTGAGTAAAAGTACAAAAGGAAAATGTAATATTATATCTAAGTTGAAGGTCCGCTGAAAAAGATAAGCTAAATCTTGGGTCATAGTCTGACTTCAGCTTCCCAAATCTTGAAAAATGGAACTCCATCCTTTTGGGTCATCTAGCATAGGCTTAGTGATAGACAATTGTCAGGAATATGGTTAGGGGAATGAATTGCTCTCTGAATTGTATTTCAGAGTGTACCATGGCCAACTTTCAGCTCTTGAGAGTAGATCAAAGCAGAACCCTTTCCAAGCAGGAAATACAGATACTCACTTGATCTAAGTGACAAGGCATAGAGAGGAAAGTAGGAATTTCATTAGTAGCCAAGTTCATCTATGCATTGTTTGATACAAGGGATGGGAACACTGACAAACGGCATGTTGACAAAGATAGTCTTCAGTTTGCCTGTTTCTGGAATCACTCTTCTCCAATCTGGACCACTTGCCCCCTAAACCTGCAGCATAGTCATTAGTTTGGGATTGCCTTACATGATTATTTTTGGAGATTCTTTTCTTTCTTGCATCCCATATCTTTCTCCTTCTTAAGAAAAACTTCAGTAATTTTTTCAGTAGCTTCCTGCAAATGAGGCATTTGTGATTCCATTCATGCCTGTCTGAAAATGTCTTTATTCTATCCGTATATTTGATTGCTAATTCACCTGGGCAAGATTTTTAGATTGGAAGTAATCTTAAGAATATAATTTTGTTTGTCTTTTTAGTTTCCGGTTTTGCTCTGGGAGCTTTTCTTATTACAGTAAGTCCCCTATATATTAACAAGTTCCATTCTAAGAGCATGTTTGTAAGTCCGACAAAGTTTGCCTAGGTACCCAACTAACACATTTGACTATACAGTACCAGCTATGTCACCCCAGTTTTGTTTTTTTTTTTTTTTTGAGTCGGAGTCTCACTTTCCCAGGCTGGAGTGCAGTGGCATACCGCTGCTTTTATACTTGCTTCCAGACATCCTGGGCTTGCAAAGGTACTGTACTCTATACAGTACTATACAGTAAAGAACACAAAAGCACAATCACTTGTAGAGGATGCACACACTTGACAATGTATGCCAGACACGTGAACTAACCTATGTGATTGAACATGCAAACACATATTTGCGTCTTTGAAAGTTCACAACTTGAAGACTCATATGTAGGGGACTTTGTGTACTGTACTGATGTTTTGTATTTCTCCTCTGTAGTTTCTCTGTATTTTCTTTCTGGAATTTCTGGACTGGCATTATTATTTTTTTGTGCATGTGTTTTCTTGCTCCACTTTCTGGGCAATACTCTTAATTAATCTTCTAAGCCTTCTAGAAAGTATTTAATTTTCAAGAGTTCCTTTTTTGTTCTGAATGTTTGTAAATACAGACCTGTTCTTTTTCTCTTTGGATTTAGTGTTAGAGCTGTGGTTCTTAACCTTGACTGCACACTGTGATAGCACAGGGAGCTTAAAAAAAAATCCCAGTGCTTAGGTCCCACTCCAGAACAATTGAATGGAGTTGGGACCCAGACATCAATATTTTAAAAAGCTTCCTAGGTGATTTCCATGAACAACTAAGGTTGAGATTCATTGTGTTAGAGGCTTTCTTTGGCTATCTGGATATCTGCTTATGATTATAAGATAGAGACTAAAAACCTCTTTGGAAGCTCTGAGCTCATAGTTAGAACTTTATTCACTGTGAGCTTTGCCAAAACCTGGACAATTTGTTGAGGAACAACCATAATCAGGATCTTTTTTGGAGTCTTTGTGACTGGTATGATTTCCCTGAGAAGACTTACTGATCTGCTGTTTAGCAATAAGATACTGACTGGGAGCTAAATTCTAGGTACCTCAGCATACATGTGTGTGTGTATATATATATATATATATATATATATATATATATATATATATATATATATATATGGTTAATCCCCTGCCTTCTGCCTTTCAGATGAACCCCATTCAGAGACTCTGTTTTACTTCTCCAGAGAATAAACTTTCAGTCATCATGTTTATTTGTAGAGAGGTTTCCTAGTGGTATAGGATTGGGGAGGTGATGTGTGTGCTTTTTCAACAATCCTTCCTCCTACTTTCATGAATGGATGTCTTGTTCAGTGCTCTATTCCTTGAAATGATTGGCCCAAGGTATGCTGTGTTAGTGTACTTAGCTTTCAGCTTCTCTAATTTGGTGCAAGAACCTTAGCATATAGAGAAAAATGGAAATGAATCAACATGATTTCTGTATTATTATACTAATATCCTTTTCCTATATCATAATTGCTTATGGGTTCATACTATCAAACGTGTTCTGGTAAAACAGATATTTGTTTTGTTTTGCTTTAATTTTGAAATAATCTCAAACTTTCAGGGAAATTTCAAGTACAGAATAAATAACCTTTCCCCCGAGCCATTTGAGAGTTACCAGCATGATGCCCTTCTTTAATGAGTACTTCCCACAACCTAGGACATTCTCCTGTATAACTGCAGTATAGCCACAAAGTCAAGAAATAAGTACTGATACATTACACTGAATTCCTGAACAACATTCAAGTTTTAGCAATTTTTTCACTAATGTGCTTTATGACAAGAGACCTATCCCACAGATGTAAAAGCATAGACAGCATTTAGTTATTATGTCTCTTTAGTCTCCTTCTGTCAGGAGTTCCTCGTCCTCAGTCTTACCTTGACCTCTTGACCTTGATAGTTTTGAAAAGTATAGATGAATTATTTTGTGGATTGTAATTCAATTTTGGTTTGTCTGATGTTTATTCATGAGGTTATGTGTCTTTGGCAGGAGTAGTATATAAATGATATTGTGTTTTTCATCCTCTCAGGGAGCACATTATTTTGATTTGTCTCATTGATGTTAACTTTGATCATTTGACTCATGTGGTGTGTGTCTTGCTAGGTTTCTCTACTGTAAAGTTAATCTTTTGACCTCTGTAGGTAATAAGTATTTTGTTGGGGAGGTACTTTGAGACTAACTTTTGGTGGAGAATGGTATCTGGAAACCAAAATAAGTTTATAATGTGTGTGTATACTCATACACATTTAGATCTGTATTTCCTTATATATTTATCTATTTATATTAAAAACCATTGGTGTGCCTGTTGGTTATCTTCCGCTTTTATCTAACAGGATTTATTTTAGTTTTCTCCCTTTCCATATAAATGATTCCTTTCTCTGCAGTGAGATATCTGGCTCCCATTTATCTTTAACATGTTTACTTATATGGTTGACCCCCCTGTAGGTACTGTTCTCTCTCTGTCGCCAACATTCATGGCAACCTTGTCCTCCCAACTCTACATGGATGCCTTCATACCTTTCTCAGACTTTGATTATCTCACACTAGGTGACATTCCTGCTTACATGCCTTCTTCTCTTTTCTCAGGCTCTTATTTTCCATACTGGGCGATCGCCCTATGCAGGCATGCTCCTTACCCTACTTGTGCTCCAACAACTTGCATCAGGTTATACCCGCATGGGGGTACCTCACCCAGTTCATTCTGCTCTAGAATACTGTATCCTCACATATACCTTGCACAGTCATATCTAATGACTATTGTAAAGAGTTTTCAGGAAGGGCAAGAGAGAGTTAAATTATATTTCTAGTAATTCTATACTAATATACTGGCTGGTTAAGCTTGGGATGTTTTTAAGCCAGAAGACATTCATAGACCACATATTTCATTGCTTAGGATCTGTGAACCCCATCTTTGTATTTGGTTATTAGGGCCATGTATAGATAAGTGCTTATTCAATACTCTTTGTTATTAGTATGGACTTTGCTGTGCACTTAAAAACTTAACTTTCTGTTTATCAGCCTTATTTTGCTTTTCTCTTGATTGACCTAATAACCCTTGAAATTTCAAAAATTATGTGTTCTATTTTTTATTCACTCTGTAATTATAATTATGTAGTTGAACTTTTCTTTGGTATTTAGCTACACAAGATCATAACTTTTCTAGTTATTCACTGCAGTAATTAAAATAACTTGCTTACAGTTTATTGAACACCTTGGAAAAGTGTGGTATCAGACAATAATATTTATTCTTGAGTCTTAATAGTCTCAAATCTAGTCTCTTTGTCTCCCACTCTGGAAACTAGTGTTTCCCTTTCTCTCTGCTCATATCTTATACATATATTCACTGTGCCAGTTATTAGATATAATTTTAAATGTTTATATGTTTCTCCCCACTAGACTAAAAGTTCATTGATGGAGAAACCTTTATCTTTTTATTCCTTGAATCTCAAGCGCATACAACAGTGCCTGGCTTATATCTGTAATGTCTTTAAGTGATTCATTGGAGGCTTTTGTTTGGAGCATGTAGCATGCAGCATAATATTGTAGTCTTCTTTTTGTTTTAAGCAAATAACTCTTAATTCTTTTAGAAGCTGGATAAGAAATCATCTCCATCCACAGGAAGCCTAGATTCTGGAAATGAGTCAAAAGAGAAATTACTGAAAGGAGAAAGTGCTCTGCAGCGGGTTCAGTGTATCCCCGGCAATGCCAGCTGTTGTGACTGTGGTCTGGCAGACCCACGGTGGGCCAGCATAAACTTGGGTATCACCTTGTGTATTGAGTGCTCTGGGATTCACCGGTGAGTGGGCCTGCCCAGGACAAGAGACTTGTTTTGGAAAAGCACACACTGGAAATTATCATGTTCTTATTTGTTAGAGAGCCTCTTTTTACTTCCCTAATTTAACTACCAATTGATATCTTTGTACTTTTTTAAAAAGTAGATAAAATTCTGGTTTGTAAAGTGCCTTTGAGGGCTTTGGTTCACCATTCATTATTAACCAGAAGGTCTGTACCTAAATATGCGTGTTGAGGGCTAAATTAGAGACTGTGTCATATTAAAAGAAGAAAAATTTGTGTAAATATGGAAATAGAGTAGAGACTTGGTAGTTTTATATATTAATGCAGTCTCCTTTTTTCCACTTAGGAGTCTTGGGGTTCATTTTTCAAAAGTACGATCTTTAACTTTAGACACCTGGGAACCAGAACTTTTAAAGGTAAAATAAGTATTTGCATAAAAATATTTCACATTTTCACATAAAGGTGAAGATTTTTAGAATCTTGGTTTGCAAATTTATGAGTTCCTCGTGTGAACAATGAACTAACTTGTATTTGGACACCTCTGAAGCTATTCTGGCAAATCTTAGTAGGTTTTTAAAATAGTTAAGTTTATATAGCACTCTTAACACCAAGTCAGTACACTCTTTAAGTAAACCAATGTTCCTACATTTTTGTGTTTTTTCAAAAAAATTTTAGATTCTGTGCCTTAATTTTGATCTTTTGTAAGTAATTTCTTATTAAAAATAAAGGAGATATATTGCTGTAGTAAGCTTCATAATGGATTGGTATAGCTTTTGGCACCACTGGGTTGTTGTAGTGTAGGATCATTTGCTAGTTTTGCTTACTTTGTCAGGGTAGGAGTCATCAGACCAAGTCATCTTTTTCTTTTTGTGTCATAAATAATGTGAGACCACTGTTGGGTTTCTGTTAAGATTTACAAAATTCTTAATAGTTAATAGTGTGTTCCTTTTAATTTCCACCATCTAGTTTACCATATTATAGAAAGTAGCTTATTTTAAGGGTTGGAGTATACACCACATTTATTTCTGCCTGAAAATTGTGTTTTTAATGTGTTTTTATTTCAGTCCATAGTTAAACTGGTAAACTTGTCAATTATGCCAAAATTTCGCTTTGTGGAATTATTGTGTAAACAACTAAATAAAAGTGACAAAATTAACTCCTTAAGGTAGTGAGTGCCCTACTATGTAGATTCTACAAATTGTTATGAATTCAAAGGGAAGAAAGTTAGGGGATGAGGGACAAGAATCTAATTTCTGCATCAGCTTTGTGTGTAGATAAGAATTCAGTGGATTCAATTTAGAAAATTTGGTTGAAACACATCTGTCTGATGCATTTAAAAAACATGACTGAGGTCAGGTCCAGTGGCTCACGCCTGTAATCCCCGCACTTTGGGAGGCTGAGACAAGAGGACTGCTTGAACCCAGGAGTTTGAGACCACCCTGGCTAAAATTATGAGATCTTGTCTCCACAAAAACAAAACTAAACAATTATCTGGACATGGTGGCATATGCCTGTAGTCTCAGCTGCTCAGGAGACTGAGATGGAAGGATTGCCTAAGCCCAGGAGGTTGAGGCTGCAAGAGCTGTGATTGTGCCGTTGCACGCCAGCCTAGGTGACAGATTGAGATCCCAACTCAAAAAAAGAAAAAAGGACATACCTTTAAATAAAATATTTTGAAACTCTTATATACAAATTATAAGAAGAAAATAGTTTATTTTAATTTTGAGTTGTTTAAAACTTTACTTGTCTGACCTTAGGCTTCTTTTTTCAATTAACTTATCAGACCCTATGCAGCATTATGCTAGCTGTAGTGGAGAGATGGATAACTAGTAGAAAATGGGTTCCATTCTCTCAAGAAGCTTAAAGTCATGCAGATATAGATAATGACATTAGATAACAGATATAAGCACCTCTTAGTTCAGATATAAATAAAGGAATTATTAGCATGGAAAGTACTTAAGAAGAAAAAGTAGTTTAAGTCAGGCCTTTCTAGAATAAAATTCAATGATCCCTCTGGTAAATGAGACAAATTACAGAGCTTCAAATGAATAAAATGTTTATTATAAAAATAACTATAAGTAGGACAGTAAATAGAATATTAAGAGAATTATTTGGGAAGAAATAGAAATCAGGTAGTATTACGAAGAACCCAGAGCACCACAATACTGAGATTAGATTTGATTTGGTATTTCTTTATTTTAAAACTTTAGGGGAAAAGATAGGGGAATCATTTTCTTTGGGCAAGTATGTGTAGGAAAAAGGAATAATTGGATACACGATTTGTAAATCTTGGTAAGATTTGTAAATCTTTAATTATTTTTTAATTAAAATAATGTATCAAAGACAAGCTTTAAAATAACAGATAAGCAAAAGGGAAAAAAAAAACACCCTAAAATAGTAGCTACCACTTTCCCCTGAAGTTAACTATCATTAATATTTTGCCAAATATTCTTCTAGACTTTTATTTCATTCCTTTATATTATCTCAATATTTTAAAGATTATGAAATAATAGTATTTAATACTAAAATTCTGAAAAGCAGATAATAAGTTCCATAATTTCTTTCTTAATAGTATTTGCTTTTTTGTGAAATCTCTCATTTTTACATAAGCATATTTTATAAATTTTAGTCATAGTGTATATGTAAATTTATTTGGTGTATAGTAAAAAATGTATTGATATATTTACCAAATTATTAATGGACTTTCTTAGCATCAGTTATTGAGCAATCTTTTTCCCATTATCTTGTTATTTCTCCTTTGCCTTGCATTAAATTTTTTGTAAATATGATTGATTTCTGTTACTAATTCTTGTCCAGTGATGTATCTATCGTCTACAGTACTGGCTCAGATTTTAAGAAAGACTTTTATATAATAATTAGTGTCTTTGTTTTTTTTTTTTTTAGTCAAAGTCTCATTCCGTTGCCCAGGCTGGAGTGCAGTGGCACGATCACAATGCTCATGGCTCACGGCAGCCTTGACCTCCTGGGCTCAGGTGATCCTTCTGTCTCAGCATCCTATGTAGCTGGGACTATAGGCATGTGCCACCATGCTTGGCTAATTTTTTGATTTTTTTGTAGAGGCAGGGTTTCACCATGTTGTCCAGGGTGGTCTTGAACTCCTGGGCTCAAGCAATCTGCTTACTTCAGCCTCCTAAAATGCTAGGATTACAGGCATGAGCCGTTGTTCCCTGCCAGTAATTAATATCTTTAAAAATGAAAAATATACTATATAAAACTAGAAGTAATAAATTATTCAAAGAAGGAATTAGCACTTCTAAGATTTATAACAGGTAGCTGGGCTCTGGGATCAAGGAGAGAAACTGACAGAGAGGGAGAGGTAATAGAAACGAGATGGAAACCGTAACCAAAGAGGGATGTCATTAAAAATAATGGGACCCTAAAAGGCCTCGCGATTAAGGAAAAGAGGAGAAAGGGAAACCCTTCTTTCCTGTCTGCCTGATGTGCACTTTCAGAGAGTGCCTTTCATACTTTGTTCCTGTCCTTGGGTCCAGATAACATTCTCTTGCTGTCTCATTCCAGGCCTTTCCCCTCTCGCACCAACTCACGTGTCCCAACACCTTAACCTCTCTTCTCTGCAGCTACTGGTTATATCTTCCTAGTATATATTCCATATCTCTTTTACCCAGATTCAGTTTTTCAGGGAACTGGTTTGGGTCATCTGCATCTTGGCATTGTAAGCGTGTTTAGTCTGGTGGTCAAGTCTGAAATTGGACGTAGCTGGAAGCAATAAGAGTAGCTGAGAAGCTATAGATATAATTTATTATTGAGGGGAGGAGAGCTCAAATGGAATTAAAGAGGTGAATGACAGGTGGAAAGGAAAATGTAAAAGATTTTTGGAACATATAACTGAGAGTTGATTGTTACTTGGAGACAGAACCCAAGGAGAGGTAAAAGTCCAAATATAATTCCAATAAATTTGATAGATTTGAATATTTCTAGGAAGTGAAAATGCAAAAAAATGCTTAATTTTAAATTTGGCAAGAACTTATTATACCTTACTGTATAGGTAATGCTTTATGTTATGCTTCTTGCCTTACTGTGATTGGTAAAATAGTTGTGATATGTAAATAGATAATAGATGATCACTCGATCAATAGATAGATAGATAGACAGATAGATTGATAGAGGGAACCTGGTAGGGGTGATAATCTTCTAGGGGGGAAGTACTGGTAAAGAATGGCAAAGTAATAATATTACTCTCAGTCCTTGTCTCATTTTATTTTAATGTTAAACTTCTTTGTGGAATAAACAATTGCAGAATATGCAAGGGAATTAGTTAGCTGTACTTGCTTTAAGGACTTCTAAATTTTAGCTTATTTTAAGAACATTAATTTTTAGCGTATTTTTCCTATTTTCTTGCCAAACAGCTTATGTGTGAATTGGGAAATGATGTTATAAATCAAGTATATGAAGCTAAAGTGGAAAAAATGGGAATAAAGAAACCACAACCAGGACAAAGGTATTATGTCCTTTCTTTCCCCCTCTAATCAGGAATATAGCTATGGTTTTTATTTCACTATAGTAGTTGACATATAACATAGAGCTACTGTTTAGAAGCAATCATTACTGTTTCTGTTCAAATGTGGCTATCTTTCTTGGAGTATGTAATTAGATAATTATATTTTATTGAGCAGATAATCAATTATAGTCTCTAAAGGAGAGAAAATCGAAAATTAAGGCTCTCCATAGGAGTGTAAACTCTCTTAGCAGTTAAAGCAGATCAAAGTTCTGTTAGCGGTAGACATTCAAAAAGTAATAATCTGTTCATTAATATCTCCATGGATCAAGTTTCTTCTCACAATGAATAATTTTACATTGTTTGACTTAATTCAGCAAATATTTGTTAGTCACATACTTCATGCATGACATTATAATGCCAAAGAATAAAAAATAAAAAGGGTTTCTCTGGTAGGGTAGAATGTTTAATACTGTGTTTGAAAATGCACTTCTACAAAAGGAGGCTCATTGATTAACTGACTAAGAAACAGTACCTTCAACGCACATAATATTGCTTTTAGTCTGATTAAATCTTTATGTGTCATCAGTGCTATTTTAAAATTACTGCTCTCTAAACCAGTATTATTTAAATCAGAATTTTAATTTTTCTAAAGTGTGACTGTTTATTTCTGACCTTGAAATATCTTTCTATTATAGCCAAAGACCTAAGCATTTTTAAAGGGATATAAGTAAGAAAAAGTATAGAATAGACATGGCATTTTATGATTGTAGCATACATAAAAAATTTAATATGTGACATATTTTTCCCCCTTAAATTAAGAATGCTATGTTGCTTTAAAGTAGTTGCTTTGCTGGGCTCGGTGGCTCAGCCTGTAATCCCGTGCCTTGGGAGGCTGAGGTGAGTGAATTGCTTGAGCCCACGGGTTCGAGACCCGCCTGGGCAACTTGGTGAGACCTTATCTCTACAATAAATCAAAAAATTAGCTGGGCATGGTAGCGCGCGCCTGTAGTTCCAGCTACTTGGAAGGCTGAGACGGAAGGATCGCTAGAGCCCAGCAGGTTGTGGCTGCGGTGGCCGGGAGCAGCCACTGCACTCCAGTCTGGGCGACAGAGTGAGACTCCAACTCAAAAAAATAAATAAATAAAATAAAATAAAATAAAGTAGTTGTTTTGTGAAAAAATATGACCGTCAATAGTGATGGTTTGGTATGTAAAATTATTTCTTCAAGTAAAAGCAAAATTAAAGTTAATTTCTATAAATTTTAGTGGTTTCCTGGCAATATTTTTCATTCTGTAGAAAGCATGAAGGGAGTATGTGTAGAAATAAATGAGCACAGCATTGAAGATAATAAAAGAGTACTGTGTTAATTCTTGTGCTTTTTTAGTTAGGTTACTGTTTGTATTTAAATGTGAAGCCACAGTTCATTAAATGTTTGTAAAGAAAACATGTTGTATAATGTCACAGATTCAGTTTTAGCTAATATTACATTCAGTGATTTTGTTTGAAAATATTCATTACGTAATGGCTTCTTTTCAGTATTAGCCATGCTAAGAGATTAAGCAGAGCATCATGACATTTTTATGTATACCAGACAGGAGAAAGAGGCATATATCAGAGCAAAATATGTGGAGAGGAAATTTGTGGATAAATATTCTATATCATCATCACCTTCTGAGCAGGAAAAAAAGATTGCCTCCAAAAGTTGTGAAGAAAAGAGGTTGAGCATTTCTAAACTTGGGCCAGGTGACCAAGTCAGAGCATCTGCCCAAAGTTCAGGTATTATAACTTCCTTGTTATGTATGTAAATATTTTCTTAAGCTCAAGTCACTCTCATAATTCCTGATTTAGTAGCCATTGTAGGTTTTTAAAATGCTAAAAACCTGTTTTCTTCTACATATTCTAAGGAAAAACTGGATTTGTATATCATTAAAGGAGTTAGCTTTAAATAGTGCCATGATAAGTAACATTTCTAGGTAATGTGTATATTCTAAGGAATAAAGCTGCTTAAAATGCAAGGGTAAATGGGAATTATAAATCTGTCATTCCAAAAACCCCGAATATCTGATTAACTACCTGATTTCCTTCCTATTTTTCCTCCTAAATTTTTCCCAGTAACGTTTTTTCCTGCCCTTTTCCCTTCTTATGGCCTGCTTTGTGCTTTGCTAACTTGCATGTCCCCAGTGGTTGCTGTAAATAGCGACGAGGCCAGGCGGGAGTCTCTGTTCTGTCCTGATGAGCTAGATTCACTCTTCTCCTACTTTGATACTTCTTCAAAACTGCGTAGTAGTAAGTACTACTCTTGTGGAGCATTCCAAGTCTGTGCCAGTGGTCATTGTGCGGTGTGGCCATTTCTCTAGTTGTTACCCATTGTCTCAGAATTACACATTACTTACAGTCATACAATAAATTAAGCTTTTTACTACCCCTGACATATTATGGGGTAATGAGATGTGTTACAGCTCTGAAAAGTTTATTTTCAGGCTTTGTGACTGATTTATATCTCGAGAAGCTAAATGTTCAAAAGGGTTAAAATTGTATTAGAAATGTTCTACTGGTGGTGCTTGAGTTCATGTTGACATGTAAGAGCTCATTTTAAAACTTTGTTTGTGGGAGATTGTTTTCTAAATGGCATGAACTTTAATCACTAGCCAATTTTTCTTTAAAACAGTCAAAAGTAATGACAGTGGAATCCAGCAGAGCTCTGATGATGGAAGAGAATCTTTACCTTCCACGGTGTCAGCCAATAGTTTGTATGAGCCCGGTGAGTTTGATGAAATTCAGTGTTACTTGGTATTGTTTGCTACAAAATGCATGTGAAAAATGCCTAGACTTGCTTAAATAGTTTCTAAAGGAAGTAGTTAGTCTTTTAGAAGGTACTAAGGGAGGACTAATACTGTTAAATGAGAAAGCATTTATATTTGAAAGTTATTTCCTAGTTGTATGTTCTTCCAAGCCCCATGATATGTATGCTAAAATTACCTTCCCAATAGCTAAGGATCATTTTTATTCTACATGTACTGTGTCTGATTATTCTTTATCTTTCCTTGTGGCTGTATTTTCTTATAAAAAAAGAGATCAACAACTACCTCCCCATTAGATTTTTCTTCTGGCCTGTGCTTTATTTCTGTATTTTCTCTTTCCTGATTTCAGTGATTTTGGGTCTATAGCATACTCAGGAGAGGAAGCACTCTTTAAATTATTTGAACTGCTTATATTTCAAATTATGATGGTGTTGGATCATCCTAGAAATGAAGTGAGGCTTAGTTTAGTAGTAAAATTCTATAGGGATTCTTGCTGTGTCTTAAGTCTAAACATACAGAAATATACTCAATTTTAATCTAGTACAAAGTAAATAAGAAAGGCCTGGCATGCCAGTTGTTATCTTTATGAGAGAAGAAGGTTGAATGTTTGGGGAATATCTATGAGAAATAAGATATCTGTAAAAATTTCTCACAGGAGATCAAGGTTATCATGAACTGTTAGCTCATTGTGATAGATAAATTTTTTTTATGTCACAACTTTTACATTCATGGTAAGTTTGAGTTCATTTATTTTTAAAAACTGTGGTAAAATACATATAACATAAAATTTACTATCTTAACTATTTTAAGTATACAGTTTAGAGACATTAAGTATATTCACATTGTTGCGCTAACATCACCACCATGCACAGAACTCTTCCTTCATCTTGCAAAACTGAAATTCTACCAGTTAGACAATTCTTTCCCCACTAAGAGCTCATTTTTATCAATGTATTTGTGTTTGCTTTTCAGAAGGAGAAAGGCATGGCTCTTCTGTGTTTCTCGACTCTAAACATTTTAATCCAGGACTTCAACTTTATAGGGCTTCATATGAAAAAAACCTTCCTAAAATGGCTGAGGCTTTGGCTCATGGTGCAGATGTGAACTGGGCTAATTCAGAGGAAAACAAAGCAACACCACTTATTCAGGCTGTATTAGGGGTATGAATTTATACATTAACATTTTTAGTGGCAGTAAAATGTTTAAAAAAATCACAATACATTCTGAACATGGCTTTAGTAAATTACTTTTTGCCTTAAAAGATGAGTTAGAAAAATAAAAAGAACCTTTGTGCAACTAGTAGTGTTTCTGAGCATCACTTTGTTTCAGCTATTATTTTTGTAATGGAAGAAAATTCTGATAATGGAAGTATGTTGTGTGTTTTGCTAGTTTGCAAACTGCAAATGAATTCCTCTAAAATTAGTTTTTAGGGCTGGGCACAGTGCTCAGACCTATAATCCTAGCACTTCGGGAGGCCGAGGCAGAGGAGTCATTGAGGCCAGGAGTTCAAGACCAGCCTGGGCAACACAGTGAGAAACCTGTGTTTACAAAAATTGGTTGAGCATGGTGGCATGTACCTGGAGTTCCAGCTACTCAGGAGGCTGAGGTGGGAGGATTGCTTGAGCCCAGGAGATTGAGGTTACAGTGAGCTATGATTGTACCACTATACTCTAGCTTGGGTGAAAGAGGGAGACCCTGTCTCTTAAAAATATATATATATATATTTCTTGGGATGAAAATAATACAGGTGATAATTTTATGCTTTTTACTGGGGGGTATTTTTTCTTTTGGCCAGAATGAGATGTAAATGCTATTTGAGTAAAGTAAATAAAACTATACTGTTTTTAAATAGAAATGTATTGTTGTTTCTTGTTGTTTGTTTTTGTTCATTGTTATCCTCGTTTTTCCTTTAAGGGCTCTTTGGTGACGTGTGAGTTCCTCCTACAGAATGGTGCTAATGTGAACCAAAGAGATATCCAAGGACGGGGACCACTACACCATGCCACCGTCTTAGGGCACACTGGGTAACTATAGTGCTTTAATATTTTAGTAGATTTTATTTGAAAAAGTATTTTGAATTAATGTTTTACTTTTCCTCAGGTTAAAGTCATTAGGTAGAGCTTGTATAGCAATGTAATCTTATGACTTATATTGTCATGATAGAATTTGGAAGTTAAAAAAAAATCTCAGTCAGAAGAAAGCTACTGTTAGTTTCCAGATATGAAAGTTGCAGAGATTACTTTGACTTTGACTTTTCATTAAATAGATCAGTTTCAGTACTTAACCTCCTCTGTTACTAAATTGTAGTCATTTTGTCAGACAACTTAAGTGTGTTTGTGTTTATGTGTATGCACTTACATTATCTACATAATGCGCACACACACAACCTATTTAGGGATAATTTTGTAACTAGAATTTTTAGTTTTTTCACAGGATAGCTGAAGACAAGTTCTTTTTTTTTTTTTTTTTTTTTTGAGTTGGAGTCTCACTCTGTTACCCAGGCTGGAGTATAGTGGCATGATCATGGCTCACTGCAGCCTTGACCTCCTGGACTCAGGTGATCCTTCCACCTCAGCATCCTGATTGGCTGGGACTACAGACATGTGCCACATGCCCAGATAATTTTTTTTTTTTTTGTAGAGACAAGGTTTTGCTATGCTGTCTAGTAGGGTGGTCTCAAATTCCTGACTTCAAGTGCTCTTCAGCTCAGTCTCTGGAGTAGCTGGAATTACAGGCACGCTACCTTGTCCAGTCTGTATTTTCTTCTTAAATTATCAAAATTTTTCCCATTTTATTTTATAAACTCCAGTTACCCATTTTTTCATTTTTTTCAATTTCTTCAAGTTACAAATATTTGTGGGGTCAACAGGAAGATTACTTTCCACTCTTTGCTATTGTATTATCATTAATATGTTATGATGTTTACATTGCTATATAGCACCAAATTAAATAAGACAATGTATGTGAAAACACCTTGATATGTGTAAAATGTTGATCTTTGTAAATTTTTATTATTAGAATCATTATTCAATAAATATATTTGTAGAATGAATCAATAATCAGTAATTTCCTAATGAAAATGTTATTTCTTTAAATTAGGTAGGTAGTGCTTTTATTTTTTTATGGGGAATACTTATTCATTTTTTATTGGCAATATCTCAAAAATGCTGTTTTCCTAAACAGGCAAGTATGTTTATTCCTAAAACGAGGTGCCAATCAACATGCCACTGATGAAGAAGGGAAAGACCCTTTGAGCATAGCTGTGGAAGCAGCCAATGCTGATATAGTAACCTTGTAAGTATTTTTTTTTACTTGATTATTTACCATGCAATATATTTTAGTTGTCTCTTAGTTGTTTGCAGTGAATTGGTTCCAGGATCCCTGTGGATACCAGAATCCATGCATGCTCATGTTCCTTATATAAAATGGTGTAGTATTTACATGTAATCCATGCATATCCTCCCATATACTTTAAACTATCTCTAGATTACTAATACCTAATACAATGCAAATGTTATGTAAGTAGTTGTTATACTGAATTGTTTTTTATTGTATTATTTTTAATTGTTATATTGTTATTTAAAAAAAATATTTCGATTGGTGGTTGGTTGAACCTGCAGGTATGGGCAGTCAGCTGTACTTGTAATTGTACAAGGTGTTAACATAGTTTCTTGCATTGTGTAAACTTGGTTTATATTTACTATGCGCCACTTATAACTTTAAGCATATTAAATGTATTAAGCACTTTAAATGCATGACCTTACTTGATTTTTCACAACAACCTTATGAGGAAGATATTATTGTTATTATTATCTTCATTTTATAGATTAGGAAGCCAAGCCACAGATAATTTGAGAAATTGGTGTTTGGTAGAGTTGGGATTTAAAACCAAGAACTGTGACTCTAAAACTCATGTTCTTAGACACTTCTGCTGTATTGCCTGAAAAGTAGGAACAGAAAACCAGGGACTTCTCTAAAATGGTCTCTTTAACTCTTAGTATAGCACTGGGACAGGGACTGAGATTATTAGAAGTACAGGCAATTATTCTACTATCTTAAGAATTAGAGGATTATAAGTAGGCAGGACAGCTGCATTGATGTTTGTAACTTGTAAGGTTGCATTGCCTTTGGGCAGTGATAGTTTGGAATCTGTATTTATTTTTTTAAAAAGAATTATTCACATAGAGCCTGGCACTGGCATTTGTAATCCTGGCTCCTCAAGAGGCTGAGGTGAGAGACTTGCTTGTAGCCCGGAGTTCGAAACCAGCCTGAGAAACATTAACAAGACCTTGTCTCTAAAAAAGTTTTAAAAAATTAGTTAGGTGAGCCGGGCTCGGTGGCTCAGCCTGTAATCCCGCACCTTTGGGAGGCTGAGGTGAGTGGATTGCCTGAGCCCGCGGGTTCGAGACCCGCCTGGGCAGTGAGACCTCATCTCTACAATAAATCAAAAAATCAGCCGGGCGTGATAGCGCATGCCTGTAATTCCAGCTACTTGGAAGGCTGAGGCGGAAGGATCACCGGAGCCCAGCAGGTCGAGGCTGCGGTGGCCGGGAGCGGCCACTGCACTCCAGTCTGGGCGACAGAGTGAGACTCCAACTCAAAAAAAAAAAAAAAAAAAAAAAAAATTAGTTAGGTGAAGTAACACATGCCTGTAGTCCCAGCTACTAGAGAGGCTGAGGTAAATTACTTGAACCCAGGAGTTTGAGGCTGCAGTTAGCTAAGATCAGACCACTGCACTCTAGAGGCCTGGGTGATAGAGTGAGACCCCATCTCTTGAAAATAAAAAAATAATTATTCACACGAATACCTGGTTAATTTTAAAATATAAATACATGCTTTTGAATGTTTCAATAAAATTTAGCGTGACCTTTTAAAGAAATAATTGTGGGGTCTTAATTTGATTTATATCTTAGATCAAAGTAGTTTATTATACAATGAATCTAGAAACTCAATTGTCACCTATAAGTTCATTGTTAGGTAGGAAGTCTTTTTTTTTTTTTTTTTTTTTTGAGTTGGAGTCTCACTCCGTCGCCCAGTGTGCAGTGGCACGCTCCCTGCCCACACAGCCTTGACCTGCTGGGCTCCGGCGATCCTTCCACCTCAACCTTCTGAGTAGCCGGAATTATAGGCATGCGTTGCCAGGCCTGGCTGATTTTTAAAAAATTTATTGTAGAGATGTGGTCTCACCAAGTTGCCCGGGTGGGTCTCGAACCTGTGGGCTCAGGCAATCCACTCACCTTGGCCTCCCAAAGTGCTGGGATTATAGGCTGAGCCACCGAACCTGGCCGAGGTAGGAAGTCTTACACATAGTTTGTATTAAGTCACTTATTCATTTTATTCTGGGCTAAATGAAGCTTCTTTGAACTCCTGAGCACCTGCTAAAAATTCTTGAAATGCCATATGTCCCTCACCCTTGCCGAATAAAAAAACAAAACAATGAAACATACTTTCTCAATGTCCTTTCCCCACAGAAAGGGTTATTATTATTGTGAAAGCTGTTGTAGGAAAATTTGGAACTGCTAAATCATTTTAGATTTTGAGTAGGAGAAAGATAAGTTATTAAAGAAAGGTAGGAATAGTATAGAGAACAGAGAACCTAACTGTGAATGTAACTTCCCGGGCAATTCCTGTGTAGCAATGGCCCCTTCCCTCAAAAAAATCTGTTCCCAGATTGTCTCAATGTTCTCATTTTACTTTGTGTGTTTCAGGTTCACTTGAGAATTTTGGTAAATAAGCATCCTCTCTAAAAATACAAATACCAAAGGAAGATTTATGGAGCTATTATTAATTTGCAGGGGTTGAGAGAGGAGGTGAAGGGAGTTATGGTACTTGGAAGATAAGAAAAATTCATGTCAGATGCTGTAGTTGACAGAGAGAACATAGCAGAAGATATTTGGTGGCCAAAAAGATAGGTGCATAGTACAGAGTAAGAGAATGGTGCTACAGACATTTGCCTATTTCAGATGTCAGTTAGTAAAAGTTAGCAAGCAAATTACTGTTGGGAAGTTAGTTTTTTTTAAAAAAAGGGAAGAAGTACTTGTCTTCTTAATCCAGTGCTGCATGTCTTCTGCTGTCAGGATGAATAACCCAAAAAAGAATATATAGCCAATATGGCAACCTTGGGAAATTATTGGTAACCATAGTCATTTATTACAATGTTTGTATATCAAAATATATTCCTCAGTATCTATAAGTAGCAAATGCTGTTTATATCTCTGGAACTACCTCACCTCAGGGTGACTAGAATGAACTTATAATAGGGTCTTGCTTTCACATTGTAGAAGAAATAATTTCAGCAGTGTAGTTAAAATTTGATAGGATGCAGTAGGAACCAAGAATTATCTGGAGTTGGGAGGAAACAAGCTGCTAGAGGTGTTACAGGGATCCTGCTTAAATATAGCTGAAATGCACTTGTCAGAAATTTGTTAGCTGGGCTTGGTGGCTCAGCCTGTAATCCCTCACCTTTGGGAGGCTGAGGTGAGTGGATTGCCTGAGCCCGCGGGTTCAAGACCCGCCTGGGCAGCGAGACCTCATCTCTACAGTAAATCAAAAAATCAGCCGGGCGTGGTAGCGCATGCCTGTAATTCCAGCTACTCGGAAGGCTGAGGAGGAAGGATCGCCGGAGCCCAGCAGGCTGAGGCTGCGGTGGCCGAAAGCGGCCACTGCACTCCAGTCTGCGCGACAGAGTGAGACTCCAACTCAAAAAAAAAAAAAAGAAAAGAAATTTGCTATTGTCTTCTGAGAATTACATGAAGGTGAGATACAGTTATTTTTGTACCTGAGATTTCTGGGTCCGATAAACTAAAAGCCAGTTTATTTTAATGGCAAATGAAAAAAAGATTTAGTACATTGCTTGTTTATATATTTCATTACTTATGAACATTTATATTGTATAACTTCATCTAAAACATTCTTTTATTTAATTTTAGGTTACGTTTAGCAAGAATGAATGAAGAGATGCGGGAATCAGAAGGACTTTATGGACAGCCAGGTCAATATTCTACTAATAACCATACTGAAATGCAGTATAAGAAGTGCATTCAGGAATTTATCAGTTTACAGTTGGAAGATTCATAGTTCTTTAGCAAACTAATGTGATACTAGACAGTTTTTATAACCTCCTTGTAAATTGTGGGTTGTTAGCCATGTACTGTACTTACTGAATTCTTGGGTGGCTAATCCTGGGCCTTTAAAATCCATAACTATTCCTATTACAGTACACATTTTACTTGCTACATTTAACTCTGGCTGCTGACTTCTTTCCTGCTGTACAAATGTCTTCCATATACATTCCAGTACAGTGAATGGAATGGTAAAAGTATTCTTTATATACTTACAGCAGCAAAGTAGTTGTTTTCTTTTTGGAATTCTTTTTAACTGTCAAGTGAATATGACAAAATTGTTCTCTTTTTGTTATTCAGGGAATTTCTATAAATTGTGTTCAGGGAAAAAAAAAACCAAATCACCGTGTGTTTGGCATATAAAAAGTCAGTATAGAAATTACCAAGGAAAAGTTTATTGATGAATTTTGTACTCTAATCTAACAATGAGTTGAAGATTTAAAGTAACAATTTATCAATAGAATGAGAAGTCCATGATGGGAGTGGAGTTAGTTTAAAAGGTTGAGGAAAAAGTTTTCATTTTATCTTTAGCTTTGCCCCAGGCAGTTGTATAGTGTAAGTGGAAGTATTTAGAACAATATTTTGCGCACTTGATGGCAAAGTAGACTTATTCTTATTAGAGAAATCTCAAACTCATGATCACCTCAGGTTTCGTTTTGAGTAACTTCACCTTTGAATCAAGACGTCAAGGAAGAAATATTGCCAATCAGATTCTTCTCTTTGATGAACACATGCTGATTAGACATTCTTCACAAAAAAGAGAGTAATTATTGGATTTCTTGTTTTGAGTATATGAATTACTAATCTATATGTTTTAAATTCATATACATATTAGCAAAACAGTTCAGGAATTAATGACTAAAATACTTGGTAATGTTCAGTTTGCAATTAGTATATTTGGTTTTTAAAATATGGATTTGTTATATTTAAAGTGACCTGGTAATATCATCTATTCCTCTATTTAAATATATTTTGAAATTGGTGTACTTTATGCTAGCTTCAGTTATTTATTTTAACCAGATAATAATATATAATTAATATCTAAGTGGGGCCATTCTTTTTTCAGAGGATTGTATTTACTACTTATTTTTGGCCTAATTTAATAGGGAACAAATAAGAGCATTAAGAATAGAGGCACTTCAGCTAGATATTTCTAATCTAGGGTGTCCCACTTTAATCCTATGGATCATACAGTACTACTGACTCATATTTCAAGATGTAAGAGTGCTGAGTAGGGGTGAAGCTCTAGCATTAATTCTGGATTTCACCCATTTGTTTTAAACTTGAATGTTAGATTTTAAATAAGTTATAATTTTATAACAGATATTCTTAAGTGATAGTATTACTAGGCCATTTTTGAGGCCTTTGTGTTTAAGCACTTTAAAATAAAAATTGTTCAAAGACTATGACCCGATATTTGTGCGATGAGTGAAGATTTTAAGTTAAACAATTTTTTCCCCCTGAAATTTTAAACTTACATGTTTTGTCAGCTGCTCTTTCTTTAAGGTGTGTGATGATGAATTTCATCCAACCGATTAGTCAGAAGTTCAGTGGTCGGCTCGTCTCTGGAATTGGGAGGCTTGAAAGGATAGTGCCTCTATGTTCTTGCCACCTCCAGGTCCACCCAGCTTGCTTGGGTGTCTGCTTCCACCATTTAGGAGCAATCAGATCACTCTTTCTCTGTCATTTTTGTATAAGTTTATATATGTATTTTTTCAGTAGAAAAATTAATTTTTCCAATTTATTTTAATGAAAACTTACATAAAAGCCTAATTTTAAAAGAGGCTTTCTTATCATCTCAAATTTTAATTTAGAGGTTAAAAATTGATCGGAATCCTGGAAATAGTTTATTAGAATAAAATGAGATATTTTGATCTATTTGAGGATCATCTTGAAAATAATTAGATTTTTAACTCATTCAGAGACCTAATATTTAAAGTAGAATAATTTTATGCTTATGCAGATAGCATGGGGAAATGGCACAGCAGTTGTTCTCTGGTTACTTTTCCTTCCCTTTATGAGTCTTTGAGAGCAGATAGATTTGGCTTAGGTAGTGACTTTTTGTTTTTCCTGTTTATTACTATAAATTTTTCTGTCATAGGCTTTGGTTGATTGTTTTATGGGATCTGTTTTTGATCATCTTAGCAATAGAAAATCTCAGAACTCTGGGTAGTTTTATTTTTTAATATGTATTTATTTATTTGAATCTCAAAAAATAAATAAAGGCTAGAGTGCAGTGTTACGATCACAGCTCACCACAGCCTCTATTGCCTGGGCTCAAGTGACCCTTCTGCCTCTGCCTCCTGAGTAGCTGGGACTACATGCGTGCTCCAGCACACTTGGCTAATTTAAAAAAAAAAAAAAATTGGTAGAGATGTGGTCTTACTATGCTACCTAGGCTGATCTCGAACTCCTGCTCTTAATCCCTCCTCCTGCCTCAGCCTCCCAAAGTGCTGGGTTTACAGGTATGAGCCACTGTGCTCAGGTATCTGAGTAGTTTTAAAATGCAGGTATTTTCAATCTTTTGATAATGAAGAGCTCTATCATTTAACAGACTTAGATATAATCTTTGGCAATCATGGACCTATTTCTAGAATTGGAATTTCTAGGAAACCCCACTTACAAACTTTCTCTCTACAACCCTAGGGGTCTAGGACTCTGTTTCTTGCAAGGTGATGTAAGAGCATACATCACCTTAAGGGAGGATGTATCCCTCTTAGCAATCCCTACAACTCTTAGGAGGCTGTGTGGGTGAAAGAGCACACCACTGCTCTCAATTGTTGGAAACCAGTTTGGTGGTTCTCATAATCTCTGGCTCTTTGACTCCTCTTGATCATTGGCAGGTTCTCATCCAGTTGAGAACCACTACTCTAAGGACCCACTCAAGTAGTAGTAAAGTAGCAAGGCAAAAGTTGAGAATCACTGATCTAATCAGCTATAAAAGGAAGCTGTTAGCAGTGTTGTGCATATATGATCACCTGGAGGTGGTTCTCACATGCTGCCAGCCCTTTGAGGAAGCACGTTTCAAGAGCAAAATTAGCAAACACTTGAATCATCACAACTTGCTGTTGTGGTAGATATTCTGAATACCAAAAATTAAAAATGAATCTAAACTATCAGTGGAAACACAGTAGTCTACATTTAAGACTCAGAACTGTCCAGACACATAGAAAAGTTAACTCTCTGAAGGGAAATAGAATGTGGTTTAGTAATTTTTAGAATATGCTTAGCATTACAAATATTAGTGATTAGTTGTTTACCATTTGCGATAAACTGTTAAATGTACTTCTGGGAACACTCCAGGATAGCATATTCTGAGTTGTTATGTGTTCTAGTGTAGACAAATTATATTTGCCTTGGGGAAAATTTAAGTGATTAAAATTATATTTAAATTTTAAATAGTCACATTGAAGTTTAATTTGTGTTAGCTATATTAAATATCTTAGTCACTATTGTTCCTGTAACATTTGCTTTGACAACACATTTTGAAGTCTAAGAAAGGTAGTATGTCAAGTGTGCATTAATTAATGTTTTGTTAGAAACTAAATGTTAGCAGAAAGTTGTGTGTGTGTATGTGAAGGTGGAAACTTCCTTTTGTATTGTAGTAACTCTTTAAAAATGTATTCAGTCAGTGAAACCAATGATTATTATAGCACCAACATTTTCCTTCAAGGAAGCATTTAATTCAGTGAATGAAGGTCTTATAATTTGTTTTGCATGGTACAGTGGTTCTACTAATAGGTACTTGTGTAATAAGTACTCAGATGACTTAAAAACAAAAACTGGAAAACCATTAAAAAATCCCACAGCTTGTTATACAAAATATGCATTGCTAAAGTAGAAGCCATATATTGCCATTGTACTGTTGTAATACTTAAGAATGCTCATTTGGTGCTATCTGTAAACTATTTGGCATTAGCGTCTGCTAGATCCTTCTTTCTATTTCTTCTTGAATGTATAATGTGTGCCTTTTAAGTTACTTCTAGTGTCGAATGGTAAAATCAGTGTTGTATTTTTGTATTATAATCTGCACTTTATACTTTCTTAGAAAGTAAAATTTCAGATTATCCAGTTTAAATAGTATTTTAAAAATATTTATAATGTTTACAATAAATATTTTAAATATTTTAATTCAACATCTAAAAATAAGAAAAATTTAAAAATATTTTATATGGTTTGTTAATTGCTATTTAATGTTGTTCACTTCTCAGTTTATTTTATATCTTTTAGAATGGCTAAAAATGGGAATAGATTGTAGTTTGTCTTTTGACATGAAAGTAAACTTTTAAGAAATCATGGGTATTATTGGATTGTCTTACCAGTTGTTCCAGTGTATCAATTTTTATTTTTATTTTAGTAACAATGATATGAGTTAGATGTTACTTTCAGTCACCTATTAATATTCTTACTGTTTTTCTTTTTAAAGTAGATTGATTAGATTTAATTGATTGATTCAGATCATGAGTAAATTTGCAGGGCTAAATGAAAACTATATAGAAATTTTAATAAATTGCTTTTTACACAGACTAAATATTATAAGTGACTAAATATTAAAGGTATTAACCTTTGTTATTGAACATCTTGGGTTATGCTGTTAGACCTTTTTTACTAGATCTTTATCCCCAACTTTTTTCTAATTCTTTAGCTTTTGGTATAACATCTCTTGCCTCAAAATCTTGCTTTTTAAAAACTGACATAACTTACTGCACTCTTAACAACAACTGTAGTAATGAGTTTGTTATAAGATGGATGCAAGGTATCTTATGGGAAATAATTATAAAACATGTTGCAACAATAATCATCTACAACAGTATCTTATGGCCCAATTCTTGAGAACAGAATTTATGCCAAGCAACTGTATAAAGCTAATGTTTAACTAGCAGGAAGCATTCATGGTGAATAATTTTATCTTGAAAATAAGATTCCTTTGTCTGAGGGATTGATCTGTATGTGTGTAAATATTCAGTTTCTCATAGCAAGAAAAACGATATTCAGTCTGCTGCAAAATCAGTGTTGATAATCTACTTCTCTACAAGATAATCTACTTCCATACAAGTATTTGTACATATACACGTATGTTTATTACTTCAGTTTAACAGATGTCTTTGGTCTTTATTCCCATTTTGTCAGTAGTATTCTTGCTCATATGACCTACTGTAAACACTAAACTTCTGACTAAATGTGAAGCTATTACTTTATAGTCATTTTCTAAGATTTTTATTTTATAAGTTTAGTAAGCAGTAGATCAGTTCATTTGTTTAATTAAGCATTAAAATTTGAGTAAAGAATTACTTTTTCATGTGCTATTTTAACTTAAATTTATTTTAATTAAAATATATTATTTTTTCCTTACCTGGTTATCAGTTTATCTTGTTAATAACTTGCATCCATCAAAAACATTAGTATTTGTAATTTCTTTTGGCCTTTTTCAAGGGAAATATTATTTGAAGAAGGTCTTATTTACTATACCTCATTTAGATTGACTTTTTTTCTTCATGTGTTAATAAATGTATTTCTTTACATTGCTTTAAAACACTTGCATCTTTGCTCTTTTCTAACTCTGAACTTTCCTCTGTGGCTGCATCTGAGGTGCTTGTTTCAGGTATAGTTTATTTTCTTTCATTATATAGTTTTTCAGCATTTATATTTAGTTGTCCTTTTTGCTTCTAAAAATGTTCATCTGAAGGGGCAGGGTAAAAACAAAAAACTCAAAAGTACACATCTGAACAATATTTTAATGAAATAAATTATAATATACTAGTCATAAAAATGATTGTTATTTTGTTAATACTTTAATTGTATACATTTTAAAAGTGTTCTTATTTTACTTTCATGCAGGTGATGAAACTTACCAGGACATATTTCGTGATTTTTCCCAAATGGCATCCAATAATCCAGAGAAACTAAATCGTTTTCAGCAAGACTCACAGAAATTCTGATTTTTTTTTTTGAAAAGGGGAAAATGTGAAATCTGGTGGTCCCCTAATGTGTACAGCTGGAAATTCACAGATTTTTACTGTTTAATTCTACTTACTTAACTTTGGTAGATATTGAATGGCTTGGAAAAAAAGGTACCCATTCATTGATATTTTTATAAATTAAAACGTAGGTGATCTAGTAGTTAGGAGAGGAACCTACTTTAGGACTTCTTTTATTTTAATTCAAAGCCTGTTTAAAGGGCTATTTTTTATAGATAAAAGTTGAATCTAGATTTAGGCCATCTCTAAGTTACAGGATGTTAAGAGGGCAGATAAAATCTCTTTTTTGCCAATGAGTGGTAGCATTGATTTTTTTTTTCATGCATCTTGCCCAGGATCATTCAGTCAAGCATGTCTTCATCACATGGGAGCCAACTGTCCTGCCTGCCTCAAGAACATGTCTTTTTTTTAGCTTCCTTAATGATTTTTGGTGGTTCAGAAATGGTTGTGTGTGTGTGTTTGGTACCCTACCTAACGTATACATAACATGTAATTTAGTTATTAGAACTAGAGAATATATTTTCCTCATTTGCTCATAAATGGAGTTATACTTCTTGAATGACAGGTTATTGTCTAGTACTTTAACATATATATATATATATATATATATATAATATATATGTATGTATGTATGTATGTGATGGCTATGCAGGTATAGTTCAGTTATTTAGATTTATTCCATTTTATGAAGCAGAAAGAAGTGCTTTCATTTTTTTTTTTTTATCACCAAAAGAATCCCAGTTCAGAAGTTGTAGTTCTTTGTTGGTTTGATTTCCTTAAAACCTTGACAAATTTATCAATGTAATTAACATGTGTTCCAAAGGTTACTTGAATGTTGCAAAATTATGCTTTCATCAAAACTAAATTTTCAAAGGAAAAGTTGATTTATAAAATAATGTGGGACATTTTTATATTTGAAATTTGTCCTTGTAAAGATACATTTTTGCTGTTGCTCCTAGTGAAAGAAAAATTATCTGTACACGGCAGGAAAAAACCCATTTTTTCTTAGTTTATACTAAAATATACAATAATAAATTGCTTTTTATTTTTTCTTTATCTTGTGTCCTTGTACACAGTGTATATTCTTTTAAATTATATCACGTATATATCTTTAGTATTTGGTTACATGAATCACAGACCCTTGAATTCCAGAATGTTGTGGATATACTTATTTGCCATATTTATATGCTACAAATTAGTGTGATTCCATCTTTGATTGACATGTCTTACCAAGAATATAGAATAATTAAGTAATTTGCCTTTTGGTTCCTTCCCAGTATTGTCACCAGCTAAGTTTAATCTTCTTTTAGAAATTATATATAAATAATATTATTGATACTCTTTAAATAAGTTTTTAAACTTATAAAAGAAAAAATTTAATTAGATAATAAATTTTCTGACACTTTCACCCCAATAACTAGTGTATTATAAGTTGATTAAATATCAAATAAGAATCTGTCTAAACAAAAATTATACTGAAATAAGCTCACATCACAGAAAAAGTTCCATAATTTGACCAAATTGCATGCATGTAATGCTTATTTTGTAATAGTCACTATATATTGGATAAGGATAAAAATATATTTGTGAATTATTTCTGAGGAAATTCTAACTTCCAGAGCATTATATTTTAATTACCACGGTAACAGGAACATTAATCTTTCCTGTTTCACCTCAAAATCACAGATCATCTGGCTTTTTAGATACTTTAAAAGCAGAAGTCTGATTTGTAATTTTTATTTGGCTGTACTTTGAAATTAATTGTTCGAGAAGCTCTAGAAAAAAAAGTATATTAGAATAAAAAGAAAAGAAAGAGAAGAGAAAGCCTATTTTTCCTTTATAGTGCCTGTTCCTGTTTTAATCCTAGTACTTCATTCCTAAAGATCTAACTTTATCTGAGGAAGACTAGGCAGTTTTCCTCTTGGATCTGGCCATTGGAGACTCTGTGGTTATGAAGGCAATTCCTTATGACACTCTTACCTCATGTAGCTTGAGTCATAAGTAGTTAATGTGGCAGTAATTAGTGTCTACTTAAATTTAATGGTTAGAGATGTATTTGAAGTGCCCTAAAGATCATGGTTCTGAATATCTTCAGAAAATGCTAAATCTTTAATATTGCAGGGAGGCTGGCAATACAAAAGTACATTTCTGTGGCTTGATTTCTTGAATGTGCTGAGATCCAGTTTGGACTAAATTTGGCAGAAATGATGGAGTAAACAGCAAGGCTTTAAATTAAATTAATAGTTACAAGGTAGGTTGACTCTTAGGTGAATTTAGCTGTATCAACAAAAGCTTTTATATAATACATAACAAATCTGAGTTTTGTTTATGCCATGAATTATTCAGTGCATTATGAGAAATTATAGTATAAACAATGTTAACCATACTCTTGGGCTTCATTAGTCAATGTGATTGCCCCTTGCTTTCTTTTCATCGCTTATCTGCTGTTATTAGTTTCTGATTCCTTATCGTTAATCTGTTAGCTCATTATCATTAGTTTACTGACTTATATCAAAATAAGAATAGCAGCACTAACTATGACAAGTTCATAGAAATGCAGTTTCATGTTAGAACTAAAATAAATGTAATTGAGCGGTTGTTTGCAATGCAGAATTCATTGCAATATTTACATGCTTAAGATTTCTAAGGTTTGAAAATTTCCTTTAATACAATCCTTAGAAATTTCCAGGGATTACATTGTTTATATTACGGTGTTTGCCTAATTTATACTGGTTTTCACTATTGATTTTAATGAACTTTGGTGTTTACTTTCCCAGATATATAGATTTGATTTAAAATGTGTACTTTGGTTCTTCATGAGTGCAATTGGAAAAAAAAAAAATTATACCTCTAAGGTCTGGCCAACTTAAGTTTGTGATATGTCAGCAGTATTTTAAAAAATATATTTTATGCATGCTAAGAATGGTCACAATAAATTGTATTTGAGACTAAATTCACTACTCATTTTGAATAATCAGACATTCCCAGATCATTTTTATATTGTCTAATTAACACTTCTGTATACTGTCACTTTGGACCATGGACATGAGCTAGAAGAATGATATATTTTTATAGATTGTATGTCCATAATGACTTTAGAACTGCATGATATTGTGGAAAGAGCACTGGACTAGTAGTCACTACCTTTTTGGGATTCAGGGCTCCTCACAAATAAGAGTGAAATGAAACAAGGTGAAGCTATAACAATATCCCTTTGTATATTGTTTTGCTACTTACAGTGTACTTTGGCTTTGCTTTTTATCACCTGATCATCACAATAGGACTTCTGAGATCTTAATCCAAGAACTTCAACATTGTCTGCTTTTTTGATCCTAGTTTGCTCCTCTTGTTTTATAGAGGAGGTCACTTGGTTTGCTACTTGGTGGCAGAGTTGACACCATAATCCACGTCTGACTGATTGCTAGTCAGAGGCACTTTACTTGTATCATGAGGTGATTTGAAATCAATGTAAAGCAGCAAAATCTGATAATGACTGCCAGCTTTCCTTGTGTTTTGATAACAAAGACTCCAAATATTCTGGAGAACCTGGATGCAAAGTTTAAAGAAATAGATTGGGATTTAAAAACATCACAATGTAGGATATTTTTCCATTTTTGCAATTGCCAACATTAATAAAAGCAAAACATAATTTTAATTTACCAGATACTTATCAATTTCTTTGAAGTTTCCAAATAACATATATAAATATGGATTTATGGACATCCTTTTCTGTTGGCATAAATTTATCCATTAAATGGGATAATGTAGGGACAAAGCAAGGTTTGATTAAATAAACTTTTCTCTGCATTGGTCTTTTCACTATATTGTTTTCTAGATTTTCTTATTTTTTCTCAACTCCCCAACCCATACTTTTTGTGTATTGATTTTAAACAGGGAGAGCTTGCTGCATTATAGATTGTTGGCATCATTTGTTTTACACAAAAGCTAAAGGTTAACTTTTGAAAATGATGAGCTACTTTTCTATATGTGTTTACTTGTACTTTGTGATATTTCTGGATCATTCCAGTCATAAAGACTTATTACATGTAATATTTCTTGCTACCTGTGAAAAGGTATATTTTAAAGAATGTATAACCAACAGTCCATTTACTTTTTATTAGTATGTAGATGATTTGTATCTAATTCATGAATGTAGTTTTACTGTAGTTTGTTGTTGTAAATGGAGCAAAGTACATTATCTTTATAGTTACTCTAAAATGTACATTATGTAAGAATTGTAAATATACTTGATTAAATACTTTGTATGCTGAAAAATTACAGTATGTCAATAAAAATCTCACCTCTGGCAAAGTTCTTTTATGCTCAGACTTCTGCTTTTTTTGTGAAATACTCTGTAAACATATCTGCTTACATCTGTTATATTTAAGGTGTTATATCGCTTCCCAGTCCTTTCAAATTGATTCACATTGATCCTATTTGTTGATTACTTCAATCAAGAAATCCATTTTGACCTTTAAGTATTTAATTCTGTCTGATCACTGAGCTGTTATTGCCCCTAATTCATTAGCTAAAGACCACAAAAGACTTTTTTGGCCTTTGCTTTAATTTTTTTCCTGATGATTGACATATCTGTTAAAGTTCCTGATTTATGCAACACATTCACACTGGATACTTTTAGTAAACAAAGAACAAACACTTTTTTTGTGAATTGGGATTGAATGAATGGAGGGTTAAAAAAACAGAATTGGAAGTAAATTGCCTGTTTTTGCCTTTTAAGTTAATTGAAAGCAGAGAAACTTTTCCATGTAACTTGCTTTATTCAGCTTCATTTCATTTTCGGAATAGTTCTGAAGAAGAGAACCCACACCAATAGTCAGTAAATGTTTTAGATGAAAACGAAACAGCCCAATTTTTCCTTACTGCAAAAACAATGAGTTTTCATTTCAGATAAATATTTAAATAATGATAAGTAAAAAGAAAGATAACCATTCATAATTCCATCCACCTGTGCTGTCCAGAATGCAAGCCACTAGCTACATGTGGCTAAACTAGTTACAATTAGACAAAGTTCAGTTCCTCAGTTGCCACATTTTAAGAGCTCAGCCACATGTGGCCAGTGACTATTGTTTTGAACAGGGCAGGTTATAGAACATACCCATTATCATAGGAAGCTCTATTGGATAGTGTGTGTTTATGCATTTATACAACAGGATCACATTGCTTCATTGCCCACATAATTCACTTAATAGGTAGGGAGGATTTTTAAAAATGTTTTTATTATGAAAAATTTCAAACATGTAGAAGTAGAGAAAATACTTCAGTGATGTAAATTCATGGTTAACATTGTTTTATTTTTACTGCCATACATTTTCCCCCTTCCCTGTTTTTTGTTTTTTTTTTCTTTTGAGTTGGGATCTTACTCTGTCACCCAGGCCGGAGTGCAGTGGCACAATCGTGGCTTACTACAGCTTCGAACTCCTGGACTAAGTGATCCTTCTGCCCCAACTTCTCGAGCAACTGGAACTACAGGTGTGCACTCCCATGCCTGGTTAATTTTTTTAAATTATTATTTTTTTTTGTAGAGACAAGGTCTCACTGTGTTGCCTATGCTCGTCTCAAAGTCCCGGGCTCAAGTAAATCATCCCATCTCGACTTCCCAAAGTGCCAGGATTACAGGTGTGATCCACCGTGCCTGGTCTTCCCTGGATTCTTTTAAAAAAACCAAATCCCAGACATTTTGCCAGCAGATCATTCAGTATGTATATCTAAAAGATAAGGATTCTTTTTTAAAAATCGTGATATAGCATTCAAACTGTAAAACTGTATAATTAGTGTTCACATTTTCCCACTTGTCTCAACTGTGATTTTTAAATAGATTGTTCAAATCGAGTTCATGTAAGTTCCATGTATTGTTAGCTAACGTGTTTCTTAGTCTCTAGATCTATAGGTTTTTCCTCCACTTACTATTATTTTTATTATTATTTAGAGACGGTGCCTCGCTCTGTTGTTCAAGCAAAACTTCCTCTTAAGCCTCCTGAGTAGCTAGGACTACAAGCGTGCCATCTTGCCCATTTATTATTTTTTAAAATTTCTACCTGCTGCTTATTCAACACAGCATTTTTAATGACTGCATTATTATTTTAGTTTAACTTTATTGTGACCATTTGATTTCAATTTTTTTGCCATCATAAATCTATCTTTATTCTTATGGCTAAGTATTTTAGTACATTCTTTATTTCCTTAGGATGAGTTCCTTGAAGTAAAAATACTGGTTCAATGGGTGGGCATATTTATGAGTTTTATTCTACGAGTTAGGCACTGTCAGGTAGGGGAGATAGTGGTAGTTTAAAAAGAAGGCCAATGTATATTTTATTCTCTTGGAGTCTTGCATTCTTGTGAGGGAGAAACATGCGACTAGGGTAGTATACAGGTGGCCCTCATGGAATTGCTGAGGATGGCACCTAGCCCAGGCACTGGATGGGAGGTGTTTAGAGATCATTGTGTAGGCAGTGACATTCAAGCCAAGGTCTGAAGTAGAAAGAGGTTGGATAATCTGTCCACCTTTGCAGATGTGAAATCACACAATAGGAAAAACAAATCACCTAATCTCTGGTCAGCCAGATCAGATAATTTGGCCAAGGTCAAAGCTAGAACTGGAGTATTGTGTTTACCAAAGTGTTTTGGTCTATTTAGTCATGTTATGACACACCAGATATTTCTATTTTAAGCTGAGAAAATAGCACATTGTACCTGACATACTACATCTTAATTGTCTTAATTATGTTACCACTATGCTTGGTATATAGCAGGCTCTCAATATATCTTGGATAAATGACTAACTGGCTATCTTGAACCCACTGTGGTAGTTTTCAGTAAGAAATACACTTCTGGCCAGGCTCGGTGGCTCAGCCTGTAATCCCGCGCCTTTGGGAGGCTGAGGTGAGTGAATTGCCTGAGCCCGTGGGTTCGAGACCCACCTGGGCAGCGGGACCTCATCTCTACAATAAATCAAAAATCAGCCGGGCATGGTGGCGCATGCCTGTTATTCCGGCTACTCGGAAGGCTGAGGCGGAAGGATCGCCAGAGCCCAGCAGGCGAGGCTGCAGTGACCGGCAGCGGCCACTGCACTCCAGTCTGGGCGACCGAGTGAGACTCCAACTCAAAAAAAAAAAAAAAAAAGAAATACACTTCTGTTTGTTGTTTGGGTTGGGGTCTCACTCTGTCACCCAGGCTGGAGTGCACTGGCATGATCACAGCTCTTACAGCCTTGACCTCCCAGGGTCAGGCAATCCTTCTACCTCAACATCCTGAGTAGTTGGGACTACAGGTGTGCACCACCATTTTTTGACAGGGCCTCACTGTGTTGCCTAGGCTGCTCTCGAGCTCCTGGGCTCAAGTGATCCTCCTGTCTCAGCCTCCCAAAGTGCTGAGATTACAGCAATATACTTCTGAAAGCTATTATACAATATTAATTCCTCTTCATGGGCAAAGAACTGGGAAGGATAAGCTACAACTTGGAGACTAGTCTCAAGTATTTTTCTGTATTCCTTTGTAAAATTTAAATGATCTTGTTATTTCTTATCCATAAATTCCAGGAGTAGTGATCTTATAAAGGTTTGAAAGGTAAAACAATTGTTGAATAAGTTAATTCTAAAATAAATGATAGAAGTAAAAACCACCTTATTGTGGTGTAGGTGGGGGCACTAAAAGGCACAATTCCAGAATGATTTCTACTTTATTAGGGAACAATAATTGGGGTGTAACAATACTGCTATAGCCTGCTGCTTGGAGGGTCTGTGTCTGTAAAACATATAATAAAGCCTTAATAGAGATTTGAGGTTTATTTATAAATACCCCAGCAAAGCTATGATTGCTTGAATTATATTCTTGTACATGTTAGATATTTAAGGCTTTTTTAAAAGAGTGGTGTCTTTAGCATAGTTTATTTTTACTCAATGTTAGTCGCTGTTCTGCTTTTTATCTACTGTCTCTCATACTCCTATGAGGCATAAAGACTAGTATTAGCCCCATTTTCCATATGGCCTGATTGTGGTTCAGAATTATTAAGTAATTTGACCATTGTGTAGGGGAAGAGCTGTAATGCCTGGAGCGTCCACCCCAGAACTCTCGCTTTTAACTTTAGCAGCTTTTAATTAGCATCGTATGCTGAAGTTTGAGCTAAAATACACACAACTCAGAGCTTGATGTACTGCTTTTAGAGCTAATCGTGGCCAAAAGCTTGGGCTCCGGAAGCAGTAAGACTTGGGTTGGGATCCTGGCTCCATTACTTATGAGCCAACTAGATATGGGTAATTCTCCAAACCTCAGTTTCCTTGATTGTAAAGTACCTTTACCTCATAGACTTGTGAGGATCAAATGAGTGTGGCAATTTCGCTATTTTTTCCCCCGAGGTGAGTAGTATGTGTTGAACGTCTATTTCAGAGGTCCACTGTTTTTCAGAAAAGAACGAGAGTTAAAAATGATGGACTGTGGTTCTGGGAAAAGCAGGGTCCACCTACGCTTTGAGGCGCAATGGCATGGCTCAAGAAGCTGGTGGGAGATGAAGTTGTGTGTGCACTTGCCCATGCACTGTACATCCCCCCCTTTCAAGCTTGCAGAACATTTTTACACGTTTATTTAGAAACTACTGGCATATCACCAATTCTTAGAAGATAGAAGTTAATGAGTTTTCATCTAGTTGGCAGTGTCCAACTGTCAAGGTTGCCACTGGCTAGCGTGACCTTAGGCAAGCTACCTCAGTGTGCCTCAGTTGAAAATCTGCAAAACTCCCCGGCACATATTAAGACTCTTGAAAAACTGTTCAAATCTGTTTAAATTTTGTAAAAAACGAATTAATACCACAATCTCGGCTCTCTGAATTACCACGATGTTTTGGGCAGCGGGGTCCCCCTGCTGGTCACATAGTTTGGACTCCCTCTGGTCTGTTTCTGGTGCGATGGGGCATCCTCCCCAGATCTCCCATGTCATTACCACTTCAGCGTGAAAGAGGAAAGAGCTTGCTAGTTTAAATTCCCTAGCCCCAGCTCGTCTTCAAGATGTGAAGGGGGCCGGAGAGAGGTCTTAAGGTCTCCAAGAAATTCGGGGGAAAGGTACAGAGATAAAAGTTTTCCCCTCTTCGTGTGTCCAGTCTTTGCTAGCTGAAGAGGTCCTTCCTTGGAATGCCTCATTTCCTTCAATGGCTCAGTTTCGACATGTAGCCTCGGGCTGGACACGTAGGGCGCCAGTTCTCACAGACTGTACAGCGGGCTGGCCTTCTGCACGTCTGGGTTCTCAGCGGGTTCTTCCCATGTGGGACGGCCAGAACCCACTCGCGGCCCCTCCGCCATGGCCGCCTCTAACTCCTCCGAACCTAGGACCCAGCGGCCGCCGGCACTCCCTGGCCCCGCCCCTCGGCGCATCGGCGCTTACGATTGGCTCTGGGCAGCGCGGCCCCGCCTCCGCCATGGCCGCCGCTTGCTGCCGGGGCTGCTAAGTGGCCGCCAGGGGACTAGGCTCCGCCGGCTCTCGCGGCGGCTGGGCCCGCCGGCTCCGGCGCGTGGGCCTCCTCCGAGGCGGGCTCCCATGCGCTCCGGCCATGGCGCGCCTGGGCGCTGTGCGCTCCCACTACTGCGCGCTGCTGCTGGCCGCGGCGCTCGCCGTCTGCGCTTTCTACTACCTCGGCTCCGGCCGGGAGACCTTCTCCAGCGCCACCAAGAGGCTGAAGGAAGCCCGCGCCGGGGTCCCCGCCGCGCCCTCGCCGCCGGTGCTGGAGCTGGCGCGGGGCTCCGTGGCGCCAGCCGCGGGCGCCAAGGCCAAGAGCCTGGAGGGCGGTGGGGCCGGGCCGGTGGACTACCACCTGCTGATGATGTTCACCAAGGCGGAGCACAATGCCGCGCTGCAGGCCAAGGCCCGCGTCGCGCTGCACTCGTTGCTGCGCCTCGCCAAGTTCGAGGCACACGAGGTGCTTAACCTTCACTTTGTGAGCGAGGAGGCCAGCCGCGAGGTGGTCAAGGTCCTTCTGCGGGAGCTCCTGCCGCCCGCCGCCGGCTTCAAGTGCAAGGTGAGCTGGGGGTCCTGGTGGGTGGCCCACCCTGTTTCTAGTGCGTGCTCCCGGGAACAAGGGAAAGGGTCTTTGCTGCTGCACTGCCCACTTGACAATGCCGGTAGCGCTCACAGCATGCGGGAGGCCTCGTCCGGGGGCGTGTCCGGCAGCCAGGCGCACTCAGGTGGTGCAGGCGTGAACTGCGATGTTAACTGGCCACCTTTCTCGCCATTAAGAGCAGTCCCCCTGGAGAATCGGCTCACCCTCATTTTGCTAGTATGGCAGAGTTCAGTGCCTTCAGAGTCTGCGCCTCTTTTTATGTTCCTCAGTCGTTGACTTCTGAGAATGGGTCTGGTCATTTGAAGGCAGCAGTAGTCATCTTGAGCAAAGTCTGCTGGACAGGGTCTTGATGAGGCCTCTGGAAATGTAGAAGTTTCTTATGGTTCTTAAGGTATTTCAGTCGGTTTCGGTCAGTTCCTTTGTGAACCAGCTTATCTCCTCTGTGCCCTGTTCTCCCCTGCCCTCACGGGTCATGAACCCATTTAGAGAAGCTGCAGGTTCCTCCCAGCGATGAGGAGAAAGCTGTAAGAGGAACATATACGATCCGGGGAGAGCACAGCTAGCCCGTTTTGGCAGTCCTGGCCAGCTCCCAACCTGCCGCTGTGGCACCTCACATTGCTCCCCGTCATCTCACTCCACTGCCTGGCTCTGCTTGGCTGAGATTGGGTTTCTGGCATAGAAACAATCAAATTGCCTCTCTCACTGTGGCCCAGTAGTTGTACAGAGAGGATCCAAGTTCTGATTTTTGGATAAGGTTTTGTTAAAGTAGGTGATCTTTAAGAATGTGACTTACGTTGCTTGGGGAAAGGTGCTGAGGCAAGAATAGTGTTTGGCGAGTGACTGAGGGGAGCTGCTGTCAGGATTTTGCAGGGTTCGTGGGGTGCGGAGGCTCCTTGTTACCCAGAGTCAAGTCCCAGTTTCCTAGTAGGGCTGTTTGTGTTGTGTGTCCTGCTCTCCTCTCTGGCTTTACCTCTGCTCCTTCCTCTGCAGGCACCTTATACCTTAGCTGTACTGAATGCACTGTATTACAAACTGTACTTCCTCCCCACAGTGTCATCTCAAGTCCTCAGCCACTCTTAACCTAGCTTTCACCTCCATCGAGAATGTCCCTAGACCTTGGGGACACTCTTTGCCCAACCCTCCACAGCTCTGTATCCCCACTTCCTCCATAGCATTCTAGGCTGATGTTTTGCCTTTTGTGCCATATTTCCTCTTTAAGAAGTACTCTCTTGTAAGATAAAGTCCAGAGGGCAATTTACTCCCAGGGAGAATTCTGTCACCTTGGAAAGAAGAAGGCAACTCTTTGCCCACCCATGAACAAAGGAGCCTGTCAGGAACATAACCATGATCAGGAAAGGGTGACTGGGCCTGGGCTTCCTGCGGTCGGAGGCCAAGAATCTGTGCTGGAGAGTCCCTTGGGACCCGCTGTCCGACCTGGGGTTTTTTTGGCCTGGAGCCCATCCCCCTTTACCTAATTGGACTCTCTAAAGGTGGGGCCTGGCAACTCTGATCGTTGACAAACCCTGCACTAGTTCCACGGAGAATGCTAAGGGCCCTTGGCCACAGGGCCAGTCTAGGCAGATCTGGGATTTGACCACAAGCCTCCCTGAAGACCAGCATTGTCGTCTTTTCACCTTCTGAATCAGTGGTAGCGACCTGGGCCTATTCTACCCAGATCTCTATCTTCCCCGTGTCCTGAGCTCTAGCTGCAGCTCTTGTTGTACACCTGGTGGTTTCTAGCCTGCTTGCCTTTGGTTATGTCCTTCCCACTGTTGGGGTACTTTCCAAGTCCTGCCCCTGTTCAGATGCCATCTCCTCCTTAGAGCCATCCAAGGAACCCCCAGCTGAAAGGTACATCTTCCTCTTCCTCTTGTGGGAAGAGGAAAGAAGGCCCTGGTGCTGTGACCATATCATGGCTTATCACTCTCCATCCCTCTATACAATTTTGCCTAGCACATAGCTGGCACCAGAAATATTGGCCTAGGGATGGATTCAACTTCAGGACCAGGTTTGTATCTTGGAGTATGTGTTTTGTGTTGACTCCCTCCTTCGTTGGGCCCAGTTCTGGCATTCCCACCCAAGGCAGCTGGAGGCAGCTGCAAATGACCTGCGGGAACTGATACTTCCCCTGCTGAGACAAGAGGAGTGAGGATCTGGGGCTTCTAGCCAGATAGCAGTGGTCAGATAAGGGTTTATCATTCCTGGCATAAAATTGCCCCCATGACTTTCGAGCTCATATTTTTTGAATTTGTTTGCTGTTTGTGATTAAAGGTGCTCTTTTTTCTTTAAATGTGTGATTCTAAAAGGTTTGCTTTATCTTATTTGTGATTTAATTCTTCCTCAGGTTTGGAATATTCCTGAAAACAATGCTTCTCCCAGCACCACAGCCCACTTTACACATGCCTTTCCCTCTGCCGGAGTATTCCCTCCCCTGTCCTGAGTTGGTACTTGGTTTTCAGGTCTCAGCTTCAGTGCTGTTTCCTTGGCAAACCTTCACCAAGCCCCCATGACACACTCCTGAAACACCAAGTACTTTTCCTAGTAACATTTATCACAGTTGTGTTTGTGTAAGTTTTGAATTAATTGTTCATCTACCTTGCTAGACTGCAAGCTCCTTAAGGGCATCGACACTGACATCTATTAGGTGCTGCATCCTAAGCACCTAACATCATGTCTTTTATACCAAGTGAATTTTATACCAAGAACTATTTTTTCAGTATTGGTTAGGAAGAAGGAAGCTAGAGTTTTTCACCCAGATTGCATCAGAACTAGAAGGGATGTCAAGAGTATATAGCATATGACTGGTGAGGAAACTTGCCCAAGGCCACCTGGGGAATTGCTCACCCAATTGAGACTAGACCTGCATGTGAGGCCAATGTTTTTTCCTTTGTACCATATTTCTTCTTAAGGAGTCCTTCTCTCTTGTAAGATAAGGTCCAGAGGGCAATTTACTCCTGGGAAGAATTGACTTGAGTTGTGTTAGAACATCTTGGGAAGAGGACTGTAGCTCTTTGCCCACCCACCTGTCCCACCTGTCTGGAGACAGCCTGGGGTTCCTCTTCCCTTAGAGGGGATCTTGGACTACACCATGGTTGCAAGATGCAGAGAGGGCCACAATGAACTGACATAGAACTTGTGCCAACACCCAGCGGTCTCTTCTCAGACCATGCTCAAGTGACATAGAAACACCTTTTAGCTGAAATGGTTATGGAACTAGATCATATAACATTATTAGTGACCTTAGATTATATTTTGGTTTATTAAATATTAGCTAAAAAGAATTCTCTTAATCAGAAAAATTCTGTTTTGACTCTTATTGAAAGTTTAAAAAAAATATTAGTTTGTCATTTCCTAACAGTGTGGAAGTATATTATTTGTTAACTTTTTAAATAAACATCCAAACCTGCCATGTTCCAGGCACTAGTATGGGAGCTGCTTCTAGCCTATGCAGTAGGTCCGTTTTCTGTGTCACAATCACTTGGGGGTATTTGTTTAAAATATAGGGCTGGGCACGGTGTCTCATACCTATAATCCCAGCATGTTGGGAGGATCACTTGAAGCCAGGAGTTTGAATCCAGCCTGGGCAACACAGCAAGACCTTATCTCTACAAAAGGTAAAAAAAATTAGTTAGGGGGTGGTAGCACACACCTGTAGTCCCAGCTTCTCGGGAGGCTGAGGCAGGATGATCAGTTGAGCCCGGGAGGTTGAGGCTACAGTGAGCCATGATCACTCCCTTGCACTCCAGCGTGGGCAACAGAGTGAGGCTCTGTCTCAAAAACAAACAAAAAACCCCACCAAAAAACACACATACAAAATAATTTTTTTTGAATCCTGGACCCCACCCCAGTCTTTGGGTCAGAATCTCCCGGATTCTTTATTTTACTTTATTTTTTTTAAAAAATTTTAGAGTTGTGGAGTACCAGTGGGGATTTACTACATAAATAAGTTGCATGCAGGTGAAGTTGGGGCATCTAACTGCCCTCTTGCCCCTTGATAGTGAATGAGGTACCCAGTGTATTGTCATGTACCCTCCACTTCCACCCTCTCTTACCTAGCAGTGTCTCGTGTCTGCTGATCCCACCCTTGTCCTAGCATGACTAATGTTCAGGGCCTGCTTGTAAGTGAGAACATGAGGTATTCAGTTCTTTGTTTCTGTGATATTCGATTAGTATAATACTCTCTAGCTGCCTCCACCTTGCTGTGAAGGCCATGATGGTGTTCTTTTTTATGACTGTATAATGTTCCATCGTGTATATGTGCCACATTTTCTTTATTCAGTACACTTTTGATGGGCATCTGGGTTGTGGGGATGTGTATTTGTTTTTTTGTTTTTTTTGGTTTTTTTGAGTCGGAGTCTCACTCTGTCACCCAGACTGGAGTGCAGTGGCCGCTCCCGGCCACCGCAGCCTCGACCTGCTAGGCTCCGGCGGTCCTTCCGCCTCAGCCTTCCGAGTAGCCGGAATTACAGGCGCGTGCTACCACGCCCGGCTGATTTTTTGATTTATTGTAGAGATGAGGTCTCGCCAAGTTGCCCAGGCAGGTCTCGAACCCACAGGCTCAGGCAATCCACTCACCTTAGCCTCCCAAAGCGCGGGATTACAGGCTGAGCCACCGAGCCCGGCTGGGGATGTATATTTGGATGGAGCTATGTAGGCAGGCTTGGGAGTCACTGCTGTAAGGGATACAGGAGTGCTTGGTGCTCTCCTGCTGCTCTCTCACACTCTGCTCAGGTGTCTCCTCTGTGCAGCCTCTCCTGGGGAGCGCAATGCCTGGTGCGTAGCAGGCATTCAGCAGCCATTTGACTGGACAACTCTCCTTCATCCCAGCTATATGATCTCTGCCGACCTGGGAAAGGCTGCTACATTGACCTTGCTAGCATGCTGCTTTATCACATCACTTCCACCTGTCATCGCAGATCATTCCAGCATCCTAGACCCATAGCAGCTGGCTGAGGTTCCTGTGCTGTAGGAAAAGCTGTCCTTTCTCATGTCCCTTCTCAGGGGCTATGCTTGCTCTGAGCCATCTGTTTTCTCATTCTGCCTGTCAGGTGTAATCCTCCACTTGCAAAACTTCTTCCATGAGCCCTTCTTGCTGTATCAGTTTTGACAGCATACACCTTGAACACCCCAAATGATGGTGGCTTAAACAAGATTGAGTTTATTTCTCATTTCAGTGATTTCCAGAGGTAGGCCTTCCCGGGCTGTCATAGGGGCTTCTTGAAGTCATCAGGGTCCCAGGCTCCTTCCAGCTTTCTCTTTCACCATCCCTACAGAGTGGCCCTTGTCTTCGTGGTCCAGGATGACTGCTAGAGCTTTGGCCATCATATCTGTGTTGCTGTGTTGCATTTAATTCAGTTTTACTCGGTGCTGCCATGTGTACTGTTTTAGCTCCAGTTTCATAATGTGGTTCTACTCTACTGACTTCTGGGAAAATAAACACAGTAAGCAGTCCTCAAAGCGCTTCCGTCTCATCGCTCCTTTCCCAAGATGGCCAGTCCTCTGCTGATGCCTGGCGGGGCCCACCTAGCTGCTGTTGGTACACCTTCTGTGGGCACAGCAGTATTGCTTGCCTGTGGTATTTTTCCTATGCTGTTACCTAGTCAACAGTGCAGATATTAACCTTTCAGAAAGCCTTTCTCTGAACCCCTTTTCTTTTCCTTTTTTTTGAGCCAGAGTCTCACTCTGTCCTCCAGGCTGGAGTGCAGTGGCACTATCATGGCTATCACAGTCGTGACCTGCTGGGCTCAGGTGATATTTCTGACTCAGCCTTCCAAGTAGCTGGGACTACAGGCACACCCCACCATGCTTGGTTAATTCATTTATGGTAGTGATGAGGTCTTGCCGTGTTGCCCAGGCTGGTCTCAAACTCCTGGGCTCAGGCAATCCTCTTGCCTTAGCCTTAAAGTACTAGGACTGGAGACATGAGCCCCTGTGCCTGGCCCTGAACCCCTTTTCTAATGCAGCTATCATGCCAGCCCTCAACTTTCCCTCATGTGTGCATTTCTTTTATATCACATATTCATTTCTTCATTCATTCACTCATCAGGTGTTATCAAGCACTTACCCTGTGCCAGGCATTGTTCTAGGTACTTGTGAGCATTAGGGAACAGAACAAGGTCCTTGCCTTCATGGAACTTATGTTCTGTGGTTGTGAGGAATGTATAGAGGAGAGCCAAATAAATACAGAACAAGTCAGACTTTGATGAGTTCTGTAGAGAATAGTTAAAGCAGGATAAGGAGATAGGGAGTGTTTGGGTGTCGGGTGGGAAGTTTGGGGCTATTTTATGGAGGTGGCCAGGGAAGGCTCCACTCATAAGGTGACCTTTGAGCAAAGACTGAAGAAAGAGAGGGAGTGAGCTACCTGTGGTGAGCTGTCTTTGGAGAGAACTGCAAGCATGAAGGCCTTAGGTTGGCATGTGCTCTGCCTGTTTGAGAAAGTCATTATCCTGTTCCCTTGTTGTCCAGCTTCTCTCTCTACTAGAATGTAATCTCTATGAAGGCAGAGACCTTGCTTACTGTCTTCCTCTATTGAAGTTACGGGGACCCCATAAATCCCATTCCTATTTCTGTCCTGAGTTGGAAGAGATAGATACAGTGGACAAGCAGTTTCCTAACTTGTAACACAAGAACCAGACAGACTTCTGGAGGCACCGGTAGCTCTGGGTAGCCACTGGTCTCTCTGCAGGAATGAGCAGGTTCTCTGCAGGTGGATTCCAGAGAAAAGAAATAGGAGTCCAGGGCAGACATGACTCCTAAACCCCCCGCAATATAAGCTTCTCCTCTTCTTGACTTAAGAGGAGTTAGTGTGCACGGTGGGGAAGGGAGGGTGAGGCAGGGAGCAAGTGGCCAGGAGTGTGGGTCTAGTAGCGCATCCTCCATATAGAGGAATGAAACCATGAAAATGGAGGTGCTTTCTCTTTCCCCTGTCAACACTATACTCTTGCATAGTTTCTGGCACATTCTAGGCTGTCAATACATATTTATAGTTGACTGACTGATGACTATATTGATTAAACCCAAGACAGAAGAGTTCCCAGTGATCTGCCTCTTTTCTTTCAGAGCCTGAGACTGGGTTGCTCAGTCTCTAGATGACAAGTTAGGGTAAGAAGAAAGCCATGTTCATTCCTCTTTCTGTCTGTTCTCTGTTACTATAACAGAATACCGGAAACTGGGTACAGGAACTTTTTAAAGGAAAGAAGTATTTAGCTCATGGTTTTGGGGGCTGGCAAGTCCAAGAACATCGCATTAGCTTCTAGTGAGGCTTTTGTACTGTGTTGTATTATGGCTCAGAAGCAGAAGAGGAAGCAGTGCACGTGAAAGGTGCAAAACACTTTATAACAACCTGTTCTTTTGGTAATAATTTTGTCCCCTGAGAGTGAGAACTCATTCACTCCTATGAGAATTAACCGAGGCCTGTGAAAGGGGCATTCATTATCTCTTAAAGGCCTCACTTACCAACACTGCCACACCAGGAGTCAAATTTGCAGTACATGAATTCTGGGGGAACACTTTAAACCACAGCACCCACTTCCAAATGACTGTTGGATTCCAGGAGGAGTGAATGGCGAGAACAAGGAATGACCAGACAAATGTTAACGTGCATTGGGCGATTGATCCTCAGAGCTTCTTCTAAAGCAAGAGCATGGGAAAGACGAGTACCTCAGCTCCTAGTGGGGGTTTGAGAGACACCTGAGTGGGAAGACCTTGATGTTGGCTGTCTCATTGATGAAGCTAACAATGAACTGGAAATGGCTTTTCCAGCTTGTCACAGCAGCAGGTACCTTGCACCTGAATGAAGCCTTTGAATAGGTTGTGAAAGTCTAGGAAAGAGGTGATCAAAGAAATATGTTCTGAAGTGACAGGCTCTTTGAAAAGATGGGCTGACATTTTATATGATGATATTTAGAGAACCGTGTATATTTTATCACATGCATTTAGCAGTGGCATTCTTTACATTATAATATACTTATGAAAACCACTGTAAGTAGTTTGTATGCCAATGCATGTTTCCTGTGGAAAACATAATCATGGATCTGTTGGGAATAACTTTGTATAGTATTGTATCAAATACAATAAACTCAGCCGGGCTCGGTGGCTCAGCCTGTAATCCCGCACCTTTGGGAGGCTGAGGTGAGTGGATTGCTTGAGCCCATGGGTTCGAGACCTGCCTGGGCAACTTGGCGAGACCTCATCTCTACAATAAATAAAAAAAACTAGCTGGGCGTGGTAGCGAGCGCCTGTAGTTCCAGCTACTTGGAAGGCTGAGGCGGAAGGATCGCTGGAGCCCAGCAGGTAGAGGCGACAGAGTGAGACTCCAACTCAAAAAACAAAAAAAAACAAATACAATAAACTGTAAATCCATAAGTATATGTTGCGATTATAAGGCAAAACCCATAACGTAGGCCAGGGATCATCATACAGAAGAAATATACTGATAGATGAGCAATTTATATGTTATGCAGGGACCTCAGTGCATACATGAAATGTTCTAGCTTTGGGCACCAGTAATTCCTCACGACTTCCTGACTGTTCTTTGTTCTACAGGCTATTTTTTTTAAAGATAGTTACTTTTTTCCTTTTGTAAGTAAAAAAAATTGATATATAATTCATGTACCATAAAGATATAAAGAGATATAATTCATGTACCATAAAGTTCATATAATTCATGTACCATAAAGTTCACCCTTTAAGAATATACATTTTGCTGTTTTTTAGTATATTCATAATATTGTGTAATCATTCCCACTAATTCCAGAACATTTCCATCTCCTCAAAAAGAAACCCTGTGCCTGTTAGCAGTCATACCTCATCCTTCTGTCTCTCCAGCCCCTAGAAATCACTAATTTGCTTTCTATCTCTACAAATTTGTCTATTCTGAACATTTAACCCTCTGCACTCAGACACCTTACAAATCGCATACCCAGCAACTCAACTGCACTTTTTTATGAAATAGTGAAAAGCAAGTCACTTCATATTAAATCGTATAGCATTGGAACCAATTATTTTATTGTAATGATATTTGGCTTATAATGGAATTTTGGACATTAAGAAACTTATTTATGACAAAAAAATAAAAATTTTGTATTTTATATTGTGTGGTAATGTGTGAAACAGTCACCGACATGCATTGCAGGTTCATTAATACATGTTATGCAATAGTAATTTGTTTGATATCTTACACCTGGTGCTTTTGTATTTGAGCAGAGAATACAGTCATTTTCTTTCTCCCACATTAATAATATGTAATTTTTTTGTCTAGTCTGTTAGAAGATGATGTGGAAGAATGCACTTGTGATTCCTGAAAACCACTTCTGAGCTGGTCGATCATATCTTAGTATATATCTCATCTCTTTATTTGCTTTTTTGTGCAATTTGAATCGAAAACTTCAAGGAAGCACATTTTTGAAAAATTTGTGCTGGCATAAGTTTGTCCTGTATAATCACCTGCAGTCTTTTTATGTCCCCTGAGAGGGGACTTCTGTGTGGTTTGCTAGATTTCTGATGGCCCCTCAGAGGGTACATCTAAATGCAAAGGGTTAATATAAATCGACTCATTCAATATGTGATGTTTGTGTCTGTCTTCTTTCACTTAACATAATGCTTTTAAGGTTCATGTTGTAGTACATGTCAACACTTTATCTCTTTTTATAGTTGGATAACATTCCATTATATGGACTTACCACATTCATCAGTTGATGGACATCTGGGTTTCCAGCTTTTGGCTATTATGAATGCTGCTGTGCACATTCATTTTTAAGTTTCTGTGTAAACATGTTTTCAGATCTCTCTTAGTATGTATAACCTAGGAGTAGAATTGCTGAGTTGTATGTTAACTCTGTTTAACCTTTAGAGGAACTGCCAGGCTGTTTTCCAAAGTAGCTATACCTTTTATTTTATTTTATTTTATTGAGGTCTCACTCTGTCACCCAGGCTGGAGTGCAGTGGCATGATCACGGCTCAAGGCAGCCTCGACTTTCTTGGGGTACTCCTTAGTAGCTGGGACTACTGATTTTTTTTTGTAGAGATGAGGCTTTGCTATGTTGTACAGGCTGGTCTTGAACTTTTGGGCTCAAGCAATCCTTCTGTCATGGCCTCCCAAAGTGCTGGGATTACAGGCATGAACCACTGTGCCTGGCCTGCCAGCACCATTTTATATTCCCACCAGCAGTGAGTGAAGTTCCAGTGTCTCCACATTCCCGCCAGCACTTGCTATTTTGATTATACCTTTTCTAGTGGGTAAGCGGTATCTTATTTTGGTTTTGATTTGTATGTTTCTAATGACTAATGATGAGATGATTACATATTGGTAAGAACATCTGCATAAAAATATTTGGTATTTAAAAAATATATTTACCAAAATGTTCTGTAATCCCAGCACTTTGGGAGGCTGAGGTGGGGGGATTGCTTGGGCCCAGGAGTTCGAGACCAGCTAGGCCACATAGCAAACCTCATCTCTACAAAAAATCAAAATAAAATTAGCTGCGTGTGGTGGCATGCACCTGTAGTCCCAGCTACTTGGGATGCTGACGAGGAAGGATTGCCTGAGCCCAGGGGGTCCAGGCTGCCATGAGTTGTGTGTGATTGTTGTGATCATGCTGTACTCCAGCCTGGGTGACAGTGAGATCCCCGATTCAATATATGTATGTATATATATATATATATATATATATGAAGGAGTATACATTAGATAGATATATACTATAGGTACGTGTGTATAATATAAATGATAATATAATGTGTGTGTGTGAGTGTGTGTGTGTGAGAAGAAGTACCCCAACAAAACTAGAATTATTTTTTGGAGAGTGGTCCCCTGCAGTACAGGCTTCTCCTACTAGGTAAGTGTTCTAGGGACTCACTGGCATCAGTGGACTAGCTAGTGCTGTTGTGAGAGGCTGCTTTTGGCTTTGGTGAGTTTTTTTTTTGAGAGTCAGTGCTTTTGCCCACTTCATGATGGGTGGTTTATGAATACACCTGCCCACACTGCGCTGAGTATTCAGTGGTTTTTGACCAAAAGCGTCATGACCCCTGTGCTCCACCCTCCTTATTCACCCAGTCTCACCACAAGCAACTTTTTTTTTGTTTCCCTGAATGAAAACAGCCCTCACAGGGAAACATTTTGCTTATGTGGAAGAAGTGAAACAAAAAAAATCAGAAGCACTAAAAGGCGTCCAAATTGATGAGTTCAAAAACTGGAAAAAGCATCTTGAAAGGTGTATTGCATCAATGGAGAGAGTACTTTGAAGGTGACTGAAGTTTAAATATAAGGATAAATTCACAATCGCCTATCAGGTACAGTGTGCACAGGTGGGGGTGGTGGGTAGGCTTAAAGGCCAGACCAATACTATTTATATCCCCCCAAAGCTATTGAAATTAAAAAATTAAAAACACATGTGAGAATAAATAAACAATTGAAAAATAAATTCCTTTTTTTGGGGGGAGTCTCTCTTCCCCCCAACAAATAAATTCAGGTTTTTTTGAGGGGTCTCCTCTCTCTCTCTCTATTTTACAAGAAAAATCAATTACCTTGACTCTCCCCTCCTTACCCTGAAAGATGTTATAACATCTGGAAATGTGCGTATTCTGAAGAACATGGTTTAGAAATTCCTGTTGTGACTGGGCTCCGTGGCTCAGCCTGTAATCCCACGCTTTGGGAGGCTGAGGTGAGTGGATTGCTGGAGCCCGCAGGAGACCTGCCTGGGCAACTTGGTGAGACCTCATCTCTACAATAAATCAAATATCTGGGCGTGGTAGCACGTGCCTGTAGTTCCAGCTACTCGGAAGGCTGAGGCGGAAGGATCGCCGGAGCCCAGCAGGTCGAGGCTGCGGTGGCCTGGAGCCGCCACTGCACTCCAGTCTGGGCGACAGAGTGAGACTCCAACTCAAAAAAAAAAAAAAAAAAAAGAAAAGAAAAGAAAAAGAAGTTCCTGTTGTGTACGATAATGCTATGTCTAAGATTAGCGGGGAGTGTTATTAGTATGAAGACCTGATTAGGAGAATAATAGTAACAACATTTATTCAGTACTTTAGTTTATAAAAGTGCTTTCACAGACGCCTCATTTGAGCATCACTGAGACCGGTGAAGGAGTGTGGCATTCCTGAGGCTGAGAGCTTGGGTGGCCTACTGAGCAGGGCAGGAGGCGCCTCAGGACCTAGTGGGCAGCTGTGCCAAGGCACTGTGGGTTTGGGGATGAGGAGTGGGCTGTAGCCCACCTCACTATCTGTGTCATCTGCCTGTTGAGCCACCCCAGATCCATACATTCAATTTGAACAAAAACTGCGCTTGCTGGAATGAAGCTTCAATCTCGCCCTGCCTCAGGGAGCCCTGCACAGACTCACCAAGCTTTGGAGCAGGAAGGAATCTCTGGACCTCTGGGTACAGTCTCCCCTGCTGAGCTGATGGACTGGGGGCCAGGAAGGAGCAGTGACTTAGTGCCACACAGAGCTGAGGTTAAACCAGTCCAGGCCCTTCCGTCCTCTGTTTGAATGTCTGTCCGTGGTATCAGCAGCCCCGGGTGCCTTTGGGGAGGGCGAGTTGAGAGCCAGGCCGCCCTAACACCCACAGCAGGGTTGCTCTCTTCACCCATTCCAATGGGGCCTTCCCTTCTTGTCTCCCCCTGGATCTGCCTGGTTGTGGAGGGAAGGCTGCGCATCCTGACCTCCAGGAGGCAAAATCCCGCCGGCACCTCGGGGCTGCTTTCCAGCTGCCCTGAGCCTGAGACTGACCCGGGGAGTCAGTATTGGGGAGCTTCATGGCGCGGGGGTGGGGCTCGCACATGTTTTGTCCTCTGCTTTGGATTGTGCGCTGGAGGACCTCCGTGGCTAGTCAGCACGAGGGCCTCCGGGGCCTGGAGGAGGGGAGCTGCAGGAGTGCAGCTCACAGGGTCCGCGTCCTCCCCAGACCCCGGGCGGCTGGGAGAGCTCGCCCCTCCGGCTCCCTACGCAGTCCCCCGGCCGGGCCGACCGACGGCCGAGCGCGGCGCCCGCGTGGCCGCTGGAGGGCGCCGCCGCACCGCGTTTGCGCGTCGGGACCCCCGGGCCTGCGAGGTGCGCCGCCTCCGACTCCCCAGGCTCCCGCGGGGCGTGTGGCTTCCGCCTGGAGCCCCACCCCCGTGTTTGGAAAGGGAGTCGGCGTGGCGATTGTGGGCGTTCGCGTCCCGGCCGGGTGCAAACGTGCTCAGATGAGGCCCTTTGAAAGAGGAAGATGAACTGGCTGGGACGGACGGGTCCGCCGCGCGGTCAGACGGGAGAGTGTGCGTGGCGACCTCTGGCGCCTCCCGAGTCCCCGTCCTGGGACCCCAGCCCGCCCTCGCAGCTCCCCTGGGGTCCCCGTCACACCCGGCGGGCTTCCGCTCGCAATGTGGGAAGTGTGTCTGTTGGCGCTGCGAGGCGGCGGGGTGGCCTCAGAGTCTCGGCACGGTGTGGCGTTGGGCGAGCTGCCCGAGTCTCCGAGAGGCAGTGGGTGCGGCGCTTCTGGGAGCTGGTCCAGCCGTGGGCCCGGCCGGCTGCGTGTCTCCAGCTGTCGGAAGGGCCGGACTCCCTCCTCACAGGCCTGTCCCACGGACCCCACGCGCTGTCCCTGCAGTGAGATGACCGCATCTTGGCCTGTGTCTGGGGAGGGAGGCCCTTCCTGGGAGGAGGAGCCCGGCTGCGCTCCGAGTGGCCGGGATGGAGAGGCGCCAGGTGCACCGGGCACCTGGCGGGAAGGACACCCTGCTGCCCTTCCTCACACCTTTCCCGTCTAGGGCGCTGGCCATTGCCCTCGGGGAGACTCACACTGTCCTGTGGGTTGTGGAGGACCGGCCGCGATGACCAGGGCAACATCGAGTTTTACGCCTTTCCTCCAAAGTGCAGAGCCCTTGACCCCAAGGGGCAGCTCTGTACCTGTTCTGAGCAGCTGGACCAGGCCCTGTCAGCTGGTGGGAAGCCTGCTGTTAACTTAATGTGTTTCAAATTAAAGCCATTTGCTGTATTTATTGGAGTGATTACTGTTAAGCAGCCCCGATTAAGCAATTGAGCGTCCTCTGCTGGTGGGTCGAGTCTCCTGAAGGCTGGCCCCTGTTGCCCAGCTCAGGTCTGGCCAGGGGCTGAAAGAGCAGGTGTGCTGTTCAGATTACAGATGAATTGATGCAGCTCCCCTCCTGGCACATGGCAGGTGGGTCGTAAATGGTGGCTTCTAATGGGGTGTTGGGAACAGTGTTCCAGTTCTCATCTTCCTAGAAGGCACATACTTGTTGATTTTCGATCATGTTGTCTCCCCACCAGACAAGTATTACGATTGTTGTTTCCCTTGGAGAGCAGTGCAGCTAGCTCACCAAAAACAGCCTTCTGCCCAGGTTTATTTCAGGGTGTCCTCAGGTTCTTTCTGGATCTTCCTCAATTCCCCAAACTGCAATGTTTTCTCCTTTTCCACTTTCCTCCCTCCCACAGCCTCCACCCCTTGGCAGCATGTTTGCCCTCCGTATTGTTTGCTCCTCTCTGAGGGTGCCCCACACTGTAGTCTTATTTGACGCTCAGTTGCATCTGTGCTTTTTCTTTCCTGCTAGAAGTGCAAGGCCCCCACCCTCGTCCCTCCCTTCCCATCGAGCCTGGCACATGCCTGGCTCTGGGCAAGAGGCTCTACAGGTGTTAGCCCAGCCCAGGTGTTGACCCCGCCTGTGTTCCTGGCTGGCATCTGTGCTCTGCAGTCTTGTGCAGACAGCATGCATGACCCTGGTGCGTCTTCTAGGAGATAGGGTCGTCTCTGTGAATGTTCCTTAGTTTCTAGAGGGTTTCCATTGAAACTTGTTTATAGTAAGCCGTAGGCATTTTTGATGTTTTGTTTACCTCTTCTTAATAGTTTTGATTTGTTTTTTTGGTCTGATTGCAGACACCAATTGTTTATAATCATTTCTGGGGATCAGCCAAGTGTAAACTGTAAATGATTTAAAAAGACAAGACCCACATGCCCTCAAATAGACCCACATACTCCCAGAGCTTGTTCCTATGCTGGCCCCTGCCCCAGCTCCCTGAGTGGGGTTTCCAGCCTCACCTTCCGAAGCTCTGGCCCTCTGAATGCTGTGAGGTGGCCCTGCTCTTGGCAGGACATCACAGCTGGCCAGGATGTGAGCTCTGTGAGATTGCTCAAATGTCAAGTGCCGTGCATCCTGGTCAGGGTGAAATTCTGGAAGGGTTTCATTGGCTGTGACAGGCGGATTACTCATTGTTTGAAAAACCTGTACAGCTTTGCTTAGTGTGCCCCAGGCCACCTGCTCTCTAGGGCGCAGGAAGACACAGGGCAGGGGATTCCAGGTGTGCCCAGGGTTGCTTTGTGAGGATGGAGAGGCTGGGGTGGAAGCCGGGGGACAAGAAGTTTTGAGAATGTGCATCCATGTAGGATGGGACTTGAAGATGAAGGAACTGAGGCAGCTGGGGCAACAGACTGGTCCCTTCTCCTGTACCTGCCGGGAGAGTTGTGACCAGAAGATGGGGAGGGGGCGAGGGACCTAGGGGAGCAACTGGGGGAGGGGCATCTGGCTGAGTGAAGTGCAGCTCTCTGGGTTGGCAGAGAGTCAGCAGCAGTCAGAGGTCAGCACAGGAGCGGCAGAGAGCCGCAGAGCCTGTGCCAGCCCAGCTGTCCCCCGGGGTGCCAGGCTTACATAGGGCTCCACCTCCTGGGCTGCCTGGATTCTCAGCATCCCTGTTCACCTCACACCTCTGGGACTGTGCTTAGGTGCTTCCTCCTTTTGAACACCTGTTCCTCTATTCGTTATCTGATTAGCCCTTGCACCCTTCAAGATGAAGCTCTGGTGGGTGCCAGTTTTGGGGGACCCACTCTGACCTCCACCCTGGTGAGCCTTTTTCTTTGATTCTCACTGTGCTGACACTGGCCCCTCCGCCAGCTGCTGGAGGGTGGGGCCATGTCTTAGTGCATGTGCCTTCAGAATGTGGCATAGCACAGGACCTGGTGTGGCGTAGGGCTCAGCACAAGCTTGTGGCCTGGAGGTGCTATGTGTTTGTGCCATGGGCTCTGGCGTGTAAGGGAAAGCCGCAGGCAGTGAGTGGTGGGGCCACTGGGCACAGCTGCTCAGACCTGCATGATTTGGAGCTTTTGCCACCCCCAGTGCCTTGTGATCATAAAGAACGCTTCATGGTGCCTCTTGACATGGGTTCTCCCTTGGAAGTCATCCAGCCCGAGACTTGCCAGGAAGATCAGGTGTGTTTTGAAGATTTCTTTCTGGGTTTCAGAACTCTCCACCTTGTGTTGCCACGAAGAGATACTGGGGATGTGGGAGGGTTTCACTTGTCTCCCTCACCTTAGACCGCTGGGAGATTGGGACTGGAGTGGTTGCCTGGTCTGCCCAGAGCCCCGGCTGGCAGGCAGCACCCTTGGCAGGCTCTTCAAGCCCTGCCCCCACCCTGGGGCCCTCGGCTCAGCTCAAGTATGAGGGGCAGAGTCCTGCCTAGATGTTAGACCTCCTGGGTTCCAGGTCTTCCTCTGACCCCGGCTTCCACTGGCAAGCCTTTCAGTGTCTCTGAGTGATAGTCTGTGGATCTCTTCCTGGTGTGCGTGAATGGTGCTAGGAAATTGACAAGCACACAACCTCTCCAGACGTGTCCTGAATGGGAGGCGAGAGATGGGGGCACTGAGGCCGTTGCTCACCCCTTTCTGGAATAGTCCCCAGAATGACCCTGACCAAGTCCTTGCTGACTCTTCTTAGCCCCTCTGGGAGGTGCGGGTTCATTTCTTGGCCTCTGTCCCAAGCCTGGCTACACTTGAGCCCTGAGGAGGATGAGGAGTGAGGAGGGTGGAATCGCCTGAGCTCTCTCAGATGTTTATCATCATTGTCAACGACCATGACTGCCACCATCATGTGGGCTCCTAGGTGGCAGGCACCACGTTAGATCCTACTTTTGTTCCTCCATCTACTCCTCAGAGCAGCCGTCTCCTGAGGAGGTGGGCGTTCTTCCCTAGGAAGAGATGGTGCCGCTGGGGATCCTGAGCCCAGAGCAGACTCAGCAGCTTGCACGGGGCCATGCGCTGTGGAGTGGCGGAGCAGGGTTGGAGCCCTGGCTTTCCGACTTCTCGATAGTGTGCCTAAATGCCCTATTGCCTGCTTATGTTGCCCGTTCTTTCTTGTCCCTCCAAAGCAGAGGGTGTTCTGTGAGAGCCGGGCCCCACCAGAAGGGCTCCCGCGGTGTCCCTGTGTTGTTGCTCACTGCGTGTCCTTGTGCCCTGATTGGCTGGTTGAGAGGCCCTGGGAGGCTCACCAAGAGCAGGGGAGTCCCAGACCTGGATGGGACAGTCCTCTCAGTCCTCCTCCAGGTTCTGCCCTGTGGCGCCACCTGGGAGCCCCTTTTGAGAATGTGGGGTCTTCTAGGGCTGTGTTTTTTGGAGTCCCACCTCTCTCGTTGGCCGCAGGTCACAAGAGGTCTGGGTTGGAGGGAGTCCAGTCTCAGGTCCTGGAGTCCAGTTCCTTTGTGTTACCTGTGAGGAAACTGGGGCCCAGAGAGGCCAAAGCAACTTTCCCAAGGTCACACAGCTGGTCAGTGGACAAGGTGGACTAGGGGGCCTGGGCCTCGGCCTCGGGTTCCTGTTCCCCTTTTGATTTCTTGCCCCCACTGTCTCCCTGCCTGCGTTCCCTTTTGTTTGTTTCTGAAGCCAGTTCTGGGTCATGCTTGCCTCTGTGTGTGTGTTTGTCTTTTGCCTTTGTTCCTAGCCTGGCACATTTTTTGGGTCTCACCCACCTGTGACGACTCTGTGGTTGCCTGTGTTTTGTGTACATTGAAAGGCTTTGATTCAGACCCGCCGAGCGGCTGCTCCGACTGAAGCCGCATGACCTCTTCAGACACAGGCCCAGAGCTGCTCTGACGAGCTCCCACTGTCCCATCCCCTGGGCCTGCTCAGCCCTCTCTGAGTCTGTGCCCTCCCGTCTGATTCAGTTCCCCACTCTGGAGAACTGAGCCTATGTGGCGAAACCATGTGGGGTGAGGGACCCCACTGCTGTCTTCCACCTGGTTTGGCATCCCTGCAACCCTGGTCCTGCTGTGTCCATCACAGGGACCTCTGGCCCTTCGGCAGTGGACCCCCCATAGTGTGAGCTGGGTGCTCCAGATACCTCCTTTTATGCCTCTGTCCGACTCAAACTCTCCACCTAGAGAATGCATTCCCTCTGAAGACCTATTACCTTTATTAGTCTTTCTGATGCTGCTGTTACCCCCTGTTCTCCTGCAGTGTTGGTGAATTTGACAGACTGGGAGGCCTTGAGGGTGAGGCCCGGGTCTGATGTTTCTCTCCTGGTGCAGCCAGCATAGAAATGGGCGGGTGTTTCTCGAAAGAGTATGGTGCTGGCTACAGATGGGCCTGGCTCGGATTCCAGACCTACCTCATCCCTCTGGGAGACAATGGCTAGTTGCTTGCCTTCTCTGAACCACTTCCTCACCTGCAAAAGGTCATAGTAGCATCACCTACTTCTAATCATCAGTGTGGGGGTGAAATGAAGGGAATGAATGTGTGTGAAGGACCTGTTTATGCCCAGCACATACTAGGTGTCTGGTGTGACCCTTATATGTGGCTGCCTTGTCCCCTGTGAAGGCCCTCCAGGCCTGTGTCCTGCCTTCAAGTGGCCGAACCCACCCCTAGAATGCCGTCTCTGGGTCCTGTTAGTTGGTCACTGGCTCATCCCATGTCAGGTCAGGTCTCAGTGCAGTGGTTGCGCCTGCACCTGGGGTGTGTGAGCTGGCTTCCTCCATGCTTAGGTTTGTCTTATGAAGTAAAAGAGCATGCTTGATACCGAAATCCCATGGTCCTTTAACTTTATTATGTCCTGTGTACATGTCAAGCAAGAGTGTGGTGGAGACTGAGCCCATGGGGGAGTTGAACAGTGTTACACCATGTGGTCCCTGTGTCTTCACGGTGGAAAAGGAACAAGCTGTTAGCTCCAGGAGCAGCTTCCTGGAGGAGGAGATGGTAGTTTAGAAATGCCCTAGTAGGGACATGAACCTGTGTCCTGTGGTCGGGAGGGTGAGATGCTTATTGTTGCGGCTGAAGTCTCCGTTTTAGGGCAAGTCTAACCCATGGTCAGTGCAGGGTGAGGCTTTGGTCCCAGGTCCTGGAGATGAGGCCCCAGAAAACTGGCAAGATGTGGTCAGTCACTGTCAGTGTCTGAATCAGAGTCTTGGGTCCCTGATTGCCCACTGGGGGTTTGGCTATGCTGTGGGCTTCTTATGCAGCCTCGCTGGGGCGGATGGCCAAGGCATGTGGGATGCCCTCTGAGAGCACGGCCACATGCTGCCCAGCCTCGGGCACCATCACCCCGCCCTGAGCATGGTGCTGCCTGGTGTGGAGCTCGGGAAGGAACCCCGTGACCTCGCTGAGAGCATCATTTTCCTCTTGTGTTATGGTTTAAAACTCAACCTCAGTGAGCTCCCTTCCGCAGTGAAGAGGGGTTGGCTAAATAGTTGAGTTTGGTGGGCAACATTTGCAGATTTAAAAGATGTTATGTAGGGTGGTTCTGTTTACTTGTCTGTTCTTCATGCTCATCAGTGGCTTTTGTTTGATCAGAAACATGAGCAGCTGAAGTTACCTAGTACTGATGTGGCTCTCAGGGAGTTGGGAGACTTTTTAGAGCAAATTCAAAATGAAAACGTTTCTTTTACTTAAGGCTAAAGCTCTGTCTTAAGCAGTTGGCTTTGGGAAATGAAACATGATCTTACTGTTTAGCCTCCTGAATTCTAGAACTGTTGACTTCTGAACCCTTTTCAGTGACATGTGCAGCATCTGGACTTGATTTATGGAAATCTTTGGGAGATTTGCTATAGCCTGGAAATATGAGAGGGAAATCTCATTGCCCCATGAGAGGACACAGCTTACAGGACACAGCCTATTTCCTGGGCTGTGGTGGGGAGAAGGTGTGAGAAAGTGGGGGAAGAAAGTGCTTAGAGTGAGGGGGCAGACGGGGTGCAGTGAACGGGCCCCACCGAGAGCCCTTCGTGACCCACTTCTGCAGAGAGTGGAAAGCTGTGTATCTCGTTCTAACACTCCGTCTTCATTTCCCATGCTCTTTCTAGGCCCTTGTCTCTGGCAGGCCTAACTTACAGAGCAGGGGAATTTTGTTCTCTGCTCATTTCACTTCATAGAGACCCGCACATGGTGGGTGTGTCACGCACATCCCTCCATCATGCTCTCGTGTCTTGTGTATATTGTTCATATGACTGCAACCTAAGCTATCAGTATGTTTCTTTTGTAGGTCATTCTGTGAGTTTCTGGGTTTTCATACTATAAATAACACTCCAGAGAACACCTCTGGGGATATATTTTTTTTTTTCCTTTTGAATCGTTCCCAGGAAGCCTTCCTTGACCCTTCACAAAGGACACTCTCCAGTCTTATGTGGCTCTGAGCCCACAAGTTAGCATATGAGGGTCAGGACCAAGCAGTGGTGTTCCGTAGGGCTCACGCTCTTGGCTTTTCATCAGGAGGAGTTTTGCCTGCTAGTTGACATGACACAGCCCTACTTTCTCTCATGTGGAATTTGATTTTTCAGACATTAAATAATTTTTTTTTCTTTTTTTGTGAGTTGGGATCATACTCTGTCATCCAGGCTGGAGGACAGTGGCGCACTCACGGCCACTGTAGCCTTGACCTGCTGGGTTCAGGCAATCCTTTCACCTCAGCCTTCCAAGTAGCTGGAACTACAGGTGTATGCCACCATGCCCAGCTAATTTTTTGATTTATTGTAGAGATGAGGTCTCCCCAAGTTGCCCAGGCCGGTCCCAAACCCATGGGCTCAGGCCGTCCTCTCACTTAACATTAAAAAATTTAAATGATGAAACAAATCAAAACAAAAAAATATAGAAAAAAATTGTAACAAGCATTTCTGTTCTCACTATATAGGTTAAATAGATGCTAACATTTTGCTGTATTTGCTTAAGATTCTTCTTTTAAAGGAACAAAGTTTTACAGCTGTAGCTAAGCCCATCTTATTTCTTCCCCATCCTACTCCTTCCAGAGATATTTACCATCACAAATGAGAGGTTAGAGTGGCTTGTGCAACTTGCTTTGTTTCTGTACTTTCACCACTTATGTGTATGTATAAAATATATGTATTGTTGCTTTGCATGTTTTAAACAGTTATGAAAACACTCTTAACTGGGCTTGGTGGCTTAGCCTGTAATTCCGTGCTTTGGGAGGCTGAGGTGAGTGGATTGCCTGAGCCCGCGGGTTCAAGACCCGCCTGGGCAAGTTGGCGAGACCTCATCTCTACAATCAATCAAAAAATCAGCTGGGCATGGTAGCGCATGCCTGTAATTCCAGCTACTCGGAAGGCTGAGGCGGAAGGATCGCTGGACCCCAGAAGGTCGAGGCTGAGGTGGCCAGGAGCGGCCACTGCACTCCAGCCTGGGCGACAGAGTGAGACTCCAACTCAAAAAAAAAAAAAGAAAAAAGAAAACACTCTTATGTATCTTTTTTTCATTTAACATTATGATTTTGAGATTTATCCCTGCTGATACATGAAAGTCTCTTTTGGTCCGTTTAACTGCTGTGCAATATATCATTAGGGGTGGACCTCAGTTTATCCGTTTTCCCTTTGAGAGATGGCTAGGCGGTTGCCACTTTTTTGTCACCACAAGCATTGCTGTGGTGAGTACCCAAGCACACACCTGTGTACACAGAGTTGAGTGAGTCTCTGGGGTCACACCTGTCCAGGGGTGCCTGCATCCTCAGGTTGGTGGGGCCCTGCCAGGCTTTCCTCCAGGTGACTCTTCCCTGTCCCACCCCTTCTTCTCTGCAGCACTCCCTTTTTTGGTGTGGATGCTGCTGCCTTTGAGACAGGAGTAGAAACTTGGGGACAGTGTTGGGAATAGGATTGGAGGGAAACTTCTAGGGTAGATGCGAGGGGCTTAGTGCCACTGTCAACTTCCTGGTTGTGCAGGCACTTGGGCCAACCTTCCTAGCGTGTTCAGAATCTCTGTGGTGGCTAGCAGTGGGGAGAGCACATCCAGCCAGAGGTGCAGTAGCCTTTTACTCAGGTCCGGCTGGACTCCATCCTGAGCCTCAGCCTTACCTTGGTCTGTCCTTGCCTCGCTCTCCTCAGGGTGGGTGCAGGGCTGTATGAGAAGCCCTGAGAGCCTGGCCTGATTCCATCTCTGTGTTTCTGACAGGGAAAGTGGGGCTGGCAAGGTGCAAAGGAGCTAGCCACAGGTTACACAGCAAGTCCCTTGAGGGGATTTGTATGGTCTCTTGCCTTATGCTTGTTGCTTACCCACTTTGAGTTTTGCACTGAGCAAGTGGCCTCCATTTTCCTAGACACAGGCTGGTAGGCCCAAGCCCTGGGGAGTCAGCAGGTCGGGGCGGGGGTGGAGGACCTGACTTGCAGAGCCACCGTAGCCTAGTGCTCTGTTGACCTGGCTGTCTCCTCCCTGCAGTGTGGGCTGTGCTCAGTTAAATGGCCTGTGCTTTCATGTAGCTTTAGGGAATGTCCTCAGATCCCAAGGGCTTACTGCTGGTGTAGATTTATGCTGGCAGAAGAAAGCTTAGGCTGCCACTCAGGGATCATTCACAAAAGCCAGGAGCAAAGGAGCACTGCTTTCTTTGAGATAAGCATTTTTTTCCTTTGTCGGGGAGAGGTTGGGGTCTCACTCTGTCACCAGGCTGGAGTATAGTGCCATGATGATGTCTCACTGCAACCTTGACCTCCTGGGCTCAGGCAGTCCTCTCACCTCGATCTCCCAAGTAGCTGGGACTACAGGCATGTGTCACCATACTCGGCTAATTTTTTGATTTTTTGGTAGAAATGGAGTCTTGCTATGTTGCCTAGGCCGGGGGATGGACATTTTTAAGGTCCATGTAGCTCCATCCAGAATTGCTGCTGTCTGAAGCCTTCGTTCAGCCAGTGTTTACTATGCATCTCCCATGTGCCAGGAACCTCGCGGGAGCATGGTATCAGTGAGCAGAAGAGATGGAGCAGGGGAAATGTTCCTGCCCTTGTGGCATTTACATCCTGGCAGGAAGCAGATTCAGTGAGCTAATAAGAGTTGTCTACTTTGCTGCACAGGAGGCAGTGAAGCAGGAGCGCAAAAAGGGTTAGGTTTCATTTTGTCTCTTTGTTCCAAGAAAAGCAGATGAATAAATTATATGGTATGCTAGCAGGTGAGTAAATTATACAGTGTGTTAGCAGGATCAGAAGATCAGGAGTTGGGGGGTGGTTGTGATTTTTAATTGGATGGGCAGGGCAGCTGTCACTGAGAAGATGACACTAAGAAAAGACCGGAGGGCAGAAGAAAGCTAGCCAGACAGCGCTGGGGAGGTGCATCAGGTGGCAGGTGCAAGGGTCTGGTGTGTCCGAGGCTGCAGCGCAGTGGCCTGGGTGTGCAGAGTGGGCACCAATTCAGAGGTGGCGGGAGGAGGGCAGCTCCCAGCCCACATCAGTGAGGACTGTGGCTTTGAGTGAGAGGAGGGGCTGCCTCTGCTGCTGTGTGGAGAATAGCATGAAGGGAAGACCCACTGGGAGGCCATCGTCCTGGCCCAGGGAGGTGGTGAGTGGTGCAGGGATTCCGGATCCATCAGGAAGAGGGCAGTTACTAGATGGGATGCTGAGTTTTTCTCCATTCCAGCTTATTTAAACGTGGACTTGAAGTATGTGGCATCAGGAGGGCTGCAGACAATACACTGACCTCTTGTGACAGGGCTGGGGTTGTGGTGGACACTCAGTGGGCGCCGGGCCCCTCAGTGAGGGAATAAAATGAGAAAAGTGAAGAGAGGGCAGTCCCTGGTGCCTGGGAGGGTGTGTGTACTCTGGGATCAGAAGGCCTGGGCTCCAATCAGGGCCTTAGCCATCCGCCAAGTCACCTTGGGCAGGTTCCTTCACCTCCCTGGCCATGCTACCTGCTTTCTAAAGGGCCTGATAATAAAGGACGAGGATTGATGAGCCCATGTTTGCCTACATTGCTGCCTGACACACCTTTTGTTTCGTTTCTTTGTGGTCTCATGAATAGCAGATGCCAATGTGCCATGTGCCCGATGTGAGCTGTGTGCCTATCTTGTACCATGTGCTTGTCATGTGCCATTTGCCTGGTGTGAGCCGTGTGCCTGTTGTGTACCTGCCATGTGTAGTGTGCTTGGTGGTGAGCCCTATGCCTGTCACGTACCTTGTGCCTGATGTGAGCCATGTGCCTGTTGTGTTCTATGTGCCTGCTGTGTGCCATGTTCCCGTCTCGTGCTGTGGCCCATCTTGTGCCATGTGGCTGTTGTGGGCCATATGCCGGTCATGTTCCATGTACCTGATATGTGTGTGCCATGTGCCTGATATGAGCCTCGTGCCTGTTGTGTTCTTTGTGCCTGATGTGTGTGTGCCATGTGCTTGCTGTGAGCCGTGTGCCTGCCATGTGCAGCGTGGTGCTGCTTACAGATGTGCTGGTTCTGAACATCGCCGGTGGGTGTAAACTCTTGAGGTTACAGGAAGGGATTTAGCGAAGGCTTTAGATGAAGCATTAGGCGAATTAGGCGAGCAGGTTCTGACGTCAGCTGCAGGGACCCAGGAGAAGGTTAGGGGAGGCAGGGAACTCAGTGTGTTGAGTCCTCCTGGCTGCCAGTGTTGTGTGTGGCCTTTGAACACATCACTGCGCCAGATACGAAGGGTCTCTAAAATCAGGTTGTTTGGATGTTTCCTTCACGGTTTTCGTAATGTCCTAGAACAGCTGCAGTATTACCTATTTCACATATATTTTAAATGGCTTCACCTTTTTCCCCCTTCTATTCTTCTTAGCCTCTCCTTAGGTAATGTTTGTGAAATCAAAGTTCTAAAGCATTTTTACTAATTTTTCCAGTGTTTTGTGCAACAAAATAAGTCTGTAAGTATTAAAATGGAGTCCCAGGACCTTAATTTACAGCTCTAGTTACCTGGAATCTACTGATGGAGCAGTAAGTGTGAGGTGGACATGAGGGAGGGGAGAGAGCAGACAAGTGTTGTAATGACTGGATGTCCTGGAGCAAGGACTGTGGGCCGGTGGGAGGTGTTGTAGCTTTGGAACTGTTAGTAAACTGGGTCATTCTTGAGAATGGGTATTGGAAATGACTTTAGAAACTAGCTGGCCAGGCTTCTTTTTTCCTCTTCAACTGCTTGTGGTTCTGCCTGACACAAGTAATTATTCCTAGTACGTCCTGCAGAAGTGGTAAAAGTCACATTAGAGAGGGTCCCAACCTGTGGCTCTTTTTCTTTTCTCATAAAAACTGCACATCAGTTATTACTTTAACCTTTTCCATTTATTTTATTATTATTATTATTTGCACCAGGTTCTCACTCTGTTGCTCAAGCTGGAGTGTGGTGGCATGATGGTAGCTCACTGTATCCTTGAGCTCCCGGGCTCAGGCGATCCTTCTGCTTCAGCCTTCTGAGTAGCTAGGACTACAAGCTCGTGCCACCATACCTGGCTAGTTTTTTTTTAATGTTTTGTAGAGATGAGGTCTTGCTATGTTGCCCAAGCTAGTCTCAAACTCCTAGGCTCAAGCAATTCTCCTGCCTTGACTTCCCAAAGTGCTGGGATTACAGGTGTGAGCCACTGTGCCCGGCCTTTCCCATTTCAAACTAACAAACTGCTCCTACTGACAAAGTGAGGTATTGCAGCCCAGTTCTGCTGGACATCCTAACCAGCAGGTTAAAGGTGAAGTGAAAAGCAGATTTGGAGTAAGTCCCACCTGGAAGACTTAGAAAGCGTTCTCTCCTTTGGGAAAGGACTGGGATGGAGATGAAGAAGCACATGAGATACCAGGGACTAGGGGGATCTTGGGATGGGAAGGAACAGCCAAGTTCTCAGGTCCTGCAGGGCTATTGCTCTGCCTTGGGATGGTGTCATGTTGCCCCTCCTCTCTGGATTCTTTGATCTCGACTCACTCCTACCTGTGGCAAGCATTTACGGAGCCTCCACTGCACATGAGGTACTTGGCTAAGGGTGGATACATAGCAATAAGCAAGACAGGCTAGGTCCCTCCCTGATGGTGTCTTACAGGCTGGTTGGGAGCTGGGAGAGACAAACTCAACACTTAAGAATATGACATGTCACCATTTGTATGCCTCACCCTGATTTGTACCCCATGTCTTTAAAACAAAAATAAATAAATAATTTTTTGTTAAAAAAAGAATATGATGTGTCTGGTGGTGATAAGTGTTATGCAGGAAATGGATCTGGTAATCAAATGTCCAGGACTACTGTGTGTGTGTGAGTCTGTGTGTGTGCATGTGTGTGTTTGTTGGTGGGGGGTAACTAATTTTTGGTGAGGAAAGATCTCAGGAGATGACATTTGAACTGATACCTGAATGGCTAGAAGGATCCGGGCATGAGAAGATTCTGGGGAATGTATTCTGAGCAGAGGGCGAGCCAATGCAAAGGCCCTGAGGTGTACAAGTATTTGACATGTTGGGGGATTGAAAAGCTGTCAGTCTGTTAGCAGATTTTCTTTCCCTCACAGAAACATGCCTTCACATTCACAGTGCAGGTTAATGAGAAAACCATTTTTTTCCCCCTAGAAAATTTTTTCTTCAATTCTTGTTGGAATCAATTACTAAGACCACACAGACTAGTAATGTGTTTGTGGGAGCTGGCCAGCCTTGGCAGGGAACTCCAGCATATTGTGGTGCCCACTTTGTTCCCGCCCATTGCACTCAGGGCAAATCATTCTGTCATGTCTTTCTGAGGGAACCTATAGGGCTGACGGCATCGTGGGGACCTGCCCTTGCTCTGGGAATTCATGTACAGTGCCTCTTTGGGAATGTGCCAGGTATGTGTCAGTCCCTGAAAGACCTGCCCTACTTCTTCAGGTGTTCCCTGGTGTCCTGCCAGGATAGGAAGAGAAGGGTTGAGAGCAGGGGACTGGCTTGGGGAAATGTTATTTCTAGCTGGGGGCACATGTCCCTGCTTAGTGACTTTTTCTGATACATGAATATCGCTTTGACTCAGATTGTGTTTAATCTACCTGTGGGTTTGGATTGTCTTGGTAATTTTAGAAGCACAGTTTGCAAATAGGTAAACCTAAGCATGAAGAGCCTGGAAGGAACCTTCTGGGTGGCTCTGGGCAGCCCCCTGCAGAGGCAGGATCAAGGTGTGAGCTGAGTATAGCAGGAGGAAGGGCCTGACCATCACAGAGCCTGACAGATCCGATTAGTGTCTGTGGTATCTTAGGACTGTGTAAATGCAGAACAAATCAAATCTAGGTATTCTTGGATGGAAACGCAATTTAGGATTGGTAACTTTATTGGAATGTGGGTAATAACAATGTCAACCAATCTTTATTGAACTCCCACTGTGTTCCTCATAAGAGCCCCATGAGGCAGTCATCCTGACTCTTTCTCATTTTGCAAATGAGTTAGGGTATCTAAGTATTTTGACCATCGTTGCCAGGTGCCTAGGTGGCATCTTCGCATCTGAACCCAGAACTGGGCTTTTCATGATGTGCCGCTCTGCCTGTTGAGTCTCAGGATTCATTGACTCCCCATTGCTGGAGTAATTCCAGCCCAAACTGAATGCCTACCGAACTGGGATGATAACTCCATGGGGGGGCATGCTTGCCAGCCAGCATTTCTGCTAATGATGACATGCTTTCCTGCTGAGTCCAGATGTTGCTGCCGAATCCTTCCTACCCAGCACTCCAGGCAGCCCCTCAGAACAAGTCAAAACCTATTTGTTGTTCCTGCAGCATTGGGAGCATCAGAAATGCTGAATTTGGGTAGGTTTCCCTGAGCTGTGCAAGGTCACCCTCCCTTCCAACAGCCCTTCAGGGGACAGCCTCTGGCTGAGCATGGGGCAGAGACACTGGCAATCCTTAGCCTCTGGCCGAGCTGTGGCACTGCCTCCTGCATCTGAGGAGCTGCTGTTTTCCAAGCAGTCTTTGGGCTTTCCTGGAAACCTGGCATCTTCCTGTGCTCAGGGCCAGCCCCTGCTGCCGCCCTTCTTGGCTCCAGGAGTGTGACTGTGACCTGACTCCCAGTGGGGCAGGCCAAGTGATAAATGAGCTTTCTCCACCCTGTTGCACTAAGGAGTTGGCCTGACTTCATGTCCCCGGTGAGTGTTTAGAGGAGCAGTGTGCTGGCTCTCAGGCTTCTCTGTGCCAGCGCATAGAGGGCAGGTCAGCAAAGACACCTGCTCCTGCCTGGCACCAGGCTCTGCCGTGACTGGCAGCTTCAGCCTCCCTGTGTTGGAAGTGTCAAGAATGTGCTGCGCATGGTAGAATACAAGGCAGACTCACCCCTGCTTCCCCCTCCTCCCCAACTGTCCTGTTCAAAAGAGTTGAGTCTTTCCAAAGTTTTTTTTTTTTAATTTCACATAGCATCTCGCTATTACATACTTTATTTTGAACAACAAAGTACCTTTTGAGGATACCTTAGTCTGAAAAAAACCTCAGTCATTACTGAACTTAGATGCTTCTAGATGCCACTTGTCAGAATTGAAGGTAAGTGTAGGCAAAAAAGCCGGGCTCGGTGGCTCAGCCTGTAATCCCGCGCCTTTGGGAGGCTGAGGTGAATGGATTGCCTGAACCCGCAGGTTTGAGACCCGCCTGGGCAACTTAGCGAGACCTCATCTCTACAATAAATAAAAAAATTAGCTGGGCATGGTAGCGTGCGCCTGTAGTTCCAGCTACTTGGAAGGCTGAGGCGGAAGGATTGCTGGAGCCCAGCAGGTCGAGGCTGCGGTGGCTGGAAGCGGCCACTGCACTCCAGTCTGGGCGACAGAGTGAGACTCCAACTCAAAAAAAAAAAATAAGAGTAGGCAAAAGAAATTTAACACATAGTTAATCATTGTTTCTGGGTTGAATGGGGGGTCTGATCTCCTAATTACAACTGTGGAATATAACTGTGGAGCCTCTGTGTTGTAAACAAGTCTGTTACATATACTAATAAAAGGAAGATTAGTAAATGGCTGCGAATATATGATTATGGGCCGATGAAAAACCAACCACTTTAATGATATGGAGCACAGGTTCCTGTGGGTTGGGTAACATTTCCAATAATAACATCCTACATAAATTTACAACGAACTATATCCAACACATTTTAAACAGCTGGCACAATTAATGTGCTCTGAGTGACTCGATTTAGGATTGATAAAGGTGTTACTGTTAACGCACCTGAAGGGTTTGGAAAGAAATTACTTATTTAGTAAGCTATGTGTGGAAAAAAGTATTTTATAATCAGCGGGATTTATTTTAAATGTTCATATGTAAGCAAATTAATAAAACATACAAATAGTAATTTGGCTTTTTTGTCTACACCCCTAAAAATCATATATTCCAATTTGGTACAAACATTGTTTTGGATTTTCTCAATGACGAGTTGCCTTCAATGTGGGAGTCACTTTATATTCCTGTTACTCTTCCTGTAGCTCCTGAGTGGGGAGCTTGAGGGAAGGATGGAGGGGTGAACTTTCCTCTCTCCTCCTCCTCCCTCTCTTTTCCTCTCTCCACCCTTGCTTTGCTGCTCAGGGCCAGGCATAGAATGTGGTCTGGGCTGGGGCCCCAGAGTATGCCAGACTCTACTCTGTCCTTGGGGAGACTGGTTTTAGACTTTGGGAAGTCTGGGCGTTTTGATTTACACTTGCAGTGCCTGTGCTTTGCTTCTTACTGCATAAAGTCTATCCCATGCAACATATTCATTTATCTTTAAGTAGATTTATTATATGAAATATGCATTGGAGCAGCCTCGCAGTACAGCATCTGGAACAACATACTGAGTACAGTTTGTCCTCATAAATCTATTAACGTGGATGGGATGCAGTTGTCTCCAGGGAAGCGTTGGGGTGAGATGGGGCTGGCAGGGGCACACACTGGCTGCAGATGCCCCTTTACCCCTCCTCTCGCTTGGCTGTGGCAACCTCTGCCCTGTATGCACACATGTATACATTCCTTCTCTTCCTTTTTGATGAACATTGAGGCTTCTGCTTCTGTGAGAACCCTCTTGGCTTCCAGCTTCTTGTGTAACTGCAGCTTCCAGGGATGGTTTGGAGGTGTGGTGAGGCTCAGAGGGAAAAGCTGGCCCATGGTTGAAGGCTGAGCTGAGAGGGGAGGGGATTCAGGTGATGGGAGGGGTGGGATGCTAACACAGGAATAAGTGCAGCGTGGCAACACCTGGGCTAGGTGCTTATCCCAGATAATCCTGACAGACACCATGGGAGGTAGGTGTTGTCATTTCTGAACTACCTACGAAGAAATGAAGCCTGGGAGAGGTTTAGCAACCTGCTGGAAATGCAGTGCATTCAGTTTATGGCCTGTTGTGTGGCCAGGGGCTGTGGATGCCGGGCACAGAGGCAGTGACAGCTTCTGGCCTCAAGGAGTACTCTGTTTGGCAGGCGTAGAAACAGAACCCTGTAGAATGAGTCATTCAGGGTAAGTGGAGCCCCTGTGTGATTAGGATATAGGAGGCTGTGGGAAGGCTGGCAGGGAAGATTGGAAAACTGGACAGGAGTTTGCCAGGCTGGAGAGGGAGTTGCAGATCATAGGAAGAGCAGTACAGACCTGCAAGGACGTAGGACGTACGGGTGTGGTAGCAGGTGAGGGCCTGCCTGGTTCAGTTCTGTCCGGTCACAAAGGAAGGCAAGGGCAGGAGAGGCAGCCAAGCCACTATTGCAGGGCCCTTGCCAGGGAATTTGAATGGTAGCCAAGGGCAATGGGGAGCCATCGGGGTTTGAAGCCAAGGGAAGAGAGAAGTGAGTGTATATGCTTGACTCTAGGGGAACAACAGAGGCTGTTTGGAAGGTGGGAGGCAGAAGGTAGAGGGGTGAGATGGAGTGAGGGAGGTGGGCATGGGAGGCGAGAGGCGTAATTTGGGATTTCTGTTGGGAAATAGCAGGAACTGGTCTGGATTCTCTATCTGAGAAAAAGCTAAAAAAATAAAAAAGGCAGCTGGAAAACAGTACATTAGAAGAGAAATATCAAGACATTTAAAACAAAGATAAAAGACTTAAAGAGTTACATACGGAGGAAGACCAAAAAAAAACCCAGAATTTATTCATAAAAAGTTGTGTATTCTTACATGTTTAAACTTCAGTCACCTTCAAGGTGCTCTCCATTTGATGCAATACACTTATTGAGACGCTTTTTCCACTGCTCAAAACAGTTTTTGAACTCATCAATTTAGATGCCTTTTAGTGCTTTTGCCATTTTTGGTTTCACCTCTTCCATATTGGCAAAACATTTCTCTTTGAGGACTTTTTTCACCTGGGTAAATAAAAAAAAGTCTCTTGAGGTGAGATTGGTGACAAGGGAGGGCAGGGCATGGGGGTCATGCCGTTTTTGGTCAAAAACTGCTGAACATTCAGCATGGTGTGGGCAGATATGCTCATCAATCACCCATCATGAAGTGGGCAAACACGTTGAAAGAATCTCCAAAAACAAAAATTCACTGAAGCTGAACATAACCTCTTGCAACAATACTAGCTGGTCTGCTAATGCTGATGTGTTCCTAGTACTTACCTAGAGGGGGAAGCCTGTGCTACAAGGTACCCATCCTGCAAAAGATAATTCCGTTTTTTTGAGGGTCCCCCTTATAAAACACTTTTAGGGAATGATGAGAATCAATACAGCATAAAAATTTTTCTAAGTTTAGTAGTGTTTTAGAGGCTGGGCTCAGTGGCTCAGCCTGTAATCCCAGCACTTTGGGAGGCGAGGGTTAGTGGATTGCCTGAGGCTGTGGGTTCGAGACCAGCCCGGGCAACTTGATGAGACTGCGTCTCTACATTAAATAGAAAATTAGGTGGGTGTGGTAGTAAGCGCCTATAGTTCTGGCTGCTTGGAAGGCTGAGGTGGAAGGATTGCCAGAGCCCAGCAGGTCGATGCTAGGGTGGCCATGAACGTGTCACTGCACTCCAGCCTGGGTGACAGAGTGAGACTTCAACTCAAAGAAAAAAAATAGTGTTTTAGAAATTAAAGGAGACCCATGAATAATTGCAAACATGAGAGCTAAGAGAAATATAGTTTAAAAAGAAATATGAGAAATAAGGAAAATATAGGCCAAAAGCAGAAACAAAAACAGAAAAGCAGACATGGCTCTGGAGGTGTGAGGAGTATAGGTGACACCATGAGACTAGGGCAGAAAGGGAGAGGGAAAGGGCAAAGGGAAGTGATGGAACAGAGCCCACGTAGTGGAAAACGCGGGCACCGCCTACACCTGTCCTTTCTCTTGCTGGCATGGCCACTGACCATGTACACAGGTCAGTTGGGGCTTCATGTGGCTTCACCTTTTGCTGCTGGTACCTGTTCAGGTGGGTTCTTGGGAGTCAATGTGGTGGTGGTTGAGCAGCCAGGTGGCAGCGAGACGGGCCTGTCCTGTTAGGCACCAGATGGTGCCTGACTCCTAGGAGTGCTGAGGAAGGAGGAGGAGGGACACCCAGGCTTTCGGCGTGAGGACCTCTTGTGTGTCGATGCTGTGGGGACACATAGAGCAACAGGAGGAACTTGCAGACATGTATGAGCTGAGTGTATGGTCATTTGGTATCACGTAAGGCTGGGGCTACATGTGGGATGTACTTCTAATCTTCTGGAAGGGTGTCAGGCAAGGAAAACCAATCAGGGTCCTGCGAATACTCTTGTCTACTCCAACGCTGGTTGAGCTGATGCCTCCCTCCTTTGTCTGTCACTGTTAAGGAAGAAGGATGTGTTTGTAGTGGACAGAGTGTGTGCTGGGAAGTGGGAGCCCAGGCTCTAGTTCTGACCACGCTTCCTAGCTGTGTGACTTCGGGTGGGCATAACCTCTCTGAGTGTCTGCTTTGTAACTGAGAGGCTGAAATAGTGATGTGTGCCTCAGCCAAGTCCTGGGTTGTCACGGGAATCAGTGTATATATGTGAGAGCGTTTTGTAAATTGCAAAGTGCAGCAGCTGGTGACACCCCTAGGCTTCTACATGCTTTGAGGAAAATGGTACCTGGTCCTTACACAACTCACAACGCCTCCAGAGTGTCTCAGAGGCTCAAGAAATGCTGATTGAGTTGGTGGGTGAGTTTACCATGCACTGAGCACTTTCCAGGTTCTGTTTTCCAGCAGCCAGATCCTTTTGTTCCCACTCTTAGATGAGGGAGGTAGAGTTGGAGCGTCTCACTGGCCTGTGGAATGGACACAGTGGCCCACCAGGAGGTGGCGATACCTGAGGCAGTGTTAGTCTCCCAGATAGGCTGAGGACCAGACACTAACATGGTTTCTAGTCACTGGGCACAGAACTGCATTCAGGGTGGCTCAGCCTGAAGTTCAAAAGCAGGAAGCTGACTGTCCTGTCCCGTTCCCTGTCCTCCCTCCCACTTCTCTTCCACTGCTTACCCCGCACATGCCTGTCTACACGCCCTCCCCACACAATGTCCCTGTCCCACAGCTAGCCTCTGCATAGCCCTGACCCTGATTACCCATTGTTCCGCATCTCCTTAAGTCACCCACATCCTCTAGACCCTGGTGGGTGTTGGGGAGTTGAGCTCAGGGTGAGAGCCAGTTTGCTGAGTCTGATTTGCTGATTTCCTTGTGCCCTGCTGCAGGTCATCTTCCATGATGTTGCTGTGCTGACCGACAAGCTCTTTCCCGTGGTGGAGGCCATGCAGAAGCACTTCAGTGCTGGCTCAGGGACCTACTACAGCGACTCCATCTTCTTCCTCTCAGTCGCCATGCATCAGATCATGCCCAAAGGTAACCAGGACTTCGAGGAGCACCAGCCCCTGGGTGTTTCACGTTTGCATCCATCTCCCTGGCTCCGACACTGCTAGGGCCCTGTATCAGAGAAGAGGTCCACAGAGTGTGCACAGGAGGGCGAGGGAGCCAGTCCAGCCCTGTGTCCCTCAGAGCTTCCCATACAAGAACCAAGGACAGTGGCTCCTGGGGCCTATTTGTGAGGACCCAGTGTGAGTTGTGCAGTATGGGGTCTCTGGGCTCCAGCTCTGACTCTGCCTTTTGTACACATACCCCTGCCCTCCATACTTAGTTTATTCATCTGAAAAATGACAAGTTGGACTAGATGATCCTCCATCTAAATTTGTGATCCTGTTCTTTCTAGTTTGAATCCATTTTAATCTGATTTTAAAATATCAAATCTAGATATGAGAGGTACAAATTATGACAAAGTAGGACTTTTTATGAAACTCTGATGCAGAGTTAAAAGGATTTTCTGGACCTCTTTCCCAAGGAAGAAGAGATGCAGTTGTCCGGGCTGCGAGATGTAGTTGTCTGGTATGTGGGAGGTTCAGCTTGTGTGGCAGGTCTGGTTGTCTTTGGACTGGAAGCCTTGGAGGGTCTAATTCATGGGTGTCTCTGGCTCCTAGCTTCTCCTGATGATCCTTGATTGGTTCCGGAGCCATGGGTCGTGCCCAGCTACTGGTCATGGAACTGAGGCTCTTAGGGGTGATAAGGAGTGTTTGGGGCCTTGGGGTAGCAGTTATCTGAACTGTGGCTGGTTGACTTTTTCAGCAGTTTACCAGGCAGGACCTGACAGCTGGGGGACAGCCAGGCCATTCATTTGGTGGAACCCTGCTGATCTGGTCCAACATACCAGAAGTGACAGAGAGGGAGCCTTGTGAACCAGGGACTCAGACGTTGAAAGTCGAAGCTCTCTTCCCATTGGCAGGTGGTCCAACAAAGAGAAAAGCAAGCCTATCCATTCTGGCTGGGACTTCGTCTCCGCAGACAAGTTTCAGCACTATGGCAGCCTCTGCGTGTTCTCTTATATGTAAGGCAAGGGCTCAGGGGGCTCCACTGAGTGGGGGTCTGCAGGAGCGAGGAGATGACTCAATGAATGGAACAGGGAGAAGAGCTAACATTTGTGGGCCTCTGCAGTGACCCAGGTCAGATCACCGAGCCCTCCCACCCATCCTGTGGGGTTACAGGTAGAGCTGAAGGTGACCTGCCTGGGGTTATACAGCCATTTAAGTGGCAGAGCTGAGACTGGAACCCTGGTCTGTTTGGCATGGGGGCCTGCTTCTCCAAATAGCAGTTATTTCTGTCCCATCAGGTAACCCATATGTGACCTCTCTGGGTAGGCCAGAGCGCTGTGGGTGGCTCTGATTGAGGAGGGTGTGGTTCTGTTCTAGATTCTAGGGGGAGATAAATGTAGCTGCCAGTCCCAGCCCTGCCACTAGCCACTAGTGTGCCTTTGGCTGAGCCACTTTGTTTCCCTAGGCCTCAGTTTCCCCACCTGTCAAATGAGAGGCTGCACCAGGGAGCTGTTTCCGCTTGCCTTCCAAAGAGTCCAGGGTTTACGGGAATCCCCCTAGGAGTTTCTGTGGTTCCTGGAGTGAGGGTGGCAAGGCGGGGAAGGAGGCATGCCTAATCTCCCTTCACCTCCCTGGCTCCTGCCTCGCTCCCTGTCAGCTGTTAGGCTGCTCGTCATTGTGTGCTCAACTCTAGGCCAGGGAGAACTGGCATTTGTGATGCTTTGGGGTCCCCAGAGGCAGCCGAGAAACTGCTCCTTGTTTGTCAGGGAGGAGAAGATACTTCTCCCACAGCTGTAGGAGAGCCAGGCAGCGCCTTGTGCAGGGCAGATGACAAGAGTCAGGGAGCTCCCAGGCTGCCTTTCCTCTGGCTTCCCAAGTGCTGAGAATCACACCAGGAAGTGATTCTGGGGGTGATGTCTGCAGAGAAAAGGCTTCGGCCAGAGCCCTGCTCTCAATGCAGTAAACGGATTAGATGATCAGTGTCCCTCTAGGTGCAGCCCTTCCTCTGAGGGCCCTTGGTCAGGAGCTGGAGAAGGAGTCCTAGATGTGTTTTGGGCAGACCCAAACACTGCCCAGAGAGGTCACGTATGGGCCACCTGATGGGACAGAAATAACTGCTATTTGGGGAAGCAGGCTTCCACACCAGACAGACCAGAGTTGCAGTCCCAGCTCTGCCCCTTAAATGGCTGCATAACCCTGGGCAGATCACATTCAGCTCTACCTGTAACCTCACATGACAGGTGGGAGGGTGCAGTGAGCTGACAGAGATGCACCAGGGTCACTGCAGAGGACCACAAATGATCATGTGTTTTCATTTTTACTTATGTCCGAGATCCACTTCCTAAGAAAAGAGTTATTAGGAGTTACTAAGATTTGACAGTGATAAAATAAACGAGCAACCCTGGCGTTTCCTGTGCATCTGGGACGTGTTCTGCCAGGAAATCTGGCTGCGACAGGACACTTGGCAGCGCTGGGGAGTTCCTACTGGGCAGGAACATTTGGAATTCCTGCAGTTCTCGGAAGGACACTTTGTTTTCAGACATCATTAGTGCTCTTGAGTTTACAGTGATTCTTTATTGCTGCCTTTTTTGCATTCATTTTTGTTTTTAATTGTAGAAATTACTGTTGCTTTGTGCTTTGGCTGATGGTTTTGCTCTAGTGTAATTGCTGCACTCTTGCTATTTTGTTTCTTTTGCTGCATTCTTTTTTTCTTTCCCCAAGTAGAATGGAGGCGCTAACTGCTGGGGGCTGTGCCCTTGGTCCCGTCCAGAAAGGCTGGGTCAGAAAAACGTGTGCTCCTGAGTTATGTCTCGTAGAGGTCCCGTCTGGTATTTGCCCTAGAAATCCAGATTATTTCTCTGTGTGTAAGCTTCTCCGACCCCCTTTCCCTTCTGTAGCATAAGGGTCATCCTTCCATAGTTATGCTACTTTTAAAATATGTTTACTTCTTTTTCTATTTTATGAATAACACTCACTCATAAAAGAATATCTTGAAAACATCATTAAAGTAGAAGAAAAGATGAACTGTATGCTACCATGTGAACATCATCACTGCTAATTCTTCATCTTCTTCTAGAATATCCTGGAAAGTGAGAATGGAGTATGGGGATGGGGTGGGCCTGAGCCCTTGGTCCCACCCAGGAAGGCTGGGTCATGAAGCTTTATAAAAATTTAGGTAAAGTAGGAGTTATACTATATATTCAAATCATCCTGAGTCATTTTTTTATATATGAGGATTTGAAATTGAGCCTTCATTTCCACTAAAAAAAAGTAAGCAATGATACAAATGAAGCTGTATCATGATTTTTTCAGTTAATGTCACAACATCACCATTTTCTCTGTAATTATAGTCTTTGAATATTTTTTGAATGATTCCACTGAGTAGTTGAGCCTTAATTCATATGATATTTCTCTGTTTTCAGCTAGCAAGATGCTTTCTAGTTTTTCTAATTTCATAAGTTATACTATGATGAATATTCACATGCATAAAGGTTATTTTCTCTAATTAGGATTCTTTCCTAATGATACCTCCCAAGAGTAGAATTACTGGGCCAAAGGTGATCCTTACAGACTAGGGTTGCTGGCTCCTGAGTGAGGCTGTACAGTTTTCGTTTTCTTTTTTTTTTTTTTCTTTCCTTTTCTTTTCCCCTTCCTCCTTCCCTCCCTCCCTCCCTTCCTTCCTTCCCTCCCTCCCTCCCTCCCTCCCTTCCTCTTTTTCTTTTTAGAGTCGGGATCCCACCCAGGCTGGAGTGCAGTGGCACGATCATGACTCACCATGGCCTTGACCTCCAGCTCAGGCGATCCTTCCACCTCAGCCTCCTGAGTAGCTGGGACTACAGGTGCATGACACCACATCTGGGTAGTTTTTTGAATTTTTGTTGGAGAATTTATGTTGCCTAGACTGGTCTCGAACTCCTGGGTTCAAGTGATTTTCCCACCTTGGCCTTCTAAGTGCTGGGTGTGAGCCATCGCACCCAGCCAGTTTTCGTGTTAGTGTCTGACCTCTCACGTGAACCTCAGGCAGCCATGTAAATCTTCAAGTCAGTTGGTCGTGTCCCTTTTGTCAGGAGAGCAAAGTGAGGAGCTGAGAGGCTAGGCCACTTCTTCGAGCTTTCACATGCACTGGGCTTTCCCATCGCTGGGGTTCTGATCCCTTGGCTGTGCCTGTTCTGGTGTCCAGATCTGAATGCCCAGCCTCTCACACCTGCCCGGCGCCTTGAAGCTCACAGGACTTGGCCTCCTCATCCCTCTTCTTGACCTTGTGCTGCAGCCCTGCAGAGAGGGCCTGGCTGGGATGGTGTTGGTGTGGTCAGTCCCACGAGTTTTCCCCTGACCACTCCCCTCAGAGCAGGGCTGCTAGAGCCCCATCTGCAGAGCAAGGGCCTCAGGAGGAATGAAGGGGCCCTGCCAGGCAGGATGTGCGGGCTCTGACTTTGGTCAGAGCTTGTTTGTCTCTCTGCTGCTTGTTGGAGGGGTCACGTGTGGCCAGTCCTGCCACTCACACTTGCCCACCTATGTGTCCTCTTCAGACACACAGCCACTCTCGGCTCCTCACTCACAGCCATGGGGCTTTATTTCCTCCTAGCCATGGTGTTGCCTTTGTCACCACTGGAGCCGGAGGGAGTGGAGAGTAGCTCCCCAGGACGGCCAGTTTCCTTCTCCTGTGTCACACCTCGAGGGGCTGTTGGCTGCAGCTCAGTGACATGGGTTGTACTGCTGTGTGTGATTTTTGGTTGTGGTAGGTTCTCCCTGGGTGGAAAGACAGACAAGCAGCAGGGCTTTTGGTGGCCAGAGGTCCCCAGAAGACTTTCCTGTGGTCCCATGTGTACCCCAAAAGGCTCTCCTCTCAACCCTTTGCCAGGGCTGCTGTTTGCTTGATACGGTACTGGCTACTCTGAGTGTCAGAGATGTTTGCTGGGCTGCTGCTTCGTGGGCCCTTGTTGGTGGGGCTGGTAGCATGGTCCAGCAATTAGGACAAACCCCACGAAGAGCCACATAATGCTGAGGGTTTCAGAAGATGACAAGTCACATTTGATAGGAAGGAAGAAGGCTTCCTGGAGGAGGTAGTACTAAACATGGGCTTTGCAGAGTAAATGATGTTTCACCATGTGGAAACAGGTATAGTGAAATGGGTCAGGCAGAGAGAACAGTGAGCCAGGATAGGCAGTTGGGAAAAGTGGTGGTGTATGTGTTTGGCAAAAACATACTGCCCATGTTGATGAATGAAGTCATGTATAGTGAGAGAGAAGATGGGTGAGGGAGGTTGATATGTGCTGTGGAGGCCTGGCTGCCAGGCTGAGGGGTTGACCCTGAATACAAGAGACCTCTGGGTACTTTGACAGGAAGGCACTGGATCGGATCCCTGACCGCTCTAGGAAAGCTGATGTATCCAAGAAATGCAGTGGATTGTGGGGAAGGTGTTGGGGCCATGCTGCATGTCTTTACTGAGTATCTATGGGGCCAGCGTGTGGGGAGGCTGTGAAGCCCACAGGTGGACTCTCTGATCTCAGTGTCAGGTAGCCTAGAGTGTATGTGTGTAAATGTGAGTGTACATGTTCACATGTGCCAAGCATGTACACATACAGAAGTGAGGTGTCGTACCCCATGAGACCTGACAGGCACTCCCAGCTTACATGGTCTTCCTCTGTCCATGAGAACCCAGGGCTGTAGAGGTTTTTATGTTGGCTGTCACAGGAACAGTTGTGAACTAACTCGCAGTCTTTAACTCCTTAGTGGGCTCAGAACAAGAGGAAGTGGAGAAGTTATGAAGGTGGGCAGAGCGGTCAGCCTTCCACCTGGGAGCTCCAAGTGAGGGTCCCAGACTTCTGCAAAACCAGTGCAGATATTTCTGCCATGGAACCACTTGCCCGTCAGTCCTTTGCACTTTAGTGTGAATTACCCAATCGGATTGCTTTCCTCTGAACACTGAATTGAGGTGAATACTGTGTTGTTGGATAAATGAATGAGGTTGAGGGAAAGGTAGAGGGAGGAAGAGAAAAATATTTTGGAGCCTGGTGCACCCCTGAGACCTTTTGGAGAGAGACTCAGGCTTATAGTACAGCATGAATCGAGGGAGGAAGGAAGCCAACTGCTTGATTTAGACCTGGGTGAGGTCTGGACCCTGGTAAGGCTGAAGTCACTGCTTTTCTCCCCTAGGATTTTCCTTCCTGGACTCTGAAAGTCTTGCCCCTGTGCCCCAGAATCCGGGTCTGGGCAGCAGAGCTAGGCCTAGCCACTGTGGGTCCACTTGGCTTCTGTAGGCTAGTCTGGGAACCTGGCCGTTTTTAACCCTTGTTTCTATTGGGGCAGAGAGAATAAAAAATTCTAGCTGATTGACTTCCTGATGAGCCTTGGGCAAAACTAACCCCTTGTGAGGTACAATGGTTGGCACCCCTGGGCCGCAGCAGAGTGTGGGGCAGTCGCCTCGCTCTGGTCTGGGCCCCTATGGAGTTGTGTCTCCAAGGTGCCTGTGTTTCTTATTTTCCCTCCCTGCAGGACGAGGAGTGCAGTTGTGCACACACCTGTGTCCACACGTAGGAGGGATGGGCTCCAGTCGGGGAAGCCTCTCCTGACTCAGCTGGTGGTGGGGGAAAGGAAGCTCTGGGGCTCAGGAGGCCCGTGGGAGCTGCCGGCAGAGTGCCACGGTTGCTGGCTGGGATCATGAGGGGCCCAGACTCCCCCTCATCCTGCATGTGCCTAGGAGGTCAAGCAGGGTCATCCCTGGAGTGTGGGAGATGTTATTCTGACTGGAACTGTTTGGGCCACACTGGGGAGGGGACATTTGAAATGAAGAAGGTGTCTTCTGTCTGTCTGGGGACAAAACATCATTAGCTGCAGTCCTTCATCCTTTTTTAAATTTTTTAATTTTTGAGACAGGATCTCATTCTGTCACCTAGGCTGGAGGCGGTGACATGATCATGGCTCACCACAGCCTTGAATTCCTGAACTCAAGTGATCCTCCTGCCTCAACTTCTCAAAGTGCTGGGACTACAGGCGTGAACCACTGCACTTGACCAGCAGTCCTTCATCTAGAGGGCATTTATGCCCACCTGTGAGAGGGGCACAGCAAGTGGCATGACCTGGCACGACTGAGGCACAGGGAGAAGGGAGGCTTTCCAGGGTCACTGAGCCTGACTGAGCAGGGACTAGGCCCCAGGCCTCTGCCTCCCACCTGTGCTATGGCTGGTAGGCACAACCCCCCCTCTCATGCACTAAAGGGCTTCCCCTGCACCTCCCTGGTCTGGTCTGAGTGCTGTCTGGCTGCGTTGCTCAAGTGTCCAGGCCTGGATTCTTTGTGGAAGTTTCTCTCTCTGTTTGCCCTAGAGTCAGTCAACCAACACTGAGGGCAAGCTCTGCTCAAGCCCTGTGCTTGGTGAGCAGAGAAAACTCAATTTTGCTTCAAGTGAAGCAAAACTTGATTAGCGCGAGGAAGTGGGTGCAAGCTGCACAAGGACTGTGCACTGATGGCCATTCCAGGTGATATTGACCTATTGTGCTGCATGGGGCAAAGCGTGGCCATGTCCAAGCTTCCCTTGATTTCTGGGCCCATGTCTGCAGGGAGCACTGAGTCAGGCAGATTTGTATGTCATAGAGAGTAGGGCGGTTTGAAAGGGCGGTTTGTATGTCATAGAGAGTAGGAGTTCAGGCTCTGAACCAGATGCAGCTGGGTGCAAACTCCACCCAGACTCACTGGCTTAGTGACCTTGGGAAGTTACAAGAGGACAGAATGGTATAGTGGTTAGGAGCATGGGCCCTGGAATCAGCATGCCAGGCTTCATGGCAGCCCCATCACTGACTAGTTGTGAGACTCTGGCCAAGTTATTGGACTTCTCTGAGCCTTGGTTTTCTCATTTATAAAATAGAGATAAGTACCATTCACCTCTCGTGGGGTGTTATGAGAATTAAATGAGTTGGTATATGTGACAGGCTTAGAACAGTACCTAGAACATTGTAGGTACCCTAAGTGTTTGCTTATCTTCTCTCTGAATTTCAGTTTCTGCTTCTGTAAAATAGGGATAAAATAGGACTGACTTCAGAGGATTAATAAGATGATGCTTATAACAGCACTTAGCACCATGCCTGGCATGTAATTGTTAGCTGTCAGGTAGCAAGGATGCGTCCTACCTCCAAACACAGCACCAAAGTGTGTGGGGCTAGAGTTACTTGCAGGCTCTTAGACTACCTACTCTTGCCTTTTGGGAAAAGCTTCTGATAGGGGATGAGAAACTTCTCTGCAAGATACTTCACATCTTGCCCCTCAGGTAAGAATTGCCATCTCTGACCTGCCTTTCTCTCAGGGTCATATGAGCCAGAGACAATCATCCAGCTAAAAATACGTCACCCACCCCCTTTCCAAGATCTTTCCCACCAGCTCCCAGCTTCTGGGTTCCTGAAATGTGCACAGTGTTAGAACACGTGCTTATTACCACCCTCAGCCCAGGCCTGCTCATGTTTCCTAAGGAGAGCTATGTGGGTAAATGACCCCAGGCAAATGCAAACTATCGTAAAAGCCTTAGGAATGTAGGATTTGGGGCCTGAGTCTCCCTTGCCCCAGAGTTACCTCTTGAAACCTAGCATGACGCTTGCCACTGTAGAAGAGAATGGCAAAGCCAGCTGGCCACAAGCTGGGGTAGTCTGGCCCTGCTCCCCACCCCTTTTCCCCAACATCCTGGGTGCCATCACTCCTGAGACTACCAGGACCTTTCTGTACTGAGGCTGCCGGCAGACAGTTGGGCGCCTGCGGGAACATACTTGGGCCCACTCTGGGGCAGTCGTGTTCCTAATGGAAGGAGTCCTGCAATGGGGTGTGTGTGTGTCCTGGAATCTAGGGTGTGGTAGACAAGGGCTGGAGACCCCAGGGCAGCCTCTTATCTGCCCCTCCCTATCAGTCTCCATACCAGGAGAAAGCAGGCACAAGGGGTTCCCTTTCACTGATGCTATATTTAGATGGTTTCCTGGTCTCTGAGATCCGTACTGGGAAAGGTGCTGGTGACACGTGCCAGTTCCCACAGCTAGTCTGGTGGCCCCTGCTTGCTTCAGGGTGAGGTGGCCTGAGGATAGACCAGAATGTGGGGTGGTTTAGTGTGGACGTGGGCGAAGGTCAGCAGGTCTGGGAGTGACTTCTTACCCTGCTCCTTACTATCCAGGCTATAGGGTAGTAGAGTCTGATTCTAGGACCCTGTTTACTAGTGGACATGGTCACTGGGCAAAAGGTCGCATGCATGAGTGTGGCTTTCCTTCTTTCTGGAGTTTTCTTCATAGTTCTGAGGCAGGCGAATTGAGCTGAAACAGGGCTGGTCCCCACAGGGCAGATGAACAGGCCTGTTTTCTTCTCTCTCCTCTACCACTTGTGCTTACTTGACTGGAAGAGGCTGAGGTCCTCCTAAGACCTTGAGCCTAGGCCACATTTGCTAACCTGGCTGGATACCAGAGGGTTCTGCTCTACACCCCAGCTAATAATAAAGTGGTGCATAAATTTCCCATCTGTTACTGCTCCTGATGTGTGTATATGTCTCAGAACTTCCTTAGGAGGCTGAGTTCTCTGGCCAAACTAACATCTAGTATTGCCTATAATATCTGGTATTGCCTAAATCCCTCCTAACACCTAACATAGGTCTTGAGTGAACAACGTAACTTTCCTGAGCTGCAGATTCTTTGTAAAATAGGGGTAGTGATTGTACAGGCCTCACCAGGTTGTGATGAGATGCCGGGTAAGTGTTAGATAGTATTCGTAAGTCTCCTCTTGGAGGGAATAAAGCTCTGATAAGTACCGCAGTAAAAAATAGTTTAACTGTGTGTAAACTAGGATTTCTTAAACATGATTGACCACTGATTGCCTTTTTGAGGAATACCTGTTCACATTGTGAGAGAAGGTTGTTCCACAGAACTCACATTAGAAAATGCTGTTCTCAAATAAGGGTAATCAATAAATAACAGGTATGCAGCTCTCTCTGTTGGGGGGGGGGTTGTGGACAGGAAAGCCTCAACTTTTAGAAGAGGGCACTTCCTATCAGTCTTTTCTGTCCTCTGTAGTACAGCTGATAGAACGTATAGTAGGGTTTGACATTTTAAGTATTCACTGACTTGGTTGTACTTCCTGAGTGGATTTGAAATACCTTTGGAGATGCCTGGAGTTTGCCTTGGACCCAGAGGCATGGAGAAGACTTTCCCTGGCTCATGAATCATGGTGGGGACCCTGGGGACAGAGTTGTTTAAGAGGAGGCAGATGTGTGTCTGGTGGCACACCAGCACCCCTGTGGCACTGATCACAGGTGGTTTCAGAGGAGTGTAACCCAGAGGGTGAGGAGGGATCTTGACCCTTGTGGCTAAATACCAGAGACTTGTTCCCTTCTGGAGGGCTTTCTGTGGGAGAAGGAGGCAGGGCATGCCAGGTGCATCTGACCAGAATTAGATTCTGTCACCACCTTTCGTAAGCCTATGGGCAAGGTCCTTCCCTCCCCAGGTGGCAGGTGCTCACTGTAGATTGAAGTTTGGATAAGATTCAGAGGTGCAGACTGGCTGCCTCTGGCCATGCTCTGTGTGGGCCATTTTGTCATCCTCATGCAGGTTTTATGTGGCAGTGTATCTGGGCAGGTGGAGTGTCTGCTCTGATCTCACGGCTCTTGGTTTCTTGACTTTGTGTTTGCCTATGACCCCTGGGCCTGGAGCCCTCTCTGCAGACTGTGATGGAGCTATTGCAGGTCAGTGGCAGCTTTGGCATCAGCGTTTACCGTTCTCTCTCACTTACCCCACAATGGCCACCCCACCTTCCTGTCCCCTCCATCTGGGTCACTCTCCCCAGGCATATCGCCATGACTTGTCCCTCTCACCTCCTTCAGATCACTGTTCAGATGTCACCTCCTTAGGGAGGCCATCCCTGACCATCTTGTATAAATGCATCTTGTATAAAATGCATCTTTTTTTTTTTTTTAAATAATCTGTCTCCCTTACCCAAATATAAGCTCCATGAGGGCAGGAAGTGTTGTGTATTTTGTATACTACTATGTTCCCATTGCCTGTAACAATACCAGGTACATGTAAGACATTCAATAAATATTTGTCAAGTGAATTAAATGGATACAGTTTTGTTAGGTGTTTGTCTTGGACTACTTTATTTTGAGGGTCACCTCATATACTAGAGCTGACTTACTACCTCAGCCCTTTTTCTTTTATCTTTAAATTTTATTATTATTAATTTTTTTAGAGACAAGAGTCTTGCAATGTTGCCTAGGTTGGATTCAAACTCCTGGGCTCAAGTAGTCCTCCCGCCTCAGCCTCCCAAGTAGCTGGGACTACAAGGGTACCAAGCCTTAGTCGTTTTTCTTAAGCCCACTCTAGAACTGTCTGGGGATGAAATCCAGCAGCTTCTGATGAATTCTGTAGGCTCTGAATATTCCTTGTGGGGTTAGTCACAACTAGAAGTTTGAATTTTGGGGGCAGCTTTTCCTGATGGGTCTTCTAAGCCTTGAGGAAACACATTGGGCTCTGATTTCCTGATGTGGCAGGTGATGCCCTTGGCTGCCAGTGTTCAGTGTGGCATGAGGTGCAGGAGTTCTCATGTGGAAGAAAGCAAAGGAAAAAACAGACATTCAGGAACTTGCCTGAGTGAAAACATCTGAACGAATACTGAACAAAGGTTATAAACATGTGTCCAGTGATTTCAGGGAAAACTATTTTCTGGCAGCTCCTATGGAGCAAATTTGAGGCGTTTGAATTCTCTGATTCTGAAAAGGGACAGCTGAGCAAATTTGTCATCAAATGCTAAAAATAGTAACATGGTAGAGATCACTTTCTACTAATATAATGCCAGAAGCTCTTTCTAAGCTAATGAAAATAGTTGCCAAATTTGTTGAACAATGATAGCTCCCATTTTGGTCCCCCATTAAATTCTGCCTTTTAATTTTCCAAGACTTTCTTTTAAATTCTTGGCTGTCTGTCAAAGGCATCAGCTGACTCTTATTGTTGCCAGGAGGTTAACCAGCTTTTAGTATAGGCTTTTCCTTGCCATGAAGAATCTGTTTTCTTCCCGTCGTATGCAGGGCACTGGGGCAGTCCTGCTGGCCTGCCTTGGGGATCTCACTTTCTGGTTGGGGGAGAAACCCTCACATAAGTAGGGGCCACAAAGCAAGAGGGCGGAGGTCAGCGTAGCAGCATCAGAGCTGTGTCTGAACTTAAGGGAGACATGTGGGATTCTTTGCATGGAGAATGGACCAGGTACTGTCAGTTCTGTCAGAGCTCAGAGGGGAAGCTTGGAAGAGAACACAAGGGGTTTGTGCCAGGCCTTGAAAGCTAGAGTAAATGTGGGGTCGGAATGGTGGAGGGGCTGGGTAGGTATTCTGGGAGCATGCTGGGCACCTGGGGCCTCAGCCTGGGCAGTGGCTTCTGCTCTTCAGATCCCAAATCTGTCCATCCAGTGTGTTCACCCAGTGCCTCCAGGGTTGACTTGCCTTGTGTGTCTTCTCTCTGTGCACTGCCCCTGGCAGGAGCATGCTTGATTTCTATACGCAAGCCACGTGTGGAATTGCTCATGGCCTGGTCCTGCTGGTTAACCATCTTGGACTGAACCTCAGGCCTGCTTCTCTTTTCCCCACACACTTACGCTGCCTTCTAATCATCATTTGGAATGTCCTGGGCCGTATCTAGGCCCTTAGAGAGAGCTGCAGGATGTGGCATCTAGACACCTGTGTCTGGCTGGTTTTCCTCCTACAGTGTTGTTTCCTGCTGCTCCCCCACATCCATCCTGCTCTCCAGCCAAAGTGGCTGCCTTAAGTTTTCCTTGGTCAAATCCACACTCTGCTTCCCCACTTCCTGGATTTACCTAGCTCTTCCTTTTGCGTGGAAGTCCTCACTCAAGCCCCTGTCACTGGCTCTGCCCTTCAGAAGGGGCTCTGAGGTCAGGCTCTTGAAGTGCACGTGTCAGCAGGGTGGCCTCCAACTGTAGCTTCCAGGGTGTAAAAGGTCCTTTAGAGTCCTAGGTTGGGCATGACTTGGCTGGTGTGATGTGAACCTTAACTTTGTTGTAAACTCTGAAAGCCCTTGAGTGTGTGGAGGGAATGAGCATGATTCCCACCATGTACAAAGGGGGACCCCCCAAAAAAACCCAGAAATATTTTTGGGAGGGCGGGCCTCTTATACAAGTACAGACTTCTTCCACTAGGTAAGTGTTCTAGGAACCCAGTGGCCTCAGTATAACCAGCTAGCATTGTTGCAAGAGGCTGTGTTCAGCTTCAGTGAATTTTTTTGGAGATTCTTTTGATGCATTTGCCCATTTCATGATGGGTGATTTACATGAACAAACTGCCCACACCACAGTAGTTTTTGACCAAAAATGACCTGATCCCCGTGCCTCACCCTCTCTATTTACCCAGGCGTTCCCCGAGCGACTTTTTTTGTTTCCCCAGGTGAAAAAAGTCCTCAGAGGGAAACGTTTTGCTGATGTGGAAGAGGTGAAACAAAAAAACAAAAGAAGCACTAAAAGGCCTCAAAATTGATGAGTTCAAAAACTATTTTGAGCTGTAAAAAAAGCATCTCAATAGGTGTATTGCATCAAACGGAGAGTACTTTGAAGGTGACTGAAATTTAAACATGTAAGAATAAATACACAATTTTCTGTAAATAAATTCCTTTTTTTTGGTTCCTCCTCATATAGTTAAGAACCCTAGCAACAGAGTGATTCCACTAAGTGAGTAGAATCAACCCAGTGGGTGTGGTATTCTGATGGTAAAACACTGAGAGCTCATCTCCCAGGGACCTGGCATAGGTCTCATTTGCCTTAACCCTTGGCTTTTTGATTTCTTCTGTCTGTCACACACACCAGTTCTTGCCTTAGTTGAGGACTGCCTTCTTAATAGGCTTAATGGTTCCTGTCTTAATCCCACTCATATCTTCAGCTCTGGGTCTTACTGTCTCTCTGAGAAGTGAGTGAGCCATGAGAGAGGAGTGGGTGATGTCTTTCCTTCTGCAGTGGATTGGGGTAGTCAGGTACAATATCAATTTTTTAAAAAGCACCATCTACATCACATAATAAGGTTTGTCCATTTTAGTCATTAATCACAGACCTGTGAAATTTGGGGGATTTACCGTGCTCAGAATAGGCATAAGCGGATTTGGTAGCTACTGTCAAGGAAACTCCCTCTTGCAAGCCTCCTGCTGGGGTGTCCTAGCCCTTGTCTGATGACTTTCCGGAATGCTGGGTGCTCTCTCCTTCTGTATCCTTTCCTTTCTCCTCCTTTTCCCCATTTCCCCCTTTCCCCTCCCCCCAGAAAGTGAGACTCATGCATGACAGCTCAATAAAAGACTACTGTATTGTGGGCGGGGCTAGAACTTGGGGCAGCTCTGAGGACCTGTTTATGTGGTTGATTTCTTCTCTTTCGCTCTACTGGTATCATAGGTTCTGTCTACACTTCTTTACTTTCTCCTCTCCACAGCTGCTTTTTAAAAATGTGTTTTTTCTGTTCCCATGGAACCGAAGCTTGCATGGGCTTTGCCATGACTTCCTCTTAATAGACATCATCTCTTGGTATTTTCCATTTCAGATCCTGAAAGAGAACCACCTGGCCTGGAGATCATAAATTGATTTTTTTTGCTGTCATTGGTCCAGTCAGCTGGGCCCAGAACAGGTGGGACCATGTGTATTACATTCGGCCACTGGGCCTGCTTCTTTAGTGCAGGAGGGGAGCATAGGTGGAGTGACTGCCCCTCTCAGACACAGAGCAGCCATTGGGACTGGATGCTGTGCCAGGTACAGGAAGGGAGAGGAGGAAAAGATGATGCTCATATAGGTTTTGCGCACACAACTTCACTTTCTAGTGGTAGATTTATACAAATACCTGTCCTATAAGAAAGAAAGAAAGGTAGGTGTCATACAAATCCCAGCTACACTGGGGGACGTAGTAGGCGACTTCTAAGATGGCCCCAGAGATCCCCACCTCCTGGGATTTTTTTCCCTGGTGGGATCGCTTTCCTTTGAGTGTTGGCTATACTTATTGACTTGCTTCTAATGACTAGAATATGGCATAAGTGGTAGTCTATCACTTCTGAGGTTATGTTGTAAAAGTCTGCCACTTCCATCTTGGGTACCTTTCCTCTTTCTCTCTCTCTCTGAGCACTTTCCAGGAGGAATCTAGTTGCCTGGTTATAGACACCCTGTGGAGAGGCCTACATATTAAGGAACTGCAGTCTCTGGCCAGTAGCGGGAGAGGTTCTGAGGTCCACCAAGAGCCACATGAGTAACCTGGGAATTGGATTCTTATCCCATTGAGTCTTACGATGAATGCAGCCCTGGCTGATACCTTGATTGCAGCCCAGGGAAGCTAAGTGTGCCTGAATTGTCTCAGACCCTGTGAGATAATAAGTTGGCAGCTGCTAAGTTTTGGGTTAACTTGTTATGCAGCAATAGATAACTGACACAAGGGGGTATCCACACAGAACTGTGGGAGTATAAAGGAGCCTGCACCTTTAACTGAGGAATCTGGGGAAGGCTTTGAGAAGGATGTGGCATTGGAGCAAGGCCTGCCTTTTTGGATGAAGTTGGGTCTTCTAGGCCTGGTGGCCTCATCCAGGGTGCCACCAACTCTGTGTGAGGCTGCTTAGCACCCCATAAAGGCTTCACAGGCCCAGCCACCACAGGTGCTCCTTAGCCCAACTTGCCATCTGATAGTCTGCCAAGGAAGCTTCTCACCAGCCTAGTTGTAGCCCTGCCCTCAGTAACTCTTACAGAAAGGGCTGGCATAGTCTGTGATAGAAGAGTCTGAACACCCAGGTTAAAGCCTTGTGCCTCTCTCTTACTGAGAGCAAGGCACTAAATGCCCTTTCTTGGCCTTTTATTCACCTATCCACTTTTTATTTTTTTATTTTTTATTGTAAAGACAAGGTCTCGCCAAGTTGCCCAGGCTGGTCTTGAACCCGCAGACTCAGGCAATCTACTTACCTTGGCCTCCCAAAGTGCTGAGATTACAGACTGAGCCACCGAGCCTGCCTCCTCTCCACTTTTTTATCATGGAAAATTTCAGATATCCACAAAGATAGAGAACATTATAAACTCCTGTGGACCCATCACCCCACTTCAATAGTTATCAGTTCCTGGCCTGCCTCATTTTGGTTTTTACTCCCACCCACTGCCCTCTCCCCCAACCTTGAGTTGTTTTGTAGCAAAAACCAGATGTCATATAATTATTTAATTCTTAAATACTTTGATAAGTCTCTCTCACAGAAAAGTACTCTTTCATGTAAACATAGTATCTGTATTACATTCAACAAAAATGACCAGTAATGCCTTGTTACCATCTAATATCCATGCCGTGCTCACATTCTTCATTTGTCTCAGACATATTTTTTTTTTTTTTGAGTTGGAGTCTCACTCTGTCGCCCAGACTGGAGTGCAGTGGCCGCTCCCGGCCACCGCAGCCTCGACCTGCTGGGCTCCAGCGATCCTTCCGCCTCAGCCTTCCGAGTAGCCGGAATTACAGGCATGCGCTACCACGCCCGGCTGATTTTTTGATTTATTGTGGAGATGAGGTCTCGCTGCCCAGGCGGGTTTCGAATCCGCGGGCTCAGGCAATCCACTCACCTCAGCCTCCCAAAGACGCGGGATTACAGGCTGAGCCACTGAGCCCGGCTTAGACATATGTTTTTACAGGTTTGTTCAACCCAGGATCCAGACAAGAGCTACATGTTTCATTTGGTTGACTCTTGCGATAATTGTAGCTTACCATGTAGTTGTGAGAAAGAATACGGAGATCCTTTACCTGCTTCCCCTTAGTGGTCTTCTTGCAAAAACTATAATAAATATGACAACCAGGATATTGACTTTGATACAGTCAAGTAAGGAACATTCCATCACCACCATGTTGACTTTTATAGCCACACCCACTTCCCTCTCCGCCCCTTGGCAACCACTAATTCATTCTCCATTTCTATACTTTTGTTATTTCAAGAATGTTATATAAATGGAGTCATAAAGTATGCAGCCTTTAAGGGTAGGCCTTTTTTCATTCAACATAATTTTTAGGAGATTCATTCGAGTTGTTGCTTGTATCAGTCATTCATTCTATCTGTTGCCGAGTAGTATTTCTTTTTTTTCTTTTTTTTGAGTTGGAGTCTCACTCTGTTGCCCAGACCGGAGTGCAGTGGCATGCTCACAGCCACCGCAGCCTCGACCTGCTGGGGTCCAGCGATCCTTCCACCTCAGCCTTCTAAGTAGCCAGAACTACAGACGTGTACTACCACACCCGACTAATTTTTTATTTATTGTAGAGACGAGGTCTCGCCAAGTTGCCTGGGTGGGTCTCGAACCCATGGGCTCAGGCAGTCCACTCGCCTCAGCCTCCCAAAGTGCTGGGATTAGAAGTAGTATTTCATAGTGTGGATGTACCACAGTTTGCTTAATCATTTGCCCATTTAAGAACATCTGAGCTGGGCTCAGTGGCTCAGCCTGTAATCCCATGCCTTTGGGAGGCTGAGGTGAGTGAATTGCCTGAGCCCGCAGGTTCAAGACCCGCCTGGGCAACTTGGCAAGACCTCATCTCTATAATAAATCAAAAATTAGCCGGGTATGGTAGCGCACGCCTGTAGTTCCAGCTACTTGGAAGGCTGAGGCGGAAGGATCGCCGGAACCCAGCAGGTCGAGGCTGCAGTGGCCGGGGGCGGCCACTGCACTCCAGTCTGGGTGAAAGAGTGAGACTCCAATTCAGAAAAAAAAAAAAAAAAAAGAACATCTGAGTTGTTCCCTGTTTTTTGGCTACTACAAATAAAGCTGCTATGACATTTTATTATGTGAACATAAATTTTTATTTCTATGGGTTAGAGGCCTACAAGTACAGTAACTGAGTCTTAGGGTAGTTATATGTTTCGTTTTGTAAGAAATTGCCAGACTTTTCCAGAGTGGCAACACCATTTTACATCCCCACAGGCAATGCATGCTTGTTCTTTTCATCTATATGTCCTCTCTCCCTCTGCGTTTATTTTCTGACCTTCCAACTGGGGAGAAAACTTGTGCTCTGATTATCTTGCATGATTGAGATGACTCATGTGCAATTGCTTTGAAAACTGTCTTTAACGAAGTGCGTCTCTTTTGTGCGTGTATCTGAAAACGGTGTCACAGAATCTTAGGCAAGGACTGTAGATGTTTATTAACTGTCTGCCCCTGAATTTCCTAGCCTGAAAGAATTCTATAGGGCAGCTAGGTCCTGAGGGTCACCTCAGGTCAAGCATGTTAAAGTGTAGCTTGACTTTGAAAGCATGTTGGGGGTGGGAGGAGGGGTGAGACATTCATTGCCTGGGCAACCCATGAAGACCATAGTCCCTGCCCACAGGCTAGTCACGCTTTACCATGACCACTCTGGGTCACCTTGTCATTCATCTCTGACCTAGTTGGCTGGCCAGCAGCTCTGACTGGAACATAGAGCTACCATTGAGTGTGTGTGTGTGTGTGTGTGTGTGTGTGTGTGTGTGTGTGGAGAGAGAGAGAGAGAGAGAGAGAGAGAGAGAGAGAGAGAGAGAGCCTTTTAGCCACAGACCCATGCCAGATTTGCCTAAGATGTTGATAGTTTTCTATGACACTGTGTGTGGCAAATTCTAAGATCTATTCGAGACAAAAGCCTGAGATTTTTGAAAACATCTCCTCCCTTGTGCTACATCTAACATGACTGTAATTTCCTCAGCTGGTCATCAGCCTTTCCTCTCCCTTGCTGAGCTGTCGACATGCCCTCATGTTAGTGTCAGCCTCTGTTCCAGGACCTGACTAGACTAATATGCCCCCAGGTTGCTTGGTGACCTCAGACAGGAAGCATAGCAGTTACCTGGCCTCACAGACCCATCAGGATCGGGGATGACAGTCCCAGTGCACTGTGGAGAGGGGCTGCAAGGAATAAATAATAGACTGGTAGGGCTGGTGGGAAAAACACTTGGCAGAGGAATCCTGCTGGAGAGACACTAACACGCAGAGAGAGCGGATCTGTGAGGTCATTTGCATCTTGTCTTAAAGGCCTGAGGGTTGCTAGATCTCTAATCTCCAGGTTTTATGGAAGAGATTTTTATTTTGTTAGTTTCACTTCTTTTGTGGGTTTCCTTAGTGCCGGCATGCTCCCGCTCTGCATTGATGTCACTCCTGGGCCTGGGGTTGGGATTGTGTCTGCTGTTCTCTTGAAGATATGTGGCCCCCAAAAGGGTTTCCAGTGAGGTGGGGATGGGTACAAGCCAGTTTGATCATGATGGAATAGGAAGTCTTTTTTCTCTTCTTTTGAGTGAAATTGGATCTCCTTTCATATGAAAGAACCACTGAATTTCCTTTTCAGTGAGCTATTTATGTCCTTAGCCCATTTTTCTATTGGGTTGTTGACTTTTTGTTACTGATTTCAAGGAGTTCTGTATTTATTAAGGAAACAAGCATTTTTGTCCCTGATGTGCATTGAAAACTTTTTTTTTAGTCTGTTGTGTTTTAACTTTTTTTTCCTATGAAGATTTAAAAAATTTGTATTGTTGTATGTATCAGTCTTGCCTTTTGTGACTTTCAGATTTTGTGTCACATCTAGAAAAAACTTCTTTACTCCAAGATTATAAAAAAAAATTATCTTATGATTTCTGATGAAGCACTTTGTAAATTGTAAAGTGGGAACAGAGAAATGAACTACCATTGCCCTTAAGAGTAGTGGTCACTTTCTTCTCTGAATTCATCAAGAGTAATTCTTTCAAGGTGACCCAAGTAGATGTCTCTGGATACAGAAGCCAAGTAGCTATGGCTCTGATAGCCTCAGGATATTCTTTTTTTTTTTGAGTTAGAGTCTCACTCTGTCACCCAGACTGGAGTGCAGTGGCCGCTCCGGGCCACCGCAGCCTCGACCTGCTGGGCTCCGGCGATCCTTCCGCCTCAGCCTTCCAAGTAACTGGAACTACAGGCGTGCACTACCACGCCTGGCTAATTTTTTGATTTATTGTAAAGATGAGGTCTTGCTGCCCAGGCGGGTCTCGAACCCACAGGCTCAGGCAATCCACTCACCTCAGCCTCCCAAAGTGCGGGATTACAGGCTGAGCCACCGCCTCAGGATATTCTTATGGACTTGGGCTTATTGACCCCAAATCGATAAGTGTTCTCAGAATTTCCAAGCTTTTTTTAATATATATAAATATTTTTTATTTTGATATTGTGTTGTAGAGTTTAGGGTTGGGTATACAAATATGCTTCATTCAGGCACCCTTGTTGATAAGGGGTGTCTCCCCGAATTCCCAGGCTTTTACCTTTGGGGTTGCTGGTAGATATTGCAGTCTACATGTACGGGAGTGAAAGGTGAAGAAATTTGAAGAACGAAGGACAGGATGGTGGGCAGTGGAACCAGAATGCTCTAAAGCCCATGGCTAAGTCTTCCTCTCTGGATAATGCTTAGACATCATTTGCTTTTGAAGTTCTCTTTTTCTTTAGATTGACATATTTTTAGACTTGTCGATTATTCTATCAGATTGCTGCCAATTTTTGTTGACCGGGGACCCAGGTGGTCTCTTTAAGATAAAACTGCAATCTCTGCCCTATTCCATTGTCTACTAGTTTTAGAATTAGCTCTCAGTGTTTGGATATTTTTTTGTGTTTCTAGGGGAGAGTGTCTCTTTAGCTTTTTGTTCTGACAACTGGAGCAAAGTGGGATTCAGTGCTCCAGAGACCAAGTCTGCAGTTGGCCTTAGTCAGTCCCTTTGCCCTCTTGGTTGTTAGTTAGCTCTCAGTTATTCGTGCTGATGAAGGGGAGGAACAGAGGAGTAGCTAAGTCCCAAACTTGGTATTAATCAGAATGCTGAGGCTTTGTGTCCTTCTAGGCTTCAGGAAATGATGCCTTTACACGGTGGCCTGTTAGGTCCTGTGAGATTTGGTTTCTGAAATGTGTGCATCAGCCCGGCTGGGACTTGGGTCTGGAGGGGCAGCCAAGATAGATGTTCTACCTGACATGGCCAGAAGAATGAAAAGTTCATTGGAGTAAACCTAAGCCTTGTCACAAAGAAGCCTGAGACTCTGTACAATTTCTGAGTCTAGAGGAGCAGAAATGGAAACATTAACAGGGATCAGCATCAAGATAGGACTTGAGATAAAGTGAGTATAGCATTTGGGAGGAGGGTCTGGGTCAGTTGGTACTTGCTTTTGTTGTTACATGGTTTGAGAACGTATTGGGATGGCTTAAAGGCAGAGAGTTGAGATGGAATCCCAGAGAGAGACATATAAAGAATGTTCCAGAATCAGATGGGTTAAAAGCATGTGCTGAGGACTCCAGGATACATACAGTAGTGCACTTCTCTCTGCTGGGACGGAGGACCCAGGTTTTCTTGAAAAACCCGACCTTGTCTGGCCATTGATTTGCAAGGCAGTGGGTTTGACACTTTTCTCAGAGGAACCCAGAAGCCCAGTACCTTTTTATAAGATGCTGAAGGGGAGCTTGTGATCCTGATCATTCAGGCCAGTGGCTCTGAGTAAGAGGGTAGATCAGAATCACCCAGGGAGATTTTTCAAATACTTTTTCTGGGTTCCAGAGATTTTTTTTTTAATTGAGATGAAATTTATATATAGTGAAAATAAAGATTTTTAAATTCAGTAGGTCTGGGATTGAACTTGAACAGGGTTGTTTTCAAAAAGTTGTTCTGGGTAAGTTCACTGTACATCTCCAGTTGAGAGCCTTTGTTTTCTTCACTCCCAAATTGTGTTGATAGGGAGACTGAGATCCAGAGAGGTCATGAGTGTAGAGTACAGAGCACAGCACACCTGGAGTTCTTCTTGGACTGTGGCTAGAACCCAGGTCTCCTTCTTGCGGTTCACAGCTCTTTCTATGGAGTACCATCATTAAGCTAATGAGTGACTGATGAAGCCAGAATAGAACCAAGCTGTTTGACACCCTTTTGCCCAGCCCAATTTAGACAGGTATTGTTTTCTGGTTTGCTGCATGTCACAGTGTAGCCTCAGATTCCTGCCCTACAGGGTCTGTGAAGGTGTTCACATGAGTCAGCTGATTGCAGGTCAGTGAACTCTGGTCACCAAAGCCCTTGCCTGGGAGGAGCTGAGCTGGTAATGAAAGGCGTGTCCTATTGCAAGCCTCTTAGTAAGTGCTGGGAGAGGCATTTTCCAGGCGAGATTCCAAGGGAGTAATGGAATTCCACTACTATTGTTCCCACTACTACTACCAGTGAACCCTGCTATGCACTTTGATGAATTCTCTCATGTGATACACCCTTGGGAGTGGGAACAGTCATTTATTCCATTTTACAGATAGGGAAGCAGGTTAAGTAACATGGCTACGGTTATGCAGCCAGCCAGGTTGGAGCTGGAGTTCCAGCCGATACAGAATGACTGCAGCACCTAGGGCGCCTTACAGGCTGCTCCATGGCCTTCCAGAGCACTGGAAAGAAGCCTTGCAGAGCTGCGTTCCCTAAACTGCATGCTCCAGGAAAGACCCGAATGGGAATGTGAAAAGCAATGATGGAAAAATATATGGGAACACAGCAATTGATACCTTTCTTGGAGAGTCATAGTGCACGCCATCATGCTGGAGACATTGAGAAGAACTACAGTTATGAAATCTGTTTAGTTTTAACTAACCAGCAGGTCCCAAATTAACTTTGACTGTGGAACTCTTCTTTTTGCATTATCCTAAATGACTTACAGACCAGTGTTCCTCAAACGCCAGTTTGGGAAATGCCATCATGGCTCATCGGTCAATGATCTCATTTTTAGTCACACCTGTGACCCAGGGAAGGGCAAGGTTTTATCTAAGACCCATCATTAGTCTACCATAAGGTTGGGCTCTCTGCGGCCCGAGGTTTGTCATGACAGCCATCTTCAGGAGCACCTGGAATCCTTTTGGAGAGACAGATAGATGATAATCCCTAGTGAGACTCTTTAGCTCCAGGCCTTTATGTAGGTGACAAAAAGAGTTGTTGAAATGATTAATTTAATGTGTAGGGATATGTAGCCACAAAGGTTATCTTGAAGAGCTCTGGATAGAATTCCAGATCCTCTTTCCCAAGGTAATAGTGGGACCCAAGGAAATCGACTGTGCTTGTTTGTTCTGGATTCTTCTTCTAGTCCTGCCAATGGGGCCTCTTCTGTGGGACATGCTCATTTCTGTCCTACGTTGACTCCCTGTGCCCAGTGGTAGCACCCACATATCCCAGCCTTTTGTTCAGTTTGCAGATTAGTTTCAGTCCCTGCTAATGCAGTTGATCAAAATTATTTCTGAACAGCAAGTCCATATCAGTTGATTTTTATTGAGGTTTGTTTTTTCCAGTAGTCTTGGCAAAATGCCCGCCAATATTTACTTATTAACTTGAGAATTGGTTTTTGTACTCTTGTTAGAGGACGCTGCAGCTCTTGTCCACATTTTTCATAGTGATTAATGTTCTTTGTGGTAGTGGGGGAGATATTTTGCTCCCTTGATGAAAGAGTCACTTCCTGAGTTGGCTACCAAGAACTGTGGGTGCTGTGACCTTGTGAACACCATGAAGCTGTTTTGTGATTATTGAGGTGTTCATGTGTAAAGATTTATAATGTATTGCATAATGATTATGAACACTGAAACAACACTGCCTGGGTTTGAATGCAGCTCTGCCACTGAGTAGCTGAAAATAATAGTATCAGTTTGTAAAGATTATTATATGTAAAGTGTGTATGACACCGACACATAGTAAATACTGTATAAGTGTTTGATGTTATTGCTCTTGTTAGTGTGGCTTAGGTTGGGATGTTTCCATATCCACGTTCTCCTGACTCCCAGGTCTTGATTTTTTTTTTTTTTTTTTGAGTTAGAATCTCACTCCTTCGCCCAGGCTGGAGTGCAGTGGCATGCACACTCACAGCCACCCTAGCATCAACCTGCTGGGCTCCAGCGATCCTTCTGCCTCAGCCTTCCAAGTAGCCAGAACTACAGGGGCGCTACCAGCCCAGCTAATTTTTTTTTTTTATTGAAGAGACAAGATCTCACCATGTTGCCTGGGCTGGTCTCCAACCCATGGGCTCAGGCAATTCACTCGCCTTGGCCTCCCAAAGTGCTGGGATTGCAGGCTGAGCCACCGAGTCTGGCTCAGGTCTTGATTCTTTACCCCATGACCTAGAACTCCTTCTTCAGTCACTTGGCCTTCCTGGTTGAAATGCCTGGGCAACTTGTTCCTGGTTATTATGTGGTAGCCCCACATTTGAGAGGGCTTGTGTGTAAGGTTCTTTACCTATTTCAAAGAAGTCACCTGGAGGTCCAGCAGGGAAAGACACTGGTTTATTACGCTTACATGGGGATCATGGATGGCAGCAGGTGGGTGATGAAAGAGTCTGTGTCTTGGGACAGCACAGCAAACAGTTTTACAATCAAGCAAGTTAATTATTCAAATCCCTATATAGTGTTTACAATCCCATTTATTTAGAGTGACAGCTACATTGTCTCTAGGTTGCTTGGTTACCTGCATCCCATGATTGGGTTGACCCTGTGACTTGTTACAGGGAATATAGATATTCTATAGGGACTAGCCTTGGCCAGGGGCTGCTACCTGGGGAAAGGGCAGAAAGGGACCAGATATGGGGAAAACAGACACTGTCTGGACAATTATCTCTCTCTGGTTCTCTGGTTAACTCATTTTTGAAAGTCAGGAAGCGGGGGAAGAGAAGTTCTGCTTCACATGTCTCTTTTCTTTGAGTCGACTTCCTACTTTGTCTTGCTCATCCTTTTTATGGATCACCTGTGCCAATTATTGCCCCCTGAGTTTACATCCCTTCCTTTCCAAAGATACTTCTGGGATGTTTTCATCAACAGTTGCTTCACGGTCAGGAAATGCACCTTAATTTTTATAATCTAGGCCAGACAGAATCGGGTAAGCCTGATGTACACTTTATCCCCAGTTGAATGGTTATTGGATTATCTTCTGTTATGAATAAGTCACACGTCTGCTAGTCTGACTTTATGGATAAGGGAAAGCTGAGGGTGAGGACTGTGATTAACATGGGAGACAGGCCCAGCTTGTGCCCAGGATAACTGGTTCATGGGGCCAGCAGGGCTGTCCCCCTGCCTTGTGCCTGCAGAGTATTTGCTGGGGTATGAGGAAGAGAGAAGGAGGGAGGGAAGGAGGGTAGGAGAGAGAGAAAGAGAGAGAGAGAGAATAAGAGAATGAATCAGTTGTGCCTTAGCAACATGGTGGTCATCGGTGACCTTGACAAGTGGCTTTGCTGGAGCAGAGAGAACTGTGAAGCCAGAGGAAGTGGATATATAACTGTTTCTTTTCTTTTCATTCTTTCTTTTTTACAAGACTTTAAATTGTTTAGATTTTTGCCATATTAGATGCTGTATTATGATGCTTGTGAACATCTTCGGGTACATAGATTTTTTTTCTGAATATTATTTTCCAAGAATACACATCAGAGTAACATTTTAATATTATACCACTAATATATGACTATCAGTCTGTCCTTCAGAGTTCTCTAAAACATTTTGAAATAGCATTGCAATTTTGTACATAAATATTCCAGAAGAAAATGGAGGCTGACTGCTATTGTTTTAAGTTAAAAGCTAACTGAACCATGAAAACTCATTGCCAGTTCAGTACCAAGAAGTGCAGAAAATAATTGCTTCGATGAATATTGATTTTTTTCAATCCAAGGTGGTTATGCTGTGAGATAATTGACCAACAATGGCTTTTTAAAAGCACATTCTAGTCCCAGTGCAAAAGATTTTCCTTTTGCTAACTCCCCTGCCTGTCCTCAAATGTGCCACTTCTTTTTTAAAAATTCCATGAAGTGATAATTAATGACTTGTTTAACTGACAGTTATAACCAGTTTAGTCTCCTCTCATCCAATATTCTTCATTACTTTGGCATTTTAGTTCCTACGAAGCATTTTTTAATAATCTTCTTTTTCCTGTCTGATGTAACTCTTAAATTTTGTTTTACATGGTTGGGCCCCAACTCTCAATGTAGTGGTGAAATAATGAAAAAAATTCCAAGTGGGTTATTTATTCAGATTTAAAAAGAGAAGGCCGAGGCCTCCCTCTCTGTGTCTTCAGCACAGGTTTGACTCACCTCTGTGGTCTCTTTCTCCACCTGCCCTGCCTGTGTTGTATTTTTCCCCCTAAGATCTGTTGCTGAAAGATTGTAGAAGCGATGCTCAGCTCTCTATGGGCACACTTGTTGCCCCAGGGGGAATATTTGTACCTGTTGGTGTTGCTTGCCCAGTGGTGATGTTGGCAAGGATGGAGAAGAGGCTGTGGAGGGCTAAGGAGACCTGACTACTGCCTTTGGCACCCAGGGGGATGATAAGGCTGGTGTTCAGGTTCCAGAGCTGTGCTGTCTGGGATGGTAGCTTTTAACCACACATGGCCATTTGCATTTAATTAATTAAAAGTAAAGAAAATGAGAAATTCAGTTCCTCAGTCACAGTAGCCATATTCCAAGCGCTCAGTAGCTAAATGTGACAAGTAGTGATAAGTACAGACGTCGAACATTTTCAGCACTGCAGAAAGTTCTGCTGGGCAATGCTGCCTTAGAGGGCTGGGCAGCCTCCTGGGTGGTTCAAGAGGGCAACATGGCAGGCAGTTATTCATGGCTGTTTCCACCCAGACCCTTGTACAAGGAATGGGGCTCAGCTTTCTCAAGATGGGAAATAGCAAGTGATCTGGGCAAGCAGGCTAGAGGGAACAGCAGTACCAGGTAAGGAAACTGAGGCAGTGAGGGGAAAGGATAGCTGTCACTTGGAGGTCACGACACAGCCCAGGCTCACTGAAGCTCCCTAGATACCTTTATGGCAGCAAGACTGTGTCTAGGCCCCAGGTGTGGCTGGGGTTGTGAACTCCTTCCTGCCTGCCAGAGGGGCTGAGCTTGCTGGAAGGGGCTCCAGCTGGGGCGCAGAAAGGCGGGCTTCCCAGCACTGCATTGTCCTACCCCGCAGAGCTGTTCTAGAGAGCTGTGTGTGTGGAGCTGGTGGATTGGGCAAAAGGGGACACTTCAAGAGTTGAAAGACAAGGACACAAAAGCTTTTCATTCAAGAATCCCTTTCATTTACAACACACTGTTTTGGTGGCCTTTCCCCAGGGATCTGTAGGGTTCCAGGAACAAAGGAATAAATAGGAAAAAAGATTCCTTTTATTTATTTATTTTTTTAATGGTTGAAAGAAACTCTATCCCATGGAAGAACTATGCCGCTTCTCAGTGGGACTCCAGGTAGGAACAATTCTAGCTGTCTGAGAGATTCTGGGGAAGGAATCCATAATGCTACCCCTAGGGCTCCCAGGACCACCTTCTTAGAGCACTTCTGAGGCATGCATGTCTCATTAATAATAACAATTGCTGTTGAGGATGATTGTAATAATAGTAGTAGTAGTAGCTAATATATACGTAAGACTTACTAAGACCCAAGCACTGTTCTAAGGGCTTCATATAAATTCATTTCAGGGAACGTTTAGGAGAACTGTAGCCAAGTTTATCATTGGAAGTTTCTCAGGAAAGGCCTGGCACCATAGCATTTAACAGCATCAACATCCATTGTAATAGCAACTGCTATATTTTATGGTTTAAAAACAATTTTCATGTTCATTGTCCTTAAAAAAAAAAACAGCTTTGTTGAGGTACAGTTTATATACCATGACATTCACCCATTGTAAATGCACAATTCAGTGGTTTTAGTAAGTTTATAGTTATGCAACCATTACCACCATCATTGTAGAAACTTTCCGTCACTCCAGAAAGTTTCCTGTGCTTGTTTACGGTTAATTCCTGCTCCCACCCCTGCCATAGGCAACAACTGATCTGTTTTCTGACTCCCTAAATTTGCCTTTTCTAGAAGTTTCATACAAATGGAATTTTACTTACAATATGTAATCTTTTCCATCAGGGTCCTTAGCATAACGTTTTTGAGGTTCATCCTTGTTGTAGCATGTATCAGTAGTTTAAACCTTTTAGTTTGTTGAATAGTATTTCATTGTATGCATATACATGTTTTGCTCATGTATTCATGAGTTGATAAACATCTGGATTATTTTCACTTTGTAGCTATTATGAATAATGACACTCTGAGCATTCACTTACATGTATGTCTTTATGTGGACATATATTTTCATTTTCCTTGGGTAGATTCCTAGGAGCAGAATTGCTGGGTTGTATATGTTTAAATTTTTTAAGAAACCGCTAAACGGTTTTCCCAAGTGGTTGTACCCATTACATTTTCCTCCAATAATGCATGAAGTCTCTAGTTTTTCCAAATCCTCTCTAACACTTGTTTTTTTTTTTTTAACACTTGTTATTGCTGGTTTTTATTTTAGCCATCCTAGTGGTTGTATAAAGGTATCTAATTTAAATTACATTTTCCTAAAGACTAATTGAATGAAGAATTTTTCATGTGCTTGTTAACCCTTTTCATACCTTCTTTGGTAAAATGTCTATTCAAATATTTTGCCCGTATATTACTTAGATAGCTCATCTTCTTCTTATTGAGTTCTAAGTATCTTGATATAATCTGGATACAAATTATTTGCCAGATATGCTTTGCAGATATTTTTCTATCACTCTGTGGCTTACCTTCATTTTATTATTGGTTTATTTTTATCCATAAAATTTTGTAATACTGAAGTCTGGTTTATCAATTTTTTTCTTTTATGGATAGGGTTTTTGTATGTGTGTCATTATCTAAGAATTCTTTGCCTAAGCCAAGGTCAAAAAGATTTTCTTTAATTTTTTCTTAGAAGTTTTATAGTTTCAGCACTTACATTTAGCTCTGTGATCTGTTTTAGTTAACGTCTGTGTATGATGTAAGATGAGGGTCTAAGTTCTATTCTTTTTTGCATGCATATATCTAATTGACTATCTTTTACTTACTGAATGACAATAGTGATAATATGAATTACTTTGGCACCTTTGTTGAAAGTCATTTGACTATAAATGTGAGGGTTTATTTCTGGATTTTCAGTTCTGTTCCATTGATCTATACATGCCTTTTCTTGTGCCAGCATATAAGTTTGCCAACTTTTTTTTTTTCCAAAATTGTTTTGGCAATTCTAGGTCTTTTGCATTTCCATATACGTTTTAGGATCAACTTGTTAATTTCTATCAAAAAGTCTGCTGGGATTTTGACAGGAATGCACTGAATTTATACATTAGTCTGGGTGGAATTCTCATCTTGGCAATATTGAGGTTTCCAGTTCATGAACATAAAATGTTTCTCCATTTATTTAAATCTTCTTTAGTTTTCCCAGCAATGTTTTGTAGTTTTTAGTGTATAAGTCTTGTACTTCTTTTTAAAAGCTTATTTCTAAGTATTTTGCTCTTTTAGGAATGGAATTTTCTAAATTTCATTTTTTGTTTGTTGCTAGTGTATGGAAGTAAAATTGATTTTATATTCTACAACCTTGGTAAACTTGCTTTTTTGTTCAGATAGTGTTCCTGTGTGGATTCCTTGAGATTTTTAACATGCAGGATCCTGTCATCTATAAGTAAAGACAGTTTTACTTCTTTGTTTCCAATCTGATGCTTTTAATTAATTAGTTGTTTAGTTAATTAATTTTGTTTTTTAACCTTATTCCACGAACTAGAACCTCCAGTACAGTGTTGACCAGAAGAGGTAAAACCAGACATCCTTGCCTTGTTCCCAACCTTAGGAGGATAGGATTTAGTCTCTCAGAGTTTATATATAATGGTTGTCTGTAGGTTTTTTACAAAGCCCTTTATCATGTTGGAGAAGTTCCCTTATCTTCCTAGCTTACTGAGTTGTTATCATGTGTGGGAACTGAATTATGTAAAATACTTTCTCTTTTTTTTCTTCTTTTTTTAAAAAAGTAATATATAATAGATGTATACTTTTTGGAGTACAAGTGATAATTAGTGTGTCATATAACTTGTAAAGACCAAACAGTGTAATTGTGTCTATTGAGATGATCAGTGGTATTTGTCCTTTATTCTATTAATATGGTATGTTACATTAATTAATTTCAGCTGTTACACCAAACATGCATTACTGGGATAATCCCCAACTGGTTAGTCTATATAATTCTTTTTATGTTGATAGATAGGGTTTAAGAATGATTATTTTCTTTCTTTTATTTTTTTAAATAGAGACAGAATCTCGTTCTGTCACCCACACTAGAGTGCAGTGGCATGATTGTAGTTCACTGCAGCCTCTACCTCCTGGATTCAAGTGATCCTCTTGCTTCAGCCTCTCAAGTAGCTAGAACTACAGAACTGCACCACCATGTCTGGCTGATATTTATATATTTTTTTTTTTGTAGAGACGGGGTCTTGCTATGTTTCCCAGTCTAGGCTTGAACTCCTGGCCTCAAGCAGTCCTCCCCCTTCAACTCCTCAAATTGCTGAGGTTACAGATGAGAGCTACTGTACCCCCTAAGAATTATAGTTTTCTTGTGATATCTTTGATCTCATAGAGAGAGTTGAGAAGTGTCCCTCCTGTTTCCTTAAAGGTTTTGTGAAGAGTTGATATTATTTCTTTTTTTAAATGTTTGATAGAATTTACCAGTGAAATCACATGGGCCTGTGCCTTTCTCTGTGGGAAGATTTTGAATTATGGATTCAGTTTATTATTATACATCTATTCAGATAATCTATTTCTTCCCAGATCAGTTTTGGTAATATATGTTTTCTTAGTCATTTCCATTTCATTTAAGTTATCTTACTTGTTGGTATAAAGTTGTTCTGTATGGTCAATACTTGTGTCCCTTCTTTCATTCAGTATTTTGTAATATAAGTCTTTACTCATTTACTCTCACATCCATCTCGCTAAGGATTTGACAATTTTGTTGCTCTTTGCAAAAAACCACCTTTTTATTTCATTGCTCTAATCTTTATTATTTCTTTTCTTATGATTTCTTTGGTTTTATTTTGCTCTTTTTTAGTTTCTTAAAATGAAGGTTAGGTTGTCAAAGACCCTTCTTCATTTCTGATGTAGTCAGTTAAAGTTATATATTTTCCTCTAAGTACTGCTTTAGCTGTATGTCACACATTTTGATATACTGTTTTTCATTTCATTTTTCAAAATATTTTCTAATTTGCCTTGTCATTTCCTTTTTGATCACTGTGTTACTTAGAAGTGTCAAGTTTAATTTCTAAATATCTGGAGATTTCTCAGATTTCTTTTTGTTGTTGATTTCTAATTTTAGTCTAATAACATTTGATATGATTTCAAGCAGTTTACATTTATTGAGACTTGTTTTGTGGCCTAGCATATGGTCTATTTCAGGAAATATTTCTAATCTTTGAAATGCAGAATGCAATCATTGGGTGAAGTGTTCTATATATATCAGTTAGGTCATATTGATTGATTATACTGTTTGTCTTCTATACTCTTGTTAATATTTCATGTAGTTGTTCTATCAATTATTAAGAGTGGGTATTGAAATCTCCAACTATAATCATTGAATTCTCTATTTCTCCTTTCATTTCTGTTAGTTACTGCTTCATGTATTTTGAGGATCTGTTTTTAGGTGTTTATGTATGTATGATTCTTATGTCCTCCTGATGTACTGACCTTTATATCACTTTGAAATGTTCCTCTTTAATAATCTCATTGGGAAGTCAGTGTTTCTTTATTAATATAGCCATTTCAGCTCTCTTCTGATTATTTTACAAAAGGGGACTTAAAAAATTCCACAATTATCTTTTGGAAGGTGGGCTTCTTGTAGTACAGGCTTCCTCCCCTGGATGAGTGTTCTAGGAACCCATTCGCATCAGTGTTGTTGTGAGAAGCTGTAATTGACTTCAGTGAAATTTTTTTTGGAGATTCTTTCAGTGTGTTTGCCCATTTCATGATGGGTGACTTACAAACACACCTACCCACACCATGCTGAGTGTCTAGCAGTTTTTGACTAAAAATGGCATAACCTCCATGCCCCATCCTTTCTATTTACCTAATCTTGCCCCTAGCTGCTATTTTGTTTCCCCAGATGAAAACATTCCTCCAAGGGAAACATTTTGCTGATGTGGAAGAAGTAAAACAAAAAATGGCAAAAGCACTAAAAGTCATCAAAATTGATAAGTTCAAAAACTACTTTAAGCAGTGGGAAAAGCATCTCAGTAGGTGTATTGCATCAAACGGAGAGGACTTCGAAGGTGACTGAAGTTTAAACATTTAAGAATAAATACACAATTTTTAATAAATAAATTCCAGTATTTTGGGTCCTCTTTTGTATGCATGGTATAGCTTTTTCCATTTAATCTATGTGTCTTTGAGTCTAAAGTGTGTCATTTGTAGACGACATATACAGTTGACCCTTGAACAACATGGGGGTTAGGGGCGCCAACTCCCTGTGTAATAAAAATTCCTGTACAACTTTTGACTCCTTAAAAACCTAATTACTAATAGCCTGCTATTGACTGGAAGCCTTATTGATAACATAAACTATTGATTAACACATATTTGTATGTTATATGTGTTACATACTATATTCTTACAACAAAGTAAGTTAGAGAAAAGAAAATATTATTCAGAAAGTCACAAGGAAGAGAAAATATATTTGCTCTTCATTAAGTGGAAGTGGATCTTCATAAAGGTTTTCATCCTTCTCATCTTTATGTTGAATAGGCAGAGGAGGAAGAGGAAGGGCTTGTCTTGCTCCCTCAAGCATGGCAGTGGTGGAAGAGGTGGAAGAGGTAGAAGGGGAGGCAGGAGAGGCAGTTATACTCAGTGTAACTTCTACTGAAAATAATCTGTGTTTAAGTGGACCTACACTGTCCAAACCCATATTGTTCGAGGATCAGCTGTACTTTGAATATAAAATCCTGTTTGGCAATCCCTGCCTTTGTTTAGGGCATAAATATATTATATTAATATATTTAATATGATTCATATTTAATATAATTAAATTATATGGTTGGGTTTTAGTTTACTATTTTGCTATGTTTTCTATATGCCTCCTGTTTTCTTCTTTTTTTTTTTTTTTTGGTACCTCTGTTCTTTTTTGATTGCCTTTTGTGTTAAATAAATATATTTTGGTATACCATTTAAATTCTTCACTTGACTTTTTACTGTATATTTTGAGTTATTTTCTTTGTGATTGCCCTAGGGCTTATAATATGCACCTTAATTTAACGTCATTTACTTTAAGTTCTTTTAATAAGAACTTAATTCCTGTAAAACAAAAACTTTGCTCTAATAAAGCTTCTTTCTCTTCCTCTTCCATGGTATTATTTTCACATTTATTACATCTATATATTTTAGAAACTCAACAATATCGTGTTGTAAGTTTTGCTTTATACCAATTTACATCTTTTTTAAAAGTTAAGAAATGAGAAAAAATATTCAAGTTTTTTATTAGTACCTACAGTTAACATTTTTGGTGTTCATTGTTTCTTCCTGTGGATTCAGATTACCATCTGGCATCATTTCTTTTCAGCCTTAAGGCCTTCATTTAGTATTTCTTGTAAGGCAGGTCTGCTAACAGCGTGCTCTGTATGTCTTTGTTTATCTAGGTATGTCTTCATTTTGTTTTCATTTTTGAGGAATTAGTTTGCTTAGTATGGAATTCTTGGTTAACATTTTCTTTCTTTTTCTAGTACTTTGAATATCATCATCACTTTGTCTTCTGGTCTTTATTGTTTCTGATGAGAAGTCAGCCGCTAATCATATTGATGTACCATTGTATACATTATTTTTCTCTTGCTGCTTTCAAGATTTTTTCTTTCTCCTTATATTTTATTTTATTTTATTTTATTTTTTTTTGAGTTGGAGTCTCACTCAGTCGCCCAGACTGGAGTGCAGTGGCCGCTCCTGGCCACCGCAGCCTCGCCTGCTGGTCTCCGGCGATCCTTCTGCCTCAGCCTTCCGAGTAGCCAGAATTATAGGCATATGCTACCACGCCCAGCTGATTTTTTTTTTATTTATTGTAGAGATGAGGTCTCGCTGCCCAGGCGGGTCTCAAACCCGCGGGCTCAGGCAATCCACTCACCTCAGCCTCCCAAAGGCGCAGGATTACAGGCTGAGCCACCGAGCCTGGCTCTCCTTGTATTTTAAGGACTTGATTATGCTGTGTCTAGGTGTAGACCTCTGTATTTATCTTACTTGGGGTTTGTTGAGCTCCTTGGAAGTACAGATTGTTTTCTGTTAAGTTTGGGAAATCTTCAGTAATTATTTCTACATATATATATTATATATATACACACACACACATACACACACACAAATATATGTACATAGACACACACACAAATTTGCCTATTTTGTCTTTCTCCACTCCTAGTACTTCCACTATGTGTATATTGTGTTTGATACTGTTTCACAGGTACAGGCCTCTAAGACTTGGTTCATTTTTCTTCAATTTTTTTCTCTATGTTTTTTTTTTTCCGGAATGACTAATTTCTGTTTATGTCTGAGTTCATTGATTCTTTTGCCGTCTTGACTCTTCTGTTGCGCCTTTATTGCGTTTTTTATTTTGGTTATTGAACTCTAGAATTTTCTTTTTTCTTTTCTTTTTTTTCCTTTTTGAGTTGGAGTCTCACTCCATCACCCAGGCTGGAGTGCGGTGGCACACTAATAGCCACCCCAACATTGACCTGCTGGGCTCAGGTGATCCTTCTATCTCAGCCTTCCAAGTATCTGGAACTACAGGTGCACACTACCACGCCTGGCTAATTTTTTGATTTATTGTAGAGATGAGGTCTTGCCAAGTTGTCCAGGCTGTTCTCAAACCCATGGACTCAGGCAATCCTCTCACCTCTGCCTCCCAAAGTGCTGGGATTGTAGACTTGAGCCACTGCACCCAGTTTGTTACTTTTTTTTGTCTATCATTTAAGCAGCCAACAAACATATGAAAAAATGCTGAACTTCACTAATTATCAGGGAAATGCAAATCAGAACTGCAGTGAAATACCACCTCACACTAGTCAGGATGGCTATCATTAAAAAGTCAAAAAACAGCTGGGCTCGGTGGCTCAACCTGTAATCCTGCACTTTGGGAGGCTGAGGTGAGTGGATTGCCTGAGCCTGTGGGTTTGAGACCTGCCTGGGCAACTTGGTGAGACCTCATCTCTACAATAAATCAAAAATTAGCCGGGTGTGGTAGTGTGCACCTGTAATTCCAGTTACTTGGAAGACTGAGGCAGAAGGATTGCCAGAGCCCAGCAGGTCGAGGCTGTGGTGGCTGGGAGCGGCCACTGCACTCCAATCTGGGTGACAGAGTGAGACTCCAACTCAAAAAAAAAAAAAGTCAAAAAAGCAACAGGTGTTGGTGAGGCTGTGGAGAAAAGGAAATGCATCTAAACTATTGGTGGGAATGTAGGCTAGGTCAGTCTTTGTGGAAAACAGTGTGGCGTTTTTTTCAAAGAACTGAAAGTAGAGCTACCATACAATCCAGTAATCCCACTTCTGGGAATGTATCTGGAAGAACACAAATTGCTCTATCAAAAAGACATTTGCACACATGTTTATGGCAGCACTATTCACAACAGCAAAAACATGGAATCAACCCAGATGCCCCTTGAAAGCTGACTAAAGAAGACATGGTACATATACATGATGGAATACTACTCAGCCATAACGAAGAACAAAATCATGTCTTTTGCAGCAACATGGATGCAATTAGAGATCATTGTTCTAAGTGAACTATCACAGAAACAAAAAACTGAATACTGCAAGTTCTCAATCATAAGTGGTCCCAAAGCACAAAGGTGGGAGCAATAAATGTGGGCACTGCTAAAAGAGGGAGAGAGGGAAGGAGGATAAGGGGTACACAACCACTCATTGGGTACCATGGCCACTGTCAGGGGGAGAGAGGGCCTGCTAGAAGCCCAAACCTCACCCTCACATAATTTATGTAGCAAATCTTCACATGTACCCTACAACTCTTAAATAAATAAATTTTTAAAAAATTGTCCATCCTTATTGAAAAACTTTGCTCATTGTTATTATGCTTTTCTTTAATTCTTTAAACATGTTTTCCTTTAGTTCTTTGGACATATTTATATCTGCTTTGAAGTTTTTATCTGCTAAATCCAACATCTGGATGCATGCAAAACATAGTTTCTATTAACTGCTATATTTCCTGAGTGTGGGTCATACTTTCTTATTTCTTTGCATCTCCTTCATTTTTTTTGTTGAAAATTGATTGTTTTGATAATATATTGCAGAAACTCTGGTTTTGTTTTGATAATATATTGCAGCAACTCTGGCTTCTAATATTTTCCCCCCATGTTTGTTATTGCCATTTTGATTGTTTCTTTGTTTAGTAACTTGCCTGGGATTAAATTTATGAAATTGATCTCACTGGCAGTATGTGGCCATTAATGTCTGTACTTAGTATTTTTGTTTTTATTTTAAAGCCTGAATTCCTAGGAGTTGCTTTGGTATCTGTAACTTAGTGGGTAAGTCACGTATGTTCCTGGTCTTTGTTTTCTCGTGTAAAATAGGAATAATGGAGTGCCCACTTCATTAAATCCTTGGGAGGTTTGAATAAGCTAATCAATATAAATCACTCAGCATAGTGACAAGAGCATAGTAAGTGTTCAAAGAGCTTGGACCCAGACCTGTCTAATGTTTCCCCCTCCTGATGTCTCTTCCACAACATTTTTGTGTAAGTGTTTAATGTTTAAAGAAGGTTGGCTATGGAGAGAAATCAAGCATTGAAGTAGAGATTGGAAGAAATTTTGCCCTTTCAACCTCAAGTCTATGATTCAAGATACTGCACAACTGACAGAAGTGGGAGCAAGCAGCATTTTTTTTTTCAAATCTATGTCCAAGTTTTATCCAGATTCAATATTTTTTTATATACATGGGCAGTGGCCTGGCAGTAGATTGATCCTTTCTCTCCTGAGTGTGCAGACAGGGAGACTGGCATCTGTGTCAAGATGATGTCCCCACTCACTGCTCTCCAGAAAACCAGGCTCTAGGGGAGCAGTGCCCAAGCTCCCAGGAACATAATGGTGGGGAGTCCAGCTCAGAGCATTATTCAGGGGATATGATCTTGGTCTTCTTATTTGGAGGCAGTTGATCATTGGAGCCTAGATTGACCCAGGGTTTCAAGTTTCTCTCAATCCAGGATCGAGAAACGCTGGCAGACTTCAGAATGGAGTTTTGGGTAATATAAGTCAAGCATCACATGCACTTGGAAACTTTCCATCATGACCAGTGGAGTCTAGAAGGCAGTAGAATGGCATATTTTAATTCAGTCCACTGCTGCCCTGTTGAGGGCGCCTGTGAGAATGCTGGCTGACACCTTGCAGTTCACTGTGGGAGGCAGCTTGGCCAGCCCAACCCTTGGCCAACTCACCAGCAGGAAGCCAACCAGTTTTAACTGTTGAACTTCGAGCTGGAAGGGCCCCTTTGATCACCTAGTACTGGTGATCAGAGTCTCAGACTCCTGGGGATCTAAAGGGAACAGACCATGTGCATGCAGGAAGCATCTTTGGCCCTTGGTCCAGAAAGTGCCTGGCAGAGCTCACCTCACTGGGGCCTTGCAGAAGTCTGGATTTCTGGAGGGCTTCCTGGGGGCTGGAGTACTTTACATCACTGTCTGCTCAGCACAGGAAAGGAGAGGAAACTGCAGAAAAAAGTTTGCGGACCAAAAATAGCTGCCCCTGGAATGCATGGCCCTCATTGTCCCCACTGCCCACAGTCTTTTCCTCTGGACAGCACAGAGGATTGTTTCAGCCTCACTTCCTGGATTTCCTTCCCCAAGGGGGAAAGGGCAAGTCTGACATTTGTGGTGAGCTGCCTGGAGACTGTTTTTATTTACTATACCTTTGGGAGGTAAACTAACTTAACTTAATCCCCTAGACTTTTTTCCTGTCTAGAAGTGGTGTCTCTGGGATCAAACCTCTTCCAGAGCCAAGTGTTTACTCTCACATCTAAATATAGAGCCAGGCAAACTTGTCGAGGCATTAATTGAACTCATTCCCTTTGGCTGCATTTCATATCACAGTGATTTATTTTTTAAAAAACAACAAAAAATTGGTTAGTAGTAAGAGGTTGACAATAAACAAGGACACCTTTTTGAAGTGTTTAGTACAAAAGAGAGTTTTCATACACTTACTGGCATTCATCTAATTTACAAGTGCACAACTTTGTTAATCATGTCTAGGCATGTCCTCAGCTCCAGGTCTTTCCATAATATTAAGGGCATGTTCACTGAAATGCAGCCTGAATCATTCACTTCCAGCTGCAAATGAGAAAAGTTTCAGTCAGCTGGGACTCTACCTCAATGTGCATGCACAGCAATTAAAATCAAAGAAGCTTAGAGAAATAATTTCCAGGAGCTGTATCCTATTTCTTTCCCCTTCTTTATGTTTCAGCGCTTGAGTTAAGTCACTCCAATAAACATTAGGACATAAGTTATTAGGAGGAGACTGCCTCTCTGATTGATTGACTGTATTCTTATGGCTCCTCGTAGTGCTACACAGATGAATTGAAATTTCCAGAAAAAATTGAATGATGTTGATGGCGGTGGAGGCAGACATCAAGAGAAGGGACACAGAAGAGATATTTAGGGGTAATCAGGAGCAAAGCTCCAGCCAGTGTTGCCAGTAAGAGGACCCAGGTGGATGGAGAACTTGTCATCAGCACCTCACTCACTCACTCAGCAAAGATGTGTTCAGTTCCAACTGGGAGCACATCTTGCCTAGGTGCTAAGGACAAAAAGGCTAGAAAGACAGATGTGGTCTCTGTCCTCATGAAATGTACAATGAGGATAGATATTCACCATGTAATTGAACAGGTGGCTAGTTGATTGAACCTGTGATAAGGGCAGTGCAGGAAAACTACAGGTGTTGCACAAGGGGGAATTCAGTGTGTGTGTGTGTGTGTGTGTGTGTGTGTGTGTGTGTGTGTGTGTGTGTGTGTGTGTCTGGTAAGGGGAAGGGAGTTAAGAAAGGCTTCCTTGAGAGAGTGACATTTAAGGTGGGACTGACAGGTGGGTGGGACTTAGCTAGGCCAGAAGGCAGAGAAAGGAAGAGCAGTTCAGGCAAAGAGTGTAGTGAACGTAAAGGCTTTTGGGTGGAAGGAGCTTGACATACCCTAGAAACTGACGCCTTAGCTGGCTGGAGCAGAGCTGAAGACCAGGGCTGGAGGGGCGGGCGTTTAGGACCTCCAGACCTTGAGAGCAGGGCCAAGGATTACGAACTTATCCTGGGCACAGTAGGATTTGCAACCATTGCTGGAGGTTTTTTCATCTAGTGACTTAAGTGCTTTTTCATGCATTCTTGTGTGGGTTGGACCTGAAAGAATGGCCCAGACTTGGACTTGAGGATCCCCATGGAGCACATTGAAGCCCAGTGAAAAGTTCTGCCTGTGGGGTGTGGTCAGGGAAACAGGGAAGTTTTGAAGAGGGGAAAGATTGAGAACAGCTCTGTGGTGGCTTTCAAGTTCCAGGAAATTAGTGTGTAGCAGAAGACAACTGAGGAAGCCAGTCCAGGCATTTAGGAGTGAAGTGACTTGGACTTCTTTGGTGAGGGGGAGGCTGAGCACTCATGGCAAGTGACGGAGGGCTCATGGAGCAGGAAATCTGTGGTCTAGCCTTCAGAGCTTGAGTGCAGAGGAAGCTGGATGGTATTCGTAGAAATGAAAGAGGTTGCAGATCTGAGTGAAAGCGATTGAAGAGAGTTGGGAGAGCAAAGGGAGGGGCTTCTGGGCTTATTATAAAAGGAGAGGGGTATCCAGGTGCACAGGTGGGTGTGTGACCCTCTTATTAGGGCTCACTCACAAACATTCAGGAAGAACTGGAAGGAAGAAGGTGAAGATGCTGTTTTCATTGCATCCTCAGCATCCAATGGGTTGACCCGCTGCTGAAGCCAGGTCAGCCCAACACCGTGACTGCACAACCTAAGAGTCTGACGTAGTGTGTGCTGCAGCTCTTAAGTCAAAAAAACTGATTTTTATAAATCGGCACAAATTGACCTCATTACCCACGGTCATTCAGTGACCTCAGAAATCAAAATGAAAAACAAGAACAAACCAACCCCAAACTTCTCCAGACCATAGTTTTGCTTCTGAAGCAAGACCCAAAAATATTAATAGCCTGTTTTCTGCTCCAGCATTTCTGTCCTCCTGGCTCTGGAAAAATGTCTTTTCAGTATCTTTATTCCTCCTCCATTTCGCTGCAGATGTGCTCAAAGTTTCAGGTTCCACTGATCCAATCTTCATGATGGAATATTCTCCAGCTGAGCTGCTTTTTCCATTCTTGATTCTTCAGAGTTCAAAGACACTGAATATTCCAAACCCTGCCTGTTCTTGTTTCTCAGAGCAGACCCTTTCTTGCCAATGCTTCATTGCACCCTGTCCTTCCTTTCCTTTCCTGTTTTGTTCTTTCCATTCTTTCTTTTCCTTTCTTTCTTCTTTTCTTCAATGGGAGTGAGGTCATTTGTGGAGCTGTCACTGCTCTGTAAGAGGGCAGATGTGAGGGTGCCAGTCCCTCCTTGCTTACAACTTCTGATTTATACAGTTTGTAAAATGAGAAAAAAAAACCGAAAGGATTATTTAAGATATAGAAATGGACTGGGTGCAGTGCCTCACACTGTCATCCCAGAGCTTTGGGAGGCTGAGGCAGGAGGATCACTCAAGACCAGAAGTTTGAGACCAACCTTGACAGCATAGTAAGACTCTGTCTCTACAAAGAATAAAAAATTTAAAAAAATTAGCTAGGTATGGTGTCCTAGCTACTCAGGAGGCTGAGGTGGGAGGATTGGTTGAGCCCAGGAATTCAAGGCTGCAGTTTGCTGTGATCCCACTCTAGCCTGAGTGACAGCAAGACACTACCTCTTTAAAAAAAAAAAAAGACACAGGGAAAAATTTTTAAACTGTTCTTTTTAAAAAAAATTTAGATTCAAGGGGGGTACATATGCAGGCTTGTTACATGGGTATATTATGTGAGGTTTGTATGGTGAAGTTTGGGCTTCTATTGAGCCTGTCACCCAAGTGGTGAGCCTGGTAACCAACAGATAGTGTTTCAGTCCTCCTCCCTCCTCCCTTTAGGAGTCCTCAGTGTCTGTAGTTCCCATCCTTCCGCCCAGTGTGTACCCAGTGTTTAACTCCCACTTAAGTGAGAATATGAGGTGTTTGGTTTTCTGTTCCTATAAAACTGTTCTTTTTAATGTAGATTGTTTTATTGGTAAAGATGAATTAGAATGCTTTGATTTGAACGAGAACTTCAGATTTTTTTCTTAACTGAAGTAGGTGCTTCTTTCAGAATTAATAAATTGCCCAGAATATTTTCCCAGCCCACAGTGTCCATGATAGAGTCAGGTGCTATATTGGAAGTTTTATAGGCTGTGTGGGAGTGGGGAAGGGAGTTCTGTTGACTGTCCAGTGAGCTCTGCAGAGGGAACAACCTTGTATCTGGGTAAGTAGACCTGAATCAGAGAGACTCACATGTTTCTTGGAGGGTTCTTCTGAATCTTTTTGAGAATTTTCCTAAACTTTCCAAATTAGGAGGCCAATCATTAAGGTGATTGAGGGATGATGACAGCCAGCAAGGGGAGTTGGAATTTTGATCATGTTTTCGGTTTAAAGGCAAAGGCAGCAAAGACCAATGCCATTCAGTTAGCCACTTGTTATGAGGTGGTTTACAGCTTGAAATCTAAAAGGGAGTCAACAGAGGTATGGAGGGCTCCACACATCCTGCTAAAAGCCATTCCTCATTTCACATATAGCATTTTGGAGGGTGTTATCTGGAAAATGTATATAGTCTGTCATTGTAAAAATGAAGCAATCACCAAGCTTGTTTATTGTTCCTTTGTAATGAATCAACTCATTCTTAATGAAAGAACCAAAACAGATCTTTGCATAAGCATCTGTATACCTTGCTCTAATGGCTGCCAGTGCTTCTGGTGGACATCATGGCTCAATCACCTAAATGAATCTATGTATGCTGAGAAGTACTGCATAAATCAGGCATTCCTTTTCCCTTTTCTCCTTCTCTTCCTTTCTAGGTCATTGATTCAGCCTGCCTTTCTAGGGGCCAAGGGAGATCTTTCCCATTGGCCCTCTGAAGGCTTGCTAAAAATCAACTCACAGAAGGCAGACTGATTGGAGAAAAAGCATACAAATGAATGTAACATGTGCACACAGGCCCTTTCAGAATGAAGTACCAAAGATACAGGGGACATTTTCATTTTTATACTTAGGTTCAATGACGTATGGATAGCCATGTATGTGGAAATATGGTTGGACAAAAAAGAAAATGATCTAATGCTAATAGACTGAGTGGGGAAGTACAGAAAGGTCTGTCTGTCTGTCTAGATTCTTCTTGGCCTGTCCAAGCATGCATTCCTTTCTCCTGAGTATGGGGCAGGACCCTTTCTGTAATGGGAGTCTTATGGCCTACAGTCAAACAAGACAGGTCAGCTAACTTCTCTATGGTCAGTTTTTATACAGACAGGGTAGAAGGAAAGTTAGAGTATAGTTTTAGGTTTTATGGATGACTTTGGGGAAAAGGGGTCCTGGATTCCACGATCCACTGTGGGGAAGAAGGATTCTAGTTTCTATGGCTAGCGAAGGAAAATGGTACCCAGAGATAGGAGGGCAAGAGAATTTATGTATTCTGAGAAAGACTTTCACTTCTGAGGCCTTCTTTCTGGGGTATTGAGCCCCAACACCGTCTAACAGAAGATTTTCACTCCATATTTAAGATGATGTTTGTCTCCCAAAATGAGATGCCTCATGGATCACAAAGCCCTCCAACCCTGGGAAGTGTCAGGCCTTCCAGCTTTTTTGGCCATCTAACCCTCACTCTGGTTCCCTTCAAGTCTTGAGGTGTTGGGGGGGTGGAGTCTGAGTTGGCACCAAACTGCCTCTTTCCCAGGGACTGGGGTGGGTAACAGTTGTGTTCTGGACTTCTTGGTAATTTCTCTATCTTCTTGTTTGCTACCAAGGCAGAGCTTTGGCCCCTGTCTAGAGGGACTTGCATCCCCTGGATTCCTGAAAATGACATGACCTCTTTGGATTCCTAGAACCAGGCAGTGGCCACAACAGAGGGAAGCCAATTTTTCACAGAGCCAAGGGACAGACCAATCCAAGTTCGAATTCCATGAGTTCAGTGAGAAACACACAGTGAGTGGAACCAGGTGATGTATTTAGAGTCCCCAAACCTGAACCTCATCCTGGCTTCGCCACAAACTGGTTGTGTGAACTTCAGCATGTATTTGTCCTGCCTGAGTTTCAGTTTTTTGATTATAAAATGAGAATAATAATATGTACCTCACAGAGCTTTATAGAAAATGAAGGAGCTGAAGTATATGAAAACATGATATAAGCTATCATAGTTAATATTTTCTAATCTCTCTCTAGTTTTGGAATTCTATCCTTGGTACATACTTTAGCATCAGGCACACTAGAAGTTTCTCAGTAAATCTTTTTGGGTTCAGGGAGTTGTTTTGGCATCCCCACTCTAAACATTTTAATTCTGACCTTTAGTTGTTGAAGGTAGTTGTTGATGTTATTGCTGAGGGAAAAAATGGATGTCACATAAAGGGATGAAAAATACAAGATCTGCTCTTTTTATTAATTTCCTTTCCTTCACCAATGACTTTGGTATTAAGCTTTTTACTCTTGATGGTGAAAGCAGACCTTGGCTTATTGCTAGGTTTTGGGAGGGTGGAGGCGGGGAGAGTGGGGAGGCAAAGAAGAATGAAAAACAAGTAGGGCCGGCTCGGTGGCTCAGCCTGTAATCCTGCGCCTTGGGAGGCTGAGGTGAGTGAATTGCCTGAGCCCACGGGTTCGAGACCCGCCTGGGCAACTTGGTGAGACCTCATCTCTACAATAAATCAAAAAATTAGCTGGGTGTGGTAGCGTGCGCCTGTAGTTCCAGCTACTCGGAAGGCTGAGGCGGAAGGATCGCCGGAGCCCAGCAGGTCGAGGCTGCGGTGGCCGGGAGCGGCCACTGCACTCCAGTCTGGGCGACAGAGTGAGACTCCAACTCAAAAATAAATAAATAAATAAATAAATAAAAATTAAAAAAAAGAAAAACAAGCAGGATATTTTCTCCTCTGCAAACTGTTTATAAGCTTTTGGCAGTGATAGTAACATACTATGCTCATCTAGTGAGTCTGACCCTGAAGGCGGCCTATTTGAATACGTGGCTGATTGATTTATTTGGAGAATGAATTGAGACTTAGAACCTTTAGAATGGAGATGCTACATTCCAGTCTCTTGGATAGCAAAAGCTACTGTTACCACTTTCAGTAGAAAAACAGGTTGCCTTATATAGTAATGGCAGCAGCAGCAAGGATAGTTCATATTAACTGAGCAATTATTAGATGTTATTCACTATCCTAAGTGCTTTACATGTGCTAATTCCTAATCTGCATAGTCACCGTAGAAGATAAAAAGGTAGGTAGGGCAGTTTTTCCATCTTAAAAGTGAGAAAGTCTGCAAAGAGGGGTTAAGTGACTTGTACATGAGCATGCATCTGGTTAAGGGGCTGGCACAATATTTGGAAAGATAATGACTAGGAACCTGGGGACTTAGATTAACTAATTAATTAACGTGTCCTTCCCAGTGTCTAGCACAAGGCAAGAACTCATCCAATGGCAGTTTTTAGTCATACTGCTCTGGAATTGAACTGGAGAAATGGGGTGTCTCTTGAGATAAAGGAGAGCTTGTAGCAGCATGTTTTGTTGGAGATTCTTGGGGGACCAGAGCTCTCAAGAAAAATACCAAGACTCATTTGGAACAAAACTCTGAATTTAGTCCAGGGTCTTCACTACCGTCTGTAATTAGGTAATCGTTCCTCTTCCCCTCATGTTTACATGTGTAGTGCAGTGGTTAAGGGTACAGGCTTTCAGAAGAAACTGCACTGATGCAAACCCTAACTCTGCCAAGTACTGCCTGTGGGCACTTAACCACTCAGGTCCGAGTTTCCTCCTCTGTGAAGCAAGAGTAATAGTAATATTCCTATCTCAAGGGTGGTTGTAATAATCAACTGAGCTTCTGTATAGGAAGAGCTTAAAATAGTACCTGGTTCATGGTAAACAGTATTAACAGCTCATGCCATTATTGTTGACATTTGTTATCATCTACCTCCTTAATCTCCTGCCACACTCCTCAGAGAATTTGAATTACTCACTAAAATAACAGAAAGTTAAAAACAAAAACCAACAGAGACTTTGAGCCAGAGGATAAATATATGGGAGATGAAAGTGTAGGCATAAAGGCATGCATAGTTGCAAAAGATGCTCCTCAGCCTAGCAAAAAAGGAAATTGTCATCTTTTATGTAGAGTAGCCATCATTATCAGAGAGAAGGAAGCAAATAAGTTCTCAGGGGAAGCAAAACTTTCCCAGGCATTGACTTCTAAAATAAATTAACCCATTTATTTCTCTTTTTAAAAAATGTGCTCTATGTTCTTTTTCTTTCTTTTTTTTTTTTTTTTTGAGAAAGCAGGATTTATTGAGAGGACAGAAAAGCTCCCACACTGGGAGAGGATCGGAAGGGGTTGCCCCTGTGCTCTATGTTCTAAACACTTGCCCACAGATGGGCCCAGTCATCCTCAGGGGATGCCTCTGCATTGTCTTTGTTTCTCATGCCCTGGAGTCTCTACCCTTAAGGCATTTGTCTAAACTGACTTCTTTTGAAAGCATTTTATATTTTGGCTTATGGTAGTCCTCATTAGCCAAGTAGGGATGAGCTGTATCACTTCCTTTTTTATAGCTAAAGGTCAGGGTGACTCAAGCTTGGAGAACTCCTTCTGAGCAAAACCCTGTGATGGGAATGGGGTGTTGACATTTCTCCTGAAGAGCCCTGTGCAGCTCTTGTTCCTGGCAAGCAGGTGTGCTGTTGTAGGGTTATGGGCAGTGGATGCCTTTCCAATCTACTTTTGTGTGTGTGGAGCTCTAGGGCCCATGAACCTGGTCACATTTTCATCGGTACTTGCTGCTCTGGCTACCACTACCACTGTCTGGTGCTCTTGGGAAGGGTGGAAAGGGCTGCAGGACTGGCCTCAGAGCCGACCCTTATCTGTTTGCTTGCTTATTTCCAAAGACTACAGAGCCAGGAAGAGGAGCACAACCCCCATAGAAAGAAAAAGGAACAGGAAATTGTTCAAAAGAGGTTGATGAAATAAGAAAAGTAGCAGGAAGCAGCTTGGGAACTGGGGAGGCCGCAGCCAGAGGAAGTAAGTCTAGAGGACCAGGCAGGTCAGAAGAATACATCATCCCTGAGCCTTTGCGACTTTTTCCTTCTTGGTCCTTGAGAGCCAGGTCCCCAGGATGGAAGGGACTGCTCCTGTTATTGAGGGACTGACTGTACTACTCCCTGTGTTGGCTTCAGGGCAGATAATCTTCCTTTCTTTTTCTTTTTTTTTTTTTTTTGAGAAAGCAGGATTTATTGAGGACAGAAAAGCTCCCACAGTGGGAGGGGATCAGAAGGGGTTGCCCCTGTGCTCTGTGTTCCAAACACTTGCCCACAGATGGGCCCAGTCATCCTCGGGGATTCGGAGTTAACAATGAATTGCGTGGATCAAGCCAAACCATCCCAGGGGTGCTGCCTAGCTACCTCTCCTCCCTGCTCCTTGTGTGTGCGCCCTTCCTGCCACTGAGGGTCCTGGGTACTCTACCAGGGCCCCCCTGCTTGGGGCCACTCAGAGATTCTTCTGTCCCTCACCAGGGGCTCCATCACCCAGCCTCACCCCAAACCCGCTCCATCTGCAGTGTGGAGTCCTGGCCTGGACCTGCCTCTGTGTGGGGGAGATAGAGTGGGAGGGAGAGGAGGAAGTTGAAGGCTGAAGAGAGCAGTGCTGAGTGAGGAGGACTGAGGAAGCATCCTCAGGGCCCGTGCATAAGTCACGCAGCATAGGTAGGTAGTGCAGCGCAGGACTTCCTGGGACAAAAGCCACACCTAAGAAATCATTTGGCAATTGTGGCTTGTTTTCACATTTATGTCACATCTCACTACTGTAAGTGAAATTTGGGAAATCACCGTTTTGCTCTTCCCTCACAGGAAAGATGAAATTGAGTTACCAGTTAGAAACGACTTACTTCTAGGTGTAGACTAGTTGCTTCTATTTCTAGGGTTTTTCTGTTGGAATCAATGATGCATTTATAACCTAACATATCCACTCTGGGGCTTGTACCTCATCCCCATTCCCTCCCTCTCCAGTTGTTCACTTGGAGTGCACATGTGGGCGCATGCGCGCACACACACGTGCAGGTCCCTTCAGCACACTGATTCCTTGGCTGGGATTCAAGTTGAGTTTAAGTAGGACGTGACGGAAAACCAGTCCTTGAGCTTCCATACCCTCTTCTGGTCAGACTACTGAACATTGCCGTTTTTAGAGGAGATAAGGGAATTATTGAATTGGGTCAGAGAATTTCAGGGTTGGAAAGAGTCTAAGGTACAGTTCCATCATTGGTTCTTGACTCTCTTCCATTGGTCTCCCTGGAAGTGGAGTTGTCCAGTGGAAACTGCTTGGACTCCTAATGACAGGGAGTTGCTACCACAAGAGCAGCCTTTCATCTTGGGACGTGTTTTGATTTGGGAAAGCTCTTTCTTACATTGTCCAAAACCTGCTTTTATCTGTTGATGCTTATACCAACTTGTGACCTCAGTGAAGAAGCCTAGTTCCTTTCTTTCAGAAATTCAAAGATAGCTTTCAATCAGGGGAAACAGCCCCAGTGTCCTTGTGTGTTCCCCACCGGAAATGTTTCTCTACTACTCACTGTCTGGATGCCTGCTTCTGGATGTGCTACTGTTGCTTTCTGCTCCCCCTGAAATAAAGGGCTCAGATTTGAACAAAGTGCTTCAGAGATGGGCACCGTGAGACAGACAGGTGCAACTAGAGTTGGCTGTCACATGGTAGTCTCACCTTTGCATGTGAAATACTGTACTTCTGTTGATATAGCTGCATGTAAGCTCTTAGTTGACGGTTGCTTCCAGCCAGAGACACAGGGTTTGCAGTTATAGCACATCCCCTGTGCATGTCCTTTGTTGTGGCCATGCCACATTTCCAGGATAGATCCCGCTCAAAGTTTGGTTAGAATGATGAGACCGCATAATGGGGTTTTCTAGGGAGAGCCGGGAAGGCTTCCCAAGCTGGTCTGAAAATGAAAGGGAGAGAAGGGAGAAGAGAAAGGAGACTGCTTGGGGTTTTATGGTGATTAGGGGTTGATGTTGGGTGAGGGTTCCTGTGGGCAGGGGCTTGCATGGTTTGAACCCCCTGCTGGGCTGAAGGAGGAAGCATCCAGGCTTTCTTATCAGCCTGCTCAGCTGTGGGGTGGAAGGGGAAGAAGGAGGGCTGGGCCTTAAGTAAACTGTCTGCAATCAAGTAGTAAAAAATGGAGTCAGACTCTCACTCCTCTGTTTCATTTATCTTATGTTGAGATAAAATTTCTACATACAGTGGAATGCGCAGATCTTAGGTGTATAGTTCAGTCGGTTTTGACAAATGTATACAATCTTGTAACCAATATCATAGTCAAGATAGGCAACATTTCTATTCCCCCAGTTTTGTGTGTTTTGCTTTGTTTTTGAGTTGGAGTCTCTCTCTGTTGCCCAGGCTGGAGTTAGTGGCACGATCACAGCTACCATAACCTTGACCTGCTGGGCTAAGGAGATCCTCTCGTCTCAGCCTCCCAAAGTACTGGGATTATGGGTATGAGCCACTGTGCTTGGCCTGTTACCTGATTTTTGAGGCTACTGCTAAGGCGAGTCTCTTGGCCATGAACTTGTGTGGTTGGTTAGCATAATGCCACTGAAGGGCTTCGTGTTCATCCCCCTTAAGCTTCACCCAGTTGGTTTGGTGCATTTACCCCCTCTCTCCAAGCTGTGTCAGAAACAGATTCCTTTGTCTTCCCTGTTTACCATCAATGTCTCTGTTTCATGGCCTTGACAAGCTGGTAGGGATGTTTCTCTGTTTTCTAACAAGTCTTTGATGAAAATAATTAATAGAATAAGGCAGAGGAAAATCTTAAATTTATTCACCTGAGGTCATCTTGAAATTGAGCCCCTTCTTCAAATCCTGTTCTGGAGGCCAGGGATAAAATGAGAGCAAGACACAGGGCACACCTTGGTGTGTTCACTGACGAGGGAACATTCCAGACACACAAACGACTAAACATTATACCATGTGCATACAATAGAATTATGTAAAACAACACTGTAAGGGAGCAAGGAATTCTTCATGGACAGCCAGGAAAGCCTAAAGAGGATAAGGTGTTAGGCAGGAGGTTACCTGCGGAAGCCTGAGAAAGGGACAAAACTTTTATGAGCAGGACCTTGCCCTCTCCCAGAAGAGGAATTCCTGGCTGGTAGTACTGATATGAAGGCCTAGACAGCAAGAGTGGCAAGTGGATGCTGGAGTGGGGATGGCAGCTGTGGTGGCAGGCCAGGGAATTCGTTTCCAGGCAGGGGTTTGAGAGTTCCTTCCCACTGGTTCTGAGTATTCATGGTTGGCCTTGTTCTACATCTAAAATCACATTTCCAGGGGACCTTATAGGCCTGTGCTCGTAAAAGAAGAGGTGTTGCCATGGTAACAGTGACTTGTGCATCTTCTTACTGTGCTATTTGTATTGTCAGTTCCAACCTCAAACCTGTGCCTTTTGCATGCTCTGAGTTCTTAGGTCAGCATCAGGGAGTGCTGGCTGTGGTGTGAGATTCAAGTTGATGTCCTGTTCCCTCCAGCTCTGCAGTCCCATCAGCGTTCATATGTCTCTGAACATGAGGAATTGGAGAAGCTGAGGGATCTTCATAAACATGATAACTTAGTCAGATACTTCCTGGGAGTCAGAGGGGTGGTGATGGATTGTTGTGTTTGAGACTAAGTAATGGAATATTCAGGATCTGTTTCACTCATTTCTTCTCAGACCTTGGGGGAGGAGGATGAGGGTGAAAGTATCAGAATTACCTGGAGAGAATTTAAATATATAGTCCCCCTCCACCCAGGATTATGATATGCACCCCAGGGTGGGGCAGAGTTGCCTCTTCTCCCTCTTAGGTCATTACTAGCTAAAATTATGTCCTATCTTTTAGGTCCCATGGCTAAAATTATGTCCTATCTTTTAGTTGTGTACAGATAAAAGATTGTGTATTCTCACCTTATCCATGCCTTGTTTTCAGCTACTTCCTAAACACTAATGATTTCTAGGTTAGTAAGGCCAGGTTAGACTGGGCTTATGCTAACCAACCACACAAGTTCATGGCCAAGAGACAAACATGCCCTAAAGAAGTCTCAAGGGCTATTTATTTATTTTTCCCCCAAGCAGATTTCAATCTGGGTGCAGTGACTCTCTAGGACAACTTCCTTTCCAGCAGTCACCCAGGAGTCTTCCATCCATTTCCACTCTATAACTAGGCCTCCTGGAACCTAGGGCATCCAGGGGAGGAGTGGATGAAGTTTTGTAGTGGTGTTTCACTGCTACAGTCCAGAAGTTACACCCAGCACTTCTGCTCACAGTCCACTAACTAGGAGCTAGTCATGTGGCCACCACACTGCAACAAGTCAGGAGATCAAGGATGGGTGAGCACTGGTAACATCTATTACCACCATGTCTACCTGAGACCTGCTTTTTAAAAATTTTTATTTATTTTTAAACGTTAGATTCAAGGTGTGCAGGTTTGTTACATGGGTATATTGCATGATGGTGAGGTTTGGGCATCTGTCAAGCCCATCACCCAAATGGTGAGCATGGTACCCAACAGGTAGTTTTTCAACCCTTGTCCTCCTCTTTCCCTCCCCCTTGAGACCTGCTTTGTGTTATATCAGAGTCAACATATGCACCGCAGAACTGATTGTCTGCTCTCTCCAGATTTTAGTCTTGACTGATCATAGGTTGCCTGCACCAGAAACAAAGGAATGATGGACTTCTCTTCTGTCCTCATTCCCCCAGTTCTTTCTCACTCATGGCTCTTGAGAGCTTCTGCCCTTAGTTCCTGTCCACAGGACAGGTTCCTAACCAGTACACACTGCATGGCCACCTGGTTGTAAAGGGCCTCTCTTGTTCCTGGGCAGATCCTGCCACTGTCCTCTCTGGACTTAGGCTGAGCATTACTTCCTGCATATACTTCTCCTGTCCCATCAGAGTCGGAGGCTCCACACCCGTGGTTCTGAGGTCTCAGCCCTGATTGCCCTGTGGTAGAGTTGATTTTTACAGTTGCCCCCACAAGATATTAAGTTTCTTAAGTGGATTAGCTCCTTACCAAGTGAATCTGGTTCTGAGAAAGTCCTATATTTCTTCCTTTTAAGAAATACTAGTTGTTGAATGTGCCAAGTGCTGTGGCTAAGTACTAACATTCCAAGCCCCCATGGAGCTTACAGTCTCATGGGAAAGGCCAACTATAAAAACGTCAGCAGATAAATATATGATTGCCAAGTGTGGAAAGTCTTAAGAAGAAAAAGAATAGGGCACTGTGAGTGAGAGAGTCTATGTGATTCCTCATTCCAGGACCCCCTTCCTCTGCCCCCACTGCAGAGGAAAAGTGAAAGCCTTGTCTCTTTTTGAGTATCTGGGGTCTCTAGAAAAAGATAGATGGTGCATACGAGGGTTTTCTGACTATAAGTCTGACGTGAGGCTAGTTTATGTGAAGTGTGAAGCTGACAAACAGGATGATCTGCAGTCTTCATTAATAAAAATCATCACCTGAGAAATATCCGCATGGCCTGGTGTTCTCCTTATGCCCCCGGGCTTCCCATCTGTCCTTCAACAAAGGGACTTTGAGAGTGTCACTCTACTTGCAACACGAGGGAGCCAGGGACTGTGTTTACCAGTGTTCCTGTTGACACACAGTCTCTGCTCTTGTGACCTGGGGTGAGCAATGGCATCTCCTCACTTTCCTTCAGAAGAGGAGCTTGTTGCTTTCATTATTTGCCATTGATGGACCATAGGAGTGACTCCTTGGTGGGGGCTCAGTGTTCCCCTCGGCAATGAGCAGGGGTAATGGACTGACACGCAGAGTAGTGCCTGCATTCTAAAGGGACATTCACTTTATCTAAAGAGACATCTTTCAATAGGTTTTCCCTGGAGCCTGTAATTGACCTGGGTTATTGGACTACTGTAGTGGGAGGGTGGAAGAAGGGAATTTGGAGAAGTAGGAAGCTCATGGGTCATTTGAAAATAACCAGAAAGGAAAATGAAAGAGCTTTAAAATGATGCTTTGAGATCATTGAGGAAATTTGATTCAGTGAATAAAAATAGAGTTTCATGCCAGTTTCTAGGTGCATAGCAAACATACCCTGACAGGTGTTCTTCTGCCAAGTCTTACATGAATTAGAACGTTATTTGGTGTCAAGCACCTCCCAGGCAAGAGTACAAAGGAGACCCACGACCAGGCCAAGAACCAGACCATCATGGCAAAGGAGATGGGGGAGGAGATGATGTGTTCTCCCTAAGCCTTCCTGATGTTTTCTTTCCATTAGGAGTAGCAGCTACACCTGGTCTCAGAACTCCAGCCCCACAGAATTTAGGCAGTGGACTTTAGATGCAGGAGAGATGAAATTCCCAAAATGTGAGAGCTCTGTGACATCTCCCAAGTTGAGCATCTTCACCTCTGGGAGCATGACCAAAGAGCCAGAGTGCCTGAGGTGCTCGCCAAGTCATATACCAGGACACCTGGATGGGGAGAGGCAGGGAGAGGGACCAGATCTTCAAAGCAGAGGTGTTGATCAGCTCAGAGGGCTGCCAGATCACTCCTCTCTACTGCCTAAAGGCCCTCACTACATTAGGTGCCCACCTGGTTCTCCAGCCATGCCTTTGATGTCTTTCCCCTTTGCTTAACCATGCTTTCACCCTGCTGGTTCTCCTCCCCTTTTCTGCTCGAATGTGCTACGTGCATTCCCTGATTTTTCCCTAGTGGCTCCCCTTGTCCTCTTTTGCTCCAGATCTCTGCATTTCTGTTTCACCATTCAGGTCTCAGTTCAGATGTTGCTTTTTGAAAAGTCTTTCCTTCCCTGTCTTCCCAACTTCAGTGCCCTCACAATGTCATGTTCCATCCCATCATGCTATTTTATTTTCTCCATAACTCTCACTGCTGTCGGAAATCATCTTGTCTAGTCTGTAAGTTACAGGAAAGCAGGACTGTCTTTCCCCTGCTGTATCGTCAGTGGCTACAATAGCACCTGGTACACACACTCTCTGCTCTCTTGACCTGGGGAAAACACTCCAGCAATGGCATCTCCTCACTTACCTTCAGGAAAGATTGTTACTTTCCATTATTTGCCATTGATGAACTGTAGGAGTGACTTCTTTGGGGGAGCTGGGTGGTCCCTGGTGGGGGTCTGGTGCTCCTCGGTGGGAGCTGAGTGTTCCCCTGGGCAGCAGTAGGGGTATAATCAATATTCGTTTAGTGATTGAAAGAATGCAAGTTGGTAGTCATGAATGGGAAACGGGGTCACATGTCTTAGAATTGTGCAATGTGTCACAGGCAGTGTGTGCTTTTGGTGGGATGCTTACTTGAGGATCTGACTTGGCACTTCTCCTGGGCCCACAGGGGACTTGGGGCTGTGCTCACCCTCTGCAGGGCCCAGCTGGCAGCTTCCTGGGGGAGTGTTTTCCCTTCTGAGCAAAACACTTTTCTACAGCATCTCGTTTCTGTTTTAATTACAGCATCTCAAGCCTCTCATTAGGTTCAGAAGGAAACATTGGTTCAATTCCAGGTTTTTCTTTTGAAAAGGATAAGGGCTCTATCCTTAAGCAGAATATCACAGCTCTATCTGTGTTAGAAGTACTTTTGTCTGACATTGCTTATGTTAAAGGAGTTCAAATTACCAACTTTCATGGGTGTAGTTAAGATGTGAATGGATGTAAAAGTTTAAAAGAAAACAAAGCTCCAACTGGCTGCAGTGGAAAAGGAATTTTCCTATTTCTCTTGGTATGTGTTCTGTTTCTGTGACCACACAGTGATGCCTGGCTTATCAGTGAAATCATTTGGGAATGCTTTTAAGATGGGTCAATTCTGCCATCACTGACAGTTCTCAAACTCTATACCTGCATATTTATCACTCATGACTCCAGTAATGCTGCAAATAACTGTTGTATGAATTGCACAAGGGCAGTTTCATCTCTTGATATTGGACTAGAAAGCAAATTTGCCCTGACCTGACATTCCAGGAGCCAGACCACAAATGCAGGTATGTGGGGATTTACCTGCTTTGGTAGAGGAAAGAAAGAGTAGATCATGGCATCCCCTGCTAATCAGAGCAGTGGAGTTTAGAGTATAGTCAAGGCACAATAATCTGGACACCATCCTGCCAAGATAAGGTTAAAATGTGCCGTGTTTCCATAGGAATGCCGCAGTGGGGTTTAGAGTATAGTCAAGGCACAATAATCTGGACACCATCCTGCCAAGATAAGGTTAAAATGTGCCGTGTTTCCATAGGAATGCCAAAGTTTTTCTTTCATACAGGCATGCAGGAAATTAAACCACAAGAAAGGCAAAGTCGGATTTCTTAATCCACCCAAAACAATGAAATTTGAATTTTGGGTTTATGGTCGGAAAGTGACCGGGTAAAAATAGCACTGACTGACTCAACAAATATGCCTCGGCTGGCTCCCAGAGTGGCTGATGTGTGCAGACTCTGGTAACAGTCCCCAGCCTCGGCTGTTCAGAACCTTTCCTCCTTTGGAAAGGTTGGAGCTGCCAGGAGAACTTAGGCCTAACGTTGGCATCTCCTGCTCAGGTACCCTGCCCTCTCCCTACCCAATTCCAGAAGTTTGCAGTCCAGGCTTGCCCTGTGTCCTTGAGACTCAGAGGGAAGCTCCATGGCTGCTTTTGGCGTTGGGTTTAGATGGTCTCTATAATTTGTAGGCAGTGGCAAGTTTGTCACCTTCAACTGCCCTTGTCCCTGCTGAGGTTTACACAGTCATTTGAATCTGACAGGAGGGGAATTGCTTTGCCTCAGGTTCTCTCCCTGGACACAGAGGGTTGACTAAACTTTCTTGGTCGTGATCTCATGCCCTCACCTGTCCTCTCTGCCCTTATCTGCTCTTTGTCAGATTCCTTTAGACCTGGAGCTCTGAGAATACAAATTGGCCTCTGGGAGAAAGACTCATCCCAGGAGTCTTGGGAGTTTTTCTAAGCTGCTCAGTTGCCCAAAGCACACGCACATTGGACTCCCAGTTGTACTTGGTGAAGGAGATGAGGGAAATGTATCACAGATGCAGTTAAATAAATGACAGGAAAATAAAACCAGGTGAGGGTAACTCCCAGCTTATTGTTTGCTTTTTCTTTGAAAAATGCATTTGGAAGCCCAGCAAACTACCTTGTGGTACCTGCAGGGAAGATGCAGACGTTTCTAGATAGACTTGGCTTAGAAAATAGTTTATAAAAATGGGTACCTCTGGCTGCCTTAAGAGGGAATCCTAAAGAAGGTTGAGGTCATGGCAAAATGCCTTAAATATATTATACATTGCCTAAAAAATGTTCTCAACCAACTCATCTTCAACAAAGCCTCCACCAACAACCACTGGGGAGAGGAGAACCTATTCAGTAAATGGTGCTGGGAACACTGGCTGGCCACATGCAGAAGATTGAAACAGGACCCCTACCTATCACCATACACAAAAATCAACTCCAGATGGATCAAAGACCTAAATGTAAAATCCCAAACTATAAGAATCTTAGAAAATGCAGGAGACATCTTTAAGGAAATCAGAGTAGGCAACCAATTCCTGATCAAAACCCCAGATGTCCATAAGAGATAAGATAGACAAGTGGGACCTCTTTAAACTGAAAAGCTTCTACAAAGCAAAAGAAACCATCAAGACAGTAGGAAGACAGCCCACAGAGTGGGAAAAAAATACTTGCCAAAAGGCTTAACATCCAGGATCTACAAGGAACTCAAATGTGCCAGAAGGAAAAAAAGTAGCCCCATTAAAAAGTGGGCAAAGGCATGAATAGACACTTCTCTAAAGAAGACATATGGGCAGCCAACAGGCACATGAAAAAGTGCTCCACCTCACTAATCATCAGAGAAATGCAAATCAAAACCACATTGAGATACCACCTAACCCCAGTAAGAATGGCCGTTATTAATAAATAACAACAGATGTTGGCAAGGATGTAGAGAAAAGGGTACACTACTACACTGCTGGTGGGACAGCAAACTAGTTCAACCTCTATGGAAAACAGTGTGGCGATTTCTATAAGAACTAGAAATTGACTTTCCATATGACCCAGCAATCCCTCTTTTGGGAATATACCTGGAGGAACTCAAATCATTCTACCAAAAAGATATGCACATATGCATGTTTATTGCAGCAGTATTCACAATAGTAAGAACATGGAACCAACTGTGCTGCCCATTGAAACTGGACTGGATAAAAAAAAATGTGGTACATATACATGATGGAATATTATGCAGCCATAAAGAGGGACAAATGTATGGACTTAGCAGTAACTTGGATGGACTTAGAGTCTATAATACTGAGTGATATCACAGAAACAAAGAACTGAGTGCCACATGTTCTCATAAGCAGACCTTGAACGTTTACTGTAATACTAATAAGAAATGGATTAGCAGTAGCAGGACACTGACAGGGAGGAAGGGGAATCATATAACATCAGTAAAGGTACCTGATCTCAAACCAGGCAAAGTGTGAACCGGACCAAAGGGAGGCCCAAGCTTTACCTTTTTGATGACCACTTGTATACTTAATCCTGAATTGTATCCCACAAATTAAAGCAAAAAGTGGGGGAGGGGGGATAGTACACTGTGTCTCATACATAAAATTTTGGTGATTTCAACCTGCCAGGCTTTCTGCTTATTGGACTTGATTTATTTTTATTCAAAAAATATTTATTGAATGCTTACTAGAGCACAAGCAATTTTACATTATGGAAGATACTATACCCTGGAATTATTTGATTAGACAGAGAGATAAAAGCTGTATGTGCAAAATAAAAAAAGGAGGGGTGTTCTCTATGAGGTAATTAATTAATTTCTTTAAAATGTTCTCGATTTAAAAGCAATACATGTGCACTTTGGAAAGATGAAATAATATTTTTTTTAATTACACATTTACCACAATGATATTTAGCATATTTTTTTAGTTTCATGTGTGTTTGTATATGTAATACACATAAATATATCTATCTACATTTGACATATTGACAATATAACATTATTTCAATATTATATAGTTATAATTTCAAATGTTAATTTATTTCTGCGATTGCAAAAGTGTGTGTGTATGTGTGTGTGTGTGTGTGTGTGTAGCAGAAAACTTGGAAAAGTATAAGGAAGAAATTTAAAATACAGATGCTCCTCTACTTATGATGGGGCTACATCCTGATAAACCCGTCATAAGTTAGACATAAATTGAGAATCCAGTTAATACCCTGTAAAGCCATTGTAAAGTTAAAAAATCAGGACCGTCTGTACCTATAATTTCACTATGGGACGAGGTTCTGTGGCATTCTCCAAGGATGACCCCTAATGAATGATGCCTCCCATTATTCACAGTTGTGTATTGTTCCCTGTCCTCGAATTTGGGCTGGCTCTGTGGCTTGTTTTTGACAAATAGGATGTAGTGACAGTGATACTGCTTGACTCCCCAGGCCAGGTCACAGAAGGCCTTGCAGTTTCAGCCTGGGTATCCTGGAACACTCACCTTGGCTAGCTCCCTCTTGGAACCCAGCTGCCATGCTGGATGGAGCCCCAGCCCCAGGGAGAGCCCACATGAAGTGCTCGGGCTGATGGTCTCACTAAGCTCTTTGTAGCCATGCAGCATGGACTGTTGGCATCCCTGTAACCATCTTGGATGTCCAGTCTGGCTGAGAACTTTGATGCCACCAGCCTAGCTGCCATCTTACTGTGTCCATCAGAGAGACCGGTCCCTCCCCTCCCCATGTGAACTACCCAGCCATGCTTTGTGGATCCACAGAACTATCTGGAATAGTAATATGTTGTTTTAAGCTGCTGAGTTTTTGGGTGGTTTGTTACCCAGCTATAGATAATGGCACAGGGTACGAGGATTTAGAGGTAAGCCCTGTTTAATGGCAGCACATTGAGGTACAAGAACTCAGACTCTAGAGTTGCTGGCTGTGTGACCCTAGGCAGGTTAATATAGGCTGCTGTGGACCTGACTTCTCAACATTTGTAAAATGTAAAGTGAGGGGCCTAAAAGTATCCCAGTGACGGGCACACAGTAAATATTAAGTGTTAGTTTCTATATGGTGATATTCAATGATCATGAGTAACTGTGTGGAACAGGCTGCCCAGAAGTGAGGCAGGTCCCAGCACTGCCTGGCTGAGGGCCGCCCTTCCCTGGCTTGGCCCTCTCTTGGCAGGCCCCACCCCTGGGTTACTAGCCAGCAGGGCTACTGCCCTTGGGGTAAGGAAGAGATGAAAACCGCAGCAGCAGTGGCAGCAGCAAAGAATATCTAGTGAAAATCCTACTGTATTTGCATTTTTGAGGCTAGTAAAGATGTCACTTATTTCAGAAACTTTGCACTTCACAGTGCTTGGCGCATAGTGGGGTCTCTGTGGCTCACTTGGGTGAGGTCAACACAGTGGAGTGTATTGCTTGTTTCTGATTTATATCTGTGTTATTCTGAAAACAAGCAGATGGGCAAGAGTGAAAGGAAGCAGCCATCTCTGTTCAGAATCATGGATCGTGGACCTGGGAGGGGTCTCAGAGAGCATTGGTATCAAACCTCTCATTCTTACAGTCTAGGACAACAGATGCCTGGAGAGGAAGTGGCTTGCCAATGGTTGGACGGAGTGGCAAAGCCAGGCTTGTAGGCCAGGGCTGTAACCCAATGCCCTGCCTGCTCATACTTGCCTAAAAGTCCTAAGTTCATATTTCATGAAATAAGGTAGGGCCCATCGCATCAGTTCTTTAAAAAGAAAAATTGGGGAAAGAAAAAGTGGTCTGGCACTGCCCTCTTGAAGTGTCTCCGATACCCCCACTTATTTCTTTATTTATTGAGATAAGAATGGACGATGGCCCTCTAGCTTGGTGGTGCTGGAGATTTTCCAAGAGAGTCATTGCCCAAAGCCCTGGTGCCAGCAATTCAGGCTCTTCCTCCTTATCAGGCAGCACAGAACCTTCCAGTCAGGGAATAATTTGCCTGGCACAACCCACCACATGTGGGTGATCCCAGAAAGCTCTTCTTGACAGTAGAATGCCAGCTAATAAATGCAGAGGAATGAAGCATTAGAATGTCACCATTTGGCAACAACATAGTAATAATTTATTTAGACAAGTGTCATCAACAGATGTGAAAACAAACTGGTGAACATTTGTTAAGGAATAGGATATTGTCACAGTCTCAAAGTATTTTCCAACAAAATGCTGTTATTACAAAGAGAAAAATGGCAACTTTATCATGATCAAAGTTAGTATCATCAGTAATTGGACAAACTGGCATGATGTGACTCCGGATGTGTGGTGGTGAATACGCAACCTCGCTTCTGTGGTTTCCCCATGAAGATGCACAGCCTGAGTCTAATCACAGGAAACACAGGGCGAACCCAACTGGAAGGACCTTTTACTAGATAATTGACCCATCCTCCTCAAATCGTCCCACGTCACGGAAGATGAGGAAGGACCAAGGAATTATTTCAGACTGAGAGATATGCAGTCCTGGGCCAGAAATCTTGTTTTTACTTTTGGGTAATTGACACATTTTGAGCAGGGTTGTGGTTTAAGTAGTATTGGGGTATTGACTTTGATGTTGTGCTGTTGTTGTGGAAGAGCATATCCTTATTTCTTAGGAAGTGAATGGTGAAATATTTATGAGATAAAACCTTTTTTTCTTTTGTTTTTGTGTTCAGCTGCAATTCTAATTTGGCACTGAGTTTTATGTCTTTAATTAAAATCAAATTTTATTTAATTAGAAGAAAAACTAAATTAATAAATTAAATGAAATTAAAATTAATTAAAATAGGAAAATGAATTACTTAGTGATCAAGAGCAAATTGGTGGATGGAATCTTTTCAATTATGGATCTGTTATGTGAAAAAGTTAAAAAGAGGTTTCTTGGTGGTGATATGTTTGGAGACCCCTCCTCCATGGGAAGGGGAGTCTGTGTTTAGAATGAAAATTGAGGCCTGGACTATTAGCACAGGAGGCAGTCCTGTGACTTCCCGCCTTCCTCTGTTCTTCTTATCTTCTGGTCAGAGGGGCTCCCTTCAACCTCAGTAAATAAAGATGAAAGTAACGGAATTTCGACTCTGTCCTGGGGGAGGAGGCAACTGCAAAATTGAGACAATAAATCCTATTTTTGAGGAACAAATGAAGTATGTAAAGTATATATAGATATATAGATATATAGATTTTTTTTTTTTTGAGTTGGAGTCTCACTCTGTTGCCCAGACTGGAGTGCAGTGGCTGCTCCCGGCCCCGCAGCCTCGACCTGCTGGGCTCCGGCGATCCTTCCGCCTCAGCCTTCCAAGTAGCTGGAACTACAGACTACCACGCTGGCTAATTTTTTGATTTATTGTAGAGATGAGGTCTCACCAAGTTGCCCAGGCGGGTCTCGAACCTGCGGGCTCAGGCAATCCACTCACCTCAGCCTCCCAAAGGCACGGGATTACAGGCTGAGCCACCAAGCCCAGCTGTAAAATATATTTTTAAAAGTACCTAGCCCAGTACGTGACATACTTCATCATTTTACAGATGATGATTGATAGATCGTTTTTAAAAAATGTAGTATAAGGCCAGGCTCAGTGGCTCAGCCCGTAATCCCAGCACTTTGGGAGGCTGAGGTGAGTGGATTGCCTTACCCTGCGGGTTCGAGACCCGCCTGGGCAACTTGGTGAGACCTCATCTCTACAATGAATAAAAAAAAAAAAAAAATTAGCAGGGTGTGGTAGTTCCAGCTACTCGCAAGGCTGAGGCAGAAGGATCGCCGGAGCCCAGCAGGTCGAGGCTGCGGTGGCCGGGAGCGGCCACTGCACTCCAGTCTGGGTGACAGAGTGAGACTCCAACTCAAAAAAATAAATAAATTTAAGAAAATGTAGTATAAGAATTAATAATAGGACATTTATCAAGAACCATGACTCAGGAATCAGGAAACCTGAAGAGACTTTGACCATTGGCAAGTCAATTTGCAAATTATCACAGGATAATAGGTATTCTGAAAAGATTCAAGCTGTATTTTTTTTCTCCTGCTACAAATGGTAAGTAATTCTTCTTGTAGTCGTCTCAGAGAGGTATTTCTTTTGTTCTTGTCTTTTCTTTTTTATTTTTATTTTAAAGATGTGGGGTGCAATTCATGATTAGGTATACAAATGGTCATTGTACAGGTAAAGTCTGGCTTCGCTTTGGTCCTCACTTCCTCTAGTTTGAGATCAGGTACTCATATTGATTAAGTGTGCCCCTCCCCCTGCCCTGGCAGTTTGCCACTACTGTTAACCCCTTTCTTACAGTATTATGATAATTGTTCAGGGTCTGATTATGAGTGAGAACATGTGGTAGTTAGTTCTTTGTTTCTATGAAAGATCACTGAGTATTGTAGACTCTAAGTCCATCCAAGTTGCTGCAAAGTTCATAATTTTTTCCTTCTTTGTGGCTGCGTAATATTCTATCATGTATGTACCACACTGTTTTTATCCAATCCAGTTTTGATGAGCAACACGGTTGGTTCCATTTATGCTATTGTGAATAATGCTGCAGTAAACATGCATGTGCAGGTATCTTTTTCTTAGAGTGATTTGAATTCCTCTGGGTATATTCCCAGTAGGGGGTTTGCTGGGTCATATGGAAGGTCAATTTTTAGATCTTTCAGGCATCACCACATTGTTTTCTGCAGAGGTTGAACTAGTTTATATTCCCACCAACAGTGTAGAAGTGTTCCTTTCTCCCCCACATCCTCTCCAGCATCTGCTGTTTTTTGAGTTATTGATGATGTCCTGACTGGAGTTAGGTGGTATCTCACTGTGGTTTTAATTTGCACTTCTTTGATGATTAGTGAGGCTGAGCATTTTTTCACATATCTGTTGGCTGCTCGTATGTCTTCTTTTGAGAAGTGACTATTCACATCTTTTGCCCACTTTTTCATCGGACTGTTTGTTTTTTTCTTTTTAGTGTGTTTGAGTTCCTTGTAGATCCTAAATATTAAGTCTTTGTCAGATATACATTTGGCAAATATTTTTTCCCAGTCTATGAACTGTTTCCCCAGTCTCTTGATAGTTTCTTTTGCTTTGCAGAAGTTTTTCAGTTTGATGAGGTCTCATTTGTCAATCTTACTTCTTATGGCATGTACATTTGGTGTTTTGATCAAAAATTGGCTGCCAGTTCCAATTTCCATAAGGGTGTCGCCTGCATTTTCTAAGGTTCTTAAAGTTTGAGATTTTACATTTAGGTCTTTGATCCATTTGGAGTTGATTTTTATGTATGGTGATAGGTAGGTCTTGTTTTAATCTTCTGCATATGGTCAGCCAGTTTTCCCAGCACCATTTACTGAATAGGTTCTCCTCTCCCCATTGATCGTTGTTGGAGGCTTTGTTGAAGATGAGTTGGTTGAGAAATTGAGAATTTGCTTCTGGAATCTCTATCCTGTTCCATTGGTCTATATGCCTGTTCTTGTATCAATACCTGGCTGTTTTGATTATTGTAGCTTTATAGTAAAGTTTAAAGTCTGGTAGTGTGATACCTCCTACTTTATTTCTTTTGCTAAGAATCGTTTGGCTATTTGTGGTTGTTTATATTTCCATATGAATTTCTGTATTGTCATTTTCAGGTCTGAGAAGAATGATGCTGGTAATTTAATGGGTATTGTGTTAAATCTGTAGATTACCTTGGGTAGGATGGACATCTTAACAATGTTGATTCTTCCAATCCGTGAGCATGGAATATTTTTCCATTTGTTTTTATTATCTTTGATTTCTTTGAGTAGTGTTTTGTAGTTTTCTTTGTAAAGTTCTTTCACTTCTCTGGTTAGGAAGAAGCCGAATTATTTGTTTTTTGTTGGTGTTGCTATTGTAAATGGGATTGTGCTTTTTATTTGCTTCTTTGCCTGTGTGCTGATGGTGTATAAGAATGCAACTGTCTTTTGCACATTGATTTTGTACCCTGAGACTTTGCCAAGGTCCTTTATTAGTGCAAGAAGGTTTTTGACAGATTCTCTTGGATTTTCAAGCTATAGAATCATATCATCAGCAAAGAGAGATAACTCGACTTCCTCTTTTCCCACTTGGATACCCCTAATTTCCTTCTCTTGTCTGATTGCTCTAGCTAGGACTTTCAACACTATGTTGAACAGGTGGGGTGAAAGAAAAAGCCTTGTCTTGTTCTGGTTTTCAGGGGAAATGCTTCCAGTTTTTATCCACTTAGCAATATGTTGGCTGTGGGTTTATAGTAGATGGCTTTTACTATTTTGAGATATGTTCTCTCCATGCCTAGGTGCTTAAGGGTTTTTATCAAGAAGAGATGCTGGATTTTATCAGAAGCTTTTTCAGCATCTAATAATATAATCATGTGATTCCTATTTTTACATCCGTTGATGTATTTAATTGCATTTATGGTCTTGCAGATGTTGAACCAGCCCTGCATCCCAGGGATGAAGTATACTTGGTTATGGTGGATGAGTTTTGAGATGTATTATTGGATCTAGTTTGCTAGAATCTTATTGAGTATTTTTGCATCTATGTTTATCAGGGGTATTGGCCTGTAACTCTCTTTCTTTGTTGGATCTCTATCCAATTTGGGTATCAGTGTGATGTTAACTTCAAAAAATTATTTGGGGAGAGTTCTGTCTTTTGCTTGGAATTTTCTTCCTTCCTTCCTTCTTTTTCTCGTTGGAATCTCACTCCATTGCCCAGGCTAGAGTGCAGTGTCACGCTCACAGCCACCCCAGAGTCGACCTATTGGGCTCAGGCGATCCTTCCACCTCAGCCTTCAAGTAGCTGAAACTACAGATGTGCACTACCACGCCCAGCTAATTTTTTGATTTATTGTAGAGATGAGGTCTCGCCAAGTTGCCCAGGCTGTTCTGAAACCCTTGGGCTCTGGCAATCCCCTCACCTCAGACTTCTAGAGGGGATTACAGGCTTGAGCCACCATGCCTGGCCTGGAATACATTCAATAGAATTGTTATCAGCTCCTACTTGTATGTTTTGTAGAACTCTGCTGGAAAATTGTTTGGTCCAGGACTTTTGTGTGTGTGTGGGGGGTAGTTTTCTTATGATGTAGTCGACTTCCTGAGTTGTTATTCATCTATTTAAAGTCTCAATTTCTTTTTTTTCATCCTTGGGTGGTTGTGTGATGTCAGAAAGTGCTCCATTTATTTAAGTCTTCGAGTTTGTTTCCATACAGGTGTGCATAGTAATCTCTGATAATTTTTTGTATTTCTTCAGGGTCCATTTGATTTGATCTTTTGCGTTTCTGATTGTGTTTATTTGGGCTTTTTCTTGGTCAGTCTGGCTAGGGGGTCCATCAATCTTGTTTATCCTTTCAAAGAACCAGCTTTTTTTTCTGTTGATTTTTTTTTCTATGATATTTTTTGTCTTCTATGTTGTTTATTTGGGCTTTTTACTTTGGTGATCTGGATTCTTCTGCTGAAGTTAGGGTTTTGGTGATCTTTTCTTTCCAACTCTCTTAGTGATTTGTTAGGCTGTTAACTTGTGATCTTTCCTCAGAGAGGTATTTCTGGGTTCACAGAGCAGACAGCTGGTTTTTCTTCTTGAAATGTGCTGTGATGTGGTTTTCTGAGCACAAGGGCTGACATGGAATCACTTTTTCCTCACTCTCTGTGGTCCCGGAAAGAAATCAGGGTCTGTGCTGGGGGTAGACTTCTTCCCTTTAGTGAGGAGCTGGCTTTCCTCTGCATGACCCCATTTACCCTTCCTGTATGAGAGTCTCAATAGTCCATGCCATGCTCTTGGTTGTAGGAGCTTCTGCTATGCTCAGCTGGAGTAGGCTGAGGAAACCTTGCAGCCTTGAGCCTGAGGGTGGTGGGGGCAGTAGGGGCCCATTTGAAGAAGGATGAGTCTGTGGGTGAGAGGAGCTCAGGCTGTTCAGCCCCAGGAAAGAGCATCAGATTCATTTTCACACCGTGGAGAACTACTGCTGAAATACAGAAACCTTCGCATTGGAGATGTCAAAGAAGGAACCAAGGTTACAGAACCTTGAAAGTAAAACTGTCTGTGCTTGCTTAGTAGCTGTAGTCAGGGACCACGGATAAACACCCATGTCCAGCACACAACTGGGCAGTGTGCATGACATGTTTTTTCAATGTCGGAATGGAACAAGATGGCGGCCACACAAGAGGTTTGCCATCAGGAACAATTTTAGTAATGTCAGCCATCTTTGTATGTGAAAAAAACATAACATGGATTTAATATAACCAATGAGCAGCCATTTTAACATTGCCTAAATTTCATGTTTTTTTCTAGCAGTTCACTTAACTTACCTTCTAGTCAATAGCCAAGGACAGAACCAAGGATGGTTTCTCAGAGGTAGCTGTTGATAATTGTTTTACAACGCCTCCCCCAGCTTGTTTTATACTAACTAGCTTTTCTATTTTAAATATTTGCCTCCACCCATAAGACCCAAGGTAACCTATTCAGACAGACCCCAACATGGCAGCAATCATGTGACTAACCCACCCATCTGTCTGCTCTCCGTCACCTGACATATTACCCACACTTACTTACCTGCCCCTTCCTGATGACATGGAGAAGACCATCACCCAACCACCTTAACGACCTTCCCCCATCAAAGGAAAGTGTTTAAAGAACTCAACCATGAGCAACCAGTTGCAATTGTCAGGCCATCTGTGCCATTGCCTTACTAAGCTGTGGTGTGGCCATGTGCTCTTTGAACTATGGCCAGGCCATGTTTCTCTCTCTCTCTCTCTCTCTCTCTCTCTCTCTCTCTCATTCTCTCTCTCTCAAATTTACTTTCTAAATAAGCTGTATTTTCTAGTCTAGGTTCTCTGCAATTCTTTGCATCTTTCATGCGGCACTGGATCTCACACCAGACACCCACACCTTCGGCGGGCCTGACCTAACATTCTGGAGGCCCTGCTGGGAGTGTGACCCTAACAGTACGGGTGTCCCAAAGTGTGGCATCCTGCTCATAGAACTTCCTGGGCACAATAGAAACAGTTTTGGGGTTGTGATCCTACTCTGAAGGTCTGCACCTTGCTGGGATCTGACCATCTCTGGCTTGGTCCTCCCTGCTAATGGATTCCAGGAGACATCGTGGGTCATAAGAGACAGGGAGCAGGGCAGGATACACAGTATGAGGCAGGGGATAAGGACAGATATCCTTTAGGATGGCAGCCTGGGGACTGGTAGGCATGAATACCTCATTGGTGGACCAACTAGGGACAGGTGAGGGCTAAAAGAAAGGTCTGGCAGGTGCGTGAACAAGAATCCAGGCAGAAACACACCAGAGGCTCCACTGCAGCAAGCGGTGTCTGTGAACGAGGAGATAGGATCTGGGCATGGGTCAGATACTGTAGACTTAGTTCCATTTTGCCATTGTTGGCTGTGTGATCTTAGCAACACCTAATCTCTTTGGGCGTCAATTTCTTTATCTGTAAAGTAGTTATAATTAATGCTTCTGTGGAAGTAATGCTGGTTGCTGCTCCATATCCATTCTTTCTCTTTTAAAAAAATGTATAGCTGAATGCCATTCATGGGGGGCAGTATTATGCCCATCAAAGTATGCATTTCACAGCTTCCCTTCTAGTCAGGTGTGGCCATATGACTAAATTTTGTCTGGTGAGATATAAGAAGAAATGTTGAGGACTTCCAGAAGGATACTTAGAGGATCAGCCTTGTTTCAGGGAGCATGGCAAGGGTGTCCATCCTTCCTCCTTTCTGTTGTCTAGAAGACAGCCAAGCTGGTTGGAGCCCCAGTAGCTGTCTTACACCATGAGGTACCTCAAAGATAAAAACCAGATTTAGGACAGCAGAGTGGAAAGACAGAAGAAGCCTGAACCCTCGATAACCTCACAGAGCAACCATACCATCCACGAATGACCTTGCTGCGGTCTTGTGTGTGTTCATACCATTTTCACTTGAGGTACTCTGTCACATGCAGTGAACCCGCTCCACATGGATGCCCCCAGGTTGCTGTAAGGATTAAGTGAGCTACAGCGTGGGGAAGAGTTTTATGAGTTGGGGATGCACTTTGAACATGTGACGTGCCATAAGAATATAAGAAATTAGTTCTGTCATTGTCATCTGAGTAAACAGAAGGGTCAGGGCTATACTGGATAGGCCCTGACATGGTGCTGGACTCAGGGGCAGGGGCACGTGGCAGGTGCAGTGTGGGGATGAGGAGCTGCAGGCGGCAGGCTGAAATCTTTGTTAGTTATCCTGATTTTACATTGGATCCATAATGTCATGTGTACACAAATGCCAGTCAAGAAGGAGAGAACGTCCATCGTAATTCCAACAAAGTACCTCAGTATGAGGAACTTGGAAAGTGGCACTGTGGTGGTTGGGGCAACCAGTGGAAATTGTGTCTTTATTTTCAGAAAACAACCCATTAATTCTGTCCAAAGAGGATTGTTTTCTCCAGCTTCCACCCCTGGGGTCTATGAAGAAAGCCTGTTGGTGAGGAGGAAAGACCAGGCATTAGTCTATTGTGAACAGTCAAACATGGTTCTGCCTCAGTTAGGAAAGATAATTTAAGCTTTTGGAGACCAAAAAAGTCCACAGCAGGTACTAGAGAGAAACTACTGGAAAGCCAGCAGGTACCGTGGATATCTATCCTACAGAAATGGAAGATTTTCAGATCTGAAGTCCCATTTCTCTGTACATTGAACTTCATAAATAAGTGCATGAGCTATAATTTCATATTGGCAATTGAAGTGAGAGGAAAATTTACCCTGGGTGTTATATGTGCTGTCTTATATAAGTCCTGAAAGTTTTTCAGCCAAGTTCAAAATAAATTCTGTCCTATCCTGAAGGATATGATTTATACCTCCTCACAGAAGGTGCTAAGGATGAGGAAGGAGATTCATGTTACACTATTGCCGAAGTAGAAAACCGAGTCTTTGCTTGATAATTTGTTTTGTCCACAGCACAAGAGCTGGGAGTTATAAACAATGTTCTGGCTGGGCTGTAGCTAACCCTCCGGTTTCGTGCTTTATTTTGAGAAGGGGTGAGGAGCACGAGAAGAAAGAGTTTGTTGTATAGTGAATATATAAAACTAACCATGGTCATTAATTTCAACCTCCCGGCACCAAAACCTTTTACCGGAGCTGCTAACAGGTTGCATAAATCACTCTTAGGAACTCCATTTCCTTTCTCTCCCCCTCCTCCCTCCGAGGTGGAGGCAGGCTGCTAATGTGGAAAACATAGATTAGCACGGGTGAGAGTCAGGGACTTCCTGTCTGAGCAGAGCCTTCTGGACCCAGCTGTCTGTCCAGCATGGCAAAGAAGACTGGCCATCTGTCCAGCATGGCAAGGAAAAGCAGGCCACAGACTTTAGAGCCTGACAGACATGGGATTTCCAGCCCCGCTACTTACCACCTGCATGATCTTGATGAAAATACTTAACTTCTTGGTTTCCCCATTTGTCAAATAGAAATAATAACACTAATCTCATAGAGCGTTTAGATGATTCAATGACTATAATGTATTTATATGTGTTGGCTGTTGTCACTAGAAACTTGCTTTCACCTTCTCTGGCTTTAAACTTTTTCTTCCAGAAGTTTCTCCACCGGTCTCTGCTCAGTGAGAGGGAATCTCTATAACCTGCATGCTCCTTGGGGATGAGGGTCTTGAGGGAGGTGGTTGTGGGAAGTGGGGAACCCTTCTCTGTCCATGAAAGTCCCAGCCTTGGCACAGAGATGGCCCAGAGTACCTATTTTCAACCTTGATATGGAAGCATTTCTTGTTTTTAAAGATAATGCGATTTTAGAAGGGACTTCAGAGTATCTAAAGGCTTTTCTTAGAAATTTGTGTGTGATGGATCAACAATCAAGTGAGGCAAATCTTCGATTACTCTCAACTCCGATGCTTTCTCGCTGAGTAGTCTTAGACAAATCGCCAAAACTCTCTGAGCACCAGCTGCCTCGTTTGAAAATGGGAGATACTAATCCCCACCTCAAGGAAACATCATGGAGGTACATCAGCTGAGTCAGTAAATGTAAAGCCCTCTGCATGTGCCTAGCCCACCGACGTCCTCTCCCTGCTCCTAAAAGGGGAACATTTGTCTGGTCAGGCTGGAGAGCCCAGGAAAACGTGCCTGCAGCCTGAGACCCTTGGTGTGTTCCGCTCTGCTCTTTCATGGCCCCTATTCCCACAGTTAGCCAGCTGCCCACAGCCAGACCTCACACTACCTAGGGAATGGAGAAGGGCACTCCTTCCCAGTTGGGAAGCCACCCAACTTTGTATGGATGTGAGAACTACCACTGCCAGTTCCAACCATGGGTCCCTTCGAGGATACAGCCTGGGTCTGCTCATCGCAATGGCGGGCCCTCCATGACACGCTCAGACCTTCTAACAGGAGAAGCCAGTCTGGTGTGGCTGGCATGGCACAGGGGCATGGCACAGGGGCCTGTCCGGTGGGCGGCAAAACAGCTCCTCTGGGTCTTAAACCTCTTATTGTTAGGGGAAATCTCCACCCCTTTCAGTTGCCCTTTGACTCCTACTGGTCAGAGGTGCAGCTGAGCAGCAATTAAGAAGCGCCAGAGTATGATAAGGCAGGTGGCAGATTGCTGCAATATTTCAAAGTGGACAATGAGAAAATTCACCCCCTTTCCAGGCAGCTGCTTCCAGGTCCTCAGCTCCATGACGCTGGAGTCACATAGCTTAGAGTTGTTGTAATTTCCCCTTCTCCCAGGCCCTCTTTCGGTGAGTGGAAAACTTGGGCTGGTGTGCTGCAGTGAAAGCCTCTGATGTATTATAAATATTTATCTCTGGGAGGCTCTGAAGCTATTTCAAAACAGAAAGAGAGAGAAGGCGCTTGCATGGTTAACTTGCCCCTCCCAGAAAGCCTGTTTTGTTTCCCAGGACGGTGGGCTCCCTGTTTAACTAAGCTTGTCTTTTCTCATCATCATTTCTTGATCTATTTTGTTGCATGTCGTGTGTGTGTGTGTGTGTGTGTGTGTGTGTGTGTGTGTGTGTGTGTGAAGATATGTCTGCCAGGAATTGTTTCTGGGGATAGGTGAAGGGAGGGGAGAAGAAAAGAGGCTCTTTTTTTTTTTTTTAAATTCTGGGATTTTTTTTTTCCCTTTTGTTTGTTTTCGGGTACCATTAATTACTCATTACTCATTCTGGATTGTAATTCCACCCATGGTCAGATGACATGCTTGTGGCTGGTTTAATTGGAAGCCGATGATGAGTTGAGTTGTCCCAAGCCTGTTTCTGCAGGGGAATGTTGATTTGGGAATCTCCCAGCTGAGACTAAGGCCATGAATGTGGCCTTCTGCGGTGCAGTCATGCAGAGGTATCAGCCGCCAGCCAGGCCTCAGATCCTGGTAGCAGGTATAGGTGTTCTCACACTGAAAACAACCCCCTGGACAGTCAGGAGCTTGAGAAATGCTGCCAGGGTCAGAGCGGCCATGATGGTAATGGGGTCTTGGAGGTCTTGAAAGCAGCCATCTTTAGCTCTTCCTTTTGATCTTGTCCTTCATTTTACAGCGTGTTAGAGCCAAGTGACACCGTTTCTTTTCTTTTCTTTCTTTTTTGAGAAAGCAGGATTTATTGAGAGGACAGAAAAATTCTGAGTGGGAGGGAACCTGAGGGGGTTGCCTGGCACCATTTCTTTAGCCCAAAACTGGAGCATGAGAGGATGAAGATGAGCAGACATGATCCCTTGTGAAGATGGAACCACATTTTTGACTCTAACCCCTGGAGTTGAAGTTCAAGTGGAAATATGTCTCTGGCCAAAAAGCCTACCTGGATAACCTTAGTGTCTTTTATAGCGTCCTTAGTGTTGACATACTTTGTTGTTTCCTGTCTTGTCAGTCCTGTGGTTGGGGGTCTCCGCCAGAACACCTGAACCACCTTCTGTACCTTGGAGGCAGCAATTCTTCCATTTCTGAAATAGTTCAGGCCACCTGCTGATATCTTACCAAGTTGTTGTCTCCTGTGAGAGGCACAGTTTAAAGCTTTAGCTGCTGACCCATGAGGTGGGAATTCTGGAAGCTGTTCTAGGTTCTGTCATCCACCAGGAGGTCAGGTCAGCCACCATCAGGCAGTTGAGCTTATCCAAGGAGAAGACTCAGCACAAGTGTGTTCTGTAGACACCAGGTGCCTACACAGGACTTTTCTAACACACAGGAAAGCGCCCCCCGCCACCTGAGAAAGTGAAATGGATGAACTTCGATACTTCTTATTTTTGTGACTGAAACAAATACATAAGGAGATTTGAGAGTTTGAGGGGCTGACTGGAAGGTTTAATTAATGAGATGCAGCAGCAAACACTTGTCCAGGAACCGTTGGGTCTGACTTGCAGAGGAGGGCTGGGAGTTGGGGTGGACAGTGAGTGCTTTCCCGCTGGCTGCTGTGGGTCTCACACCAAGCACCAAGCCTGTGTTTCCATGGTGGTCCTGGGTCCTGAGTGTTAAGTCTGACTCCTGTCTTTTAGGTGAATACAGTTCAAGCTGTGTTCTCAGGGGAATGTAAAGATCTGTTTGATCTTTCACATCCCTGCCTGATGTCAGTGTGAGAATACGGAGAGTTATGTTGTCTTTCTTGAAAACTGGCTGTTAGGTGCATGGATCATGGAGGTCTCTTACTCGTTTTCTTTGCTATTACTTACTCTCCTCCGGGTTTACATCTTCATGGGATGATATGCAGATACTCCATGAATGCATTGTGTGGGTGCCCGGACAGTCCTGTGCACAATCATTGGGCCATCATGCAATATTTTCTGCTCTCTAGAAGCTTATGGCCCATGTTGGGAGTGAGTGGGAGCTGATAAACATAAAAGCATTAGCTAGGGAGTCAGAACACCTGGGTTTTGGGCCCAGCTTTGCTACTCAACTTGAATGTGACCCCTGACAAGTCCCTCTTCTTTGGTCCTTGCTTTTCCTAAGGTAAGTGGCCTCAGTTATTACCAGGCTTTTTTTCCCCACATCTATCATCCTAGATTATTTTATCCTCCATCCCTTTGTTGTTGTCCTCGGGATTTGGACATGGTGCACATTCAACCAGCCTTGGATGCGGGCCATTCTTTGGAGTCTCGTAGATGTCTAGTCCTTTTTCTCAGACATGCTTTCCCCTGCTATATAGATTTTGTCGCCTCCTTACTTTGGGGGTTAATTATCTCACTCATCTTAAATTTTAGTGGTCCTACTGCTGTCATTTTAGATGTCTTCCAACCAACATCTTCTCTGGGCCATCACTGTGGTGTCCCTTCCGTACATCAATCTCATTTTGTTTTCAGCACACTTTCAGCATTATGTATAGCCCCCCTCTCCCCAATGTAGTTCCTACAGGGAGACGACTACATCAAGGACCAGAGGCCAGAGGAACAGGTCCTTTTTTTTTTTTGAGTTGGAGTCTCACTCTTTTGCTCAGACTGGAGTGCAGTGGCTACTCCCGGCCACCGCAGCCTCGATCTGCTGGGCTCCGGCGATCCTTCCGCCTCAGCCTTCCAAGTAGCTGGAACTACAGGCATGCGCTACCACGCCCGGCTGATTTTTTATTTATTGTGGAGATGAGGTCTTGCTTGCCCGGGCGGGTCTTGAACCCGCGGGCTCTGGCAATCCACTCAACTCAGCCTCCCAAAGACGTGGGATTACAGGCTGAGTCAACAGGTCCCTTTTTAAAAAATCTCATCTGGCCAAGCGCTGTGGCTCATGCCTATAATCCCAGCACTTTGGGAGGCTGAGGCAGGCGGGAGAATTGCTTGAACCCAATAGTGCGAGACCAGCCTGGGCAACATAGATAGTAACACCTTGTCTCTACAAAAAATTTAAAAAATAGCCAGGCATGGTGGCACCCATCTGTAGTGCCAGCTACTTGGGAGACTGAGGTGGAAGGATCTTCTGAGCCCAGGAGGTTGAGGCTGTGCTAAGCCATGATTGTGCCACTGCACTTCACCCTGGAAGACAGACTCCAACTAAAAATAAAATAAAAATAAAAAATCTCATCTTAATGAATTTCATCATTCCTTGTAATCATCTTTGTCTTCAACAGTGACATTTACAACTTGGCATCTTATTTCATAATTATATAAAACGATAACTTTCTAGACAGGTGCCTGCATCCCAGTGTAGGCTGTGTAGGGGGCTTTTGACCTCCCTGAATATAAAGGAGTATCCTCCCACCTCAGTTGTTTTTTATGGGTGTGAAGGGGTCACTTTGTGCTAGAGTTGCTGCCTCTTTTCTTCCTAGTTAGTTAACCTTGGTTGGTGAGGCCCCTCCTGAAGGAACAGTTAACAACTTTAAGCAGGGTGTTTAGGAATGAGGGTTCCCCAAGGGTGCTTTAAGAGCAAGGAATTGTAAATAATATGAAAGCATGTCAAATTCCTGTCTTAGGGTTATGTATGACATTTCTGGGTTTATTCTCAGACAGGCTGAGAAAGCGCTCAGGCTTATTGAAGCGTAGGTTAAGATAGGACTAGAGTTCTGCCAAAATGAAGGAGACGGGTTTCATCTGGAAGCATCTGATGTCCCTGAGCTCTGCCTGCCCAGCACATCTCCATTCTCAAGGAGCTTCCTCTAGAAGGGTGGTGAGATGGGCATGCAAGTAGCAGTGGCCAGAGGCAGGCAGGCAGCCATGTGGGGAGCACAGGGCAGGACCCCACGACTTCTGCAAGGCCTGTCTAGGTGTTCAGGCAGTTCTTTGTGGATTCAGTAGGGTTTAGATGGCCTTAAAAGACCAAAGAGTACATGTAGTGGCTGGTAGGCTTTTGATGAAGAATGATGATTGATGGACTGACTAAATGAGTGGCCTCTCTGCTGTCAGGAGTTTCTTTAATCTTAGTGGAATCATCATAAGTTCCTTAAATTTCCCTCCCTTCAATTCCACATTTGGCCAGCTTGTTGTTTTGCTCCAGAACTGTTTCTCAAGGTCTTTGGCTCTTCTGCATGTTCCTGGGGCCCTGGTGTGGGTAACTGCAGAGCTAAATCTTTCTCCCTGAGCTCTCTGGGGAAGAAAGGGAACCCAGCTCCAATACTCACTTGTTGTGTGATCTTGGGCTGTTGTTTTTGACCTTTCTAAGCCTCTGTTTCTTCATCTAAAAAATAGGAATCACTCTGCTTAACATATTGGGCAGTGATGAAAAATAAGCTATTGCTGTGCAATGCTGGACACCTAAAAACCACTCAGGAAAAGGATGCTTCTATGTGGCCATCGTTGATGTTATTGGAAATGCTCCCTGGGGCCATGAAGATGAGGTCTCCCCTCCTTTCATAGTCCTGTCAGTGCCACAAAAACCACCACCATGCACTCACTCTTGGCCTCCACCCTCCTTATCAGCAGAACCTGAGATGATGCGGCTTCTCTGCTGGGGATGGTGGCCACCTCCTGTCTCTGTCTCATCGAGGCTCTTCCTTACCTTGCAGAAGAGCTGCCTGAGACTATCAACGTGACCTTGGGAGGAGATGGATGAAAAGGAAGGAGAGAAATGGCCAGAGGGGTGTGTGTGCCTGACCCTTGGTGACCCATTATGACTTCTTAATGGCTACAGGTTTCATTCTTGGATGTTCTTTCCTGAGACACAGTGTCCGTCCCTGAGGTCACCATCTGGTTCTTTCCCTCTGTTCCTCAAGACTACCTCTGAGAGCAGCAAGTATTCTGAGGACCTGCCCTATGGCCTGTCTCTATTTTTTACCCCTCGGTTTAGGGCAGGTTTCCAGGAGACCAGTAAACTCACCATGAGGGCATCTTGACATCCAGACCCCCAGGTTATCAATTTTCCTGATTTCTGGGTCTTTGGATTTTTTTTTTTTTGAGTCAGGGTCTAACTCTGTCATCCAGGCTGGAGTGCAGTGGTATGATCATGACACACAGCAGCATTGACCTCATGGGCTCAGGTGATCCTCACACCTCAGCCTCCCTAGTTCAGGCTGGGTCTTGAGCTCCTGGGCTCAAGCAGTCCTCCCACCTCGGCCTCCCAAAGTGTTGGGATAACAGGTGTGAGCCACTGCGCCCAGCCTTTGATATTGTTATTGCTGCTTTTAGGTGCAGGAAGGAAAGCAATCATTTTACTCTACACACGTCGGGTACCAGCATGAAGGCAGCAGACCCACTTTCCTGAACCCTCTTCCCATGAATGCTTGAGAAGCCTTGCTCTGGTGCCCTCTCAGTGTCCTCTGGCCTGAGTGGTTGGATTCTCATCTGCTGTGACTTTTTTTTTTTTCTGGAAAAGCCATGTAGAATGTCAACTGATGTATTGTTTCTGCGTCACCAAGAAAAATAGAAGAAACAAATGAATCAGTTTTTCTTGACTCATGAGCTGTGATTTCTTCATAAACAAATCTAGAGAATAGCTATTGAATTTCACAAACATTCCTGAGTGTTTACTGAATGCCAAATCCTGCACTATGAGCTGATAGAGTCCAAGATGCCAAAGATGTGGTCCCTGTCCTCAGAGGGCTTCCTTCCCTCAGAAAGCCCTGTGGGTGGGTGGGCGGGTGGGCAGTGAAGAAAAGATGAATAAAGAGTGAAGGGGTGAGTCCTGATGTCCTGGAGTGGTCATGGGCATTATTTCACCCCTCCATGCATGCCCACACTTCAGGGCCTAGCCCCAAACGCCCTCCTCCATGAAGTCTTCTCTGACTGCTTCAGGTCTTAGTGAATTTCCTATTCTCCAGAGCCTGGATTCCTGTAGGACTCTATATCCTATAACACATTTCTCACACATTATCTCGTCTTCTCATCCTCACAGCCTCTCAAGGCACAAGGCATGGATATCATTCCCATTTTAACAAATGAAACAACAGATTCAGAGAAGTGAAATAACTTTCCCAGGGTCACGGGGTTCAGCAGCAGCAAACCTGGAAACTGAACTCACGTGTTCTGATTCCCAGGCCAGGGTCCCTTGGCACCAAGTGCTTGCTTGCTCTACTACATCATTGAATCCCGGTCACCCCCTTTATGGAGCTCCCACAGCTGCTTTTCCACTTAATGCTTCAGCACCAGCTCCTCCCTTTGAGTCACCCATATCTCTCCTCAAGGACAGGGCCCCAGTCAGCCTGGGGTCTGACCCCTCCAGGCACCCACATTGCAGAATGTCAGCCAGGCTGTTCTGGGTGAAGCAAGAAGGAATGACCTTAGCCAATGTCTCCCTCCTCCTCTTCGACCCTGGAGTCATCTGGAGGCACTAGAAGCCACCAGCTCCTAAATGCCAGGTAATTGTGAGACTCACTGTGTCTTTCAGTGGATTAAAAACGTGACAGCATCTGCGTTTTTCAGCTGTTTCTCTCTGGGTCAGCATCTTCACCCGACACGTATCTGGGTTTATAGAACATACTGATAAGGGTCTAAGACCATACTGTTTTTTTACATCTTTCTTTTGGGGTTATTTGCCACCTGTGCTCCAGAGAGGAGGCACCTGGATGCCTTGAGTTTTATGTAGCGTGTCCCTATAATGTATAGTCCACATTAGATACTTCTGGGAGTAAAATGGTGCACTATTAGCAATCACATCAGGACAGCGGGCCTAAATTGGAGCATATGGTCACCTGGTTTTAAACAAAATTAATGTGTCTGCCGTTGGAAGTGAAGATATGGGGTAGATATTTGTGAAGATTTTTAGAGCGGAAGGTGTTGGTGGCAAATGAAAGGCTTTTGTTTCCAGTGGTAACGATGCATCATTCAGTGACAACAAAATTCATCCAGTGAATTTTTCTGTACCCTCCACTTCATTTTCTGTCAATGGCCAAGCCTCTCAGGATTGTGTCTGTATCTTATTGTTGTCTTTTTCTTTCCTCCAGAGATCCTGCGGATCATTCAGCTGGACCTGGACCTAAAGTATAAGACCAACATCCGGGAGTTGTTTGAGGAGTTTGACAATTTCCTACCAGGTGCCATCATCGGCATAGCCCGAGAAATGCAGCCCGTGTACAGGTATGTCGTGGCAATAGGGGCTACCTCCATGACCCCTCCTACCTTCACTCTTTCTATAAGCGTGCAATCTTTTTGCACTTAGTGTCTTGGGAGCACATCGGTACTCACTGCTTATAGTTGCCAGTATGGGTAAGCAGGTCCACTCCCAAGTCTTAGGTACTGCCTCTTTATTTTGGGGGAGTTTGTGACATTTTTCTTCTGGAAAGCCCAGTTGTTTTGGTTGTTGGTTCCGGTTAAGCTCAGAATTTTAAAATCTTGGACTTTGTTGTACAGAGGAAATATCAGGATTTAACTTCCATCCTAGTGATCGATGGGGCTTTCTTGGCCTCTGAGTCACCAGTGACCTATATTCTATATGCAGAGCAGGTGGATTGATGGTTTTGTAAGGAGGGAAGGCAGCACAGCTTTGGAACTCAGGTTGGCATCATGTAGTCTAGGTGAAGAGGTACATTCTGCATTATGCTGTGTTGTCAAGTATGTACCATGGAGAAACTCCAGCACCTGAGAACCAGGAGACATGTTCCAGAATTTTCCCTGCAGTATTATTTGTGGTAGCCAAAAACTGAATACAACTTAATTGTACTATTCAGCAGAATAAATAAAATGTCTTCCTGTAGTTGAGTACTGTACTGCAGTAAAAATGAGCAAACAGTAGCTACGTGCAATGCCAGTCAAAATGAAACTGTACTCTTGAGGGATGCAGATCCAGTGCTAAATATTATAAGGAAAACCAAGGAGATGGTGATCTCCAGTGCCAGCATGTGGGGGTAGGAGGCATGGGGGGTTGCCCATGGAGAGCTACAAGACTTTATTTTTCCATTCATCTCCATTGGTTATGCATGTGTTGGTATGGGTACTATATGTATTACAACTAAGAAATATAAAACAAAGACAGGAACAGCAGAAGAGATTTTTGTTAAAACTAGGCCCATGGTTCTGGGTCCAGAGAGTTCTGCGTTGCTGACTTCTCCTCCAGTGGGCAGAGCGATAGCTTACCCAGAGCCCAAGCTGCCCAAGTTTTCTCTGAAGGAGCTGGGATTTCGCTGCTCCGTGGGCATGCCCACTCTTTGTTCTCGGTGCAGACCCTAATGCTGGCTCCCTGAGGACAGTCTTGGAGTGAGGCCCAGTCCTTGGAGAGCTGCAGGGCACAGGCAACGAATGACTCGAGAGTGTTCATTTTCCCTATGAAGAAGAGGAAAAAAAGACAGCCTCAGCTTGGCTTGTGGCTATTTGCATGACCCAGCTCACCTAACAGGAAATTCCTGCAAGGCCTCTGAATGAGCTGATAACTCCTTGGGCCTTGTGGACTGTTGTCCCTTACATAATCCTCTCACACATTGCCCAGAGTCCCTGCGTAGGCCTCTTCCTCTGCCATGGGGGGTCAAGGGGAGAGGGTTTGGGCACACACCTGCCATCCTGACTACAGCAGATTCCCTGCCTCCTTCCCTCACGGTCATACAAGAGATCTGTTATGGGGCATCCTTTATTGGTTGAAGGGGAGTGATGGAAGGAGCCTTCAACAGAAAGTCCCAAGCCCTAGGGGCTAGTCCCAGCTTTGCCACTGGGCTTGGGGCCTTGATTTCCCCCACCTGAGAAGGGAAGCAGGTGAGGTCCAAGGCCTCCCTCCTCTGGCTCTGGCTTGAGGGGGTCACAGCTCTTCTGACCCTCATTATCTTCCTCCCTCCAGAAGCTGCTTGTCTGTTGGTGAGCTCCTTAGGGATCTGGAGGTGTCCCTGGGGTGTTTAGACTGGACTAATTATTAAATGCTGTTAGAGCACTGATGTCTTCAAGCCCTGAGATGGAATCTTTTCTCGTAATGTAAGTGGAAACTTGGAAGCCTCATCGCACTTAATTTAAACACTACTGGCCAGGATTTATATTTTCTATAGATCTAGTATTGTATAAACAGTACAACTTAAATCAGTTTAATTGTCTGGACTTCCCAAAAGAAGTCTCTGAAAGATTTTAGATTCAAAATGCAATTGAGTTTTTCTCACCTTTAGCATCTTTAATTATCATTTCTTAAGATGAGAGTAATGGGCCCTCTGCTTCTAGTGGAGTCTCAAGAATCCCGTTTGTAGGGCTTGGGCACTCCAAAGTCAACAAGAATGCATATTCCTTTATTTGCTCCCTCCCCCAGTGTCCCCCCAACTGAAATGTTTCTAAAGACCTTTAGTAATGAAGTCTACACACGCCTGCCCTGCACTGCTGTGCGCCCTGCTGGTTCTGGGGAATTGCCTTTTAATATCTGCAGTTTCGTGCTGGGGCCAGGAATGGCTTGCTGCTGGCTGGTGGGCAAGGAATTGACCGTGGTTTTTGCCTTCTTTCACAGAAACCTGGAGGCTCCAGTGACCTGGCAGATCCATTGTCTGCTGCTTTGGAGTTCTCACCTGGCTGGCAGGGGGCCTGGGGTGGGGAGGTTGAGAGATGAAAAGGATGGGAATAAAAGGAGTGAAGAAAGGGCGCTCAAGCAGGGGCAGACAGAGCTGGCCCCTCTCTTGAGCAGGCAGTCTTAGTCCTGCCTCCTTGGGCCTGGCCATCATATTTGTGGGAGACCAGCAGCCCAGCCGTCTGACTGCTGCCCACAGAGGCGGGCACTGCCCGAAACCCTGGGGGGAACTGGCAGTGGGCTCCCATAGCCAAGCAATCTCCCTGGGTGGTGAAGTGAGGTGGACATGTGTTTTATTGTAAGTGAATCTGCTGGCATCTACGAGAAGGAAAAAAACAAAACAGCACAAAACTAAAACTTGACTCATTAAATAGGCACATTTTGATCTGGAAATTCACTGAGCAGAAATAGATTTGGATCTCCCCAGCTGGGCCATTTTTATAGTCACTTGTCCTACAGTTACTGTACTTCAAAAGGGCACATTTTAAGTCTTTTTTTTTAATGGCCGTTTCCTCTCTATTGTGTGTCACGAATGTTGGAAGCTTGGTATGGAGGGAGAAGTGTTTTCTACTGTCCATTTGACAAATAGTGGTTTTGTTGTTTTTTTTTTACAACATTCCCCTCAAACGTACACCAAACTGAACACATTTTCTAGGAAATGATTGTGGGATAGGATGGTGATAGAGGAAACTTTCTCTCCTGGATCCCTGTTAAGATTCGTCGGAGTCAAATATTCCGTGACTTTCCCTATCTGAAAATCGTCAGGCATGGTCATCTTGGGTGGAACGTTGCCCTTCCTTTCTTTGATCCTTTCTCTGCCTCTTCATGAGGAACTGAACCCCTGGGCAGGTCCTCAGTGGTGATGTATTTACTTGAGATAAGTGAACAAACAGAGAAGAGTGTAGTGCCTTCTCCGTAAGTAGATAACTGTATTTTGTGAATATGTGCCAAATAGAATTTGCTCCCTATGAGTGTGTTAGGAAAGAAAACAAAACTGTTTGGGCCCTTTTTCTGTGCATCCTATAAAAATTATAAATATGTATCATCAGGCAAAGCAGCTTGACGTAGAAGCAATAGCATCTGATTGTCCTCAGAAGTGAATTGCCTGTTGACACTTTGCAAGTCACTTCATTCTTTGACCCTTGGTTTTTTCATCTGTAAGTGGGGATACATATAACCAATGCGTAGAATGACTGGAAAACTCAGATGAGATAACACACGTGGAAATCTCTGGTGTGAGAGAGACCCTCAGTAAAGACATTTCCTCCTCCCTTCCCTCCCTCAATTCCTTAATTTGTTCCTAACCCTAACCCTAACCCTGCTCTACCCCTCCCCTAGCCATCTGGGGTTGCCAGTTAAAATGCAGGACACTCAGTAAACTTCAAATGAGCAACAAATAATTGTTTTACATAATAAAGATGTCCCAAATTCTGTGTGGGACATACTTATACTAAAAAATTATTTGTTGTTTGTCTGAAATGTAAATTTAACAAGCTGTCCTGATTGTTTGTTTTGTTTTGTTTTGTTTTTTGATCTGGCAGCCCACCCCTACTTAAGATTTTTCTTTAGCACAGGCAAGTGGTCTGACTTTCCCGCGAGATCTTAGAGTGCACAGAAACAAAGGATACAGAAGTGGAGCTTGTGAGGGAAACCCGGGTGAGAGAGCGAGGGACAGGAGGTGGCCCTCATGAGGCACTGGGTCTGAGGTTACCACTCTGCAGGAGCTAGGAATCCAAAGTGGCCTGGGTCACATGGGAGACCACTGAGGCCGGGAGGCCTGGCAATGGCTTGGCTTCAGGCCACAGGACTCCTGCTGACCCTGGAGTCATTGAGAGAGAGAGAATGTGTGTGTGTGGGGGGTGTCGAGGAGCCGGGGCTGCAGCCCTTAGTTATGGTCACTTTGTCCTGGAGCTGGCCGCCTGAGGAGCCTCTGAATGGGAGCTTGGTGGTGGGGGCAGCGGGCTTCCGGTTTCATCCTCTCTGAGCTCTGCAGGCCAGCTGTGAGCCAGTGCAAGCTCAGAGCCATCATGAGCTGCAAGCAGCAGGCTAGTCCTGTCAGCTGCTGATAACACACCACCAGGCTGGAATTTGCATTTGTGGTAGGTATTTTAATAGTGTCCACTCCTCACCTTTTTAGGTCACATTTTTTAGTTTTTTATTTTATTATTTATTTATATATTTTTGGCAGCGTTGTGCCAGCCTAGCTTCCTTCCAGATGCTTAGAATGAAACTGTCCTTCCAGCTTCTCCGCAGGTTGCCTTATCCCACTCTTAGGACTGGTGCAGGGCTCTTAGGGAAGTGCTGGGGGGAAAGTGAGGACCAGCACAGAGACAGGAAGTGAGAATGTTAACTGGCCCCTACCTCTGCCACTTAGTTGCTGTGTGACTTTGGGCAAGTCCTTTGACCTCTCTGAGCTTCATTTTCTTAAACTGAGAAGTAGAGATTATAACACTATATACAGTATATAGCAGAGTTGAGGAGGAGATTGAATTAGACAACGTGACGGCTCGGTGGCTCAGCCTATAATCCCAGCACTTTGGGAGGCCAAGGCAAGTGGATTGCCTGAGCCTGCGGGTTCGAGACCCACCCGGGCAACTTGGCGAGACCTCGTCTCTACAATAAATCAAAAAATTAGCTGGGCATGGTAGCGTGTACCTGTAGGTCAAGCTACTTGGAAGGCTGAGGCAGAAGGATTGCCAGAGCCCAGCAGGTCGAGGCTGCGGTGGCTGGGAGCAGCCACTGCACTCCAGTCTGGGCAACAGAGTACGATTCCAACTCAAAAAAAAAAAAATTAGACAACGTATTTATGTGCTTGGCACTGAGCAATACTCAGTAGCAGTGGTGACAGTGCTGTTAGAGCCCCATCTTGGCCACTGGGTAGCTCTGTGACCACAGGGAAGTCACTTAACCCCCAGGTTTTAGTTTCCTTATATGTAAAACTGAGGCTGCTGATAATTTAACATAATTAATATCATCTTTGGACTTCTCAGCGTATAAATGCCCTTCAAGTTTGAGGAATTTCCTGCCTAGAAGCTTGCCTTCCATTATGGAAGACAAAAGGGTTGGATACTTTATATCCTGGCTTCCTTGTAGCAAACTAGAATGTTGGTACTATGTTCCTCTCCTTCCCTCCTCCCCTGAGGAAATTGCCGTCATGAATTTAGGATCTCTACAGGCCAGTTTTTTTGTTTGTTTGTTTGTTTTGAGTTGGAGTCTTACTCCATCGCCCAGACTGGAGTACAGTGACATACTCACAGCCACCCCAGTGTCTCCGACAGTCCTTCCACCTCAGCCTTCCAAGTAGTCAAAACTACAGACACTCACTACCACACCCAGCTGATTTTTTATTTATTGTAGAGAGAGGGTCTCACCAAGTTGCCCGGGCTGGTCTCGAACCCACAGCTTCAGGCAATCCGCTCGCCTCAGCCTCCCAAAGTGCTGGGATTACAGACTGAGCCACTGAGCCCAACCCAGGCCAGTTTTTATACTTCAGCTACATACCTCAAGCAATATGAAGTATTTGCAAAGTGGAAACTGACAGTATTCCAAGGAGAAAATAACTGGTCAACAATAATGGAAGACCATTTAGACATCCCAAGAGAACACTGGAAACCAAGACGTCAAAAATGGGAGGAAAGCGTGTGTATAGACGGTTGCAGCAGAAGAGGGGGGCGGTGGGGGGAGAGAGAAGGACTGTGCCCTAGGCAGGCCAGGTCCCTGGTTTCATGCCCAGGCCTGGCTCTCTTTTCCCCCCAGGCATGGGGGATGTGGGTCCCTGTTACCCTGCACAGAGGTGGAGTGTCTGGCTGCTCTGCTTGTTGCCGGCTCTGGGCCATGACTCCAGCCTGGTCTCCAGTATGGTTCCTGTTCTATTCCTGACCCCGGGGAGATGTTTATCTCGTTTTTCGAGCTCTACTGTGTCCTTTCCCTGTTGCCCTTCTTGGATTAAAAAGTTATGTTAAAGTCATTATAGAAAAGTAACATATTTTCATTAAAAATTCAGGTAGCATAGGGGGACAATATTTTTTCAGAAAATTTCTACAAATTTATCAATGCGTGTGTGTGTGTGTGTGTGTGTGTGTGTGTGTGTGTATGAATTCGTGCTTCATATAGCTTTGTGTCTTTTTTTGTTGTTGTTCACTTACAGTATATCTTAAGCCAGTCTCAGTAACTCATGTCTGTAATACCAGCACTTTGGTAGTCAAGGCAGGAGGATTGCTTGAAGTCAGGAGTTCAAAACTAGCCTGGGCAACATAGGAGGACCTCGTCTCTATAAACATTTTCTTAGAAAAGGTCAAGTGTGCTAGTGCATGCCTGTAGCCCCCACTACTTGGGAAGCTGAGTTGGAAGGGTTATCTGAGCCCAAGAGGGTGAGGCTGCCGTAAGCCGTGATTGTGCCAGCCTGGGTGACAGGGTGAAACCTTGTCTCAAAACCACCCCCCCCAAAAAAAACCTCAGTATATCTCGACCATCCTTCTACCTGACTCAGCCATTCTTTGTTAAACATTTCTAGTCTCCTGATAGATTTTTTTTTTACTATGGGAAATTTCCAAAACATACAAAAGTAGACAGTCTTATATATTTCTGGGTGCTTCCAAATTATAATATTCATGGAGCTTCAATAACTACCTTTAACTAATCTTTGTTTGATCTCTTCTCCCACCCACTTTTCCTTTTCCCCTGATTATTTTGAAACAAATCCCAGGCATCACAGCATTTCACCTGTACATGTCATTTTTAATCTATTAGTTTTAAAAAACATATCTGCCATTGCTGGGTTTAAAGCTGAGGAGAGTTACGTGAACTCATAATGTCATTTTGTCTCCAAGTTCCTCAGTCTGAAATCAGTTGGTACATGGGAGGAAAATAGAGAGACAGCTCTAATATCTAGCCAGCCAGCACTTTCCATCTCTCTCCAGATCGTCTCATGTCAGGATGTTAATGTAACTGTCACATCTGGAAGTCTTCACGGCTGATATAAATTCAGGTCCATTGTTCACTAGGTATGAAGTCCTGCTTTATAAGAGAACCAACCACCACTGGCGCTACAGGATACATAAACGTAGGACTTGAAGATAAAAGATATTAGGTTCTCTTCTTTCCTCTGACACCTGAGGATGGATTTCTTGGCCCTTGTTCTTGTGTGTGTGTTTTTTTTAATTAGCCAAGATTGAGCCTGTCAGTTTCTATTAGAGTTAAATCTGAGTAAAAGAGAGAAAAGCTTAACACTTCTTAAAATAGTGATTTCTTTATTTCCCGGGAGTTAGAAAACTGGGCTGTTTTTGCATGGCCTGTATGACCTGTGGGAATTGCTCATAAAAGTGGAAGAATGTACTTGCCCTGTGGCAGAGATAAATAATCTCCTATGACGGCAATATTTTTAATGACATCAGCGGGGAAAGTGTGTGTGTGTGTGTGTGTGTGTGTGTGTGTGTTTGTTTTTGGAGTCTCACTCTGTTGTCCAGGCTGGAGTACAGTGGCACACTCACGGCCACCGCAGGCTCGATCTGCTGGACTCAGGTGATCCTTCCGTCTCAGTCTTTCATGTACCTGGAACTACAGGCATGCACTACAACACCCAGCTTATTTTTTGGATTTACTGTAGAGATGAAGTCTTACCAAGTTGCCCAGGTGGGTCTCGAACCTCTGAACTCAGGCAATCCTCTTGCCTCAGCCTCCCAAAAGTGCTAGGATTACAGTCTTGAGCCACTGCACCTGTCCAGAAAGTATATTTTAAAAGGAAAAAGCTGTATACAGAGCCCAAGTGGGCTTGTGTTCTGTTGGTGTGATTGTACTCTGTCTGGTGGCTGTGCCCCAGGTATGCCAGGAGCACCTGGGTGCCATCTGAAGACAGAATGCTAGAGGGCGAGGCTGAGAGATGAGGTCTTGTGAGGTGCTTCCTGTCTCTGAAAACATGATTCATTTCTGTTTTTTGTCTGCCCGCACCTTATAAGTGCTTTAACATTACTGAATCAATTTTAAAAGATCCACCACATCATACCTGACACAGGTGTCTCCTGAAAGGATGTATGAGGAAGCGAATGAGTGGAGGGGGTGGGACCAGGCTGCACATTCTGTTCATGCTGTGCAGACCAAGTGCCAGGCACGTCGTCAATGTTTGTTAACTGAATGCAGGAACAGAAGTTTAGTTAGAGGATACTTCATCCACACAGGCCAGCTGTTAAATAAGGCTCTGTAGTCCCATCACTGGTCTTCTTATAGAAATTGCTTTCACATTCAGTTTTTCTTTTCTTTTTTTTTTTTTTTTTTGAGTCAGAGTCTCCCTCTGTCACCCAGGCTGGTTGCAATGGCCTGATCACAGCTCATCATAGCCTCCAACTACTCCTGGGTTCAAGCAATCTTCCTGCCTCAGCCTCCTGAGTAGCTGGGACTCCAGGTGTGTATCACCATACCCGGCTAATTTTTTGATATTTTGCAGAGATGAGCTCTTGCTATGTTGCCCAGGCTGGTCTCAAGCTCCTGTGCTCAAACAGTTCTTTCACCTCGGCTTCCCAAAGTGCTAGGATTATAGGCATGAGCCGCCATGTCTTACCCTTTCAATTTTTCTTTTTACAGACAATCCATGGGAAACACTGTAAGTCTCATTTTCTATTTGACCTATTGTGTGAACCACAGGGCTGGTGCTTTGAGGAATTATGAAGTAGAAGACATGGTTCCTGCTTTCCAAGGAGGTTATAACGTGAGGGAGCTAGGACAGATGAAATGTAATAAAAACACAAATGCCTAAGATGCCAACACCAAGTCAGACCATGGATGAGTGACAAAGACATTCTGCTGTAGGAACTGGAAACTTTACTAAGTGGCCCACCTTGCCCTCAGCTTAATATTCTGCCTTCAGCTGGGTGTGGTGGCTCATGCCTGAGTCTCAGCTACACAGGAGGCTGAGGCAGGAGGATCACTTGAGGCCAGGCATTTGTAGTGTGCTGTGTTGGTTGGGTGTGTACACTAAGTTTAATCTCAATATGGTGATCTTCTGGGAGTGGGGGAACACCAGGTTGACTAAGGAGAGGTAGATTGGCCCAGGTCAAAAATGGAGCAGGTCAGAACACCCAGGATGGTCAGTAATGGGCTCATGCCTGTGAATAGCTACTGCACTCCAGCCTGGGCAACACAGCAAGACTTTAAAAAAATATAGATACACCGAGAGTGCGAAAAAAATGTACATACATTTTAAGAGATGTTACCTATGCATTACTTTTCGAAGTTGAATTGAATTACAGTAGCAATGTATAGTATGACATTTGCTCAACCATGCTTCTGCCATTTTCTTTGACTGTCCTGCCTATTGCATGGTGATGCTAGCATTCATCTGGTTAACGCTATCTTTTGAGTGAATACTTAAAATGTGTACACATTTTTGGCACCCATATGTATATGTGTGTGTGTGTGTGTGTGTGTGTGTGTGTGTGTGTGTATCACATATATATATAATCTTATATATATATATGTGAACACATATGTGTACTTGTATGTATGTTTATATACATATATGCACACACACATATACACATTCTGCCTTTAAAAAGTTAAGAGTGAGTGTTATGTTCCTTTCTTCCCTCTGAAAGTTCTCTTGGAAGGATGGTTGGATTTGCAGTGTGGGTGGAACCTCTGAGAAGTACACAGAGTAGACCAGACACTCTGCCCAAATAGACAACTCACTCAGCAGGCATTTGCTGAGGGCCTGGCCATGCAGCAGAGAGTAACCAAACCCTGTCCTCCAAGGGCTTACAGCCTAGCCCATGGGACCCCTCCCCAGATCACTCCCATGGAGCGAAGAGGCACAGCAAAGGATGATGGGCCTGGCAGGACTGTCCTTTTTTGCATGACAACAACCTGTTTCTTTTGCCAAATAAACATCTCATTAAAAAAAAAATCATTTGTAATCCAAGCAGCTAAAGGCCTTATCTGTAAGCATCTTCCTGAGGAAAAAGCAAAATAGCGTAGTTGAATCACAGTGGCATGTGTACAAGAGGGACCTTTTGTGACAAGCAGTGTATGGAAAGCACTGAGTTAAGTGTGACCAGTTCCCCATGAGAGGAATGCTCACGCTCATCTTGGCTACACATCTCAGTCGTGTGACTGCGTTTCTTCTGCCGGCGACTAAGTAAAATGGATATTCAGTTCTCAGTCTCCCTGGCCCCAGCATAGCAGCAGAATTGGCTATTGCAGAAATACCAAGCTTTTAAACTGAGCTTGGGGTGGATGAATTGAATACCTATCTCCTTTTCCTGCTTTGGGTGACTTCCTTAAATGAACCATTTCCTACTGATCATAGAGAAGCTCTGTGATCTCTGTGGGGGTGACAGAATTGACCCCAACATCAACGAGCTGCTTTTGGGAACGATCTGATCTAGGAACTCAGCCGTCTGCATTTTCTGGGACTTTTCTATCACTATGTGTAAATGAGGAGGCTTATTTAGGAGCCAGGATTGCTTAGTATGTAATGATTTGCCTGATGTCTGCCGTGTCCTTGCCTCTGTAGATGAGCACTCATTATGAGGCTGGCGGATCCTGATGGACTTTCAGAAATGCGAAGTCACAGAGATGCTCACGGGGACTCATTAATGTCAGTCATGTGGAGTGAGGTGCCAGTGCATTTGGCTTCTTCTCTGCTTCCACTTTATCCCCTTGGCTCTGTAGAAAAAAAAATATATATGCCTCCCTTAATAAAATCAAGCTCAGTACCTGTGTGGAAACCCTTTCCATTACTGCTAGAACTAACCTATTTCAGTTGACCCAAGGATCATGAACTTGGACTATAAAGAAAGCAATATCATCCTAGCGTTCTACTTGGGCTGGCAGTGAACAGGATTTTTGTGTTCATAATGATGTAATTGCAGCTCGTTGGTATTCAGCTTTCAGAGAGCCTGGAAGATAGTGTCTAGGCAAAGTAAAGACATAAAGGTGAAGCGTATTATTTAGAGGGGATAGCCAGAACAGAGAAGCACACCCATCTCTTCTGCCTGTTCCTTCTTGCCAAGGTGTTGGCAGGGTTTGGGAGGAGTACTGAGTGTGACCTTGGTCATGCAGGCCACCGCTCTACTTGTGCTTCACATCCTCTTGGCTGCTGCCCAAGGTTAAAGGCATCACACTGATGATCAAGTAATATGCTTTTGTATAAGAGGAGTCGTAGAGACCTTGAGGCCCTTTTGGTGCAGGGGAGACTGAAGCAGATGGAAAGGAGGAACTGCCTGATCCCCCTTTGCCAGCCAGAATCTGGGAGACATTCGTGGGTAAAATGGAAGACCTGGGTTGCATGTGATTAGCAGGCACCTGCACAGACCAGATCGCAAGAGCCCCCATTCCCAGCCTGTACATCACACCACACTGAGGACCAGATGGAGCAGGTGGTTGTTTTTTAAACATTTAAATAGGAGAGCGCATCTGATTAGCTCTCAAAAGAAGGGACGATCATCTCATGAATGTATCATATTGTAACAGGTGCAAGAAGAGGCTATCTGTGATTCAGAAACTCAGGATACAGCCTGTAGCAGCTTAATTTCAGGTAAATACCTCTAGGAAGTAATATGAGTTGTTAAGATTTAAAAACAAAAGAGAGGGAAGGAGAGCAACTGATTGAAAACCCATCTATGCCCTGGTTCTTGGCTAGTGTTTGTGATGTTTTTTGTTTGTTTGTTTGTTTGTTTGTTTGTGTGTGAATATAGGTTTAGTCTGATTTTTTTTTCTTTTCAAAAGAAGCCAGAAATCTGTGTTGTTAATATAAAAGCTTCTGAGTTTTAAATATTGACAATTAAGCAGACCAATCTGCTGGCCAAACAAAACACAACCATGCACCAGACAGAGCCCAATAACTGCCAGGTTAAGGCCTCTGGTTTCTGTTCATTGAGGCAAAAAACTGGCCAAATGCTTTTGCCGTCAGCTTGGCCCCTCAGAGGGTTTTAGTTGGCTGCTTCCTGGAGCTGACATTGACAGTTTCAGGGGCATTCCAACTCTGTTTTTTTTTCAAATGTTTTATCTCGTTATTTGAAATAGTTGATTTTTATTGGTAACTTAAAATTCCATCAAATGTTTTTCTAACTAACCTCAGACATACCTAATAACAAATTGTCAAGGCCAAGCATAATTCTTGCCCAGAAATGTAATTTTGGAAGAAAACAAAAAGATGCCCAGACTCCCCATTTATTAGAGCTGTAACTACTCTAGCTTTAATGTGGATAAGAGCATTTTAAAACTACTCTCAGCATCTGAAGATGCCTTTGGGAAGTTGGAGACCAAGGCAGGAAGAGATGGAGGGAGAGAAATCCACAGGAGAGTGGAGGAGGGAAGGGCGGCCTGGGAGTGGTGCATCAGTTGGGTGCTTACTGCTTCCCATCACACCATCCCATCTGTTCAATGCAGCCTCCTCAATGAGGCTGGGCAGGGCTGGACCAATGGAGATCCTGTGCATGTAGACCCCAGCCCCCTCCCCCTCCTGCCCGCTCAGCAAAGCTGTTGAGGACATCACAGGTGGTCCATCTAAACATGACCTTAGAGCTGGGAATAATTGAATTTCTCCTAGATAATGTGTTTTTAAATTCTTTATAACTAATCAGATGTCCTTTTTTTCCTAGTTGACTAATAGAAAACTTACAGCTAAGCTTGAGATACACCTATAGCAAACTTACAGTTCTTATAAGATACAACATTTTGGTGTCTTTGCCAGCTAAGACCAATTCCTTCGGGGACAAAAAAGGGATGAAATTTGAGGGAAAGGAAAGAGGGTGGGAAGGACAATGTGTGTAGTCTGAATTAGTCCCTGTCACCTAAGACTACATTTTCTAGATCTGCCTGCCCTTGGTAAGTGAAGAGAAGCATCATGAGAAGTGGTCCTGGGTGGGAGGTGACCATTTAATTTCACCATTAATATACTGTTTTAACTAGAGCTTTTGAGAGCAGGGTGAGGGGAGATGCTGTCAATGATTACATTAGGACAAGTATAAACCAGGCTGTCCTGGGCCTCTGAGGACATGTAATCACCCTAAGTTTGATATGGCAGAGCAGGGAGGGATGCAGGGGAAAGAACTGGGGAGGGGGCGAGGCAGAGGAGGGAGGCTGCTGAAGGCTGAGGTATTTAGGGTCTGAAATACTGCTGGGTTGGCAGTGTGTTCTGCATGGTTAAAATAAGGAATTAACCCAAGTATGATTTCATGAATCCCATGGTTTATTACTATACAAAAAGATTTTTTTTTTCTTTTTCTTGACTCACAAGACTTAAAGAGGGGGAGAATAGCAAGAACATATCTCACAGGGAATATATTAACCACACAGTGAGTGAGTTCTCAAATTATTAAAGTCTAGTCACTCAATTAAGATGGAAGCAGGCTTCCATGGCACATAAAGGTTAATTAAAGTGTAAGGTTTACTTTTAAACAAGAGGTTCTCAGGAGAGAAGACCAACACAGTGGAGATCCTTGACAACACGCTAGGTTCCCAGAGGGTGGTGCTGATGTTGGCTGGCAAAGCTTGTGAGATTTTCTCAGAGGCTAAGGGAGGGTGGCCCTGCCATAGCCTGAGCCCTTAGAGCATCTGTCAAACTCTTGGGTTTATGTGTATTTTGAAGCCCAGTAGTTGAGGACATGTATGAAATCTGCAGGTGTGACATAACATTCTCGAGAGAAGGGGAGTTTACCCCAAGTTCTTATCAAAGCAAAACATGTGTTACTTATGTAGCAAACTGTGCACGTGTTGAATCATTTCAAAGCCGTATAACGCGGTGTATCTGGACCTGTCATGTTAGAACTAGAGGGTTGCGTTGGACGATTCTTGAGCTGTAATTTGGCTTCTGATTGGACTTTCAAGGGTAAAGAGTAAAAGTACCCTGTCTCTATAAATGAATCTTACCAAGTGTCTTCGTTATTTCAGGGTGCTATAACGAATACCATATACTGAGTAGCTTATAAACCTCAGAAATTTATTGTGCACTGTTCTGGAGGCTGGGAAGCCAAGATGTGCTGGCACATCAGGTGACTGGTGAGAGCCCCCTGGTTCATGGATGACCGTCTTCTCGTTGTATCCTTATATGACAAAGAGGGGATGGGAGGGGAGGGCAGGGGAAACAAGCTCTCTCATGTCTCTTCTTATCAAGGGTGCTAATCCTCTTATGAGGGCTTCACCTTCCTCATGACTTCATCACCTCCTCTATCCCACCGGGGTTAGGATGTCAACATATGAATTTTGGGGATCCATACTTGCAGCTCATAACAGCAAGCCTGCCCCCTACATCTCCTGCTAGTCCACATCAGCTCAGAAGCTGGGATTTGACCGTGGGTTGAGTAGGAAGATTAGGCTTCTCTGTGGGGTAGCACTAACATTGCCTATAGACTAATTTGCCAATTTTGAGGACTAACCACTGGGATTTGGCCATAATTCCATATAGAAGGAATCAAGGGGAAACTGGAGGTGAGGCAACTGCCTCTAAAAGTGTAAATGCTTTGTTGTCACCATTGATTTCTGGCTGATTTCAAAAATTCCCGGGAGCTGCTTTTAGTGCACATTAGCCAGACGTCAGCTTCTCACCAGGGCCACACCTTCTCATCTGTGAAAGTAAAAGCATGACTTGCCTGCTTTTGTGGACTCCAGAGAGCCTAAAGATACCTTGCGAAGAGGGCGTCACACCCTGGACCAGCATGAAGGGCTTAGATGATGTCGCCTTATGCCCCCTGCGTGGGCTTGTATTACGTCTGGAGCAAAATCTCCAGAAGCTTCTCTCTGTCTGGGAGAAGTCAGCAGGGACTGTGGGTGAAGGCAGCTCTGCCCAGCCCAATTCTGGGAGGGGATTGGAATAGAAACCCAGACTCCTGCTGAGAAATTCACCTATGGGCCCTGGCCCTGGCATTACCCAAGATAAGCTTGGGAAATTAACGTGAACTTGGCTTTAGTCCTGGCGGCACATTTGGAAAGTGGCCCTTGTCCTCTCATCTCAGCACATCTGAGCTTATCTGATGAAGAATTCCACAGACACTTGTCCAGCACCTCCCATGCTCCAGGCTCCGTGAGTAAGTCACAGTATAGAGGCCTGGTCCCATACCCACAGCTGAGGGTCTAACACACTATTGACGTGCCTGTGGCAGCACCCCATGATTTGGCAGTACCTTCAGACCTTGCCTCCTTCCTGCTGCTTATTCTTCTTTGAGTTGGAGTCTCACTCTGTCACCCAGGCTGGAGTGCAGTGGCACACTCACGGCCACCCCGGTGTTGACCTGCTGGGCTCTGGCAATCCTTCCGCCTCAGCATTCCAAGTAGCTGAAAATACAGGCATGCACTACCATGCCCAGCTAATTTTTGATTTATTGTAGAGACGAGGTCTTGCCAAGTTGCCTGGGCTGGTCTCGAACCCGTAGGCTAAGGCAATCTACTCACCTTGGCCTCCCAAAGTGCTGGAATTACAGGCTGGGCCATCGAGCCTGTCCCCTGCTGCTTATTCTAACTCCCCCTCACTTCACACCTGACGATCTTTGTGATTTTCAATTTCATTTCACACCAGATATACGAGGTCTGACAATTAAGTTCACAGACTTGTCACCATGTGCTTACGTTGGCCAGCACTATACAACACCGTGATAAAATTTCATAACCTTGGTATATCAGTGTCTCACAGCTGTGTTCGTGTTGATGTGTGACAGTGTCTGGCTCAGTGGTGTTCATTATTGTTGTGGCATGTTTTTGTGTGCCATCACAAGAATGTTGGAGCTTGAATTAGAGCAACAAACAAACTTTAAATTTCTTGTTTAACTTGGCAAGAGTGGAAGTGAAATCAGGGACACATTAGTCCAAGTTTATGGGGATAATGTCATGTAGAAAATGGCAGTGTACAAATGGATTAAATGTTTTTCTGAGGGGAGAGAAAGCATCACTGATGAAGAGAGGTCAGGACGGCCAGTAATGAGCAGAACTAATGAAAACATTGCAAAAGTTCGCTGAATTGTGCATCAAAATTGTTGCCTGACTGTGAGAATCACAGCAGATCAAATAAATAGAGAAGCAGGAAAACCTTAACTGAAAATCTTGGCATGAGAAAGGTGTGTGCAACAATGGTCCTGAAGGAGCTCTTGCATCACAACAATGCACCAGCTTGCACAGCACTGTCTGTGAGGGAGTTTTTAGTCAGTAAACAATAACTGTATTAGAACACCCTCCCTACTCACCCAATCTAGCTCCCAGTGACTTTTTTCTTCACCTAACGGTAAAGGAAGACATTTTTATGACATTTAGGACATCAAGAGTAATATGATGACAGCTCTGATGGCTATTCCAGAAAAATAGTTCCAAAATTGCTTTGATGGGTGGACTAGGCACTGGTGTCAGTGCATAGCTTCCCAAGAAGGTGACTGTAGTGAGATTCAGCAACAAAGTATGTAGTGGGTTTTCCAGGATGAGTTTGTGAACTTAATTGTCAGGCCTCATAGTCTCTTAGCTCACGGCTGTATGCTCTGCAGCCAGAGGGACAACCTACGCTATCTGTACCACTGGACTGACTGGTGACTCCGTCTCTCCAGCCTTCTTTAGCATCTGCTGTGTGCTAGGCATTGTGCTGTTAATAATTTTAAAGGCCAAACTCTTGAGCCTGTCACTCGGGGACCTCCACGATCTCTCCCTCTCCTTCTTCCAGCACCTTTTGTACCCCATGCTACACTGCACTGAACCCCTGATTGCCTCCCAGACAGGTGCTCATCCACACTTGTGACCTTTGGGGATGTTCTCCCCTCTGCCCAAGTGAGATGCTGCCAATTCCGTAAAGCCTTCCTGAGGACCACCCACAGCCAGCTGCGACCCATTCCTCAGACATGGAGGATAGATGCTTCCTATGAACATGTGTCTCTCCTGCAAGGCTATAGCCTCTTTCAGGACCAGGTCCTGGCCCTTGACTGATAAAACATTGCCCAGCCTCTCTTCCCAGTCTCATAAATCCAGTTTGGGGCCTGGAGCCGAAACCGTTCCTCCAGCTGTTGTCTGTCCCTGCTTCTCTAAGTACATCTTGGAGTTAAAGGTTTGGTTATTACTTTCAAATGATGGCATGAAAGACAGGAAACTGAACTCTCTAGCCATAGAAACGAAACCAAATCGCTCAGGTTTTCTACTTTTATTGCCATTGTGGAGGTAGATTGAAATGTTGGGGAAGTTTCTATCCTTGGAGTCAGAGCTGGGCTGACTGCTGGTTTCACCACTGGCCATATGACTTTGCATAGCATACTTAAACCTTTTAAAGCCCTGGTTTCCTCGTCTTTAAAATGGGGATATACCCAACCCATTGGTTATAAGATGATTTCTCTTCCCTGCTCCACGTCATATTTGAGATATATGATTCAAATGTTGCAATGCAGGCAGAAAGATGTATTGAAAAAGCTCATCTGCCAGTTCTGCTATGCTGGAGTCTGTGTTCTCTCCCTTCTCCCTGTTTGGGAATCACTGGCCTAGATCCTTATGGGTACTCAATACATAGTTGAGAATGAAATGATGTCATGTTCTCATTATATAACACCAAGCACAGAACAGCTTGATAAGAAAACCTCTCGTTTTCTCCCTGTCCTACACAACAACTTCTTGTGGTGCTGGGAGCTCAGTAGTGGGCAGTATTCACAGAACACAGAGAGGTTACTCTACAGTGTGAGGCAGGGCCACCTCTGAAGCCAGGAGGAATTTGTCCTGGCTTAGAAAGGGAGTGTGCTGTGCAGGAAAGGATCACATCCTGCTGTGGGTGAAGCTACCACTGACCCTCTTCTCATTTTTTGAGGTTACAGGCCAGTTGCATGCCCTTGGCCATAGTGAAGAACATGGCTTTGCTTTCTTAATCCTTGGTGCAGGAGACCAGTGCCTGAAGCCGAGTGGCAAAGGTACAGAAACTGTGGCCAGATTGGAGCTGACCTGTGTTGTTTTGCAAATTACAAACTGAAAATTGCATCCAACAATATGGTGGCAAGGATTTTTGAAGTATTAAAGCTTTTCAAACTTCGATTTGCAATGTGCCCATTCCTGCATGCTACCCCCTGAGCCCCGAAGAAAGTTCACACTCCCCCTTCTCTCTCCTTCTACTTTCTTCTTCCCTTCAGAGCCCCTTCTCTGCTGTGGCTTCCCCAGCCAGCTGACAAGCTCACTTCCTGTACAGCACCTGGGCATCGTAGCATGCTGTAATTGTATGATTGACCCCATTCATTGACTGCCCGCAGCTAAGGCTAAGTGCATGGTAGCCCTCACGTGACTTGACCAAGTTGAAGTCTAATTGTCTCCTTTCAGACACTCACTCCCTGTGGGCATTTCTCAGTTTGAGACCTGTTTTCTGGATCCACACGTTTATGATTCAGGTCCTTATCATTCATGGTCATTTCTAAGAATGGTCCAGAAGCAGAGAATACGGTATTGACTGCCTTGGGCCTCTACTTGGTGGTTTCTTGTCCCAGCCTGGAGTCCCCGTCCCCTCTGATGTGCTACAGCCTTCCCAGCAGCTTGCTGTGTGCTGTGAGCTTCCCATTTCAGTTCCTTTGCTTCTGCCTGGGGTTATGACAGTGCTGCAGTCCTGTGGGCTTGAGCAGTGCTCTGCTGTTTACACTCTCATATATTTTACAATCCTATTTTAAGTATGCTCCTCATACTAATTCAGTAAAGTAGGAAGCCAGATAGTTTGATCCCCATTCTGCAGAAGACACTAAGTTTTGGGCAGGTTACATTCACCCAAAGTCACCCAGTCACTTGGTCAGGACTAGAATCCAGCTTCCTGGCCTCAGTGCCCTGCCCTTCCTCTGTGCATCTGAGGTCCTAGGAGGATGGTTCCTAGACCCTGCCCTCTATTTCCCGAATTAGGAAACAGTGATTCTTGAGAGGTTTTGCAGCCCTATACCCAGCTACTTCACAGCCTGGGTCATTGCGTCCCCTTTCTTGGGATTTTCAGCATGTACTTGCATGTTAAAGATAATCACAGTATTCCCATTAAAATCTTTAGGAGCACTCAGGTTTCTATCTTGGTGTTTGAGCCCCGTACAGATGACCCTCCCACTTCCGTCCACAGTTAGATTTGGCAAAAGCTGGGTTTCCGCTTTAACCTGTGCAGGTCTCTTCAGCAAAAACGGTTTTATCACTTTTTCTCACAGTACAGTGATGTCCCTGGTGATGCTGTGATCAGTGTGTAATTAAAGAGAGTTGTGCATGGCTGGTCTCAGACTGTTTCCTGGGACTTTTGATCATTGGGAAATCTCAGTGGTGTAGACTTTAGCGTGTATTGTATCCAGTCAGGCCACTCGTAGCTTCTACACTAAAGAGGGAATCATTTTCTTTAGGGCTTGGGCTCCTCCTCCTCCTCCTTTGCTATGTCTGCAGCCTGACTTGGATTTAAACTTCTCTTACCATTATGGGAGCATTTGAATAATGCCTTCCTAATATCCATCTGTCCATCCATCCATCCATCTAACCATCCACCCATCCATCCATTCATCTAAGGTAGAAACCTCTTTTATTCTGAGGTCTAGTGTCTGCCCTTTAACTCACAGAAATCCCATTCTGCTGCTTACTGCAAAAGCTGCTTATTTCTTTTCTTTTCTTTTTTTTTTGAGTTGGAGTCTCACTCTTGTCGCCCAGGCTGGAGTGCAGTGGCACTCACAGCCACTGCAGCCTCGACCTGCTGGGCTCGGGCAATCCTTCTGCCTCAGCCTTCCAAGTAGCTGGAACTACAGACACACGCCACTACGCCTGGCTAGTGTCTGTGATTTATTGTAGAGATAAGGTCTCACCAAGTTGCCCAGGCTGGTCTCAAACTCCTGGGCTCGGGCATTCCTCTCACCTCGGCCTCCCAAAGTGCTGAGATGACAGGCTGAGCCACAGCATCCAGCCTGTATATTTCTATTGTAGTGTCCTTCTTTTGGGTCTTATCCTCCTGGTGCTGAGGCCTGGGGGCTGTGTTCAGAGCCAGCCTGGTTCTCCAGGCAGGTGTGGAGGCGCCTCATGTGTCATCAGTTCTTGGAAGTTGAATCCACTTGTGCTTTGCTTTCCTCCTCCTTAACTCCTTGATGCTGCTTTCTTCTCGCTGAAGGGCTTAATGATATTCCTCCTCCTGTTAAACAACTTTGTTTGATGAAGGGATGGGAAGATGGACTCGGGTAGCTTGGGTCAAATCTCTTCCTATCTGCCTTGGTTTCCTCCTTTATAAAATGAGAAAGGTAAATTGAAAAGTTTTTCCTAACTCTAGCAGACAATTATAGATTCAAATGATATAATTCAGAACCTTAAGAATGGGAGACATCCCAGGGCATCTTTCTTACATTCAAATTCCTCCTACAGAGCACCCCTAATTTGTCAAGTCTCAGCTTGATCACCTCCCACAGTGGGGAACTGGCCACTTTCAAAGCAGCCTATTATTTTATTATTAGACAAGTTCATTAGAATGTCCTTCTGGATATTACATGTAAAAATCTGCTTCCCGAGGTTTCTATACATTGTCCCTGCTAATGTCTCTGAGGCCACAGGGAACATGTCTTGTCTGTGCACTCTACCCCACAGAAGTCCTTCAGATACTTAGGTTTGCAGAGAAGCTCTCCTTTCCTCTGGGCCATCGTTGTTAGGACTCATAGGCCTTCCCACACATACTCCTTCAAACCATGATTCTTGAATGCCAGCAAGCTGGAAGTATGGATGGAAAGCCTTCTCTCTCTGCCAGGTTCCCAGAAGAAGAGAGGAGGCCTGTCGGGGCGAAGCGATGCAGACACATTTCTCACCTGGGAAGAGGCTCCCAGTTGTAGGCTTCTCCAAGTCCCATCTCAGCATCCTGAGGGCTAACCTTGTCAGCTGCAGGAAGCACAAATGTGTGAGCACATTCAGGACAGTGATATGCTGTGCAAGTTTGTAGCCAAGTAACAATAGGCCGTAGGGTATAGCAACAGGCTATGTAGGTGCAGCCTGTGGCTTCTAGGCTACAAACCTATTAAAGCATGTTGCTGTACTGAATACTGCAGGCAATTGTCACACAATGGTAAGTATTTTTGTATCTAAACGTCTAAATATGGAAGGGGTACAGTAAAGATACACTGTAAAATATAAATGTATGAAGGGGACCAAAAAATACCTGGAGTTATTTTTTGGAGGACGGGCCCCTTTGTAGTACGGGCTTCCCCTACTAGGTAAATATTCTAGGAACCCATTGGCATCAGTGTACCTGCTAGTGTTGTTGTGAGAGGCTGCATTTAGCTTCAGTGAATTTTATTTTGGAGGTTCTTTGAACGTGTTTGCCCATTTCATGATGGGTAATTTACAAGTGCACCTGCCCACACTGCTCTGAATGTTTAGTAGTTTTTGACCAAAAATGGTATGACCCCCAGGCCCCACCCTCCCTGTTCACCCAATCTCACCCCTGGAGGCTTTCTTGTCTGTTTCCCTGATGAAAAAATTCCTTTGAGTGCTTCCTTTTGAGGGAAATGTTTTGCTGATGTGGAAGAACTGAAACAAAAAAAAAATGGCAGAGGCATTAAAAGGCATCCAAATTGATGAATTCAAAAATTGTTTTGAACAGTAGAAAAAGCGTCTCAATAGGTGTACTGCATCAAACAGAGAGTACTTTGAGGATGAATGAAGTTTAAACATAAGTACACAATTTTTTGTAAATGAAATCTGGGTTTTGGGGGTTTGCCCTTGTACACCTGGCTAGGCATGGTAGCTCATACCTATAATCACAGGACTTTGGGAGGCCGAGCTGGGAGGATCACTTGAGGCCAGGAGTTTGAGACCAGCCTGGGCAATATAGTGAGACCCTGTCTCTACTAAAAAAAAAAAAAAAAAAAGTATACCTGTAAAGAGCACATACCATGAATGGAGCTTCAGGACTGGAAGTTGTGCTGGGTGAGTCAGTGAGTGGTGAGTGAATGTGAAGGCCAAGGGCATTACTGTACACCCCTGTAGACTTTTATGAACATGAAACTTGAGGCTATACTGGATTTACTAAAAAAAATTTTTCTTCAATAATAAATTAACTTTAGCTTACTGTAACTTTATTTTATGAACTTTTTTTTTTTTCTGAGTCAGAGTCTCACTCTGTTGCCCAGGCTGGAGTGCAGTGGCATGCCCATGGCCACTGCAGCCCCCACCTGCTGGGCTCAGGCAGTCCTTCTGTCTCATCCTTCCAAGTAGTTGGAACTACAGGTGTGTGCTACCATGCCTGGCTAGTTTTTTGATTTATTGTAGAGACGAGGTCTCACCATGTTGCCCAGGCTGATTTTGAACGCCTGGGCTCAGGCAATCCTCTCGCCTCAGCCTCCCAAAGTGCTGGGATTACAGGCTTGAGCCACAGCGTGCAGCCCTATTTTGTGAACTTTTTAATTTTTAAAAATTTGTTTACCCTTTTATAATAACAGCTTAAAACACAGTGTATAGACATACACAAATATTTTCTTTATATCCTTATTCTATAAGCTTTTTTCAATTTTCTAAACTTTTAAAAAACCTTTTTAAACTGTGTGTTTAAAAATGAAGAAACAATACACACATATTAGCCTAGGCATTCACAGGGTTAATATCATGAAGCCATCACTAGATGACAGAAGTTTTTCAGCTTTTTTATAATCTTATGGAACCATCATTTGTATCTGCGATCCATTGTTGACCAAAGTGTCGTTATACGGTACATGACTGTGTACAATATTACATGGTAACTAGTTGTCAGGAACATGTGTCCGAGAGCCTTTTAACTACCAGATCATGCGCCAGTGGTTGATATTTATAGCAGAGGTGACTAAGATATGAAATTTTTATTGTGCTAAAAGCTGACAACCTGATTTTCTTGGTGCAGAATACCTTCTTTTTTAGAATCGAATAGATGCTGCCACTCAGGAGAAAATTTTTCCCGAAGGCCTCTGGTCACATGATTGCCTAGAGTACCTCCAAAATGCTTGGGCACCTAGCATTCTTCAATTTCTTTTCTTCTTACTGGGAAGAAAGTTCCCACCCTTCTTTACTCCCACAAAACTGGTGAAGCTATCCACCTATGGGTGTCCGCTGCTGTGACTCCAGTGCTGTTCAGGAAAATTAATTTCCTCTCCTCCTTAGAGCGTCATGGCCCCACAGCCATCCATCTGTTCAGCAGGAAGTGACTTCGAGCTCCACCTGCCTTTTTCTTCACGTTTCACGAAACTTGGTCCACCTGCTCCTTGTCTGCACTACCCTCCTTCCACCACTTCCACCCAGGCAGGGCTTTTGGGAAAAGATGCTGTGAGATTTTGTGTCACTAGGACCTCACTGGAAGATTCAGTTTACATAGTAGAGCCACTTCTGCCCTTGTTAACTGGAAAATCCAGAGTATACAGTTTTGATAGAAAGAGAATTGTGCATGGAATTAAACAGACAAAATCCTGCTTCACTTTATTGGCAAAATTAGAATTGTATTGTGCGTTTCAGTGTTGTTTGAAGATAATGCATAAACCTTGAAGTACTACGTGCATCTGTGAAAGATTAGTATTAGAATCTTTACACATTCTACTTCACTGGGGTCTCCTGGGTGGAGGTGTCTGCTACAAATTTCAAAGTAGACCAAGAGTAAAATATAGCATTACTCCTCGGCTCTTCAGCACTAACTTGGTGCATCCATCTCCCTGATGAAGGCTGAAGGCATTAGTTCCTCCAAAAACTTTCCTCTAGTGCCGTTTTAATTAATGGTGACCAGAAATCGAGTTTGTAATAATGATAACTCATACTTCATGAATGTGTGTCATGTGCCAACCCCTGTTCTAAACTTCTGGTTGTTTAGAAATCCCAACTCCATGAGGCCAGTAGTGTTTCTATCCCCATTTTAGAGATGAGGAAGCAGAGGCACAGAAAGGCAAAAGCTCATCCCAGTGTATCATAACCTGGCAATGTGGAGATGGGGTTCAAACCTTGGCAGTCTGACCCTGGAGCCCTTGCTCTTGATCACCATCCTACCCTTGTCTTATGGGTAAGGCAGGCTGGCACTGAGGGGCCCCACTGGGTTCCTGAGTTCCTTAGGAACTCAGGTCCTGCCTGACTCCCAGTCTCCGTGGCTGACTTCCAGCATACTTCTCTCAGCCCTTCTAGATGCTGAACACCTGCCTGGATTTCTTTCTTGATTGCCACATCTATTCGCTGAGGTCCTTAGGGGATAGACAAGAGCAATAACATCCTCATTTTACTGAATTCTCCCCAAGATCACAAAACTAGGAAATGGGGGATCCGAACCTCAAGCATAATCCAGTTTTCCTTTTGCTATGTTGTCATGTTTTTTTTGGTTTTGTTTGGTAAAAATAGCCTGGAAATGCTGGGATCGCTGGTAAACACTTACCGTAGAGTCTCCTGCCAGCCCTGCCACATCAGCCTTGCCCCAGCTCATGCTCGGAGAATGATCTTCTCAGAAAGGGGTTCTCAGTTTGAACTGCCACTTGCATCATCGACTTGTGACCTCGATGGAGGAGTGGGAAAAATGTCTAATAATTGGAGTGGGCATTCTGGGAAGAGTGTCCTATAAGTGGGGTGCAGCTTTCTGGAGATGCATCTTCCTGCTGCAGCAGACTCTAAGCCATTTTTTGTGACTACTGATTTGTGCATTTTGCTGCAGTTGCAGAAATAGCCGTGCCATAGCTAGCCAAGTGCTATTTGTCTGGCTCACTCTGGGACAGCTAGCTGCAAAGTCGAGGCTGCCCTTGCTTGTAAGTTGTTGATGGGGTGTTAAGGCAGAAAAACCAACCTGCTTTTCAGACAGTGGAGTCAGATCACCTGTCCCTTTCATGATCAGAGAAAACTGTGTGTGTTTGAAAGTGAGTTGGGGTAGGGAAGGAGGGATCAGAGATATGTTCTCTGGCTGGTTTGGATTCTGATTCTAGGGTGATTGAGTAATGTGAGGATCAGATCCGTGGTAATTAGGATGCCTGTGACAGAGGCTGCTTCCCTCAGCAATGGAGAGGAAACAGGCTGATGGAACAGGCCAGCATTAAGGAGGACACTTTCCATGGCCTGTTTCTGAGGATAGGCTCTAGGGGTAGGGGACCAGATGGCATGCATTGAGGGAAGCATCCAAATGCTGCTGCCTGCAGAACCTGTGGGCTTTGGCTGTGGTAGTATTGTGCTTGCAGGTCCTGAGCTGAGCAGACCCTTGGGATCCGGCCCTGTCTCCTTCCTTGGAGGCTGTGGGGCAAAGCCACGGTTGGTATGACATGAAGGTCCCTTCTAATTGGGCTTCATCTTGATCTTTCTACCTCATTTCACTCTACTCCCCTCTCCCCACACCCTGAAATTGCATGCACATTGAGCAGCATGCAGACATGAGTGCATATGTTCAGATTCTCAAAGGTGCCAACTTGAGTCCAGCCCCTCTGCCTGTTGTCTCTGTCCTCCTCTTCCTGCCTCCAGGACTTTACCCATGCTGATCCTTAGCTCACCATGCCCTTCCCCAACTCCAGCTGTGAAGACCTACGTATTTTATAAGCTGAGCTCCAGCATAACTACTTCCATGAACCCTTTCCCTGATGTGCACTCCACCTCTCTACTTCCCTCTGTTCCTGAAGCACTTTGCTTATGACTGCTAAAGCATTAATTTACTCTTAACTGGTGTCTCCACAACTAGACTTTAAAGTCCTTAAGGACCAGCAAGGTCCATCCCACCTTCACTCTTTTCTGTATCTGTCATTCCCAGCGCAGCCCAGCCCTACCTAGCAGTTTCCAGAGGACAACAGGCTACCTAGTCCCTGTGTATTGAGTTGAAACATTGTCACTTGAGAGTCAGCCCAGAGTCACCTCTAAAAGTGCTAGTGGTGACTCCTACCTGTCGGTGGGGATGCCAGAGTTGTGTTTGACAGTTCTCAGAGAAGGACCACAGATCAACCAGGAAGTCCTAGGAACTCAGTGCATCACACTGAGTATTTACTGAGACTGGCAAAATGACAAGAGAGACATCCAAATGGCCAAAACACATGAAAAGATGCTCAACATCATTAGTTATCAGGGAGATGGAAATTAAAACCACAGTGGGATACCAGTGCACACCCACTGGGATGACGGAATTAAAAAGGACAATAACAAGTGCTGGTGAGAATGTGGAGAAACTAGAGCCCTCACTCACTGCTGGGGGGAATATCAAATGGTACGATTGCTCTGGAAAGCAGTCTGACTGTGCCTCGCAAAGTTAAACATGGAGTTACCATATGGCCCAGGCGTTCCACTACTAGATGTGTACCCAAGAGAACTGAAACTATATGACCACATGAAAACATACACGTGAATGTTCATAGAGCATTATTCATAGTAGTCAAAAGGTGGAAATAACCCAAATGTCTATCAACTGAAGAGTGACTATACAAACTGTGATGGATCCAATATAATCAAATATTGTTTGGCTGTAAAAGGTAATGAAGAACCGATACTTGCTATAGCATGGGTGAACCTTGAAAGCATTATGATGAGTGAAAGAAACCAGCTGCAAAGACAAATTATATGTTACCATATGAATGAAATGTCCAGAATAGGCCAAAATGGTTGCGCAGGTCTGGGTCAGGTTGTTCAGGTAAGTGATAGCCAAAGGGTGTAAGGTTTCTTTTTGATGTGATGAAAATGTTCTAAAATTGATTATGTGATAGCTGCACAATTCTATGAATATACTAAAATCCATTGGGTTATATACTCTAAATGGATGCATTGTACAGTACTTGAATTATATGTCAATAAAGCTGTTAAGAAAAAAAAAGGCAGGGGGAACAGGAGAAAGTATATTGCTGCAGTGTAAGTGTAGACCTCAATGTGCGTGCTAAACTGCTTCTCACTGGAGAAACGGCTTCTAATGCTATCTCTCTCTGCCTTAGCCACCATCTTTCCCCTCACAATATTTTTTCCAGGGTAGAATAAGCATACGTGCTGACATCTGTATAAAGTCATTTTTAGAATGAATATTTTTATTTCATTTTTTATGACTTAGCTGCCTTTTATTTTCCAAGACAATTAAAATGACTCAGCTAGCATTTGGAATTTTTTGTTGGCCAGTAGGACAAGATGGTTCTAATCTTTCAGTGTTGATGCATGCTTTCATTCAGGCAGTCAGTCATTCTTTCACAGCAAATATTTATTGTGTACCAGTGTTTTAAGATCTGGACAGAGACAGAAGTAAGTATAGTATAAGGGAGGAAAACTTCAAGGAAGCAGGTAACAGATAAGTATTTGGGGGGGGGGCTCTGAAGACATAGGAGAGGCCCCTGAACCCTGAAAATTTAATGCAAGTCAGCTAGAGCTAATGAGGAAGGTATCAGGACCGTGATCAGGAAGAAAGGGCATTTGAGGTGAAGGGAGCTAGGTGGACAATGGCCAGGGTACTCCAGGGAACTGTGAGAGTTCAGTCCAGGGCTCCAGGGTGTGCAGGAAAGAGACCTGCTGTGAAGATTCAGACATAGAGAACCTCATAAGCCATGCAAAGGCATTTGGATTTTATCCTGTAGGGAACAGGGAGGTCAGGTTTCACTCTCATTTTAGGAAACTGAGGTTGGCTGCATGATAGGGATTTGATGGGAGGGGATTGAAAACATGAATGCCTGGGACTGAGATGAGATTTAAGGGGGGGAACAAGGGAGGAAGATGAATGCACCATGGGGTCTAGGATGCATCGGGCTTCTGGCTTGGATGTCCTTGTGGGTGATTTGTGAGGTAGGAGGGGATATGCAGGGGTTTGCCAGTCACTTGCTTCCTGGAGGTGCTGCCCTGAGCTGAGCTATCAGTGCTTACATAAGCAGACCTGGGCTGCATGCTAGGAGTGTTCTGAATCTGCCACCAGTATGGCTGTGTGCAGTCTACCTTCCCTGGCTCTGTCACAGTACAGGCCCTCAGGGCCCAGGCTCCCACAAGTCAGGCTCTTTTCACTTGCCTGGACCTTGGGTTCCCTAACTATCTGTATGAGGAAATGGATTTATTGATATTTCCTTCCAGCTCTGACATTCTATCATTCTGTGTGATGTACACATTCACACAATCAACCTCTTTCAATGATTTACATAATCATTTCAGGGACACTTCAGAATTAATTTCTGATTAATAAAATATCTTACTTTTCACTTCCTCTTTCTATGTGATTTTTTTGCCTCTTTATTTTTTAATTTTAACATTGCCTGTATCTCCTTTATAGGTACCACCTTAAAGTCTTTGCAAGTAGATAGGGCCTAAGGTATAAATACGTCAATAAAAATATATGAATTAAAATTTGATTCAGGTCAGGCGCAGTGGCTCATACCTGTAATCCTAGCACTTTGGGAGGCTGAGGCAGGAGGATCACTTGAGACCCAGAGTTTGAGACTGGCCTGGGCATCCTAGTAAGATCCGTACTCTACAAAAAAATTTTAAAAATTAACCAAGTGTGTTGGTGTGCACCTGTAGTCCCAGCTACTTGAAAGGCTGAGTGGGAGGATCGCATGAGCCCTTAAGTTTGAGGGTGCTATGAGCTATGATTGTGCCACCGTTCTCTGTCGAGCCTGGGCGGCAGAGCGAGACTCTGTCTCTTAAAAATGGATTCAAACAACTTTTTGGCAAGTTCATGATATCCCTTGAGATAACTGAGAAAGCTACCAGGGAGTATCCTAAAACCACATGTAAGAATTCCAGTTTTATAGTCAGTGTCCACTGTTAGTCGAAAACCTCAGGTTTCAGTTTTGCTGTTTCTACCTTCCCAAGGCCTTTCTTTCAAGCACTAATCTGAGTTTTCAGGTTTACTGGGTAACTGTGTTGAAGAAGATTTTTCCCAAAGCAAAGACTCCTCTAGAATATAGATGCCCATCTCAGGCACTTCAGGTCCCCCACCTTTACCTCTCAGGACCTTTCTTTTCATTCTTAGCCTAGTTCCGCAAATCCACAAGGAGAACATTTGCAAAATGGACCCGGGTGTTGGCTGCCACAGCTGAGTTACAAAACGGTACATATAAAGATGAAAAGACTCTTCCTCTCTGCTTCCCTGTGAGAGGTTTTGGTCCCTCTGTTTTATAACACCATAATTGCATCACAACCAGGCAAGAAAATCAAATCACCTCCCCCCCAGATTTGCTGTGTTTTTCCACTAGGCAACCAGGGTAGAATGGAGGGTTTCTGAGAGGCCGAATCTCCTCTCCTTCCGGCCAGCCGGTGGATGGGTGGTGATGTTGTTGGACTATCTGTTTTCTCCAGGGAGGGGGAGTGTTGGAATCAGCCTGAGGGAAGGAGAAGGAACCCCTCAGGGCTGTCTATTTTTCTGTATCTCCTTTTTCTCAGAATGAACATTCTGTCCCTACATGTTTCCTTCCCCGGGGTGATTTTAAGATACTTTGCCCTGTTTTGTTTTTGCCAAGACTGTCACAGAATTGAGGAATGTCAAAGTTGGAAAGCCCAAGTTCATGAGCTCCTTCCTAGAGAGCAGGAATCATGTCTTCATCATATTCTCTGTGAACATTTGCCAAGTGAATGAATGAGCGAAACACAGAATGACCAATCTCCTTTACCAGCAAGGAGATGACTTCAGACTTGCCAATGCCAAAGGGTGAACGAATACAAGACCTCTTTCCTCCTTTCCTAATGTGGCTTCCTCAGGCCTTGGTCTGGCAGTCTTTCATTCTGGGCCTTCCCTGCCTCAAGCTGTACAGGCTGGTGGGTTTCTCAACCTCACCTCTGTGAGTTAGTAGGAGAACTCGTTAAAGAAAAGGAAAAGAGAAAAGTGCAGCAGCTTGCTCAAGGATGGTATGTGGTTAACAGAAATGTAAAAATAATCTTACAATGTGTATATGATGTGGTTATTTGTCACTGTTGACATTTTACATTTGCTGACTATAAAGCAGTAGTTTGTAGGTTTTGTGGTACTCCTTGGTATCTTTCCCAGTTATCTCAGGGGATGTCATGAACTTCCCAAAAACTTGCTCCTACCCTCACCGTTTCTGTCAGTGGACTCTTGTCTGGTCAGGGTTCCCAGCTGCTGTGGGAGGCAGGTGTGAATGGAAGTTTCTGTGACCGTCTAGAACTGTCCTCATGCAGCGTTCTGCCAGCCCCTCTGCTGGATCTGCCCACGGGGCCTTCAGGTTTCATCCCATCTCCTGACTGTAGATTCTCATTTCAGACAAGAATTCTGTTGCAAATCAATGTGGTTTCTTCACATCCTTGGCTTAATTTGCATTTGGAAACCTGGGGACAGCAGGTACAGGCACAGCTAGGCGATTGATTGAGCTTGTATTCTGACTGGGGATAAACTACCCCCCCCACCCCACCCCAAGAGTTTTGAATCAGGTCGTGGGGAGGTAGCTGTCACAGTCCTCTGCTGCTCACCCTGGGCTCTTCCCATCGCCTCTCCCCTTCCGCCCCCTCACCAGCCCCCAGCTTCTCCCATGCCCTGCCTGTGGATGGGCTTGGTTAGCACTGCCCTCCTGGTTCATGACCCTTCCTAAAAATTTCCTAACTCCTGAGCCCCCACCAGAAAGAATGAAAGAGCCCAGACCCCAGGCTTTCTCTGCTTTGCCTTTTTAGGACTGTTCTGGTCAAAGGCTGGAGAGGAGTGGAGGCTAGAGCATCATCTTCAGCCCCCCAGTTTAATATCAGTGCAGCTGTCTGTCAGAGCCAGGCTCTCTCTCCTGCTTCTGGGGACACATTTAGCCTGGATGACTCTGATGGCAGTGTCCTCTTTGTTACATGGTCACCTCTACACACCTCTTTTCTCTTATTTTGGGTTTAATATTAGCTTCTTGGGGTTGGGGATCAACCCTTTCATTTTTTCCCTTTCCTTGTGAGTGACTGCTTAGTAAGTGTATAATAAGTGAATAAGTGCTGTGTTAGCTTAGAAGAAGTTAATGTATTTATTCACACTGCTGTTTTCCCCTCTGTCAGGGTAGCAACCAGATGGATGGAGTCTCAGGCAATAAAAGAATCACCCAAGTCAGATCAGAGTAGAAAAACAGGTTTATTGAACACACTGCAAGGGAGGCAGCTGGCATAAGAGAGCTGTCTGGGCCAACCGAGCCAGTGGTTTGAGGTTGTTTTGTTGGGATCTGGACTCTTTTTGATTAGGGTGAGGGTTCCCATCATGCATCAGGGTTCCTGCCATGCAAATGAGGCAGTTATGATTGGTTGGTGTTCGACTTTGATTGTAGCCCATTCATTGATCAGTTGGAGATTAACACAAAGTGGCTGTTGTATAAAATGGCTTCCACACCTTCTGTGCTTCAGATAATCCAAGTCTACCCTGCACACCCTGCACCAGTAATGGAAAATGCAGATGTGTCCTGCAGCCATGAAAAATGGTTCAGATGCTGGCATGGACTTCAGCCTTTCTGGAGCCAGCCCCTTTTCTTACTCCAGTTGGCTCTAGAGGGAGCCAAGGCCCCTGGAGCTTGGCTGACTGTCCCAGGCAACAAGGGCAGCCTCACGATGCTGAGGGATGGTGCAGCATCTATATCTCCATGGGGCTCTCACATTCAGAAACAAGAGGGCTCATTTTCAAAGTATCTTGGGGTCTTGGAAATTGATATTAAGGCATGTGCTTATTAGTCTGTCAATCAGCAAATATTTCCTGAGCACTGTCTGTGGCGGTTGTTCACTGTGCTGGGTGCTAGGGACACATTCGTGAGCAAAACAGATGTGGCCCCGGCCCCATGGAATTCACAGTCTAGCAGGGGAGGCAGAGAAACATTAAATTATTACTAGGAAAAAAAAATGTTACTCTGTGCCAGGCCTTTAAAGATCTCAGAACTCTCTCATGCTGGCATCACAAACCCTTTTAGGTGAGTCCTGAGTCTTGGGTTCATACCCATAGTTTTCCCAGAAGTATTTCAGTACAGTCCTTGACTACCTGTCAGTTTCTGTAGAAAGCCTTGGGATTTTCCCTAAAGCAGCTGGCACGCTCTTAGAACATTACCAGTTAGCATAAGGTACTAGCTGGGATCTGGCTTAGTGTGTGACCACTCTGGCCCTCTGTCTCTCCACCTGTAAGAGGAAGGCCATGGCCTAGAACCACAACTTCTTGAGGTGAGTGCCATGGGACACCAATCCCAGAACACATGTTGGAGAAAAGGATTTCATGATCCAGTAAGTTTGGGAAACTCTGAATAAATGTATATTTATTCCTCTTCTTCTAGATTCATGGAACACAATAAAGACTCTTGAGAAGTCCTGAAGTACACAATCCTGTCTAGCTTTGTTGAAGGTTAGCTTTTTAAAACTTTTGGACGCAGGTCCCTCTTTTTACGTGGGACCTGTTTTCCTGGGGCTCTATGACCCACCCCATGGAGCTTGCTGGAACAGAGACCTTTGAAGGTTCTTCTGTTCTGCATGCTGTCGTTAGGGTTCTGGTGATGCTCTAGGCTAGGGGACAGAAGATGGTGTGGGACAGTGACCCCAGACCCCGTGGCATCTGGCATTCCCTTTGCTTTGCGATGATCATGCCTGTGTCTAAGGAGATGGCTGACTGTGAATTTGCTGCAGTGGGTTCTGGAGACATTTTAAGACACTCACCGGTGGTGGTACTGCCTTGGAATCCACAATCATTCTTAATTGGTCTCAGAACCATCAGCTCGCAAAAGCATCTGTCAGGGGAAACTTGAGCAGTGTTCAGAGTCCCATTAATAATTCGGCTGACGAGCTCCTTCAGACACAGGCCTTCCAGCCCTCGGGATTCACTCATCTTCTGCCTCCAGAGATGTTCCTGGGAGACTTCTGTTATATTACAGATGTTAATGACTCAGGCAGTAGTACCTCTGTGCTCTCCCAGAGTCCCCAAAGCCTCATCAGTCAGAAGAGGGAAGATTGGAACAGGTTAATCCCTCTAGTTCCGTCTGCTATCTCAGAGAGGGGAGCTTGCTGATGGTGAGGCTCTGGGAAGTAGATGCTGATGGCGGGCTTGAGGAGGCCCCTTGTGCAGGGGTTGGGGGACTTGTCCACTATGGTGAGTGGGTGGACCCCTCACTCCTTCCTCTGCCTGTAGCATCCCTAGTCATTCAGGAAAAAATGTAGGATTTTTTTTTTTGGTCGGTTAGAGGCTTGCACATTGGAGGAACCTAAAGATATTGGTTGAATTAGTTCTAGCTGATTAGATCTGGCTGTCATTCACATTTGGTAGAATGATAGAATGTCGCAACTGAATGGGAACATAGGAATTATCTTGTCCAACTCCTTCATTTTTCAGAGTAGGAAAATGAAACCAGAGAAAAGTGACTCTCTCAAGGTCACCCAGCCGGTTCTTTGCAGAGCCAGCCCAGTGCCCAGGCTCCTGGCTCACAGCACCTCATCCCTTCCAGCTGGTCACACCCTGCTTCTGAGCACCGTGAGCACAAGGCCTTTTTGGAGTGCTGCAGACAGCCCTGGGCACAGCAATGTGGAGACACCAGATGCTCTTCTTTCTCTGGCGCTGAGTTGCCCAGGGGAGCACATCCATCCCCACTGTCATGCTGATGGGGTGGTGAGGCGGGTTTGCTTTGTGCCATCAATAATGTGGAGATAAAAGACCTGGAAACCCTTCCCTCCTTCTTTCAGCGTCCCTGCTCATTTGCGGTACTTGGAGCTGGCAGTCACCTCTTTAGATCCCCTCCCTCCTGCTGTGGAGTCAAGCCTGGCTGCCCAGGGGAAAGGCCTTGGGAATCAGCCCTTCTCATCCATGTGTGGGCTCTGCTGGGGCCCAGCTGTGGGGCGCTCAGGCATGGGATACTTTCTGACCTTCCCCTGGAGCCTGTAGAGTCGGGGTGAGGTGGGAGGAAGATCAGAGCCTTATCTTTCCCATCTGCATTTTTTTTTTGAGTTGGAGTCTCATTCCATCGCCCAGGCTGGAGTGCAGTGGCACGCTCACAGCCTCCCCAGCATCGACCTGCTGGGCTCCGGCAAACCTTCTGCCTCAACCTTACAAGTAGCTGGAACTACAGGCGCACGCTACCATACCTGACTAATATTTTTTTTTTATTTATGGTAGAGATGAGATCTCACCAAGTTGCCTATGCTGGTTTCGAACCCCTGGACTCAGGCAGTCCTCTCGCCTCAGCCTCCCAAAGTGCTGAGATTACAGGCTTGAGCGACCGCGTCCAACCCCCATCTGCATTTTTATCCTTGGCCCTTTTAGGCTATCAAGGGGTGCAGTAGACTGAATCGTGATGTACCCCCAAAGTTCATATGTTAAAATCCTAACTCCCACTGTGATGGTATCAGAAGGTGGGGTCTCTGTGATGTGATGAGATCATGAGGGTAGAGCCTTCATGACTGGGATTAGTGCTCTTAAAATAAAGACCCAAAGAGCTCCCTGATGTGGACACCATATGAGGACACTGGGACAAGATAGAAAAGATAGCTGTCACTAGACACAGAATCTGTGGGCAACTTGATCTTGTACTTCCAGCCTCCAGAATGTCAGGAAATTAATTTCTGTTGTTTATAAGCCATCCAGCCTATGGTACGTTGTTTTGATAGCTTTAATAAAGACAAACTAGGGCCCTGGAGGCTGGAGTGCCTCACGGAGGCTCAGTGTTAGAAAGTGCCTTCAGAAATGACCGAGTCAATACCCACTATGACAGATGAGGACATCTAGGCCTAGAGAGGAGCAGTCTTTTGTTCAGGGTCATGGGGACAGTTGATGGCAGGACTGGGATAAAGCACAGGCTGCCTGATACCCCTTCCTTTTGAGCATTTTTTCCTGCAGAGTCACAGCTATTAGCCCTCAGTCTTTCTAGTTTGGGGAGTCATCCTCCAGAACAGGACCAGTGTGTGTTATATCCCCCAAATCCCAGTGGGTTAGAAAGTACAGGGGAGTTGTAGGGAGCAGGCAATACTCGGTGTGGTTGCTGAAGGTTTTAGAGTGGGGTGTAGGGGCAGATAGACAGAAAGTCATTTGGGGCCAGGTAGCAAAGAGGAGCCTTCAGCGGCTCTGAATTCAGCAGAGGAATAAAGTGACCAGAGGGACCATGTCTTGGGAGATCAATCTAGATGGTGTGAGGGTCAATAGGAAGTAAAGGAGCAGAGGTGTGGACAAGCCAGGGTCGCGGGAATGTTCTCCATCCATCTTGGACACAGGGACCCAGGCTTTCTGCACGCGAGGGAGTCCCTTCACTCATAACCATTTCCTTTGGATCTCAAGCGGAGTTGTACTTGGCTGAGTTTCCACCTAGAAGGCACAGGGATATGTAGCCTGCGCGTAGGACAGACCACATCCTCAGGTGAGAAGACACATGCCTTGGGCTGGCATGGTGGCTTCAGGCCCTCATGTAGCTCAGTGAGGCTTTGGCAAGTGCAGTCTTTCCAAGGACAGGTATGGCCTGAGCTCAGGACGCCATAGTTCCAGGTGTTCGAGCCCTAGGGGAGAGAGTTCATGGAAGAAGCAGCAGTAGGCCTGGCAAAGCTCGTAGGCCACTCAGCTGTAATCATGCCCCCTCCTCCTACCTGTGAGCATCAGAGGAGCAGGGGAGGACGGCCAGGCCCCGTTGCAGGTGAGGGTTTGGGGAGGTAAGTCCTGGGAGCACTGATTCCTGGGGATGCTGGGATGGCATGCAGGAGCTGTGCCAGCCTGGCCCTATCCCTCTCCATGTTATTCCATCTCTGCAAGCGCCTTGGGCTTGTCTTGTCCTCCCTCAGGGCCCTATATCATAGGTGCTCAGTAACTGAACTGCAGAGAAGGGAAACCCTGAATGAAATGAGAATGATGTAACAGGTTTTGCTTCTGAAGTTACTCCGCGCTTTTCATTGACTCATCCAAGGAAAACACTGAAGGGATAATAGCAGCCTAACGATAATCATGGGAATAAGGGAGGTATATACTATTGCTACTGTTGACAGGGATAATAATAATGTTAGTTAATGTTATTGGGGCACATCCTGTGTCAGACACTGAGTTCAGCACTTTAGATGGAGTGTCACTTAGTCCTCATGGCAATTCTATGAAGTTGCTATTAATGCACCCCCAATTTCCAGGTGAGAACACTGAGGCACAGATTGTACGCTGGCTCAAGAGCACCCTCAGAGCCAGGACGTGGTACAGCCAGGATTCTATGTACAGCCTGAGGCTCTTCACGAGGCTTGCCCCCTCTGTGGCCAAGGGGGCGCATCTGAAAAACAGAGGGGCAGAGGTGGGTGGGCTTAGAAAGGGGCACCCCAGGAGGCTGGGACAATACTGTGTCAGAAATGGGCTGGGGAGGGGTGAGGAGGCCCTTCACTGGATGTCTAGGCCCTGCCCTTTGAGCAGAGCATCTTGTCCTTGGGGCCTTAAGGACAGCCTTAGACTGAAGACAGGGCAGAAAAGTAAGCTTTTCATTTTCAGAGAGACCACGTGAGTTTTGAGTGGAACCTGACCCTGGAGAAATGCAGCCAGTGGCCCAGTCATCCCGCAGGAATCCTGCAGGCCCAGTGGGAACTTCCCATCCTGGGGGAGCGCAGGGACAAAGCCTGTACCCCAGTGCCCAGCCCCTGACCCTCCCACCCGCCTTCCCCGCTTCAGCCAGAAACCCTCAGCCTTGTTGTTTCAACTGCAGAGCAGGCTCAGCAGCTATTGTTCTTGGAAGTGTTTCTGTGATCTTAGGACCTTTGAGAAAAGAACAAACAGCTAGGAAAACGGGGAGTTGAAAGATGTTTGTGATTTTTGTGCTGTATGGAACAAAGGAGGCATTCGGGAGACTCAGCATTGTTCTGGGGAGTGAGCATGAGGCAGCCCTTGGAGGCCTCCCCTCATCTGGGGGCATCCGGACGGTGTCGTGGAATGTGGCTGGAGTGTCTCTCCAGTGTCAGGTGGCGTGCTCTGTGCAGGCTACCCTGGGAGAGTATTTTCAGTCACAATCGTTTTATACTAGATACCCAACACCCTTACTTTAAATGCCTGGCCTCAGCTGGAAAAATAAAGTGATATGTGTATAGCAATCTATGCTTCACATAGTAATCGTATGTAGTTTCCCTTATTGGATCTTTATTTTTTTTATTGTTTGAATCGGGGTCTTACTCTATCACCCAGGTTGGAGTGCAGTGGCATGATCACCGCAGCCTTAACCTCCTGGACTCAGGTAATCCTGTGCCTCAGCCTCTCAAGTAGCTGGGATATAGGTGTGTGCCACCACACCCAGCAAATTTTTTTAACATTTTTTTTTTTTTAGAGAGATGAAGTCTTGCTGTGTTGCAAGGCTAGTCTCAGACTCCTGGACTCGAGCAGTCCTCCTGCTTCAGCTTCCAAAAGTGCTGGAATTACAGGCGTGAACTATTGCATCTGGACCTTTTTGAATTATAACATCTTCATTTATAACATCTTCACTATATATATAGATATCATTTTCACTTTTTCTTTTTTTTTTTTTTTTTGAGTTGGAGTCTCACTCTGTCTCCCAAGCTGGAGTGCAGTGGCATGCTCACAGCCACCACAGCCTCAATCAGCTGGGCTCAGGTGACCCTTCTGCCTTTGCCTTCCAAGTAGCTGGAACCACAGGCATATGCCACCATGCCTGGCTGATTTTTTTATTTATTGTAGAGATGAGGTCTTGCCATGTTGCTCAAATCCATGTTGCTCAGGCTGAGCTCAGGTAATCCTCTCGCCTCCGCCTCTCAAACTGCTGGGATTACAGGGGTGAGCCACTGCTCCCGGCCATTTTCATTTTTTCAAAGACAAAACTTAGGCTCAAAGTAAGGAAGTGACCTGCTTGATGAGGTACAGCTAATAACGAGCCTCAGTGGATCACGATGCTCTTAGAACTCTACTGAAGATTTTCCGTCAAGGAACTGTTTTGAAAGGTTACTGCATGAGTTCTGACACATTGTGAACCCGAACTCTAGGTCCTGGTCTCTCTAACTGCGAATTGGCAGCACTTGCACTAATGAGGTTTACCTCACCATGGTTCATTTCTCTCCTTGCAGCCCCAGAGTGTGCCTTTGGGGGCCCAGGCCCAGGTGCCCTCAGCAAGTATGTAAAGGCTCATTCCCCAGCAGTTCGGCATGCCCAGTGCCCCTGCTACAGCCCACAGCCCTTCAGAACGTATTACAAGGAGGCCAAGACGTCCCTTTGCCTTACCGAGGACACACAGCCTAGTTGCAACTCCCCTTCCTTCTGCCATGTCCACATCTGGTTTAATTGGTGCAGCCTTTCCTGCACAAGTCTTGGCCAGACTTGCTCAGCAAAGTGCACCAGGAGCAGGTGTGGACCCTGGGGGTTAGTCATCTGTGTTGTCACACCAATGGCAGCTTCTTCCTCATTCTTTGGAAGGGCCTTTGGCACTGCCTTCCTCCCCAACCTGCTCTATATCCCTTCAGAGTTCTTCTGCTAAAGAGAGTGCAGACCTACTCATCAGGAAGGCTTGGAGATTCGGGGTCTTTGCCTGCATCCTACCAAAATCCCTGTGTCTCACTGAAGAAGTAACAGCTTAACCTGCTATCAGGAAATGCCTTGGACGAATGCTTAGCCCCTGTGGCAGGAACAGGGATGTTTAGCTAAGATAAGAGAAAGCCTGTGGGAGCATTATCTCTGTCTTCATGTGGGAGAGGAAATGCACTTGTTCCCTGTGACTCCAGGGGGCAGGACATGGAGCAGAGAGTGAAATTCAGCATCAGGTAAGAAGAAACTCACTAAGTGCAGTTTTCAGAAAATTGAACATACGGTCCTGAGCAGAGTGAATTTCTTCTCCCTGGAAATTTCCAAGTAATATTCTGATGAGGAGGTTGTGACACAGGGACCAGAAGGTGGGAACTGAAATGTTGAGTGGGCACTGAGATGACCATGTCCCTTTTATACCTATTGGCATGTAATCAGTGCCCGCCACAGCGTCCTTCGGTGACAGCTACCCACAAGAACTGAGCCTCAGGCAGGCACCTCAAAGATGATGCGGGCCAGGAGCCCTCTCTCCTTCCTTGTATGGGGCTCATGCTTTTGATCTCAGCTACAGTTTCTCCAAGTGACAGTGACAATGATAATAGCAACAAGAGCCTATCAGTGATATTTCTGTGGAGGAGAGCTGTGAGCATAGCTTTTCCTTAAGGACATGTGCTATTCCTCCTTCTCACCTCCAGATTCACACCTGGCAGAAGTTTGCTGAAAATTGTGGCAGGGCAAAAAGTCGGGGAGTCTTCCTTTTGAGCAGTGCTGGGACTGGGGACCATGACCTAGGGGAAGGCAAGGACTCTCAAAACCGTGACCTTGTCATTTTAGTCAACTCATCAATGCATGAATGGGGTGTGTGTTTGAGAGAGAAGATGCATAAGCTTTTTTCTTTGTTTTCTTATTACCCCAACCCCTATTCCATGCCAAATAACTCACTGAATAGCTTGGAATCCTTCCATACTTTCTTCTGTGCTTATAAAAATCATAGACAGTTAAATACATAAATGCATATATATATATATATATATATATATATATGCAAGTTTTTAAAAATTGTTTCACAAAAAATGGGATCATATTAATCAAATTTACTGCATATTGCTTTTCTTGCTTATCAATACTTCGTAGAAAATCCCCCAAGATAGCTGGTATACCTATTATTTCATTCTGTTTATTCCATAGAGTGGATGGTTCATATTTCACCCATCCATTCTTGTTTTGATGGGCATGCGTTTTGTCTTCAGTTTTTTCACTCATAAATAATACTCCCATAAACATCCTTGTGTGTGTGTGTGTGTGTGTGTGTGTGTGTGTGTGTGTGTGTGTGTCCATGTCCTTCTAAACTAGTGCTTTTGTTTCCCAGACATAGATTCCCAAGAGTAGGATTGCTGAGCTGAAGGGTATGTGCATTTCTATTTTTGATGGATGCTTCCAGATTGTTTCCCAATAAATTACAACAATTCACAATTCTTATTTCCATTAACAGTCCATGAGGGTGCCTGTGTCCCAGCCCCCCAGCAATAGTTATTTCCTTATTGCTGTTTGCTGGGCTGGTAGGGGGATGGTAACCTCTCCTTGTTACTTTGATTTTTTCATTTCTCTGACTCCTGGTGAGTCTGAACGTTGTTTCATATGAGTATCTGCCATTTGGATTGCTCTTCCATGAATTACCTATTGTATCCTTTGCCTGTTCTTCTTCCAGGGTTCCAGAGTGGAGAACAAGACTTTCTGGGTCAGGCAAGCAAATAAGGGTATTGTTTTCATCACAGCCTTAGCCTTACCTGGCCCTAGTGGTGATCAACTTACAGTGACTTTCCCTTCCCTTTCCCTTCAGCACGGGTTTTAGAGTCCATAGAAATGGAGTATTAGGCTGGAATTGGTAGCTCAGCCTGTAATCCCAGCACTTTGGGAGGCCTAGGTGAATGGATTGCCTGAGCTTTCAGGTTCAAGACCAGCCCGGACAACTTGGTGAGACCTCATCTCCACAATAAAATAAATAAATAAAAAATAAATAAAAAATGAGTAGGGCATGGTAGCGTACGCCTGTAGTTCCGGCTGCTTGGAAGGCTGAGGCGGAAGGATCTCCGGAGCCCAGCAGGTCAATGCTGGAGTGGTTGTGAGTGTGCCACTGCCCTCCAACCTGGGTGATGGAGTGAGACTCCAACTCAAAAAAAAAAAAATGGAGAATTAAATCATATTCTTCCAAAAGTCCCAGGATAGGGGTGGGGGGAGCAGCAAGAAACGAAGTTGCAAACAAATGAAAACTGACACTTGGCCTGTGGGTCCAAATCACTCTCATTTAACTCTTTAACTTCTGCTGTTGTGAAAGCTGCATCTGTGAATTAGAGAACAGACACTTGCCTGACCAGGTGTGGTGGTTTACTCCTATAATCCCAGCACTTTGGGAGGCCAAGGCAGAAGGATTGCTTGAGGCCAGGAGTTCGAGACCAGTCAGGGCAACATAGTGAGGCCTCGTCTCCACACAAAATAAAAAAAATTAGACAGATGTAGTGGCACTCACCTGTAGTCCCAGCTACTCAGGAGTCTGAGGTAGAAAGATTGCTTGAGCCCAGGAGTTCGAGGCTGTGATGAGCTATGGTCGTGCCACTGCACTCCAGACTGGGTGATGGAGTAAGACCCTGACTCAGAGGAAGGAGCAGGGAGGGAGGGAGTGAGGGAAAGAGAGAGGGAGAGAGACAGAGAGAGAGAGAGAGGAAGAAAGAGAGAGAGAGAAAGAAAGAAAACAGGAGAGAACAGACACTTGTAGTGTACGTGGTAGTGCCCTTGTAAAAAGTTTGGATCTTGACTGATGTTTATGAAGCCTAAAGTATGGTCCATGGACCAGAAGTGCAGAATCTCAGACCCCACCCCAGGCCTACTGAATCAGAATCTGTGTTTTAAAGAGTTCTCCAGATGATTCATATGCACGTTAAAGTTGACTTAAAGCATTCTGATTAATTGTGAGAAGACAAAAAAATCTCATAGAATCTCACTTGCCCAGGAATTTGGCTCCAATGAGAATTCTTTGGATGTATTGATAGATCCAGCATGACGTGGACTTGACCACTCATAGTAGCATGTGTTTTTTCTCTTGATCTTGAGATCTCATATTGTATGTCACCCAACAGAGGGCAACACCCCTCTCCCTTGGGTGACAGGAAAGCTCGATATACCCCAATCCAGCTGGTTCTCCATGTCCCTGAGCCTTACAGTCCCACCAGGCCCACACTAATAAGCAACCTGTCTCGGCCACCCAACTTCATCTATGGGAAATGCTTGATGCTTCAACTGCCTGACTCAGGCTCCCTGCCGTCTCCTGTATGCCTCATCACCTCATTACTGACTCTGTCACCTGTCCTCGGCCTTTCTCTCTGAGTCTGGAGACAACCTCCATTTCTTCAGTTTTCACATTGAACTTCGCCCATCGGCCCTCTTGCTCTCTGACTGTACCCTACTAGTTTCCTTCTGGGTAACTGAGACCTGTCCTGGCATTGAGCCTCTTGACCTGACCCTCCCGCCACTTTACCTCAACCTTGGACATGTCCATCTCAGCTCCAAGATGAGAATACACAAGGCCTTTTGCCAGAGCCATCCAAGGGGGTTACCACTTATAACCTGACAACGCAAGTCCTCTGGCTCTCCTTTACATAGCGGCGTTCCCCGCAGCATTTTCACTGTGGCTTCTGTGGCCTTTGAGCCTGTGTTGGTTGGTCAGATATGGTTTATCGAACAGGGGTCAGTGTAGGAAACAGAAATCACTCCAGGGATTGTAAGCATAAGAGGTTTAATACTGGGAATTAGGTATTTACAACATTGCTGGAGGAGCTTGAATGACTCCTAAATTGTACAGAAGCAGCTGCCACCAGCTCTATAGCCGTTCTTGATTCTTCTAGGGAGCTGGAAGATGGACACTTTAAGCTGAGGTCTAGTGATCACAGAGTTTGGACAAGAAGCCACCACCACCATCCTGCTTTTTTGATACCCAGGAAGTGGCAGCATGACTTCAGGTTGAGGGTGACCGTGACCTTCTTAACCAGCAGTGGCAGTCTGAAGCTGCATTCCCACTTACACATCTAGTGTGAGCACATCCTGACCAGGATTCCAGCAGCCTCTTGTCAAGTCTGGGAAGCATAATTTCTCTCATTCCAATCTCTCAATAGAGAGGATAAAAGGGAGGTGGGGAGGAGTCAACCATGCCATCTCAGCAGGTAGGATTTTGACAGGTGGAAATGGGCGGGGCAGTCTGCTTTCACACTCCACTCTGCCCCATGGAGTGACTGCACCCAGGCAGACCCAGGACTCTTCCCAGTGTGCAGCCTTCCAGAGGAGAGAGTTCTTCCTTCTCAATAGGCATGGTTCTACTGTACCGGCGAGGAGGCTGCAGTGCTTCTCTACTCCCCTCTGCTTTTTTAAGCACATAAAGCACTGCTACTTTTCTGAGTGCTCCAAAGCTATCTTTGTTTTTACTTAGTTTTACCTGATTCCAGAGTGAAAGCTTGATAGAGATGCAAGGAAGGTGCCTGAACTAAATCGCGCTGGCTTCTCCATCAGTTTTGGGTCACTAGGATTTCATGGACAATCCTGCTTTTCACTATTAAACATGTAAAGAGATATTTCCTCGGCACTGTCATCGTTTGTAGGAACTTCTTGCTCATGGCCTGGTTATATAACATGACTGCCTGTGGGCTGAGGGGGACAGATGTGTTTCAGGTGCTAGAGAATTGACCATGATTTGAGTCTCCTGAGACCCATGGAAGGGGTTTCAGTTTGGTGGTGTGAAGCCTGGTCAGCAGGCTGGTGTGATTGGCTTGTGGCTACAGAACTGGCCAGAGGTACCTAGGAGGCAAAGGCTGATTTTGTAACAGGGAGGGAAATGGATTTCAGTAGATAGCCCGTGCCTTGGGGTGCCCCATCCAGCTCTCGGTCTCCTCAGATCCTGGCACAGGGTCACACACAGAGCAGGTACTCAAAATGGCTTATTTATTACATGGAATAAAATGAAATGAAAAGAAATTAAATGTGGGTGGGAAGGGACTGGATGCTCTGTGTCTTCCAGCTCTCCAGGCAATAGTCATTCATTGCTTGGGCCCTCAGGCCCTCCATTGTGGGGCACCAGTGTGTGCCTGCTTTTCAGGCACCTGGATTCAGGTTTCCACATGGAGGAGAGAGAAGATGGCACCCTGATACATCTTTCCCAGAAAGCATCCGGACCGAGCACAGTTTTGGCAGGATAGCAAGTTGCTATTATTACCAGGCAGAATCTAGAGATGGTTCCATGGCAGGTCTTCATCCTGCCTCTTTAATTGAATCTTGGATTGCGTTCAGAGTTTTCATCCCTGAGGCCTGGCATTCAAGGCCTCTGTGACCTGGTGCTGACTCAGTATACTCCAGCCAAATTGGGCGCTCATGGTTCCCTGAAGCTGTGCCAAGCTCTCACCTTCTTATCTTTGCTTGCACAGTTCCTACCACGCAGAGGGGCTTCTCTTCACTCATCCCCATCTTGAGAAATCCTCTCTGACATTCATGTCAGCTCCAATGCACCTTCTTCATGGTATTCCCTGCCCACCAGTCTCTGGAGTGCCCTCTTGCCTTGTCTGAATACCCGGAGCACCTGTCTGTCCTCTTCTCCTGGCCACAGCCCTTTCTGCTTCGTTACTTAGTCCTGTGGATGCTATGCACACTTCCCTCCACCCGAGCTCTGTGCTCCCTGGGCTGGCTCTAAGGAGGTGTCGGTGGAGGGAATGACTAGAAAGTGAAGCAAAAAGCTCGTAAAATGGGGTCAGGGTAGGAGATCCAAAACCTATCAAGGAGAGAAATGATTCCAGAAAACAAAGGCAACACAGTAGTATGATTAAGACCATAGGTGCTGGGTTCACCCTGCCTGGGTTCAGATCCCGACTTTACTATTTAGTAGCTCTGTGTGCAAGCCACAGGACCTCTTCATGCCTCAGTTTCCTCCTCTGAGTCTACTGTGATAGACTTCAAAATATGTAAGTTCTTAGACAGTGCGTGGCTCATAGTAAGGTTAATATACATTAATGTGCCCCTTCCTGGAATCCGCCCTCCCCAGCAAACTTTCCCAACTTTCTTGTCAGAAGACAGTGCCAGAGATTGGAGGTTTTCAGAGCTCTCACTGGATGTTTACCTCTGTTTGAATCCCACACTTGTGGCCAAATCAAGTGGAGACTTTTCCCTGAGTAGAAGGTTCTGCCCTTACCATGGAAGGGAGGAAGGAAAGAAATTTCCACTGACCAAGGGCTGGCTCTGGCCAGTCTCTGTGCAAGGGCTACTCATACAAAATGCGGTTTAATTTTCACACAGCCTCTAGATAGGTATTAATGTTCTGACCTTGCAGGAAGTTGAAGCTGAAAGAGGACCAGCACCTTCCCCAGAGAGACACAGCTAGTGAGGGGCATGACTACGCTGGAAACACACATCAGATTCTGAAACCCCATGCTCTTGACTGCTTCATCTGTCTAATCCAACCACCTGGGGCTGGGAGCTATATGTGTGCATGGTCCTGATGGGTGGGTGGGCTTGGTGGCCCTGCCCCAGGTTGCCTCAGGACTGAGAAGGATGGGTCAGTGTGGACAGATCTTCTGGAAACCCCAGAGCATCCATCTACATTCATGTTTGCCCAGTGTTCAGTGTAGCAGCTCCCAGAACCTGAACAGGATTCTAGCAGCCTCTTGCCAAGATGCAGCTGAGATGTTAGCAAGCCTTGTTCAGTTTTCTATCTATTTCATGGAGCTTCTTGTTGGTTAGCAGTGGTATTGTTGGTTTTAGGAATAATTATGATTATCTTTTCCTCCTTCAGCTGATTTGCTCTACCAATTAACTGATTGATATTAGCACTCGCATCATTTGCACATTTCTGCAGTGACAGTAGTTCCAAGTAAACCACAAAAGAAGCACACTCCTGAGGCATTACAGGCAGTCAGAGCGGACACTTTGCATGCAAAGCAGACATACTCTATTTGAATCAAGCTTCCACAATCGGGGTGAGCAAATTATGTCTTGTATTTACATATTTTCCCCAGGAGATACGTAGTAAAGCTGCTTTACCTGTATTTTAAATCTTTAAGTTGAGTTTCTATTTTTGAAAATTCTATTCCGTTGTAACAGAGGTAATACAGCCCAAGGCTCTCTGAGGACGGCATATATTAGAAGCCTGTCTGTCAATCTTCCCAGCTTGAAGGCAGCAAAATCCTGTGAGATACGCTAAGATTCAAGAGTCAATACCAGCGCTGGTGGATGAGTGGACCAGAGATGGCACAACAGTGTTCAAACTTGGTCACTACTAGCATGTCCTTTTATCTACAGCTTACAGACATTCACTATGATAGGTAAGCTCCTGGATGAGAGACACTGGGCATGTCACACACCTCCCGCTGGGGAACTATCCTAGCCAGATGGAGAACACACAAGCCTAACTCACTGTCAGCCCAGCCAGTCTCTCTCCCTTCTTCCCTACCCTCCACCCACCACCCTCTTTTCCCACCCTTTCCTCTCTGTCATGGATTGAATTGTGTTCTTCAAAAATTCATATGTTTAAGTCCTAACCACCACTACCTCAGACTGTGACCTTATTTGAAAATAGGATCATTGCAGGTGTAATTAGTTTAGATGAGGTCATGAGGGAGTGGACCTTCGTCCAATATGACCAGCGTCCTTGTGAAAACGGGAAATTTGGATATAGACACAGTCACACAGGAAGAACACCATGTGAAAATAAAGGCAGAGATTTGGACTTTGTTTCTACCCACAAAGGAATAGCAAAGACTGCCAGCAAACTACCAGAAGCGAGAGAGAGGCATGGAACAAATTCTCACAGTCCTCAGAAGGAAACAACCCTACTGATGCCTTGATCACAGACTTTAGCCTCTAGAGCTGTGAAACAAACCATTTCTAAGCCATCCAGTGTGCAGACTTTGTTATGGCATCCCTAGGAAACGAATACACACACACACACACACACACACACACACACACAGCCCTCCAGCCCTCCAGCTTGGGAGAACCAGGCCTGGTTATTACTACCTCATAGCCTGCTCATTAAGGGGTTCAGGTGAACCTCTCAGCTCTAATGAAGGGGACTGCCTAGGTGTTGGCCTCTGCTTTGGAAGCGCCATGCATGTGCCTTTTTAAGATTATATGCCTCTTCAAGAATGGAGATTTGTACAAAATGAAGAGAAAGAATCTGGTAGAATACAGAAAATGTGAATTTTGGGGATAGCTGGACGGGATGATTTAAAATCTTGACTCTGGCACTTTCTAGTTACATTACTTCTCTGAGACTTCTCTGTTTTGTCAGTATATTGGAAATAATAATAATGCCTTTGTTGTAAGAACTAAAGAAAATACAGGTAAAGCTCTGAGCATAGTGTTTGACTCGCAAAGTGATATCTGCCTTAATCCTTGTTATTCATAGACACTTTGTGAGAAATGACTTTAACAATAGCATGTTGTAGAAGACATGGGTTTACTTTCTAGCTTCACCTGGATAGGAGGACGAGAGAGTGGAAGATTGATGCCGAGTTACAGTCATGCACTACATAACATTTCAGTCAACAAGAGAGACTATATATACAATGATGGTCCCAAAAGGTTATAATACTTTTTACAATACCTTTTCTATGCTTTGATGCACAAACACTTACCCTTGTGTTACAACTGCCTACAGTGTTCAGCACAGTAACATGCTCTACAGGTTGGGAGCCCAGGAGCCCTAGGCTGTACCATGTCTAGGTGTGCAATGGCTGTACTATGTAGGTTTGTGTAAGTACACTCTACGGGGTTGGCATGATGATGAAATCACCTGATGCACTTCTCAGAATGTATCCCCTTTGTTAAGTGATGTGTGACAGTATATGTGCTGTCTTCCTTATGGTCTGTAAAGTTTTCCAGATTTTTTACTTTGAACATGTATTTTACAAACAGGAAATCAATCTTCTAAAAAAAGAGAAAAATTTAACTAAGCCTCAAATGAATAAAACAAGTGTTAGATTCAGCAGTTTGATAGCAGTTGAAAGTTCTTGAAAAAGATTCCAGTCATACCTTGTTGAATATGATTCCTTTACATCTTGCTCAGATTGCATGTTTTTATAAATGGAGTGGTTTGCATTTTAAATTAATGTTTATGCCTAGCTGGTTTTAATGTGCAGTTATGTTTAGTAAAGAAAACCAAGAATAGATCGCAGAGCACTGTAATATGGTGGGCCAAGCCCAGAACTGGGACTTGCAGCCCAGGAGACCAAGGACTGTCCCTGAGGGTCACCTTGGCCTGGTCTGTTAAATGAGGAGCCAGACTCCCATATGGGGAGTGATGGGAGGAGGGCAGTGTGGCTAGGCAGTCGGGAAGGGATGCTTTCAACCTTTTCTCAAGTTTGACATGATTCAACCATGTGAGGGCTGAATGGCTCTAGGGTTGTGTTGCCTAGATAAACTGGTTCTTGCCTGCTGTATGCAAGGACCCTCCCCAGCCCCAGCAGGCAGCCAACCATAGAAGAAGGGTTCCACTATGCAGGAGCCTGGGCTGGTGATTTCTTGTGTGGGGGTTTCCATTTTCCTCATGTGAGAAGTGAGGTGGCATCTCTACCATGCCTGCCTCGTGGGATTACAGATGCTGACAGGGCTGCAGCATAAGCTACCAACAGAAGGCATGAGGAGGAAGGATAATGGGGGGGATGCCAGTTGTCATTGCACGTTTTACCCCTGGCATCTGTGGCCCCCTTTCTTCTTCTTGAAGAGTGTTTGGACTCAGCTTTTAGCCTTGCTGAAATGATGCTGTGAATGGAAGTTCTAGGCAAAGCACAATAAGAGTTATGTGCTCCACAAGGCAGAGGGCAGGTGCCTCTGTGTGTTTGGGATTTATTTCTATTTTTTAATGCTGTTACCGACAGAAAAGACTCCAAGGAGCCTCTGATTGCATTACCATCCAGGAGCAGTTTATCTGTTGTCTGTGGGATGCTTGGCCAGATGTCCAGGGCTCCCAGTGTCTTCTTTCCTTCCTGTTCCCCCTTCCCTCTAGGGGATGGTTTGGAGAATTCTGCCTTGACCCAGAAGGGGTATGTGGCGGTGGTCCTGGTCTGTCTCAGGGACTCAGGATGGAAGCCATCTAGCTTGTTGTCCTGAGGTGGAGGTGGCTGCCGAAGACGGTGATGAAAGAAAGATGGAGAGAGGACTTGGCTCCTGAGGACTCGTTTGGGTTGCCCCCACCTCCACCTCCACCTTCTCTGCTGGGTGTGCCCCCTAGGCCCACCTGTGCTGGCCAGCCTCCGCTGTGTGACTGCACTTTCACGCCTTACCAGCAGGGGTCTCACCTGTGTCATGGCCAAGTCTGCACCAGGTTGGAGGACCTTCCAGGGCTCTCCCCCAGCACAGCTCTGACTCACTGAGCCCTAGAATGTTCCAGCGCAATGAGACTTAGGCGCCACTTTGAGGCTCAGAGAGCGGAAGCAGCATATTCAATAAGAGAGGGTGTGGGGGGGGCAAAATAAAGCAAGAGTGTTCCTCCATCGAGAACACTCATGAATGAAGGAATGAAGGTTTGTTTGGTTTCTACAAAGAAGTTTAATTTTTTTAGAGTGATCATATAAAGTAACTTATTGATTGATATCACTGTTTTAATAATAATAAAAATAAATTAGCTGAGCTTAATAGTGCGCACCTGTAGTTCCAGCCACTTGGAAGGCTGAGGCGAAAGGATCGGGGGAGCCCAGCAGGTTGACGCTGGGGTGGTCGTGAGCGTGCCACTGCACACCAGCCTGGGTGACAGAGTGAGACTCCGACTCAAAAAAAACCCCAAATAATAATAAGTTGGGCACTTTGCCATAAAGAGCTCATATTTAACTTAAAACTTTCCTTTTCCATAGTAAGCAGTGCCTTTGGTGTTCAAATCAATAGGTAAATGTCACACATCAGTGAATTGCTGTCTAAAATCAACTAGAAGTCTCACACTTAATAAAATGTAAACGTTCCAGGAAAAGGCTTTTAGCTTATTAAGAAGTAATGATATTAGGACAGGGAAAGTAGGGAAATAAGAAACACGCTGCTGAATGCTGGCGTCAGTTGGAGCTGTCACCAGGAAAGGAAACGGTAAGCCAGCAGATCCCTCTGACCTCAGCTGATGGTGGAAAGAGGTCTCCCCCTGTGTCCCTGTGTGTAGACGTGTGCATGCTTGGTAGGAGCGTTCAGGGTTGGACTATTATTTCCAGAGGAGTCCGAGTTGCTCACACCCCAAGCAGCACCCAACCAAACCCTCCAAAAGCCACCCCTCCCTGCCCGGAGGCGCAGACCCTCAGAGCGCCCCACCCCGAAGCACTTGATTTTCTGTTGACTGCGTCTTTTTAAGAAAAATGTAAATAAACCAACTTAAGCCATTCACCTTTTAAAGTTGTGTGTTGTTAAAGGATAATTTTCTGTTACGGTTTCATTTTCTCCCCCATCCAACACATTTCCAACACTCACATGCCTTTGAACAGAAATTTAAATAGGAGTCTGTGGAGTAGTTTTGCACAGGAGCCTCCCTACGGTGGGCATCATGTGGCACCTTGCCATTGGGCATCAGTCAGGTGAAATAATAGGGTATGTAGATGTAATTCTCAAACCTTGCTAAATGTTCTGGGGACACTTGTACTTGGGGAATACTTAGGGTGCTCCAATCACAGGAGAAAAACGTAGTCAGTTTTATTCAAAGATTTAGTGGGGGAAAATTAGTGTATTAGAACACATGTGGATATATCATAGAGTTTTAAAGTTTCACAAGTCTTTTAGATAAGACACAATTTCACACCTTGGCACCAGCTATATCCAAGGTCCCTTTTGATGTTCACCTCTGTCCTGTCCCAGGGTGGGTCAATATTTTTTGTGGTTTTATCATTTTATCATTCTTCAATGTTATTTTATCAGTATAAACTAGAGGTGTGAGACAAAGTGAATGTTTAGTTGTCCTTGTAAAATACAAACCAGCCAGCCATTTCCATGCAGAGAAGAACCATGTCATGATCATCCGGGAAGTCTCCACGGGCAAGTTCCTAGGCCTTTTCCAGGGGATCCTGATTCTGTTTATCTCCATGCACCTAAAGAGATATCTGGTCTGCAGCTAGACTCAGGAACCAAAGAACCAAAGGGGCTGCAAACTGAATCCACTGTAATCAAGGACCAGGCAGAAGAGGGGTTCCTGGATTTTGGGGAGGGCTTTATTACCTACAGCATTTTTTTGTCGTTGCTTTATATTAGTTGCCAACATTTAAAATGAGGGTATTTCATAACTTTTTTTTTTGAGTTGGAGTCTCACACCCAGGCTGGAGTGCAGTGGTACATCCCGGCGTCGACCTGCTGGGCTCCAGCGATCCTTCCACCTCAGCCTTTCAGGTAGCTGGAACTACAGACATGTGCTCCATGCCTGGTTAATTTTTTTTATTTATTAGGTCTCGGCAGGTTGCCCGGGCTGGTCTCAGACCCGTGGGCTTAGTCCATCCTCTTGCCTTGGCCTCCCAAAGTGCTGGGGTTACAGGGTGAGCCACCAAGCCCAGCCAGCTTTTTTTTTTTTTTTTTTTTAGCTCAGGAAGTCAGGGCAATACCAGACTTGCCTTCTCTCCAAAGCTGAACAGTGGCTGCCTGTCTCAGATGGCCATGCTCTCTGGGCCTCCAGGGCCCCTCATCCTTACTGCCTGGCCCTCTGGGAACTTGAGGTTTTGGTGCCCTGTTCAGTGTCCACATGCGTGTGTGGCATGTTCTGCAGTTATAAACCAGACCGAGCCCCACATACCCTCTCCTGGAGAGCAGTAGGCGTTTACTGCCACCAGGCTCCCCCTTTCCTGCCCTCGAGGGGACAGCTCACCTGGGCTCCTGCCTGGGGAGCGAATCATTTTTAGAGAGAAGAACTTCATCTGGTGAAAAGAGAAGGACTTAGACTGAGGAGTAATTGGGACTCAGAATCGTCTCCTCTGCTTGGTAGTTCTTTGAATCGCTCCTTTATACTTCTGTTTCTAAAGCCTCCTTTTTCTCTCATGACACCTGCCCCCTCATAAAACTTGCCCGTGCACACACAGATCCCTCCTGGCCATCGTGATGGCATGAGGCCCCAGAGTACCCCTGCTGACCAGTAAATTTCATGGGCCCGAGCTCCCAGTTTCCTTTCCTCTAGGTCCATTTGTGTGTAATGTATACAAAGGATACCAGACATCAGGAAAATATGTCCAGAATTCCAAGCAACAGAAGTAATACACCAAACTTGTACACATTTGTCAAAAAGACTGCAAACAGACACATGGTTAAGCAGGAGATTAGGTACTACCGGCCTGTGCTGGCCCTGCTCAGTAATCAGAAGCATGACCCCAGCTCCTATTTTCTTCGGAGGTATTCCAGAGATGCTCTTTTATTCCATGAGGTCAAAGGACACCACCAGGATTGGTCACCAAACAAGACTGCATTGTTTCTCTAACCTTTTTCTGTAGTTGCGCAAAGCCTGAGTCGCATTTCTCTTGCCTAGCAACTTCCCTTTGATGAATTCTAAAGGGCTCCCAGAACATCACCTTCTTCCTCATTTATCTGAGTCTAGGTGCAGGCACAGAGACAGTGAATGTCAATCATCTTTAAAAGGCTTTAAAGGCAAAAATATTTTTCTTTTTAAGTGTAATTCCTCTTGTCTCACCTAGACTGATTCTGGGTTCTGAGTATATACGATCTAGGCCCACATGGCCTTTAACAAATTGAGAGATGATGAATACAGGCTGCTGGGGTGGGAGTACATTCCTGCACTCCTATATCTTAGCAACAAAACCACCTGTGGCCAGCATTGATTAAACAAGGCACAGCATGTGACCTGGAATCCCAGTGTCATATCCTGAGCAAATCACCATTTTACCACTTCCATGTTGGCTTCCCAGCCTTCCCTCTGTCTGCCTCCCACAGCACTGACAGTCACGATCATTGACCTTCAGTTCTCCCCCAACAAATGCAGGCTGGGAGTGCAGCGATATATTTTTAATTTACTAGATTTATAAAAATCTGGCTAAATCAGAAAGCATTCATTCTCACCTCCTACCTGATAGAATGGCTGTTATCAAAAAGATAAGAGATGACCAGTGTTGGCTAGGATATGGTGAAAGGGAACCCTATTGCACTGTTGATGAGAATATGGGTTGGTGTGGCCATTATGGGAAACAGTATGGAAGTTCCTAAAGAAATTAAAAATAGTACTGCCATATGACTCAGCAGCCCCTCCTCTGGGCATACACCCAAAGGAAATGAAATCACCACCTCGTAAAAATGTCTGCACTGCCATGTTCATTGCAACATTATTCACAATAGCCAAGATATAAAATAATCTAAGTATCTGTTGATGGATGAATGCATAAAGAAATTGTGGTATAAGTCACACCCACACACAAAATGGAATGTTACTCAGCCTTTAAGAAGGAAATTCTGCCATTTTCCACAAAGTGGATTAAAATGGAGGACTTTATGCTAATTATTATTATTATTTTTTTTTTTTTTTTCGAGTTGGAGTCTCATTCTGTCTCCCAGACTGGAGTGCAGTGGCCGCTCCCGGCCACCACAGCCTCAACCTGCTGGGCTCCGGCAATCCTTCCTCCTCAGCCTTCCAAGTAGCCGGAATTACAGGCATGCGCTACCACGCCCGGCTGATTTTTTGATTTATTGTAGAGATGAGGTCTCGCTGCCCAGGCAGGTCTCGAACCTGCGGGCTCAGGCAATCCACTCACCTCCATCTCCCAAAGGCGTGGGATTACAGGCTGAGCCACCGAGCCCGGCTTTATGCTAATTAAAATAAGCTAGACAGAAAAAAAAATGTGTGATGCATAATCTCACTTCTATGTGGAATCTTAAGAAAAAAAAAGAAATAAATGGTGGTCACCAGGGTGGGGATGGGAGGGAAGAAATGGGAAGGAGACGGTTAAAAGGTACCATGCAGCAGACATGAGGATGAATAAGTCTTGAGATCTAACATAGGACATGAGGACCATAGTTAAAAATATTATATGTTTTAGGTCCTCTTGCCACACACACAAATGAGTAACTCTGTGAGTTGATGGATATACTAATTTGCTTAACTGTAGTAACCATTTCACTCTCTATATGTATTTCAAAACATCATGCTGTATACCTTAAATATATAGAATTTTAAAAAGAGGATGGAAAAGTACCTCCTGGGTACAGTGTGCACAGGTAGGGGTGGTAGGTACACTGAAAGCCCAGATTCCTATATCACTGTACAGTGCATCCATGTAACCAAAAATTGCTTGTACTCCCTGAAGCTATTGAAATAAGTAATAAGTAAATACATTTTTAAAAAGAAAACATTCATTCTGTTGGAAAAAATGTAGAATCAGACACGCCAGACATGTTTTCTGGTATATCCTAATTTCATCTTTTTTTTTTTTTTTTTTTTGAGTTGGAGTCTCACTCTGTCACCCAGACTGGAGTGCAGTGGCCGCTCCCGGCCACCGCAGCCTCGACCTGCTGGGCTCCGGCAGTCCTTCCACCTCAGCCTTCCAAGTAGCTGGAATTACAGGCGCGTGCTACCACGCCCAGCTAATTTTTGATTTATTGTAGAGATGGGGGGGGTCTCACCAATTTGCCCAGACGGGTCTTGAACCCGTGGGCTCAGGCAATCCACTCACCTCAGCCTCCCAAAGCGCTGGGATTACAGGCTGAGCCACCGAGCCCAGCTCTAATTTCATCTTAATAAAGGGCCAGGTGTTTCTCTTTTCTTTTTTTTTTCTTCTCCCCACCATCCCCGCGTTTTTATTTTCATTCAGAAAATATGCTCATCAGAGCTACATGTTTTACCCAAATCTCACTCAAATGTATAGTGTACAAAAAATATTAAAATATTTATCTAAAGTAGATAGGAGCTGTATATATGTCTAGAAAAATTAATAAGTGGGAAGTGGTTTTGTAAAAGAGGATGATTTTACCAGTTTCATCGTGATGATGCCCTGAGACTAAAAATGCTAAGCAGTCAGGGAGAGTCTGTGTTTTTTCTCAATGTGATTTAAGAGTTTTTGGTGAAGGCAGCAGTAGGGATGCAGCATGGATTTCTGTGCTATAAATCAATTAAGTAGATTACATTCAGGCTGGTGGTACCTGTCCAGGCTCTGCAAGGCGGCATAGCACTGGCAAGGGGCCTGGCAGCTCTGAGGATAATGTATTATGTACTTGTCATAGGCTCACTGTCACCTGCAGGGAGATGCTTTGTGGGTTACAGCACCGAGACAGGGGTGCTGCTGGAATTGCTCTAAAAAGCCTTTAACAGAGACTGGCAGAGGCCTTGGTTTTTGGCGCCACCTGGAACCACGCTCTCTCGGAAAAAGCATGTGCTATTCTTGCTGTTTGATGGTGAGTGTGTCCCTGTCTAGAATAATTCACTTTAGTAAAAGTGGACTGAATCCCTACTTTGTGCTAGGCACTGGGGTAGGCAGCAGCGATTACGATATAAAAAGACCTGGTCTCTGTCCCCAAAGAATTCACAACTTAATGGAATAGAGAGGCAGCCTGGGCAACATAGCAAGACCCCGCCTATACAAAAATTAGTGAGGTGGGGTGGCATGTGCCTGTAGTCCCAGCTACTCAGGAGGCTGAGGTGGGAGGAACACTTGAGCCCAGGAGTTGGACACTGCAGTGACCCATGATTTTACTATGGCACTCCAGCCAGGGCGACAGAATGAGACCCTGTCTCCAAAAAGAAGAAAGAACAGGGAGACATATCAGGTCATTATAAACACCGCAGTCACAGAAGTGGTCCAAGGCTTGAGGAGCGAGGAGGAAACTTCACAAAGGACATTGCCTCTGAGCTGGGTTTTTGTGAAGAGATGTTCTCTTGTGGTCCGGGAGGGAGAAGGACACCGCAGCCAAGAGGTGCAGCAGCACAGAGACTTTGTGAAGGTGGCATGTGCAGGGACCCCAGGAACATGGCTCTGGGTGGAGCACAAGGGGAGGGCACTAGGGAGCAAGGAAGAAGTGGCGGGGGGCAGGAGCCAGATTGTGAGGGGTCTCATGTATTGGGCTGAGGCGTTGCAGTAATTCAGTAAAATTGCACACTGCCTAATTCTCTAAGCAGTGAGGAGCATGACGTCGCCCCAATGCTAGGGTAGAAGATTCTGCAGACACCTGCCCCATCCTAGCTAAGTCACACTCTCTGGTTCTCTGGGCAGTCAAAATGCCACACCAACCTCACTTCATCCCATCTGGGCCACACTTCCTGAGGACAGGGCCCTGTGCTAGGTGTGTGGGTAGGAGACAAATAGGAAAGCAACCCTGTCTGTCTGGCCATCAGAATCCACAGAGGGAAAGGAGGGCAAGGGGCAGACATGGCTGGACCACTAGATGGAAGGAGTCATATGAAGTTGTGGAATAGTGCTCGTGGGGATTCACATGCAAGATCTCAGGAGGCTTTATTCAGGGGCTAGAAATTCCAGTTGCCCTGAACTTCCCTGCTTTCTCCTATAGATATTTACTGTACTTTATTTCATCTTTTTCTTCTCCTTCTTTTGTTTTTTTAAAGTAAGACAGGAAGAATTTTTCTCTTTCCTCTCCCTTTTGTGCTCAGTGAGAAAAAGATTCCGGTTATTTGCCAAAGCAGCACTTAAAAAAAAAAAACAACAACCTAAAACAGAAAAAATTATTTTTTAAAGTTTCTTGTCCTTTGCACCAAACAAGATTTCACATACAGTTACTGCATTTAATTCTCCATCAAATGGTTCTGTCTTTGCAAAATTGCACAGGGAAGGGGCTTGTGAACAGCTTTGGTACAAATAATGGATTTCACTTTCAGCTGACTTGACTGCATCCAGGCTGACAGTGCAGCCCCAGATGGCCTTGCTGGGCTGCACGGTGTGGTGATGGTGTGTGCTAAATGTGTCTCTCTGTGGTCATGACGCTGGGTGGTGATGGATGTCGTCTTCGGCTGCCCAGCTGCTACCCCAAATGTGAGTCTGCGCACCTGCGCCAGGGTCGACTTTGTACGTGTGAAGCTGAATAGGTTTATTTCTTTCTCAGAGTTTATTATTTTAATCACTCAGGAAGGAGAGGGAGAGGTGAAAACAGACTCTGCAACAGAAAGTGGTTGTTTGAGAACCCGACATCTGTCCCACGTGTCCTTGACTCCCCTGGTTCATTCCACGTTAATTATACCGTACATTCCTTTGGTATCCACAGTTTTGGAAAACAGATACATCGGGATTGTAGAATGGTCTGTGCTCAAAGCAGTGAGATGGAAAAGGGAGGGCAGCAACCCTTCCAAGGCGAAGGGCACGTGTCCCAAGTCAACAGGGCTGCTCTGTGCTCAGGCAGAAAGCAGGGACTGAAGGCCTCTGGGCAGCTTTGAGACCTCAGGCTATGGGCCAAGAGACCCAGGGCAGGCCCCATGAGCAAGTGGTATTGGGAATGCAGGCTGAGAGCGAGTCTTCCAGTCCCTCTGATGCTACTAAGGTTTTTACCATCAGAACCTGAAAGAAAGAAATCACTCCCTTCTGACACATGGGTTCAGCAGCAGGGAGGGGCTGGTGCACAGAGGAGGACACCCCAGAGACCTTGCTGATACCTGGCCCAACAGCTGCTTCTCTGCCAGTTTTTTTTTTTTTTTTTTTTTGAGTCAGAGTCTCACTCTGTTGTCCAGGCTGGAGTGCAGTGGCACACTCATGGCCACCCCAGCATCAACCCACTGGGCTCGGGTGATCTTTCTGCCTCAGCCTTCCAAGTAGCTGGAACTATAGACGCACACTGCCCAGCTAATTTTTTCAATTATTGTAAAGATGAGGTCTTGCCAAATTGCCCAGGCTGTTCTCAAACCCATGGGCTCAGGCAATCCCTTCACCTCGGCCTCCCAAAGTGCAGGGATTACAGGCTTGAGCCATCGCGCCCGACCTCTGCCACTTATTTTTTTTAAATTGTGGTCAAATACATATAACATACAATTTGCCGTTTTACACATTTTAAGTGTACAGTCACTGGTACTTGTTTCTTCACAAGGCTGTACAGCTGTCACCACTATCTACCTCCCAAGCTCTGTACCCATGAAGTAATAACTCTCCACCCACCCCACCCACCCCCCTACTCCTGGTAACTGCTCATCCACCTTCTGTCTTTGTGAATTTGCTTCTTCTAGACATTTCATAAACCTGGAGTCATACCACATTTGTTTCCTCTGCGACTCTGTTTCCTCTCCACCCCAGGCCTCTGCCAGACCCATGGGACTCCGTGGGTCCTTCCTCCTGGTCCGTCACTAGAGTACTGTCCATGGACCTTTCTTGATCCCCTCAGCCAGCCCAGTCTTCCTCATCCGGAATCTTCTGTTTGAAGCTTTTTCTTCCTGCCCAGCCTGACTTCTCTGTGGGTTGGGGGGTAGGGGATGAGGGTGGGATATTTGTGTAAGGATCTTTTCTCCACCCACACTCCCCTGGTGAATCAGGAGCTGCTGCGTCACCACAGAAGAGATGCTCAAGGTGATATTTTGTCCTAACATCTGTTCCTAGGGCACTCGCCGTGCACTGAGAGGCTATGGGGCCAGGCTGCCTGGGTTCAAATCCAGACTTTTACCACTAACTAGCTAGGAGGCTTTGATTGCATTCCTCAACCCCTGGAAACCTCAATTTCTTTGTCTCTAAAATGGGGGTGTAATAAGATCTCCCTCACAAGTTTGCAAAGAGTCAGTTCAAGGATGTGAACACTTACTATGGTGCTTTCATGTGCTGGCACATGGCACTAGTTAAGTGTTTGTTATTATTGCCTGATTGTAACCCTCGTCACAAAAGTTTTGTGAGGATGAAATGAGATAATTCATATATGTTGTTTAAAAAGTGATTAGTATGTAATAAGTGTTTACTAAATGTCATCTATTAGAATATGTGTATGTATTTGTGTACATGTGTGTGTATTATTACATCAAAACCAGCTCAGCATGGAGTCTGGTTCCAGGAGCCATGTCCAACTTAAAGTTCACTGGTCTGGTTTAGGGGACTGGACCACACCGGGGCAGATAAAAATGAACCCACCTGCATTACCTGCTCTTTTCTTCAAAGGCATCAGGATGAGAAGCCCCAGCAGATGGATGCCAGGGAGCCCTTCTTCAGGGTCTGCTGAGGTGAAAATTAGAACTGCTTGCCTTTGGGCATGTTGTCTCAGCTCACAGCACGGTCTAAGCATTTTCACCCTGTTTTTTTTTTTCTTTTTAAATTTGGGAACAAATCATACAAATTTGGATTCTTTCTAACCCCAAGCAAAAGATCCTCACATTCGCTCTCTATTTGGAAAACCGAGTGAGCTTTACTGTTTATGTGGGTACCTACAGTTTCAATCAAGAGTCTCATTTTTTTAAACCCACGCAGGAAAAGTTATCCTCTGTGAAAACCAAGCTTTACAAAGCTTGCCTCTGTTCTGATTTTAATTGCCAGTTAAAAGGAAACCTCAACCCCGCTTGTTAAATAGCTGTGTGAAATACAACCAGAGCCTGGAGAAGGGCTGGGGCAGGGCAACGAATAGCTCCTTGCAAATCTATCCTGCTTGCTGGAGAGATGAGAACTCAGGCTAGATGGGAGGCTGAACTCCAATTTCTTGAAGGCAAAGGAATTGCATGCGCGCGTGTGTTTGTTTATTTGTATATGTGTGTGTGTGTGTGATGTAAGTATATGTATGTATGAATGTATATTGTGTGTGTTTGTATGCCTGCATGTGTGTCTATTATGTGTATATGCATGTGTATATATGTGCCTGCATGTGTTTATGTGTATGTGTTATGTATGCATGCATGCATGTATGCTTGTATATGTGTATATGTATACTGTGTATGTTTGTATGCCTGCTTGTGTGTCTCTTATATGTGTATGTACATGTGTATGTGTGTGCCTATGTGTGTTGTGTGTATGTAGGTGTGTGCATGCATATATGTATATGTGTATATATGTATGTGTGCAGGTGTGTGTATATTGTGTATGTTTGTATGCCTGTGTGTGTATTCTATGTGCATAATGTGTGCATGTGCTTGTATGTATACACATGTGTGTTGTGGGAATGCAATGGGAGCAGAGTATGGTTTCTGGGGATCCTGTGTTGTTTCTCCCCACTCAGAGCCCTCTGAGTGCCATGTCTGCTCCACAGTCACTTACAGTACTCCTTCTCTGGCCACACGTGACCCCTGCTAGACATGGGCCAGGACCATGCCAGAATACTCCAGCTTTCCCTAAGTGGTCCTTGACTCATCAGGTACCCTTTAAAATTGTGTTGAAACAGCACAACTTTCTGATTAAAGTCAAAAGGCTTTGTTTTGTCTGGGTGTAGGGAGCAGGGAGACTCAGGTGAAAATTGGATATCAAAAAATGCTTGCTGAAGTCAGAGCGTCTGTCCGTCTAACTTCCCTTCTTGCCTTTACTTAGACCCTAGAAATAACACTGCTACGTATCACATATTGAGCTGGGTTCCCTGAGCCCCCAGCCTCTCCTGGACACAAGCAAGACCTTCTCTGAAACTGCTTGAGTTCCTATGGGCCGGGCAAAGGGCAGGGAAGAAGGGGTTTGCTAAATGGTCCTTTCCTAGACAGACCGTTTGATGTGGCTTTTAAAAGCACATAGCTTGTTTCCATTAAGCTGCTGCCCTGCTGTGTGAATCAGACTTACTAAGTCTGGGTGGGCAGAGGCCCCTTCCAGTAGAGGTTGCCCTGCTGGCAGACCAGCAGGAGGAGCAGTCTTGGGCCTCCCCTGGGGACCTCTGTGACTGCTGCCACCTGCAGGTCCTTGCCTTGCTGTGGCCCCTCCCAAGAGTCTTCAGGCATCAAAGTCACTTGAGGAACTGCCCATCAACATGATCCGAGCAGCTCATTTTTAGCACCACACACTTGAGCACTCAAACTGTGGAGGCTCTGACCTCTCCTCCTTCCCCAATCATATGGGGTACGGGTTCTGTGCTAGACCCAGTACTAGACATTGGAAGGACCGGAAGGAGATCTCATTTCACCCTTCACGTACCCTGCTCCATGGTATTCACAGGTTACTTCACTTAATTCTCTGGCAGCCTGCTGAGGCATTGCACTCCCTACGAGTACCGCAAGAAAACTGAAGCAAAAGGGGGAGAAGTTGCATTTGCAGATGCCCACCATTTTCCAGGGACAGTCAGACACTCACTACCTTGTGTAGTGCTCACAAGTCTCATGAGATGCCATGGTATGTTCTGGTAGAGCTGGGGCTGGACCTTAGTGTCCCTGACTCTTTCCTCTACCTTCTTGCTACTCAGAAGTACGGCCTGCGGACCAGCTGTGCCAGCGTCACCTGGGAACTCCTCAGCTATGCAGAATCTCCATCTGCATTTTTTTAAGCCAGTGCCCCAGACACAAAGCTCACATGCACAGTAACGTTTGGGAACTGTTGCCTTCATCACACAGTTCTGTGAGAGAAACCCCAGGGGAAGTGGAGGCAGAGTGGGTTAACTGAGAAAACTTCTGGAGGTTCATCGGCATGGCTGAGCTACAGAGGAGGGGTGTTGTGGAGGAGAAGCAGTATTCCCTAGTCAGAGTGGCATCTGCAAATGTCTTCCCAGCCTGTACAGCCTAGCAGTCTTGCCCATGTGGAAGAGCTGACAGCTCTGCAGGGGAAGGACAGCATGGGCATAGGAAGAGTCGGTACGCATACAGACCTCAAGTCCCCTCATCCAGAGATCAGGACTGTGGAGGGGGTGGGACTCCCTGCCAACACGTGTTCCTGGCAAGCCCTTCTTCTGAGGACTTAGTTCCGTAAAGACTTCCTGAGATCCCACTGGATGTCTAGCTCTGTACGAGGCATGGCAGAGTGAGCCGCACCCCTGTGTCAGCATTTGTGTCTGGACAGAACGAGGAGCAAGGAGGCCTGGTCGGGCCACTTGGGGGCTGTGTGCGCATGGGCAGGTGTCCTTTAGTCTTGGGCAGAGGGCCAGGTGACTCTTAGGAGGGGAGGGAGGATGCCCTGAGAGGGGTGGGAAGTGTAGAAGATGCCGGCTGGCTTGGCAGCTGGCCTAGGGGTGTGGACATGAGTCTGAGTACAGACAGTCAGGAAGGGTAGCGGGGCCTCCGTGGGGCTGGGATGTGCCAGGCGGTTTCTTTTTTGTCTCCTTTGCCTCCTTCCCTGGGTGTGTCCACAGCTAAGGTTTCTCCGTGCCGTTCCCTTAGGCTGGGACCTGGGAGGAGGAGGAGTGTTGGAAACTTGGCCCTTCGAGTTCCTTGGCCTCCCCAGCAAAACAGTACTTCAGATTCCACCTAGAGCAGAGGAGGGGCCACTGTCCTCCTGGAGAGGCGCTCAGACTCTTCCCTTGAATGTGCCAGCCTCATGGGCCTGGGGCCTCTGTGGCGTGGGCTAGATGGAGACAATCTCCTAATTAGGCAGATGTGATTCGAGTCAGGGCACTTTTTCCCCAGGGCACAGCCCACTGGACTGAATGGCCCTGGGGAGAAGAACAGCCAGAGAATTCCAGAAGAAAGGCTCTAGGGGTAGTGTCCAGTAGAGCTGCTGTCATTTTAGGAGGATTCTAATTGCTTTCCTCGGTTAGTGCCTTGAACTTGCATCTAATATTAAAGCCAACTTTGATCTGGTTTTTAAAAATTCCACTCTTCGCATTCACTCAAATCTGGGTAAGTCCAGGTTCCAGCACCCCATCCAGATAGAGCTTAGCTGTCATAGGCCCTGTGCAGGGTCCTGACTGCCTCGTCTCATACTCTGGTAGCTCCAGGCAACCCTAGGTATACCTGTGTAGACAGACACCTGAGTGGAGTGCAAGGTGGGGAGAGATGGGGAGAGCGGTTCAGACTCTTTTTTGCCTTCACAGGGAACACCCCAGGCCCAGCCAAGATTCGAGAGAATCATCTGGAAGGCCTGGAGAAAGACCCTCAAGCAGAAGGGATCTGAGGAGGAGCCAAAGGGCACATTTCCAATTTAAAAGGGAGAAATGTCTCCCTGGAATGTGAGCATAATCAGGAAGGGGCTAGAAGGGAGCTCCGGGGTCATGTGCAGTCTGGTGAGGATGAGGCTGGCTGCATCCAGAAGAGTGGGGAAAGGCAGGTGTGCTTCAGGCCATCTAGAGAGAAGGTGGGATGTAAATGGGCCATGCAGGCCAGCGTCCCCCAGCCACCCCCTTCTTCCTCTCCCCAGCCTGCTCCTGGGTTTGGAAGAAATGCACTAAGGCAGGGGAGGTGAGCATGGTGTGCCCCGAGGAGGCCTGAGGCTGGGAAGGCCAGGGAGACCCCTCTCCTTGTTGAACACGTGTGAGGATCGGGCCTGTCCAGTGTCACTGTGCAAGGCAGTGGTGATGATTAGAATAGCCACTGCCGCTTCTCCCAAGCTGGAGTGCTCAGGACGGAAACCAGGACGCAGAGCTCCCAATCCCTTGTCCTACACCTGCCAGTCCTCAGAGCCAGAGTGCTCCTGCTGACCCCTCCTCAGCCCTCCAATTCTCTCCATCTTTGACACCCCACTGTCCTCCCCCATCACTGAAACAGCTCCTGCCTGGCCTTGCTGCTTCCAGCCCTGCCTCTTCCTCACCAGTGCCAGCCCCATCAGAGTGGCCTTCCTGGTACACAGCTACCTGGCTTCACACTCTTCATCACCCTTGGCGTCAGAGTCAGCCTCCCTGACCTTCCTCACAGGCCCTGTCCTGGACAGGCCCCTGACACTGCAGCCCCTGCTCCTAACCACTGTGCTTGTTGCATAGGACCAGACAGACTCCTGCCAGGCAGGCCTGTGGTCTCTGCCGAAATATGCCAGCATGCTCAGAGATGGGGAGGGAGCTTCCATTCCAGGGAACAAGAGATGAGGGAGCAGCTAGAATTCCAGGCCTGGCCACCTTGGATGAGTTGTACCTTTTCTGAAGCAGACAGTTCTGATAAACCCCAGTAATATTGCTCCTTGACCCAACCTAGCATGACTGGGATGATCTGAGCTGGCCTGTCAGAAGAAGAGATTGTTTTGTGGGTTTTCTTTTTCCTTTTTCTTCCTTAAGGAAAGAAAGAAAGAAAACATAAAAAGCAAAGACAGTGAAGTGGAGAGCCGAGCTACGAGGCTTCCAGGCACACAGTGCAGCCAGCTGTGTAACAGGCTGGGGGCAGGCTGGATGTTTGGGTGGCCTGGAGACCAGGTCTGTTTTGCTCTCTATACAAACAGGCTTCAATGCAGCTGTCCCTGTGCTCAGGCCCCAGGCAGCCTTTGGAAGAGGAAGGGCTGCAAAAGCCAAGAATGGGTCTTCTGTGTCTTGGGGCATCACACAGTTATAGTGAGGGTTGACCCCCGTGAGGCCTGCCCAGCACAGAGGCAGAGATGGATAGGTGCAGCTGCCTCCGGCTAGCCTTGGGGCAGGAGAGGAGGCTAGCCCAACTAGCTCTTCAGGAGCCTGTTCTCTGTGTTCAACACAGGGTTAGTGCTTGTAGTAGCTGTGCCATCACCACAGCCAAAGGGCATTGAGACTAGTCGGGGCCTGAGTTTTGAAGCTCAAGCTCTGGGCCAGCCCCTGGTAAAATGACTGGAATGAGCCTGAGAATAGGTGTGGCCTCACCACATTGGTCCTGGACTTTGCAGGGGTTGTCACCACACACAGGTTTTGGCTCATTACTACCTACCACAGTCCACAGAGTGACAGGGCTCTCGGAGCTATGAGGGAGCATATGGAGTTAAGTTCCTGCTCCCTGATTCTCTGATAGCACCACTGTGCTTGTTGCATAGAACTGCATAGACTCTTTCCAGCAGGTCTGTGGTCTCTGCTGAAATGCTGTCATGCTCAGAGATGGAGGAGGAGCCTCTGTCCCAGGGACACAGGATGGGGGAGCAACTGAGATTCCAGACCTGGCTACCTTTCATGAGTTGTGTATTTTGTGAGCCAGTTTGGAGCTAGGATGGCAGAACTAGGGATAGGGACCAGGATGGTGATGCTGGTACCAAGTCACCATCCCCAGAGGTACAGAGAGGCCGGAAAGAAGTGGAGCCAAGGAGCAAACCCATACATTCTCTCTCCAAAGCCCACCCTCCTCTGAACCATTCCTCCTTTTGTCCCCAACTTGTACATTTAAATGTTGATTGTTTCTTTTTCTGTTTGACCTCATGCGAGATGATTGAGAGTGCTTGTATAGTGTAAGTCTCATGGAGGTTGCCCATTGCTTTGGAGAAGGTTTCATCCACATGAAGACTTTGTGACGTTCAGATGAATCACCAACTCTGGGGGTTTTCGGTATCTTGAGTGAATTTGGGAGTGGCTGCCCCTCTGGCCTCTCTTTCCTACCCTCAGCTTCTAGGACTGGCAGTGTTACGGGGATTTGGTTCCTGTTACCAGTGTTCTGTGCTGGGTCCTTGTGCCACAGAAAAGAATTTCAGAGCAAGTAAAGAGTAGTAAGGCAGTTAGTGAGTTTATTAAAAGTGAAAGCAACAGAATAGTACACACTTCAGGGCAAAGTGTGGGTGAGCACAAGGAAGTCCACCAGGGATCTTGAGCTTGAGGGTTTTGTGAGTTACAATAATGAAGGAGAAGAATATTCTATTCAAGGAGTATATTTTTCTAAGAGATGATGCACAGTTCTTGATGTCACCCAGTTTATTACTATAAATTGTCAGAGTCGGAACTGTCATGGTGTTGGAAGGTGTGTCATTTAGTATGCTAATGAGCATATAATGAGGATAAAGGTTAAAACAAGTCTACTTGGTTATATATGTACATACCCGGGGGGTTCCTCAATTCTATCCTGTTTGGTGGTCAGCTCTCAACCACATACATCTTGAGTATGCTGCAGCAGGCATGTTGGGTGAGTTATTCAAATAGGTTTTTATTTTATTTTATTTTCTAGCAGTCTTGAAATTGTGGCCAGGCTTGTAAGAGTTTTCACTGGTTTCTGAATTTTCCTACAGCCACGTACAGCCCTGATGTTTCCCTACTCTAGCCTGCTTACTCTATCAGCAGGAGCTGCCATCTTGGGCACCGTCACAGAACCTTCCCTGCCAAGAGCCAAGGTGTACTGTCCCAGCATTGGGAATGGCCATCCCATCCAAAGTGGACTCTCCAGGATGAGGGCCTCTGTGTGATTTGCCTCAGTGTCCTCTGCATGACCTGCATGTCCTAGACCCTGGTAACTAATGAACAAAATCACCCCTGTGGTTTAGTTTCAAAGGCCAGTGGAGTCCAGTGATTGTTTGTAGTGGTGAGAGTTTTGCCAAGAATATCCTTGGGTGGTTAAACTCACTAGAATATGGCAAGTGAAGAAAAAGCAGTAAGGGCAGACCTAAGTGCTGCAGGTAGTTACCAGTCGACTGGAGCCATGGGTGGTGAAAGAATTCACTCAAGTCACACCAGAGTAGAGAAGGGCAGGTGTATTGAGCACACTGCAAGGGAGCATTAGGCCGTGCAACAATAGAAGAGCTGTCTGCCCCAAGCCATCTGTTTGAGGCTGTTTTTATACAGGAGCTGGTCTCTTTTGGGTTCCTGCCATACAAATGAGGGATTTAAACATGACAGTTCTGATTGGTTGATGTTCATTCCCACCATGTAAATGAGGGATTGCAGCATGGCAGTTCTAATTGGTTGATGTTCATTTCCACCATGCAAATGAAGGATTGAAACATGGCAGTTCTGATTGGTTGGTGTTCAACTTTGTAGGCCGCTCATTGGTCAATTGGAGGTTAGCACAAGGTGGTTCTTGTCTCTTGTTGTATAAAATGGCTTCTACACTAAGTATTTTAGGGAAAGCATTGGATGTGCTATGACCTTCAAAAGGACTGATTTTTCTCAGTCAAAATCTGGAATACACGAGATGAAACAAGCTGGGGCTGCCACCTCACTGATGTGAAAGGCCACAGCAGTTGTGTGATGCCCTAGCAAGGGTGAGCTGTTGGATCCTGGCTGGGTGACCTTGCCCAAGTTGCTTCCATGCTGTTTTCCAGGATGATCCCTGTAGGTATTTTCAGCTATAAGATTTTGAGTCTAGGACCAGGGTTCTGACTAAGAACTAGGTGTCCTGCATCCAAGTGCGCCTGAGGCAGGAGCATGGTTACCAACCTCTACTGTTCTCCCATCCTCACCCCGGGCCTGCTTGGTGGTTGATGAAATTCAGACCCCATATCCTGTTTCCTGCCGTACCAGCCAGACCTTCCCAGGGACCAAAGCCGTCTGCAAATCCATTCTGTGATGTTATTTCTCACTCCAACTCTGAACTTAGTGAGGGCACAGGAGGTTGAGGCTCTCTCCTCCCTGCTAGGCTCTCTGCTCTCCATTAATGGGCTCTTGTAGAGCAAAAGGCAGAGCATGGAGGGCACATCCCCCTACCCCTGCAGCCTGATCCCTGGGCTTAGCCTCGCAGGAGAGCTGTGTTTAACATATCATTTAACGTCTCTGGACCTCCATTTCCTCATCTGTAAACTGGAAATAATAGTGACCACAGATGGTTGTCTTGAGGAATTGAGATCATGTTTGGATAGCTGAGTGCTGCCTCCCGAGTGGAGAAGCCATTCTTCTTCTCCTTGGTATTTCCGGCACAGTATTTGGTCTACAGAAGTTTACTGAGGACTAGAGCCTGAAGACTAGAGCTGAGAAAAGCCTTTCAGAGAAGTTCACCAGACTGCTCCGAAGTAATACTTCAGCTCACAGCTGAGATGTAGGCGGTGGAGGTTAGAACGTGCAAAATCGCATTAAGGTTTGGGTGCAGGAGTACATCTGCCTGTAGACAGCAGAGGCATAATCACTGAGCCCAGGAGAACTTGTGTTATGTTAGGAAAAGGCAAGGACTAGGGTCATTCATCTTAAAGGATATAGTGACTCAGAGAGAGACGTGGGGATGGGGGGTCATGTGCTCTATCCTGTTTTGTCTTTGAAACATCCCTTGGGAGCAAGTCTGAGGCTTTGTGAAATTATGCTGGCAAGCAGAAATGAGCAAACACAGCCTCTTATGTTTGCTACTTTGCCTCACAGGGGTGAGCTGGGCCTCCTGTCTGAGGCCTGGTGTCTGTGCCACCTGTCACCTAGGGAAGAAAAGGTGTCCAACAGCCATGTTGCTGCTGTTGGTGATGGGAAGCTGGGAGGGATTGTGCCCTTGGGCTGAGGGCAGGTTTAGAGAGGTATTTTTTCTGAGTCCCCCATTTTCTTTCTGCTGGATGCCCAGTTCCACAAGATTTCTTGCTTTTATGTTGAAATGACCGAGGGATTAGAGTTCTGGGGACACAGGGAACTTTTCCTGTCATGCCTATTTCTCCCTTCTTCTCCACACAGCTGCTCAGACAGCAGCACCAGAAGGAGAGAGAAGATGGGCAGGTGTCTGCCACCCTCCAGTGAGACCACGGGGTGGGTGTGGGGACGGAAAGCTAAGACTGATCCACCCTGTTTCCTGACATCCGAATCCACCATGCACCCAAATAGGGCGAAACTGAGAGGGATTCAGCATAAACAAGTAAGAACAGTGATTGCCCTGTGCACTGACCCTTGATGTGCACAGCACGTTGCCTAAGCACTTACAATTGAAATCACCCAGATACCCCACTCTGGGTAATCCATGGGGTTTTGTCAGTACATGGAAGTGAGTGTTTGAAACAAAAGCAAGTTACAACAATGAATCCATATAGTATTCACACTGGTGACACACTGAAAGAGAGGTCAGTCACTGGAGTTCAGCAATCATTACGTTCCCTTGATAGCCACCCCCAAAAGCTTCCTGGGAAATCCTAGTCCTGGCATAGAACCAAAGACTTTCAGTACTGAGGAGGATCCCTAGGCTGATTAGTCCATTTAACAGGTTTGAGAACCGAGACCAAAGAGGGGAAGTGACTTGCCCAAGGTCACCCTGCTGGTGAGTACAGAACCAGGGGACCAGGTGCAGGGCCCACTGCCTGTTGTAGGCAACAGGGGAAGCTTGTGTGTTTGGTATGAGAGAATCCACACTGCTTTTTGCTAGACTTGCATGTGTCCGTGGCTTTCCTTAGCTCCTCTGAATATGTTGAGCATTTTACTTGCGTTATCTCACAAAATCCTCTCAGCAACCATGCTTATAGTCAAGAAGCCTGAAGTCCAGAGAGTTTCAGTACCTTTTCCAGGGTATTAAGCAGAGGACCAGGATATGAACCCGGCCTTGGACTATCTGCCCTCAGAACCTGCCTTCTTCACCCCTAGGTGCACTGGGACTTGCTTCAAGGCTGTGGAAATCTGACATAAGCCCTACTTTCCCCCCACTGATCACTCATCCTTGGGAGTGGAGGGGGTCAGGGCTGGGCACTGCCTCCCGGGACAAGTATTCGCATGGAATGTGTATATAATTTGCAAATGACTGTACCACCTATTTTATGGCCATTTTCAGGATACAAAAAGGTCATGGCTACTTGTGGTTTTCATCTCTTTATAAGAATAATAAAAACATTTATTGTTATTATTATTTTTTTAGTATGATCCTTGGACCAGCGGCATCAATGTTCCCTGGGAGTTTGTCAGAAATGCAGCAAGTATCTGACGAGATCCCAGGTGGGCCCTAGGTACAATGACATCTGAGAGGGGCTGTCCCCATGACAGGCTCCTGCAGGCAGGGCCTGGCCATCGCCATGTTTGTGTCAGTGTGCCAATTGCTATTTTTTACTGTGACTGAGACCCATGCCACAGATGTGTAGGACAGTGGGCAGGGACAGTCAGCAGTGGAGATCAACTTAGGTGGAATGGGAGGACATTCCTGTTTCTCCTGGTCTTGACAAGCAACACATCTTACTGTTGCTTGGTTGCCCTTGTGGCCAGGGGTCACAGTACTGTGTGCCTGGGTGAGACATGCCAGATAGTCTCCATAGCCTCTGGCTCCCAGGTGGGAACACCCCCTTCCAGGAGGATGAAGGGCGCTGGTGCAGACTGACTGAGTTTAACTGGGGACACAAGGTTAAATTCCACACATACCCCTCCCTACCACCCTTACCGCACACGTCTGTTCACTGTCCTGGAAACACCCCACCATGTCTCTCCTGTGACCTCTAGCGCTATGAGGCTGTCCGGGGAGGTGAGTCAGTTCTGAAGGTGACTCTCTCTGGCTTCAATTTCATGCTGGTAAAGATCCCTCCTAAATTCAAGGAAAGGACAGGGTCGTGGAGCTGAACTGGGGCCTGACTGTCCAGGCCAGGCCAGGCGCACGCGAGTCCTCCCCAGCCCTGGCTGCAGCTCTTTTGTCTCTTGGTCAGGTCCTGAGGCTCCCAACAGAATTTAGCTGCTTCCTGGCAGTGATGTCCAGAACCCAGGACTGGAGTCTGGGTGGGTGGGGGTCTTCTGGGGCCAGTGCGAGGAGGGTATTGACCAGAGAGCTACAGACATCCTGGTCAGGTCATCATCCCAGCCCCTTCATTCCCAACCTTTGTCTCACTGAGCATCTCATCACAGACCAAGACTCCTGGGTATGTGGGGCAACTTTCCTGCCTCGCCTTCTCCGTCATCACCTTGAGGGAGCCCTCTAGTGAAGACCCTCCACAGCTCCCAGTTCACTGGGCGCAGGGCACATTCTTTTCCCCGTCTGCCTCTGAATTATCATTCCACCACCTTCATTCAGCATTCTCCTCTTGTAAATTCCTGCCATCTACTTTTAGAATCTCTTATGTTTTCCTTCATTCGTTAATCCACACATCTGAAACTAACAGCTCTGAAGGGCCTTCTGTGAATCACATGCCCGTACAAGGCCCTCAAGACATAGAGGTGAGTGAGACATTCTATTATCAATCCCTGAGTGACCTGACTCTGAACAGCACACAGATCCTTTTAGCCATTGTTGATTCCTGATTGTCTTACCCAGGGGCCTTTGTAAATTAAGTCTGTCCTTCTCAAACGCTCACTTGCGCCTGGCTCCCCTTTCTCCATAGATGACTTCACCTCTTCCCTTCCCTGGCCTCCACCTCAGAACCGCTGTCCCTCTTCACTTCTGTCCTTTCTCACTTCTGTCCCTACTCTGCCCTCAGACGCACCCCAGGGTTGCCGTCTTCTTGGCCAACCTCCTGCCGGACCGGGCTCCTCTCCCCTTCCTGGTCTTGGGCATATGTTTTATAGCTCCCTGCCACAGGGGCCTTATCTATCAGGTAGAGATACGAGTACTTACCTCATTGACTTGTTACAAACATGAGAGTTAATATATATAAGGACTTAAGACTGGGCCTGGGCATAGTTAGTACTCACCAAATATTAGTCATTATCACAACCATTCCTCAAAGAACCCAGCCTGCCTCCCCCTCCCCACCCCCTGCCTCCCACCCCGTACTTTCTCCCTCTTCAATCTAGCCTTCTCTGGCACATACATTCCTTTCCCTCAACACACAGATACGCTTAGCTCTCCCTCTTTATTATTTTTATTTTTTTATTTTTATTTTTTGAGTTGGAGTCTCACTCCTTTGCCCAAGCTGGAGTGCAGTGGCACACATGCTCATGGCCACCCCAGCATCGGACTTCTGGGCTCCAGTGATCCTTCTGCCTCAGCCTTCCGATTAGCTAGAACTACAGACGCGCACTACCACACCTGGCTATTTTTTATTGTAGAGGTGAGGTCTTGCCAAGTTGCCTGGGCTGGTCTTGAACACACAGGCTTAGGTAATTCACTCATCTCGGCTTCCCAAAGTGCTGGGATTACAGGCTCAGCCACCGAGCCCGACTAGCTCTCCCTCTTTATAAAATACCCTTCTTTCTGACCTCTCTTTGCACCGAGGTGCCATCTGTCTTTTCTGTGTCTGTTTGTTCCTGTTCAGGTGCCCACGCAGTGCTAAGTGTTATTCTCTCTCAGCCCACTGGAAGCAGCAGGGGCTAGAGAATTTGCCAAGGGCAGGTCTGGACCCCACAGATGTCCTTGAGTCTGTGGACAGTGAGAACAAGATGAACTGTGGTGTTTTTCCCCATCATCGTTGTTGGAGAGTTTTCTGGGCTGAATTGTGTCCCCCAAAATTTATATGCTACAGTCCTAACTCCCAGGACTTCAGAAGGTGACCTTTTTGGGGAATAGTTGGAGATGTAACTAGGTAAGATGAGGTTATAATGACATAGAGTGGGCCCCTGATCCAATATGACTGGTGTCTTTATAGAAAGAGGATATTTGGACACAGAGACATGTACCCACAGGAAGAATGCCATGTGAGGATGAAGGTAGACATTGGGGTGATGCTTCCACAAGGAACACCAAAGACTGCCAACATACCACCAGAAGCCAGGGGAGCAGCGTGGAACAGCTCCTCCCTCTTAGCCCTCAGAGGCCACCCTGCCAGCACCTCGACCTTGGGCTTCTAGCCCCCAGAATAGTGAGAGAATACAGCTCTGTTGTTTAACTGTTGAGTCTTTGGTGCTTGGTTATGGCAGCCCTAGGAAACCAATACAGAGAGCTCTGTGGTCTTGGAGGTAAAAATGAGGGTACACCATCCAGGTTGTGACAGAGGTGGCTTTCTAGAAAGCTTGGCTCATCAACTAGCTACCCCAGTGCCTTGTCACAGCTGTCCCTTCCCCAACTGAAGGCCCTAGTGTGGCATAGCTCAAAGCAGCACAGATTTTGGGAGCATGTGCAACACAGTCTGCTCTGTGACCCTGCGTAGGTTTCTTTGCCTCCTGGAACTGGGGGCTCTGGGGTGGGTGATAGTGTCCTGAGTAATGCGACACCCACCTGCACAGCACACCTTGCCTCCATCCTCACTTCTTTGAACCCCGAGACTTCCTCTGGGCCATCTCACTTCCCTGAACCCCCCATTCTCTCAGGCAGGAGCAGGCGGCGCAGAGATGCCAGGGGGCTGCGCAGAGGTAGAGGCCCTGGCTCCTTGTGGAAGGGTGGGGACTGTGGCTTCATTCATTAATCCATGCATCTGAAACTAACAGCTCTGAAGGGCCTTCTGTGAATCACATGCCCAGGCGAGGCCCTCAAGACATAGAGGTGAGTGAGGCATTCTGTTATCAATCCCTGAGTGACCTGACTCCCAGCAGCCTCAAATCCTTTTAGTCATAGTTGTTGATTCCTGATTGTCTTACCCAGGGGCCTTTGTAAATTAAGTCTGTCCTTCTCAAACGCTCATTTGTGCCTGGCTCCCCTTTCTCCATAGATGACTTCACCTCTTCCCTTCCCTGGCCTCCACCAGGAGGGCCTGGAGGAATCCTCTGCAGTGTCTTCCCCGCAGGGTACCTGTCCTGTCCCCTCCTCTGCTGACCCCGAGTGCCCTCTCAGCCTGTGAAGCAGAGGGCCCTGCCTGGTTCTGGGGATGCTGTCACAGGCCCTTTCAGAGTCCTGGGGATTTCATGGCTTGGAAACCCAGTTGCTGGCCTGCAAAAGGGCCAGACAGGTGTTTCTTCTAAGGTCCTAGAGACAACGGCAAGCACATGCCTACCACATGCTTGCCCTTGTCTCTAGGACCTTGTCTTGGCCCACTCAAGACCCATCAGTCATTTGAGTACCAGTTCCCCTTCCTGGAGTGAGCATGATGAGCTTGGAGGAGGTCATCTCACCAGAAGGGACAGCACTCTGTGCCTCCCAGAAGGCTGGCGTTGTCTGGGTGGTACTGCCTCATCTCGCCACAGGGCTTATTTTGGGGGTGGGTGGGAGCAGTTGCCTTTTCTGGGCAGAAGCATTTGTGGAAAAACTCGAATGATTTGCCTGGAAGTGTGGGGTTCCCCTCCCAGCAGTGTGACTCTGGACAGGACAATTCTTGAACTTCAACTTCTCATCTGTAAAATGGGAACATGAACTAGAAGTCTCTACATGTCTTCAGGCTCTAGTAGGCTATAGTTTGTTCCTACCACCAGTAGCCTGTGTGACTCTGGGGACATTTCTTGCCTTCTCTGTTCAGCAGAGCTGAGGACCTAAGCCTGCTTCAGGCCTTGCTGTCATGAGGTCCTAATAAAGATTAATTGTGATTCTTGGTAGTAAGAAATGCCCTAGCTAGATGGGCACTGTAAAGTTTTGGGGGTGGCCCCACAACTCCAGGGAGTCCATGCCCTCTCCGGCTTGACACCACAGGGCAATGGTCCCTCTAACTGACTGAGGGGTCCAAGCCTGTCTCAGAGTTCAGCTCCAGGTAGGACCAACACAGTGTTATTGGCCTGAAATTTGCCCTCATTGTCCAGCCAGGTTGCAGGGTGTCCAGAGAGCCTCTGGGCCAGAACTGTCCCCCAGGTCATCCACAGGGCCTGGGGTGGATGAGATGTTGGGCCTTTGTTTCTAGCCTTTCATCTCGGATGACTGGAAAACAGGGTCCCTTCCAAGTCAAACAAGAGCAAGCCAGACCTGTTGCATACACATGGGCAAAAAGGAATTACCGTTTCCTGATTCTGGCCGTCACTGATTATGCAGCATCCAGACGGTGCGCTTCCTCCGGGAAGAGGCCCGGCCTTGTTTGCTCCTTCGTGACTGCTCTCAAGGCCGAAGATCACTCCAGGGGTGAGCCTCAGGGAGGCAGCGTGCTGCACACGGGGCTGTCCTTATGGATTTCGGATCGAAAATAGAGCCTTCTCTGCCTGACAGCCTAAGCTTGCACTTAACCTGGGTCCACACAGGCTTCTAGATCCTTCCTGTGGAGCCTCATGCAGCTGCCTGGGCTCAGTGTGGTCCCATCCTTGTTTCTTTCCTCTTGGAAGTGACAGAGGAGGACTCTCAGCCCAAGGAACTGAGAAAGACCAAGTCAGGAGAAAAAGTCTTGAGGAGTCGGAGACGAAAGTGTCTGTGATTTGGGGTAGTGGGAGGAGGATGAAGGGATCATTCGTGACGATGTGTGTTCTCTTCTGGGGAATGAGAGCTTTAGAGTCTCTGCCCAGGGTCTCTAGTTGAAAGCCCTTATTGGAATGACCTTGGCCGTGATCATCAGGGAAGGGCATGAAGGGAGGAAGTGACTTTGCTTTCCAAATTATTTAAAAAACCCCGTTCCATTAAGGTGGATTTTAATCATGTTAACTAGTTCACTAGTTTTTAATAGTCTATTTTATGATTGTAAATTAAGACATATCCAATATAAAAATTTTAGAAAATTCGTCATTCATTACCAGAAGAATGTACTTGAAGGCCCTTAATTTATATTTTTCCAGTGGGCCTCATTGACTTCTGAAAAGATCCAGTATTTACAATGGGTTGTCTGTGGGGGCTTGCTTTCCAGTTGAAATTATTTCTAAAGGGGAGAAAAAGCCATATCCCCTCTGGTATGTGTCTCCAGGTGACCATGGAGGTTAGGAACAAGACTCTACACAGGCCAAATCCATACAATTTGGGCAAAGTGACTTAGTTGTAGGCATGTGAGGCCAATCAGAGAAACTTGTGGAAGCTCCAGGACTCAGAACCAGACACCGGCATTTATAGAGGTTTCCTGCAGCCTCTGCACAGGCCACTGGCAGTATCCATGAATATATTTGGTCAGCATCAGCTCCCCGTGAGGAAGGGACAAGGGTCTAGGACACTCACTGCCCTGCCTCAGAGTGGCCTCTGGTCTTACCTCCAAGTTAGTGATGTGTTGGCGGTGCCTGCGTCACCCAATGGCCTGGTCCCCTGTGCCCTTGGCCGTGTGCCAGTCAACTTCAGAAGTAAGATTGAAATCCAAGAGCTGCTTCTTGGAACATTAGCCCATGAAATCTGAGGCAATCGGATAAAAGAGACCTTAGAGAGATCAGAAGCCTTGCCCATGATGAACTGAGGAACGCAGGGAATAATGTCCCTGTACTCTGGGGAGAGGGTGCTAAGGTGAAGATTGTAAGAGAACTTTTTAACCTGTACTGCGCCATGGCATGTGCAGAGTTGGTGGCCCACCTGGTGAGGCCATCTTACCATGGGATGAGAACTCCTTGCATAAGCTCTCATCCTTGTCATGTGCCATTCTCTCTGCCCCGAGGCTGATGCATTACCTCCACAAGAACCAGCTGACACAGAGGCAGGAGAAACCCATCATTCCCCTCAAGGGACCCTGTTTTCTAGGGTTATTTGGTGATGGTAGGAGCAGTGTGATCCAGGGCCCCCAGAAGTCTTGTGCTTAGAGAATCACTGGTTCCTCTTTGGGCAGTGCTTCTGGTCCAGTGGACACAGTGGGCAGCTCATGTTTCCATTCCTGTCCCTTCTCAGCTTCTCCTGCTGATGCCCCAGACCCGCTCTTTGTGGCTTTTTTTTTTTTTGAGTTGGAGTCTCACTTTGTTGCCCAGACTGGAGTGCAGTGGCCACTCCTGGCCACCGCAGCCTCGACCTGCTGGGCTCCGGCAATCCTTCCGCCTCAGCCTTCCAAGTAACCGGAATTACAGGCGTGCGCTACCACGCCTGGCTGATTTTTTTTTTTTTAATTGTAGAGATGAGGTCTCACCAAGTTGCCCAGGAGGGTCTCCAACCCGCGGGCTCAGGCAGTTCACTCACCTCAGCCTCCCAAGGCACGGGATTACAGGCTGAGCCACCAAGCCCGGCTTCTTTGCGGCTCTTTATTACGAAGTGCCTCTTCGTCCTGATGGAGTGGTGGTAGTGGGTATCACATTCCCAAGCAGCCACCTGGACTATGGTCTCCTCCTGGAAGGATATTCTGTCCCCTTCTCTATCCCTCCCCCACTCCCATCTCCTGAGCCCTGCAAGTTCGGTGCCTGATCAGGGAAGGTTTAGGAGCCTTCCTGCCAAGGTTGGCACGGGCACCGAGGGCTGTGGATGGCCTCTCTCCTCCCTGCTCGCTAGAGAGAGAAGCCCTTTGAAGACATCCGAGCATGCTCAGTAGTTCCTGCTCCTCACTTAAGCCCATGAAATGCAGCCTCAGCAACTGCAGTGTTGTGTCCTCACAGTGTCCTACTCTCTGGTTACACCTAAAGTTGACCGTTGCATGGTCCGACCCACACCTGCCTTTCCATTGTTCTTGTTGGCCCCGTCATCTTACCTACAGCCCTGCCATGCCACTGCCCTGTGAGGTGCTGCGGGAGCAGGAGGCTACACTCCTAGCCGGCAGAGCTTCCTCTCCCAAGTCCTCCGGGGAGGAAGAGAGGAGGCGGGGAAAGATAGATGGACCTGTGGGTTCCATGGAGCGTATGGCGGTCCAGGACCTCCGTGGGCACGGATTCTGCCTCCCTGCTCCTTGTGTCCTCCCTCCCCCCGGGTCTGTCCTCCTCCCTGGTAAATGTTCCATTCCCACACCTCGAAGGGCAAATCGAGCACCTTGGTGGTAAAGCACCTGCCCCCTAGTCAGAGGGTCCCTCCCCCACCATGATTGGTGCCCTGGTCCATCTGGTAGGATTTTAGCTGATGTGTGCCTGGTCCTGAAATTAGCCTCTGGGAAAAAAAATAGGGTAAAGTGACGACAGTTGCCACACTGCATCCCGACCCTATATGACCCCATCACTGCTGGGTTTTATGGCTAGAAAGATGACAGATCTCAGTTTGCTTGAGAAGCTTATTTTTGCCAAGGTTGTTATCACCCACAGGCACCAGGACTCTGTCCCACTTGTAGGTCAGCCATGGTGAAACTCAATGCACCGGTGGGCTCCTCCAGTAAGAATGTCCAAAGGGAATGCTTTTCCCTCGCTGGGATCAAACTCTCGATGCCCTTTGTGATACGTGAGCCCTCAAGGAAGGCTTGAGGGCTTCCTGGACACGTTCCCAGACACAGAGAAATGTGCTGGGACTGGAAAATGGACCTGCTGTGGGCCACCTTGGACCGGGTCTCTGGCTTTATTCCCCCAGCACCTTCCACTTCACCACACAGATCCCATCCTGTGGCAAGCTAGGGCAGTATCTCTCAAGGGTCCTGAAAGTTATCTTCTCCAGCCTAGGAAGAAGAGTTGGTGCTGCCATGATGCACTGCCTGCCTCAAGGACCCGCTCTTTACCTGCCCCCACCACGACACGGGCCTTCCAGTGTGCCTCCTTCCTCCAGGTCACAGGTATTTCTGCTGTGACCTCGTCTCTGTGGATGTGGGCTCGGGCGCCTCTGCCTGCCCCCCCTTGCAGCACACACAGGACTTTGACATTAAGGAGGTGGGAGGACAGAGTGACAAGCGTTTTAAACCCTGTCACTCATAGGGAAGTTTCTAGAGTTTTCTTCCCTCCTCCAAATGGAAGCATTTGTATAGAGGACCTATAAGGGTCGCTCTGGCTCTGACACCCCATTAACCGTGAACTTAGACTAGTTTCTAAATCTGTCTAGGGAGAAATAGGAATTGAGGTGACATTCCCTCTAAACAGTCATCACCCAGCTTGGTTTTTCTGCAGCTGCCTTTCACCCTAACCCATGGCATGTGCCCTGAGCTATCTCCAGCCCTAGCCCCTGCCCCTGCCCAGCCTTTCTAGAAATGCTAGACTTGGTGTCTCAATAATGAGGCTTACTGTAAAGCAGAAAATGGGTTCGTTTCAACCTAGCTTCAACTTCCTGTGTCTTGACCAGGTCACTCTTCAGGATTACTTTCCCCGCTTCTCTCTCCCGTCTCCTTTTCAAGATGTCAGACACAGACAAAGGGGTAGAACATTCTATCTAGGTTGTTGCTATCTTAAGAATGTGAGCTTTGGAGCCAAATGTCTGGGATCAGTTCCTGCTTCTGCTGCTTACTAACTGTGTGCTTTGGGCAAATTACTTAACCTCTCTATGCGTCCATTTTCTCAGCTGTGAAGTCGTGTATCATCTCATAGAAGCACCTATCTTTTTGGGGTTTTGTGAGGAGTAAATAGCCTGATCTAGAACAGTGCCTGGGACATCCTAGGTCGACATGTTAGCTGTGATGAGGATGATGATGACGATCATGATCATGATGACCTCATGGTCGTCATCCTGAGGTAGCAGAGGGTGGTGGAAAGAACGCCAGGCTTGGAGTCTAGAGACCTGGCTTCAGGTCCCAGCCCCACCGTGTGCTGGTGGCATGGTGAGGACTCCAAGCCTCAGAATGTCCCGGGTTTTGTGGCTGCAAAACTGAGGTGCAAATGGTATTTCCCTGCAGGGCAGTGGAGACATCCAAAGCAACAAGGCCAGGAAGCCATGTCACCCCCACGCCCTGGGCTAACTCTGCTCTCTGTCTCTCTCTTTGCAGACACACATTCTGGCAGTTCCGCCATGAGAACCCCAAGACCAAGGTTGGGGGCCCACTTCCCGAGGGGCTTCCTGGCTTCAACAGCGGGGTAATGCTGTTGGACCTGGAGGCCATGCGCCAGTCCCCACTCTATGGCCGCCTGCTGGAACCGGCGCAGGTGCAGCAGCTGACCGATAAGTACCACTTCCGCGGCCACCTCGGGGACCAGGACTTCTTCACCATGATCGGCATGGAGCACCCCGAACTCTTCCACGTGCTGGACTGTACCTGGAACCGGCAGCTCTGCACCTGGTGGAGGGACCACGGCTACAGTGATGTCTTCGAGGCCTACTTTCGGTGCGAGGGCCACGTCAAGATCTACCATGGGAACTGCAACACCCCTATTCCAGAGGACTAGGCACGTTCTCTCCCACCTTGCTCCTGGTGCCTCTGGATCTGGAAGAAAGACAGGGGCTCCTCAAGACAGACCCCGGGGCAATGTGAGAACTGCTAGAGAGATACTATGTGGCCATTCTCTGTGACCAAGGTGCTGAAGAGCTCCCGCCCGCTGGACACTGTTCTGGCCACCCACTGAGGACTGACCTGTGTGTTGGGTGCTCGGGACCTTCTTCCTCCAGGGGACCAAGGAGTCATGAAGGACAATAACACAAACACATTCCAGTGGGCTGGACAGCAAGCACTTGAAGAGAAGGAAGGAAAGAAAATGGTGCCCCTTGCCGTCCACCCCCAAGGAATGGAAATCCTTCTAAGAATGGCCTTGCTTGGACCATTATACATTTAATTTAAATTGGCAGGCTTCCATTTGTGCGAAAGAACAAACAGTACTACTGTAGTTCCCGGTGAACCCTAGACAAGAAAGCCAGGATCTTAACAACCAGCCCTGAGCTGAAGCATCAGGATGAATGCTGGCCCTCCACATCCTTACCCAGGGGGCTGTGAGCTTGTTCTCATGATGCATCTGGCAGAGGGTGAGAGGTTGCTCCTCTCTGGAGACGGCCTTCAGGACCAGCCGGGGCCCATGCAAGAAAACCAGTCTCATTATTGTAGCCCTCACAGCTTTTATCTCCCAGCTCTGTCACAGATCCCCCACTGACCCTCATTCATTCAAGCCAACTCAAGCAACCAGACAGGACTCAGAGAACAAACCCGCTATTAGAGAACAGAAATTGGCTGCCCCCAATGACACGTAGAAGAATTGTCTGGACTGGGAAGACTCATTCCCAGGAGCAGCCCAGGAGTTCTTGAATGTGACTGTGTGGGCTCAGGAAGGGTGTCACTCATGGGCTTTTAAGCATTCAGGTTTCTTTGTTTAAAAAAGGTCATCCTCACTACTTATTGTACCACATCAGCCCCTGTACCTTAGCAGAAATTATAGTGTCATTTCTTTCCTTTTTTTTTTTTTTTTTTTGATAGGGGCTCCTGTAAGTGAGCTGCAGACACAAAATCCCTGGTGGTCCCTTTCATATGGTCCAACTGAAGTCCTTGGGGGAGAAATGTGGTAGCATTTTCATCTTTGTTTCCGTTTCATTTACTTTTTTATATATTTTCATCATGAGTGAGAATAGCTAATAAATAATCTTTGAAAAAACAGTGATTCTTATTGTGCATTCTGTGACCACAGTTTTTGGCTTCATGGAGGTTCTGAATCAGGAGTGTAATGGGTGCTACCCAAAGCCCTCCCATGATTAAGCTCAGTATGCCCACAGGGGGTCTCAGGGCCAAAGGCAGTGTGTGTCCAAGAGCCAGCAGGGAGGGTAGTATCATTGTGTTTGGCTCAAAGCAGAGAGTGTAGCACCCATTCTAGGTACTGGTGGCTGGTCTATGCTGGGAGCACAAACAACCCAGTCTCCTCATCCTCTTACCCCCCCGACTGCCAAGCCACGACATCCCCTGGCCACGTGCAGCACATTTCCCTCCTGGCCCTCTGTTGGGACAGAATTGGCCTGTTCCCCTGCTCACTTGCTTTCCTATTTGTGGCTGCCAAGTACTGAAGGCCTGCTGGTGCCAACCATTGCACTGGGGGATTTGTGTGTCCTACTAAGAATATTGATGGACATCATTCCATTTCTGAAGTTTGCTGTAAGAAAATATGAGAGATGTGGACAGAGTCATACACTACATGTTTATCCCAGCATTTTTTTATAATAGGAAAGAATGGGAAGCAACTTAAAATGCTGAAGAGAGAAGTGGATATATAATATGCATCATGTTCATATAATGGAACACTTTGGGCATTAAAAATCCTATTTTTAAAGAATATTTAATGCCTCAGGAAATGCTAACAATGTGCTGTTCAGTAATGAATGCAAAATATAAGATTATATGTTCAGTATGATCCTAATTTTAAATTAAATATGTAAGTGTGTATGTATACAAGTGTACACATATGTATGGTATACATATAGATGTATACATACCACACATATGTGTTGAAAGAGAGGCAGGAAGATCACTTGAAGCTAGGAGTTCAAAACCAGCCTGGATAACATAGTGAGACCCTGTCTCTACAAAAATCATAATAATGATAATAAAATAAAAAGAGAGTCTATCCTGCTATATTTCATCAGTTCAACACCTAAAGAAATCATGTGTTTGAAACTACATTGTTTTTAAAAAGTCATTTCAGTGGGGAAAAAATGGGTTAAAGCCTAGAGAATTTTAGACTCACAATAACAAAGATATTTTTCCACCATAATTTCAATAATTAAAGTGTTTCTATAACTATGTGCATATTTTGTTATTGCAAGGGAAAAAAAACAATAAACTGGTCAGGCAAAATGGGCAAAAGCCAAACAACATCCCCTCATTAACTTTGGAGTTCACCTCCTCAGGAGCTTCCCTCTGTCACCAGTGGCCTTGACCTTCCAGCCCCATAGGGAAAAGCAAAATACCACTGCACAGGAAACCCAGCCCAACTGACCCGGCCCAACAGACCCAGCAGCATGTGTCCCTGTGTTTTACCACAAGCAGCTTTGTGACAGGTTGTGAGTGCTGACTCCTGAGAGGGCTCTGTCACCATCAATGTAATGTAAGCATGAGATCTGTGCTAGGCTGTTTGCTTCATGAAAACATCCGCTGTCAAGTATATTCCTGCACATATGAGGAGGACAGAAATCTGGAAAGGTAACCCTTCTGGGTGCTAGGACCAAGGTGCTTTTTATCTTCATCTGTATCTATTTCTGTATTTTCCACAGTGAATATTAATTACTTTAAACAATTGTTTTAAATTTTTAGTAGAGACAGGGTCTTACTATGTTGCCCAAGACTGGTCTTGCTTCAAAGGATCCTCCAGCTCTGGCCTCCTAAAGCACAGGGATTACAGGCGAGAGCCACTGGACCCAGCCTAATTGCTTTTGTAATACATGCTATACATTTTTAATCGCATGCCTTCTCCCCAATTCTAGGTATCATACTGGATATTTTATAGCTCCTGGCTGGCCATGGTGGACATCACTCATAAGAAAACATCATCTAGCTGGGTACAGTGGCTCACACCTATAATCCCAGCACTTTGGGAGGCTGAGGCAGGACGATTGAGGCCAGGAGTTCAAGACCAGCCTGGGCAACATAGCCAGAACTTGTCTCTACAAAAATAAAAAATAAAATAAATTAGCCGGATGTGGTGGTACACACCTATAGTCCCAGCTACTCAGGAGACTGAGGTGAAAGGATCGCCTGAACCCAGGAGGTTGAGGCTGCAGTGAGCTGTGATCATACTACTTCCCTCCAGCCTGGGTAACAGAGTGAGACCTCAGCTCAAAAAAAAAAAAAAAAAAAGGAAAAGAAAACACAATCTAGGCTGTCAGTTCTGCGACCTCAGCTTTCCCAATGGGTGCCCTAGTTCTCTAAATAAAAGTCATCTAATAATAGTAGCTTCCTTGCTTTCATTTCTCAGATGTTGGCATCTTTTGTGTGTACACAAAGTCCACCCTACAAATGATAATGGGCTTTTGGAAAGTGTGCAGCCTTATTGAGGAGATTTAGTCTATGTGTGTCAAGGCAAACAGACTACAGCCTCTTCAATGGCATCTCATCAAGCTGAAGAATGGTGACATGTTGGTTCGGTGGGCACCCAACCCAGGCACACCAGGAGTTTGTAGGCTAGGGTAGTAAGGGCAGCTGTAACTTGCCACCTGCTTTAACTAAAGACCAAAGCTCTGCTAATTTTAATACTTCCTGGCTCATCTTAATATGAGGCCCGGAGGTTAGGCTAAATCTGGAGTGTGGCAGGGAGCAGACATTTCCAAGCAAGCAGGAGGGGCAGTGGGGAAAGCCCCACACCAGAGACAGAGGCCTACCTTTGAATCCATGATCTGCCCTCCCTACATGGGCAACCTGGAACAGGCAAGTTCATCTCTTTCCCCAAATCTAGACATAGGTTATAAAAGCTCCTGCAGAGGAGTATTGTAGAAGGAAAAGAGATGTGTAAGGGCTTGGTAAGCTGTGAAATGATGTGAGGGAATTCTGATGATTAAAATATTCCTTTTATTTTATTTTTTTGAGTCAGGGTCCCACTCTGTTGCCCAGGCTGGTGTCCAGTGGCAGGAGCATGGACTTCGACCTCCTGGGTTCAGGTGATCCACCCACCTCAGCTTCCCAGTAGCTGGGACTACAGGCACATGCCACTGAGCCCAGATAATTTTTTTTTTTTTTTTTTGGTAGAAATGAGGTCTCGCTATGTTGCCTAGACTAGTCTTGAACTCCTGGGCTCAAGCAGCCCTCCTGCCTTGGCCTACCAAAGCACTGAGATTATAGGTGTGAGCCACCGTGCTTGGCCAAAATATTTTTTTAAATAATAAATTACAGCCATTTGGGGGTTCATGGAATATGTTGGTAACATCTCCCTAAGTCCAGTAGATGAACAGATGCTTGCTTGTTGGCTGTCTTATTTTTTGCTAGCCACATCTCTCTACAGAATCCTGGGTGTGTCCGGCAGGTCGGGGGCTACCTCAGCTCACAGGTGACTTACTAGGGGTGCCCAGGAGGTGGAGGCAGGGATACTTTGGCTCACAGGTAACCTGTCAGGAGTCCTTGGATAAACCTTTTTGCTCTCTGGGCCTTGGTTTCTTCATTTGTAAAAACAAAGGGGGGTGGTCAGGGATTGGACTAGATCTCTGGGTAGTGCCCCTGCGCTAGCTGTTTGGAGCAATAGATGTTTCAGATGCATCCAACAGGATTCACACATGCATAGAGCAGGGAGGTGAAATCAAATACAAAACCTCCAGACCTCCACTCATGATTCGCCAACTTGGAATTTATGACCATCCAAACTGAAACTCACTCCCAATTTACTGTTAGCACCCCCCCAGCTCCCTACCCCCTCCCACCACCGCCATTCTGGATAAAAGTGAAGGATGCAGGCAAACTGTGGAGGGATATTTGAAACCCAGAGAGAATCAACTGCCTCCCAAGAGCCCCATACCCCTGATGATTTTTAACATTTATTTAATTTTTGAATCGGGCTCTCGCTGTGTTACCCAGGCTGGAGTGCAGTGGCATGATCATGGCTCACTGCAGCCTCAACCCCCTGGGCTCAGATGATCCTTCTGCTTCAAGCCTCCTAAGTAGCTGGGACTATAGACACATGCCACTATGCCCAGCTACTTTTTTTATTCTTTTGTAGAGATGAGGTCTTGCTATGTTGTTCAGGCTGGTCTTCAACTCCTGGACTCAAGGAATTCTCCCACCTCAGCTCCCCAAAGTGCTGGGATTACAAGAGTGAGTCACCATGGTTGGTTCCCCTCTGCTTATGATCCACTGGTGGCTATGCCAGCTAAAATCTTGTCTTAGCTTTTGGCACGTATGACCGCTTCTTTGGGAGCATTTGGGGCTTCCCAGGCAGACAGACCCATACCCCCACCGGCTGTGCTTTGGAAAGTGCTGAATCACAAGCCCCAGCCAGGGAGACCAGGTCAAGCTGCCCCACAGGGCATGTTGAACAGACTAGCAGAGGCTTGCAAAGGACAACAAACCTAGAGTGAAATGAGGCTGCCTTCATGGAGGCTGGCTCCGCTCCCCGAGCCTCTCCACTCTCACCCCCATTCTGAGGGGGCAGAGGTGCCCCCACCATGCAGATACTTAGCAGCCTCAGAGCCTCAGAGCTGGAAGGGCCTTTTCCACTTCCAAGGCCAGCCGCCCTACTCCCTCCAGCCTCCCTTCCTGAGACTAGGAGTTTGCTCCAGCCCGCACCTGAGCCGCTCGCTGTGCAGGGCCACGTGGAACCTGCCAGCCTTCCTGGCCCCCATGTGGAGCGAGATAATGACACTCTGCTTCGTGATCCATGTCCACCACCACCACTCACTGTAAGGACCGCTCTCTATTCATTTGTCATTCCCTTTTATTACTGTATCGTGCTCCCAGCCCCCACCAGCCAGTCATTCTAGCGCATCTCTTTCTTACACTGACAGAAATCCACAGAGCCTTCAATCATGCACCTACCTCAGGAACCCTGTGTGGACATCCCAGTCCTTGTTGCTTACAGACCAGGTAAGAATTTGTGTTGTATATCCAGGAACAAAGGTAGACAGATGCTTGATTTTTGACTAAATGGTGCCAACTGCTATCCCAAGATTGCCCTCCCCCTCACTTTCTTGCCAACCCCGTGTTTGTGTTCACGTGTCTCCGTGGACATCGATACATGTATGGATCCATGATCATATTGGAATCCTCCAAAGCGTGTGGTCCTGCATTAGAGCTGCCTCCGTGTGAGTGCCATGATGCTGTCTCACCAGTTCCATAAGGAACAAGGACTGCGGTGTCCACACAAGGTCACTGCATGACCTTGGTCAGTGGGCGTATCTCTGTGAATTGGGGAGAATTTGAGCTGAGCTCACCACCCTCCCAGGACTCTGAGTAGGATGTGAGATGACCCAGAGGAGAGGACTTTCCAGTCTCTATATAAACCCTCACTCCCTTGCACTCCAGCCCAACCCATGTGCCACATGGAGCGTCAGGGTGGATGCATGAGCTGAGCCTCTGCAAAAGCTCTGTGGTCAGCCCAAGTCCTTCTAGAGGAGAGTCCTGGCTATCTTGTCCACACCTGAGCTGCCTCAGGGATGGAGCCTGGCGTCTATCCAGGGGAAGCCTCCCCTCCCTCACGGCAGACAAGACCCCCACACCCAGCCTGGCACCATCCAAAGCCCAGAGGAGCTTTGCACAGGCACAAGCAGAGGGCTGAGAGCGCCCGCCAGGTTTTGTAGGCTTTCCGTGCTTGCAAAGCGTGCTGTCAGGGACATGGGTAATCCTCATCTGTTCAAGCAGCAGAAAGCAGCAGGACTGTCAGTAATCTTTCAGGGCCAAGTGAACACATGCTCTGAAAATGTAAGTACTTGCCCATGGTCACGGGCAGACAGCTTCATGGTAAGCTTGGCTCGATCTTACTCTGGCCCACCTTTCAGGAAAATTAACCCAGGAAGCCATGACAACCCCTTTCCTGTCATTCCTTTTCCCTTTCCTCTGTGTCCTCTCCCCTTTCACCTCTCTTCTTTGGCCCAGCCTCCTTCCCCAGGGACCCCAGGATCCTCCTGCCACCCTGGAGGTTTGGAGACTTCCCAGTGAGGACTCACACCGTCTCACCAGCACCCATCCATCGTGTGCTATGATCCCACACCAATCTTGCCTCTCCCGCTCTAGGTTTCTGCTGTTCCCAGGAAGCAGATCCTAAAATGGAGGGTCGTGAGCAGGAGGCTTCCTGGGAGGTGCTGTGTGTGGGAGGAGGGAACAGTGTTGAACAGGGAGAAGCTGTGCTGTGAGACAGTCAGGACAAGGCCTCTGCCAATCCCACGCAGAGCTCCAGAGCCAGGGTGGCCTTGCAGAGAAGCCTGGGTTGAAGCTTGGGAGCAGGGCCTTCAACCCTTGCCTGTAGGGCATAGCCTTGGCCAAGGCAGCTCTCTTGAGCCAGGGTTACTCTGCTCTGAGCCATCAGTGGTCAATACTTGTGGGGGAACAAGGCCCCCGTCCTGAAGGAGGTTCTGGAAGCACACCTCAGTGTCCACTGGTGAAGCCTGACCCCGCAGGCCCAGCTGCCCACAACCTTCCTCTGCATCTGCCTCCCTGGCTCTCCTCTGAACTACTCTTGGTGCTTTCTCCTCAAAGGCCTGCAGCTCTGGGCATCTCTTGCTTCAGCTCTGCTTCTTTCAGGTCTCTTGGTCCCCTTCCCTGGGCAAGAGCCCAGGCCTTGGCTGCCTATGCAGACCTGCTGCCTCTCCATAGTGACACTGCCCAGGCTGTTGCAACCCAGCGTGCCCCTAGGTGCCAGGCCAGTCACAATGGCAACTCTTGGGAAGGTTGCCTACTGTTTGTAGGAGACAAAGTCCTACTCTTCTGTCCCTTCTCTCCAGACTTGAATCCCTGAAGGTCCCAGTGGCCCATACGGATCTGTGAGTGGCCCTGAACACACTGACAGGCCGTAGGGATGGCGCTCAGCATGGAGGATCAGGGCTTCGGCCACCTCAGCAGACAGGTGAGGTGCTCTCCAGAGGGTAAGCGCCCCACCACATGCAAAGGGCATCTTCCCTTGCCAGGGATGATGCAAGCTGTGGCTTCCTCTGGGGTTGCCTATTGCGTATTGCCGGGAGTGGGGGGGAGTCAGAAGGATTCTGTGGACACAGCATGCACTTTGAAGGAGAAGCCCAAGTTGACATTCCAGCTATGGCACTGTTCATTTGTGCCTGTCATAGATATTTACCAAACCCATACCATGGTGAGGGAAGATGCCCCTTACGTGTGGCAGGGCTCTCACCCTCTGGAGAGCACATCACCTGTCTGCCGAGGTGGCCGAGGCCCTGCTCCTCCATGCTGAACATCATCCCTACGGCCTGTCAGTGTGTTCAGGGCCACTCAAAGATCCATACGGGTCACTGGGACCTTCAGGGATTCAAGTCTGGAGAGATGGGAAAGAAGAGTAGAACCTTGTTCCCTGCAAACAGTAGGCAACCTTCCCAAGTATTGCCATTGTAACCAGCTGGATTCTGGGGTCACAGTAGTGAAGAGGGTTACACCTATTGTTGCACAGATACCCCTGTGATCCCTCTGCCTCTTTAGCATCCGATTCTGCCTCTGGACTGTGCAGCCCTTGGCAGGAACTGTGGCGTCTCTGTGCTCCCCCCATCTGAGCCTGCTGCCGGGCACGTTGAGGATGCTCATTGAATCTTTACTGTTTATGTGAATGAGTGAAAGCCATGCCCAAATCATCAGCAGAGGAGCAAAATGGTAGCAGGGGGCTCGGGGAGCAAGAGGGAAGGGGGCTGACAGGCCCAGGGTCACCCACCTCGCAGAATCCCAGTGAGGGATGGGAGAGAACCAGGCAAGTGGGAGGACTGAGAAGCACCCCAGGGAGTAGGTGGGGGCCTGGAAGTAAGCACTGCTGGCAGGAATGCTCCCTCCGTGTCCCCACTTAATGAACATCCTGTGTTCACATTTGTCCTCTCCTCAAGCTTAATAGAGTCCTGGGACATGACAGTCCCTGGCTCATAAAATCCCTCGTATCTGATTGGAGGTTACCCTCAAATGTTCTCTCACCCCTGCTCAGTGGGGCCCATCTGGATGGCTCTGAAGTGTAGGCAGAGAGAGAAGGAGATGCTTAGGGAAGCAGTGAGTGCCACATCACTGGGGAGTGCTGGCAGAGGCCACACAAGCTCTTGAAAAAGAAAATGGGGTGAAGATTGAGCTACAGATGGGAGATCAGATGGCCTGACCTGGGTATCCTGAGAACCCTGAGGCTCTGGGTTTCTAAGCCTGTTTTCTGCTCTCTTTCTACAACTAACCCCATTGGAAAATGGATCCTCCACACCCCCAGCACATTCAGGTCCCAGCTCTGGAGGCTCTGCCTTCTTCTAGGAAGGGGATTCCCCCGTCACTCATGGCAGGACAGAATCCTTAGAAAAAGACTTCCCATATTCGTCACACTCCCTTCCCTCTTTCCACATGATAGCCTCCATTTTCTGCAAAAAGGACTGGCTGAGGCGGAAGGATTGCCGGAGCCCAGCAGGTCGAGGCTGCAGTGGCCAGGAGCGGCCACTCCACTCCAGTCTGGGCGACAGAGTGAGACTCCAACTCAAAAAAAAAAGAGAGAAAGAAAGAAAGAAATTACAGCACCTTCTTGCCCTGGTCAGTGTCATCTCGGTTGGGTCAGGACAGTTCCTTCTCCATGTTGCTAAGGTCATTCATCTCCTTCCTTTTTAAAATGTCAGCTGTAATTTTAATAAAGAATATTGCATTTTGCTTTATAGGCTCCTTTTATAACCCCCCCTCCCTTTTCAGAGTTTTAGCCCAACCACGAGTGTGTGGTTTGATCTGGGAACTGACCAGTGCACAAATTAAACCAGCTGGGCTCTCCATGGGCAGCGCGTGTTTCCACTGAGCCATTGCACGCCACTTTCACGGCAGGCCCCAGATGCTCCTTCCCCAAGACACCTCCCCTTCCCTCTGGTCTCTCCTTTGGGATGTTCAGGGTGGCCTTCTGCAGTCCTTTTTGCATAGGCCAGGTGTGATGGCTCACACCTGTAGTGCCAGCTACTTGAGAAACTGAGGAGTGTGGATCGCCTCACACTCCTCACACTGTAGCCAAAGCTACAGTGAGCCATGATCATCCCACTGAGCTCTAGTCTAGATGACAGAATGGGACTCCAACTTAAAAAATAAAATAAAACACTACTAAAGACTCTTTTTAAAATTTTAAATGTAAGAAGGAAGGGAAAGATATAAAATATCTCAAATCATTATTTACTATAATAAGAAGTTAGCGGATAATATATAAAATTGATCATCAAAGGCTAGCAAGATGTGCATATTGTTTAGAAATATGACTGTGAAAGGAAACTTAAGGAATTGAAAGGAATTGTTTCTGAGGAGATATGGGTGGGGTAGAAATGGTACTCTGGTTTAAAAAAATACATTTTTAGCACTGTTTGACTTTTTAAGAAGTTATTTCCACATGACACTTAGTCAAAAATAAGAAAGCCCTGACAAATCGGTGATATTTAAAGTCTCATGACTGATGGAAATCCACAGAGTATAAATAGCAAAAAGAGGACCCAGACCAAGTCTGGACATACTTAGATACTGAGCTGAAAAGGAAGAGGAGTTACCAAAGGAGGCAGGGAGCCAGAAGGTGCAAGGATCAGAGGGCCCGAGAGAAGGATGGGGCTTGAGAAGACGGGAGTGGCTAACTGAATACTGTTAACCCTGGAAGACAAAATAGGATTGAGATTATATGGGGTACACAAATGCAATAGAATTAAGGATGTCATTTTAAACCATGAACATCAGACATAGCTACGTTAGAGGGTCTTCTTTCCCCGCATAGATTTAGAGGGGCTGTCATTATTTCTCTTACGATGCCCTTTCAACCCCTGCCCCTAGTCAAGAACAACTTTCTCATTTGTACCCAATACACTTTGTGCTGGAGCCAGCTCCTACTGGCTTGGGAGAGCAGATTGTGATGTTTTCAAGGATTTTGTGATCCAGTTGTTAAGAACAACCATGACTAAAAATTAAATTTATAAACAAACAATTGAAAAAATCTTAGAAACAAAGGTAATCAATATTAAGAATGCATCAATTCTTAATTGTTTAACTGCATTTTCCTATTCTCTGTGCTCTTAAAGTTGACTGTATCTGTATAGTGGAAATACTATATGAGAGTATGCTACTGTGCATCTTTTCCCAACTCCACATTGGAGACATCACATTGCTAATGTGAAATTGTGGGAAATTGGCAAATGCCGTAAGCTAGGACTTTTTGTTATAGAGAGCCTGTGGTTAAGTATGTGTCAGCAAAGCACCGCTTATATAAGCCTTTGTCTTGGACATACCACTTGGATGAATGGATGGTAAGATGGTTAGTGGTTGGTTGGTTGGTTGGTTGGTTGGTTGGGTGGGTGGGTGGGTGGGAGGGTGGATGAATGGATGGAGGGATGATTGATTGTATGGCTGGAGGCTTCCCTTTCTGACAGTCACTGGAGCTTAAAGACCACATTCCCAGTGCATGAAACATCAGAGCAGCAGGAGGACAGCCTGATGCTAGCTGTCAGCCCAAGACCTATTCTTAGTTGGAAGCATTATCAATCTGCTCGCTCTGGTCTAAACATGAGAAATGAGCAGCTTGCTTTGGAAAGTGGGACAACATGCCTACCTAAATATTGCTAGGACAAGTAAAGCATCTCCCAAAGGGGACACCTTTCTTCTCTTCATGCCTGCAGGTGGTTTTGGTGCCAAGCTGTCCACTGCTGGCTTCTTCCTCCATCACCAGTCCCAGCATGGCAGGCTGGCAGGGCCCCTCCTCCACTGACACACTTTTCCTCATTTTCATGGGGCTTTGCAGGCAGCTAGGCTGAGGGAGAAGCCAGCATACAGCTCAGGCCATACAGAAGTTGCTGGTAAGAAACACAGGCAGGGAGCAGTACAGCAGGACACAGAGGAACCAGCATCATCAGGAGCTCTCTTGTAACAAGAGGTGAGACCAGCAGCCAGGCAGTGTGTGCCCTGCTTCTACTGGAGAAGTGAGGCAGAGTGCCATTTACTCACCAGCATCTGCCCCGCTTGTATTCAAGCAGCTGTTGGGAAACATCTACCCCTTTTAAGAAGCATGAAGAAGGAGCTGGGGGAGGAGGACCTTCAGGGGGTTTTCTGTGTCATTTAGGATCCTTTTCCTTCCCCCACACCTGACCCACCCAGAAAGATCTGATAGCCTGTTAGCACTTCTGAAGTTGTGTTTCTCTCAAAGGGCGCCCAGCCTTCCAGGCGGGAGTAAGGCAGCCGGTTTGATGTGGATGGATGGGGACCTTCCTGCTTGAAGCATCCCCGAGTTCACAGGGAGGACAAGGCAAGGCCATCAGGAGGGATTGGCATGGCATCACAGGACCACAGAATGTAAAGCCAGAGAGTACCTGCAGGTATTATCCCTCTGAGCCAACCTTCTCGCCTCACAGACAAAGAAAACAGAGGAGATAAGTGACTCACTCACCGTCCCTCTGTGAGCCAGTGGCTGAGCCAGGACTGGATCCCAAGACTCCTGACTCCCTGTCCAGTGCTCTCTCTGCCAGAGCAGGCTGCTGCATCTCCAGAGTGAAGTCCAACCCCCTGCATCTCCCGCCACCCAGTCCTGAGCCACCCATGCAGAGAGGGTGGGCAGGCTTCTTGATGCCAGGGAATGAAGCCACCATGTCAGTCTCCACCAGACTCTGTTAGATTGTCATCACTCTCTCTGCACCTCTGTTCTGGGACAGATCATGGAGTCCCTCATACGTCGTCGTCCATATAAGAAAAATATCCATCTTGTCTATAGTGTATCCACGCAGAGGAAAAGGCGTACATAGAAAAGAAACCTGAGGCACAGAACTAGGGGGCCTGGAGCTCCCAGACTTGGATGTGAGTGTGTCAGACTTTCCTCTTTCCAAATCCGGGGCATCTGAATTCAGGGGGCAAAAAGGATGGGCATGAGAACAAAGGATGACTTTGGAAAGTGTTTAGGTCCCATTTCACCTCCCACAGGGGAGCCATAGCAGGGACAGTGAGGATTGGAGGCCATACCTTGGAGCTCTGCAGGGCCTCTGGGCTCACTGGTCAGGCCATGAGGAGAGCGGGCAGGGGCGAGAGGCCCAGGTGGCAGTCAGTGTCCATACCTATCATGAGGTTCTGCTAATCTTGAGATTGGGCAGGCAGACCCAGGCTTGTAACTGGACAACCTTAACACTCACTCACCCTAGGCAGAACCTAAAACACCCTTTTTGAGATAGGCAAGGCATCTCTGGAATAATAATAAATAAATAATAACAATAGTTATAACCCTGAGGTCAGCAGAGAGCTATCTTTTTGAGATTTAAATACACTGGCCTGTGTCTTCTGGCCCACATTCTATGAGGTTCACTGCCTTCCCTAAGATGTCTTCCCCCAAGTTCCTAGGACTCACATTCCCCTGGGCACTGTGACCTCCTCTCTTGCATGCCACCTCCTGCGCCACTCCTTCCTAAAATGGCCCACAATCTCAATTCTTCAGATTAGATTCAGGATGAACACTTCAAGCAAAACTTCCATCTGGATGGATGACATCTCCCCTTTGGTCCTCACATCAGGAGGCAGGTAACACAGCATAGCCTCACTGTTGGTGACACTCGCTTAGGGTGGATTAGCCAACCTCTCTAATGTACAGGTGTCCTTTCTCCTTTGTAAATTACAGTTTAATCTGTGGGTTGACACTTAGGGACTGTGTGAATCTCCCGTTCCCCGATAACCTCTCACCCAGCGGGTTTAGCGTTTGTTGACTTGTCTCCGTCAACATTGGTGGTTGCCAAATGGTGACTTGCCAATTCTCTGATTCCTCCTGGGCTTATTAACTGGCATTCTGCTCTAAGGGGGAGCCTTTCTTCTCTCACCTTTACTCTTTACGCCTGTGGCTGTAAACCCGGGCGGCATATTTGAATTAACTAAGCACTTTAAAAAATGATCAATGCCTGCCCCCCAAATTCTGACCTCTTTTGTCATCTGGGTAAGGCTTGAGTATGGATGTGTTTTGAAAGCTCCCAGGTGACTCTGTTGTGCCATGGGTGCACTGAACATCACTGGGCACTGGGGAGCCAGGGAAGGGTTTGAAGCAGAGGAGAGAGGGCCCAGTAGAGCTTCAGAGGAAGAAGCTGCAGGACCAGGCTTCCGGGGCTTCCAGTGATAGCAGGGCTGGGGGCTGGGAGACGTGGCGTGAGGACGCTGCTGTAGGAATCCTGCTGAGACATGAGGAAGAGGACTCCAAGGAATGACGTTCTTGGGATGCTGTGGTTCTGGGAGCTGTCTTTGAGGAAGTCGTGGACTGAGTTAGTAGCATAGTCACAAACAATCTCTTTCCTATGTGTGGCTAAGTGTCCCCTCAAAACTCACATTTAGAAACGTCTGGGAGGGTGGAGAAGGACGGAGAGGGTAGGCAGGAGGAGAGGCCAGGGCCCAAATGGCCTCCCACCCCTCTCCTGCAATAGGTGCATTTGCTTCCCAGGCCCTCATGTAGCTGGCTGAGCAGCCAGGCAGCTGCCCCTCATCTGGAAAATGACATGTTTAAGACACAAGAGGGGAAGATGCTCAGTTTGACTTATGAGTCTCATTAGTTTTAGGATTACTCATGGTCGATTTGATTCTGTTCTTTATTTAAAGAACTGAAGTGTGTATTCATCAAGAACAGTAGGCAGGTGGGAGCCCAGAGGGACCATGGGTTTTGGGGAGGGTGTTACCTGGCTTGGTGACCAGAATGTGACCATTATGTGGTGGCTTCTGGGGCTGAGCCTGTCTCTGACTCCACCTTCCAGGCAGATGTCAGAGCAGCAACCCCAGCCAGAGCCTCCAGGCCCATGTGGATGAGGGAACCTGACTTGGCACCTCTCCTTCATAGAATGGGGGTAGAAGGGCCCTTTTGGGGGCATCTGAAGTTTTCCCCACTCACAGGTTTCCTATAGGTCACAGCCATAGTCACCAGAATGCTGACCTAGAAGTTGCTTCAGTGACCTATCCCGGGGCTCAGCTGAGCCCTCAGGAAAGGCCTGGCCAAGAGCTGCTGAGAAGCTGGTGGGGCCGGCCCCATCCCACAGCCTTTGAGACCTGCTGTTCACAGGCTGCCCTCTCAGGGACTGCCACTCAAGGCCCAGAGCATGTCACTGCAGGGACTTAGCACCTGCAGAGTCCTTCAGTTCAGCTTCTCACGGTCACAGCGAACCTCATTCTACCAGCGACCCCTTTGACTTCTCTGTCTTGTACACAAGAACCCTGGGGGATCTGGGAAGCCCCAGTGGCTGAAGAGCCAAGACACGAGTCAAGATTATACATGACTCAAGGGAGAGGGCCATGAGGGGTACGGGCAGGGTGATGCAGGTGCCGGCTGGTGGGACACTGAGTGGGTCAGGGTGAATGACAACTCTTTGGAAGAAGCAGTATCTGAATGGGATCTCTTTTTTTTCTTTCTTTGAGTTGGAGTCTCACTCTGTTGCCCAGACTGGAGTGCAGTGGCCACTCCCGGCCACCGCAGCCTTGACCTGCTGGGCTCTGGCGATCCTTCCGCCTCAGCCTTCCAAGTAGCCGGAACTACAGGCGTGCGCTAACACACCCGGCTAATTTTTTTGTTTATTGTAGAGATGAGGTCTCACCAAGTTGCCTAGGTGGGTCTCGAAGCCGCAGGCTCAGGTAATTCACTCACCTCGGCCTCCCAAAGTGCTGGGATTACAGGCTGAGCCACCAAACCTGGCCCTGAATGGGATCTTGAAAAGATAGGACTTTCTGTGGCTGGAGAGGTGCTCCAGTAGCCAAGAACAGCACTGTCCAAAGAAGCCGGGCTCCTAAGTCAGCAGGTGGACACCAGAAGCGGGGCCAGAATTCCCAGGTTGCACCTGTGTGTGGAAACAGGCTGCCCCTCCTCGTTGCTAAGATAAAGAAGCGATTGCAGCCCTGGTTTCGCCACCACCCTGGCTATGTGACCTTGGACAAGTCCCCTCCTCTCTGTGGACCTGTGTCCTCACTTTCTACTAGGTCCTTTGGCTACAACAGTCTATGGCCCTGGAGTTACTCACAGGGCCCAGATTCCCAGATGTTGACTTGGGTTCATTGTCACCGCCTTCTCCTTTCTCTCCCCTGTGGTCCCCATTCTGGGCACAATGGCAGGCAGGCAGCAGGAGGGGTTTGCAGGCTGGCGAGCAGATGATCAACCTCTCTCTCCAAGTTCATTCATAGTAAGCCTCCCCTGAAGGAGCTGCAGGCAGTGGGAGGAGGGGGACAACTTTGGTGCTGTGTGATCTCCAGCAAGTCACTTCTCCTCTCTGGGTTTCAGGTTTCCCATCTGTCAAAAGGGGCAATGCCTGTGATGGTCCTTGAAGAACCATTATGTGGCTTGAACCTGGTGGCCTTTGAACCCAGTGGAGAGTTGCTGGGCGAGTGTGGGTGATGAAGTTAATTCCCTCCTGAGGTAGATGCTCAGGTCCCTCTTTCCACAGGGGCAATGCAAATCTGGGGCAGTGGTTTTTCCTGTTGACTGAGAAGCAAGATTTCACTCTAAGTCTCCTTTCTCAGCTCTCCGTCCCCATCAAAAATGAAATTGCCTGTGTCCAACCCGGGGGGATGCTGTGAAGGTTAACGAAGTAATATCTGCAAAACAGTCTGGCTATGAAGTCAACTCCTTTCCTTGCCTTCCTAGGGCTCCTCATGTTCCCTTGCCTGGAGGAAGGGTGTAGGTGGGAATCCTCGCCAAGCCTCCAGCAGGAATCTTCTGGACCTCCAAGTCCCCAGCCTCAGAGGATTCTCTTGGCTGCAGGCTACCTTTCACCCTTGCAGCTTGGGGTCTCGGCAATTTGTTGCAGAGTCTCTGAGACCTCCAGAATATGTGCCTTCCTACACTGCCAGGCACTGCGACCTGGCCCTCTGCAAGCCAAGGATTCATCAGAAAGGACCAAGCTCTTTCTTTGCAGTTTTACTCCATTTTTTAAAGGAGAATGTCAAACAGAGAAATGTAGTTTCAAGGAAATCAATACCCCGGGTGGAGGAGAACTTGCTGCATTTAGAGCAAATCAATTCAGCACAAATGTACAGGGCACCTGCTGTGGATGGGTGCTCAGCCTGGAGAGAGTTGGAGAGGAATCAGCCCCTGCTGGGCCTCAGAAGAAGCTCCCACCCCAGCACAAGGATAGAAGGGGGTTGAATGCAGGCGTGCATCCTTCAAATTCAGGCTGAAGAGTGGTGCCCAACCAAAGGACCAGTACCACCCCGAGCTGCCATTTCTCCACCTACCTTTGTTATAAGCTGGCAATAATACCTACCTCAGGTTGTTCTGCAGAAACCATGAAAACGAATAACATAATACATGGGAAAGGACTTCACAAGCAGAAACACACTGTTTGTGCTTTACTGTACATAATGTCCAACATTACAATGGCAATGTAGGCAAAGGAAAGGTAGATTCTGAGTGGGACACTCTGGGGCTGTTTCCTGGAGGAAGTTGGGTTCGCTCCTTAAAATATGGTGTGTTATCTAGTATTAAGTTCATCTCTAAGTACTAGAGAAATCCCAAATAACAAATGGCTGAGGCAAAATACAAGGCTATTTTTTTTTCCATAGAAATTTCAAAATGTAGATGGGCTAGGCCAGTATGGCAGCCCCAAGAAATCAAAGATACACAGTATACTCCTGTCTTGTTTCTTTTCTAAATATGGCTTCATTCCTAAGATTACTTCATGGTCCAAAAAGGCCGTTTCAGTTCCAGCTATTACATCCATATTCCAGCCACCAGGAACGAAGGGAAAGGAAAAGAAAAAGGTACAACCCTTCCCTTTAAGAAAAATGTCACTGATGTCATATTTATCTGTTGATGAAATCTTAGTCGTGTATCCACATCTACTTCGAGAAATGCTGGGAAATATGTAGTCTTTATTCTGAATGGCCAGGTGCCACGAGGGAGAAAACAGATATTGGGGACCAACAAGCAGTGATCGCCAAGGCTGGGTGGGCCTCTGGCTCCCTGCAGACTGTGTCTCTAGCTTTTATTGATTGGATACTTCTTTTTGCCCCTCCATGTGGCATTCAGAAGAGTGGACCTGCAGGGGACTCTGGCCGGCTGACTCTGTATTCTGACTGTCCTGGAAAACATCAGGTTGGATGACTTCAGCTGCCCCAGGGAGCTCTGGCAGGAGCAGAGGTGTTGCCATGCGGGTTGTACACCAGTGTCTGCACATGCTCAGGGAGAGCCAACTCATCTGAAGACATCTCCCAGCACAGAAGAGTTGCAGGTGTGAAGGTGGGGGACGGGACAACCAGGGCGAAGGTGAAGACGGCAGATAACCTCTGCCCTTTGCTAATTCCACCCCTGGGAGTTTCCCGGCTCCTCCACTTTCTAGGTTTTGTTTTCTCCTGGAAAGTGCCTGCTTCCTCCAGATGCTGGTTTGCAGATTTCAGAGGAAAAGATCTCACTCAGTTTTTACTTCCTGCCTGCATTTCTTGTTTCTCATCTTGCTGAATCCTGGAGGACCGGGAGCACGGTGGCTGAGGAGCCCAGAAACAGAGCCAGCGGAACAGAAGCTTGTGTGTCCTATGCCCCCCACCTCCAAGGGGTTCGAATGTGTTAAATGCTTTTTTCACCCTCACAGACATATATTATTTAATTTAATCTTCATAGTAATGAAGCAAAACGGGTGACATCATTATCCCTTTACAGGTGAGGATCTCCGATGCAGGAAATTCCTTTGGTCAAAGGCAGCTTGTGGCAGAAACTTTCCTTGAGGATCTTCGGTGTCCTGAGTAGTGTGGAGAGGTTGGGACTGGGTGGCCTCTGATCTGATCATCTGAGAATGACCCAGGTTGGCTGGCTTCTCTGAGGCCCATTCAGGAGGCAGTTTGAGGAGCTGACGGAGGCTCCCTCTACCTTTCCCCAGCAGCATCCACCTTCACTTTTCCCACCCGGGCAGGTGTGGTCTGGCCAGGCCCTGGGCCCCTCCACTGGACGGGATGGATCGTGGGCAGGAATGGGGGCGGGGTTTCTACCTGCTGCCTTCCTCTGGCTTTGGGAACATGGGTCCTATGGGCCTCTGGGCATTCATCTCCCCATGCCCACCACTGCCTGGTGTTTTATAAAGGCCCCTTCACATAGCACAGGGCCTTGCCCTGGCCCATGCCTGCCCTCCCACCCCTTCTCTACCCTGGTAACAAAGAAGCCTGCCACACCTTTGGTCACACCCATCCTTGGCCTGGGGCGTCTTCCCCCATCCCTGCCTTTCCAAGTCCAGCCTATCCTGCCAAGTCCTCCGTACCCTCTCTCCTCAGTTTCCTCTTCCACCCTGCTTGGATGTGACTCCCCCCCACCTCAGAACCTCCTTTGCACTTGGCACACACCTCTCCTAATAGGACCGTTTTTGATCTTGGGTGTAGGGAATCGATCCTGAATTCTGCCCTAGCCCGAGACCCTTGAGATATAGGGGACATAGCTCTTATTTTTCCCAAACAAGGGCCTGGCCCAGAGCAGGTGCTCAATGGGCATATGCTGAGGAAATATGCGGGTGGACACAGGCTACCCCATGTTTGCCTGCCCACGGAGATGTCAGAAGCAAAGTATTTGTGCATGGCAACACAGGGCTGGGTCCCTAGAGCTAGCAGGACTTCAAGGGTTTGTGATGGACTTAATGGACTTTGTGGGTCAGCTCGCCACTCTCAGTGATGCTTAGCGCATTGTTTGCATGGGACACACACTCTGAGTTCCAAGCATCCTGGTGTCAGATGAGCTCTTGGGAACAAGCTGTCTTTGGTGAACTTGGGTGCTGGCTGTGTCTCTAGGCCGCAGGCCCAGGTGCCCTGTCTGAAGACCAGCCAGAATGGAAAGGACATGAACACTCCAGAAGTGGGAAGAAGCGAATGTAAAGTGGAAAGGCATCGGCCTCCCGTCCTTGTCCTTTTAGACTATAAAGACCATCTCCCCACTCCACCCCTCCCTCGCCTGCTCCAAGAGGGCAGAGGACATTAGAAAGTCCACTGTGGCTTGGATGCAGTTGTCTCTTTCTTTTCTTCTGTCTTTTAGTGTGTCCTAAACACACTACTCTGAATCTTAAAGGTCAATATCACAGCACTTCCTGGATCAGAAATAAAATAATCAATCCTCAGATCCACTTAGCTAGGCCCACCTCTGAGCATGTGGTAAGGACCGCATCGCTCTCCCCTTCCCTTTTCAGCCTGAATCATTCTCTGTATAATGAACTCTGTATGACTCAGTGTCTAATCTGCAGGTGTGTCTGCCTGAGGCCTGTGACATGATCTCCTGGCTTGCCTGATCACCGTCTCTCAGTTAATCCTACCCAGACTAATTTTTCCAACTCTGCTATTGCTGAAATGCACCTGTAAACACTTAGCTTCAGGGGAAAATGATTACCAAGTTTTTTTTTTTTATATCTTCCTATCCCCCTGATGACTAACTTTTTATTGATAATACTTGAGATGCCTAAGAACATAATGTTTTCACTTTTTTATCGATCTCTATTATACACAAAGGATAGTATACCTAAGCATACAGCTTGCTGCATCTGTACGACATACTGTAACCACTTGGCCATTACTAAAGTCCTGATTTATCACAAAAGTAAGATTATATCAGGAGGAAAAGTCCCACCTGTGGGTAACAGATCAGAGCCCATGTTAGACTCACAAGTCCTCACACAAGCTGGAAGGTAGGTTTAACCATCCCCTCATGTGCAGAAGAGGAAACGGGTTCAGAAGGGTGTGGCTACCTGCCCAGTTAGTCTGAGGGACAAGGTTCAGCCCCTTCCTTTGCCTGTAGGTGCTCTTGGAGGTCCTTGTGCTGTCCAGCTGGGGACACGTACACTGGCCACTTTCTTGCTCAGGTCATCCTCAGTCACTGGGAAACCAGAGCTCACATCTATCAATCCTCAGGTGCCAGAGGGCACTGACCAGGCATCTACTGTCCACTCCATCACCTGCCTCGGACTGGCCTATCACTTGACATTTGCCAATTCTATGGCAAGGACACTGACTGATCAGGATGATACAAATCATAGTGCTGGAGCAGAGTCCTAGAGGCCCTGCAACACCAGGTACTACCCTTTAGCAGCTGGTGGTGGGGAGGAAGGCCTCAGGGAAATGCCAGGTGTGGTGTGTGTGAGTGTCAGGACACTCTCCAAGGCTCAGGCTGCCACTGGATAGAAGTGCTTCAGCATTTCAACTACTGGCCTGGGTACACCGGTGCATCCTGGCTGACCACCAGCTTTGATCAGAGATTCCCATGAGGAAAAGATCCGTACCTTGCTCCCAGTCGAGGAGACAGGCTGTGGGCTCACTACTGGAGAGAATCCACACTTTGGTCTCAATTGGTCCGTCCATTTTTTTGTCTGTCCTCACATCATGTACCACAGGCCAGCTTTCTGCCAGGCCCTAGAAGGTGAAGATCAGAGGTTCCCTGACCTCAGGAGTGCACCCTTTACAAGAAGAGAAAGGCATCAAAACAGATAAACACAGTGTCGGGTTTTTTTTTGCCGAGGTTGATATGCTGGGCTGGAGACCACTTTGGAGGACGTTCGTGGGAATGACAGAGCCTTAGCGCCTGTCTTTTCTAATTCCCTGTGTTTCAGATGAGGAGACTGAAGTCCTCAGAAGAGAAGTGACACACTCTAGATTGGAAGACTCGGGGCAGAACTAGAGCTCCCTGCCCTCTCTCAGATCCCTTGCCCATGTACCACGTTCCTGCTTCTATTCTAGAAGCAGCTTCAAGGAGGTGGACAGACCACTGGGCAATCTTGTGGTGACAGGGTGACAAAGGGGCAGGTCACAACACGATCACGAGCCAATGTGCAAGAACTCACCGGCAGGATCTGCAGAGGCCGTGAGTGCAGGGGCATCCACCCTGCCCTTCCCACTGAGCCCAGTCCTAGTGGTCCCTGAGGCAGCAAATTATGTTCTAATTATTTTCTTAAGAACACAAAGCCGAATGCACTTTTCAAAGGGAAGTTTTACATCTAAGTCACGTAAGCTAGTAAAATAAACAAAAACATTTGGGCTTTGGGGATGGTCTTCAGTTACCCACCACGATCACTCCTGTGGAAGCCCCTGTTTCCTGACAGTGTCTGATAAGCAACTTTTCAGGAGTTTAGCAGACCTCTTCCTTGCGACATCACATAAGAGGCCTCATCCTCAGTTCTAAAGACCCATCCTGACTGACCACCTGCTCTAGCACGGATTTACCAAGGTATACAAGATCTCCTTTCTTCACCTCTACCTAGATGCTATTTGGCTATTTTTCTTTCTTTAAAAAATAGAGGCGACCTCCTTGGGTCCCCTTCTACTGTGGGAGCTTTTCTGTCTTCTCAATAAATCCTATAAAAAAAAAAAAATAGAGATGAGGTGTTGCCGCTATGTTGTCCAGGCTGGTCTCAAACTCCTGGCCTCAAGCCATCCTCCTGCTTCGGCCTCTCAAGACATTGGAATTACAGGTGTGAGTCACTGTGCCCAGTCTGGGTGCTATTTTGAAGGAAAGTGGATTTTGGGTTTAAGTGTCTCTGTGATTTTCCTGTGCTCCTAAGGATATAGGATCCTCAGGCTCCTTGAAAGCAGAAGTTCAGGTCAGGTTTCCCAAACAACTGGGGGATCCTTCCCACCCTGCAAGGTACCCTATTACCAAGGGATGTGGGGAACTTGTGTGCCCCCTGCCTGGCTGCTGGGAGACCCAGCCTTTTTCTGTCATATGTATGCCTACAGGGAAATTCCAGTCTTCTCCGGAAACCATCTTAACTGCTTGGAACCCTGCTCTTTGACCTGTCCAGGCTGGCTCAGTCCTGGGAGGAAAGGAAAGTAAATAAATATAAATCTGTTTGATCGCAGACAGAGCATTTATCTTTCAACTGGAAGTTTCCTGAGGAAGAACAGCAAAGGGGTTTGGAATGAGTGTGCTTGTAAGTACTGGCCCACATACCAGACACCTCAGAAGGAGCCTCGCTATGGTGGGCACTCTGCAGCCCTGCTCTTCTCACCCAGGTCCCACCAGGCCAGGACCAGCAAGAGCAGCTGGTGGGCCTGGCTGCACTCCTCTGGCTTCCTAAGTGGAAGAGGAAATGGTCTTCACCATTGAAGCCAACAGACCAGGCACCCATCAGGACACTCAGTCATCCTTAAGGTTGTGGAGGCAGGGCTGGGGGTGGGGGGGAGGGTTAGGAAGCCAAGCTCAGGGTTTCCCTGTGGGCATGGCCCCTCACCTGTTAGGATCCTAAAAGAGAAAGGTTGCTTGTATCCTTTTGATTTGAACCTTGGATATCACTTGCCTGGGACACTTATCACATCCCCCTTAAGTCTCTGTCTGGCTCTGGCTCTAGCCAGAAACTTTGTATGGTTTTTAGGTTCTGAAGAGCAGTAGGGGTTCCAGGATTCCTCTCCTGAAACTCAGGGAAGTCCAGTGATCTCTGGGCAAAAGCCCATTTGCCAATTGGTTGGTAAAAAGTTATAGGCCTCTCTCTTTAGTTCCACTCAGTAGATGATGTCTAATCTGGAGGTCCCAAAGATACCTTGAACTCATCACATAAAAAAGAACTCCAAGTCAGGTATAGTGGCTCACACCCGTAATCCCAGGAGGAATTACTTTGGGAGGCCAAGGCAAGAGGATTGCCTGAGCACAGGGGTCCAAGACCAGTCTGGGCAACTTGAACAGATCTTGCTTCTATAATAAATTTAAAAATTAGCTGGGTGTGGTGGTATGCGCCTGTATTTCCAGCTACTTGGAAGGCTGAGATGGAAGGATTGCCTGAGCCTAGCAGGTTGAGGCTGTGTTAGCCATGAGGGTGTCACCGCACTCTAACCTGAGCAACAAAGTGAGACTCCGACTCAAACAAACAAACAAACAAAACAAAAGATCTCCATACTTGACCCCTCTTTCCTTTTCCTGCCTTCTGCTGGACCTCTGAGAACTTGAAGTTATATCTGTATCTCCCCAACCCTCTTCACATTTTCCATCAGAATCCAGACAATTATTTGATGTTCCAAAGATGTCCTTTGTGACCATGACCACCTGTTCCATTTCATGTGATTTGGTTCTATTAATCCCTTTCTTTCCTTCCTTCCTTCCATCCATCCATCCATCCATCCATCCACCCATTCTTTCTAGACACCTCTGAAGTGCCAGGACTAAGTTGGAGTTAGAGCCACAAAGGTGAGGAGGCTTCAGGCCGCATCTTTAGTGACAGTTGCATATGTGATAACACCCAACAAGAAGTGGGAAGAGCGTTGTACTGGGCTGCCGGGGCAGCTCTCAAAGGCTCTGTGCTTATTTCACACCCACTGCAGGCTCCATTCATCAAAACTCTGCACAGTTTGCAGCAAGAAACACAGACCACAAAATAATGGCCAGTATTAACAGCAGAGAGTAAAGATGTGGAAAAATTGAATAAAATCAGTTCTGCAGGCACCATGTATTTTTAGAAAAGGGAGTTCATTCATTCAGGGAGCCTGATGGATAACTGAAGTGGGTCAGTCAGGGAGAATGCAAACAACCGCAGCCAGCACAGAATCCACCGAACACCTGTAAAGTAGATACTCGGACTCCTCCCATTTTACAGATGAAGAAACAGTATCACAGGAGATATGTGCCTCACCCACAGTCACAGCTAGAGCCGGAATTCAACCCCAGGTCTGTCTGACTCCAATCTTTCTGCAGATTATGTCATGGAAAGGATGCCTGGTTTCCTCCAGCTTTTTTTTATTCAAGGCAGATCTGACATTCCACAGTGGCTGATCTAGACTTTGAGTGCAGTGACATTCATTTAGCACCTGCAAAGCAAGATTAGCTGGTACAGGTTTTAGTGTTCTGGGAACTGACTTTTGGCAATTCCCAGCCAGGCTTTATCTCAAGTTACTTGTTGAAATCTCAGCCCATGTTTACCCTGCCTGTAGCATGGCTCCAGAAATGAAGTAGGCTGGAAGTCAGGTGACTGTCATCCTGGACTTGCAGATGATTAGCAGTGTGACCTTAAAGAAGTCACTTTTCTCCAGTTCCAATTTCCCATTTGAAAACAGGGAAAGGGCGTGGCAGCAAATCTACTACTAGAACTAGAGAAAAAGTACATGGGCATCAAGAAGCATGCCCAAGGATGCCACAGCAGTGCTGCCTGTGAGCCTGAACAGCTGAAGACCACCTGTGAGAATGGTAAGTAACCCATGGTGACCCTACGTGATAGCAGGTCTCCAGGCTGGCCCCAATGATCCCTGCCTTCAGGTATTCCCCCAGGTGTATTCCTCCCCCTGAACACTGAACCAGGGCTGGTCTATATGGCCAACAGCACATGGTGGAAGTAGTGGCATGTGAGGTTAGGTTATAAAAGGACAGTGCCTTCCATCTTGGGTTTTCTTTCTCTCTTTTTCTCTGACCACTTGCTCTGGGGAAGCTGCCTAGTTGCGTAGAGAAGTCCGTGTGGAGAGGCACTGAGTCCTCTAGCCCATAACTATGTGCCTGAGCTTTCTCGTCTGCTGATCCTTTAACCTCAGTCAAGCCTTCGGATGACTGCAACCCCGACCCACAGCTCAACTGCAACGGTATGGGAGTCCCTGATCCAAGACCGTCAGGAAGGGCTGTTCCAGGATGCCTGGTCTCAGACACCATGTGAGATAATATATTTTTGTGGTTTTTAAGCTGTTACATTTTGAGGGTAATTTGTCATACAGCAGTAAATAATGACTATACCCCATACTGTAGAATATTAAGCAGCAGTTTAAAAAATGGAAGAAGTCTATGTGTACTCATGTGGAAAGATTTCTATGATGTGCTGTCAAGAGCAAAAAATAATAATTACAGAAAAACACATACCGCTGTATGGCTTTTATGTAAAATACCATCACCACTCACTATATTTTTATGCATTTACGTATGTATATAAATATGTAGTAAATGACTCATAATGATATACCCACGATTAACATCAGTTTACCTCTCAGTAAGGAAGCCAGAGAAGGATACAAAAGGGAACTTCCACCTTCTAGTCAATATATTGCAACATATACACACACACACACACACACACACACATATATATATATATATATATACTGGAGGTGCCCAAAAAATGTATACATATTTTAAGAGATGTTATCTCTGTATTAGTTTTTCAAAATTGAATTGAATTATGGTAGCAACGTGTAGTATGATGTTCACCCAAAAGATGGTGTTAATCTTTTTTTATTGATATATATTCAGTATCACAATTTTAACACAGTTTTTTCCTTTCTTAAAATGTGTATACATTTTTTGGCACCCTCTGTATATAACAAATTTTTACCATGATAATATGTCCATGTATTACTTATATACAATTTAAAAATTCTTTAAACTAAAGGGCTCTTGATCACTGAGGTTTCTTTTGGTTTTGGTGTTTTATAGTTCTATTAAAATAGTTATTTGAATGCAAATTAAAAGAGTATGATAACATGTATCACCTCTTCATTGGCAAACATTAGAAGTTTGATAAACTAAGTGTTGGCAAAGACATACAGAGAGTTGGGGGAGGACAGAGCTGACCTTCGAATTTGATTCTTTTGACTCCCAAACCTAGGGTCCTTCCTGTTGTTACACCTGTATTCCTGTCATTGACAAGCAAGTGTCTGTGTTGGAAAGCCAGCCTCTGGACTGGAAAATGCCCAGAATTTAAATCATGGCTTCTTGGAGCTCCTTCTGTTTTTGCTGAGGAAAACTTCTCACTCTCTATTACTTATTAGAGATGGGCTCTATGAGAAAATGCCAACTTGCCAACTGCTACCACTTTCCAGAACAAGCTTATCCTGTCCAATTCATAAATTCTGGAACTACTTCTACTCCTGAACGCTTCCCAGCCTCAGCCTGGCTCCCTTGACTGAGGACAGCTTTGCTCCAGCTCCTTGGAAGGGCTGGGCCTCCCTGACCTGATGTGGGTGTTGACTGAGATGAATGGACCGGATTGCTGTGAAATGTCTCCAGGGTTGGTGACACACCTCCCCTTAGCTTGGCACACCCCTCAGGGGCTTCAGGATTTGTCTGCCCACCCCAAACATCTCACCTTGGGTTGATCTGGGTCAAAATGGCCTGGTGAAAAAGCGGTTGAGTCTCAAATCATACAGAGTAAAATGCATCTACGTGATCCTGCTTGGAGAGAGAAATAAAAGCTACTGACTCTGAGGTTTTGAGCAGGAGTGTTACAGGCAGCCTGGAGCAGTGGCTCTCCACCTGGCTCTGCAGATAACCACCTGTGCTCTGCTCCCCACTCTGATTGAATTGATTTGGGGCCCAGGCATGGGTAATTTTTTTTTGGAAGAGCCTCAAATTACTTTAATAAACAGCCAGGATTTGAGAACACCTGGATTAGAGGGAAATGGGAAAAGAAGGCTGAGGTCAAATGGATGGGATTGATTATGTTTGCTACATCAAGAAACTCTCTAAGAGGGAAGTGACTTGCCCATGGCTTTGCATATAGTTGGCAAATGGAATTCAAGTTTCTGTTTAACAAAGACCTGTGGGTCTATGGGCTGGGCGTGGGGGAAAAACTAGGATGTCAGGGGCAGTCCCTTCACAGTTGTAATAGGAAGCAAAGAAGAAGAGCCTGAGTCCCAAGCAGCGCTCCTGGGAGAGAAGCTGGGGAAGGCAGCGCCCAGCGCCCACTGTCGTCTCCTCTTTCCCAGATCCTCCTGCACACAGCTGCAAACCTGAAGTGCTGAGAGACAGACTCCTCTAAACAGCCTCTCTCCTGAGAGGCAGGATAGCATGGGAGAGGCTAATGGACGCCAGAAGCAAACCGCCTAAGTTTACCTCCAGCTCCATTGCTTCCTGCCCATGTGACCCAGGGCATGTAACATGACCTCTCTGTGCCTCAATTTCCTCATCTGTAAAATGGGGATAATGATAGACTGCAGGGTTATGAGAGTTAAAAGAGTTACTATGTGCCTATGAAGTGCTTAGTGAGGTGCCTGGCACATAATACGCACTCATTAAATGTTAGCTATTGTCATTAGACATATAGGCTCAGTGTTCATGCTACCTGGTTGGAAGGGAAGGGAAGGTTCTCTCCACATCATCTCTGTCTTACTGATGCATAAACAGCCTTAAATGCCAGAGAGCATCCTACCACCTTTGGCTGCCTTTCTTCTGTATCCCCTGTCCACTTAGGCGTAGCTCCGCCTACCACCTATGTCCACTGCTATCTGTGATCAGCTCTCACCTGTACCTGGATTCCATCTGTGCTGGTTCCTGCCTGAGCCCAGGTCCTGCAGCACCCACAGACTCACCTGTCACCACCTTGACTCTATGTTCCAGAAGCATCTTCTTAACGATCTAAGGCAGGTATGTAGGGGGTGAACTGACTTGAAGAGGAAGGAGCTGTGGGGTGGGGTGGGTACTGATGAGCTGGGGTGGTGATGCATTCACCTACTCAAGGGAACTGTGGTGAGCAAGTGGCGGTGGTGGTAGTGGGGGTGTGGCCCCTGGAAAGCAGCAGAAGCAGGTAAGATGTTATATACTGTCTATGCCTCCTCTTCCTCCCACAGTGCCTACCTCAGGGAGGCCAGAAAGTACAGTTAGCAAGATGGGGGAGGAAGAACTACAGAAAGGGGAAGAAAGGGAGAAGCTCCCCTTCCTGTTAAGGGCTGAAATGTGTCTCTCCAAAATTCACCTGTTGAAGCTCTAACTCCCAGGACTTAAGAATGTGTCTCTATTTGGAGACAAGGCCTTTACAGAGGTGACTAAGTTGAAATGAGACTGTTAGGGCAGGTCAGCATCCAATATACCCTGTGTCCTATAAGAAGAGGAAATCTTGGCACACAGAGAGACACCAGGGTGCGCACACACAGAGGAAAGGCCGTGTGAGGACACAGCGAGAAGGCGGCCACCTGCAAGCCAGGGAGCGAGGCCTCAGGAGAAACTAAACCGGCTGATACACTGACCTTGGACTTCCAGCCTCTACAAGTGTGAGAAAATAAAATTCTGTGATTTATTTAACCTTGTCTGGTGGTATTTATTAAATTTCAGTTATTTTAGCTGGGTGCAGTAGCTCATGCCTATAATCCCAGCACTTTGGGAGGCAGAGGTGAGAGGATTGTCTGAGCCCAGGGGTTCAAGACCAGCCTGGGCAACTTGGCCAGATCTCATCTTTACAATAAATCAAAAAATTAGCCAGGAGTGGTGGCACATGCCTGTAGTTCCAGCTACTTGGAAGGAAGGCAGAAGGAACTCCTGAGCCCAGCAGGTCAAAGGCTTCAGTGGCCGTGAGTGTGCCACTGCACTCTAGCCTGGGGAACAGAGTGAGGCTCCAACTCTAATAAATAAATAAATAAATAAATAAATAAATAAAGTGCTCTTTCTTAGGAAAACAATATAGTTATTTAACAAACCTAACAAACCCCCGACCACGGAGTTAAGATACTTCCCAGCTTGATGCTTCTTCCTAAGGGTCCTGTCACTTAATATCCTGCAGTTTCTCTTGTGTCCTCCCAAAGAATTGTTTAAAATTGTTCTTGGTCCTTGGGGAAGCTCTGAGAGGGGGAGCTGGTACTGGGGCTTGATTGCAGGGTGTGTGGCCAGCCTGCCCCCTACAGCTGCTTCTCTGGGAGCAATGCTTGGGCTGCCCTTTTGTCCCACAGCTGTTCTGCTGAGCTGGCTTGGCAAGTGAAACAGCAGCGTATTTCGTAGGCAACAGCTGGGCAGAGAGGGGACTCTGCCAAGTAACCCAGGCTGGGCCTGCTTCTTTTCCCATGGATAAAGGGTCAGGCCAGGCTTGGTAATTTTGCATTCCTGATAGGCTTTACCATTTATGTGGCCCTTCAAGTCACCAGAATACCTGCTGCATGCTAGGCCTATGCTAGTTCACTGGTTGTGAGCTTGCCAAGTCTGGTCCAATCTACATCTCTAGTCTTTTACTTCTCCACACTCCACCCAGTGAACCTGTGTCAGGACTCTTTCAGTTGCAAGCGACAGAAAATCAATTCAAAGTAGCGTGCACAAGTAAGATGTTTATTCACTTAATTGGAAAGCTCTAAAGGATGCAATTAGTTTAAGGCTTGGTTGGAATAAAGGGTTCAAATGACATCTTTAGCAATATGTCTCTTTATCTTCATCTCCTTATCTCCGGCTTTTCTCAGACGTTCCCTGGTTACCAGAAGCTCTAGGCTTATATCTGAATGAGCCCAGTGATAAAGATTTGGTGAAGATGCTGACAGGCTCTGCCTGGGTTATTTCTGAACCCAGCTTGATTGCTATTACTAAAGAGGGTGTACTCTGATGGGCCAGGTCTGGATTATGTGTGCAGCCTTGTAGTAGGGGGAAGGAGTTATCTATATGGAATAGGCCTTTCATTCAAGGAAGGGATTCTGTTAGCAGAAACTCATAGCTAGCATAGGCTGCTCCAGAGTGAAACAGAGCAGAGTTATTACCATTCCCATACTACTCCTTACATTTTCCTACCATCTAGATTCAGGTCGGCCTTCCTGTCTGTTAACAATATCATCATAAAACTTGATGATAGATTATGAGCAAAACCCTACTGGATTCTCAAAAAAAAAAAAAAAAAAAAAGACTTACAAAGTGATTAGTGATATTGAAAAAATATACAGTATCACTGATCATCAGAGAAATGCAAATTAAAATCACAATGAGATATTACCTCACAGCTGTTAGAATGGCTACTATAAAAAAGATAACAAGTGCTGGTGAGGATGTGAAAAAAAAAGAGAACTCTTGTACACTCTTGATGGGAATGTAAATTAGTATAGCCATTATGGAAAACAGTATGACGATACCTCAAAAAGTTGAAAATAGAACTACCATATGACCCAGCAATCCCACAACTGGATATTTATCCAAAGGATATGAAATCAGCATGTCAAAGAGATATCTGCACTCTCATGTACATTGCAGCATTATTCACAATATCCAAGGTATGATATCCACCTAAGTGTCCATCAACAGAAGACTGAATAAAGAAAATGTGGTATATATACACAATGGAATACTATTTAGCCTTAAAACATAAGGAAATTCTGTCATTTGTGACAACATAGATAAGCCTGTTAGACATTATGTTAAGCAAATTAAGCTAGGCACAGAAAGACAAATATCACAGGCTCTTACTTATATGTGGACTTTTAAAAAGTTAAACTAATAGAATCAGAGAGTAAAACGGTGGTTACTGGCTACTAAAGACTGTGTGTATGGGTTGGGGGGCAGGGGTTGTGGCAGATTGGGGAGATTCTGGTAAAAGGACATAAAATTTCAGTTAGGAGGAAACAGTTCAAGAGATTTATCTAATATCTTGGTGACTTTAGTTAATCTATTATATACTTGAAAGTTGCTAAGAGTAGATTTTAGATGTTCTCACCACAAAACTGATAATATGTGAGGTAATATATGTCTTAAATAACTTGATTTAGCTATTCCACAAGGATACATAGAAAATATCATGTTATATACCATAAATATATACAATTTTTACTTGTCAATTAAAATAATACATTTAGAAAACACCAAAACCCTACTGCAGTCCACAATGGCAAGTTCAATAAATTACAGGAAGTAGAACTATTATGGACATTCTTCCATCTCAGTGCAATACAAACAAAATTAGATAAAACTAGAAAGCAGAAATCTCTATTATTTAAAATTTTAAAAACAAACAATACCAAATTTTAACTATTCTAACAAGTTTTGGAAGATCCAGAAGATGATGAGTTGTATATAATAAAAGGTATATAATAAGCACAATGAAAACCTTCATATATTTATATACTTAATATCTAATATATAACATAAATATAGAGAAAATTATGCATTTTATGATGTGAGTGATGCAACTAAAGTTGTTTATAGGAAAATTAATAGCCTTGAATATTTGTTAATAAAAAACAAATGGAACAAACAACATACTCAATAAGTTAAAAAATACATATCCAAGAAAAGAAAAATGTGTAAATTAGTGAATAAAGAGACTAAAGATTATTGAATCTTTAGACTAGAAAAATGATAAACAGTAAATCTGAGAGCTGACTACTAGGAGGTGGAGATCATTGGTGGCCATGTCAGAAGCTGCCACCACACTGAATCATTAGGAAATCTATCCTATATTTGAAAAGGTAAAAGCTTCGGGGGTCACATTATCTAGTAATAAATCACTATGGCTAGAAAATAAATCATTTATAAAGGAAAATCACAATGACAAGAACCTACATGTCCAAAAGCAAGGGATACAACCATGACTTTACTTAAAGGAAATTTTAAAGTATTAACTGCTTACATTAATTTTTTTAAAAAGAATAAAAGTTAACCTCACCTTCAACTAAGGAATCTAATCTTCCTCTATATGCTCCCCCCAAAAAAACAGCCATAAGGAAAGAATCAACAAGAACAAATGCAGAAATTAATAAGGCAAAAAGTGATAGAATTGATACAATTCCAAATTATTGAAAAAAATAAAATAGGCATATTTCTAATTAATAAAGATTAGATAATAAAGATTAATAAAGAAAATAAAGGAAGTCATATTAACAATAGACTTGAGAAAGGGGATATCACCACATGAGCAAAAAATATTTTCAAATGAGAGTGAATACTATGTGCTGTATTTACTGATAGAATAGAAAAACTCAATAAAATAAGCAATTACAGATTATAGAAACAGTAGGGAATCCCAAGAGTTAAATAGATTTCAAAAAACAGGTTTTGGGTGATTTGGTCAAAACCTTTTTCTAAAAATGTATTTTCATGTTTATTTTTTATTTTTTTAAAGATTTGGGGTGCAGTTCAGGATTAGATATGCAAGTGGTCATTGTACAGATAAAGTTTGGGCCTCCCGTTGGTCCCCACTTTGGTCTGAGATCAGGTACCCTTATTGATGCTATGTGGTCCCCCTCACCCCCCAGCAGTGTCCCACTACTGCCAATCCCTTTCTTATAGTATTATGTATGATAAATGTTCAGGGTCTGCTTATGAGTGAGAACATGTGATACACAGTTCTTAGTTTCTGTGATAGATCACTGAGTATTATAGACTCTAAATCCATCCAAGTTGCTGTGAAGTGCATAATTTTGTCCTTCTTTATGGCTGTGTAATATTCCATTGTGCATATGTACTACATTTTTTAAAATCCAGTTCACTTTTGATGGGCAGCATGGTTAGTTTCATGTTTTTGCTATTGTGAATAATGCTGCAATAAACATACATATCGTTAATCATCAAGGAAATAAAAGTTAAAACCAAACTGAGATACCACCTAACTCCAGTCAGGATGGCCATTATCAATAACAAAAAACAACGGATGCTGGAGAGGATGTGAGGGAAAGGCAATACTTCCACATTGTTGGTGGGAGTAAAGACTATTACAATCTCTATGGAAAACAGTGTGGCGATTCCTAAGATCTAAAAATTGACCTTCCTTACGACCCAGCAATCCCCCTTCTGGGAATATACCCAGAGGAACTCAAATTATTCTATTAAAAAGATACTTGTATATACATGGTCGAAGCTTTCAATTACAATTCTTATGCCATTTTATTTGTCCCAAAATGTAGAAAAAATATCCCATTTAATTCTGTGAAGATAGCACAGCCATGACACTCAAACCTTGACAATCAGCTCCTCCTCTTGGACAAAGGCTCCCTCCTCAGACAGTTGATCTCCTCTCCTGCTTGTCCTCTGTATTCACTGACTTACTCCAGACCTGGTCCCACTGGAAAAGAAGGGTGCTGCAAGACCTGGAAGGGAAACTTCTGTCTTCAGGATCTCCTGCCTCTGTCCTGGAACCTGGAAGGACCTGGATTGGGCATGAGCTGAGGATTTCTACTGCTTGGGGTACCTTCTCCCATTTTCTCTAACAAGAGTATGACTTATTTCAGCTTTGCTGGGACCTGTGGACACTTCAGTTCTGCCAGAGAGTTAGGAATGTTATAGACAGATCCCCTCAATCTGATCAGAAAAGGCTGTTTCAATGTTTTTATATGCCCAATACTTTCAAAAACGGATCAGAGATCTCACAAGAAAAGGTACTTTTCAAATAGGCTGGAGGGATAAGAAGAGAAAATTGGGACGGAGGAAATGAAGAAGCATTTAACTAAAATGCTAAGTATTAGTATTAAAACTGATCATTCGGTTTGGCTCTAAGCTTCTTGGCAGGCATAAGAAGTGAAACATGAAACATTACATAAGAGATGGAAACACATTTTCTTAGCAGAGATGGTACTTTTGCTGGTACTAAAGTCTAAAATTATTTTTCACCTAGAGTTTGCTTAAGGAAAAGAGAGGCAAATGATAGGCCAACTCTTCAGTAGAAATTCCATAGAAAATGCAGAAAACTAGCTCTGGCTGCTGGTTATTATGACTGTCAAGAAAAGCTCAGAGCAAAATATTAGAGTACAGCCCAGTGAAGGGAAATCTGCAGGAGGCTGAGTTCCTGGGGTACATACGGGAAAAGCCAAGATTATAGGGGTCACCACTGGTCATCAGGACAGTGAACACTGGCAGTAGAGAGTGGGCAGAAGCCATATTTGAGGATTAAGGGAGAACTAGGAAGAAGGACAGCAGCCCTTGAATCTGGATTCAAGGAAGTTGGTTGAGGGTGTGGCAAAAACCTTCTAGTGAGTGTTAATTTCCAGTTCTTTTTTCCCTCCTGGCACATGGGAGAAACATTTCTCACCACAGCGAGTAGAGGAGTTCTTGCCTTGTGAAAGGGAGAGGCTGCCTTGCTGGGTCCCTGCACAGAAGACAATTGCTCTGAAGAGTCACCTGGACCTTCAGTGGACTCTGTCTGAGTGAGGAAAAGTCAACCTAACCTTTGTTGTGTTTGATGTGGGGCTGTTTGTCATAGCAGTGTGGCCTAGCTTAGCCTAACTAATACTGGCGGACAAGCCCAGATGGAGTCTCCATGAGAAGAACAGCAGGGTGAAGAGAGGCTATGTTTAAGTGTAGGAAAGGCCTGAACATGCTCATGGGCTGAGGAGAATGATCCAGAGAGGTAGAGAAGAGGACTAGCCCGATCATTCAAACTTAAATGATAGCAGGTGTGTGGTCCCTAACAAGAGAGGAGCGTTTATCTTGGGACAGGAAGAGAGGCACTCCTTACTTGGGCACAGTGGGAAGACAGGATGTATGATGAGGAAGAGCTGGAGGGGAGGGAGGCTAATGGCTTCTGTCTGGTAGTCTGGATTTCCTCAGTAAGTGTGGAGACTAGAGCAATGACGAGAGATGGGAAGAAGGGATGAGACACAATTTGAGACAAAGGGAAAAGATTTGGGGAACTCCCCTGAGGAGAATCATATGGTGGTGGTGGAGTGGAGGAGCCTGCCACTGTGGCTCAGTACAAATTTGTAGGAAACCTCGTTTTTGAAAAGCTATGATCTTCCCTAAGAAGTCTCTGGCTCTTCTTGGGGAAGCAATAGCCCTATGAGCCTGCGCAGAGGAGAAACAAGCGCCTCTCCCGGCAGCCATCAAAGCAGAGCTTGTACATCTAGTTGGTGGGGAAACGGTGAAGGAGATCCCTGAATTGGATGGGCTAAATGCCCTTTCAGTTCTCTTCCAACCTTGAGATTTTATGATTCTATAATTCTATGTGCTGGAAGGAACTTAACAAAATCAAATTACTTCCATTCTATTCCAATTATAGTGACCTGCCTTTTAGCTTTCCTGAGGGAATAGACTGAAAAATGCTGTGCACTCGGAATAGATGATGCGATCCCCACACTCTCATTCCGGGTCTGTTCTCCCAAGTCTGGGAGTCATTAGGAGGGAGCAGATGCACCATCGTGCTGGCTGGCACATGAGCACAGTGTTCATCTCTCTTGAGCACCACGATGGATCAACTGAACACGGAGGGTCATTTCAGTACATACTAAGCATTTTCCTGGTTGACTCTGGGTTAAAGTTTTGTGGGAAATTGCCAGGGGAAGGCAGGGGAAGGATTGGCAGTAGTAGGAATCTGCTGGGGTAGGTGGGGGGCACACCTCATCAACAAGGGTACATGCATAACGAACATTTGTATACCTAACCCTGAACTGTACCCCCACATCTTTAAAAAAATAAAATAAAATAAAATAAAGTTTTATTCTCGGTCGGGTGTGGTAGCTGCAATCCCAGTACTTTGAGAGGCCAAGGCAGGAGGAATGATTGAGCCCAGGAGTTCGAGACCAGCTGAGGTAACATTGCAAATCCTTTTCTCTAAAAAAATTTAAAAATAAGCTGGGCATAGTGGCTCATATCTTTGGTACCAGCTACTCAGGAGGCTGAGGCTGAAGGATTGCCTGAGCCCAGGAGGTCAAGGCTGCAGTGAGCCATGATTGTGCCACTGCACTCCAGCCTGGGTGACAGAGTGAGATCCTGACTCAAAACAAAAAAATGAGGGGTTGCTCTCTTTAGAGAATTTTATTTAGTTTTTATGTCTTGGAAACAGTTTAGCAAAGGAGGCAACAAGAAGAGGCGATGTCCTGTATGTTTCTGGCTCCAAAAGTATCTCAAGTCTCAGCTGATGCCAGGACCCCCCCATCTAAGTACTTGTTGCCTCATGTGTCCTAGAATAAGAGAAAGGAAACAAGGACTGTTTCATCGTGAGACTTGCTTCATGTTGGGATGGGCTGTGGATAATCCAGCCTAGCTTGAAGGGCAAGTTTTCAAGGTTCATCATAGAAGTCACAAAACCACTGACCATTCTGCAGTTGAGTTTTGGCTTTAGTGACTCTCCCAACTTCTTCCATCATCATAGCAATCCATTCAATGGCCAGCAGCAGATGGATCTTCAGGAGAAATGGGAGGCATCAGCTTGCTAACATGACCCCCCAGCTCCATAAGGGGATGCTTGTCCTGGGAAGTCTCCTACATTCTAGTCAGCTTGTGGCATCTTGTGATGTAATCATCTGCCCAACACACTGAAATACTTCCATATGGAGAAGGGCTTTGCACACCACTTTGTGGCATAAGAAATATTGCTTGAGTTCTCCCTCAAATCTAGCATCGGTAGATTAGGTGAATATCAACATTATACAAGTCCAATGAATCAGGGAGGAGGTAGAGGGAAAAAAATGTTCTAAGAGCAAAAGGATTATGACCCTGTTTGATCGATTAAACTCAGGTTGATAAATAGCTTAGTGGTGCCTAATGATAAAAGAGCAAAAGGGAAGAAATATTCATCCAACACTTAATTCACTTTCTGAAGTCAGAAAGGGCTTTTCAATTCTAGTTAGAGTCACCCTCACCAGTGTAACCTTAAGTATGTCAGTTACACTCTCTTGATCTCAACGTTCCATCTGAAAAGATGAAATTGAAATAAAAAACTATTGATATCACCCCTGACTATTTCCAAATGGATATTAAATAGCTTTGATAAAAGACCCATAATGTGTATGATTCTTTTTCTTCTTCTTCTTCTTTTTTTTTTTTGCTTCAAGGTCTCACTCTGCCTCCCAGGTTGGAATGCAGTGGCATGATCACAGCTCACCACAGCCTCCAGCTCCTATGCTCAGGGAATCCTTCTGCCTCGGCCTTCTAAGTAGCTGGAACTATAGACATGTACCACCATGCCTAGCTAATTTTTTGATCTTTGTTGTTGTTGAGATGAGGTCTTGCTATGTTGCCCAGGCTGGTCTTGAACTCCTAGATTTAACCAATCCTCCTGCCTTAGCCTCCTAAAGTGCTGGGATTATAGGCATGAGCCACTGCACCTAAACCATTGTCTATATGAGGCTTTAACCAGAATAGGAGAACCATGTAGCAAAATGGAAAGAGAAAAAGATTGTACTGGATTCTTAGCCAAAGTGGAGGTACTACAGCAGCAACTGAAGTTTGGCCCTTGAAGAGTTTAGACTATCTATAATCTCTGTCAGCCTAAAACATCACAATTTTTACTTACATTTACCAAGCAGGTACTGTGGCTGATGGATGGTGAACAGTATTGATATGAATTATTGTAAAGCACCGTGGGGAATGTTGGATAATCATAAACCCTTCTGCTATAAACACCTGGATAAAATATAACAAAAATTATTGTAAACAAACAGCCAAGTGTACAAGTAAGGCAGGAGGATTCCTTGAGCCCAGGAGTTTAAGTTCACTCATTTCTTTCTTTCTTTTCTTTTTCTTTTTTTTTATGAGTTGAAGTCTCACTCTGTCACCCAGGCTGTAGTGCAGTGGCATGCTCACGGTCACCCCAGCAACGACCTGTTGGGTTCAGGCTATCCTTCCGCCTCCACCTTCCAAGTAACCAAAACTACAGGTGCACGCTGCCACGCCCAGTTAATTTTTTGATTTTTTGTAGAGTTGAGGTCTCACCAAGTTGTCCTGGCTGTTCTCCAACCCATGAACTCAGGCAATCCCCTCACCTCGGTCTCTCAGAGTGCTGGGATTACAGGCCTGAGCCACCGTGCCTGGCCCGCCCACCTATTTCTTAAAACAAATAAAATGGGTCCCAGGCTGTTTTGATTTGCTCAGATAAGTAAATACAGCAATACTTTGGAGGGACTATTCTATAATAGGATGAAAGGGGTTTTATGTAATACATAAGCCACGTTAAAGATGAAGAAAATCTCCACCATACACAAGAGTCTGAGGACATAATAAACAGAAAGACTAGAGTTCCAAGAAATTGGAATGATAGAAAGACTGCCAGATAAAGAATGTGTGTGTCTAAAATTAATAAAGAACTTACATGTGTAAAAAAATGACATATGTATATGATTACTGCAGTATTAAATGTTGAATGTGTGAATTTTATAGTATGCAAATCATCTCAACAAAGCTGTTACATAAAAGTGGCCTTAAAATTAATGAGCTAAGCTTACAATCCAAGAAGCCAGAAAAAGTACGAAAGAGTAAACGAAAAGAAAAATAGAAGGAATAAAAAAGACAAGAACATAAATAATGAAAGGGAGAACATGAGAGTAATCTTTGCAAAAAATTAATAAAATCAACACGCCTGCGGCAAATCTGCCAAAGAAAACACAAGAGAAGACTCAAATAACCCATATCAGGAATGAAAAAGGAGCCGTCACTGGAGATGCTGCGGATATTGCAAAGATAATAACAGGGTGTTATGAACACATTTATGCCAACAAATTAGACAATTTAAAAGAAAGAGACATTCACCCCCCCACTCAATTCTGTCTGTTATCTGAGAGATCATGGTCTTCTCAGGTTTTTTAAAATGTGGATCAGTTTCACTCACAGAGAGGAGGGTGCTGAGAGGATGCAAAAGGAATAGCTTGGGTGTGGAAAGAGGCTAGGGAGAACATGGCCCACGGGGCAGGCCTGGGTCGAGTACCATGGAATTGGCACGGAGAGGACACCAAGAGGACTCCGGAGCCTGGGGAACAACCCTAAGACAGTGGCGGTATCTGGTGGCCACTCTCCGGGGTCACCGTGTGGCTTCGCAGGGCTTTCCCATTCATGAGGCCACATCATCCTTTGCCCTGGGTTGCCACCCTACTGTGTCCCACCTGTCCTGCAGTCTTACGAAGTTACCTTCACTGGCTGGGGATTTGGGTCTCCTCCTTTGCCAACTGAGAGCTAGTCCATTCAGATGATGTCCATAGTTTTTTCCAGCCCCAGAGTTTTGTGAGGCTGAGTTGTTCTGTGCTCTAGTAGCTGTGAAACAGGAGGTATTTGATGATTTTTCAGAGCCCCCACAAACCCAAGTTACAGAACGAGAACTGAAGTCGTATTTTCCACACTGTTTTCTGTAGAAGCGCGGGGCTCCCATAAAAATTCTTAGGCGTATCTGAAGGGCAAAGGGAAGCTGAGCTGTGAGGTTGAGCCCTCACAGAGTATCATTCTAGGAAGTTCTGCCCATAGTTGTATTACATCCTTGTAGAAAAGACTCAAGTCTAAGCAAATTGAAAATCTCTCGCCATATAACTTGCAGTCAGAAAACAGGCCTGGCCAGGTGTGGTAGCTCATGCCTGTAATCCTAGCACTTTGGGAGGCAAAGGTGAGAGGATTGCTTGAGCCCAGGAATTCAAAACCAAGCCCAGGCAACATAGTGAGACCTCGTCTTTATCAAAAAAAAAAAAATCAAAAAAATTAGCTGGGCACAGTGGTGTGCACCTGTGGTCCCAGCTACTCAGGAGGCTGTGGAGGAAGGATCACCTAAGCCCAGGAGGTCGAGGCTATGGTCGGCTTGTAATTATGCCACTGCCCTCCAGCCCTGGGTGAAAGAGTGAGACTCCAATTCAAAAAAGAAAAAAAGAAAAAGGAAAGAAGCCAGACCTCAGGTTATTGACTGTCGATGTCTGGGATCCCCTACAGAGGCTCAGGACCAAGGGGGCATCGCTACCATGGATGCAGAGCTCAGGCTTGGTCTGTGTTTGTTCTGTGCTTTGTGTACATCTCTGAGGTTTTCATAGCACTTGATATAGTCCTAGGATACTTATTTATCTTCCCAACACCATTTAAAGAGCCTCAGAAGCATGTGAGCCAGGCTTTGATGTGACTTTCAGCAAAGGTTTCTGCGCTGGCTGGGTGTCTACTATATACTCTATTCTCAGTGCTGAGTGAGGTCTACAGCAAGAAAGACAGTGGCATTTGGAAGTGGGCAGGGGAGGAATTTAAACACAACGGAAGAAAAGGCCAAGCTATTGAGGTTCCTCTGATGAGAAAAGATGGCTAAATAATTAGAAAGGAATCGGTGGCATTTTTGGAAGGGAATTATAGAAAGGAAAGAAGCTGTGTGGCCAGGGCCCCGGAAGAGTTACCAGATGGGAGAAGGGTGAGAATTACGTGGCTTCCAGAAGTTGAACAGTGAGCCAAGAGTGGGAGTCAAAGGGAGACACATGTTGATCCGACATGGTGAAGATGCTCTGAACCATGAGACCTACCTGAGAACTGAACGACCTTCCTCGTGAGGTTGTGAGGGCCCCACCACAGCAGATGTTTAATCTACATGATTCTTCCAGGGAATGTTAAGCAAAAAGTGAATTATGAACCGGTGGGGTGGGCAGGGGTGTTGTATGGAGGCATGGTTCCTCCTAGTCTTCTGACTTTCAGAAGAAAATTACATTTTTAGGTGCAGACTCAATTGCTGTAAAGGTTCAGAGGAAGAAGGCAGCCCAGGCTGGATGGGTCGATGGGGTCTTCCTCGGCCCTTTCAGTCAACCTTGAAAACACCAAGTATGACAGCTGTACTCCAGGGACCCTCTCCTAGAGCACAGGGAAGGAAATTGCAGTACATAAAACTGCACTGTGATCTTGGAGAGTCTGGGTATGAGATACCATCGGGAGACGAGACTGGATATGGAGGCCTGGTGTGGCCAATAATTGGAGCCATCACACAAGCCTAGTTAACTTGGCTCTGTCCCTTCTAAATAGCACTCTGAGCAAAAAGCACATTTATGAAATGTCCCGTTCATTTCCTGCCAGAGATCCTATCTTAGCCCAGGGTTCTTGCCTCTTGGAGCATGAGCTGTTTCTCACAAAACATTCCCTCCCCCAAAGATGCTGAAGGAAACTTGGGGGTAGGACAATTTCCATTTGGCGAAGCAAGCTCTGTGATTGTGATTTCCATATATTTTCTTAAGTATACATCTTTGCTTGTTTAAACATCTGGTGTAAAATATTGGACCAATTTAATGCTGCATCATTTCCTATCACAGATTTTGGTTGATCTGAGAGGACCCACTTAAAAGCTCTGAAAATGATCTGAGTCACTGTAAATACCACAGCCACCGGTCGTGGGGAGCAACTGGATCTCAATATTGCAGATGTAACGTTGACATGCATTTAGCTTGCCATGGTGAGCTGAGAGAGACCACAAACGTTCAGGGAAGATGGAGACGGGGCAAGAAGTGATGTCTTGGCTTCTGTATGGCAGCCTTGTAGGTGACCATGTATGTTTACCAGCCCTCAAAAATGGTGAATGGTATTAGCACTGCTTTCAGTTATTCATCCTATAATGATCGCAGGAATGACAAAAACCCCAGTCATAATAGGGTCAACTAGATTGTTATTGGTCCCTGAGCCTGTGGAGAACATTTTTTTTTCTTTTTTTTCTTTTTGAGTCAAGGTCTCTGTCACCCAGGCTGGAGTGCAGTGGCACACTCACAGCCATCACAGCCTCAACCTGCTGGCTCAGGTGATCCTTCCACCTCAGCCTTCTAAGTAGCTGGAACTACAGGGATGCACCACCATGCCTGGCTAATTTTAAAAAATTTTTTATAGCGATAAGGTCTCGCTTACCTAGTCTGGTCTTGAACTCCTGGACTTGAGTGATTCTTCCACTTTGACTTCCCAAAGTGTTGAGATTATAGGTGTGAGCCACTGTGCCCAGCCTGTGCGAATCGTTTACTGTGCAAATGGGTTGAAATTCAGTGTTTTGAGAAGAAAACCAAGGTGTGGAAATAAGAAGTTCGATATATAAAACTAAGGCCTGGAAGTAGGAGCTTTGATGTATAATCCTGCTTGACGTCTGTTTTGGTGATATGGGCGGTGGCTGGCATGACCATGTGCTTACTGGCCTTCGGTTGGGTTGCGCCCCAGCTGGGGATGACAGACACTTCTCCCCCCCTACATCCTCTCTGAGGCACTATGCAAGCAGGGAAGGGACCTGGATGGTAGGGCCAGAGCAGCTGCTGCTGGAGTTCTGTGTGTTAAACAGGATGACCTTGGAGGGAAGATGAGCATCTCTGAAATGACAGTGCAACTGATGGGAAGATAGGACTGAATCGTTCATCCTTCCCCCAAAACAGTCCCTCCAAGAAAGACTGAGATCAGTCCCACTTTTCTGGCTGCTCAGGCCTGCTCTGATCTCCTTTCAGCCTGCAGCTATTCCTTGGCTTCCATCTTTCCCTCCTCAGAACCCCACCAGACTTTACTGCCCCTCATCTGCCCTCTCATTTCTCCCTTATGGTAAAGGGAAGTGTCTGGGCAAGGACAGATTGTCTTATGAACGTTCATACAGCCCAGGTAAGTAAGTACAGGGGCTGAGGGTGAGTGCTGGGTGTCTGAGCTCAGGAGTTAGGGCCTGTGTAGGCTCCATCTCCGTGTCCTTAGTGCATAGTAGGGCCCCAGGGTGTGTTTGCCAAATAAAGACTCGAGGTTCAGGAGGGCAGGCTTCAGGAGCTCTCCCAAATGGCTGTTTGAGATTGCCACAAGATTCCCTTGCACACAGCGAGGAGATTGTCTTATTTGGCCCATGAAGTGGGTGACTTGCCTTCCTGAGATCACTATCTGTGCTGTGGGGAGTCTGGCTCTGTTTGCCTGGATCGCTCTTGGGGAACACCCTGCACCAGCACCCTGACGTATTCTCCTGGGTGGACAGGGGAGTGGCTCACAGCCGGGGTTCCTGATGGCCTGACTGTGGCCTCCTGGTGTTGCCCTCCCTCTGGAACAGACATGGTGATCTAGAACAGCCAACAAAGTATCATGAGGATGAGGAGAGCTGGGCGCGCACTGCTCTGTCTAGAGGAAGTGCCAGGGAGCCCTGGCCGGAAGCAGCTGTCCCAGGGTGAGGAGGGAGGCAACTGTCCAGAGGTGCTGACCCTGAGAACTATGGGGCTGGAGGAGGAGCAAGGTGGAGCCAGCTACAGCCAACCCTTCTGTAATCTTGTTTCTCCCTTCCTGTCTTTGGCCACCTTTAGGACACTGTCATCTAGTGTCTTCCTGATCCAACTTGCTGGGTACCCTTCCTCTCCCCCAGGCCATCTCTCTCCCCTCAGCACTCCAAAGAGCCTCACCTCTGCCTGAGGTGAGCCATGAAGCGGCACTTTCTCAATTCTGGATCCTCTCTCTGCCTGACTCTCTACTACACTGAATTAAATTTACACAAACTATATTTAGCACCTACAAAAAGCCCTTCCGCTGACTTAGTGAATGTTCTCAGAAATACAGCTGTAGGTGGCCCAGGAAAAGAAAGGAGCTATTAAACTCATTGCTTTTACAATTTTTAGGGAATATACATCTGTCCAGTAAAGTGTGCGAATCTTAAGTGCACACTTCAGTGAAATTTTACATACACGTACACCCATGGACTACTACCCTGATCAAGTCTCACATTTCCAGCCCTGCAGAAGGCTCCCCCTATGCCATCAGTAACATCCCCCACCCATCCCACCCTTGCCAAAGGTAACCTTCTTGAGTTTTTGGTCACATATTAGGTTACCTGCTCCTGACCTTCACATAGACGAACTCATCCTCAGCCATGAACTGGGGCTGCTCAGGACTCTGGCTGTGGGGAGCATGATTGATGGAGGGCCCTAGAACTTTGAAATTCATCCCAAATTCTCACTGAGGCCCCGCTTCCCATGGGCTGCCTCACCAATGGCTGACCGTAGGGTGATTCGAATGCAGGACTATTTTTGTAAGAAAAGCCCCCCCCAACAGGTAACTTTGGCTCCAAGACTCCCTATGGAGACCCTGAGACTATTCCTCACTCCTGTCCCCTCTGGTCCCCTCTCCTTCACAGGTCACACTTGCATTGTGGTTGAAGGACTCTCCCTGCCGTCTGTGTCTCTCTTCCCTTTATCCCACACACGCATTTTCCCAGTAAGTCTCTTATATGTCTAAACTCATCATACTGGCTGCTTCTTAGAACCCTTGAACCAACACATGTATACTATGTATTCCTGTGTCTGGTTACTTTTGTGTGTCATCTGTCAGTGAAGTCCACCCACATTGTTACCTGGAGCCGAAAGGCACTGCTTCAGATATGGCTGGTGTCCTCTTCCACATGGTAGGAGACCTTATGGCATCCAGAACCTTCAGATATCCTTTAATCCCATATGCTGCCCAGGGCAGGAGCCTCTGACAGCATCCCTGATAGGTGGTCATCTGGATCCAGCTTGAACACCTTCAGGGAGAGGCCTCTGTCTCCTTTGTTTGTCCATTGGAAGTTAGAGAACTAGAAAATTCTTCCCTATGTTGGTCAGTCCACAAGAGGCTTGACTCCCTCCTCCAGTGGTATGATCTATTTCTTTGTTCCTTCTCTGAGGAGGTGTTACCTGTGCTTGCCATGTGGTGGTCGTGTGAGCCTCACTTTAGACAGGGGAGGAAGGTGCAGGCAGGTGCTTGATATGGGCCCAGTTCAGTGCCTCTGCTCTGTGCAGGGGCGGCTTGGCAGGGATAAGCAAGACTCCACGGTGGCAGGCAGTAATGGGACAGGAAGAAAGGTACCTCCATGAAGGCTTCTGCAGTGGCAGGCTGAGTACCCTAAATTTCTCCTTGCAGATAAAACATCCCCTTTCTCTAGAGGGAGGAAAAAGTTCTTGTACTCTTTTTCTGTACAAGCCTGAGGTTAGGCCTCAGCTCTAATTTCTAGAAGTTGTGTGATCTGGAATACAACACTCATTCTCTGAGTCTCAGCTTTCTCTTGTTTAAACACCAGAATAGGCTGGTTGCAGTGGCTCATGCCTGTAATCTCAGTACTTTGGGAGGATGAGGTGGGTGGATTGCTCAAGGATGAGCCAGAAGTTAGAGACCAGCCAAGGCAACACAATGAGACCTTATTCCCTACAAAAAAAAAATTGAAAGATTAGCTGGATGTGGTGGCGCATGCCTGTAGTCCCAGTTACTTGGGAGACTTAAGTGGAAGGATCACCTGAGCCCAGGGGGTCGAGGCAGCGGAGAGCTGTGATTGTGCCACATCACTCCAGCTTGGAGGACAGAGTGAAACCCTGACTTATAAATAAATAAATAAACAAACAGGAAAATAATATCTAGCTCTGAGATCTCTTTGAGGATTACACAATTTGGTGTTTGTAAAATGTGCTTTTTGGAGGACAATTGTGTAGCACCCCAGCTCATGACTATGCAATGTTGGTCCTGGTATGAGTTTGGGGGTATGTCTAGTGGATTCTATAGTGACCTCTTAAGAGCTATGTCCATGCCCTAACTTCTGGAACCTGTGAATGTGACCTTAATTGGGAAAAGTGTCTTTAAAGACATACTTAAATTAAGGATCTCATAATGAGAGCATTGTAGATTATCCAGGTGGGCTATAATTTCCCTAAGTGCCTTTGTAAAAAACAGGAAAGGAGATGATACAGAGAATCAGACCACATAGATACATTCAGAGACTGGGTTTATGCAGCCACAAGCAAAGGAAAGCCTACAGCCTCCAGAAATGGAAAGAAGCAAGGAAAAATCCTCCCCTAAGCTTTTGAAGGGAGCATGGCCCTGAAGACACATTCATTTCAGACTTCTTGCTTTTAGAATTGTGGGAGAGTAAGTTTCTGTTGTTGCAAACCACCTATTTTGTGGCAATTTGTTAAGGCAGTCCTAGGAAACACATATAGTGTTACCTGCCTTCTTTACTAGAATTTGATGGGAAAGCCTACTTTGAATATCAAGTACATTACTACTCTTCACTTGCCAGTTTATTGAATTTTTGCATACAATCATTAAGACAAAGATGAGAGCTTTAAAAAAATTCTCATGTTACAGGTGAGACATCTGAGGCACAGAGGTTAATAAAATAAATTAGCACAGAGAGCTGGTATCACAGCCGTCACCAGCACTCTGGCCTCTCACCTCCTGCTATAGAACTCAGTCTTGGGCCCAGGCAACTCTCCTCTACTTTCTCTGCTGTGTCCCCTCCCCTGGGGCCAGCATCGTGCCCTGTATACTGTGCATGCTTCAGACACAAGGACTGGCAGGGTATGTCTTGTCTCAAGCTCTGTCTAGACCCTTTCCTCTCCCGAGGCTGCAGAGAGAAAGGCTCCCTGAAGTCCCTGTATAAGGGTCTCATGTACTATGGGACAAGGGCCTTCTGACCTTGGCAAAACAATGGGGAACAGACAGTGAAAGTCTTTGGAAAAAATTGGAATGCGTTCCGCAAGAGCAGGTTATGTTTTGATTATCATGAGACAGCAGGCAAGCCCGGATCAGTGCAGCCCGAAAAGAAAACAGTGATGTTCCTAAAGTTAGCTCTGCCACCTGCAAGAGGAGCTGCCTCTTCGCCTGGAAACAGGAAAAGAACACAGCCCAGGGCTGAGACCAGGAGGCCTTCTTCTTTTGTTAACACAGAAATCTTTCACCAAAGTGAGAAATGAACAAATTATCTCGTGTTCTAATTAGATAAGAAAAGCTTCTGTTTCTAAGAAACAGATTTCCTGTTCTTGTCAGCTAAAAAATGCCTTAGTGGAAATCGATTTTAGCAACCCATTTCTCCATCTTTCCAGCCACAGCGGCATTTTCTCTGCAAGGACTGGTGAGAAAGGCCACCTCTTCTTACCCGTGATATCCTAGCCTGCAAGGTGAGCCCCAGCCAGACCACAGCCAGGTGAACCCACAGGAGGGGCTTGGGGAAGAACAGAAGGAACTGTCCTTTTAGGTTTGAGGCTGATTAAATCACAAGCTGAAGTGAAGATGAGGCAATCTTAGCAAAGTCATCCTCCTTCCTGCCGAAGAGGGTGCCACGAAAGACCTGCTTGCTTTTGATATTCATGTCTTTGAAGACCACATTATGGAAACACAGAGAGTTGTGAAGTGAATGAAATATTAGGCAGCATCTTGTAGGTGTGAAGAACAAAAGAATAGGCTACGTGGAGGTTGAGGGGAGTCTGAGTTTGGAGAGAGATCCCCATTCATGCCTGAAGGATCAAGAAAACCCACCTGCCGCCAGCCTTCCCGCTTCCTTCCTTCAAAAAGTATCTGATGAGCTTTGAGTTGGTCCCAGGCATGGTATTAAGTGTTGAGGAGACAGCTGTGAACTAGATACGCCTTTCTCCTCCCGGGGTATATAGCCTAGGAGGAGAGACAGGCATTAACAAATAATTTTAAATTTTACAATAATCATGTGTTACAATTGCATGGGTGCCCTCATCAAAAATCCGTGACTTTTATAGCACGGTGGCTCATACCTGTAATCCCAGCACTTTGGGAGGTCAAAGTGGGAGAATTGCTTGAGCCTAGGAGTTCAAGACTAGCCTGGGCAACATAGCAAGGCCTCGTCTCTACCGAAAAATAAAAAAGAAGAAGACGAGCGTGGTAGTGCATGCCTGTAGTTCCAGCTACTCAGGAGACTGAGGCAGAAGGATCGCCTGGGTCCAGGAGGTCGAGGCTGTGGTGAGCTGTGATCATGTCACTGCACTCCAGCCTGGGTGACAGAGCGAGACTCCAACTCAAAAAAAAAAAAAAAAAAAAAAGGTCAGTAACTCATATACTTCCACATCTCATATACTTCCACATCTGTTTCTGGGTCCCCTCTTCTGCCCTGTTGACCTGAGGTTCTCTTCCTACCAACAACACACTGCCTGCTGCAGGAAGTCTCAAAACCGGGAGGTAGAGGGCCTCTAACCTTGCCTTTTTTTTTCTAAAAATTGCTTTGGCTATTCTGATTCCTTTGCCTTCCTAAATAAATTTGAGCACCAGCTTTTGAGACTCAAAGAACCACATAAGTCACATGTGACGAAGGGAAAGTCCATGGAGCTAAGGATTATTCATGAGTGGAATTGTTGCCATCAGTGCAGCCCCGAATGTCAGACAAGCAGTAAGCAAATGAGGGCTGAGGTCAACGTGAACTTCTTTTGTCCTTTCTGAGTTTTTTTCTTTACAAGGGACTCTGAGATTCTGTGATCCTTTCACAAATGATTTGCAGCTAATGGTTGAATGTGGGTCAGAACTATTTATAGCTGCCCAAACCATGCTTTGTGTATTTTTGCTTTCTTAGTAAGAGGCGCGTAAGTGAAGCTGAAGCCTCGATACTGGCCTCTGAAACAGTGAGAGATGGGGAGCCCTGCCCTGCAGGATGACAGGCTCATAGATCCCAGTCCATCTCACCTGGCCCAATGGCCCAGTTCTAGGGATTGAGGGGACCGCACTCATGTCAGGCAGATTCAGAGATGAGACAGGGTGAAATGGTCCCAAATCTGACCAGGCAGGCAGGCTGTCCCTTGTCTGGGGGGCTCCACGGGTCCTTGCTGTGCTTGGAGTCAGCGGAAGCCTCCTCGCTGCGTTGTCCTTTGCAGCTCACTTCACTGTTCTAGGCCTGCCCTGCTTTGCTGGGACGGTGCGCTGCTCTCGACTGGGAGTGTGTAGGTGTCAGGCAGAGACCAGGGCTGGAAATCAGCAGGATGTACCCACCTTCGAAGTGGTGCTCACCTTCGAAGTGGGATTTGGTCACCCAAATTCCATGGGCTAGGACTCAGTCCCCAGGCCACACCTTATGACAAGGTGAACCCCAGAAATGTACTCTAGCTGTGTGCCCAGGAGAAAGTCAGGACCACAGCAGTTTCGGCCACACTGGATTATGTTTTCCTCCCATAAAGATGAATCAGAACACTGCCTGGGCCATCAGGAGGGCTCCACGGAGGAGGTGGCATTGGCACTGGGCCTGGTAGGCTCCACCTATTTGGGGTGGGCGAGTGCTGTGTGCTGAGATATGAAGGCGGTCCACACACTTAAACTCTTCCCTGTCTCCCTCCCCTCCTGCCTGTATTATAACACCCCGGGCATAACACCCAGGGCACACCAAGGTGGAAGAACTGATCCTCCCAGCTGACTCCAAATTTGGGAGGACTACGGAGGGTTCCTTACACTGAATACCTGCGGCTGCCTGACCTGCACAAGTGAGCATGAATCTCCTTTCTTCTCAGAAGGACAAAAGGTGCTCATTTTGTAACTCTGGAAGGTGCTTTTATCGCCAATAATTACATATTCATCAGGGAAATGTAATCAAAACCATTCCTCTCTTCATTTACTCACATGTGACTTTTCTGGAGCCATCATGTAATTACCAGTATTTTTCAGGAACATTATTAAGAGTAAACAGGTTCCCGCTTCTCAATTGTCACACACATTCAAATATGAAAATAGCCTGGGGGGAGTGAGGAGACAAAGGGGCCCTCTTCTTGGGGACCAGGCAGTGCTCAGGGCACACTGTCAGGCTATTTGGAGCAAGGGGTTACAGGTGACTTTAGCGCTAGGCTCAGCACCTGCCCACACAGCTCTGCCCAGGAACCATCTCTGAGAACGTGTGCCCCGTGCTTGGCCATTGGCAGACCAATTTGCAGTCTGAAGTCCAGAAGGCAGGGAGCCCAGAAAGGGACAAGGTGAGAGCAGGTTTTACAACTTTGCCTGCTGTGTCCTTTCCCCCAACTCTCCCCTCTCCTGGATGGCTGGGAAGGGGATCAGGATTCTTTTTCTGAGAATATCATTTTAGATGTCAGGAACTGTTTCAAGAGAGCAGACTTGTGAACACCCCAAACTGCCCATGCCCAACACCCACACAGCGATTCCCAAGGCCCTTACATTATTCACAAGGAGCACGACTTGAATTGAGTGGGATTTAGGGATAGGAACACTACATGCCTCTGTTCAGGTTGTGCACTGCACAATTCCAGGGGACACCACTCACACAGACTACAATGTATATCCCCTGCACAACTGTAGGTGGGTGACACAGCATGTAGGCAGAATCCTGGACACAGCTAAAAAGCATAAGGAAGCAGCCAGAAGCCCCCAGGCTGGTGCTGCCAGGCTTTCTCTGATCTAGTAATATAAACATGCTTCGCACCTCTGTCAATTGCCAGCATGAAGACAATGATGTTTGGGTGGCAGGACCTGGGAGCCATCAGCTGGGTTTTAGGGCTTGGGCAAAGCCATGCCTCTGTCCTGGAAACCAGAGGGAAAACCCTCCTGAGAAACAGGAATCGGAGGGTTTGGGGAGACAGCAGTTTTTGAGCGGATCTAGAGGACCAACGGAAGGAGAACAGAAGCGTTTGGTGCAGGAGTCCAGGTGTAGCGCCTGCAAACTGAGCTGGGAGTCAAGCTCTTGGCAAACTAGTGATTGGATTTAATTCCTTCACTTACCATCATTTTTCATCCATGGAGCCTTTTCCTCATGCCAGGCACTGTGCCAATGCATTAATATATTATCTCAATTAGTCCTCAGGGGAACCCTCTGAGGGAGGTACTTCTATGATCCTCACTTTAAAATAAGGAAATTGACACATGGAGAGGGTCTGTAGCTTGCCCAAGTCACACAGCATGTAGGTAGGGGAACTGGGGTTTACTCTCTGGTCCTCGTGCCTTATTGTCAACCATTATGCTTTTCTCCTGTCAAGGTCAGCTGAAAACAGTGAATGTTTGCTTCAGGATAGTGGGATGAGAGGAGGTGGATATGAGACAACAAATCTGTCCCAAGCACTCTGATCTAGGCATCGTGCACCTCCTCAGCATCCTCCCCTCTCTCCCCCTTCTCCTTTTTCTACCCTCCTCTTGTGCTTTGTCATAGCTGACCCTTCCAACCATGCTAGTCCTTAACCCCCTACCTCTAGCAGGGGTTGGGAGGAGGGTTATTTCCAGACCCTCACTTTTTTCTCTCCATCAACACTAGGTCTTCCTTTTCAGATTTGGTGCCAAGTTCACTGCCTTCAAGAAACCTGCACGGGTTCACGTCACTCATGTGTTCATTTATTACCTGTTGAGCACCTGTTACACCAGGGCTCGTTCCAAGTCCTGAGGTGCAAACACGAATGAATGGTGTGTCCTACCCTTAAAGAGCTCACTGTCCAGTTGGAGGAGACGGACAGGGACTAGAATAAATGTAGGAGAGGCCAGGTATCCCCTAGAACAGCAGCTCTCATGCTTACTGCACAAATGATCACCTGGGGACCTGGTTAAAAGGTCTGGGGTCTGGGTGGGGCCCAATGTTCTGCCATTCAAACAAGCTGCCAGGTGCTGCTGCTGCTGGGAACTCCCTTTGTGTAGCAGGACCCCTGAGTGTCATTTCAGATGCCATGACAGGAGCGAATCCCTTGTGCTGGGAGGAGAGGGAACTCAGACAGGGAATCTGGGAAGGAGCCGAGTGAGGCCTGCACTGAGTTCTGATAAAGCTGAATTCTGTGCCTCTTGGAAATAAAACGCATGAGCCCCCCCCCCAGGGGCCTGGGCTGGCTCTGCTTCCAAACAGAATACACATTCTCTCTTTTTTGCCATGGCTTACTCTGAATAAGCCGCTTGCTTCTGGGAAATAAGGGTTTCTGGACTGGTGTTGAGCTAAGGTCCCCTCACACTCTGGCCCTTTGAGGTGTCTGTGATTCCCACCAAAACGGCAGAATAGCTCTGCTTCTAGGCACCGTTTTAGAGCTTGGTGGACAGAGGGACCTGAGAAATGCAGCAATTCAATCCCTCCATTTCACAAATGAGGCAGCAGGTGCCAAGAGGAGGCAATTTCTGAGGTCCCATGGAGCCAGACCAGACCCCAGACTCCCAGCTGTCAGGCCTGGGCTCCTTCCCGTGGGGTCCCTGCACTGCATCATTCCAGGGACCCTTTTTCCTTGTATTTCCTGTGAAACCTCCCCCTGGAGTTGTGCACAGGGGTTCTGCTTTCCACGACCCCAAGTTGCCATTCAGAATGAGAAAAATAACTTGCCTGGGAGGAGTTAACCGGGCCCTTCCATGAAGAGCTGTCAACAATCAAAATAAAGTATTCCCGGCCTGCCAAGCTCTCATGGAGGCAAATTACGAAGTCCTCGTAATTACCATCACAAGGAGTTTGTAGTAAACACAGAGTCTCTCTCTTTTTAATCTCAAGTGATTGATGAGAGCAGCACAGCTTCCCTGGCGCTCTCAGTAACACAAAGAACAAATGGAACTTGGTCTGCCAAGTGCAGTGGCGGAGGGCAGTGTGCCACGGAGTGTTGTGCAGGTGCAGATGTGTGCTTGCACTCATGTGACAAACACAAGGGTGCATACAGGCACTCACACACGTGTAGATTCTCATGCACAATGGTACGTACCCACACTTCTAACTCGGTACCCGGGAATGTTCAGGAACAAGGTTGTACCGGCAGAAGGGGCTGGGCATGGTGGGTGCATGACAAGTGGCCATTTAGAACTCTGAAAAGCAAACCAACACACCCTGCAAGCTGAAACCGTATCCCTTTGAAAAATAAGCCCCACCTCTCCCCTAGAGGATTAATCAGGTTTACCTCATCCACTGTTTTAATTAATACACGACGCAGCTGGCAGATGGAAGGTTGGAGCTTGAGTTGCATGAACGCAGAATCTCAAATATATCAACAAGGTTTAGTGGTCTCTGTGATCAGAATGCGCATGTTAATAAACAGGCGCAGCAAGAAATGCCAATAAGCACAAAGCGTTTCAGGTGCTCATCTACGGGGAGGTAACCGCTCTCCCCCTCCCTCCCTTGGCCAAGCCAGCCCTGCGGTGACAAAGGGACTAGAAGTTCCTGCCCCTCCCCAGCTCATCCAGCCTGCTGGCCCTCTGAGGCATCCCCCCTCCCCTGCCAATGCAGGCCCACCATGCCCCTTTCTCTTGCAGGTCAATTCTGCAGATATTTGCTGAACATCTGGGAGTGTGCAGGGAGGGCTGAGACCCAGGAGGGCTGGAACTTGTGAGTTGAGGCTTTTGTCCTCAAGAAGCCCCCCAAGAAGTCCTCAAGAAGTCAAGCTAGGAAGACAGACCTAGGCCCCGCAAACTCAATTCTCCTTGTGAGTTGAGGGCTTCTCTGGACTTCATCCTCACAGTGTCAATCGATGCTGGGCAAGACTCAGAAACCAGAGCTGTGTGAATGAATGTGACATTGACCAAGTGCTCTGGAGAGAGGGAAGTGGGGAGGCTTAGCTCTGGTGGTCTTTGGGCTGGGGCTTGAAGGATGGCAGGAAGGTCAAATGAGAAACTTGGGATGGGAGTGAGGTGAAGGGAACACGGACTGGGAGATGCCTGCACAAAGGCACATCAGTGAGTTGACCGGGACTTGAGGGCTTGACATGGGGGAGATGGGGGACAGAGACAAGCATGCCTGTTGAAGCCAGAAGAGAAGGCAGGGCAGGTCACACAGAGCCCTGAATTGCCTATGGAGGAATAGGAGCCTCACTCTGTGGGGCAACTGGGAACCAAGAAAGGCAACTTCATGCAGACCAGTGCTGGCTGATCTTGGGTCTGCGGATGCCACGGAGTAGCAGGATGGGCGTAGATAGGACAGGTGGGGAGTGGCTTGCCAGAGTACCAGCTGCATCTTTTCTATTAACACTAGATTGGCACTGTGGGGGAGACGACCTTCTGGCCCAAGTGGCCCTTGGGGCAGATAAATTTTTTTCCTCTGCCTCTCTTGGAATCTACATGAAAATGATTGGGGATGACTGCTCCAAGTCAGTGCTGTCAAAGTCAGGAATATGTCTGGGAAGCCCAGGAGTCCTTGGCCCCTCAGATTGAGAAATACTGTCCTAGTTACTCTGTTATTTCCCTCTTGGCTTACAAAGACCACCAGAGAACTTTAGATACAGATGCAGCTTTTTAGTCCAGGACAAACTGATTTTACGAAAGTGTGCTTTTGCAATAATGTCATTGGGCCACGTTGATGGGCCTTATAAAGAGGTTAACGTGTTCTCTAAAATGATCTTGTTGAGAATTTGCCCATAGCATGCCAGAGGACCCTCTCTTTAAAGACCAAAGTGAGAAATTTCCTTCAGGCCTTAGAACCAGGAAGAGTTGTTGACCTTTTCCTAAAAAGTGATTTGTCCTTATTATACCTATGATCTTAGTCTTAAAACTTATCATATCAAAAAATGTGGTACATATCCACGATGGAATATTACACAGCCATAAAGAAGGACAAAATTACGAACTTCACAGCAACTTGGATGGACTGAGAGTCTGTAATACTGAGTGATCTATCACAGAAACAAAGAACTGAGTATCACATGTTCTTACTCATAAGCGGAACTTGATCAATTATAATACTATAAGAAAAGGTTTGGCAGTACTGGGAAACTGCGGGTGGTGGGGAGAAGAGGCTGGATTGGCAGTTGTGGGAATCTGCCAGGGGAGGGAGGCACACCTCATCAACAAGGGTACCTGCATAATGAACATTAGTATACCTAACCCTGAATTGTATCCCACATCTTTAAAATAAAAAATAAATTAAATAAATTAAAAAGAAAAAACTTATCACAGCTCCCTCTTTGTATGGGCTGGTAGGAAGCTCAGAGGCAAAATTTTGGCCTACCTCTAACAAAGTGTGTAGGACCTTCTCATGCTGCTTAGAGGCTAATTTTATTTGTGTCCTAGCTTTACTTTTCTTTCCCCTCTAGTTTTCTCATTTATGTTTTTAAAATTGTATGCCAGGCCAGCCATGGTGGCTCGAGCCTGTAATACCAGCACTTTGGAAGGTCGAGGTGAGGGGATTACCTGAGCCCACAGGTTCAAGAAAGGCCGCGGCAACTTGGCAAGACCGCATCTCTACATTAAATAAAAAAATTAGCCTGGCATGGTAGTGTGCGCCTATAGTTCTGGCTACTAGGAAGGCTGAGGTGGTAGGAACACCTGAGCCCAGCAGGTTGATGCTGGGGTGGCTGTGAGCGTGCCACTGCACTCCAGCCTGAGTGACAGAATGAGACTCCAACTCAAAAAAAAAAAATCATATGCCAAATTAATTTTTGTAAGCCACCAATAATCCTGTGAACATGAGATAGGGCATAAAAAAATAAAAATGAATTGAGAATTAGAAGAAATTTCAGAAGACATTTCAGAGAAAAATCTGGTTCTGCACCTTAAATTACAGATGATACAAGGAAGGTGTTGAGAGGAGTAATGTGTCAGGGTGCCTCAGTGAACTTAGGGGTTGCGGGGAGAGCCTGAACTTCCACCCGGGGAACCCTGACCTGACCACTCCTTTCTGCTGTCACCGAATCACAAAACTCCAGAGGAGGATTTTCCTAACTCTTTCACGCAGTCTGAGGAAACCGACCCATCTTGCCACTGTGGCTTCCTCCAAGGGATTCTCTTTGCAGCACCAGCCAGGTCAACACATCCCTGACACCCTCCATCCAAAGCCAAGGGAAGGTGTCATCTTCTGCACCACAGGAGGGCAGAACACGGGAATTTTTAAAATGGCCTGTTTTAAATAAGATCATTCTGACGTATACTCCAGACCCTGATGTGAGCTGGTTGTCGGTGCTGATTAATAATCAAGGCGGTGAGTACTCCATTTTACCTTCCAGAGTAAGGGCAGAGAGAAGGGGATTTCATAACAATCCTTGAGAGATTGAGACAGGAATGGGGATGACAGCTTCTCTCCTCTGCTGACACCCAGGCAGCAGTGAATCAGGCCCTCTGCCTATTTGGAAACTGTAAACAGCAACATCATCGATTCACCAGGAAAGAGATCTCTAGCCCAAGATGGGGAAGGGGGGCAGTGTTAGCAGGAAGAACTGATTCTTCCCTCCTTTCTTCGCGGCACTCTTAAAAACAGATTAGGCTGAATCTGCCTAAGGAGTGAGCTGGCAGCAGCCTTTGGTCAGGGTGTTCTGGGACACTCTACCACTAAGGTCTTCAGTCCCTCAACATAGAATCTTCCTAATTTTGATGGTGGCTAGTGAATGTAGTCCTTTGTCCTGTGGCTGAGGCAGACATAAAACCACGTGGGCCTCCTTGGTTAGGATGTTGGGTGAGGGTGTCCCGTCCAGCCCCTTGGAGGATGAGTGAGTTTAGGCTTATATCTGGGGGCTCAGCTCCGGGCAGCCCTATTGCGCGGCTCTCGCTATGTGCTCAGAGCAGTGCATGAAGGGCTGGGTGGACTTGGAGGAACTGGGAATCCTGGGTGGTCCTGGAAAACACTCCTCTGTCTTTTCTAGCTCTCAGCTGAATCATCGGGAATCCTTCCCTGACTTTCCTGACCAGTTCTCACCATGCGACCCACCTCTCCTTGTTAGCGTTTATGATAGCTGCAACTTTACATTAATTGGTGGAATTTTCATTTAAATCTTCCAAGGATCTGTGAGCTCCAGGAGGGCCTGCAAATGTTGTTTCTTCCTCCCCAATGTGCTGGAGGAAGAACCAACATTTGCAGGCCCTCCTGGAGACCAGCACATCGAGATGTTTAATGAATATGTTTTGGTTGAATGAACAAATGATGGAATAAGTTAGTCTCTAGACTTTGCTAAGCATCTATTGTACTTAATCTCTTGAATGAAGCCTGGTGCCCCTTGGGGCTGGAAGTGGGGGAAGATGCACTCATTCCCTGCCATTAACTCTTGGGCAGGGATTATTCCCGGGCCTGGGCCTGGGCCCGGCCCGGGATGGCTGTAGTTACAGGAGGAGAATGTGAGCCTCAGCACAGAAGGTCGTCCTGGGAGAGGCCTGGAGACTGAGATGGGAGCCAAGGGGCAGGGCACTGCACAGGGAGGTGTCTGAGCAGCCGGACATGCTGTGGAGCTCTGGTTCAGGCTTTCGTTTCTTAACCATGCTGATGAGACAAGTGAGTACAGCTTGAAGTCTGTGTGTTTTAAAATCTGGTTTTTATGCTTATGTAATTAATGAAAGAGGAAGAAACCTGAGTGGCCACTGTGAATATGAAAATAATTATGGCAATACAAACTTAAATGAAAATGAGGTACCATTTCCATCCATCCATCAGCTTGGCAAAAGCAGAAGGGCTGACAGTGCTGGTACTGGGGGAGGTGTGGGGAAGTGCTCATGTGCCATTGGTGGTAGGTCAGTAAAACTGCTTTGAGAGCTATTTGGCAGTATCTGGTAGACCCTAAAATGGCATTACCAAGGACCCAGTGATGCCATGTCTAGATACATTTTCTAGCCTAGAGCAGTGGTTCTCAAACTGTAATTTGCATCTGAACCACAGATTGCCGGGCACTGGCCCAGGGTTTTTTCTGATTCCTCCTGGGATGGGGTCTGAGGATTTTCATTTCTACAAGGTTCTCAGGGGATGCTGCTGCTGCCGGTCCTGGAACCACATTTTGAGAACCACTGTTCTAGTTAAACTCTTGCTTGTGTGCACAGGAAAACATGCCCAGTGATATTCATTGTGTCATTTCTTGTAGCAAAATTTAGACACAAACCAAAAGCCCATCAGTGGGGGAATTAATGAATCTATGTGGTAAATTATTTCTTTTTTTTTTTTTTTGAGTTGGAGTCTCACTCTGTCACACCAGACCGGGAGCGGCCACTGCAGCCTCGACCTGTTGGGCTCCGGTGATCCTTCAGCCTCAGCCTTCCAAGGAGCTGGAACTACAGGCGCGTGCTACCACGCCCGGCTAATTTTTGATTTATTGTAGAGACGAGGTCTGGTAAATTATTTCTTATGTGGCAATTAAGTGAAGGAAAGAAATATGTATGTTTTAACATGGATAGCTCTAGAAAAATGTAAGTTACAGGGTATCCTATATAGTACACTAGTATTTTTTCCGGTAATTTTAAAAACAATTAAAAAAATCTAATTCTATGTAATCAATGTAATACGTATTAAAACACAGACTGGATATACATCTAATCTATATAAGCTGTTATCTCTAGAGAGGGAGGAAAGGGACTAGGACTGGAAAAGAGAGTTAGAAACTTCTATTTAATCTGTTCTTTTATTCTTTTTTTTTTTTTTTTGAGTTGGAGTCTCACTTTGTTGCCCAGACTGGAGTGCAGTGGCCGCTCCCGGCCACCGCAGCCTCGACCTGCTGGGCTCCGGCGATCCTTCCGCCTCAGCCTTCCAAGTAGCCGGAATTACAGGCATGTGCTACCACACCCAGCTGATTTTTTGATTTATTGTAGAGATGAGGTCTTGCTGCCCAGGCGGGTCTCGAACCCGTGGGCTCAGGCAATCCACTCACCTCAGCCTCCCAAAGGCGTGGGATTACAGGCTGAGCCACCAAGCCCGGCTTCTTTTATTCTTTAAAAAAAGATTTAAATAAAATATGATCTTTCTTAATTTTAGGAGACAGCTACATGGTTTTTATTATATTATTCTTTATGCTTTTCTGTATTAGTTAATGCTCCTTGTAGAAAATTAGACAATACAGAAAAGTATAAAGACAGAAATTAAAAGCACACACAAATCCACTGTAAGCATTGCGGTATTCTTTCCAGATTGATTTATTTATAAAAACCAAATAGGGACCATGCATACTATTTATGTTTTTACAACCTGCTTTTGTGGCTTAACATGATAGTGTAAATAGTTTCCCATTCACTGAATTGTTTTGCATAATATCCGGTTTTGTTTTTTTTTTTTTGAGTTGGAGTCTCACTCTGTCGCCCATACTGGAGTGCAGTGGCACGTTCCCGGCCACCGAAGCCTTGACCTACTGGGTTCCGGCGATCCTTCCACCTCAGCCTTCCAAGTAGCTGGAACTATAGGCACGTGCTACCATACCCAGCTAATTTTTTATTTATTGTAGAGACGAGGTCTCGCCAAGATGTCCGGGCGGGTCACGAATCCGTGGGCTCAGGCAATCCACTCACCTCGGCCTCCCAAAGTGCTGGGATGACAGACTGAGCCACTGAGCCTGGCCACATAATATCCTTTTAAACAGCTACACAGTAATCCATCCCATGGTGGTACTTTTATTTAATCAATCACTATTAGTCTTTCGGCTGTCCATTTTTTTACTCTGATAAGTTATAAGATGATGAATATCTTAATATATTCAATTTTGTTAAGGTCACTTCCTTCTCTGTTTGGAGGCAACAGGGTACTTGAGTTTTGCGTCACAAAGCAGGTGACCCTCTCTGTTCCACTGGGCCTGGGATGAGATGACTTGGGGATGTGAGTAACATAGGTCTGCCTGAGAGGAATCCTTGGAGGCCAGTTAAGTCTTGGAACCCTGGACGGCCTGGGCACTATAACTCATAGAGCGAAACTGCAGATCCCCTTCCAGCTCATTCCATTCATTCAGGTTGCCAAGATCACGGGTGACTCTAGGGTAGGCCCTGGTCTAGATGGGAAATACAGGCACAGCCACAGATATCACTGGTTATGGTGTAAAGTGGGAGAGAGCCCAAGGAAGGGCTGCAGGAGTTCCAAGGAGGGCGTGATCAGGGCTATGCAGCTGGGAAGAGCTTGGAGGGGAGGTTACATAAGAATGGGTGAGGTTTGTTGTTATTATTGTTGTTTTCATTTTATTTTTATTATAGCTTTATTGAGGTCTATTTTACAGTTCATAAAATTCAGTAACTTACTGAGTGGCACAATCATCACCATAAATCAGTTTTAGAATATTTTCATCTCCCCAGTAAGATCCCTCATACCCATTAATCCCCATTCCCATGCCCATCCCTGGCATCCACTAATCTACTTAATGTCTCTATAAATTTGCAAGTTTGGGTTACATATGAATGATGGAAACTAGATCTTACATTAAGATAATGTCAGAGAAAGTACAAAACCTGGGGACACAAGTATTGCTTCTTTCCAGCAGAAAAGCCACTCGCAGCCCCTGATTTCACCATCTGGAGTGAAATTCCAAACTTGGAGGCTTCCAACAGTCAAGAACTCAGCACCCCCTGGAAGTACAACTTCTACCTTTGGTGGGGTAAAGCATTTCCTTCCTTTTACCTCTTGGGTGTCTGAAGTCCTGTTCTTCCTGCAGTTTCTAAGCTCAGGTGGATCATCCACTCAGGTGGATGCAGAGCTGTCGGCTTTGAAAGCACGTTTGGCTGTCGATTTTTTGGCATGGCATCATGGACAAGCTGGGCTGGGGGGTTCCAGCAGGATCAGGTCATGAGGGTCTGGAGGTTGGCCAGGGAGTTGCAGAGGACATAGCAACAGAATAATCTCAATGAGGGTCTCCACCTCTTGGTATTGTCTGACTTGGTCCTGCTGTAATGGTCCTCACAATCTCTCCAATTTAGGCCCAAACATTTTTATCCTGGGAAAGAGAGGTGTGAGCAGATCATCTGTGTTCCGTCTGTCTCTCCTTATATAATCAGGTATGCTTTCAGATACCCTGTACCAGATTCTTTCAAAATTGTATATAGATTTTTGATTTAAAAAGAATGCAAGCTCAATGCAGAAAAATACAGCCGTAAATAAAAATCCAAGTCAACTCTATGATTTCATCTGAAGGTAACCACTGCTGCCTTTGGGAGTGTGTACTTGCTGTCTTTTATTTTATTTATGTTTTGACTTCCATGGGGTTTTGTTGACTTCCATTCAATCCCTATGATGGTAGGAGGAGATCTTCAGGGCACCAGCCTGGCTCTCACTGTGCTGAGAGATTGGTGTGGGGCTCTCACTCAGGCTTACACACAGGCTGCTTCTGATACTTTGAACCAGTGGTTTAATCTTGATCTCAGTTTTTCCCTCTGGCATGAGCCAGGTGCTGATCTCTGGGGACAGAATCCCCCTGCCTGGGGCATTATCTGCTGTGGAAAGGAAGAGAGTTAACCTGAAGCTATTAGCAGCTCTAAATTCCCTAATGAGTATCTGGGTAGTAGTTAAAACACATCCCAGGATAATTCAAATTTTATAGAAGCTATTCCCATTAATCATTTATTAATGACTCTCCTCACTGAGGCAATTAAGTAGACCTATGATTAAAAAAGAGCCCTATATTAATTTCACACTGTCTAATTACCCTGAAGTTCATGGATCCTGGTAGAACATGAAAGACAGACTCCATTCTTCTTCTTTGTACTTTGCCTTCTTCTCTGGGTTTAGCTTCAGCCTCAAAGGGAGGCAGCCTTGGCAGATAGATGTGCCCCAGTGTGTGCAAGGGTGTGCATGTGTGTGATACCCAGTGGTCCAGGCTCAGAGATGAAGAGCGCTGTGACTACGAAGTCTGGAGTTTAAGGAAGGCTTTAGGGCTGGGGGCGGGAGCTGGGGCAGGAGCTTCCTGCAGAAAGGGGAGCCCAGCGAGCCAAGGCTGTCTGCTGGAATTGAGTGGTAGAAATGGGGAAATAGGGCAGCAGCTCCCTGGGCTTGTTCCTCAGAGAACTGGAGGGATCTTGACCCTGAGCTGGAGAGCAGGGAACAGTGGGGTGAAAAGGACGTCACAGGGCATTGCCTGACCAGACACTGTTTTAGGAGCATCCTCCTGCTTAATCCTCTCATAGTGCTGGAAGTTAGGTATTAACAGCCGCTTTGGACTTAAAGAAATCAGGGTTCAAAGTGAAGTGACTTGTTCAAAGTCACACAATTGCTGAGCGTGGGGTTGGGGTTGGAATCCAGGTGTCCTGACTTCAGCATCTTGGCACTTCTCTGATCCACGCTGCCACCACCAAAGCAGGTAGCCCAGCCTAGCACACTCCAAGCGTCCTTCCTGAAGCCAAACAATGTTGATTTTCTACTGCTCTGGGAATAGATCTCCTAATGTTTTGTTTTGTTTTGTTTTGTTTTTGGCTAAAGCACCACCTCCCCCTTCTTTTTTTTTTTTTCCCCAGGAACGGAGATTGTAATTAAAGAACTTCCAGAGAATCTACTGGAGGCGGGCAAGAGGAATTCTTGCCCCAGTGTCCTTCCCCTTTTTCCCCTTTGGGAACTCCCCTGAAGATAGGAACAGGCTTCTGCTCTCCAGCAGCCCTCTGCCCCCAACCCCCAGGACTTTGTTTCCAGGGGGGGCCCAGTCAGCCTGTGTCACCTTCCTCCACGCAGAGAGGAAAGTCCAGGGAAGAAGTGAGGGACAGCGGGGGTAGCTGGGCCTAGAATCAAAGGAACGTGCATTGAGGAGCTGAGATTGTATTGCGGATGTGCCAGAGGGCTGTGGAGTTCAATTGAAGGGCTGCAGATCCCCACGGGTAGAAGAGGTCACCACGGGGTCTCACGCACGGCACAGTTTAAGGGAATCATGCGGATTCTCCGTTTCCCTTGCATGGTACTCTTTCTGAATGCTCATCTTCCTGGGAGGTACCTGGGTTTACTCTAACTCTTCTACCTTGTGAAGGCAAGGTACACCTCACCCTTTGAGGAATGGGAAAACCGCCTGGGCCACTCAGTAAAGGGAAGAACTCTTGCAAGGACTAATCGAGGCACTAAAACTTTTCCAGGGCTTGTGCATATTTCTGTTAGGGATGAAGTCTAGCTTTAGAAATGGGGAATCGCCGGGTTCGTTGGCTCAGCCTGTAATCCCGTGCCTTTGGGAGGCTGAGGTGAGTGGATTGCCTGAGCCCGCGGGTTCGAGACCCGCCTGGGCAGCGAGACCACATCGCTACAATAAATCAAAAAATCAGCTGGGCGTGGTAGCGCATGCCTGTAATTCTGGCTACTTGGAAGGCTGAGGCGGAAGGATCGCCGGAGACCAGCAGGTGAGGCTGCGGTGGCCGGGAGCGGCCACTGCACTCCAGTCTGGGCGACAGAGTGAGACTCCAACTCAAAAAAAAAAAAAAAAAGAAAAAGAAAAAGAAATGGGGAATCTGGGCTCAGGGTGGGATATTCTGAATTCAGGTATATAGTAGAGTAGGGTATAGGTATACTCAAGAACTTTAACTCTTCTATCCCCCAAATATAACTCTAATGTTTCCTGAGACTCTCATGAAAAAAAGTGTAGATTAAACTTTTATGTGATGTGTTTCATATTTGTGTTCATCATTTAATAAAGTAGCTAAAAGTTATTTTACCAAATCATATCAATTATTAATCCTAGAGATAGTTAATCTTTCTCTTATTTCATTTTGTAAAATGTTTCATATTTTCTACTTTCCATTTAAAATATACTAAGTGTGGGCCAATTTTTTTAGTGGAATTTATCTTTCTCTTTTATTAAATGCAAGAAAAATTTAATCTTAATGTTCAGTGTTATTAATGGAATTATTTTTGATCCTCACTTAAGTAACTCCCCCAATCAAACACCAGAGTTCAAAGACTCATACCTTTTATTATACTTCTCGCTTTCTAAAAAGCTTACAATTTTGACTTCATATTGCATCATTATTATACATTTTATAAATTAATCAGTAATCATATGTTGAACTATTATTTTGTTTTTATAACTAACAAAATAGATGAAATAATTATATTGGAGCAAAAATCATGTGAAATTTGACCTATTTTTGAAACACTATCTTATGAGATTTATTCAAAAATTTATTCTTTGGTACGTTTTATTGTATTCCTTGAAATGCTCATTAGCACATTTCTAAAGTGAGACTTTTTTCTGATATAAAGCTTGACTTGATTGATAGGTTTAATAGTAAGAACTAGTTTGATAATTAAGTTCTGGGATACATTTTTCATAAATTGAATTAACTAAATCTGCAGTTTTAGGTTTTGTAAAAATATATTTAAAGCAAGTGATAATATAAGAGCATCTTATTAAAAATTCTGTGTTGTCAAAATTTTAATTAAATTAACAGATTTAGATTTCATACCTTGTCTAAAAGCAATGGGTTAAGTCAAGGGCCTCTAAGGAAAAGAGTAACGGATCTGATTAATAATCATTTTATAAGTCTTTTTTTGTGTGTTCTTTCGAGAAATGACAAGGAAAATAATTCTGGAGACTGGGTAATAATCCTTTTGCAAGTCAAATGGTTTCCAGTTTGCAGGTTTCATAAAAATTGAGTAGTAGTTTACTATATGATTTTCAAGAATATAACTTAGTAGTTCAGAGAAATAAATGACTTTGCTAGAACAGACCTCTTGCACTCCTACTTACTGATATTTCTTAGGGCTTACATCTGATGAACTTGAAAAATAGGTATAGAATTGTTGCTCAGTCTTGACTAGTGAGCGCAATGCATCATATTCATCCATTGATACATGACCTAGTTGAGAAAGAAACCCAGCTCGTTTTAGAAATACATTTGTGGTCAGGCTCAGTGGCTCAGCCTGTAATCCCAGCACTTTGGGAGGCCAAGGCGAGTGGATTGCCTGAGCCTGCAGGTTAGAGATCAGCCCGGGCAACTTGGCGAGGCCTTGTCTCTACAATAAATAAAAAATTAGCCAGGCGTGGTAGCACGCACATGTAGTTCTGGCTACTTGGAAGGCTGAGGTGGAAGGATCACCGGAACCCAGCAGGTCGACACGGGGGTGTCCATGAGTGTGCCACTGCACTCCAGTCTGGGTGGCAGAGTGAGACTCCAACTCAGAAAAAAGAAAAAAAAAAAAAAGAAATACATTTGTAATAAAATTTTGTGTTTAAAGTTTTATAATTATTCAATTTTATATGTCTGTGTTTTTATCAATTGCATGCTACTAATAATTTTAATGATAACTCAACCAGAATAAAATATTTTAACACTTAGAACTTTGTGGCCATAAAAAAGTAAAAACATACTTGAGAGGCTGATGCAGGAGGAATGCTTGAGCCTTGTGCCACTGCACTCCAGCTTGGGCAGCACATTATTTATTTATTTATCAACAAATAAAAAATTCACAAAATTAAAATGTTAAATTGTAATAATGTAAACGTATATTCAGGTTTTTTTTTATAGTGGAGTAGGTCAGATTGATCCATAAAATATGTTCAAGCATGTAATTGCATTCTATGGGAATAAAATTCTGTGTGAGAAGTGCAATGAAAATATAAGCTCAAAGAGAAAAAGTAAAGATCTACATTTTTTTTTTGAGTTGAAGTCTCCCTCAGTTGCCCAGACTGGAGTGCAGTGGCAGCTCCTGGCCAACACAGCCTCGGCCTGCTGGGCTCCAGCGATCCTTCCGCCTCAGCTTTCCAAGTAGCCAGAACTACATGTGCGTGCTGCCACGCCCGGCTAATTTTTGATTTATTGTAGCGATGAGGTCTTGCCAAGTTGCCCAGGCGGTTCTCCAACACGAAGGCTCAGGCCATCCACTCACCTCGGCCTCCCAAAGTGCAGAATTATAGGATGAGCCACTGAGCCAGGCCAGATCTACATATTTGAATGTTAAAGAACTTGTTTATATGTGTACTTTAAAAATAGATGATCGTCCCCAGAGTATCAATTCATAGAGAAACAAAGTAGACCGGTGGCTGCCAGAGCTGGAGGAGGGGAGAATGAAAGACTATTATTTAAATGTGTGCAGAGTTTCAGTTTTGCAAGATGAAAGAGTTCTGGATCTGGATGGTGGATGGTGGTGATGGTTGCACAACAATGTGATTATACCTATAGCTGCTGAAATGTACACGTAAAAGTGGTTAATATAGTAAATTTTATATTACATGCTTTTAACCACAATTTTAAAAAATGGTAGCAGAATTAAAGTGTTAGGATAGTTAAAGTCATTAGATATATTCAAAAGCGTCAATATTTGGAATGTGCCAGAAATTGTATACTTTGCAATTACTTGACTTACAATTTTTGCTCTCAATTTAAAATGTGTGAGAGGATCTGTAGATTTTTAAAAAGTATTTTAGGCGGTTCTCCAGTAAAAACAGTAAAGGTTTTTCCAGACAACTCTAGAGTTTCACCAAACTGAGGTGATCTCCACTAAAAGTGAAGATTTAAACTGCCTGAGGAGTGTCACCACTCACTTTCATATGTTGCAGCTCCTGGTGACATTGAATTGAAGGAGCAAGAAAGAGAAGAGGATAAAGAGAAAAAGAAAGAAGGAAGAGGAGGAGGATTGCTTTCAAGCAGAGCAGGCTTCTGGATAGGAAACGATAGCACTGCCAAGAATGCTGGACCTTGTCTAATATATAAACACTTCACATCCTCTCCTCTCCTCTCCTTCTCTCTTCTCTGGCTAAACATGCAGTTTCCATCATCCCCACAACCTGGACTGCAGACTTTTCTTGCTCCTCTGTGCTGGTAACTTCCCTTTAGAGTCTTTCCATTCTGTCAGTGTTCAATTCCCTTGGCCAGGAGAGGAAAGGAGTCCATTGTAGTGATAGTGGTTAGGACCATGACTCCTACCAAAAGACCAAGCACACTCCTTCCAGTTGCCGAGCACCTGTGTCTGGCACAGACATATGTTCCAGGAGAGCGGTATCTAATGTGAAGTTTGGGTTCTAAGCTTAGTACATGTTATTAAAATCCTACATCGTACACATTACCCTTGAACATCCCTTAGGAAGGCATAACATTGGAGTCGGACACGTTGTCTCTCTATATGTCCTACTCAGCCAGTTTTCCCTCTAGCATTGGAATAGTTAGTTTTTTGATGGATCGTCAGAAGAAGTAGTTGACATATATTTGGAGGCCATTTATCGTGAAAAACATATCTCTTTAGTCATTAGAATCATCCTCTGTGCAGCAAAATGCTCATTCTTTGAGAGGCAGGTGGAAAATGAGACTGAGGACGGAACAACAGATTTCGCTTCTGTGTCTCATGCTCACTCCAAGGCATGGAGTCAATGTCCTGGGATCAATGACAGTATTTAAATAATCTCTGTCTCTCCCTTCCCCAGTGGGTTTGCTGATTCCATAGGCCACACATGTGTTTGCCACATCTACATGCCTTCTCGGATCCTGACAACCAGATAGATAATGCAGAGGACATCGAGTCTTTGTGTTGGGAGCCAGCTGTGGAGGCCCGCCTGAGCATTAGGGATCCAGGCGGGCTGCGGACCCTGAGACCACCAGGTTGTGTTCAGGAGCTGAAGGCCCATTCCCTCCTCCCTTCTTTGTTGTTTGGCATGACCCACTAGCAGGGACTTTGATGATCTAAGCATGAAGTTCTGAGAATATGACAGGCATGGTTGACTCTAGGGATCCATTGTTCCCATTTCTCACAGACTGTGGTTTCAGCTTTAAACTTAACACAGTTCAAGCTCAGGTCACATTTGGGAGCCTTATATATGATACAAGCTTCTTTATAAGATTTAAAAGTATATTTGTAGAATTAGTATATACATTTAGAGAGCTGTTTCCAGCTTTAGATGGTATAGATGATTATCTGGAGTTACCAGAAATGGCCCAGCATGAACTTTGGACCGGGCCGCATTCCTAAGGGTCCAGCGTCCACTTTGGGCTGGGCTGCATTCTTTTAAACCGGTTCTTTAGTTACAATTAGTGTAAGTTTTTTCTACTTATAATAGAAACTGAATTTATCTTATTCATAGAAAGTATTGTAGAATAGGTCATGCTACATGAGGGAATTATGTTAGTTCAAGCATGATCAAACATGATACTTTAAGGTTTTATAAGAATACAGCTAACTTTAGAAATTTCATTGTTCCCACTTTCTACTAATTGCGGTTTTGGCTTTAGTACAATTACAGTTTGTATTTGGGTTTTATTTCAGAAGCTTTATTGCTGATGATCAGCTTTATATATTAGGATTAGGAATTAGAAACTTTTATAGAAATTAAGATAGATACATAGGATTTTAGAATAGCCATTTTGTTAAGAGATTGTAATCAATTGTTCCTAGAAACAGCCCAGCGTGATCTTTGGACTGGGCCACATTCTTTAGGAACTGATTTGATCTATAATTAAGAGTTTCTATAGTGTAGGTAGAATTAGCACAGAATAGAAAGGTATTAGGATTTAAGTTAGCCACTAGGTGTTGTGTATGCATAAACTTTAGAAGTTATTGATTATTAGAACATTATGATGTTAGAATTGTTGTATTGTTTGTGAGGAGCATAAACCAAGCATAAGGAACAGTGAGAAAATTTTGGATTGTCCTTCCTCATGCTTGAGAAAACACCTGGTGGGGGGGGATGCTCCTCATCCACCTGGCCTTGTGTTCACGTGAAAGTCTTGTGATTTGATTGGGATTGTCCTTCCTCGTGTTTAAGGAAACACCTGGTGAGTGGGAGGGGGGGATGCGCCTCATCCACCTGGCCTTGTGTTCACGTGAAAGTCTTATGATTTAACATGTGAAAATTTGGGATAAAAGACTAACAGTTGGTCCCATTAAACGGCTTCTGTTCATTTCACTGAACAGTTGTCCACTTTCTTTCTTTCTCTTTCTTCCTCTTTATATCTATCCCTCCATCTTTCTTTCTTTTAATATCTATCCCTACTACAGAATTGGCTTCTGCACTAGACAGAGTCCAGTCTCTTTCTTTCTCCCCTCTTTCTTTCTTTCTTTCTCTTTATTTCTCCAGAATAACCGCTGATGCTGCCCCACCTTCCAGGGACCCTCTAAATCTCTCTGAAGGGGCTGGCCCCCCATAAATGACCCCCCGTATCTTTGGTTGGTGTGCACAAAATACAACCTCTCTTCTTTCAAGTGTGCTCCTTCTCCTCCTCCACCTACGTGTGTTGATTGCAAATGGCCACAGATTTTTTTTTTGCAGCTCCTCCCATCAAGAGGTGGAGTCTGTTTCTCTATTCCTTCAACCTGGACTTGCCTTGTGACTTGTTTTGACCAACAGAATGTGCAGTAGTGATATTATGTGGGTTCCAAATCTAGTCCTCAAGAAAATCTGTGGTACCTTGCTTTTGCTACCTTGGGATTCTGCTGCTGTGTGCATGTGCATGCTGGAGAACTGAGATGCCCTGGCTGACAGCATGCTCAGAGCTGGACGTGTGTGAGGCCATCCTAGAGCATCCGGGCCCAGCCAGGCTGGCTGCTCCCTAGAGTTCAGATGAGACCAGCAGAAACACCACTGCTGGTTCCAGGCCAAATTGTTGACCTGCAGAACTGAGAACCAATGAATGTCATTCTAGGCTACTAAGTTAGGATAATTTGTAGGTTGTTGCAGGGAGGGTTGCTAACAAAAATGTGCACTCCCCTTCCATATTGTGGGCTTGATATTGAGAGGTGGCTACTCAGCCAGGAACTACATTGCTCCACTCCCTCTGTATCAGACATGGCCACTATATAACTGGCCCTCACCAATGGAATATGAGAGGAAGGGATGTGTGATATCTCTGGGCTGAGACTTTAGGAGTTGTTAGGGATTCTCTGCTCTCTCTTCTCCTTCTGTTGACTAAAAACTTCTATGTCCTAGGGCATGTCCAACCCACAGCCCACAGGCCGCATGTGGCCCAGGACAGCTAGTAATGTGGCCCCACAAAAACCTTTTATCATAGTGTGTATTTTAGTGTTTATTTTCTTCATGACCCCATGTCTGGTTCCATTTTTGAAGTTCACAATCATGCCTTATTCGTTACGTTGCTTTTTGGCAGCACATCCGTTTGTGAGAAGCTGTTTTCATTGATGAAGCACACGAAGAGCAAAATTCAAACATTTCTGCTGAGCACCTTGAGAACCCACAAAGAATTGTGATCACTTCCATCCAACCAGACACTGGTAGATTAGTTTTGCAAAAACAAGGCCAAATTTCCCACTAGTTTTGTTTTGTTCTCGTTTTTATATACTTTATAATAAAAATATAAAAAATAAGTCTTATTATGTATATACATTAACTATATTATTGATATATAAGTTACGTGTGGCCCAAGCCAATTCCTCTCTACTTGATGTGGACCAGGGAAGTCAAAAAGTTGGACACCCCTGTACTAGGGGATGGTCAAATCACAGAACACGATAAGCCTGAGTTCCTGGTCCCTAGATGGCAAACTGCCCACCAATAAGAAATGCCAGCATTGGACTGTTACAGGAGTGATAAACTTCTAATGTGTTAAGACTCTGAAAGTTGGGATATTTATTAGAGCAGGTAACTAATACAGAAGCTCACAATTACAAATTTCTCTGTCAGGCACCATTCCAAGCACTTTACATTTACTAACCCACTTCATCCTCCCAACAGCCCCACAAGAAAAGTACTATGATCCTCACTTTGAGAGATGAGAAAACAGGGTCTCAAAAGGATTAAGAGTAACTTTCCCTAGAGCACAGCTAGAATAAAGTGAGGCTGGCATTTGATCTAGAAAATCTGTGAATGAGGGTCTTGGTCCTGCCCTGTCACTGCCCCATCTGGCTCCCAGTTTCCTCATCTGTAATGGATTGGGGGGAGTTGGCTAAAATCCATGAATTCCTCTGCAGCTCTGACTCCTTGGGTTTCCATGGTTCTCGGGTTTGAAGTTGGGACACAGGCAAAAGACAGTCAAGGTGTGAAGGGAATTCACAGCAGAGCAGGACTGATAGTCTCTACTTCTCAAGTCCTTGAAAGCCATTTTGGTCTCCAGACTCTTTTCTGTAGGCAGCAGGGTGACTGGGAGAGTTGGACCGATTTGGCAAATCCTGGGGGCTGCAATGTCTCTAACTTGGAAGACAGGAGCTAAGATGTGTGATACCTACACACCAGTGTCTTTCCAGTAGATCCTAGGCCTAGCATGCCACCCCCACCTTGGCACTTCTGGAAAGTTTATGCTCAGCAATGGGCATGGTCCTATTTCTGCCTGAGGAGCCACTGACCAAGGGGCTGGCAGTGTGAGGGCCCTGCCTTAGAATGAGGGAGTTGGAGAAAAGAGACCTCGATTATAGGTCTGGTGGGGAATTATAATGCCCTTTTCTCTTATGTGTCAGATAGGAAAGCAAAAGCCCAAAGAGGCTGGATGACTTACCCAAATTGCCCAGCTGGTCTTGGGCCAGGCTTATAGCTCAGCTTTGGCTGCTGGTCCTGGTCTTTTTTCCTGCATCATGCTGCCTGCTGGGTTTGGGCTGGGGTTCACAAACTGGTGTCTTTTGACTGTGTTTTCTTAAGTTTCTGATACAGAGGAAAATTTTGAAAATATAGCTGAGAGAAGCTTCTCTAAGGAAATCCCATACAAATAACCAAAAGCAGGAGAGGTTGGCCTTGCAGTCCTGTTGACTCCAGGGCCTTCAGCTGCCCTGTCCCTTCCGGAGGGCTTTGAAGGAAACTCTGTCAGACTGACATCGGAGGGTGGTAACTGTAAGGCCTTTTCCCTCTGTGCTGTTTCAGTTCAGTGAGATACCTGGCGGCTAGGAGGGCAGGCCTGGATTCTGCTCCTGACATGGCGAGTCACCAGCTTTGTGATTCAGTGAAAAGCCTTGATTTCCTTATCTGGGAGGTTGGAGGGAGAGGGGGTTGGCTAAATTTTCTCCAAGGCCCCTGTGACCTTATTCCTACAGAAATGGAAAAAGTATTCTGGGATATAACACACACACACACACACACACACATACACACACACACACACACACACACACACATACACACACACATGTCTTTGTGTGAAACACATAAAAATATATTTTTTTGTCATAATATATGAGGGGGAACCAAAAAACCTGGAATTTATTTATAAAAAATTGTGTGTTTATTCTTACATGTTTAAGCGTCAGTCATCTTCAAAATACTCTCCATTTGATGCAATACGCCTATTGAGAGGCTTTTTCCACTGCTCAGAACAGTTTTTTTGTTTCACCTCTTTCACATCAGCAAAACATTTCCCTTTGAGGACACTTTCATCTGGGAAAACAAAAAAAAGTTGCTTGGGGCAAGATCAGTTGAATAGGGAGGGCACAGCACAGGGGGTCATACCATTTTTGGTGTGGGTGGGTGCACTCATAAATCACCCATCATGAAATGGGCAAATGCATTGAAAGAATCTTTAAAAAAAATTTACTGAAGCCAAATACAGCCTTTTACAACAACACTAGTGGTGCAGGTTCCTAGGACACTTACCTAACAGAGAAATCCTGAACCACAAGGGACCCGCCCTCCAAAAAATAATTCTGGTTTTTTTGGTCCCCCCTCCTATATCTCAGCAAGCTTTGAACTCCAGGATTTCTGAAAAGCCTGACTACGAAAAGAAGTGATATTGATACGGTCCTGTGGTGAGGTGACATAACACTTATTGTTTACACATTTCCTTACAAAAATTGGAGAAAAGACACACAGGACAGGATTATGCTCAGGATTCTGCAATGGGAGCTGGCTCTATTCTTGACTATTTTGTGGCTTAGTTCCATCTTGGATTTTGCTTCTTCAACTTCAACCTGGTTCAGCCATGGCTGATTGAGAACTAGGTACTTTGCTGCACTAAAGTACTAGGCACTTTCATGAACAGGATTCTGTGAAACAGCGGTCGCGGGGTGGAGATGTTGTAGTGGGGTTGCTGTACCTGGTTGCCTGGTGAGGAGTCTGACTAGATCCATCCTGACTCACCTTGCTTCTAGATGGCTTAGATCTGAGGAACATTGCCTCAGCCGTATTAGTCAGGACTCTTTCAGTTGAATGTGACAGAAACCCAACTCACAAAGGGGAATTTGTGGTTCCAGAAATTGGGAAAGACAGGGGTGGAGTGGACATCGGCATGACTGGATTGAAGTCTCAACAGTGCTGTCGGCTCTTTCTCTCACTCCAGTGTCCAATTGTTTCTCTCTTTGTGAGTTGTCATCATTATTTTCTACTATACATTGGATTACCTGGGGTGGGAGTGGGAGAAGGGGAGGGACTTCGATGAACACAATCCAGTTTAAATCCCCCAAGTTGGCGATTCTAGAAGAAAAAGACCTCAGTGCACACAAGCCCCAGGCGAAGGCTCTAGTCAGCTGCCCTAAGCCACGTACCCACCTTTGGGACCAGCATCAGGTTCAAGCCAGGTTAGGACAGAAGGGATTACCACTGGCAGATAAATAACATGCTATGGATTGGATTATGTGGGAAGCAGTTTTAGAAATGAAGGGATATTGATATCCAAGGGATGCTGTGGCAGAGATTGAAATAGGTATCCATAAAAGATATTGTATCAACCAGCGTCTAGTAATAAGAACAAAGAGATCTTGATATAAAGAACTGTGGGGTATAAAGTTGTTAACTAGGTAACTGGAAGCATAAACAGAAGTAGCAACTACAGAAAGCAACTACCAAAAGAGGAAATTTAGAAACAGGAGCAGCCCTGCAGAGCTAACACTCAGACTTGAGGAGGGGCCTCTGCTTGGCTGGTGCAGGGGTCCTGAGCTCAGACAAGGGCCCATGTGCCTGGGACCCCAACCAATCACAGGGGTCTGTGATAGGTCCCTTGAGGGGAATGGGGGATGGAACTGGTTCTGTGAGACTTGGAGAAACTGCAAACTGGGTTCCCTGGTGGCTACCGTTGGCATTGTCTGTGGCTGGCCAGAGTGAGGAGTAGCTGCTTGGGATGGCGTGCCCAGAAACAGGAAAACTTCAGGAAGCAGGCAGGGCACAAACAGAAAGATTGAGTCCTGCCTCCCGCCCAGTCTTGCAGTGTCACCCAGGGCCCTGGGTTGCAGAGACTTTACAGGGCAGCTGGCAAAGCACAACAGGGTGCAGAGTCCCAGCCCCAGCATCACCAGGCGGCACGCAGAAAGATGGGTTTGGAGCACAGAGGCACTGACTTAATAATGGAGCCAGCAGTCTTCTCGCAGGCCTTCTGGTTAGTGCCCGGTCCATGGGGCAGCCTGTGGAGACTGGGAAATCCTTGAAGTCAGAGACACATGGACTTACCTGTGCATCCTCCTCAGGGTCTGGCAGTCATCCCCAGGCAGAGCAGGCCCTAAAAGTGGAGGTTATGCCGAAATGGTTGTGTGGCAGGAGCTCTCATCAGGCAAGGGTGTCTTGGGCGACTTCACAATCCTGCCAGCCCAGTTGTGGGAGTTCCTGTCTGTCTTCCCTAGGAGTGTGATTCCAGCCACTCCCTGGAATCCCACATGGGGCCAGGGAGGGAGTATTGAACACTGGATCTTGAACAACCTGGGGCAGGCTCTGCCCAGACTCCATGGATATGCCCTTAACTCCCTTCTCATCCTTGTCCACCTTCTGACAAAGTCAACAGCAGGATCCTGCCTCTAATCATTTATAAGCAGTGTGACTGATAGGCAGGTTACTGGAACACTCTGAGCCTCAGTTTCCCTAGAACACCCTCTTTGTCCCTTGATGCCTACACCCGGAGACAGAAAGAGACTCTTATTCCTCTCCATCCCATTCGATCCTCTCATCCGTCCCCTGTTGCTTACAGAAGTGATATTTTAGCACAACACATCATAATTATGCTTTGAAGAGCAATTGGTATTAGCAAGAGAAAGATCTGTTTAACTTGAAGAAAAGTAAAGATCCAGGAGAACTGGGACTTGCTGAGCAGAGCTGGACAGCTGAAGGATGAAGCAGATCCCTATGATGTGGAGAGGGGCAGCAAAGGGGGAGAGAAGGTGAGGGGGACAAGGGCTCTGCACTATCCAGAAGAATGCCAGAGATCTGGTGGACACCATGCTCTGGGATCCTGAATTCCAGAGCAGCTGAGTGTTTGAGCAGGAGTCCCCAGGCAAAAAACCAGAGCCACCCAGCCTCCAGCTGCTTCAGACAGGACAGCAGGGGACAGGCCCAGTGGGGGTAAGGGACCCGCACACAATTAAATGCCATGTGAGAAATGGGAATAGGCCAGTGTTCAATACAGACTAAAGAAAGCGACAATAAATGATAGCATTGGCTCCATTATGACTGTATCACAGTCAGCCTTGACTTAAAGGTTCATGTGTAAGTTTCTTTCCCTCACTAGTCTCGAGTTCTTTCAAAGCAAGGGCTGGGTCTGTGTTCTCTCTGATGTGCCCAGAGAATATGTGGGGTATATTTGGGGACCACAGTCAAGGTGGGGCGAGTATTTGGAAGGCCTGCTGACAGTATGGCCTAGGCCTAGGCCACTGTGGGGCTGCAGGTCTGTGAGCTGAGGCAGAGGTGTGAGCAGTGGCAGATATGACATTCCCCAGCCAGGGACCCTGGCAGGCAGGCAGACAGAGCAAATCAAAGCACAGGGCCCTCCTTTTCAGCTAGAGAAGGGATCAGTGAAGAGACCACTGTCCTAAAGGGAGGCTAATTGGGTCCTGAAGACTGATGGATGTTTCTGGGTCCACTTGGCATCCTCCCACGCTCGCACCTGCTTCCTCAAGAATTTAATTTAATTTTTCTTTGCTGAATGTGGCTCTCAGGTGAGGAGTGATTTGGGCTATTTGTCTTCTTCCCTCTTTCCTTCTCTCCTTCCCTTCCTTTATTTTTTGTAATGAACCAATCTTATGGGAAGATGCCAGAGCTCGGTGACTTTTGAGATGATGTTTCTCTGAGAAAGCCCTCAGCGCAAGGAGCTCTGGTCCCTTTCCTTCTGCTCAGCCACCCAGCCATCTGCCCTGACCCCTGAAGAGAGGTTTGCCTGGGCCACCTTCCTTGGAATTGGAGGGTAGGATCCTGACACACTGTTGGAGGTGGACATACCTCCTCTTCCTTCCCTGCTTGGTGATCATCCCTGCTGGGTCACTCAACTTGAAAGATGGGACCACAGTGCTTGTAGAGAAGGATCACTCTGCAGCTGGTCCACCTCTTCCTGAATCTGATTCTTGTCACCCTGGGCAAGTCATTTTAACTTTTCAAGCCTCAGTTTTTGCTCCTGTGAATTAACTATCCCAGAGAGATACTGTGATGCTTAAATGAGATACACAGTGTCAAACATTCAGCACAGAGCCTGGGATATGGTAAGCATAATGTAAGTATTACAAGCTTTTATTAACAGGAGGGCATATTAGTTTTTTGTGACTGTTTTAACAAATTATCATTAACTGGGAGACTTAAAACAACAGAAACTTATTCTCACACAATTCTGGAATTCAGAAGTCCAAAATCAAGGTATAGAAGTTCCCACTCCCCTGAAGGCTCTAGGGGACAATCTGTTTCTCACCTCTTCCAGTTTCTCCATCCAGCTGCTGCATCCCTTGGTTTGTGACCTCATCACTCTAATCTTCTAGGTCAGCATCTTCAAATCTCTCTCCATCCATCTTTATACGGCCTTCTCATCTGTGTGTGTGGTCAGATCTCCCTCTGCCTCACTCTTACAAGGATAAATTGCACTCAGCCCTGTTAGGTAATCCAGGATAATCCTTCCTCTCAAGACCCTTAGGCTAATCACATCTGCAAAGGCCCTTTACTTTTTGCTATATGGGTAACATTCATGAGTTATAGGGATTAGGATGCTGATTTTGGGGGGTAAGGAGAGTAATTTTTGAGTCTACCAAAGAGTTAGAGGGAGAGTACCTTCGGTCATTGTCTTAGTACAGGTTTCTTAGTAGAGGACTTTGGGATGAGGATCCCTATGTGTATGGTTTACCAGGGAAGGGCTCCTGGGAGAAACTGGTAAGAAATAGGAGAAGCAGATGGGGAAAGGGAAGAAGCCTAGTAGGGTGAGATTTAAAGTCCCAGCCAGAAATAATTTGAACAAGTCACCCAAAAGTTCATGTGTTGGAAAGCGAATTGCCAGACTAACAGTATTAAGAGGCTAGGCCATGAATGGATTGATTCTGTTACTGTGGGAGTGAGTTTTTAGCTCTCATGAGAGTGGGTTGCTATAAAAATGAACTAAGCTAGCTCTTGCTGTCTCTTTCGCATGTGCTTTCTTGCTCTCTTTCTATGTGATGCTTCTGCAAAGTTAGGATGAACAAGAAGACCCTCACCAGATGCTGACGCCATGCTCTTGGACATCCCAGCCTCCAAAACCGTGAGCCAAATAAACTTCTGTTCTTTATAAAGTACCCAGTCTCGAGTATTCTGTTAAAGCAATAGAAAATGGACTAAGAACAAAGCCTCATTCTAATCCCACTGGGACCTTTAAAAAAAAAATCCAAACTCACTGGTGAAATTGAATCTCACTCTTATTACTGCCCAATCCCATTTTCCTCCTTCCCTTTCTAGAAGAAATTATTGTCATAAATTTGGTATGTTCCTTCCTGTCCACTTAAAAAAAAGTTTATAACATATGTCCGTGTCCCTAAGCATGAACAGTATTGCTTTCTGTATTTTAAAAATGTATATAATAAAAGTATAAAATAAGCGATATCTCACTTTATACATATTTATGCCACTGTTCATGTTGACACATATAGCTACAGTACATTCATTTTAACTGCTGCTAATTAACATATATCATTTTTACTTTACTTACTACTGATGAAAATTTAGGTTGTTTAAAAATGTTTCCATTATTACAACAAGGCTGATGTGCCTCCTTACTCTCATAAAAGAGCTTTTCTAGGATTGATACCTTGGGAACTTGCTGGGTAATAAAAATGTGTGAATTTTTAAATTTAACAATAACTGCAAAGCTGTCCCCCAAATGGCTGTGCTAATTTATTTGCTTACTAGCAGTGTTTGAGTGTTCCAGTTTCCCTTGTATTCTCACAAGGATTACTATTATCAGACTTTCAAATTTTATCTAGAACATGGGACTTGAAATGGTATCAGAATGTTTGGATTGGTTCTCTGTGAGTTTGAGAATTGAGTGCTTCTGAGAGTTGAGTATCTTTTTTATGTGTTTATTGACTATGTAGGTTTCCTCTTCTATGGGTTACCCCTCATATCTCTTTCCCTTTTTCTGTTGAGTTGAGTGCATTTTTCTTATTGAGTTGTAGGTCTTTATATATTCTGGAAACCACTTCTTCGGTATTTTATATTGCAACCAACTTCTTTTTTATTATTATTTTAGAATCACGAGATATATATGAGGGTTTGTTGCATAAGTATATTGCATGAAGACAAGGTTTGGGTGTCTGACCAGCCCCCCACAGTAGTGGGCGTGGTAACCAGTGGGTGGTTTTGTATCCCTTTTCCCTCCTCCCTCCCTCTTTTATCAATGCACAGTGTCTGTTGCTCCCAATCTTGTGCCCATATGTGCTCAATGGTTAGAGCCCACTTTTGAGAACATGTGGTATTCAGTGTTTTGTTTCTGTGATAATTCACTTAGAATGATGGTCTCCAGCTACATCCATGTTGCTGCACAGGACATGATTTTGTTCTTCTCTATGACTATATAGTATTCCATTGTGTATATGTACCACATTTTCTTTATCCAGTCCACCTTCAATAGGCATCTGGTTTGGTTCCATGTTTTTGCTATAGTGAATAATGCTGGAATTAACATATGAGTGCAGGTGTCTTTTTGGTAGAGTGATTTATATTCCTTTGCATATATTCCCAGAAGTGGGATTGCTGGCTCAAATGGTAGCTCTATTTTAAGTTCTTTGAGAACTCTCCAAACTGCTTTCCATAAAGGTTGTACTAGTTTACATTCTCACCAACAGTGTACAAGTGTTGCCTTTTCTCTAGTCTTGCCAGCACCTGTTGTTTTTTGACTTTTTAATAACAGCCATCCTGACCAGTATAAAATGGTATCTCATCGCAGTTTTGATTTGCATATCTCTGATGATTAGTAATGCTGAGCATTTATTCATGTGTTTGTTGGCTGCTTGTATGTCTTTGAGAAGTGTCTGTTAATATCTTTTGCCCACTTTTTAATGGGTTATTTTTTTCCCTGTCAATTCAGCAACTTCTAATCTGACATATTTTTGTCATAAAATGTTTTAATTTTGATGTAATCAGATCTATGAATTTTTAAATGATTTGTTCATTTTATGCCTTGAAAGTTTTCTTACCTGATGTCATCAAGATATTCTCATTTTCTCTAATAGTTTAAAATTTATATTTTAATATTTAAGCTTTAATAAATATGGAATGTATTTTTGTGCATGTTATAGATAGGAACCTAATTTTACCAGCCTGTAATCCTGCGCCTTTGGGAGGCTGAGGTGAGTGGATTGCCTGAGCCTGCGGGATCAAGACCCGCCTGGGCAACTCGGCGAGTCCGCATCTCTACAATAAATAAAAAAATTAGCCGAGTGTGGTAGCGCGTGCCTGTAGTTCCAGCTACTTGGAAGGCTGAGGTGGAAGGATCGTCGGAGCCCAGCAGGTCGAGGCTGCAGTGGCCGGGAGCGGCCACTGCATTCCAGTCTGGGCGACAGAGTGAGACTCCAACTCAAAAAAAGAAAAAAAAAAAAGAAACCCAATTTTACTTTTTTACATGGAAAACTGTTATCATATACATAGTTTCCAGGTACTCTGGTCTATTAATTTGGTCTATTTTTCATTGTTGTGCAATTACCACCATATTTTCATTATTATAGCTTTGTAATAAACCTTTATATCCTATTGGTTAAACCTTGTCCTCTAATATCTTAGTTAATCAGAGTTGCCTTGACTTTTCTTGGTGGGATGGGTAAGATGAAGCCTAGAAATCCTGCAGCCATTTTGCCCCCCGAAAAGAAGACAGCCTTAGAAGAAAGCTGATCCCATTGAAGGAAGAGCAGAGATGGGAAAATACTGAGTCCTCAGTGAGATTGTTGCTGAATCAACCTATTTGGGAGCTGATCCTGCCTCTGCAGTGTCTGTTTCTCTAAACTAATAAACTTTATTATTAACCAATTTGAGTTGATTTTTCTATAACCTATAACTATAAAGCTATCTAACTGATTCAAATGAAATATCTTTTTCTGTCTATTTTCTTTTCTTTTTCCTTTTTTTTTTTTGAGTTGGAGTCTCACTCTGTCGCCCAGACTAGAGTGCAGTGGCACACTCACGCCCAACCCAGCATGGACCTGCTGGGCTCCAGCAATCCTTCCGCCTCAGTCTTCCAAGTAGTTGGAACTACAGGCACATGCTACCATGCCTGGCTAATTTTTTTGATTTTTTAGTGTAGAGACTAGGTCTTGCCAAGTTGTCCGGGCTGGTCTCAAACCCGCGGGCTCAGGCAATCCACTCGCCTTGGTCTCCCAAAGTGCTGGGATTACAGGCTGAGTCACCGAGCCCTGCCTAGTGTCTAATTTTTAATAGGCAAAATTATTCATTTTTGATTTGTATAATTATTATGATTGTTTGGACTTATGTCTATCTTGTTTCGTATTCTTCGTGTATCTTTTTTTTTTTTTGACCTTACTCATTTTTTTTCTGTGGAATTGATTGGATTTTTTTCCTATCTTTTGTCTTCAATTGATTTCAAAGTTATGCACATGTTTCTAGTCTTTCAGTGTTTTTCTAAAGCTTATAATATGTATATTTCACTTTATATTTTTGAACAAAACCTGAGGTTAATCAACATCTTTATCTTTCTGCTGAATAAAACTAGGAATTTTATGTACTGTAATTTTCTTGCTATTTTCCCCTGTCCATCTTCCTATTTTTAGTATTTTAATTCTTTCATGTTTTTAAATCTCCCAAACTGCTGTTGTTGATGATGATAATGATTCAATACTCATTTAGATCTTACTGATTTGTTTGCTTATGCTTATTTGTTATAAGGTGAATTATGTCTCCTCAAAATTCACATGCTGAACCCCTAATACTTCAGAATGTAACTGTATTTGGAGATAAGATTTTTAAAGATGTGATTAAGTTACAGTAAGTTCTTTAAGGTGGGTCTTAATCCAATATGACTGATGTTTGTGTAAGAAGAAATTTGGATACAATGTACACACAGAGGAAAGGCCTGTGAGAATACAGCAGGAAGATGGCTGTCTGCAAGCCAAACAGGGAGACCTCAGAAGAAACCATATCTACTGATATCTTGCCCTTGGACATCCAACCTCCAGAACTGTGAGAATACCTTTGGTTTAAGCCACCCACTCTGTGGTAATTTGTTATAGCAGCCCTGGCTAACTAATACATTTTCCTTTCGGGGGGGGAGGATTTAGTCACTTTTTTCTTCTGGGAAAATTTTCTTTTTTCTCTAGAATTGTTTATTAATTCTAGTTCTTGGGCAGGGAGGGTGTTCTGAGCCTTAAACTGTCTTAGTATATCTAAGAAAATATTTATTTTACCTTACTCTAACTGATACATCTGGTATATCTTGAATGCTAGTTTACTTAGATATCAAATTCTGGGAGTGAATCATAGTCCTTGGGTCACATGGATTTAGCAACCCCATTCCAACAAATTCCCTCACAGAAATGATTCTTTTTGGTTATTTTCTCAAAGTGTCATGCTAAAATAAATGAGAGCTTCTTTACAAGCACAGTGACCTCTTAAGTCTAGACATATTGAAAGAGAAGAAGAAAGGGAAATGTTCTATACCATAATCTCCTTGGAAGATTTTTTCTTCCTTAGCATGTCGAAGATATAAATCCATTGTGTTGTGGTACCTGTGTTGATGAAAAAACTCTGCTGTTTATCTGATAGCCATTCTTTTGTAGGCCATCTGTGTTTTCACTTAAACTAAACTTTATCATTTTTTTCTTTGTAGATGTGAATTTATGTCTATTTATCCTGCTTTGGGCTCAATGTGCTTATCCAGCGTAAGGCCACATGTCTTTCCTAATCTTTGAAAAAACTCAGCCATTATCTCTTTCAATATTGCCTCTTTTCCACTCTGTATTCTGTACTTCTGAAACTCTCAGTCATTCCTATACATCTCTTCATTTCTCTTTCATATTTTATATCTCTTTGTGTCTCTGTGACTTCCTTTGCTCCTATCATCCTACTCACCAATTCCTCCTTCAGCTGTCTAGTGATTGTCTTCAATTGATTTGAAAGTTATGCACATGTTTCTGGTCTTTCAGTGTTTTTCTAAAGCTTATAATATGCATACTTTTATATTTTTTGAAGAAAATCTGAGGTTAATCGACATCTTTATCCTTCTTCTGAATAAACAAGAAATTTTATACTCTAACTCTCTTCTTATCTTTCCCTGCTCATTTTATGTTACTATTTCTAATATTTAATTTAATACCTTTAATTTTTTCAAAAATCTATTATTATATTGCTCATTTCTGTAATTTTCTCTTTGGTACTTTTTCCAATTCTTCTGCATATCACTTACAATATTCTGTTTTCACTTTATCAGTTTATTCCTTCTTTAATTTCTTCGAGCATGGATTTTTTTTTTTTTTTTTTGGAGTCGGAGTCTCACTCTGTCACCCACACTGGAGTGCAGTGGCCGCTCCCGGCCACAACAGCCTGAACCTGCTGGGCTCCGGCGATCCTTCCGCCTCAGCCTTCCGAGTAGCCGGAATTACAGGCGCGCGCTACCACGCCCGGCTGATTTTTGGATTTATTGTAGAGATGAAGTCTCACTGCCCAGGCGGGTCTTGAACCCGCAGGCTCAGGCAATCCACTCACCTCAGCCTCCCAAAGGCACGGGATTACAGGCTGAGGCACCGAGCCTGGCTTCAAGCATGGATTTTTAAAGCCTTTTTCAGACTTCCATACAATTTTTAGCTTCTCACTGTGTTCGTTGGTTGAATCTATTGATGATTGTTCATGGCTTTGGGTGTCTTCGTAGACTTTGTAGTTTTATGGGTAAGGAATTGTTTTTTGTGGGGGTCCTTTGCACGCCTCGATTGTGGAGATGATTACATTCACTACCCCTAAAGGATAAACAGTTTCTAGACCAGTTGTGATGTGAGTTTCTAGGCTTAGGACATCCATACCATGCTGGCAACATGAGAACACCTGTTCATGTCTCTGTACCACACACATTAGCAGTTCAAATGTTTTATGGGCAACTATTTCCCTCACAGCCCAAGGTAAGTGTGCCTAGTATTCAGACCAGCAAGCAGCCTTTGTATTCCCAGTTTCTTCATAGGAGAGCCCTTTCCCAACTCCTGGCTTTATTTGAGGAATTTATGTGCAGTTTCCATGCTATTTGCAAGTCTGTGTCCTTAATATCTCTTTCTAGATGAGAACTAAAACTTCAGCCTTTCTACACACTGTATGATTCCATTGATATGGAATTCTTTTAAAAAAGCAAAAATATAAGGGCAAAAATAGATCAGTGAGTTCCAGAAGCAAGAATTTGCTAGACAAACCCCCATGATGTGACCTGGCATCCAAGAAGATATTGTGCTGGCATCTATGGCCAGTGCATGCTGGTTGCCCAATAATTTAGGAAAATAATGGCATTGCATTTGGCAAAATTAGAAGCTGTGTCACTGGAAATAGACCAACTCCAAGAGGTAGCACTACTTCTGCCTTAATTATCTACATTGGCCTTTGAAGGCACCAGTGAGCATCTGACCATTGAAAGCAGAGGCTCCTTCCCTCAGCTGATCCTTTAGTAGCCAGGAAAGGGGACATTAAGTCTCCAGGTCTTGAATGTCTCAAGTGCTGATTCTCTTGGGAAATGACAGGAGGACCTGTCACTGCTTTCACTAATGACTGATTTAAGAAGAAGTTGTCACTGTACCCGCTAATGCTGGCTTAATGAAGAAGGGGGTGCTGACTGGAGAAGAGATTATCATTCTCCCTGAAAATGGCCCTGAATGATCTGTGCAGCCATCTTAGCTAGAATGGGCGCTGGCACTTAATATGTTTACAGATTCATCTCCTCCACTAGTTTAGGAGCTCTTTCAGGTCTGAGGGCAGTGTGGCAAAGGGAGAAAGTGTTATATCACTGACCTTGTTTAGAATTGCCAGTGCATGGTGAGGAGGAAAAGGAGACTGACTTTTACTCAGATCTATCACTATTTTAAATTCTCTACAGATAATGCACCCTCTTTCTTCAGATGAGAAACCTGCAGGAAACCTCTCACAGCCACAATCACCCTGCACAACACTATCCGCAACTCCCAAGATAGATCTCTGTGTGGTTGTCTGCTGACTATAGGGCTGGGTCGCATGGTCACCTCTAGGGGAAGGGAGGGTTGGAAAAGCAAGTATATTCCGCTTCCAGCCTCCACAATGGAAGGTAGTGAGGAAGTGAGGGACTGGCAGGCTGCCGTGCCCTTTAATCCCTGTCGCCTCAAAGGAGCCAGCAGGGCCCAGCTGTGGCCAAGAACCTTGGGGTTTTTCTCACCAATCCGCGGAGCCCACGAGACCCTGCATTGGCTGATACAGCTATTGCCAAGGTCCATGTGACAAAGTCAAAGTGCACAGGCACCAACGAGGCAGATCTCACAGAAATGAGGCAGGAGGGCATGTTTCTTCGGTGGGTGTGACTGGAGACTCAATGGTTCTGGGGAGGCAAGGCCCGAGGGCTTCCTAACTCCAATGGACAGAAATCCACATTCAAATCCCAAAGCGTTTACATTGTCAGCATTAGCTTAGATAGTTTCATCCAAAATATCAGCAACAACTAAAAAATTCCATTAGAAAAGCTGATATTTGATGACTGCTGCTGAAATATATTTTTCTGTATATGTTATCATCAGTTACCAAATTTAACATACCGTTGGTGTTAAACATTATAATATGCAAATTAGGTAAGTTTGACAAAGTGTGTGCTTGGCAGGTTGAGCTCTGTGAATCGTCTCTTGGTGAATTGGTTTCTCAGTTTTCTGTGAGCTGGCATTTGCTGGGTTGGCCTAGACCCACCCTTCTGGATGGAGACAGAGATGGCTGGCGTTACTCAGTCAGAGTCCTCCAGGATGAGAGGCTGACATTGTGTCTGAGGAGCTAAGGTGTGACTGGGCCCTGAATGGTCCCATTGAGGCTATGCCTGGCTTCCCTCTGGTGGGTGTGTGAGACATCAGCTTGGCTAAAGTGAACTTGCTGTTTGTTCACTTCCAAAAGATCTCATTGGGGAAATTCACAACAGGAAACACTTTACTATGCTTGTCCTTGACATATCAGCATTTCTGGAGGGTTTTAGAAGCCTAACGGTCTCTTTCTCAGAAGGAAAAGGGCTGAATACTCAAGAATCCTAGCGAAGACTATTTGTAAACATGTTAAGGACCCGAGTCTGGGCAAGACATTTTGGGGTACCTGCAAAGATCAGATCAACATGATGTGTGAAGCAGCTGCACCCATCTGCTGAGGCTGGTCTTAGGAGGGAAGGTGTGAAGCTGGGCTACCTGTTGGTCTGCTAAGTCCAACCCTGGGAGCATCTGTGAGTGGGAGTCTGCAGGGAGTGTCCTGGAGCAGGAGTCTTGGGCAAATATGACATTTGACATTAGGTAGCATATCCAAAAGATGTGGCACATCCAGTCCTTGTTGGAATAAAAGACTCTCTATACTACATGCAAAAAAATGGTGTCATGTTTGTTTATTTTGCAAACAATCATAAAGTTTTAGGTGTCTGTAAGGGAGTGAGGTCGCTGGAGGGTGGTTGTTGAGTAAAAGAGGATGTTTTGCCAGTTTGGGGGCACTGCTAAACTGGTCCATTTCTAAAAACAAAATATATATTTGCTGATTGACTTGATTGTTAATTACAGGTCTGTCTGCCAATCCACACAGCTACTTGAGTACAACTTAGACACGCTTAGTCATGGTTGACATTTTTTCTAAGCACAGCGTTGGCAGAGTTTAGAAGTTTTTGAAATTTTCTTTTCTGAGTAAAGAGACTTCTTTAAGCTAGGGATGGTGAATAGTTTCCAGTATAAAGAATCTAAAAGCTCTGCACACAGCTCAGGCTTAAGCTGTGCTGCAGGAGGATGTTAGAACATTGCCATGTGTTAGGAATGAGAGGAGATTCAGGACGCTTGAGAGAGAGAGAGAGAGAGACCCATGGTGTTGTCTGCAAGTCTGGGGCAACTCGTGTCTTGGCCAGGACTGTGATCATGACCTTGAAGCGGTGGCTTCCACAGTTGACATTTATTCTTACCTTCCAGTACCCGTCTCTTTTTATAGTATTCCTTAGCACTGTCACCAACCAGGAAGCACTCCACACAATCCAAGCCCTCCAGAAAAAGAGAAAACTCCCCAGAACATCACCAGCAACACATGTATAGGAAATGAGTCAGATTTTATTTTTAAAAACGCCTGCTTTGCAGAGCAATACACTACACTGGAAAAAACAACGTTCTTACATACACAAGTTGCTGAATGTGTCATTTCTGTCGTGGCCCCATTGCACATGCAGTGGAATTTAATGGGTTTTTCTCAAAATAAAAAGGAATTCTATGAGCTCTGAGTTGGAATATTGTGTGCCCATTGCTGCATAACAAATCACTCAACACTTCAAGGCTTAAAACAGCGATAATCATTTAATATCTCTCATAGTTTTTCTGGGTCAGGAAGGCAGGAACAGCTGGCTGGGCAGATCTGGCTTGGGGTCTCTCCAGAGGTTGCAGTCAGATGTCAGCTGGGGCTGCAGGCATCTGCAGGCTCGTCTGGTGCTGCGGGACCCACTTTCGACATGAGTCACTCTCAGGGGAAAGTGCGTGCTGGCTGTTGGTTGGGGGCCTCTGTTCCCTCCAGCCCGCAGGGCTGCTTGAGCATCTTCCCAGCATGGTTCTGGCTTCCCCACAAAGGCTAAGGAGAAAACTGCATGCTTTTTATGAATCAGGACTCTGTAGCCCCTTGAACAAGACCTTCCTTTTGCTTCTCTTTGTTTCTCTGTACAACAGTCACCTGTCACCCAGGTTTTATCTAAGTTGAAGGGCTTTGGTACCTGCAGGGGTTTCTTTGACAACTGAAGTACTTTGTAGGGGATTAGTTAAGGCCTGACATCTGTTTGAGCTTCCCATACTAAATACTATCCCAGGTTGTTGTTATCTCATTCGATTATAAATGGTCCATTGCATGTGAGTCAATATGTAGGAGATATTTCTCAGAAAAAGAAACATCTTCGGCTTGTCAGCTTCTTAATCGTAACAAAATTGTAATGGAAAGCAGTTAGGCTAATTTAAACCCAAAAGAAACTTACTGATGTTGGATGCATTACCACATCACTGGGAAAGTTGGAGAACTGAGCTTAGAAAATGGGCTGGAACACAAAGGCTAGCAGTACTCAGTTTCACAGCCAAGCCAAGGCCCAGAACCAGGCGAGGAGGATGCTGCTGTCACATCTGCTGGGAAACAGAGAGCCTCAGCTGGCATTCTTGCCTCTCCACTGCCATCGCCACCTGGGATGCAGGCACTCGTCACTGCTGGCTCTTCTGCCCCTGCCGCTGCCCCTCGGCACAATGTCACAGCCACAGATCTCGCCATTATTGGATCATTCTTCCTGTTGACCCTACTGTTTCTCATCATCAGACCCTGCTGCACACTGGGTCAGATAGGAATCTGACTGACTGAATCTATGTGCCATGTGCCGTGTGCCATGTCCTGGCTGCAGGGGAAACTGGAAAAACATAAATCTGGCCTTCTTGGCTTCCATAGTGGGAGAAGGGCTCTGCTTCCTATAAGGACTCATTAAGCAGTAAATTCACAGACATGAGAAGGGTTCCAGATGCAGGGCCATCAAAGCCACAGTAACAGCAACAACAACCATGAAACCATGAAACCGACAAATGTCCACCACAACTTGTTCCTGCCTGAAGAACATTTTGCACCCCCTGCCCCACGTTCTTTTTTAAATACCTGGGAACGTGTATGAAGTTGACCTGGGCTGACTGATTTGTCAGGATATCAAAGGAATGTCTACCAAAAAAAGTCCAATAAAAAATAACAATATCAAAGCAAGAAAAAATGCTTGCAACTCAATAATAAAAAGATAAAAGCCCAATTAAAAACAAAGGGTCTAAACAACCATTTCTTCCAGGAAGATATATACATGACCAATAAGACTATGAAAGATACTCAAGATCATTAACCATCGGGGAATACAAATTGAAACCACAAAGAGATAGCACTTCACACCCACTAGGAAGGCTATAATAAAAATGACAGATATTAATAAGGGATGGTGAGGATGTGGACAAATTGGAACCTTCCTACACCACCGAGAGTAATGTAAAATGGTGGAGCCACTTTGGAAAACAGGCCATTCCTCAAAAGAATAAATACAGAGTTAGGAATTCTACCGAATAAAATTGACCTAGCAATTCTATTCCTAGATATGTACTCAAGATAAATTAAAATATTTGCCATTTTGGACAAAAACCTGTACATGAATGCTTATAGCAGCATTATTCATAATAGCCAAAAGGTAGAAACAACCCAAATGTCTAATCAACTAATGAATGGATAAACAAAATGTGGTATATCTGTACATTGGAATATTATTTGACCATAAAAAGAAATAAAGTATTAATACATGCTATAGCTTGTGTGAAGCTTGGAAAAAGTAAAAGAAGAAAGACACAAAAGGCTACATGTTGTAAGGTTCCATTGATATTGAATATCCAGAATAAGAAAATCAATAAAGAGACAATAGATTGATTAGTAGTTGCTTGGGACTGAAAGGGTTCCAGGTAAGAGTGACAGCTAAAATATTTAGGGTTTCTTTTTGAAATGAAACTCATGTTCTATTTATTAAAAAAATTTAAATTTCTTTTACTTTGGCAAAAATGTTCTGATATTGACTGTGGCAATGGCTGCACTAACTGTACACAAACTAAAAACCATTGAATTGTATACTTTAAATGGGCGAATTGTATGGTATGTGAATTATACTTCAGTAAAGCTGGGATTTTAAAAAGAAGAAATTTTTGTCATTATAGAGTAGTAGAAAGAGAAAAATAAAACCTTACTCAGTGTTAACACTTTTGTGCATATCCTTTTACTCTTTTCCTAGGCAATGCTTTCCGATATTTTTGAGAATAGTACATATTTAATTTTATTCAGTTCTTTTGTTTACTGTAAATAGTTATGTTTTTATGACTCTTGGTAAACATTGTTTTGAATGATTATGCAATACATTTCACCAAGTAGATGTATTATCAGCTCCTTAACCATTCCCCACTGTTGGGCATTTAAATTATCTCCATTTTTTTGTTAACATAAAAATGCTTTGATGAACATCTTTGTTACGAGGTTTACGTGAGATTTTAAAATTGTTCCTTGGGATATATTCAAATGGTGAGATTATCGAGTCAAAGAGTGAATACTTTAAAAATTCTTGACTAGGTGCCAACTTTCTCTGCAAAGGAGATAAACCTTTGCAAAGATTTGTTCTCTTAAGAGATATTTTAAAAGAAAAAATTCCCTGCCCCACTCCTTCCCCCATCGCCCCTCCCAGCAAAAAAAGCTCGTATGGCCTAAAATAGGTTCTCTTTTCACCTAATCCTTTGCTTTTTTCTTGTCCCTCCTCATCTCTCTTGGAAATGGATTTGCACTGTAATTTGTGCAGTCAATTCTGTTGGATTTTTTCATCTGGGCTCCTGAGTTGATTGCTATCTGATAACATTCAAGACAACTTATTGGATTTTTTTCAGATATAAATGCACAAAGACAAACAGCACAGGAGAAGAGGCAGCAGCAACAACATTTGGAAGCTGAGAAGTGGACAAGTGGTAAGAGATTTAGCAGACACAGTAAAGCTGGATACTGAGTCAGCAGTGGGGCAAGTTGAGAAGCAATTCCATGGGGGAGATCCTGGGTGGTACTCAGGGACAGAGGCACCTAGTTCTTCTAGATGTGAGAGCTAAAGTAACGTTCAAAAGAGGAGGACTGGTTGCAGTCAGATGTCCTAAGAACATCTCTTCTACTCCACCCTGTCAGATACCTGTCTGCTCCATACCCCTGCTAAAGGCTGTGGTTTTATTCTCTGGAAAAGGGGGTGCTGGACTGGGGAACCCTGGGTCCCAATGATGGTCCCTGTGCTGTTTTGAAAATAGGAGGATCATGTGAAAATTTAGATGGCAAATGTTGAGACACTCCAGCCCTCTTCCTCTATGAAGCTTCCAGAACACAGCCTGCCTTTACCTGTATCCCCTGCAGACTCCACTGGATGGGGAGCTCATTCTAATCTCTTGCCTTTCAAAGTGTGGTCCACAGGCCAGCAGTTGCAGCGTTACCAGGGAGCTTATTAGAAATGCAGAAACTCAGACCACACCGTGGACCTACTGAATTGGAATCTGAAATATTACGAGACCCTCTCCACTCCCAGAGATTCGTGTGCATATTAAAGACTTAGAAACCCTCTTCTAATACAGTGGAGCAATGACTTATCCTATTTTCTCTTTTGCCAACAGGGCCTCCCTCTAGTCCTACCCAACAACTGTTGAGAGAAACTATAGGTTGTCTACGTGTATGTGTGTGTAGTGTGTTGTGTGTGTGTGTATGTGTGTGTGTGAGAGAAAGAGAGACAGAGTTAGAGACAGAGACAGAGAGAGATAGAGATAGAGAGAGAGAGAGAGAGACAGAGACGGGCTGACAGACAGACATGCATAGACAGGTAGAACAGAAAGCAGGCCTGGCATAGACAGGTAGAACAGAGTGCACACACTGCATGACTCTTTCCATGGGTGATTATTATGAGCGATCAGTGCCCATATGTGAACCAAGCTCTCATGTCCACAACTTGGGAAAAGAAGTGCCCCCCGGGGTTAGTGTGGGGAGGAGGGCCGAGAGACAGAGAGTGCAACAGTTTTTCCTGAAAGGTCACCTGGTGACTTGCTTTAACCAACTGCAGATGGGGATTCCTAAAGTGCCTGTGTGTAGGGAGGGGATGCAGGCTGGTTAATCATCTCCAGACCTGATGCTAGCAGCTGCTGGAGGCAGGATTTCCTCTAGTTTTCTTGGAACACTGACCTGGTTGAGGAACTTAGACTCATCAAGACCCTTTGTGTGTGTTGCTTCTTTGGAAAGTGTCCCAGCCTCTCTGTGTTTGATTCCTCATTTGTAAAACAGAAACAGACATCCCTACCTCTAGCCTAGACTTCAAGTGAGGATTGCAAGGAGTGAGGACAGATTAGAAAGCACAGGAGGAAGTTCACTGTGAGCTCCGTAAGAGTGAGCTGGTGCTGAACTAAAGGCATCCTCCACATGAATTATAGCCGCAGGACGGCATCATCATCATTCCACACAGAATTGATTTCCCACCTTCTTCAGGGAGCTCACAAGGAAAGTGGAACCGGTAGAGCAGACTGCACAGCTGCCTTTGCAATGGACACTCCAAGTTCCTATGAGAAAAAGCCATGGTGCAGAACATCTTTTTAACTCTGGAATATAGATTGGGCTGACTTCAAAGAAGCTTGCATATCAAAAGCATTTTGATACTGAGTTGTACAAGGGAGACCAGAAACCATCGTTTAAGACATTGCTAGAAAGAGTGACCTGATGGTACCAGGAGGGGAAAAAATCAAAGCGTGTGATCAGTCAGCTGATTTACAGGCAGGAGAGGAATGGAGGCTAGGAGAAATGTTCCTGCTGAAGAGTTACACTCTCTTGGTCCCAGGGAAGAATATTTAAAGTAGACGAGGGAGCTGGGCTCAGTGGCTCAGCGGCTCAGCCTGTAATCCTGCGCCTTTGGGAGGCTGAGGTGAGTGGATTGCCTGAGCTCGCGGGTTTGAGATCCGCCTGGGCAATTTGGCGAGACCTCATCTCTACAATAAATCAAAAATTAGCTGGGCGTGTTAGCACGTGCCTGTAGTTCCAGCTACTTGGAAGGCTGAGGCGGAAGGATCGCCGGAGCCCAGCAGGTTGAGGCTGCGGTGGCCGGGAGCGGCCACTACACTCCAGTCTGGGCAACAGAGTGAGACTCCAACTCAAAAAAAAAAAAAAGGGAGGGAAGAGCATCCGGAACCTCTGGCGGTGGCGGTGGCGGTGGCGGTGGCAGGCGCTGTGCTGAGTTCTCTGTAGTCACTCTTCCCCAGCTTTAAGGTGCTCCAAATCAGTTAAGTGACAGAGTTGAGATTCAAAGTCAACTTTATCAGGCTTGGGAGGTCACACTCGAACACAGCCTGATACTTGTACTCTTCAGCTTTAATGTGCCTATCGCTGAGGATCTTGTCTGGAACATTTGGGGTGGGGCCTGAGATTATGTATTTCTAACACATTCCCTGGTGATACTGACACTGCTAGTTCAGGGACCACAGTTACAAAGGCAAGCCCAGATTTACAACCTTAAATGCACATTAGCCTTACTTGGGGATGTTCAGGCCCAGATACTTTTAAAAAAATTTCCCTAGTTGACTCTAATATTCCATCAGGATTGAGAATCACTGATCTGGGCTATTAGTTCTCAAAGTGTGGGGATAGAGAAGGTAAGAAGGTGGGGGATAGGGCATGACATGTAACAGAACCATCTCTGGAGTTTTCTCAAACTGGGATGAGGGAGTATCTTTATCTCTTCAAGGATATGTGTAGTTTCCAAACTATACATGCTTCCCTGTTTAGAAATTCAAGTGTATTTCCTGAACTCACACCCTTCTGCCTATTTCCTTTTGTCATTTGAGGGACACTAAAGTGATAAATAAAAGGCAGATAGTCCTGGAAGAATTAGATACAATTCGAAAAATCAGTAAGAACATTTTTAAAAATTATAAATTTAGTGTTCACAGAAAGATCAAGAGGCTATTGTGTCCATATGTAAATACATATGTGAAAGGTTGTCTGAGAACAAAAAACAAAGACCTAGAAATTCAAAGCATGACTGGTGGAATTAAAAATTCAACAGGGCTGGGCTCAGTGGCTCACACCTGTAATCCCAGCACTTTGGGAGCTGACACAGGCAGATTGCTTGAGCCCAGAAGTGCGAGACCAGTCTGGGAAACAGCAAAACCATGTCTCTACAAAAAAATCAAAAAATGAGCTGGGCGTGGTGGTGCACACATGTAGTCCCAGCTACACTGGATACTGAAGTGGAAGGATCACCTGAGCCCAGGAGGTCGAGGCTGTTGTGATTGGAGTCGTAGTGATCATGCCACTGCACTCCAGCCTGGGCGACAGAGTAAGATGCCAACAAATTCAGTGGGATAAACTGAGTTATGTAAGAGACATGATTGAGAACCAAATTGGTAACTTGGAAAAGAAATCTCCAGAATATAGAGCAACAGTACAACAAGAGAAAATATCAGAGAAAACTCAAGAGAAATAAAGAATAGAACAGAAGGCTCAGTGTCTGTTCAATAAAGTTTTAATAGAAAATGGTCATTAAAAGAAAAGAGAAACATTTTCTAAACTGAAGAAAGCAGTAGTCTTCAGATTTAAAAAGCCCAGAGAATGTCAAAGATTTATGAACTAAAGACATTCTGATAGAATGACAGAACGCTAAGGATAAAGACACAAGGCATGAAAGCTTACAGAGCGGGGAAAAATCAGTGTCTTGAAAAAATAACAAGATGCAGACTGACATGAGATTTCTTTTCATCAGCTAAAAGCTCATGGTATAATGTTCCAAAATTCTCAGGAAAAATGGTCTTTAGTGTGGAACATAGAATTTTATGCTCTGTCAAACTGTAAACAAAAGAATGGCACCAAAAAAAATCAGTTTTAGATATATAAGAAATTACAGTGTTACTGTACAAGTTCCCGTGGCTGCTGTCTCGAATTACCACACACTTGACTTAAAACAGAATTAATTTTTTTTTAAATTTTAAAGATGTGGGGTACAATTCAGGGTTAGGTATACAAATATTCATTATGCAGATACCCTTGTTGATGAGGTATGCTCTCTCCCCAGCAGATTCCCATTACTGCTAATCCTATCCCCCCCACCCTCCCACCCCATCCCCAGGAATTTTCCTGCTACTGCCAATCCTTTCTTACAGTATTACGATAATTGTTCAAGGTCCGCTTATGAGTGGGAACATGTGATACTCAGTTCTTTGTTTCTGTGATAGATCACTCAGTATTATAGACTCTAAGTCCATCAAGGTTGCTTCATAATTTTGTCCTTCTTTATGGCTCCATAATATTCCATCATGTATATGTGCCACATTCTTTTATACCGTCCAGTCCAGTCCAGATAAAAAAATGTGGTACACATACACCATGGAATATTATGAACAAATGCTGCAATGAGCATACGCGTGTAGGTATCTTTTTCATAGAGTGATTTGAGTTCCTCCAGGTATGTTCCCAGTAGGGGGATTGCGGGCTCATATGGGAGGTCGATTTTTAGATCTTTAAGGAATCTCCAGACTGTTTTCCACAGAGGTTGTACTAGTTTACACTCGCACCAACAGTGTAGACGTGTTCCCTTTTCCCCGCATCCTCTCCAGCATGTTGTTTTCTGAGTTATTGACGATGGCCATCCTGACTGGAGTTAGGTGGTATCTCAGTGTAATTTTAATTTGCACTTCTTGAGTGACTAGTCAGGCTGAGCATTTTTTCATGTTTCTGTTGGCTGCTCATATGTCTTCTTTTGAGAAGCATCTACTCATATCTTTTTCCCACTTTGTAATGGGGCTATTTGTTTTTTTTCTTTTTGGCATGTTTGAGTTCCTTGTAGATCCTAGATGTTAGGCCTTTGTCAGACATACAGTTGGCAAACATGTTTTCCCAGTCTGTGGGCTGTCTCCCTCCTCTCTTGATGGTTTCTCTGTCTTTGCAGAAGCTTGTCAGTTTGATGAGGTCCCATTTGTCTATCTTATCTCTTATGGCATGGCCACTTGGGATTTTGATCAGAAAGTGGTTGCCAATTCCAATTTCCATAAGGGTCTCCTGCATTTTCCAAGTTCTTATGGTTTGAAGTATTATGTTTAGGTCTTTGATCCATTTAGAGTTGATTTTTGTGTATGGTGATAGGTAAGGATCTTGTTTTAATCTTCTGCATATGGTCAGCCAGTTTTCCCAGCACCATTTACTGAATAGGTTCTTCTCTCCCCAGTGGTTGGTGGTGGAGCCTTAAACAACAGAAATTTATCCTCTCATCATTCTGGAAGACAGAAGTCTGAAGTTAGTATATTTGGGCCAAAATCCAGGCACAGGCAGCATCACGCGCCCTCTGGAGGTTCTAGGGGATAGCCCTTCCTCGACTCTTCCTGCTTCTGGTGACAGCTGGCATTCCTTGGTCTGTGGCTGCACCACTCCACTCTTTAAGGCCAACATCTTCATATCTCTACCTGATTCATTTCAGATCATCTTCTCTAGGTCTGTGTGACAAATTTCCATCTACCTCCTTCTGATGAAGACATTCGGAGTTGCATTCAGGGCCCATTTGAATAATACATGATAATCTCCCCATCTCAAAATCCTTAATGTCATCATATCTGCAAAGACCCAATTTTTGCCATATGAGTTAACATTCAAATGTTCCAAGGATTAGGATGTGATGATCTTTGGGGAGACTATTTTTCAACTATCACAGCTACCAGTCATACCCCCTAAATGAAAACAGATTTTTGAGAAAGTACACTAGCAAAAAACTAAAAAGGAATTTTAAAAGAGGATGACATGGGAGACAAAAGAAAGTGAAGCTGGAATTAACCCAGAAAAAGAGAAAAAAGATGAAAAGAAATGATAAGAATGTCCATGTATTAGTCAGGGTTTTCCAGCAAAACAGAACCAGTAGGATGGATGAAGAGAGAGAGAGAGAGAGAGAGAGAGAGAGAGAGAGAGAGAGAGAGAGAGAGAGGAGATTCATTATGGGAACTGGCTTATATGATTTTGGAGGCTGAAAAGTCCCATGAAATGACATCTGCTGGAGCACCAGGAAAGCTGGTGATGCAATTCAGTCATAGTCTGAAGGCCTGAGAACCAAGGGAACTGATGATTTATCGCTCAGACGGAGGCCATGAGGTCAAATGGGCTGTGGAACTGTAGGTATAAATTCTGGAGCTTTGATGTCTGAGGGTAGAAGATAGATGTCATTACTTAAGAAGAGGGAGCAGATAGCCTTTCCTCTGCCTTTTTGTTCTATTTGGGACCCAATGAATTGGATGATGCCCACTCACACTGGTGAGAGCAGGTCTTTACTTAGTCTACCAATTCAAATGCCAATCTCTGGAAACACCCTCACAGACACACCTAGAAACAAGTTTTATCAGCTATCTGGGCATCCCTTAGCCCAGTCCATCTGTCACATAAAATTAACCATCACACACCTCTAGATGGTTTGTACCATAGAAGAGCCTCCTTAGCATGTCAAAGTATTATGACAGTGCATTCCACATTTTCTTCTTTTCTCTAGTTCCAATCATATTATTCTGTTCTTCAGTGGAAAACGTTCACATAGTCACAATGCTGGTTATTGGTTTTCAACCTTTAGAGTTACTTTATGAGCAAAATGTAGAGCACTTTCATATAGCTATGGAACAGAGTGAACCTTGGAAATTGTAAAAAATAGCATGATACAATTGGGAGTTAGTGAGAGAGAGGTAGAAAAAAAGAGAAGTTCACTAATTCTTTTAACTTTCCTATGCTATGTACAGTAACTAAATCAAGGCCCTTTTTAGGTAGAATACTAAAAGTAATATGGGTAACCACTAGAAGAACTAAAAAGAGTAATAAAATTGATAAAATTGGGAAGAGAAAGTGGTATGGAGAGGTGAGAGGTGAGTGAGCTGAATTCTTCACTCTCCTTAAAGGGGAGGCAACAGGTACAATCTACAGATAAGCCAAAAAATCAACGTATGGTGTTTCAAAAAATTGTAATAGAAATGACCACAAGCATTTTTTGAAAACAAAGCTTTCAACAGAGTTTTCCTCTGGGGAGTAGTACTGGGTTTGGAAGAGGAGGTGGGAGAATTTTACTTTTTGCTTTAGAGCCTCCTGTGCTATTTAAGTACTTCTAACCATTTTCATGGACTACATTTATAGCTAAGAAACTTTAAAATACAAATAAATATAGCACTTTAAAACATAATGCATTGCCTGAGCCCGCAGGTTCGAGACCCGCCTGGGCAGGCGAGACCTCATCTCTACAATAAATCAAAAAATCAGCCAGGCGTGGTAGCGCGCGCCTGTAATTCCAGCTACTCAGAAGGCCGAGGTGGAAGGATCGCCGGAGCCCAGTGGGTCGAGGCTGCGGTGGCCGGGAGCGGCCACTGCACTCCAGTCTGGGCAACAGAGTTAGACTCTAACTCAAAAAAAAAAATAAAACATAATGCAAGTTGTCTGTGAGGTTCCCAAGTCTCCTGCCATAGTACCTGTTCCAGGATCCTTTCTGAAGGGCACAGACAATGGTGTCCAGAGGCAGGAGATGAGGGTAGTGAGCGAGTGTGATGTGTGTCCTCTGGGAAGAAGGGGAAGCAGGGAGGCAGGTCAGCCTAGAGAAGAGAAGCCCAGTGGGGGCTGAGAGCCTTTGCTGAACACCAGGAGGCTGCTGAGAGGCCAGGGGCACAGGTTTGGTTTCTGAGACCCCAAAGGTTAGAATTAGGGTCAGACAGACTCCAGCTCACTGTAAAGAACACAGTGACAGAATGAGTATCCTCAGAATATAGTGAGGTCCCCATCACTGGAAGTGTTCTAGACTCAGTATCTGGGGGTAGCACAAAACAACAGAAAGAATGTGGAATTTGGAATCAGATTACTATGGAGTCTAATTCTTGACAATTATTTTTTTTTTTTACCGATAGACAAAAATAAACTTTATTTCTCCTTTTACATAGAAAACAGTGGCAGCAAATTCAAGATTGATAATAGATCTATTCTTTCTAATGATAAGCAGGAGAATATATGAATGGAAAGTTTTTTTCTCTGTCCTTCTAAGATGAAGGAAGTTTATACCATTATTAGAATTCGAAGTTGTTGTAGACAACTCCTGACTGTGTCTAGCACCCCTTTTCCTTCTCCATCGGTGGCTTCTTAATTTTCCTCTGGGGACTAGCTCTTACTCTATACTTATGGAGTTGGGGTGGACTTGACTCCACTGTCTGGCTCTAAGGGTGGTCTTGTGACCCAGTTCCAGCCTTCTAGTTCAGGTCATGAGAGCAGGTTCAGAAGTAGACATGTGACCCAGGCTGAGCTGACCAACCCACCGAATGCATGTTCTTGGATTTTCTTCCTGAATCCACTCAGAGTGAGACCACCTCTTCCCAAAGAGCTGTTGTGTGGGAGCTGCTGATGGCTGCTGTCCCCTTACTGGGGCCCTGGAGAGTGGGGCCTGCAGGAGAGCGGCAAACCTGAGTGGAGAAGGAGACTCCTGACGTCCTGTCTGGAGGGCTGGGCCCAACGCCTGGAAGCCAGTGTGTGCCTGTGGACTTCTTTTAGGGACACTAGCAACATTTCCTTTTTGGATTGGGCCACTGATTTGGTTTCTGTTCTTTGCAATATAAGAGCCATTGACGAACCTGGAATTATTCGTCAAGGTACTTTGTTCATATTAGATGCCTTTAAGAGGCTCACAAGGAAAATACACACAAATCTCAATTCTGGTATTGGACAACTGACAGCAGGAGTTCATTCTCTTACCTCCTGGTGTTTAGGAAATAACCTCCTGATGACTTTTATGCTTGCTCGACGATCGCACATTCCACCTTAAATCCCTTTCTTAAGATGCTTAGCATGATCACGGCATCATGCTTTCCCTCTTCACTGAGTGCAGAATTCACCAGATTTGTCTTTCATCGTCCACGTCAGCTGCCAAGCATGTTTCTTCGAGTTGGCTCCCAGAGGAGGTCATAGTCCAAAGGCCTGGCTCTCCCCTTGTCATCTTCGTAGGAAGGAAAGTCTTCTCTCCGGGCCTGGTGATACTCCTTTCGCAACTTCTGAATCTGGTCATTGCTCCCACCCACAGGACGGACATGTATATCTAAGAGAGCTTCTAAATTTATAACCTGAAAAAAGTGGGGATGGCAATCATTTCTTCTTCAGAGATGCTTTTTAATACCCAGTCCAAAATATCTTTCCAGGAAGATCTTCTCCCTCCTGTTTTCCCAGTTTTTTAATTACTTCCCCCTTGCAGCCGGACATTTTTGCGGGGCGTGAGAGGAAGAGGCGCCGGCCCTCAGGGTCCTCCATGCGCGTCCTCCGCGGGTTCATGATCGACAATGATTTTTATTGGCAGTGTGACATTGAACAAGGCACATGCATCAGCCGCTCTGAGTCCCATTTCCCTCATCTGAAAACAGGATTAACAACTGCTAGCTTATAATGTTTTTCCAAAGGCTTAAGTGAAACGGCCCATGGAAAGATCAGCTAGTAAAGTGCCTGGCATTTAGTGAGTGCTGAGTAGATGGTAGGTGCCATTATGGAGGGTTTTGGATGGAGTATGAGGGACAACAGGCCGGTTCACCTGTGAGGTTCCTCCATCCTGAGCTTCTGTGTCTTTGGAGGCAGGGGTCGGGCCTGGGCACTGAGCTTCTGGGAGCCTGAACACTGAGCTCTCTATTCCATCTCTACTATGGGGAGCATAAGGACAGAACTAGGATGGCCTTTTTCCCCTTCTGCCACCTGGAGCCTGAGGAAGTGGGAGACCTAGGAAATTCTGGATCATACATTGAGTCAGGAGAAGGGACCCATTGGTTGAGAGGGGGATAATAAGATATGGGCACCTCTTCAAAACGGTGTTAGGAGTCTTGGAAAGTTACAGTGACTTTGACCTTTGAAGTCCTCGGGCAGTTTCCACAAGTGGGAAGCCTGCATACAGCACCGCTTTCCCGTCCCTCCACCTCCAGACGGGCAGATTTCATTGCAGACCCAGTGAGGCTCCTGCCCTCCACCAGGCAGGCAGTGTGGAGGGACCCAGTGCGACACAGCACATTCTCAGCCACAGGCGTCATGGCACAAGCCTGATGGATTCTCCAGCTCAGACATCAGGCCGGCGCCGGGCTCTTCCAGGGCCATGACCACGCGTCATTTATAAAGGCAGCTTCCAATAAGCACGCTCCCATCCCTGCAAGGACTCGACCTGCCTTGGAGCCGAAAACCCTTATCCCACACCCTTAGTCCCATAGCAAACATCACAAAATTTGTTTTCCTCCTAAAGCATTTGACCGTGACTAGCCATGCTCCTTCACCAGAGCCCTTTGTTAGAAACGGTAAAGCCATGGGGTCCTCGTCACTGCAAGTTACCTGGTGCTAGGACTCAAGGTGCTCAAAAACCCTGGGTTTGGTCATGTCTTACAAGGGCAGGTCCTGGACACATCCCCACAACAGACTGAAGGGGACCTGAAGAACATGAATGCACTCTTCCAGCCGAATCATGTCACCAGCAAGAGCTTTTCTTTAAAAATAACACTTTCAGCAGAGCCCTGTAATGGAAAGCTTCTCATTGTCTGCTGCCCCTCCATGGGAGCCAGAGGTGGCTCACCAGCCGTTGAGTGACACTGACCACTAGAAGGTGGGTGTCAAGAGGAAGCTGGGAGGCTTTCTGGTGACCCTTTCTTCTTTATTTTTCTTGAAATGTTATAAATTTACTGAAGGTCAGACATACCCGACATTCACATATTCACCATGCATGATTGGATCAAATGAAATGTGGGGATTTAAACTCCAAGGATCACCACCCCATGGCTCCTTCTCACCAAGGGTGTGTGGATAGTCGCACACACACCTACCTCTCAAGCCTGCCCCTCCCCTAAGTCAAGCCTGACAGCCTTGCCTAGGTGGTGGTGGTGGTGGTGGTGTGTGTGTGTGTGTGTGTGTGTGTGTTTTCTGGTCCCTACCAGGTTGGGGAGGGGAGGTCTGTCGGGGACCAGCCCCAACGGAGGGAAGGGTTAGGACCGCAACGGAGATTCCAGATGGCGCTAGAAGAGACCACTCAGAGGCGATTTCTTCTGGGAACAGTCTGATCAGGACTGAAGCCAAATTTTATTTGAACTCCTTCCAACTTATATACCTTTTTCCATACCCTCCATCAGTGTGTCAATCACTTTGGGGGCGTACACATTCCTATGCAAATTACACATCACGAGACTTGCAAGTTCCAAGCAAACAATTACAACTCCATGATACATGACGTGTTTCACAAAACCTACATTAAATTTACAGGTATACAATTTTTACACAGATTGTTCAAAGTGTTCTTCACAATGTTCAACAAATCATTCACATTATACTCTTTGTTCCAGACCCTGATTAATACAAAAACCTTTCTAAGTTAAATCCAAGTTTACTGACTCCTAATGTTTTCAATGATTAATAGCATCAATTTAACACTATACTATAATCTATAAGTTCACCTAAATGACTCAGTTATTCTATTAATCTATTATGGAATGTAATGTCCTGTAATTCTATAACGATCAAAACCCATTCTTAAATTATAAAACCTTACCATGACTTAAATGAATTTCCTATGTCTAAACTTTAATTTTTGTAATGATTGTCCTTTACTACTATGCTATATCCTATAAGCCAATACCTTATCATTAATTCTTTTATAAATCGTATAGTAACTATTATATCTAAACAATGCAACCAAAAGAAACAAAACAGCAAGCACAAGTCCACTCAAATATACTCTAAAACATAACTATAAGTGTATAAATTATATTTTATCCTAACAAGTCTACTCTAGAAATCATATAGTAGCTTTCACAGCCCTGAGTAAGGAAATGGATGGCCACATGGCCTCAGGCTGAGGTAAACAGAGGCAGACAGAGTTTCGGTACGAAACAAAGGCATAGTCGCCAAGTTAATGGCTTTGGGGTGTAGACAGTTTTCGGTATTTAACAGCACAAAGGCAAGGAAATGTATACCTGTAATGGGACAATAGCAATCCTTTCTGCCTGGCCAGGAACAGGGCAATAAGACTATGATGGTAATTTAGTCTCTAATCTTAGCTCTAGGGGAAACTGCTTAAGAGTTGACTCACCAGAGAATAGAAGTTTGAAAAATATCTAGAAAGAAGTAAGATTTAGAAAGGACAAGGTCATTCTGCTGTATAACCTTTCATCAGACGTATAGAGATTTTTCTTATAAGTTTTACTGCCATGTATGCACACTGGTCATCAATCACACGCCAATATTATAGGTATAACTGATATCCTATGTCAGAGGCGATCTTCCAGATGGGCCTTTACAGGCCTCAGCCATGTAGCTATAGATGTTGGCTCCCAACAGAGGTCCTGAAGGGTGAAGATCTTGTCTTATCACTGGTGTCCACACCCCGCCCCACCAAGAACTAACCCAGCAGCTGACATACAGTTCACTAGGTTAGGGTCAAGAAAGCACAAATACATTGTCATTGCCCTTCAGTGCCCAGGGACAGGGAAGTCCAGAGCCTATTGGATGGCAGGCACGGAGGTGGTTTTCCCCATCCTGACACTTCTTTATTCTCTCCTTTTTCTTTCTTCTCTTCATCTTCCTCCAAATTAATAATACTGGTATAATGTATAGAATTTACATGGGAAGGCCGGGCTCGGTGGCTCAGCCTCTAATCCCGCTCTTTGGGAGGCCGAGGTGAGTGAATTGCCTGAGCCCGCGAGTTCGAGACCCACCTGGGCAACTTGGCGAGACCTCATCTCTACAGTAAATCAAAAATCAACCGGGCATGGTAGCGTGCGCCTGTAGTTCCAGCTACTTGGAAAGAATTTACATGGCAAAGGGCTTTCCCCTTTTCATCTCATTTATTCCTTACATCCATGAGGTACATTTATTTTATAGGTGAGGCAACTGATGTCGAGTGTCAAATAACTTGACTGAGGCTGTTATATCTAGCAGCTGGAGGTGCTGGCCTTAAACCTGCATCTGCCTGACCCAATGGCTTGCCTTTCCTTCTGGTCTCTGACTTTTCTGATCATTTCTGCCCATTTGACCTTGTTCACTCCTGCTGACAGGAGGCTCAGGACTGACCTAGAGGGTGATCCTGGGTCACTCACAGTCATTTCTCTCCTTGGGGCAAGAGGATCATCTTCTAAAAGCCATCCTCTGACCTCCTCCTCTCCCAGTGGTCATCATACTTGCTTGCTCTTGCCCTCAGTTGAATTCTCTGGGGACTGCGGACCTGGATAGTGAATTGGAAGTGAATTGTGTTTAGAGGAAAGTGCTCAGGCTCTTGAATGAGATCAACTGAGGAGCAAATTTCAGTCTTTTCATTTCTTAGCTTTGGCAAGTCAGCCACCCTCTCTGGACTTTAGTTTCTCTCAGAAATGAGTTAACGGGAACGTCCAATGCAGTAACTTGCTAATACACTCAGCACAAGGCTTGGAAAGCGGAAGGGGCTCACCATGAGAGCTAAAAGAGCCTGCGAACCCACCGACCTGGGTTTGTAATAAACTCCTGGGATCAGTTATTAAAAATTTTCTAGGTTTTTCATTAGCTTTCAGAGGCTTCTCTGTTTTATATGCCTATTTAAGCTAAAATATTAATAGAGTTGATAGGTAGAATAAAGCTTATGATCATAGGTTAGAATTTTTTGTATCCTTAAAAAAAGTTTGTCGTTTTTGAAACTTCTACTAGAGATTATTAATAAATAAACAATATTATTCTTAGATTCTGTGATTTTATGTTAAAACAGGCCTTGTGAACATGGGTGACACTCATGAAAGTGGGACTTTCCCTCCCTGTGTCTGGGGATGACCATGTCTAAGGATTCCTTTCTCTGGCTGAAGGGCTCGTTCTTCCTCCCTTTCTTTTGTCATACTGTGCCAAGGCCAGACGAGCCTTGAAGCTGCAGAGCAGCCCAGGACTCACTTTTGCCTGTTCCAAAGCCCTTGTCAACCAGAGCAAGACCATGGGACAGCCCCTGGGCAAGTGTCTCATACCCGGAGGCACAAGTTACACATTCAACCCATTCTGTGTAACAGGCAAGGGCTCCTCTGGCATCACACACCTTTGAAGCTCTCCTTATTTTGAAATATTTTCGCAATTTTCATTCTCACCTCAAAAACTGAAAGCAGAAATGTTTATTCACTACCCATTCCAATATACTTTTTTCTTATTAGTTTCAACAATTTTTTTTAGAAGAGATGGAGTCTCACTATGTTGCCCAGGCTGGACTTGAACACCTGGGCTCAAGCAATCCTCCTGCCTCAGCCTCTCTAATAGCTGGAACTACAGGCGTGTGTCACCGCCCCTGGCTTTTTTTACTTTCTACACATTTTTCCTTATTAATTTCAGTTGGAACATTCAGTACCTTACGTGTTCTGCTTTACAATACCCTAGAATTAGCACATCTTTTATTGATTCAGTAAGTGGCTTTCTCAATAAAGTGGAGGCTTGTATGGAAAGATGAAGAATCAAGACTCTTAAGCATCAGGAAAGCAATAAAAATGGGGGGTGGGGAGTGGTGGAGGTGAGTAGGCAAGCAAAGGAGACCCTAAACGCCCAGGGTCATTCCCAGAATTGAAGACTTCTGAAACAGGTTTAACAAACGATTTGAGAGAGTGATGGGCACAGTTGCATCTGTAGCTCACAATCTTTTTATTAGCAACAAATGGCCCCAAGGGGCCCCAAGAATGTTGTTGCTAAAATTAATGGTGTTCATTGAGAGAGGCTTGGGAGTGGCCAGCGAAGTTGGAATTGACAACAAAAGGGGTGAGGTCTCGGAGAAAGGGGTGTGTGTGTGCCAGCCTTGAACAGAGCCCCAGAATCACTATGAGTGGGAGGTGAGAGGAGAGTTGGAGGAAAATATCTGATTCTAGAACTGGGTCTGAAAACCACGGGCTTTGGTTATGTTGATCCGTGGTGCATCCTCCGCTGCCACCCTAACTTAGGCCCTCAGCCTTTCTCCCCAATTGTCCACACCCTCCTAACTGGGTCTTCTTACCTTTCTTTGCAACCTAACTCTCCATTCCACTACCCACACTGATCTCACCATTCCCAGGCTTCCAGTCCTCCGGTGTGTACCATCTCCTTCAAGGCAACTCAGGAAATGTGCTTTGAATGAATAAATGAGTGAACTGATAAATAAACAGAGTGAGTGCCTAGTCCATCAACCTACACAAAAGTGAGGATTTGGGCCTCAGGCATTAGGGAGCCAGGAGATTCTGTAAAGCCTCAAGAACAGAGTCAAAGCTCTTTGAAGGCAGGGGTTGGAGGTAGCTGAACAGGAGTCAGGAGACCTGTGGGAGAGCCGAGCACAGTCTCTGGCCTCTTCTGAGTATGGCTAATGTGATTCACGAGCTCCTTCCCTTGTGTGGTTCCCCAGGCTGCTCTGAGAATCATCTGGAATGTTGGCTGTGACAGTGTTGTGAGAATCCAAGACAGACAGACACAGAGAGAGAGTGCCTGCAGAATCCACCCCGCCATGCCTAACACTCCACTTACTCATATATTCACGTAGAGGCACCGCACACCCACCAGCCCCCGCATGCCCCCCCATATGCATGCATGTGTGCTTGGGCCACCTGGGGTTACTAATAACAAATCAAAGAGACAGGAGCCCCCTGTCAGCAAAGGAGCCCCCTTTTCAGCAAAGACTGCAGGCAAGCTTGCTTAGAGCCTCCTCTCTTGAGAGCTGGGGTGGGGCTTGACATCCAGACTTCTGCTGAGTCCAGTCCAGGACGTTTTGCCAGCAGAGGCTGAGCAAGCTTGGGAGGGAGGGAAACTCAGGGCCGCCTTGTGCATCCATGGCCTTTCTGGGTCTTCCCCAAATCTCACTGTGCTGAGGCTTGTGGAACTAGTGCCTACAAGCAACAGGATCCAGGCGGAAGCCCCCAGAACCAAGATAGAAGGGGCAGGTCTTCCTGTGCAACTTTCCTCTATATTTGCAAGAAAAATGTACCTATTTCCATACCATTATCATATTATGTACGCATAATTGTTCGCTCATCAAGATTTCCAAGGACTCACATATATATAGCATATCAAAAACTATACTACAAATTGCATTTATTAATTATATATACAGTTTATAGAAAATCAGTGAACATGGCATGTGTAAGTTAAGTGATGATTTTGAATAACAATTGGGCTAGAAATGCAAAACTGTATTTCACAAATGTTCTATGTTTGCTAAACACAGGAAATAACACGTAAATGTTTTCAGTGAGCTGAAATGAAAGCCAAGGAAGAAGAGGAAATTTACAGAGTGGAAACTGGTTGGTGTCCAGGTGGAAAGCACACAGTAGCATTAAATTCTGGGTTAGCAGGACAGTTGGTGGTGGTGTCTGGGAAGCAGGGAGAGGGACACAAGTGATAATCCCAGACACCCCGGGGACTCAGGGATCCTTAAAAAACTCATCAACAACCCAAGCTTCAATAAGGGAGAGTTAGAAGTTCTTGAAGTGGAGGAAGGAAAGCTGAATTTAGCAGGAGGAGGTATTTGAGTGTTTACCATGTACCGAGTGTTTGCTATTAATATATGCTTGACTAAGTATCATGCATTATCTTGTTTCATCTCATAAAACCTTTTAAAGGAGGGGATGCTATTATCACCACTTCTTTTTGTATTGTTATTATTATTTTTTTAAAGCAGAATTTATTGAGAGAACAGAAAAGCTCCCAGAGCAGGAGGGGACCCGAGAGGGTTGCCCTTTGTATTACTTTTTAAAAATAGAGTCAGTGTCTTGCTATATTATCCAGGCTGGTCTTGAACTCCTGGCCTCAAGCAATCCTCCTGCCTCATCCTCCCAAAGTGTTGGAATTATATGTGTGAGCCACCACACCTATAATTATCACCTCGTCTATCTATAGAGGAAAAAAACGGATCCTCAGAGAGCTGAAATAACTTCCCAAAGTCACAAGGTGCTGACCGGTGATTGGTAGAGTTTATGAACCTGGCAGCCTAATGCCAAAGCCGAAGTGACTAGCCTCTGTGATACACTGCCTCTATGATGAGTCACTTGGTTGGCGTCAGAACCCTTGTATTTCCTTCAGTCTTGCTCCATATTATGCCCTTTTATTCTGAGCGAGAGGGACGTTTGTAATGTGTGTTTATTTATATATTTGTGTTAAAATAATAAAGGTTTCCATTTATAGAAAGCATACTTGGCTAGACTTGCATGAGGGAAGCTGGCCCTTGACCTCTGCAGCCAGAACCCCTGGGGCGCATCTCAATTTCAGGTTGAGTACTAAGGATGGATGGTTCTCGGTTCTCAGTAGAATCAGTCTTTGAAGCCAAAACAATAAAGTGATGGCAAACTTCCATGGATTCTAGGAACTCATCACCTATGCATTTTATAGTTCTAAAAAAGTATATTTAACAATTTTAAGATATTTTCCTCTTGACACACAATGGTGTCTCTTACAGGAACTGAGAGCAATGTACAGACTCAGATGTACTCCTACACCACTAGCAAGAATGAGGACAGTTTCTCTTCTTTCTTTTTTTTAAAAAATGCCACTTGAAGTATGTAGTTAGGGAGGATGGAAGTCAGATTTTCTCACTCAATGTCTGAAAATTTTTGCTTAAGCCTTTATGACTCCAATCTTAAGTCTTATTAAGAAACATAACACTGACCGGGCATGGAAGCTCACGCCTGTAATACTAGCACTTTAAGAGGCACAGGCAGGAGGATTGCTTGAGCCCAGGAGTTAGAGACCAGCCTAGGCAACATAGTGAGATCTCATCTCTACAAAAAATTTAAAAAGTACCTCAGTGTGGCAAAATATGCCTGTAGTCCCAGCTACTTGGAGGCTGAAGCAGAAGGATTGCCTGGGTCCAGAAGGTCAAGGCTGCAGTGAGTTGTGATGGTGCCACTGCACTCCAGTCTGGGCAACAGAGTGAGACCCTGGCTCAAAAACAAAACAACAACAACAGAAGAAACATGCCAGGTGCTGCTGTGCTCAGTCCTCTGTCTAGCCACACTGCAGGCTTGGCTGAGCCCTCATTAGGAGGCCCAAAATAAATGTCTGTATCAAATGAGAACTTGCTAACTGCTGTGACAAGCAATCCCCAAGTCCCAGGGGTTTAATTCAGTGAACGTTTCTTCCTCAGACACAGTCCAGTGTAGGTTGAGGTGAGGGCGCTGCTGCACACATTCATCCAGGACCCAGGCTCCTTCTGCTGCATGGCTTCCTCAACTTCTAGGGCCTTGAAACTTCCCCTGGATTTTCTGCATCAGTCTGGCGGGGAAAGAACTGTGAAAGATGCCATGGGTAGTTGTAGGGGCCAGGCTGGAAATGGAGTATGATGCATCTGCCCACAATCCACTGGTAAGAGCTAAGGGTATGGCCCGCCTAGATGTTAGGGTTTGGGAAACATACTTGTTATAGGCTGGATTGTGTGTTCCCCCAACCAATATGTTGAAGCCCTTAGTGCCTCAGAATGTGACTCCGTTGAGAGATAGGGCTTTAAAGGAGGTGGTTAAGTTGAAATGAGTCTGTTAGGGTGAACCCCAATCCAAACTGACTGGTATCCTTATAAGAGGAAGATATTTGGACATTTAGGGTGACACCAGGGTGCACATACACAGATGAAAGCCCGTGTGAGAACACAGGGAGAAGGTAGCTCTCTACAAGCAAAGAAGAGAGACCTTGGGAAAAACCAAACCTGCTGACACCTTGACTTTGGACTTCCAGCCTCCAGAACTGTAAGAGAATAACTTTCCATTGTTTAAGAAACCCAGTTTGTGATGTTTTGTTATGGCAGCTCTAGCAGACTAGTACATGCTCTGCTAGTGTGAATCCAGGATAGGAGCATTGGCAGTTCTGCCATTGCTTGGCATTGGCTCCCCTCCCCAGAGAGGATAAGCAAAGTCGCATCTGGTCACTGCATCTAGCTCAAAATTTAGAATCATCAGGTATGTTGGGATAGTCAAAGGTCTTTAAATCCAGTCTCCTGACTTCACTGGCAACACAATTCTCTAAAAATTTAGGGGCTTCTAATCTATTTGTTTCCAGACAATTCTATGAGATAGTAACTGTACTCAGAATTTTTTTTTCTGAGTCACAGATCTCAACGCTGCCTTATTTTTGTTTGCTTTCTCTTATTAAGTTCTTCCTTAACTTAATGGTAACAACTTCAAGGCTATTAGACTTGGGTAGAAAGGTGTAGTCCATGAGTTGCCTTTTGCCCCAGGGATGATTTACTGTGTTTAACTGAGAAGAAAGATTTCTGGGTCTTTGTTGCTCAAAATCTTTTAAAATTCAGATGTTTAATAGTATCTGAGAAAGAAACTTTCATTGTGTTAAACCCCTAAGATTTGGGGATTGTTTATTACAACAGTTAGCAGACCCCAACTAATAGAGATTTATTTTACCTGAAATAGAGAGAAAGAGCCCAAAAAGGAAAGAATTTTCTAGAGGAAGTCATTTTTTTTTCTATTGCTGCAGGCCTTGAGTTTCTGATTCTCTCTGTTTCATTTCTTCTTAAAAACTGGCCCATTCTGTTCTGAGCTCTCCTTTTTTTTCTTGTAATAGCTTGTTGAATGCAGCCAACAAGCAATACATAGCATATTATTGTTGTTTACTTATTTCCATCTTCTTCTCCTAGAGCATGTGTTTTTGACTTTCAGGTTATCACAGGCAACATTTTTTACCAAATGTTTTGTCTGAGTGTAACACAGATTTCCTGTTACCTCACCTACTTTCTTCTTTGCTCAGCCTCCATATTTTAGGTTTTGTCATGAAAAGTTCCACTTCAAAAAATGAATTTTTACATTAGTCAAGAAATGCAAATTGCTAAAACAAACAACTGCCAAATATCAGTGAACACAGTGTTGAAACAAAAGAAAAGTTTGTTCTTCCACATGTCACAGTATGTTATTGATTGATTGACTCTGGTACAAGTGGGAGAAGCAAGAGCTCTGCTCCATGTTGTCATTCAGGGATCCAGGCTCCTTCTATTGTGTATCTTGGGTATCTGTTAGGGCACTGGACCTCTTTGCTGGCTTTGAGTATCTGGTAGGCAGGTGAGATAAGAGGGATCATAAAGAAGCTTGTGGGAAGTTTTTAGGGCAAGTCTGACCATTGGCAAGAGCTATTCACATAGCCCCACATAGCAAGAACTCCTGAACATTCAGTCTACTAGCAGCCCAAAAAGAAAAGGAGACACAAATAGAGGCATGCTGGAGCATTCTCTGTATGTTCCCTCCTTCCTCCATGCTATGAGTGTTATGGAAACAGAGGCACATCATCAGTTCCTCCTTTTAATGAAGCACTTGTTGCCTCAGCTACATGAAGGGCTGCCTTTTCACAGTCTTCAACTGTCAGTTCCTTTAGGAATTATCTCACCTGCAAAGAACCACCTTGCCCAAGGTCGCACCATCCTTCCTGGTATGGCCTACATCCAGTAACTGATCAAGGTGGGAAATAAATGCCCAGTCATTTTGACCAAAAACAGGACAGCTGTGACATGGGGTATTTTAGTTCCAGACCCCTGTGAGGTTGACCAAAGCTGTTGTTGGGTTTACTTTGCAGCTGAACTTTACACTCTGACCAATGTGGCTTTCCTCTCCTTTCCACGGGTATTAATCTCAAGGGTACTTTGTAAGAAACATCCTGCTCACTAAACCCCAACCTCAGAGTCAGTTTCCTCAGACAGCCTAACCTGCAATAATGGGTAAATATTGTAAATACTTCTTTTGGGGCTCTTTTCTGTTTTTGTACTTTTTTGTCATTCTCTGAGATGGTCCTAGCACCTGTGGCAGTACTTGACACACAGCATATGCTTACTAAAATACATTTTTAAATGAATAACTATTTAACTGTATTTACACACTTGTTGTTCTTCTTTTCCAGACCATAACCTCCTCAGGGACAAGGCCTATGTGGTCATCTTCTCTGCTACTAGCCCCAGCTAAGTGCCTAATTACTCAAAAAAGAAAAATAAATTTTTTAGAGGGACATGTGACTAAAGAATGAGGGGAAGGGAAAGACCTTTTTAGACCAGAAGCCAGTCCAGAATTTCTATGTAGGAAAGAGTTGGGTTGAAACCTGATGGTGGCAGGTATAAGCATCTAGTGATTATCTTGAGCTGGTATTTGCTAAATAAATGTTCTTTTTTCTTAGTGCATTTTTTTTAAGTTGGAGTCTCACTCCATTGCCTAGGCTGGAGTGCAGTGGCACACTCACAGCCACCGCAGCCTCCACCTGCTGGGCTCCAGTGATCCTTCCGCCTCAGCCTTCCAAGTAGCCAGAACTACAGGTTTGTGCTACCACGCCCAGCTAATTTTTTGATTTATTGTAGACACAAGTCTCGCCATGTTGCCCGGGCTGTTCACAAACCCGCAGACTCAGGCAATCCTCTTGCCTTGGCCTCCCAAAGTGCTGGGATTACAGACTTGAGCCACCGCGCCCGGCCTTTTAGTGTATTTTTATCTGAGAAGGAAGGTGAAGATTATTAGGGTGTGAGGTTGTGCCACCACTCCAAGTTGAAGGCATTTCACTGGGCGGTGAAGGTCAGAAGCCTTTGTGGGTGATGGGAGAAGCATCAATCTCCCAACACTCATTTCCTGAGCAGCTAGTAGGAAGAGCTGAAGATGAGACTCAGGCGAGAAGGGGCCCCAGGTGCCATGGACCTGTTCCTTAGGACACTTAGAGGGAAGCTGAGGAGACAAGACAAATTCATCATGAAAAATTAAACACCACTGGGATGGTAAGTGAGACAGTACAAACAGATTCAACACGGATGCTGTTATAGGTAGCTTCAGAGGTCAAGAAGGCCTCCGCTCTGAATGGAAACAATTTGTTATCCGTTCAGCTTTCAGTACCCTGGACACACAGATAGAGATGAATGTCAAGAGAGAAAAGGGGAGGTTTTCGATGGAGTTGAAATAAATGGAACAAGTGACTGGTGAGAGAAAGACTAGAAAACCAAAAGATGTGAGAAAATAGACAAGTGAGAAATTCTAGAAAGTGAGAGACAGAGAGAGAGAGGAGGGAGTAAAGCGGAGAAAGCAAAGAAGAGGTCTTTCAGTCGGCTTTGTGTTGGGTACCCTCTGTCCTCTCAGACCAGCACTGTTCCTCACGTATATTCTCCAGTCTTAATTGGGGCTCCAGAAGGTGAACCCACTGCCTTCTGGCCTCACCACCCCTTCTTTCCTCTCTACAGACCCAGAGCCCCTCAGGGTGGGAGTAAGGCACCCATGCCCCTTTTAGCAGCCTGCTGTCCGCCATGGGAGAGGCCACATGGAGCTTTAGATGTATTCTCTTCTCTGTTCTATGTGATTTGTCCTTTCTACCTACCTTCCTTCTTCTACCTCTCCTACCCCACCCCAAAATCCTAAAATGCCCCCTGGGGAATCAAGAAGTCCAATTTTCTCTGTCTCTTCTGCAAATGGTGAACAATGCCATCTTCTATGATTGGAAACAGGATCTGACGGTTCAAGTCCTTTCCTAGAGGTATAAGTTAAATGATGGGACTATAGAGAAAAGTGTATAAGGAAGTCTTTAGAAAAGGTATAAAGACCAATAAATGAGACTTATTAATGGGGTTAGAATTTTGTTCTCTAGTTGTTCTCAAAATAGTAACACACTTAAATGAGAAATAAATACATTAAATAGGTATGTATTTATTTCTTCAGATAGAAATGAACACAAAGGCCTAAAATAAATTGGGCAGAGACCTTGAATATGTTAAAACTTAATTAAATGAAAGCTTGATAAGTGCCTTTTCTGGTAGAATGACAAGAAGACTGGAGTGAGGTCAGGAGACCCCATTCCAACCATGGGGAATCACCTTAAACAATTGGTTCCCCTCCCCGGCTACAGTTTCTCTGCCTTTTCTTTTTTATTTTTTTGAGTCGGAGTCTCACTCTGTAGCCCAGACTGGAGTGCGGTGGCACACTCACGGCTACCCCAGTGTCGACCTGCTGGGCTCAGGTGATCCTTCTGCTTCGGCCTTCCAAGTAGCTAAAACTACAGATGCATGCTACCACACCTGGCTAATTTTTTAATTTATTGTAGAGACAAGTTCTCATCAAGTTGCCCAGACTGGTCGTGAACCCATGGGCTCAGGCTATTCTTTTTGTTTTTGTTTTTGAGAAAGCAGGATTTATTGAGAGGACAGAGAAGCTCTCACCGTGGGAGGAGATCAGGAGGGGCTGCTCCTTTGCCTTTTAAAAGAAGGGATTGGTCAACAAAAAATTTCCAGAGTCCTCCCAAGTTTGCTGTTCTATTCCAGAATAAAGAAAAGGGATAAAAAGTGATTTCAGCCTCCAGTGGGAATCAGCACTGGCATCCTAATGCCAGCATTGCTAATTCATTAGCACAAGCACTACACCCAAGCCAGGATGCAGACACATAGGTCCAGGCAAACCGAAGTGAGTTGAAGAGATGGAAATGCACATAGACCAGCGGAGGAGTCCAGTCAGGCAGAGTTTGCAGTTTTCCAGCAGATTCTTTCCTCTGGATGGGAACATAGGAATTAGGCACATGGGACAGCATGGCCCAGTGCTAGGATTCCCCACAATTTCCAGTTTGAGAAACTTTCACTTCTGAGTGTAATTCTATTTGTAGTATCAATTTATTGAGAACATACATACTTGTAAAAAAAACTACAGGGACCTTCCAATACTTTCAAATAAATCTGTATTACGATAGCATTTACACTAACTTGATAAATAATAGTGCAAGTATATCTAAGAAATATTTGTTCAGACTTCAAACAATACACAGAGATTTGGGAATTCTGTGTTCCCATAATTTCCCCAGTACCCCAGGGTTCTTGGCTGTGAATTGGGAACCAAAGGTCTAGGACAGTGGTTCTCAAAGTGTGAACCACGGCCTCCTAACCACTCCTCCTGGGTCCAGCCTCCCTCCATCCAGCAGTGGCACCCTATACCTCCTCCCAACTATCTGGCTTACTACCCTGCCATCTGAGGTCTGTCACCCCATGCCACCTCATTCTTCAGTGTACTCTTTTCCCCCGGCCCCAGACAAATCCACCTCCTGCCTGTCTCTACATATAGCCTGTACTTCCTTGCCAGTGGGGCCTTGCGCCGCTCTCCGTGCCTCGCCTTATCTCTACCTATGACAGCCAAGCTTCTCTTCACCTGCCATCTTCTCCAGGACTCCCTTCCCCGTCCCCTGATCCCAGCTAAGACCCGGTCCTTTAAATGATCTCATCTTTCAATCTGCACGATTCTGAAGGGGACCTTGTCCTGTAAGCATTTGCCTTTTCATATGTTTTCCCAGCAGATATTTGTGGGGTTCCAACTATGCCTGGCAACATATAGTGGTGAAGGAGATGAACTCTTGCCTGCCCAGGGCGCTTACCATCAGCCTAGCTGGGGAGACATGCATGAATAGAAGAATCACACAGATAACTTTCAAATTGTGAGGGTGACAAGTGCTGCTGAGAAGCAGAGGATGGAACCAATGGATGATATAACTGGGGGATTTGCTTGTGTCCTAGAAGGCAGGGGAGACTTCCCCAAGAAAGTCACAATGAGCTGAAAGCTGGGGGAAGAGTAGGGAAAGTTAATTAGATAAAGAGGGTAGGGAAGGGTATGGGCAGAACGGGAATGTGATGGAATGGAGTGGAAAGACCCCATGACACGTGAGCAAAGGGGCAGGAGCATGCTAGGGAGGACGGCATGGTCCAGGGTGTGGGAGCACGGGAGCCTGGAGAGGGTTTGTGCACGATAGTGCTCAAACCAAGGAGACCAAGGAGACAGTGTGTTCAAAAAGCCTTGTGTCATGTCTGCTATGCTCTGTCTTACCCCTAAACTGTTAACGGTGGCTGTTTGAAGCCAGACCTGCTCTGGTTATGTCTAATCTTAGGCCAGGGCCTGATACTTACAGGTGTTCAACAGATCCTTAAATTAAACTAAATTAATTAAACAGGATTCTCACTTCCCAGTTAAGCCACCGCTGATCCTGAAACAACTTTCCTCACCCTCCTTAGCTTGGGCCCAGCACACAGGGTACTTTCTATGACTGCTGCCATCTGAGCCACATTTGACTTGCAAGTGGTGCCTGCGGTCTGAGCCCCTCTGAACCAGCAGTGTGTTTTGCCTATGGGCTGCCAGCAATATTTTCCTGCTGCAGGCAGGGCCAGGAGCAGTGACCAGTGATCAGCTGGCACTATCTAGATGCTGCCGTTGCAAACAGTGACCAGAGGATGCCATCTGGGGTGAAACATTGCTTACCCAAGCATCAGAACAGCTTCTGCTTTGAGTCGATCCTCTGATCCCTGACAGGCACGTGTCTCACTCCAAGCCACGGTGTCAGAAACAGAGTGCCAGAGTCCCAGAGATGCCAGAAAGGCTCTTGAGACAGCCCGGCACTGCTGCAAGTCAGAGCCATCACAGTAATAGGCCTTTGGATCTGAGAACTGACAGGGCTGCTGTCGGCCAAAGAGGACTGCCTAAGCCAATCTGTCAAGTGGGACCACATGTAAAAACGCTTCTTGCATTGCCCTTGCATGTGGAAGGAAGAGGGAAGTTGGAGCTGGTTCTCCCTGTTCTGGTTCTCTGGGGACACTACCAGGCACCGCTGCCCATAATGCCCGTGATGCCTGGGCCAGGTCTGGCGTAGGCAGGGCCCCTCATGCTGGAGGGTCGGGGAGGGTATGCACTCCCTGCAGCCGTTGTCCCAGCACCCAGTAGACCAGGCAGGTCAACAAGATAAGGGGAAGGGTACTCAAATTCACCAGGATCCAATAATGTCCTGCACTCCCCAAGCCAGGGCAGCTCCAAACCTTCCTGCCTTTCCCGGCTCCCTCCTAGAGAGCCCCGTGGTTAGCCTGGCATTCTGTGAGTTGAGCACCATCGTGCACAAACCCCCTTCAGGCTCCCACGCTCCTGCACCCTGGACCATGCCCTCCTTCCCAGCACACTCCTGCCCCTTTGCTTGTGCATCCTGGGGTCTCTCCACTCCATCCCAGCACATTTCTATTCTTCTCAGTGCAAATTCCACCTTCTCTACGAGACCTTCTGGGGTCTCTACATTTAGAAGGGATGTGTCTCCTTCTCTGAGTGGCATTTCTTACTCCCTTTGTCTCATCGAAACTTGTGCATGTGTCTGAACAGTTCCTTTGGGCTGATCTCTGAGATGAGGAAGCCAGTCAGTCCCCATCACCCATCCCTCCTCTCCCTTCCACTTCCCCTGCACCCAGACCCTGCGCCAGCATAGTGCCTTGTCCATGCTGAACACCAGTTAACCTTGGTAACTGGGGTGGGGGTCTCAGTGCTGGGGCTCCAGCAGGCCCATGAGCCAACCAGCATTCAGGAAGGCTGCCTAGGACAGTTACAGAGGCGGTGGAGACCTTTTCGCCCACAGGAGAGCAGAGTGGGATGATGTACAATGTTTTCTGGGCTGTCAGCCCTCCCAGTGGTCATTATTAATCCCTAGAAAGGCTGTACTTAGGTCATTTTTCAGGAGAAAATGTATAACCCAGACCAAGGCTGGCTCTTGGCAGAGGCGGCAGCCAGAGGCGCCAAGGGCATTTGTCAAGAGGGGAAGCAGCATGGAAAGTCTTGTGCTGCTATTCCTCTCATGGGGCTAGCAGCTCCCAGCTCCCCTTCAGCTTCCCTTCCTTTCTGTTTGCCTTGGAATGTCCCCATTCTGGGCAAATGCTGGGCCTCAAACCACCCTGTTGAAGTCTGAGGGCAGGAGGGGAGCCGCCAGCTTGGAGCATGGGTGTCTCACAGGAGGGGGAGGCAGAAGACTGGCCTATTCATCCTTTCTACTTACAGTAAAAGCCCCTTTTCCATGCCACTACCAGGGCATCTGAGTGACGTGGGCAACAGCTACTACTAGTAACAACTACTATTCCCAATGGCAGCCATGCCCAGGTACTGTTCTAAACACTACCCATTAATAACTCATCTTTTTTTTTTTTTTTTTTGAGTTGGAGTCTTACTCTGTCACCCAGACTGGAGTGCAGTGGCCGCTCCCAGCCACTGCAGCCTCGACCTGCTGGGCTCTGACGATCCTTCCGCCTCCGCCTTCCAAGTAGTCAGAATTACAGGCATGCGCTACCACGCCCGGCTGATTTTTTGATTTATTGTAGAGATGAGATCTCGCTGCCCAGGCGGGTCTCGAACCCACGGGCTCAGGCAATCCACTCACCTCAGCCTCCCAAAGTGCTGGGATTACAGGCTGAGCCACCGAGCCCGGCAATAACTCATCTTAATCCTCACAGAAATATTGAAAAAATGGTTTCTCTTTTCGTTCCCATTGAATATAGAATCTGAGGTACAGAGAGATTAAGTAACTTGCCTAAAATCACACAGACAGATTAAGATTTTAACCCAGGACCATCAATTCCAAAGGCAGTACAGTTATTTATCCTGCTCTTTCTGGCTAATATTAAAAATTCCACCTCCATCAGCTGGGAACCATGTGCAACTTTGAACAAGTCACCTCAGTACCCTGGGCCAGCTTCTTCCTCAGCAGAAAGGAGATGATCTTGATAAGCAACTGCAGTGAGAAGGGATTCAGAGTGTGCAAAATGCTTAGAGGCCTGGGAGGAGAGAGAGCCAGGCAGCATCGGCCTAGAAGCAATGTGGGCATGGATAGGCATGAGCCCCACAGGTGCCGAGCAATTCCCCAGGCCATGTCAGCAAAATAAAATCAAGAGGCGGGGCTGGTGCCAGAGCCAGGCCTCTGTGCTGGCATTATTGACCAGTAAGACCGTGGCTTGTCCTGCCTCATGATGTCACCTCTGGCAACAGGTCCTTCTCCTTGTCTCCCAGGACTCGGAGTTCAATTCCAATGAGAAACCAAATTAGGCAATAATATAAGGAAGTCTGATTTTCATTTGTATTCCGAGGACAGGGAGCCACTCCTGGGGATGAAACTCCCAGTCCCGGGTAGATTTTCCCCTGACGTCTCTTGCTGCTTTGCTCCACTTCTCATTACCCACACGGGCTGCCTGTTCTTCTTCTCAATGCCCCAGTCCTAGGCCTCAAATTCATTTTGGATTCCCGGGTGAGGAGCTCCCAGGTGCACCAGCAGCAGCTAGTGATTCATTTGGAAATGCATCTGAGCATGTCCTTTACCATCCTCCTGCCTGTGAGATCCAGATTTGATTTGGGTTTGGCAATGTTTTCTTAGCCTGGATGGACAAACAGGACAGGCTGACAGACTTGCAGCTTTTCTAGGGGACTGCTTGGTTCTAACAACAAAGACCGATTCCTGGGGAGTTTAGAGCATGTGCATTATGGGATTTGGGTTAGAAGTGGTTCCCAAACAACTTGTAGTTTGACCTCTGTTGATGTTTAAATTTTTTTCTATCATATTCCCAGCAAGTGGTTGTCAAGCTTCTCCTTGCATGCCTTCATTGATGGAGAACTCACTACATCTCCAGGCCAGCCTATTAAAGGGGACAGTTCTTTAATGCTTTCACAGTCAGATCCTAATTGCTCCATGAAAACCAGATCCAGGGAGTAAGGACCACCGGCTTGACTAATTCTGCCAGAGGATCAGAAATACCCCTCAGCTCTCCGGTCTGAAGGAGTCCTTGGAGTGACCTGGTCCCACTGCCTGATTTTACAGAGATGGAAGCAAGTTCCTAGGAGTAAGTCATCATTGGCAGGGTCTTCCTCAACTACATTGACAGCTAACATTGACTGAGCTCTTATTACATTCCAGGAACTTTGATAACTGCTTTTCGCTGTGTGATCTCATTTAATACAAGCTGCTTTTAGGCACTTGCAAGATGGGTATTATTCACTTAACAGAGAAGTGACTGAGGTGCAAAGAGCTGAAATAATTTGTCCAAAGCCAAAGCAGCTAATTAATGTCAGAGGCAGGACTTGAACCCAGGTCTGTCTGTATCCATGTTTTCAACTACTCTGCTAGTCTATAAGTGCTGTGCCTGGTTTCACAGAAGTTAAGAGCGTTGGATTTTCCTCTGTGAAGAAAATTGATCGGGACTTTTAAAGATTTGTGGTAGGCTCTGAGTCCATGTAAAATTCTGAGGTATGGTTTATACAAATATGAAAAATTAGGAGAAATATATAATCAAATGATAAAAATCTGGTTTAACCACCTGTCTACACATCTAGCCAGTTCTTCCCAAGCTGGTTGGCATGTGTAGTTACAGTCTGAGGGCCTGGAGGTTACCTGTTATTCTCATCAGGAGAGTAATTTGTTTCATTTCCTGGCTCATATGAACTCCAGGTGAGATCATGAGAAGCTGGATGGAGATGCCTAATGTTTAGTTTACAAGCACTGAGCTCCAAAGATTTTTAAAAGAAAAAAAATGAAATGGAAATGACTGTTTAGCTGGAAAAGAAGTTAGCATGATCTTATTTAAAACAATACAAAGAACTTTTTGGCAATTATTTTAAATTAATTTTCCCTAAGGTTAAAACTTCTGTTAAATCAAAGCTACAACCTGAGATTTAGCTGTGAGAATTGCTCTGTTATGGAGAGACAGCCTTTGGGTACTTGAATTTGTCAGTGCTGACTTAATTAAGGTTTTAGAGTATCCCAGAGCGCTTGTCAAAGCTCTTATGTCTCCTCCTGTTCCCTCCCAGAAAAGGCAGACGTTTCTGTATTTCAGCTTGATTTTTCGAACAAAATCTGCTGGCTGGAAGGTAAGGTTTCTTTTCAGTCTGGGTATTTTATATTTTTCTGAAGTCAGATTGACCTTTGCTGTCAACTTTTCTGCTGCACTCTGACGGGGCTGCACTGAGGAAAGAAAATCTCCAGGATACAGGAAAGGAAACAGAGTCTCTCATTTGCCTTTTCTGGCTGTCTTGGAGGAAACCTTTCACCAAAGCTCCATGGCACTCTGCACACAGGACTGCTGGGCTGGTCTGGGGGCAGAGTGGCTCTGACCATGTGCGAACCAACCTGGGACCTTCTTTTAATACCATCTGGCAATTTGGAAATAAATTCAACAGGTTGGTGCATGTGACAAATAGCCATAGGTCTTTGTTCGTGGATATTTATACACACAGTCATGCATTGCCTAACCACAGGGATATATTTGTCCTTGTGTGGACATCATAGTGTGTCCTTCACAAGACCAATGGTACAATTTATTATGCACCCAGGCATGTTATTGTACTGAATATTGTAGGTGATTGTAACACAGTGGTAAGCACTTGTGTATCCAAATATGTCAGAATAGATACAATAATAATACGGCATTATGATCATATGGGACCACTGTCATATAGGCAATCAACTGTAGACTGTAACGTTGTTATGTGGTGCTTGACTGTATTTGCACTTTACAAATGTATTATTTGTTGGATAACTATATGAGTGAAATTGATAAGTTGAATGGCACTTTGTTTTGGTCATTTTGACATATGTGAAATTGCTGTCTTAAAAGACTGCATCAGTTCAAACTCCCACTAAGCGTCCCTTCCTCTGGGGTCTGCTTCCCCATGCCTTTGTGAACACAGGGCGTTATCGGACTTTTTTGTCATTCTTCATCAGAAAGGCGAAAACGGGTGTTGGCAAGTTTAAATTTGTATTTCTTTAGTTAGGCATGAAGTGGAACATCTTTTCATGTATTTATTGGTTATTTGGTTGGCTTTCTATTCATGTCCTTTGCCTGTGTTTTTGTCCATTTTTATTGAATTGTTAGAACCACTGACCTATGCATGTAATGTGCTAAAATTTAATGTGTTAATGTCAACACCTTCCTCCCAGCTCCTCTGTGCACTTGAAATTAAAACAGACAAGGGAGCCCCTTACTCACACACTGCCTTTGAGGCTTGAAATCCTACAACCCAGAGAAGTCAGTATTCTTGCAGATCTCTGGTTCTGAAGGAAACAGGCCAACGGGAGATGTTGCTTGTTGTTCATGCCTATGAGCCTGAATAACAATCTGGTGTTGAGGATAGGGGTGTTTGTCCTATTCATTGTCCTGAATCATTGTCCTGATTCAGCCTCAGTCTAAGGCAGGCCCTATGTGTTCCTTGATTTGGATAGGCACTTTCTCTGCAATCCTGCCCTATTCCCTGTGACAGCCAAACTCTGCCGTGTATTTTAGGCTGTTCTTCTGCTGAATAGAGTTTCCTGCCCACTCCTCCAACAGAAGACCTCTCATCAGTGGTACCCAAGATGGACCCTGCCCCTTCTTAGGGGCTGAGGTTTTCATCTGTTATCTTTAATCCTTCCCCCCACTTATGGTGGGTACCCATGGGGCAAAATGGTTTACCCTTTCCCTAGTGGCTCAAGGCTACAGCGAAGAAGGTTCTAGACAGGGCTTTATGCTTTTTCCTGCAGTATCAACTGCTCCCACCTCCAGGACAGCACCACTGAGATTGGCTCTTTCCCTTTGTCCCACCTGCCTAGTCTTTCTTGAGAGCACCTGGTGGAGGTGCTTGAAGAGGTGTCTGAGTATGTGTGTCTGCATTCTCTGGGTCTGCAATGCCCTGCCAGCCCACACTTCATCTTTAGTGATTTCTTTATGGTTTGTGCTGAACTCTTCCTACGTCTGGCATTTATTCTACTCACGCTCCATCACAAGTCATCCAGTGCCTATATACTGTCTCTTCTTGGAGGGGCCTGCCTTTTCTAGATTTCAGGCTACTTGGTTGCCCTGAAACCTCAGCTATCTGATGGGTCAAGAAAAGTTTGGATTTTGGAGTTTCTCCAGCTTTCTGTCATTGTTAGGTCACACATACTCAGCACAACGCAGCAGCACTCAGCCTTACTGTATCTTCCTCAGGGCAGGGATGATACACCCTCGGCACTTGGCATGAAGTAGGCCTCACTACATGTTTATGGGATGAAATGAGCCCTGCAGCAGGCAGCCATGTGGTCAGAGGCAGCTAGATTCATTGGCAAAGGGAAGGTGCCCCAAGGCAGACTGAATAACTACCCCAAGATTGAAGCTGGAAACTTCTGGGCCTCAGATTCCTGCATCCTGGTGCTTCTCCCTCTCTGAGGGCCCATTTGTTGTCACTCTCCTTCATCGTGCCCTTCTCTAAAGTTAGCATCTTACCTGAGAACTTATCCCTCAGAGGGCAATGGATAACTCTTACTCAGCAGCTCTTCCAAAGTGTTGAGGGCCCAGAGAATTTTGATTTATGTATCCACCAAGACTTTATTGAGCTCCTTTGTGCCAGGCACTTTTAAGTGCTCCTTAACTCTGAGTCCATTCTTGAGTCTCCAAGCGATTCCACTGGTCTTTATATAAGTGGGAGTAATCTACCTCCTGTGATAAATTTCAGCAGCTTAACACAATAGGCATTTGTTTCCTGTTCACGCCATAGTCCAATGCAGATGTTGCTGGACAGCATTATGTGATCTAGGCTCTGTCTATCTTGAACTCTTCCCTCTGCTAGGACTTCAGAGTACTCTTCATTCAGCTGCAGAATGACAAAAGAGACCTTGGCAAAGACACACTTCCTTCTTAACCATAACAACACATTAGTGAAACACAGTGGTTCTATTATTATTTCACTAGTGAAAATTAGCCACATATTCCCACCTAGCTGCAAGGGAGGCTGGGAAATTCAATCCCCAACAGATAAGTCACTTTGTAGTCATAGTTCTATACTCTAGAAGGGAAATATTGATCTTTGGTAATGTTAACTGTCTTCATCACACTCTTGGAGAGATTGGATAGACAAGGATATTGATCACTTGGTCCCAGCAAGGATTAGGTCTTGAAAACACCCCACAGAATACTTTATAACCATCCTCAGCTAAAGGATATTTGGAGTGTGACCTCAGGTGCTTTGAAGTGTGAGGTGGGAAAGACTTAGGGTGTGAGCAAGAAGATATTTGAGGTGTGAGCTAGAGAGACTTGGGAGTATGAGCTGACCATTTCCCTATGCTTAGGCTGGGGCATGGGTTGGGCCTTAGTTTGCCATACTAGGTGCAAATTCTTCCATCTAGCACTTAAGGTTCTTTATAATTTTGCCCCCAAATGCTTACATAGCCTTCTCCTACCACTCTTCTGTTTGTACCCTGTGCTTGGAGTTCATAGAATCCCATTTCTTTCCTTGCAGAGCAGATTGATATTCATTCATTCATTCATTTATGTACTCTTCAGAGGAGCCCCAAATGAATCAGCTAAGTCCCTAAACCTCAGAAGTTACAATACTTATGTGCAATGACCTTTCAGAATGTGCTTTTGCTGGAAACTCGAAATGCTGACACCAGAAAACTTCCTTCCTTGGGGAAATATCATTTTACTGCCCTGTCTTTCTCTGAGTCAATACTTAATGCAGATTCTCCCGTCTGGTTCTGCTGCCTACACAAGGCAAGAGTCCCTTCTGCAACTTTTCTGGCAACAGCCATCCAGTGTGTGCTAGAGATAAGCCAAGGTCAGGGGCTCCACTGCCTCCTGAGGCACCTTGGTAAAATGTCCTTCCTTTTTATGGAATTAAAACCTGTTTCCCTTTGTTCTTACCTTGTCCTCTGGGGCCACACAGGACAAAACTGGTCCTTTGTCCCCAGGGGACATCTTCAGAGACTGAGTGGATCTTTTCTTTAGAAAGACCTCTCACTAGATAACACCATCCTGCTCTGAGACCTTGCTCATCTCTGTTTTTATTGAGGACACCATGGAAGTCCTCCAGCTCACTCCTCCCAACCCCCAAATCCTCACATGCATCTGTATGGACTCTGATTCTCAGGTCAGCAACCACAGGCCAAGGGAGAGCAAAGCACTGCATTAAAAAACAACCTGAGCCGGGCTCGATGGCTCAGCCTGCAATCCCATGCCTTGGGAGGCTGAGGTGAGTGGATTGCCTGAGCCCGCGGGTTCAAGACCTGCCTGGGCAACTTGGCGAGACCTCATCTCTACAATAAATCAAAAAATTAGCCGGGCGTGGTAGCGCACGCCTGTAGTTCCAGCTACTCAGAAGTCTGAGGCAGAAGGATCGCCAGAGCCCAGCAGGTCGAGGCTGCGGTGGCCGGGAGCGGCCACTGCACTCCAGTCTGGGCGACCGAGTGAGACTCCAACTCAAAAAACAACAACAACAACAAAAACAACCTGGCTGGGTTTCGTTACATGAGACATTGTATAGGAGGGAACCCTGATAGATTTTTAGCAGAGACAGAGACTTTGTGCTCTCACCTGCTTTTATCTTGATAGGTGATAACTTCTCTTCACTCTTAATAACTTTAAAGAAGATTTGGGTCTATTCAGTGATGGGCTTGCAAACGGTTAAACTGAGTTTTCTAGAAGTTATAAATTTGCTCTCCTCCCTTGGCTTTACTATTCTCCAAAGACACTCTTTCTGAAAAGAAAAAAAAACTAAACTAAACTAAAATAGTCTGAAACTCCATGAAATACACATTAAAGTTGTAGTGAGCAATAAAAATATGGTATCTGTTTAATTGATAATAATTTCCACTGGTTGATGTGTGTGAACAGCAGCATTTTAAAAGCTTTTGCCTTGCCTTTGGTTTCACATCCCACTTGAGCAGTTTCCTTTCACATCCTTCTGTCCCTGGGCCTAGGAGCCTGGTAAATAAGCAGACCCGGGGGAGATCCAGGGAGCCAGCAACATCCTGGAAATCTGAGGCTATAAGGTTAAGCACAAAACCACTCTCTTTCCAGGAAGGAGTGACTGAATCAGAACAACAACCTTGGCTGTCAATTAGTCCTTGTCCAACTTTTCCCACTCTTTTCCTCTCTGCCTTGCCCACCCTCCCTCTGCTCCAAATTACAGATGAGCTGGAACTGACCCAGTCCTCCTGACTCCTGGATGCTGCACAATGGCATCCTGCCTTTGGCGTGTGCCACGGGACTTCACGTGTCTCAGAGCTGAGCTGAGTCAAGTCAAACTTCCTCTCCGGCTCCGAGAAGAATGCCTATCAGGAAGTTCAAATATTTGGAGAATGTGAAATGCTGTATTTTAGTGGCACCGTTTTTGCCTCCAGAAGAAAGAGGATGGAGAGCTGGTTAGTCTTGTTCACACTAGAGTGCCTTCCTGATTTCAACATAACTAGACTTTGGTGCTTTTCTCCACCACAAAGAGATTTTGGCTGTGGCAGTTCTCTTCACAGGCGCGGTCCAGGGAGCCGGGCTGCTGAAATCAGGCAGTGCTGTTAGCAATGGGTCCTGCCTTTGGCCAGACTCCTGCATTTATGGCGCCAACTATGCTACCACAAATATCAAGCAGAGTGTTGAAATGTTAAGACCAGTTACTGTGCCTTGTCTTAAAACAAAGCCAGGATGTTAGCAACAGGATGGGAGAGAAACTCTAGTGTCTTTTTTGCTAGCCATTGCAAGTGGATAAAGTTTTGGGTAACATTTCACTTTTAATTTATATTCTTGCCATGGCAAACGCCAGACCTCTCCTGTCAGTGCAATAAAGATGCACCAAAGCCGGGCTCGGTGGCTCAGCCTATAATCCTGCGCCTTGGGAGGCTGAGGTGAGTGAATTGCCTGAGCCCGTGGGTTCGAGATCCGCCTGGGCAACTTGGCGAGACCTCATCTCTACAATAAATCAAAAACCAGCCGAGCGTGGTAGCGCGCGCCCGTAGTTCCAGCTGCTTGGAAGGCTGAGGCGCAGGGATCGCCAGAGCCCAGCAGGTCGAGGCTGCGGTGGCCGGGAGCGGCCACTGCATTCCAGTCTGGGTAACAGAGTGAGACTCCAACTCAAAAAAAAAAAAAAAAAAGATGCACCAAGAGTAAAACTACACGATTTTGCTTTGTCTCGAATGGGCTATTGGATCAATTCTCTTTTTTGTTGAAATAGATGCATACTTACATCAGAATAAAGATACTTGAATTAAACAATTAGTATAATGAAGTTGAGAGCATAATTCACATCCTTGGGCTACTGATCTCCAAATACTTCACTACTCTGGAATTAAAAAAAAAAATCCTTGCGTAGCAGTATTGGCTTTTCCAGATGATACTGGGCTATACAAACATACTTTGAGTATGTGTGATTTCACTTAAAATGTGTGTCCTGGCTCGGAGACCTGATGCAAAACCCAATCAATTCAGGGAAATGGATAATCCTTACACTTGAATCACTTTAAGAAAAAGAGTTCAGCCTTTCTGAAGCCAGAATTTTTTTTTTTTTTTTAGAACTAAAGCTTTTAGTACAGTATTTGAACCCTACTATTACTTTGCTGAGGGGGAGTAAAGGCAGGGGGAAGAGAAGCCAAGTTAATAGAGCAAAGGTCAAGTTTCTTGGAGACACACCTTCCTGTCTCTTCCACCAGTCCCCATCAGCACTCACTCTCTGCACCCCCAGGGGGACAAGGGAGTGTGGAGAAGTGGGGCGGGCAGGCAGGGAGAAAGGGGAAGTGAAGATTCCAGCCTGTGTGTATGGGTGTATGATTTGCAGATGAGGAACAGATTGATAACATTTCTTTGACTTTGAAAATGTCTCTGACCCCTCCTACACAAAAACTTGCTTTACCAGCTTGGAAGACAAATATGACTACATCTGTTTGTAATGTTCAAACGAATCACTTTAGCCACCCCCACAGCCAGATTCACAGGAAGTCCTGTCCCTCTCAGGACTTCCCACCTTGTTTTGTCCAAGAATTCTTAGGCTTTCTCAGTCTGAAGAGAGTTGGTATGTGCTGAAGAGGGGAAGGAAGAGAAGTCCCTGATGATCCCCCCTCAGTCTTCCACACCCAGGTCTCTACCCTTGGGGGAGGACTAAGATGCGTTTGTTTTCTGATTCCACATCCAATGCTTCTCCTGGTCCATGGGGAGCTTGGGAGGAAGGGTCTACTTGAAGTCCTTTCCTGCCAGCTGACCCCAGATCCAATCATCTCAGCCCATTAGAGAACGTCTAATAATGTGAATCTTCATAACATAAGGAAGGAGTGAAGGTTGCTTTTGAGCTCTTCCTCCCAGGTGGCTATTTGACCTCTCCACGTTTACCAGCTTCTTCCCAGAGTTGAAGATACAGATATTTCTGAAGAGGGGACAAAAAATAAGGACATGATAGGAATTTAAAGTTTCTGGCCCCTATAGATACATGGGGGAAACAAGGCCCTTGGCCACTTAAAATTTCACTAAAAAATCACTGACATGATTAATAGGAGAAAGGCATAACACATTTATTTGCTGTGTATACACAAGAGCCTTCAGAATGAAGACCCAATCTCCCAATGAGGTACGGAAGTTTATATACCATCCTGACATTACAGAAAGAATGGGGACTTGAATCTTGGCAAAACAGCTTGTGAGAGGGGAGAAAAGAGGAATTCTGTTGAGGGAATTACTAGGGAAATGAGTGGATCTGGGAACAGTGATGAACTTGTAAATAGTTCTCTTTGGGATTTAAATGAACCTTGAAGACAGTCATTACACTTGCAAAAGGGTCTTTTCAGGTGTGATTGCATTTTTGGTCTTCTTGTCAGCAACAGAAAAATAATTGTTCTTCTTGATGGGTCTGGTTCTTAGTCAGATAAAAGAAATTCAACTTATATGGGAGAGACAGTAGAGGTGAGGGAAGTCAGAGAGACCTTAAGCTTCTTTAGTTCAGTATGTAACAACGCCATATTTTCAGATATTGGTTTCTGAGCCCCATATACAGAAAATAGTAAACATAGCCTGGCTTCTAGCCAGAATAACATTGTTAAATTAAGTTTAACCCAAAGCTACCCCCTTGAATATTTTAGGTTCCACCTAAATGTTTCTCTGTAACCTTTCACATGGTGAACTGTAAACCACTCTTGTGCCTGTCAACTAGTTTTGGCTAATCAAAGGAACCCAACTACACAAACTGAGTTCAAATAAGGCAAATGCTGAGTGGCAACCAATTGGCTGTTTCTGTCCCTCATTTCTGTTTTCTATACTTTTCTGTCTATAACCTTCTTCACCATGTGGCTGTGCTAGAGTTTCTCTGAGCCTACTTTGTTTCAGAAGGCTGCTTAATTTGCGAATCATCTTTGTTCAGTTAAACTCTGTTAAGCTTAATTTGCCTTAGTTTTTTCCTTTAACAGATGGTATCAGAAGTGGGATTTGAAGTAGAACCTCTAGTGACCCACAGAACTCCCAAGTGACCTGTTGTGTCCATGTCTCTCACAGCAACTGGGAAGCATTGGTAATTTCTCTCTTGGATTCCAAGGCTCCACAGATTTGAGTGTTTAGCTATTGGAGTTTGTTTGAGAAAATTTCTGATCTAAGTTGGGTTTGGAAGTCTCAATAGAAACTGAACTGGGTCCAGGATTGGATTGGATCTGATAATTAACTGACTTGGATCCAGTTAGAGGCCTCATGTAGTAATGACAAAACTGTAGGGAGTAAAAAATTCAACAGGAATTTGCATTCTATCCATTTTGTTTCTTTTTCTTCCACAATGAAATAGGGAAAAATTATTGGCTAAGTTAATCAAGGGGATCTAAGAGTCAAAGCCAAAATTCAAAGTAAAAATGGGATCCTTAAATTCTGAAGAATTTTATCTAATGCTACTGTATTTGTAATACCTTATTATTTATTTATTTTTTAGTTGGAGTCTCATTCTGTTACCCAGGCTGGAGTGCATTGCCACCCCAGCATCAACCTACTGGACTCCACCAATCCTTCCGTCTCAGCTTTCCAAGCAGCTGGAACTACAGGCACGTGCCACCACGTCCGGCTATTCATTTAGTTATTTATTGTGGAGATGAGGTCTCACCAAGTTGTCTGGGCTGGTCTTGAACCCACGGGCTCAGGCAATCCACTCACCTTGGCCTCCCAAAGTGCTGGAATTACAGGCCAAGCCACCAAGACCGACCTGTAATACCTTATTTAACTGTTTTACAACTTGTCCTCTTTCACTGGAGATTTCTCCAGGAATGTTCCATGAGGACAACATATTTTCTAGTAACCTTTAGGCAACTGTTATAACATCACCCCTCTTGCATGGAAACCTTCTATACATCCAGAAAACATGCATTGAAGAAGACTATTGAATGAAATCCCTCTATAAATTTGTAGATGGCCCATCATGTAGCAGAAGTGTGTCTGATGTTTTGACCATCTTCCCAGGAATATGGGTTTGACAAAGCAAACACTGGTCATAAATTGTTTTAGCAATATAGAACAGTCATAACTTCAATGTTATATATGTGTATATATATATATATATGTATATATATAATTTTATATATATATATATATATAATTTGGATCATTTTATCTCTTCCTTGATGGATCATGGAATGTAGATCTTTTAGTAATGAAAGCTTTAAGGACTCAGGAAGGGCCAGGTAGCTGTCTAGGCTTCATGAATCTATGCTTAGGATTGGACGTATATCCTCTTAAATCAATTTTGCTTCTCCAATTTAGGTGCATAGCACTGTTTAATAAATGCGTTATCATAGGTAATTTGACTTGAACCATGGAATTCATTCAAACTGCATATCTAAACAATTTCAGTACTGGCTGATTTAGCATGAAAATCTGGCAAAGTATTTTCTTAATATTCAATTAATTTTTGTACTGCTTGACTTAGCAGTTCTATAAGCCAGTTAGTCTCTTCATTAGCATTCTGGGAATTAGTACTCTTCTGGGAATTAGTACCCAGCCCACATTATGTGACTCTGAAGTTATAAAAAACCTGTATTTTAGAGTGCTTGTCAGGGTCCTTTCCATCAGTTTCATGAATCTTCTTGAAGACACAGTACTCTATTTTTGTTTGCTTGTGAAGTTTTTAGAAACTGCATCAGAATTAAGCAATTAACTCGTGGAAACAACTTAAAATGGTAATAGCTCAAAGACACAATTGGCAAAGAAATTTGGTTATTCCTCCAAAAATTTAACATAATAATCATAATCACATCATATCACTATATGAGTGATAGCATATACCCAGACATACCAAAATTTTAGAAATTCTATGCAATTTTGGAATATATATTAGCAACATTTTAAAACTTTTTTCTTTCTTTTGAAGATGTGGGGTACAATTCAGGGTTAGGTATACAAATGTTCATTATGCAGGCACCCTTGCTGATGAGGTGTGCCCCTCCCTCCCCTGGCAGTTTTCCTCAACTGCCAATCCCACCCCCCTACCCTGGAAGTTTCCTGCTACTGCCAATCCCTTTCTTATAATATTATGATAATTATTCAAGGTCCACTTATGAGTGAGAACATATGGTACTCTGTTATTTGTTTCTGTGATAGATCACTGAGTATGAGACTCTAAATCCATCCAAGTTGCTGCGAAGTTCATATGTTTGACCTTCTTTTTGGCTGCATAATATTTCATTGTGTATATGTACTACATTTTTTTTATCCTGTCCAGCTTCGATGGGCAGCATGGTTGGTTCCACGTTTTTGCTATTGTGAAGAGCTGCAACCAACATGTGTGTGCAAGTATCTTTTTTGTAGAATGATTTCAGTTCCTCTGGGTATATTCCCAATAAGGGGATTGCTGGGACATATGGAAGGTCAATTTCTAGTTCTTTCAGAACACTCTTCCAAAGAGGTTGCACTAGTTTGCATTCCCACCAGCAGTGTAGAAGCATTCCTTTTTCTCCACATCCTTACCAGCATCTAATAACATATTTATTAAAATAGAATTCAAAGAAGGTTAAACATCATTTTTTATTTGACAATGCTTCCCATGTAATTTGACACATCAAATAATCCTGTTTGTTTCTCTTTTGAATGCTGCAGCTGCCCTCTGTAGCATTCCAAAGTTAGAGGTAATAAAAAGACTTATTCTTGAAGTTGAAATTTGATTTTGGGAAGCCTGTCAAATATGTCAAAGTTTTAAAACCCTTGACCAAAATAAGATCACAAGTCACTGTAAAGTAATATTCATTCAGCCAAAGTGATAATAAAAAAAGATTTTATTTTAAAAACCCTTTACTCTTTGATGTAGAGGTGACTCAGTTTTCCAATCAAAAAATTGTTTTTTGACTCAAGAAAGACAGCATGAGACAGAATCTGTCTCTCCTCTCTTGTCTCTTTTTTATTTTTTGCAGTTTGATCAAAAGATGAGCACAAATATCTTGCTATCACTTATTAATATTACACAAAATTTTTGTTCAAAAGGAAAAACCAAATTTTAACTTTTGTATTAGTGTATTATCAATACTAAAGCTACTTTTAATAAAACAAATCCAGCCAATCTACTCAGTCCTAGACCACACCAATTTTACACAAACTCTTTATAATCATATACATATTTTAATTTCTCTTTTCAAATGCAAATGCATTTTTTTCTCTAACAACATAAACTTCACACTAAAAGGTGAATTTTTAGATAGATAAAAAGTTATTTATCTCATTTCCTATTACTCAGTACATCGCATCTAGCTTTCACAAAAACTATTACAAAGTATGCTAAAAGGCAAGAAAAAGCAGTTTGAAGAGATGAAGCAAATACCAGAACCAGACCCAAATATGATACAGATGTTGGAATTATCAGACAGAAAAGTTAAAATAATTATAATTAATATGTAAAGAATTCTCATGAAAAAGGGAACAACAGGCAAGAATAAGCTGAACAATGGAAACCCTAAGGAATAATGAAAAGGAAACACTAGAAATTTTTTAAAAAACTAACATAAATGAAGAATGCTTTTGAAAGGCTCATCAGTACACTGAACATGCCTGGGGAAAGAATTAGTGAGCTTAGGTTAGATCAATAGAAACTTATCAGACAAATGCAAAGAGGAAAAAAAATTAAACAAAAAACAGAACAGAGCATCTAAGAACCATGGGATAATTAGAGGTAACATATGCATAACTGGAAGACCAAGAGGAGGAGAACGATAGAACAGAGCTGAAGAAATAATTAAAGTAGTAATGTCTGGGAAACTTTTCAAATTAATGACAAACACTAAATTAAATCACAGCTCCAGACAGCCCAGAGAACATCAAACAGAATAAATACCAAAAAATCTAGACCTATGCAAATCATATTCAAACTACAGAGAATCAAAGTCAAAGAGACAATTGTTTAAAAACTGAGGGATGGGATTGTGGTTGGGGAAATTCTTACCTATAGAGGAACACAGATAAGAGTTTTAGCCATCTTCTTCTCAAAAACCATACAAGCAAAAAGATAGAGCAAAATATTTGAAGTGTTGAAAGAAAAAACCCACTAGCCTAGAATTCTATATCCAGTTAAATTATCCTTCACTGGATATAGAAGGAGAAATAGAATTTCTCACACAAACAAAAACTAGGGGACTGTACCACCAGCAGCATGCTCTGGATTAATGTTAAAAGTAGTTCTTCAAGGAGAAGGAAGATGATACGGGTCAGAAACTCAGATCTACATAAAGAAAGAAAGCATTGGAGAAGAAATACATGAAGGTAAAACAAAATCTTTTATTTTTCTTATTTTCCATTGACATAAAAGATAACCAGTTTGCTTAAAGTAGTAATAGCAATACTATATTGGGTGATTATATAATATAAATGCATGAAATGAATGATAACAATGTCATGGGGATGGAAAAAAAGAATTGGGAGTATTCTATTATAAGGCATCGGCACTACATGTCAAGTGGTATAGTGTTATCTGAAGATATACCTGGATTATTTTAAAATGCAAATTGCAAACTCTAGAGCAGCCACTAAAAAAGTAATCAAAATACATACTGACATTCTGAGAGAAGGGATAAAATGAAATCATAGAAAATGCTCATTATAACCAGAAAAGGCAGAAAAAGAGAAAATATAACAAAGATCAAATGTAACAAATAGAAAATTATGTACATATGTACATATATACAAATATAGTAGATATTAATCCAACTATACCAATAACCACTTTAATGTGAATGATCTAAATATACAATTAAAAGATGGAGCATCAGGCTGGACTAAAAAACAAGACTTAACTATATGTTGTCTACAAGAAAACTTCCACCTTAAATATAAAAACTCAGATGTGTTAAGAGCACTAATCAATAGGAAACTGGAATAGCTTTATTAATTTCAAAGTACACATCAGAATATGGAAAATTATCAGGGATGAAGAGGGGCATTGCATAACGACAAAAAGATCAATTCTCCAAGAAGACATAAAAATCCTAAATATGTATGGACCTAACAAGAGAACATCAAAATGTTTGAGGCAAAAACTGATATAATGCAGCGAGAAATGGACAGAATCCACTATTATAGGTAGAAACTTCAACATACTTCTTTCAGGACTTGATAGATCAAACAGACAGAAAATCAGTAAAAATATAGTTGACCTGAATGGCACTATCAGTTAACTTGATCTTATTGATGTTTCCAAAACACTCCACCCTAAAACAGCAGACTACACATTCTTCTCAAGCTTACATGTAATATTCACAAGACACATTCTATCCTAGGCCATAAAATGCACCTTAACAAATTTCAGTGACTAGAAGTCATACAAAGTATATCCTTAGGCCAGAATAAAATTAAACTAAAATTCAATAACAAAAAGAGAGCTGGAAAATCCTTAGATATTTGGAAATAAAACAATACATTTCTAGGCCAGGTGTGGTGGCTTATGTCTGTAATCCCAGCACTTTGGGAGGCTGAGTCAGGAGGATTGCTTGAACCTAGTAGTTTGAGACCAGACTGGACAACATAGCGAGATACTGTCTCTAGAAAAAAATTTAAAAATTAGCTGGGTGTGGTAGTGCATGCCTATAGACTCAGTTGGGATGCTGATACAAAAAGATCACCTTGACCTAGGTGGTTGGGTTTGCAGTGTGCTGTGATCATGTCACTGCACTTCAATGAGATCATAACTCAAAACATCAAAAACAACAACAACAACAACAAAAGCACACACATAGAAACAATACATTTCTAAATAACTCATGGGTCAAAAAACTCTCAAGAGAAATTTTAATTTAAACAAAAATATAAATACAAGTTACTGACATTTGCAGGATTCAGTATAAGCAGGGAAATTTGTAACATTGAATGCATAGGTTAAAAAAGAAGATAGATCTAAAATTAAGAATCTAAACTTCTACCTTAGGAAACCAGAGAAAAAAGAAGAATTTAAGCCTAGAGCAAGTAGAATAAAAGAAATAATAGAAAGTAGAGCAAAAATCAATGAAATTGAAAACATGAAAACATGAACACAAAAGTTGTTTTTTGAAAAGATAAATAAGCTTGACAAACCTCTAGGCAGACTAATCAGAAAAGAAAAAAAGGCCGGGTGCAGTGGCTCAGTCTGTAATCCCAGCTCTTTGGGAGACGAAAGCGAGAGGATTGCCTGAGCCCAGGGCTTCAAGACCAGTCTGGGTAACTTAGTGAGACTTTATCTCTACAATAAATCACAAAAACTAGCCGGGCATGGTGGTGTGCATCTGTAGTTCCAGCTACTTGGAAGGCTGAGGCGCAAGGATCACCTGGGCCCAGCAGTTTGAGGCTGTGGTGGCCATGAGTGTGCTACTGCACTCCAGCCTGGGTGACAAGAGTGAGACTGCAACTCAAAAAAAAAAAAAGAAAGAAAAGAAAAAAAATTACCAATATCAGAATAAAAGCAGACTTATCTACAAATTCCATGGATATTAAAGAATAATAAAAGAATACTATGAGCAACTGTATGCTTAAATAAAATCTAACTTTCATCTCAGTTGAGTTTGATAACTTAGATCTAAGGTAAGTTTGATAACTTAGATAAAATGGATTGATTTTTTAAAAAATCCAGACTACCAAAACTCACACAAGGAGAAATAGATAATCTGGATAGGCCTATGTCTGTTAAGGAAACTGAGTAAAATACAAACAACCTTCCAAAAAGGAAAGCACCAGGGTCATATGGTTTTACTGTTGAATTCTTACCAAACTTTTAAGAAAGAAAGTCCTTAAATGGAATACCAATTCTCTACATCTTTCAGAAAATATTGGTTCATTAATTTTAGCAAGTATACAATACTAATAAAAGCTGTCATAATAAGGCAAAATAAATGCAGGGTATGTGGGAACTCTCTATATTATATTTATATTTTTTTCTGTAAATAAAAACTGTTCTAGAGCAAAAAGGAAAAACAAAAAACCAAAAGACTGCCAACCCAGAATTCTATATCCAGCAAAATACATCCTTCAAGAATAAAGAAAAAAATGAGGACGTTTTAGATCAAGGAAAATGGAAAATTCATTATCAGCAGAGTTCTACTCCAAGAAATACTAGAGAAAGTTCTTTGAACTAAAGGAAAATCATAACAGTGGAATATCAGACCCTTGGTAATATATAAAATACCAGAAATGGTAACTATATAGGTATATATTTTAAAAACTATCCTTCTTTATTTAAAACACACCTTACACTTTAAAGCAAAAGTTATAGCATTGTATTGTGGGGAATATAGAGTATGTAAATGTAATATTTACCAGCATAAAACATGTAGGGTTTAAATTAGCAGGGACTTAGAAGATTGTTACATCTGAAGTGAAAAATATTAACTCTATGTAGACTGTAAACATCCAAGGATACACACTGAAATATCTAGAGCAACCATTTAAAAATACTGCAATGGGATATAACTTAAATGTCAATAGAGAAATTAGAATTCTTGAGACAATTCCAATAATCCAAAATAAGACAGAAAAGGAAGAACAGAAGAACAAGAGACAGATGCAAAAGAAACAAAGAGCAAAATGCTAGGCCTAAATCCAAACATATCAATAATGTCATTGAACAGAAATGAACTAAATACCCCAGTTAAAAGGCTGAGATTATCAGAATGGATTTAACAATAAAAAGCAAGACCCAATCCTATGATATCTAAAAGAAGATGTGATTTAAATATAGTAACACAGATTGATTAAAAATAAGACAGAAAAATAACATACCATGCAAATAGAAAGCATTAAAAGTTGGAGTGGCTGTATTAATAGCAGATAAAATAAATTCATGAAAAAGAGAATTACCATAGATAATGAGACATTTCATCATGATACAAAGACAATTTCACAGGAAGATATAACAATAATAAGTGTGCATGCACCCAATAACAGAGCTTTTAAATATATAAAGCAGCAATTTCTCTCACCCATGCCACCAGCTCTGGCATGTCTCTCTTTCCTTTTTTTCTTCTTTCTCTTATAAACTTTGTTTAAAAACTCTAAAAAATAAATAATATATGAAGTGAAAATGGACAGAATAGAAGGGAGAAATGGACAATGCCATGATCGTAGTAGGAGATTTTGATACTTCTCTCTCAGCAGATGGAATAATTAGGCAAAATATCAACAAAGGCATAGAAGATCTGAACAACACTATCAACTCCCTTGACCTAAATGACTGCAAAACATGACATCCAACAACAGCAGAGTGTGCACATTCTTTTCAAGTGCATGTCACTGAGATAGATCCTGTGCTGGACTATAAAACAAAACTTCATAAATTTAAAATTTGCTACTGCTTCCTAAAAGTTTAGACTTTGAATTAATTCTAATTCTTACCATGACTTGAAAAGTCCAGCTAAGAGCCATGACCTGTCCCTGAGTGAGAGGTAAGGGAAGAAACAGGGTATTCTCCAAGGTTTTGGTGGGACAGCCCAGTAAATCTGTGCGCTCCATCTTCTGAACACATCAAAAGATCACAAACCCAACTCTGAATATTTCAGTGCATCCTGTCTTAAGTGACACTTATCTCCCCAACCACCTTGCATGCCTCTTATTAAATAAGCTCACTATCTTGCTTCATATATAGTTGCAGTAGGTTCAACTAATCTAGGCTTTCAATCATGATTATCTATTCCTCTGCTGCTTTCAATTATTTGGCCCTGTTTTGGTATTTTTTTCTTTAATTTTCATATCCTTTTTTTTTTTTTTCATATCTGAGCCTGTAACAATCCTGTGATAATCAGAACAATTAATCGAGAGTGGTGGGAAGAGCTGTTCCGTGGACTTTTGTCTTGATTAACTAGGATCACCATGACCCACTGAGTGCCACAAAGAAAGAAAAATGGGCCATATGAAGGTGACGACAGTCTGTCTAGAATCTGTGTGTCATATGGGAAAAAATGGACTCTTCCTGTATCCTGTCTCAAATGATGTTCTGTTCTCCTAGGAGAAGTGATAGTGAGGGGTTTTAGGGATTAGGGATTGGCTAGGAATAAGACCAAAGACCAGGGGAATTTTCTCTGAGATAGTGAAGACTAAAATCAAAGTAGAGTCCCCTCAACACAGCTGATAGTGCAAACTCAAATTTGAAAAGAGATAGTAGAGACTCCTCTTGTTTATGTAGTCAAGATAATGTGTCTCTGTTTGAGACTTGTCAATATTTTAAACTGATGCTAAATAACCAATTAATATGGAAATATATGCTTCTGTTCTCCCATGCAATAGGTGCCAGATTCCCTAGCAGCTCCTGGACTGGTCTGATGGAGAGATGCAGGGAGCTCTGCAGTCCTGGTTTGACCCTATGGGAGCAGCTGGGCTTCCCTGGGCCTAAAGAGAAGGCACCTTTCCAGTTTTTATGCAAGAAGTAGGGCTACTTTTCAGAATTGACAATTCAGATACAGATGGAGTAGAGAAGCACAAGAATTAAGAGTCTAAGTTCTGGATTACATCCAAGCAGCAAACAAGGCAGTGAGGTAGCCGTTCTAGAAGCAAAAGGCCCAGTGGTTGCCATTCAGAGAGAGAAAAGAGAGGAAAGCTACAAAAATAATCACCAGGACTCATGTGTTCAGTAGCGCTTAGGTCTTAAATTTCTGTTGCCGCTAGGATCTCATCTACCCTCACATCTGGACAGAGCACTCGTCTGGAAGTTGGCAGGTATTGTTTTATCAAAAGCAGGCTGTGTTGCCTGGCCAGGGTTCTTATCTGTAAAGTCTAGGTCCCAATGTCTGTTTCACCAGGTTGTTATGGATAATGGATGGCCAACCATCAAACAAATACTTGTCCAGCCAGGGCATATGAAGAAGACCAAGACAGGATTCCTATCCTCCAGGATTGTCAGGTCTGAGTGAAGCCACCTTTCCATTCTAAGTCATTGGGACCTTTTGTCTGCCAGAGACTCTTCTCACCTTCTCCTTTAGGTATAGCTTAAATGTCACTACCTCCAGGAAGAGGTTCCTAACACTACTGCCCTTTCCCCTCAGCCTCCACTAACAAACTAGATTAGATCCCCTGTTCAGTATTCCTGTTGCATCCTCTATTTCTCCATTGTAATAATTAGCACACCTGTAATTACCTATTCAATGTCAGTTTGTATTCCCACTGGACCATAAGCATCAATAAGTTGAGGACTGTCTCAAGTGCCGTTTGAGATATCAAACACAGTGCCTGGCACAGAATAGGCACTTGAGGAAGACTCATTGATCCAAATTAATTAATCTGGGGAGAAAGGATGCTATGGTTTGAATGTGTCCCCTCCAAACTTCAGGTGTTGAAACATAATGGCCATTGTGATGGTATTAAAAGGCGAGGTCTTTAAGAGGTGATTAGGTCATGAGTGCTCCTGCCCTTGTGAATGGGATTAAGGCCTTATAAAAGAGGCCTCACACAGCACTTGGCTTTCTTGCTTTTCACCTCCTGCCATGTGAGGACACAGCATTTCTCTCCTCCCGAGGATACAGCAACAAGGCACCATCTTGGAAGTGGAGAGCAGCACTCACCAGATAACCAAATCTGCCAACATCTTGATCTTGGACTTCCCAGTCTCCAGAACTGTGAGAAATACATTTCTGTTCTTTAGAAATTACAAAGTCTCAGTTATTTTGTTATAGCAGCACATAATGAAGTAAGAAGACAAAGTGGAATACAGAGGATTTTTAGGCCAGTGAAAACACTCAGTGTGATACTACAGTGGTAGATACATGTCATTATACATTTATCCAAACCCACAGAATGTACAGCACCAAGAGTGGACCCTAATGTAACCAATAGACTTTAGGTAATAATGTGGTATATTTGTTACAAATGTACCACTCTGGTGGAGATGTTGACAGTGAGAGAGGCTATGCATGTGTGTGTGTGGGTGGGGGGGTGTATGGGAAATCTCTGTACCCTCTCCTCAGTTTTGCTGTGGACTTAAAATCACTTTAAATAAAATCTTTAATTTAAAAAAATAGCCAGATATGGCAGTGTGCATTTATAATCCCAGATAATCAGGAGGCTGAGGAAAGAGGATTACTTGAGCCCAGAAGTTCAAGACCAACCTGGACAACATAGCAAGACCCTGTATGATGCTTAAAAAGAAGAAAAAAAAGTAAATGGTGTCATATTTATCTTTACAGACAATAAACCACATGCTCAAAGAAGTGATGAGCCTCACCAAGGCCACAGTAAGTCGACTGGCAAGGCTGGGACTAGCACACAACAGCCTGGCCCCAGTCAATGTTCTCCTAAAAAAGAGAACTACTGCTGTGTGTCTACTACCATCCATGAGCATGGAGACCTGGCTTGGAGGGACACAGGAAGTGGGAGGAAATGCTTAACTTATCCAACTCCCCTAATGTTCTCTTATTAGGATGTTCTCCCTAGGACTGCTACACTGTTTCTTAACAAAAGGCAAAAGTGTGGAAAGGTTGACACCAGGCCATGCCACAACCACCAGGTCCCGGCCAAAGAGCCATCCTGGCATCTGTGAGGCTTGAGTGTCTGTCAGTGAGCTTCGGGAACTACAGACGGTTCAAGGTCTTTAGAGAAGGTATGAAACTCAGTGCATATTCATAGTGCGCTAGGTAATGACTCCTGGTTTTATGTACAATGAATACATATTACAGAATTATCATAGGGTGGATTTATTGGAGGTGGGAAGTAAGTGAGTTTTATGAAAAATAATTACTGCCATCAAGTTGATATAATTACTTGCACTGGTTTGCCGGAGCTGCTATCTAATTTTATTTATAGGCAATTTTTCTGATATGGTTTATACTACACCCAGAGAATAATCAGTCTGTTTTAATTTACCTCTAGGCTTCTCTGCTGCCCCAATTGGCTCAGGAGGGGGCCACGTGGTTCTGCCGCTGCTGTGGTGGGCTCTGAATACTGCATTAGCCGCTGTCTCGGAAGGCAGGACTGACCTGTGAATCCTTGCACATCTGCACAGAGAAGGACGTCGATGGAGATCAGTATTGTCAGAATCCTGCCTGGCTTATCCTTCTCTTGAATAGATGACTGTTTTGGGCATGCAGGGTTTAAGGGAGAGATTGATTGTGAAGACTTTGCAAGGAAAAATAAGGGTAACAGAATAGAAAAAAAATTGGTCTTAGAGTTATGTGGATCCATTTTATAATCCTGGTTCTACTGTTTATTATCCAGGTGACCTCAACCTACTGGGTCTTAGTTTCTATAAAGAGGGGCTATCTAACTGGAAAATTGTTGAGAGAATTACATGCAGTGATGAAAATCCTCCATTCAGAGTCTGGCATCAGCAGGCATACAATTGAATTAGGAGGTGGAGAATGGGCTCGGGAGAGGTTAAGCTCCTTAAGTGCCAGAGCTGGAGGGTGCCCTGGGCAACAAGGTACCTTCCATGTCACAGCCCCAGAGAGAGAGCAACCTGTGGCAGTCCTCAGCTCAGGGTGGCCACATTCTGTCCCTTGGCCATTCCTTCTTGGACATAGCTGAGAGGGTTGTGATGGACACCTTACCCAATGGCCGCCAATCTGTAGGCTGAGCAGCTATTCTTTGAGATGGCTTAGCCCAAAAGGTTAGTCCGAACCAGACAGATGGATGATTAGCTGCACAAATCAGATTCTCTCCCTCTAAATGGTCCGTAAGAAACAGAAGCAGGGAAGCACTCAAGAAGTGTGCTCGCACACACACGCATGCGACATGCACACACACCGGAAACCTAGCTCTATCCAATGTAAGCAGGGACAGTGAGTTCCTGCAGCTGCCGTGAGTGTACACTGAACCCACAAAGGGCATCTTGGACTCTGAACATATGTCCAGGCACAGAACTACGTTCCAGGTTCCATGGGTCAGGCTGTATGGCTATGCCTGTGTTCACCTGTGATTCTTGCCCTTCTCGTGGTTTCTGTAGTTCCCCCACAACTCTCATCACCTGAGATAACCCATGTGGGCTCTATTCCTTGCAACGGAAAGCTAACAGAGCCCCAAAGGTGGTTAGAGCAATACCACACTCACCAGCTGATCACCCAACAGGAAAGTCAACACCAGAGAAGCCCTGGGTCACTTGCTGAACTAGTGATCACAGCTGAGGCTGGAAACCAGGTCACCTGACTGTTTGCTGTTGAGAAGAAGGGGCCAAATCTGGGTCCTTCCAAGAGCTGATAGGCACGGTTTTATAGGAAAGGGGCAAACGGTGGCGTCTAGGAGTAGGAAAAGCAGTCATTTCTGGCACTAGACCACAAGGCCATATCTGTTAGAGTGTGACTTCCTCTCCTCACCCCCACTCACGTACTGTTTGTAATGGCTTCTTTCCTGGCAGATCATCCTGTGTCATGCTGACTTACCCCCTGTGACAGCTAATGTCACAGTCCACGTGGACATCGTATCATATTTTATTAGCAACACCCACATGCTGTTCTGGGTGTGGGTGTGAGAGTGTGCACATGAGGTACTCCTGTGTCTATCCGAAAACCCATCAAGTTCTGTAGCACCAGGAGCCTGCCGTGAGCTTCCTTTTTCCAGTGAACACTTGGGGCTTCAGTGGAGAGCTCAATGGTACCACAAAACCTTCTGGGTATCGCCAAGGAGACTCACAGCCTGTTTCAGGGCAATCTCAAGTCTTTACACGTCTCTTGAGAACTCTCTGCTGGGCACTTCCTTCCTTTCTCTCAATAAAGGACCCTAGCTTTTACTTCTTTAGTGAACAGAGGCCATTCCACGGAAACATCTAAATTTTCTACTCACAGCTACAGACTTATTTGCCTTAGTATCTAGCTACTTCCATGAGGGAAACATACCAGTGTTAGTTTTTTTAATTAATTAGTTAATTATAGGGACAACAGGGATCTCACTATGTTGCCTAGGCTGGTCTCAAACTCCTGGGCTCAAGCAATCCTCCCGCCTAGGCCTGCCAGAGTGCTGGGATCACAAGTATGAGCCACTGTGCCTGGTTCATTTTTTTTCCTTTTTTTTTTTTTTTTTCTTTTTCTTTCTTTCTTTTTTTTCTTTTAGTCAGGGTCTCATTCTGTCACCCAGACTGGAGTGTAGTGGCACAATCACATTCACTGCAGCCTTGAAATCATGAGCTCAGGCAATCCTTCTGCCTTAGCCTCTCGAGTAGTTGGGATTATAGAAATGTGCCATTACTTTTTTTATTTTTATTTTTTGTAGAGACAAGGTCTTGCTATGTTGCTAGCTGGTCTCAAACTCCTGGGCTCAAGTGATCTCAAGCATGAGTGACCATGTCCAGTTCCCTTTTCTTTCTTTTGACATACAGTCCTAAATGCTTCAGATGCCAGGAACTATTCCCAAACTCTTGACAAACATTAATCTTTGTGATTTGGGGATGAAAAATTGGAATTTATGAAAATTCTCAGGAATAACCAAAATCATAAGTTATTTTAAATATATTTTCCAACTTTCTTCCTATTCTTCATTACTATGTACAGTAAGTCCCGTAAGTCCCCTACATACAAACATTCAAGTTACAAACTTTCAAAGATGCAAACTTGCATTCCCATATCCAACCACATAAGTTAATTCATGTGTCTGGCATACATTGTCATGTGCTGTACTATAAGATTAAAAATGTGTTTATTTTTTACATTCGTTTTTTATGTATTATTTGTGTGAAAAGTATTATAAACCAATTACAGTTCAGTACTATATAGTCGATTGTGTTAGTTAAGTACCTAGGCTAACTTTGCTGAACTTAGGAATGTGCCCTCAGAATGGAACTTATTGGTGTGTAGCAGACTTACTGTATCTAAAAAATGTATATAATAAATAAGAAAAATTAAGTCTGCTAACCTTTGTAAAATTGTTGTACTTGGTAATATGTATAAAGGATTTATATTTTGGTAGTATTTGTAAAGAATTGTAGCTTACTGCAAATGTTTAAACATTGGAAATCACCAGTGAACATCCTTGGGTTGTATTTGAAAAATGTGACATCTGATCTCCTAGCAAGATCAACAGCACCTCACAGAATCATCTGTGGAAATTGCCAGTTGAAGGACTTTTTTTCTCTGAATACCACTCATAAGACTTTTTAAATGTGCACTATACATATAAGCACATGAATATTTATTAAATTTGGAGGAATGAACCACTGTTAGCAGCAGAAAGTCCAGAAATACATATTCATAACGAGGCGATAGTCACAAGCAAGACTGACCAGTGAGATTGTGGCCCCTTCTCTCCTACATGCTGTTTTCCAGTTCCCAGAAATGTTGACCTTAGCCTTCGATTCCACATGTCAGTGTTTTCTGCTCTTGCTTTTGACTTGACATCAGGGGATGCTGTGACCAATAATGCCTCTGTGTTAATGGTCGATCTTTATTCTCACAGAAGAATCAGAATAGTTTTCCCCATTTTCTCAGATTCTCAATTCATTTTTCTCAGTATTTGGTATTTAGAAAACATAAATTTCCTGAGAAATGCAGGGAAGGCATCCCAATACTGAGTATACACTAGATGCTATCTTTGTGATTAAGGGCACAGGTTTGGGGATCCTGAGTTGGAAGTCTGGTTATACTACTTACTAGCTGTGTGTCCTTGGACAAATTACCTAACATCTCTGAGCCTTAGTTTTCTAATGAGTAAATATATCTCACTGTTGCTTTGAGGTTAAATGTGTTTGTAAAACTCTTAATACAATCTTAGCACATAGGATGTGGTAATATAGCTATAAGACATTGTAGATGTTAAGACAGAAATCTGATGAAGAAATGCATGATCTAGTGCTATCCAATAGAATAAGAATGTGTGATGCAGATGAAAGCTTTGATTTTCTGATAGACACATTTTAAAAAGTAAAAATAAATAGATGAAATTAATTAACAATACACTAGGCCAGGCATTATGGCTAATGTCTGTAATCCCAGCACTTTGTGAGTTTGAGGCAGGAGAATTGCTTGAAGCCAGGAGTTTGAGATCAGCCTGGACAACATAGTGAGACCCTGTCTCTACTTATCATATTAAAAATAAATAGATAAATAAAACAATACAGCTAACCCAATATATCCATAACATTATCATTTCAGCATGTACTCAATATAAAAAATATTAATGAGATATTTTACATCTTAAAAAATGTAATCAAAATCCAGTGTGCATTTTATACTTACAACACATCTTAATTTAGGCACTATATTTTCACTGGAAATATTTTGTCAGTATTTAGATTTCATGACGTTTACAAATAGTTACATGCTCAAGTTGTTTCAAACATACTTAAAAGTTTTCCAGTAATAGAGTTGAGTATTGAAACGTCATTTTTTTAATACTCATATGCGTATCAAAAGAACTGGTTCATCTTTTTTAGGAGAATCAATGTGACTTTGAGGCAAAAAAGCATATTAGTTTCAAAATTACTTCTATCAGCCAGACTTGGTGACTCAGCCTGTAATCCCAGCACTTTGGGAGGCTGAGATGAGTGGATTGCCTGAGCCTGCGGGTTCAAGTCCTGCCTGGGCAACTTGGCAAGACCTCATCTCTACAATAAAATAAAAAAAATTAGCCAGGCGTGGTAGCACACGCCTGTAGTTCCAGCTACTTGGATGACTGAGGTGGAAGGATCACCGGCCACCCGGGTCGAGGCTGCGGTGGCCGGAAGCATGCCACTGGACTCCAGTCTGGGTGACAGAGTGAGACTCCAACTCAAAAAAATAAATAAATAAAATAAAATTACTTCTATTCAAGTAAAGTAAATTGACTCTCACTTCTGAGTTAACTGAGTATTTACTAGCAAAGAATTCAAAGACATAGTGCATAAATTGAAAAGTAACTCTAAATTTGCCAGCAAAACATACCAACAAATCCTACTCAAAATTTATTATAGATTCAAACAATCAATTTAAATGACACCATTGCTTTCGATTAAAATTTTCTGTATATTTATTTATATTAGAATATATACACAATCATCATTATTGATTTTTATTATAACAAGTTTTAATTTCAGCATAAATGTTTATACCTGTCTAGCTACATCACAGAGTTTTCCTTTCCTGGGAACTTCAAATTTAGTTCATTCCTATGCAGTGTGTTAGTGTTACATTTTGTCTTTGATAATTTAATATTCAGCAAGCATTCATTTTTGTCCAAGAAAATCTTTAACTAGAGTTAGTGAAGCAAATTTTTGTAAAATCATTCACCATTCAACCAATAAACATTGGGGAAAAACACAAGTCATTAATTGTCTTTTTTTCAATATTTTGTAAACTGGCAATAATTCACATATTTGCTTGTGTGTAATGAATGATTAGAACGTCTATATCTATGATACTTTACATAGACTCTTCTTTGGAAAGTTAAAAAAGTTATTTTCATCAACAGAAACAATTGGTCTCTTGTTTTAGAATTCTAATAAATCTGGATTTTCAATTTAAAACAGCTGGTGCACCCTCCATCATGATAGAAACTAAATTTTCATACCTAGCTGAAATTCTTATTTGACATATGTAAGAGATTTAAAAACATCTATGCCATATGTTTGGTTTTGTAGGCCATAAATTGACATTTCTTTGTAAATTTGGAAGTCTCTTGAGACAAAATGTATACAAAATATTAATCATGCTATGTCTTTTATACTGTGTGACTCATCTAAAGCTAAAGTATTTGCATTTTTAAAATGTTTAACCAATTGATCGTTGATGTTATTAAAAAGATCTTGTATTCTACAAGCAGTTGTATGGTGACTAAATCAAAGATCTCTCATAATTAGTAAAATGTCCTTTTTGTATCCATTATTTTCTAATAAAATTTTCATAACTTCAGTAAGAGTTAGTCTTTGTTTTCTTCTAAAATTGTTCTTTGTGTGGCTGCAAGAATACAAACCATTTTATAATTGGCCAAACTTACAAGTTCAAATACTGTTAAAAATGTTTAAAATGTTTTGTGGGATGTTAATTCTGATTTCAAGCAACTAACTCATTGATTCTTCTTTGATTACTGAGAGAAAACCCTATCAAATTCACAATGTATTTTGCTGAGAATGTCTTTAACCATGTCGATTATATTGTCTTTAAAAATGTTTTAAACAACAAACCCCTTTTTTTGTTTGACGTTGCCACAGCAAATTGCAATAGCTGTTCTCTGCCTCCATCTTCATCTCTTCTTTCTGCTTCTTTTTCGATGATGATTTCTTTCTTTTTAACCAAATTACTACACTTATGAGGGAGTATGTTCACTGGCTACTCACTTTTAGAAAAAAAGCAAAAAAACAGACAAACAAAAGAACTCTACTATCTCCAATTAGAAAAATTTCAGGGAAGCACTCTGATTGGCTTGCTTGGACCACATATCCATCCTCGCACCAATCACAAGGTAGAGGAGATTGGACACTTTGATAATATGTATCATATACCCATTCTTGAGGGACAAGCAGGTAGGTTCTGCCACCAGAAGGATAGAGGCCTGGAGGAGTGGCCCCTAATCTATCCTGGGAGGTGGAAGGAAAGTCAGGGAAGGATTTAGGGTGGAGATGTTTCCTTAGCTGAGTCTTAATGAATTAGAGGTAACCAGTCCAAGTGGGGAAAAGGGGAGGGGATTAGGAAATTAGGCATTCCCGGGAGAAGGGAAACATGAGAAAAAGCACAGGGGCCAGAGATGGCATGGTGTGGCGTATAAGCACCTATACCAGACTTCAAGGTGCTAGACTATAAGCATTTTGAAGGCAGGGACTGAGTCTTATCCATTTTTGTCTCTATTCTTCTGCTTGGTGCACCATGCAAGGTGCTCCCTATGTGTCTGTTTAATGGATGGATGGATGGATGGATGGATGGATGGATGTATGGATGGATGGATGGATGGAAGGATGATAAATAGTCGGCAGCATTCCATAAGTTGACCAGTCCCAGGTAGGGGTCTGAAGTGACTCCTTCATGTCCACCTAAAGCACAAAGTAGAACTCAGTTGGATATCAGAAAATAGCTTGTTTTTTTATTTTTTTCTGAAAAAATAGACATAATTACAAAAACTCCCACAAAAGGCTTGCTACCAAGGCATTTGTTTTCTGTCATCAAGCCTTGCTATTCAACAGCACTGCAGGGGATTAAGTCAGACCTTCATTCTGAGAATAAATCATTCTCTGTTATATCCTGCTATGCCAAGCTACTTCCACAAGTATGAGCCATTTAAATAAACTCTGAATATGAAAAGTCTCATTAATGCAAAATTGAGATATATTTACCATTTTCGCATTTTGATCAGTCTTACCAGTACATAGTTTAAAGAGTCAATAGCTCTAGTTGACATTGAAAAAAGCAATTCCCGATCCTACCCCACTTCTCACGATTCTGAGGCAACCATTTTCAGGTATTTCAAATGATTCTTTTGGTGTTTTCTTCCACAGATGCTTATATTGTTACTTATTAATTTTGCAGTTTGGGCATCATCTGTTGAATCTCCACTGTGGAAAAAGAGGCTGTAGCACCTTTCTCTACCTTTTTATTTACCACCATTACCCAGACACATCCACGAAGATTTTCTGCCTTCCCACCCTCCCCACATAGTTATATAGTAGTTTGGATTAGATGCATATTCATTGTTCACATTATTCTGACTGTGTAAATGCTGAGTCAAGTTGAGTACTATGATTAAGGAATCTCTTTGCCATAACTTTCTGTGTCCCCAGGAGTTGATAATTGTCTTCTTTTTTTCCATTTGCTAAGTGTTATTTTCTTTTCTCCTTCCTTCCTTCCTTCCTTCCTTCCTTCCTTCCTTCCTTCCTTCCTTCCTTCCTTCCTTCCTTCCTTCCTTCCATCTCACTCTGTCACCCAGGCTGCAGTGCAGTGGCATGTTTGTAGCGTGAGTTAGTGAACTCAAGTGGTCCTCCTTCCTCAGCCTCCTTAATAGCTGGGACTTCAGGCAAATATCACTGTGCCCAGTTAATGTTTTTATTTTTGTTTTGTAGAGATGGGCTCTTACCACATTGCCCAGGCTGGTCTCAAACGCTTGACTTCAAGCAATCCTCCCGCCTTAGCCTCCTAAAGTGTTGTGACTGCAGGAATGAGCTACCATGCATGGCCTCATTTGCTAAGTTTTCTATGCACTGACTACCAATTTCTTTTTATTTTTCTTCTCTCTCTCTCTCTCCCCCCCACCTCTCTCTCGTTGAGATTTCATCCTGTTACCCCGGCTGGAGTGCAGTGGCATGATCACAGCTCACTGCAGCCTCAACCTCCTGTGTTCAAGCCTCTCTCCTCAGCCTCCTGAATAGCTGGGACTACAGATATACACCATCACACCCAGCTAATTTTTTGTAGAAAAGAAGTCTATGTTGCCTAGGCTGGTCTCAAAACTCCTGGGCTCAAGCAATCCTCCTGCCTTGGCCTCCCAAAGTGCTAGGACTGCAGGCATGAGCCAGCATGCCCGGCCTGAACACCAATTTAAACTGTATCCTGAGTGTATACATTTTCTCTGAATATGGCCAAACACCTTAAATGTTCTGTCAATTTAGTTTTCTTAAAGAAGTTGCTCATGGCTCAGATTAAGTCCCACCACCTCTCTCTCTAGAATCCCATATTCTTTTCTTTCTCAGTTTATGCTATCATTTGGTAGAACATATTCTCTGCTTTTCTAAAGAAAGAGTGCATGAGAAGTAATTTTTTATTTCTGAACTTATACATCTGAAGAAATTTTTAGTTTATTCTCACACTTAACTGACATAGAATTCTAGGTGGGAAAATATTGTTCCAATTTTGAAGACGCTGCTCCATTGTCACTGTTAAACCCAAATTTCAGAATCCGAGAGACCAACAAAGAGCCAGCTCTGATGCAAACACACAAGGGTCTTTATTCAGGCTCGAGTCTGGGCTCACGCCCGAAGCAGCAGCTTCAGGGACGAGAGCCCCGATCCAGCATGGCAAGCAGTTTTTATACATCATTGCAGAGGGAGGGGAAAGAACTTTAAACTTGTTTTTACATGATAGGGTGATTTCTCCTAATGGGTACGGGGGCACTTGGGATTGGTCTGGTCCGCTCAGCTACCTGTGATTGACGGGGGAGCTGCTAAATGAGCAGAGTGGAATGTCAGATAAGCGAGGTTTAGCAAGCAGGCCGGCTAAGCAAAGGAATGTCCGGGAGGGGTTTATTACTTGACATTCACATACTGCTAGCAGCAGTTGCGGAAGGAATCGGTTATTTTATGAGACAAACAAAAATTAAACTTAACAAAATTCTAAGTACAAACACTGCAAATGAATACAGTGAATGTGGGGTAGGAATTCATACAGTAATAGTTCTCTTAGACTTTCTTTTAAAATCTCTTGGGTCTCTCAGTCACATTGTTTCCAAATTTATCTATTGTGAAATTTAATACATTCTGATTCTGATTCCTGTTTCTTTGAATGAAATCAGCCCTGCATTAGTCAGGGCTGTCTAGAGAGATAGAACCAAGAGGATTAGATGGACAGATAGATGATAGATAGATAAATGAGAGGATATTTACTAGCAGAATTCAGTCACATGATTATAGAGGCTGAGAAGTTTCATGAAAGACTGTTTACAAGCTGTAGAATCTGAGGGGCCGGTAGCATGGCTCAGTCCAAATCCAAAGACGTCAGAACCAGGGAAGCTGATGGTATAACCCTCAGTCCTAGGTCAAAAGCCTGAGAACCCAGAGGCGGCTGGTGCAAGTCCTGGAGTCCAAAGACTGGAGAACCTGGAGTTCTGATGTCCAACAGCAGAAAAAGATGGGTGTCCCACCTCCAAAAGAAAGAGCAAATCCACCTTTTTTCTGTCTTCTTGTTCCATCTAGGCCTCCAGCTGATTGGGTGGTGCCTGCCCACACTGAAGACAAAACTTCCCCACTCAACCCACCAACTCACATGACAGTTCCCTCGTGAAACACCCCCACAGACTCACTCAGCTACTTAGGTGTCCCTTAATCCTGTACACTTCGCCAACCCCCAGAGCCTGTAGGTTCTTCTCTTGTTGCCATTATTCTGAAATTTCACAATGATGAGCCCGGCATGAATCTAATTTTATTCATTTTAACTGGAAATTTTTCATCTAGAAACGTATGTCTTTCGACTCTAGAGAAATTTCTTAAACTATTCATTTGATGATTTCTTCTCCTCTCCTGTCTCCCACCCCCAAACTCCTATTGTTTGGAGATTGGATTTCTATAGCTTGTTCTCTATTTTAAAAAAAAATTTATTGTAGAGATGAGGTTTCACCAAGTTGTCCAGGCTGGTCTCGAACACCTGGGCTCAGGCAATCCTCTTGCCTCGGTCTCCCGAAGTGCTGGGATTAAAGGCTTAAGCCAACGTGCCCAGACGTTCTCTATTTTTTTAAACAAATATTTTATCCCCTATTTTATATCCCTTTGCTTGTTTGCTCTACTTTCTGGACGATTTCTCCACCGTAACTTTCTAATCCTTCTATTGAGTTTTTCATTTCTGCTTTCATGTTTTTAATTTACAAGGACTTTCATTCTGTTTTCATAGTGTCCTATTTCTGTTTTACAGATGCAATATGTTATCCCTGCAAGGATTTTCACGATGCCAATTTTTTTAAGCTGTATTCCCCTTGTGTAGTCTCGTCCATCTGTTTGTTTGTTATGGACTTTTTTACAGTAGAGATTTTTTCCTCATCCCTGGTCACTCTCTGTTGTCCGTGGGTATTTAAGAGGGTCCTTAGCAACTGACTGGAAGCTCGAGAAACAGGGGCTTCATCAACTGTGATTTTCACTGCAGTGTAATCTGGCTGGGGACCCCTAATATTAATATACTTTTATCTTTTCTCTTGTGCTATTCAATTGCCTTCGAGAATATGCTTCCATCTCCTGCTTGAAGGGTATAACCCAGTTTCCAGTATTTAGGATGCTGGGTGGGCAAAGAAAATGGGTGGATCTTAACATACGGTTTGTAAGCTTTCACTTAATTGCTCTGTTCTCTGGATAATACTGCTGCCCTCAATTTTACCTATGTTCCTTTAATGCAGGCCCTCTCTTTTGTCTATTGAGAACCAGCTTCTGCAAAGGGCAGCATCCACTATATGGAGTTGGGGAAGGGGATCAGAGCTCCAGTCATTTCTTATACAGACTTTTAGCCAATCCTTGTAGTCTAGCCCTCCTTTACCTACACTTTCAGAGGCACCTACTGCCACCAGCTCTTGAAACTTTTCAGTATAAAATCGGGATATTTCTTGGCTTTCCCCGTGACTTTCTTAGATTCAGCTTTCTCAGGTCTGCTAAGTCAGTTACCACTCCTCTGTCTACTTTCTAGCTTCTGAAATTTTGTTGTTGATGACTACTTTCCCTTTCTCTTTGTCTTTGACATTATGCCTTTTATTTAATTTCTTGATACTTTTTTTTTTTTTTGAGTTGGAGTCTCACTCTGTCGCCTAGACTGGAGTGCAGTGGCCGCTCCTGGCCACCACAGCCTCGACCTGCTAGGCTCCAGCGATCCTTCCACCTCAGCCTTCCGAGTAGCCGGAATTACAGGCATGCGCTACCACGCCCGACTGATTTTTTTGCTTTATTGTAGAGATGAGGTCTTGCTGCCCAGGCGGGTCTCGAACCCGCGGGCTCAGGCAATCCACTCACCTCAGCCTCCCAAAGGCGCGGGATTACAGGTTGAGCCACCGAACCCGGCTTCTCAATACTTTTTAAGTGACATTTAGAAATAGAAGATTAATGTATACATTCAGCATATCATTTTAACCTGAAGTTCTGGCATTTTCCATGAAAAAGTTCACCAAACAGTTATTTTAAATAGCAAACTACTCTGTTGCGTCAAAAAATAATATTTGGCTACCGAGTGCATATTTCTCAATCTTCAGAAACCATCATTTTTTATGGAAAGCAAGGTGACTCCCTTTGGTGATAGAGACAATTCATTATCGGGGTACCTGCAGACCTGTTCTTATTATAAAAAATGGTTTTTATTGTATTTTTTAAAAAGGTTTTTATTCTCATGGGTTGTTAAAGGTTTGATATCTGGACGAAGAAATGGCATTTGTTTCAGAAATATAACTTGGTACCTGGCTGGTGTCTCCCTGTGGTGGTCATGGTGGCTGACCCCTCAGCAGGGGTGGCCTAAGCCAGTGATCCCAGTTCAACAAAAATATGAACTGGAAGTCTGTTGAGAGTCTTTGGGGAGAGGTTTTCTTGCTTCCAAAAATTAGACACAACAGAGACAGCTTGTATTGTTCCTCTGGATGTTGCTGTTGCTGGGTGCTCCACCTGGAGCTGGCACAGACATCTGGCAGGCAGCCTTAGGATCCGAACAAAATTGAGGACAGCAGAGAGGAATAATGAAAAAAAAAAAAAAGAGTCCTTGATGACTTTATTGAACTACTGATTGATCCAAGCTTGGGCTTTTCCCTTCCTTTGAACTTCCAGTTATGGGAGATGATACTTGGTCTTATTCTTAAGCCAATTTGAGTTGGGGTATTCTATTACTTGCAGCTGAAAGCATCCTAACTCCATGTGCTGCCAATCTACTAGCCACATTCTTAGGCAGAAAAGCATTTATGTTTAAAATCATGCAGAACTATTTATTTATAGTCTGTTCAAATTATAAAAACAAGTTCAAGAAGAATGAGTTTAATATCTGTATAGATATCAATAAACCTATGACTTGTATTCAGATGTGCCTGAAGGTTATTCTTTGAATCAGCATTTATTTTATTATTATGAGTCTTCCTTTTCATCAAAGAAAAGTCTGAATTTTCTTTTCCTCATTTACTTTTGTTCTAATAAATGTAAAACAGAGTAAAAAAATGAATTTTAGTGAAGTAAATCTTCAGAAAGTAATTGGAATAATGATTCTATCATTTTTAATTGTGTCTTCAAAGAGGACTTTTTCTGTAGATCACTCCAAAAATTACTATTTGAGCTCCAAAGCTATGAATTACTCCCTAGAAGAGGAATTACTAAAAAATCTCTTATGTCAAGCAGCTTTAGCAGAGAATATCTGGAGCAGGGGTGGAATAGGTTGGGCAAAATTTAGGTGAGAAATGTTTCAATATTAATACCATGCTCTATTGCACAGTGGTTAAGAGCACAGGCTTTGAGGGTCAAGGGAGTGGGCTCAAGTTCTAGCTTTATTATTCATTAGCTGTGTGGCTGCAGATAAGTTAATTAACCTTTCTGTGCCTCTAATTCATCATCTGTAAAACAAGGGCAATAATGATATCTACCTCGCAGGATGATGAGAAGATTAAATGAAGAAATACATTTAAAAAGGGGGAGGGGGGCTAAAACAATGCCTGGTATATTGCAAGTACTCCAACAAACAAATAAAACAAAATAATAACAACAGCAAAACCCCCCGGCTGTTGTTATTATCAAGAGTATTCTATTCAGGGTTTTTTTTTTTTTTGAGCACCTATGTGAATGTCCTCTGTACGCACTCTCCTCCCATCAATGTCGGGGCACAGGCACACAGCGGGTTAAGTGTAGAAGATGACCTCTAAAGCCCTGCCCTACGCATTCTGCTCCACCCTCCCCTCCACCTGGAGGCTTCCTCCTCCCTGTTTGTCATCCTGTCCTGCCCCTGCCATGATCATCTCCTCCTGTCTCCTCAGCTTCACCCTGAGTCCTGAGATAGGTTTCTAGACACTTCAGTTTCCCACTCTGGGTTCTCCGAAACGAAGCTCTCCTCCATTTCTACTCAAAGCTCTTTTGTTACCAAAGACCCTCAAACATACCTACATAAAGGGGGCAGGAGAAAGCACGTCTTTTCTTAATACTGGGAGTTGGGGAGGGTGTTGGAGTCCTTGGAGAGGCCAGACATCCCTAACACCTTCTGCAAGGGGCTGCTGTGGGCCCTGGGCACTGGGAGGGTGCAGGGACATGAGACACATGCCAATAACCATCATTTATCCTAGAAATAAGGGCCTTTTGAGAATGGATGTGAGGCCTCTGGGAAGGCCGAGGAAAGAGAATCTCTGAGTTGGTGAATCAGGAAAGGCTTCCTAGCGGAGGGCATGACATCTGAGCCATGTGGAAGGATGGGGAGGGACTTGGATGTGCAGCAGCAGGGGGGTACCGGGAGGGAAGGGGAGCACCTGGGCACAGTCCCAGTGTGCTTTCTGTCCCAGAGTATGACACTGCCAATGGGTACCGTGGACACACCAGGCACAACCTTCCCTCCCTCCCTCCCTCCCTCCCTCCCTTCCTTCCTTCCTTCCTTCCTTCCTTCACCTCCGGACTCTCTTTCCAAATCATAGAGCCACTTACCTTCTTCATATAACTGGATTGCTATGGTCCTTTCCTGCTCCTTCCACTTTGGGTGAACATCCCTCTCGTACAGCGATCCACAATGTGCAGGTAGTCACCAAAAATGCAGGATTGTACTCCTGGAGTTCTGGAATTTGTGAACACCCCTTCCCCCAGGCTGTTCCCAATTTCCTTACTCCCTATGTAAGGAGAGAGGTGAGGATGTGGTCAGTTTCAAGTTTCAGCTCAAGGCCCACCTTCTACAAGAAGAAAAAGGAGGTGAGGGTTTGTTGACCAGCTTCTCTGTGCAGTCCCCTGGCTGGGCCTTTCTCTCCATTGTAGTGAGGTCTTCACATGGGCTGCCAGTCTTTATGAATGTGTGCTCCGTGATGCCCACACTGGTGGTAGGTCCCTGGTTTCTCCTGGATGCTAAACCCTGCCACACCTGATGGGGGCAGCCACCAGAGCCTCCAGTCACATCCCATTTACAGAGATGTGACACTGCTGGGTTCTCAGTTCACTGCAGGATCTGGCCATTTCAGGAGTCCAGGCAACCACTTCCTGAGGATGTGCTATAGTGACTCATGACTAGCCCCCTGGGATAATAATCCAGAATCTACTCGCCAAAATTTAACAATAGCAGCAACATTTTAATCGTCTCCTAGGAGAAACCAACGTCACTGCCTCCAGAGGAAGAGGAGGTGTTCCACCCAGCTGCATCCTACATAAGGCCTCCCTTCCTCTCAGGTGGTGGTAGGGTCGGCAGGATGGGCTGAGGTGTGGGTGAAAGGTGGTGTCATTTTTTTCAGCATGAGAGAATGTAAAAGTATGTTGCAGTTTGTGTGATCCTCTGAGACTCAGGGTCCTTGTGTATAAAATGAGGGAGTTGGACTGTGCGATCCCTAAGTCTTCTTGTAGCTCAGAGGCTCCAGGGCTGAGTATTGCAGAGCCTCTGTGCTATCTTGGAGGCATTTCTGCCCCTACAGCATGAGTTCAACCTGGAGCCCTATGAAGAGGGGTGATTTTTCCAGTTTTTGTTTCCCTCATCAGCTATAGTTAAGGTAGCCCTTATGTCCTGAACCAGACAGGTAAACTTCTCATATTTGCTAGTCATTTTTAATTAACAGAAACTCAGACCAGGAATTAGGATTTCTGGAAAGAGGACCCAGTCAGAACTTTATCCCCTGCAGGGCCCTTGCCTTCATGCCTTGGGCTTTTTACATGAGGGTTTGAAGATGATGGAATGCAAAGATGGCTGGAGAAGCCATAGGAATCCAGGGCAAGATATTATACTAATGGCCTGTCACCTCTCTGAGGAGGTGACACCTCCAGATTAGCATCTCCAGTGTCATCCTCTTTCCACAGCTCCACTCAGATGCCCGTGTGTATCTCAAACTCAGTATGCTCAAAACTGAACTCGCACCCCGTACACACCTGCTCTTCCTCCTGCACTCCCTACTTTAATGCCACCATAGGGATCTTTTTCTGTCTTTGTTTTTTCCTTTTTATTATCTGAACCCTTGTCCTATTTGGAGGAAATTCCAGTAAGTGTGAGTCTGAAGGGGGTCAGACATTCCTACCTCTGCCCACCCAGCTACTAGGGCATATGTGCTTGATGTAGTCATGACCATTCAAAGATGGGATCTTGGTTCTTGAGAGTGACATAAAGGGTGGAGGTCATTCACAGGAGCAGTGGAGGTGGGTGGGTGCCGCAAGTGTCCAATGGTGGGGATGCTTTGGCTGTCACCTGACCAGGCAGTTCTTGTGGCATGACTCTGGTCCCAGTCTCTCTTTGTTCCTGCCTATTTTATGAGTTTGATTCTTCAGGCTAGCTGTTGATTTAGTGAGCTCTAATAAATATATATATCTAATCAATTCCTTTTCTTCTTGGATATCTAAAGTCAGTTTCTGTTGTTTGCAACTAAGTCCTGGCTGGTACCCTCACCTTTCCTCCAGTCAGGAAGCTAGGAATACTGTTTGTTTGTTTGTTTGTTGTTTGTTTGTTTGTTTGTTTTTGAGTCGAGGTCTAACTCTGTCAACCAGGCTGAAGTACAGCGGCACGATCTTGACTTGCAGCAGCCTTGACCTCCTGGGTTCATGCAATGCCCCTGCCTTAGCCTCTGGGGTAGCTGAGACTACAGTTGTGTGCCACTTTGCCTGTCTATTTTTATCTATCTATTTATTTGTTTATTTGTTTAGTAGAGACAAGGTCTCACTATGTTGTCCAGGCTGGTTTTGAACTCCTTGTCTCAAGCAATCCTCTCATCTTAGCCTCCCAAAGTGCTGGGATTACAGGCATGAGTCACTGCACCCAGCCTGGGAATCCTTCTTGATTGTCCCTTTCTGGTTCACACACCACTGTCACTGGGGTTCACTAATTCTGCCCCATGATGTCACCTGTCATCTCACTGCCACCTCAAGCCAGGACTTCATTACATTTGCCTACTGTTCCCTCTCTTGATGACTCCTGTGAGCTCTGGGTTCTTAACCGTGAGCACCTACTTCTGGCCAAACCCCAAAATAGCTCAGGTTATGTCCCCCAATAGGGTTTTTGGCAGGGAAGGAAAAGGATAAAACCAGAGAAAAGAAAGGCATCCAGTGATTCCGAGTGGAGAGGACTGAAAGCAGGCAGGCATGAAGAACCCAGTTATAAATCATATGACTGCATCTGCCTGGGGTCCCGAGGCTGCACGGGCGTCTCCACCTTCATGCCACCTTCCCTTATATTCCCAAATTCACATCAATAAAAATACATTAATTACCCTTTAAATGGAAATAAATTAACTTAAGAAAAAGCAGTTCTATCTTGCTTTTATAGTAGCCAAGTTCCCTGAGGATGCATTAATTGATTTTAAATCCAAATCGGTCAAATGCACTTGGGTACTTTGCTGGGTAATGGAAATTAGAGACGACTACAGTACAGGAAAGGCTTCATGCCAGCTTTCATTTTTGCACAGTTTTATCACTGTGGACAAGGTAAGCCCAATCATGGGTGGAGAAGGCGGTAGCACTAGGCTCTTTATTTATTTAGTAAATATTTATTGAGCAACTATTTTATGCCAAGGCACTGGGGGCCAATGGCAAATGAGACAGCTCTGGCCTTGGTCTTTACCTTAAGAAGCTTATAGCTGAACACACTAAGATGTCTTTTGGGGATTTTCTAAAGTTTCTCCCCTGGCACTGGAGTTGGCTCTCACAGGTAGCCAGGTCCATCTGACAGCCATGTCTGGAAATACCAGGAGACTTGTGAGTGTGGACAGCTACAAAAGGGAGAAGCTTGGCTGGACTGGCTGTTCCCAGGCTGTTCCTCCATGAAGATGCAGCTTAATATACAGAACTGGTCTTGGCAAATCTGTGGAGATGATTTCAGCATCCTCTCCCCAGCATCCCCAACTAGGATTGCCAGGTTTAGTAAATAAAAATATAGAGCACCCAGTTAAATGTGAATTTCAAATAAACAATAAGTAAAATTTTTTTTAGTTTAAGTACATCCCATGCAATATTGGGGACATACTTAGACTCAACTTGACTGGATGGCTGTATTTTATCCACCTACCACCCCCACTCCTGCCCCAATTGCTCTGTGCCTCAAGTAGCTCTGATTCCTGCTCTGAAACAACACCTCCTCCAGAGCAGGAGTGCAGAATCAGCCAGCCCCCTTTCAAATCACCCCTGTTGTGTAGAGTATTCAAGGTAAGTCTGCTCTGGCTAGCTGTCTCCAGGAAAGAAACTCAATTCAGCCACTTTAACTGAACACTGACTCCAAGCAAGGAACACGCATGTAAGGAGGATGCAGAGAGGAATGAGACACAGTCGCTACCCTCAGGAGCCCAGAGGCTAGGAGGGCAGGGGGAGTAAGCTATCCAAATAGTTGTAACACAAAGTGGAAAATGAAAAATGACGTAGACACCAAGGGAATGCAGGGAGGACAAGATCACATTTACTTTGGCAGTGGGGAGTCTTGAGAGGGTCACAGAGGAGGCGGCATTTGCAATTGACTAGACCCATGACAAATCTGTGAAACATGTGCCTCAATGTCCCCTGGAGCCCTAGCACACATCCCTGGAAAGTCACTTCACCGCTTGGATGTTGCTATTATAAAGCTCCCAGCAGTACCCACAAATCAGTCCCGGTTGGCGCCTCAGATGAAGCCTTGTGCCATCCTTGACTTAGAAGGGTGCCTAATGCGCTAAAGAGCCATTCCAGAAAGGGTATGCCACGTGGGGCCATCAAAACCACCCCGAATCATGAGAAGGGGCCTGTGTATCTGCAGAGCTCTGAGAAGTCTCATAGCCAGAGTCTAGGGCCACATGCAAGGTATGTGGATAGCCGGGCCATCCAAAGGCACTTCAAGGACAGGGTGATGGCGAGTCTAGGGATCCAGCAGCCTTGCATTTCAACTGAAAGCCAGTTTGGGAGCACCTGCTCTCCCTGGAGGCTGGCCTCCCTGCTCACGGGCCTGCCTAGGCGCCGCTTCTGTTCCTGACTCTCCATGAACACTGGCTGTGCTGAATGAGGACACGTCAATCACATTCTCAGTAAATATTGAGCCATCTGAGGTTTGTGAACAGATAACATTTCAGAGCCTGCTTTATGCTCCTACAGCATTTAATCAGGGAGAAGAAAGGCTTTTCATTCATTGCTTCCTCGTTAACATAGCAAGAATTTTCTAGCTGGGCAAACATTTACCTCATCAGTGACTGAGCCCAGCCCAGATAATGCCCTGAAGGTGGCCAGAGAAGAAAACCAATTGCTCCGACTACCTGTTTGTCAGGAAGTAGCAAAGAAAGTCCCTCAGGGGCCGTAGTAGAGGAATTCCTTGGCGTGTGATAGTACCTTATTCTGCACTTTTTGATACACTACCCAGACTGTCCCAGCACCGAAGTCTCTGGAGTCAGAGAAGCTGCCAGCTGACTTATTAATGTTCCCCCTGCAAGCTGGGCAGACAGGCTCCAGCTGCCCTCAAACTAGTCTATTAGCCAGGTGAGGCGCCCCATGCAGGGCGCAGTGTGGAGCTGTCAGGGAATGTTTTGGAGAAATTAAAGTAACATTGTTAAGTGGGTACACATAGCAGGAGTCAGCCAGCCTGTCTCTCTCTACTCCCTCTGTCTGACAGCGTCCCTGCTCTGAGGGAATAATGTGTGAGAGTGTGTTTGTGTTCCTTCAGAAATTTAATTAAAGCTGGCTGCAAGATGGAGCCAGCCTGTGCTCCTGGGGCCCTCCTGGGTTCCCTGCCCTGGTGGAATCTTGCCCCTTAGATTCCTCTGGACCCTGCAAGAAAAGTAGAGGAGACACCACCGGTGAGCCCAAGCTTTAGAGCTCTGTCCTGCTCCAAATGGTAGGAGCTTTGCCCAGCAGGCCGAGCCCTCTCCTCGCCTGAGTGCTGTCCCCTTTCCTGAGACTGCCTCTACAACCCCGCCTTGACTCTGACCTCCCTGTGTATGTTCTCCATCCTGGGCCTCCATTGCTAGGTTTTGGAGGCCTAGGCTGTGTGTGGTCTGGCCCTGTTTTCACCAAACACTGGGGCTCCACCGGAAGGGCCCAACACCAGTATCCCCTCTCCTTCCTCCCCGCTCCTCCCTCTCACCAGAAGGGCTGAGCTGGAAACCACAGGAAGAGGCTGGGTTGCTTTGGCTGCTGAGGCTGAGAGCCGGAGGTGGGGAAATCAGGAAACCCAGGCGCCATTCCAGCATGAATTGGAAAGATCCCCAACAGCAGGGCATTTGATAAATAAGGCTCCAAAAACTCACGATGGCGAAAGATTTTTTTATTTCCATTAGAGACTTTAAAACTTGTTTTGAAGCACAGTTCTACCAAGGAGAAGCAATCTGTCTTTTAATTAATCCTTATAAATATAATGCATGCTCATGGGCAGGAATCAAAATAATACAAAATGAAAACAAGGTCTCCTTCCCCACCCTGACCCTGCATTCCCACTCATCAGAGGTCAGCTGTTCACAGTATCTTAGAGCGATTCGGTTTCAAAGAAAGAAAATTCAGGACTGAAACTGCAGAATCCAACTAGACTCCAGGTGATGTGTTTGGAATGGAATGGGGGAGTGTGTGTATGCACGTGTGTGCATGTGTGCACACATGCACACCCTTGTGTGTAAGCATGAGCCCTGGTTTATTAGCACAGGCTCTGCTATCAACTGCCTGGGTGCAGAGTCTAGCTCCTTTGTGTCAAGTTGGGCAAATTGCTCAACGTTTTGCTTCTTCCATTTTATCATTTGTAAACGGTAAATAAGAACAGTACCTACCCACATAATGGAGTGAGTTAAGTATTTTTAAGCTCATGAAACATTGGTGAAACTGCAAAAGGCCTATCATTCTGCTCATGCATGCCTACAGCCCCCACCTCCTTCTAGAACTGACAATAATCACAGTCATCCCTCACGTGCATGTTCCACTATTTGGTTTATAATGCACCTCCCATTTCTGGGAGGCAGCCATATCATCCCTTTAAGAAGCGAAGAAACTGAGGCACAGCAATGTGTCTAAGGCCCTATAGCTATAGGTGGCAGAGCTGGGTCTAAAGCCCAAATGGCATACTTTTCCAGTGCTCCCAGGGGACCTCGGAGGCCTGTCTGAGCAGTGCGCCCAGGAGCAGGTGACAGCTGGGCAGAGGAATGGCTTCTGCAGTGTCATCCTCTTCCCCTTATGATTTTGGCATGGCCATTGGGATAGCAATCAGGCCTCTTGTCCTGGGCTCAGGGCAAAAGCAACTTTAGTACAGAGTCTCCCTCCTCCCTACCCCCGCCATTGAGCTTTTATAGTTTAAAGCAATTGCATATCTTGACACTTTTGTAGTTTTTAAAAATGTAATCTTTTTTCTGAGGACAAAGGTGATATCTGAATAGTGTAGAAAATACAGACAAGAAACAGAAAACAAAAATAAATGTCACAGTAGAAGTGTTTTCTGACTTCCTAGAGTTATCATTTGGGTCCCCAGTGTGACCGGTGGCACACGCCAATAATTCAGAATCCTTACTGAAGATTCCCATCAGTCCCCCATCTTCTGCCTACAGCCAGATACCCATCTTCTGCCTACAGCCAGATACTAATTACATATGGCTAATGTAATTAGTAAGAGCAAGACTTCACAGTTTTTAAAGATACTTCTTTCTTAATTTCTTAAAAATTTATTTTAGAGTTGTGGGATACATGTGAGGATTTCCTATATCTGTAAATTGCATACAGGTGAGGTTTGGACTTCTAGCTGGCCCTCTTTCCCCCGATAGTGGACCAAGACCCAATGTGTTGCCATGTGTCCTCCTCCCCCCCCTTCCTCCCTCCCCACCCCCAGCAGGTTCCAGCGTCTGCCAATCCCACCCTTATGTTAGTGTGACTAGTGTTCAGGTCCCGCTTATGAGTGAGAACATGTGGTGTTTGGTTCTTTGTTTCTGGGACAGTTCACTTAGTATAATGGTCTCCAGCTGCATCCCTATTAAAGTTGCTTCTTAATTTAAAAGTCAAAGTGAGAACTCTACCCTTCATGCGAAAGTGGATGAAGTTCTTGAAAAGATCCATGTGGTCTGTGGATTTGAAAATGCCTCACTGCATCCATTCTAATTCTTTTTGATATTATTATCAGTGGGTTGCTTTGTTAAGAAGGTAAACTTGTTCTAGAATTTCAACAAACTTGTTACGGGGCATTACAGACTTACAGACCAGTGGGAAGAGAGAGGTCTGTAAGCTACAGCCATATTGCTGGGCTTTGGGTGTCATGAGAGAGATGGTCACCAAGCATTGTGGTAGCACCTGGAATGAGGGCCCTGACTTCTCCTGTGGAGGAAAGAAAGTCTGATGGAGCTCTGTTGAGGAAGTGGACGTCAAGCTAAACTTTGAATGGCTATTAGGCAGAGAAAGTAGGGATAGGGAAAGAGGTCCAGCAGATAGGAGGCCAGGGCATAGGTGGATGTCTGGGGGTGGGGAGGGCAGGAGGGGCCCACAGAATCTAGACGCAGCTGAAGGACTTCGTGCTGGGGATTTGGTCTTTGTAGGTTCTGGAGTATTGCCTAACACTTTCCAGCCTCTGTGCTCTACCCTGGTTCTGTTTGAGAATCACTAGGTCTATTGCCAGTAGGATGCAGATAAGGGATCAGCTTCACAGACCCAGTGGGAAGTACGCTAGGGTTTGGGTAGTGTGTAGAGGAGAAAATGGAACAGGGTTGGCCTTGGGGGAGAGGAAGGCTGGGTCCCTCTCGCTTGAAATTTTTCTAATCCCCTTCAGAGTGTCTCTGGAAAGTTCTTGAGTTTCTCTTAGCAAGTGTCTGTCTTCAGCCGAGTCGCTTATGAATATTAAAATACACACAGACACCCCCATGCACAAAGCAAAGGAAAGCAACTAGCTGACTGGTTTTTTCCAAGAGTTTTCATGGGATCTTGGGACTAGAGGAAACTACTACTAAGGAGATGAGGAAAATTAGAAGTGAAGCAGGTAGTAGATAGACAAAAGCAAGGAGGTAAAATCTAATCTCCATAAGGGCATGTTTTAACTCTCAGCTTTTTAGAAGATTTTCTTCTCTCTGAAGGGGACAGTGAAAATGCAGAGACAAACACTGGCTCTGTCACCGGGTACTTGGGATTTTCTGGACTGGATTTTGGCCATCTGGGTTCTGTCAAGGTAAGACACGTCTTCAGCAGCTGGAAAAGTCTTTTCCGTTCTTGAGTTGGTAAGTGGGTCAAAGGGAGAGAACTGAGCTCCGTCTCTTTCCTGCAGCCCCTGGTTCCCTTCCCCTCCCACCATCTCAAACCCCAGCCAGGCAAAGTGAATCCAGAAAGCCATGGAAACAGCTGGTCCTGCTCTGTGCAGTGGCTCCAGACCAGCGGGCCCTCATTCTCCCGGCTGGTGAACCTGCCAGGGCTGCCATGAAGCCATTAGGCTGGAAAGTGAAGGGGAGAACCAGGGTTCTGGCAGTACCAGCCCCCTGACCTCGGCCTCTGGCATCTGCAGCTGGAAACAGAGCTCTGGAGATGGCTTACTCCATCCTGGCTGTGGAGAATGTGGTATGTTGAGGAAGTGAGGGGGAGGGCAATGGAAAGGCCTTGGGATTCCGCCTCTCGGGGGGGCTGGCCCGCAGAGGTCAGAGGCCAAGGACCAGGGCAGACCCACTTGTCTCTATTTATTTCTGAGTTCTCCTCTAAAGTCAACGTTGTTCCTAGAATGTTTGAAAAGTGATATAGACAGAAGGAAGAAAATGGGTTCTGCCTGGCATGACCAGATGTCTCCCATGTGTCAGGCCCTTGGGATTCAGACAGTAAGACTTATCTCTCCAAGAGCTCCGAGCACTTTATCGACACTCTGAGTCCTGGGAAGCAGAAGGGAAGGCAGTCCTCCAACCCACACATGATGGGCTGAGGCTTCTTAAATCCCAGCAGCCTGACATCCCTCATGCCTCATCTGTACCCCTCTCTGGACAACAAAAGAATGGAAGATTTCCCATTTCTCTAGAGCTCAAGTACAAGACTAAAGAAGGTGTTCAGTAAAAGCTCAGGCTTCCGCAGCGTGACCCAGTCTTCCTTCAAAATCCAGGAAGATGTGAGTTGTGAAGCTTGCATTGACATGCCCCCCCCCACATACACACCTTCTACAAGCCTTTGTTGGACCCACCTGGATGGCGAGTAGATGTGTCATTGCTATGCCAGGGAGCTTTCCATTTTCTTGGAACAAGAATTGTGTCAAGTTCGGCTCTGGGTCATGGTGTCCCAGACCCAGCCAATAAAAAAACAGATCCTGACTGAGGAAGCTCAGTCAGTGGAGGAACAAATCCTGGGCTTAAAGACTACTGGGCCCAGCCTATTTGTTACCATAACAGGGGTCTAAGCCTCAGGAATGTGGTGGTGTGTCCTGCTGCACGTGGGCAGAGTGGCTCAGGGAGACACTGAGTACATGTCTGGCACCTCCCAATATGTTCACATTTCTCAGCTTGGGGAGTTGGAGTGTTTGGGCTGGGGTCTGGGTCAGTCTTCAACTGGACACACTGCTTAATGAGGCTAGCTTTCCACTTCTTTGAAGAATGGAGCTTGTTGGTAGCTTTCAGGAAAAGATTGAGCCAAGTACAGGTCTTAGGGGTCAAGTATCTTGTAAGCCTTGTCAGTGCCAAGGGTAACAGAGAAGGTACTGTGGTTGATGGTTGTATTAATAGAGGTATAGTGTCCATAGGGAGGGAGGCACTGCCCAATGTAGCTGTTAGCCATTGTTCCAGATATCACCTTTTAGAGACACAGACAGAGGGGAGAGAGCCTTGGGAGAGGAGCCAGAGACAAACGGGGTCTGAATGAAGATTGTGTCAAATCAACCAGAGCTGAGGGATCTGAAATATAGGGATCAAAAAGGATTCGGGAGGTAGGGGTGGAGGACGTGCCCTCTTCACATTTCTGAGGGCTGACCCTTGGAAGAGCAGTTAGGTATGTTCTGTGTCATCCCACAGATCAAAACTCAGATCTAGGCGGAAGTGACGGGGCATGAATTTTAGCTCCTGGAGTGTGAATTAGATCACGACAGGGTACTTTCTTCCCCAGTAGCCATTCTCAGGTTTCGGGTCCGTGTGTTGAGTATCCTTTGACTCTTTCTTGCCTAGAAAGGGAGCTGCCAGGCAGGCTCCACCCATGGTACCCTCGCCTTATGGCCTCCAGAGCTCAGTCACCTTCACAAAAAGTTCCGGGAGGGTGTCAGTGCTCAGGGCTTTGAGTTTAGTTGGAAGAGTGTCAGGATGCCTGAAGGCAGATTCTGACCCTGTGTCCTCACATGTGAAGGGTAAATTGTGGAGAAAGGGCACTGGAGGAGAGAGCAGGAGCAGTTGTGGATTCTGGGCGTGTATATGTAAAATACATATATACATAAAAATTTAGTTTAGGATTAAATTAAGTTGGCTCTTTGGGCATGCATAAATGAGGACGCAGCACCGAGACTATTCTGGCCTGGCATGACCAGATGCCTCCTACGTGTCAGACTCTGAGAATTCAAAGAGTAAGACTCATTTCTACAAGAGCCCTGAACACTTATCAACACTGCTTATCTTGGCTCATGTTCCTCATCTGTGAAATGTGTCTGATGACACCTGCCCTACCTCTCAGAGGGACCTGATAAAGATGGAGTGAGACACTGGAGGTGGAAGCGCTCTATGAAGCACGCTGTTGTCCAGCGAGGGGATCGGTTCTTGACTTCTTCGGGTTTTCATCTCTCCACATCAGGCCAGTTGGTTTTAATCAATCCAAAGATCTCAGATTCTAGGGTTAGGTTCCACCAGGAATGTTAGACAAGAGCTTCACATTATTTTAATTTCTTCAACTTGAGTTCCTGGGTCTTTGCGATGCCACAGAACTTGCCTCAAGGAATTCAGTAGTCATAGCATGTCAGAGGCTAAGAGTTCCCCATCAGAAGAGTATTCTAGGGCCTTCCTCTGAAAAAGACAGTGTGATCATTGAGGCCAGATGAAGGCATACTTAAAGACATGTTCTCTCATTCATCATTGACACCGGCAGCCTTTTTTTTTTTTTTGACTTGAAGTCTCACTCTGTCACCCAGACTGGATGCAGTGGCATGCTCACGGCCACTGCAGCCTCGACCTGCTGGGCTTAGGCGATCCTTCTGCCTTGGTCTTCCAAGAAGCTGGAACTAGACACATGCCCCCAGGCCCAGCTAGTTTTTTTTGTGTGTGTGTATGTGTGATTTATTGTAGAGACGAGGCCTCACTAAGTTGCTCAGGCTGGTCTCAAACCCCCGGGCTCTGGCAATCCTCTCACCTCAGCCTCCCAAAGTGCTGGGATTACAGGCTGAGCCACCACACCCAACCAACACCTGCAGCTTTTAAGCGAAAATAATCTGAATGTTCTTTTGTGACTCAATTGCAAAACGGTCCAGGCCTTTGAAACCAAGCGATCTTTCACAGCTAAGGAGAGTCACACCAAAGTCAGGCCCAGCTCAGCCCGCTTGAAGACCAGTAGGAGAAGGGCTATTCTTCCCAGACGCTAACCCCCTAGAAAGAGTTTGAGAATATTTGCTCTACTGAACACACAGCCTCCTGCCACCAAACCGGTCCCATACATTGTTAGTCTAAGGAGTTCACTTTCCATGAAGACATGGCCTCACATATCATATAATTAGAAGTCATCATTTCCAGAACAGTCTCCATGACGTGTCCTCATTTATGTGTGCCTGAAGAACCAATGAACACATCTTCAATTATCTTACTCATGGGATGTGGTTCTTAAGAAATAATAAAATATGCAGAATTTTCAAAGTCCAAATTTGCTTTTTAAATCTCTGATTTTCATTTACCCTGTCTACTGTCCAAAAAATAACCTTCTGGAGGTTATTTTATTTATTTTTAACCTCCTCTATTCTTCCTGTCCCTCTCTCTCTCTCCCTAGCAGCTGGTTATGCCACCTCGGTGTCCCCTTCATTTGCCCCCTCCCTCAAAAACTCAATATTTGGTATAGGCTAATCTCATGTATAGGCAAATAAACATAATTAAAAGTACCCTGGGTCAGTTGCGGTGGTTCACACCTGTAATCCCAGCACTTTGGGAGGCAAAGGCAAAAGGATTGCTGAGCTCAGGGGTTCAAGACCAGCCTGGGAAATTTGGCAAGACCTCATCTCCACAATAAATTAAGGGAAAAAAAGATAGGCAGGTGTGGTGGTGTGTGCCTATAGTTCCAGCTTGGAAGGCTGAGGCAGAAAGTTTGCCTGAGCCCAGAAGGGTGAGGTTGCAGTAGCCGTGAGCGTGACACTGTAGCTGTGAGTGTGCCACCGCACTCCAGCCTGGGCGACAGAGTGAAACTCCGACTCAAAACAAAACAAAAAAGTATCCTGAAGCTGTCACTTACTATCTAGATGATCTTGGACAAGGTAGTTAATTAACATCTCTTTCTGATGACGAGCCTTAGTTTCATCATCTGGAGATAATAATAGTGCCTGTACCTCTTAGGAGTATAGAGAGTAAATGTGAAATAGAGTAAGGAGATGGTGCCGGGCACATAGTACATGCTCAGTGGGTGTTGAATGAGCTGCAGCTGCTGAGACTTCGCTGACCCCGAAATATCTCCTGACCAGCTCATCAGCAAAGCCCATAAGAGTCTGTCCTACCCTGCAGGCTACCTTCACAGTGGGACCCGAAAGACTAGAAGGGTCAGTGGTGACCTCCTCTGTTGCCTTCCTGTGAAGGTGGGGTCCCAGGCAGCCACTCTGATGGGTCTGCATGGTTGATGACTGGCTGTGTTTCTGGCCAAGTGACTCCCCACCTGCTATCTGTTTCCCACCTTCCTGCTGCCTGGGCCACACCTGCAATAAGGATTCAGCGTGAGATCAGCTTTCCAGGAAATCCTGCCTGGGCCCCTTCTCTTCCAGAACTGAGAATCCTGGAAACAGAGGTTCCTTCCTCATCCTCTCCCCTCTGGGCATGCCTGTCACAGGCTGAGCTGCAACCTCAAATTCACACGAGGACATTCTAACCTCCAGGACCTCAGTGTGTGGCATATTTGGAAGGGGGGCTGATGCGGTTCATTGAGATGTGGTCACATGGAGTGGGTGGGCAGTGTCCTTATAAAAAGGGGACGTTTGCACAGAGGAGGCAGTCATCGGGGACACTTGGAGCCACTGAGGGTGAAGGAATGGCTCAGGGTCTCACTGACCTGTGGACGTGGCTGTCCTGTCCTAGAGGGGCCTCCTTGGCAGTGCTGAGGCTCAGCTGGAAACCCATCCCAGAAACCAGCACCTGAGATATACTTGGCTCTTAAAAAAAGGGGGGGGAGTCTGTCCTTGGGGTTACAGAGGAATTACTTCTTATTAACTTAAAACATACTAGCAGTCCTTCTTAGTTTGGGTTATTGACATTTAACAGCAAACTAACTAAACAGGGATGTGGAAAGAGCCCAGAAGGACTCAGTTTTTGCTTCTGTGGAATGGGAACTTCACAGGCAATGGAATGAAATATAGGATGTGACTGTCAGAGGTAAAAGACAGTAGACAGCTACCCTCTCTTCCCTCACAGCTTCCCTGTCACTGTCCCCACAGGGCTCCAGCAGAAGAGGCAGTGGGGCCTGGCGGTCGGAACCCATGGTCTGGTGCATGGGGCCAGGATTATTGGGAGAAACTCTCCTGGTTACCCTTTCTCTCACTGCCCAAGTAATCACCAATGACAGGCCAGGCCAGCGCCCTGACTAGGAACAGTGGAACCCACCCCGAGGCCTGCACGCTCTCAATTTGCTCCAGTTTTTCTCTCTTCCTGGAACATCCATTCACAGCTTGTCACCTTGCCCTTGGCCCCTCACTTCCTCGTGTGCCCTCTCCACTCCTGTGCTCTCCCGCTTCTGTCTGCTTGTCAAGCTCAGAATAGCGACACAGAGCACAGAGCGCTGGCTCTGGACGACGAGGCCTGTGTCCTTGTCCTCTGCTTGCCCCTTCTCCTCTCCCTGGCCTCCTCCTTCCTTCCTGACTCACACAGTCGACTCACATAATGGACACCCACTCTCTGCCAGCCACCTGTTGGGTTCTGGGGACATAATGGTGTCCTGGACAGATATGGTTCCACCCCCACACAGTTCAATCACCCTGACCTTGGGTGAGTCCAAGACTCTGGGTTTGCTTCCTTCCTTCCAGGTCTTTCTCTGATACCCAGGCATCCTCTGTTCTGTGATTTGTGGTTGAGCTACTGGCTGGGACCCGAATGCCGCAGAGGTGAGACTGCGATTTTAGCTGCAACCCAAGGACGATCGATCAGACATGATACCCATTCCTCCCACATAATTATAAAATACTGCTTCCCCAAGCCTAATTTATTCATTTTCTATTTTAAAAACCACAACCAAAAGCAAACCCCAAACATTTGCCTAATGGTCCTGCAGTTCATTAGCTGAAGCCTTAACCTTCCCCCAGCCAGCCAGGGAACCAGCTCCTCCCTCATTGTGGACACCCGTCCTGTAGGAGAGTCTAACCTGCCCATGCCTGTGTGCCCCACCCTAGGCCGGAACAGCGGGTGGTGTGGCCCAGCGTTTCTCCCAGGGCAGTGTCCTCGGCAGAAGCCCAGAGATGAAACTGTCTTGGGAGAGTGAGGCTGCCTTCTGTAGACAGCTTGCCTCCTGGGGCATGTATCCCATGGGGCCTCTTGTGGTGTGTCTCCTGTGAGTCAGGATAGCCTGTGGTCACTCCAGAGGCCCATTTAGAGAGGCTTAGGTGCTGGGTGGGGTCTTCCAGGCTCGTCTCAAATCTGTGCTTGCAAAGCAAGCACACTGCTGTCATTTATATTGTATGTTATAAATCAATAAAAATAACAATATTCCATAAAGATGCATGTATTCACACTTTATACAGGAATGAGAGAACAGAGTGTCCATATCGGAGATTATTACCTTCACATTGTGTCGGGTGGAGATTTGGGTGGTAGTTCAAAAGTCTACCCTCCTGGATGAGGCATGCTGGAAGCAGCCCTTGGGAGGGACCTTGGGCTTTAGTTTCCTTATCTGCAAAGCTGAGATGGAAGTCCCTGCCCACTCATGACTCTTGAGGATCAAATCAAGCAAGCTAGCAGGTGTAACAGCCTTTTGTGAGGTGTGAAGTCCCATATAAATGGAGGAGAGTGTCTTTGTTGTTTCTGTTGCAATCTGGTTACCCAAAGGGAACAAACACTTTGAAGTTGATTTCCCACATTCCTGTCAGAAACTTCTTCCCATTTTTTCTGCTTTATACCCTGTCTTGCCGAAGGCTGAGAGCAGTCACCTGGCAACTTCTGTGGGTTGACTCAGCAGCACAAGACTGCTCAGTTCATGACCTCAGATGTCCCTTGGCATCTATTGTGCTAAATCCAGTTTGTTCTGACTCCTCTTTCAACAAGAATGTGAATTTGCACGTGTCCCATGAATTAAGTGATAAAAGGGGGCTGGGCAGGACTGCTGTTTATTATAGATCTGAGCTGTCACTCTGGCCACAGAGTTCAAGCCTCATTAAGACGGATTCTGGATGCTCCCAGTAGTCTGGGGGCCCATGACTTCAGAAGTCTTCACCAATGACTTGGTGTCCTCAGGGCACCTGCAGTGACAGCCACAGTATACTCCCTCACATGTGGCAGCATGAAGCAAACGCAGGTCTTGGCATCCTCAGTCCTGTTCCTGCTGCCTGACCTACCTGCTTGACAGGGGTTCCAGGAGTGTCTGAGGAAGCCCAGCACTTTCAGGCTAGAGTGGGACTCAGAGTGACTTCAATCTCCTCTTTCATTTTCTAGATGGGATCCAGGTACCCAGGAGAAGAGATCGACCTCAGTCATAGATATGAGTGTGGTTGTGAGAATCTTAACTGCCAGGCTCAGCGATGTTCCCAAAATTCATGTCCACCCGGAACCTGTGAATATAACTGCATTTGGAAATAGAATCTTTGCAGTTGGTTGAGGTCATACTAGATTAGGGTGGGCCCTAAATTCAATGACTTATAAGACCATGTGAAGACAGAGACACACACAGATTGTAGAAGGCCATGTTGCAACGAAAGCAGAGATTGGAGGAAGCCAAGGAATGCCAGGAACTGACAACCACCAGCAGAAGCTAGGAGGAGATAGGAAGGGTGCTTCCTCATGGCCTTCAGAGGGAACATGTCCCTGCCAACAACTTGATTTCAAGACTCTGGCCTCTAGCACCATGAGCAAACAAGTTTCTCTTCTTTAAAGCCACTTTGTGGTACACTGAGAGCCCTGGAACCCTAACACACAAGCCAAAACTCTTTCTACTGTTTCTTGCAGAAGCAGCAACAGGGGCACATCTCACCCTCACCCAGCCCCCCAGAGACTAAGCTAAGCAGCTTACATACACTGTCTCATTCCATCCTCATGATAAGCACAGGAAACATTTGTTCTCATCCTCGTGGCAACTCTATAAGGTCGGGTACCTTTTGTGTTTTGCTTTGCTTTGTAACTGTAATTCTGAATAGCAATAGAGTCACATGGTATAAAACCGTAAAAGCTACCAAAGTTTTGGTGCACAGTGGAAGCTCTTCTCCCCACCCCACCACCCTTTTTCTCCTCTGGGGGGAGTCATTGTGATCAGGTTCTTGCAGAGCCTTCCAGAGTTACTCTATAAGAAAACCTGCAAATGTGAGAAGTCATCCGCCACCCCCCCAACCACACAACTGTTTAACATACACATTGAATATACTGGATGGATATCCTTGCCTTGTTTTCACTCTCAATGTATCTTGGAGCTTCTGTCCTTCTCTCACAAACACTGGCCCCAGGTGGGCATCCTGACTTCTTGAACTGCCCCTCTCTGGAACCACCCCAACCCCATTGCTTTCCCTTCACCTTATTGGCTGCTCCCTTGTCCCCACCCCTTTTCTAAGCCTCATCATGCCTTCTCCTCACCTCTCCCCACACTCTCTCCCCAAGCCACCTTCTCCTCTGTCCTCTCCAGTCAGCAGGCAGCACCCACTGCACTCACTGGCTCAAGCCAGACTTGCGCACTCCCCATCCCCCATCCATCCTGAGTCCTGGGCTTCTCACCCCGGGGAACTCACCTTGGCTCTGTCTGATTTTCCCTGTCTCCAATGCCTTCACAGTGACCTGCTGGACTCCTGCAACAGGCCCCTGGCTGGTCTCATTCCCGCTCTTTAACCGCATACCACCCCTATCCCATCTCTACCAGCAGCTAGTGTGTGCATCCTAAAGACTCAGTGACCACCTACTGCCTGTAGGATGAATCCAGACTCTTTTTCAGCTTTCCAGCCCTGCAGGATGTGACTCCTTCCTCTCTCTCCAGGCTCACCTAATGCAATCTCTCCTTTCCTCGACCTCACTGGCTTTCTCTCAGAGTCGTGCATGCACCAAGCTCCTCCTGGTCCCAGGGCCTTTGCATACCGGCTGTCTTTACCTTCAACCCCTTCTTCTGGTTAACTCCTCTTCCTTTGAGGTTCAGGCTAAGTGCCACCTCTCAGTGAGGTCCTTCTTGACTCCCCTGTTATTATTATTTTTTTTTAATCTCAGTTCATGGTTTGCTTCCTTCATGACACTATGGCTATGATCATGATTATTTTGGCATAATTGTTCTTTACCTTCCCCACATGTGAACTCCATGATGACAAGGACCATGTCATTTGCCACTTTATCCCTAGAGCCCAATACCCTGCTTGACACATACTGAGTCTTTCAATAAAGTTCCATTGAATGAATAAATAAATCTTCATTTTTACAAATAGAGAACTTGAGGGCTAGAGTGATTAACTGATCTATCTAGGTTATACACTAAGTAGGTAATCGAGCCAGGATTTGACACCAGGCAGTATGATTCTAGAGATGGAATTTTTAGAGGGAGGGTTTTTTGTTTGGTTGGTTGATTGGTTTTGTTTTTAGAGACAGGGTCACACTCTGTCCCCCATGCCGAAGTGCAGCAGCAGGATCATAGCTCACTGTAGCCTTGAACTCCCAGGCTCTCATGATCCTCCTGCCTCAGTCTCCCTAGTAGCTATGATCACAGGCATGTACCACTATGCCCAGCTAATTTTAAAAAATTATTTGTAAAGATAGGTGTCTCACTATGTTGCCCAGACTGCTCTCAAACTCCTGGCCTTAAATGATCCTCCCACCTCAACCTCCAAAATGTTGGGATTATAGGTATGGGCCACCATGCTTGGCACATCAGTGATGGAGTTTATATGAGATAGATTCTAATAGGGGGATGAGTTGTCATTGTGGACATTTGGGTTTTTCCTATCTACAGAGAAGAAATAGAATCCCAGATTCTCATTATAGTAGGAACCAGATCTCTCCAAAGGCTTATTCCTCCTGTTGATGTATCTGATATAAAGATCAAGGAACCGGAATGCTCCCTTGTGTAATTTACTTGCTTTAAAACCAGTTGCTGACCAGGAGCAGTGGCTCACACCTGTAATCCCAGCACTGTGGGAGACGGAGGTGAGAGGATTACCTGAGCCCAGAGGTTCAAGACCAACCTGGGAAACTTGGTAAGACCTCATCTCTATAGTAAAATGAAAAAATTAGCCAGGCATGATGGCATTTGCCTGTAGTCCCCTACTCAGGAGACTGAGGCAGAAGGATCGCCTGAGCCCAACAGGTCAAGGCTGCAGTGGCCATAAGCATGCCACTGCACTCCAGCCTGAAAGACAGAGTGAGACTCCAACTCAGATAAACAAAAAACAAAACAACAACAAAAACCCATTGCCTCTGTTATGAACAAAAGACTTTTTCAGGACTGTTCGTTAGTAGGGAAAAAAAAGTTTAACTTGTCTTGCAGAAATTTTGAGTCTTTTAAATATCCGGCTCCTTTCTTCTCACTGAATAAAGTCCAACATTTATTAAGCAGTTTGACTACAACAGGAAGCCATTGAAGGTAAGGGCGCAGGGGCCAGGAAAACAGGGACTGTACTTTCGAGCAAGATTTCATCTGCATCTACAGGAAGGGGTGAATTGCTGCTGCCATTTCTCTGTAGGGTGGGGGTCAGACCAGGGAGGCATTTCTCTCTCCAGCCCAGCTGACAGGAAGGGCATTGTGTGCTAGGAAGCACATGTTCTTCCTTCCTTTCTTCCCTGTGCTTGTACAGAGAATTTTCATAAGCATCATCCCCTCTCCACGAAGGGCCTGGAGGGGGCAGGGGCAGGGGAAGATAGCGGTTCTTACACCTTTTCTGGTTTCCCTTTAAAACTCTTTTTGGAATATGGAACACACACAGAAAACAATACCACTCATAAATGTCCTGGATTAGATTATTGTTCAGCAAATATGTACTCGCCAGGGGGAGGAGCACATTTCCCACTCCATTGATGTGGGGCTTGGTCGCGTGACTAGCTTTGGCAGTTGGAATGTATCAGCAGTCAAAGGACACCAGTCCCAAGCCAAGACCTGAAGAGACCTGCTTTTCAAAGTCCCCCTCTTGGGCTCCTGCCTTTCACCCTCAGAGAACATGCCTCCTATGATTGTCAGTTAAAGGAGGGTGAGAGACATGGGGAGAAGCCCCACCCTCAACCCACAGCCAGCCCAACTTAGAACAGCTGAACAGTTGAACACAAACCAGTCAGCAAGAAATAAATGCTTACTGTCTACCACAGGGTTTGGACTGGTTTGTTATGGCAATAGCTCACTGATGCAGTAAGTGTTCAGCTCCATAAATGTTTCCAAACTGAATACACATTTGTAGCCAGCACATAGATCAGTAAACAGAGCATTACCAGCACCAGAGAAGCCCCACCTCCCTTGTACTCCTTTGGGTTGCTACACCCCACCATGCTACACAACCACTATGCTGACTTCTAATAGAACAGCTTTGTCTGTTTTCTTACTTTAAATACAAGAAATATGTAGAATATACTCATTTGTGTTTCTTTCGCTCAACATCTCAATATCACAGTTGTAAGATTTATCCTTATATTATTTCTTATAGTTGGGTTTATATATTCTCATTGCTATTTTATGAATATACCATAATTCATTTTCATAGGAGGACATCTTCATAATCTTGTTATGTATATCCTGTCGGATATATATTAGTAGTGAAATTATACATAAGATATGTGTATATTCAGATTTAGGAGAGACTGTCAAATAATTTTCCAAAGTTCTTGTATCAGTTTACACTCCTGGAAGCTTCTGAGAGTTCTGGTTGCTCCACATCCTCACAATACATGCCATTTCCTGTCTTTTTAAATTTAGTCATTCTGCTGGGTGTGTAGTGTGACTGCATTGTGATTGGTAATTTGCATTTCCCTGATGACTAATACACTTAAGCAATTTTCCATATGTTTATTGGCCATTTGGATATTTTCTTTGTGAAGTGTCTGTCCAAGTCTTTTGTCCATTTTTTTCTACTTGGTTTTCTGTCTATTTTTTTTTTTTTTTTTTTAGCAATTTGTAGAAGTTCTTTATATATTCTTGATATGAGTCCGGTATATATTACAAATATCTCCTTCCATTCTGTGGACTGCCTTTTTACATTCTCAATAGGATCTTTTGATGAACAGAAATTCTTCATTTTAATACAATCCAATTTATCAATTTTATTACTTATGGCTAGGGACTGCTTTGCCCTATGTAAGGAATCACTGTCTACTCCAAGATTATGAAGATGTCCTCCTATGTTTTGTTCTAAAAAACTCTAAAAATCAGCCGGGCGTGGTAGCGTGCGCCTGTAATTCCGGCTACTCGGAAGGCTGAGGCGGAAGGATCGCTGGAGCCCAGCAGGTCGAGGCTGCGGTGGCCGGGAGCGGCCACTGCACTCCAGTCTGGGCGACAGAGTGAGACTCCAACTCAAAAAAAAATAAAAATAAAAAAAAAAAAATAAAAAAAATAAAAAACTCTAATTGGTCTATGGGATCTACTGGGATTAAGTTGTGTATGGTATGAAGTCGTGGTTAATATACATTTTTTTCTATATGAATAGACGGTTGACCCATAGCCATTTAATTGAAAGTGCTACCCTTTACCCCACAGTACTGCAGTGTTGCTGTTCTGTATTTGAGAATGGATGAAAAGTTGTGGCTCTGAATACATACTTTCATGCAAAAGAGATTAGATTCACACCCCAGTTTTTACATATGAGCTGTGGATTTGGGGTAAGTTACTGCCTATCTCTGAGTCTCAGTTTGAGAGTATGACTCTCAAATACTCTGTGTATTTGAGAGTAATAAAACATTTTATCTCAGAGTTTTAAAGGCATCAGATGAGAAACTGTAAGCAAAGTGCTTATTACAGTGCCTGTGAGTGAGTGCTGTGAATATTTACTATTAGTATTACCATGACTACTACTGTGCCCTTGATGTAGGACGTAAGTCAAATGACATTTTCCTGATCTGGGAAAGAATTTATTGTCTGTGCTTAATTCTGTTTCCAAGTCTCTGTGAGACCTAATGCAGACCAGTGGACCATTCCAAGCTGGTTTTATCTTCTACTTTGTTTTCCTGGGATTTATATGAAATCAACAACCTCCTCAAATATTTACCACTTTCTTTCCCCAGTTCACTGCTGCTCTGCTTTTGAAGCCGTAACCCCAGCTTCCCTAGTGAGCTGGCATCACTGAGCATACTTTTCTGGTTTGTTTGTGATACCCAGCCAAGCTGTTGACCTGTCCAGCAGGGAACGAGAGGATGCTTTTTTAGGACAACATCCTGTCTTTGTGAAGTTGCTTTGTAGAGAAACAGCTGCAAAAGGGACCAGCTTGGCCAGTGTCCTTGGCAGTGAAGTTTTGACTCAATGCAAAGCATAGATAAAATAAACACAGACATTTCACACATCAACCTGGTTAGAGATATGTGATCTTGATGATTTGAAATGTCGCTTGGCACTCTCATCGGCAAGGCGAGCTCTTATTCCTGCTGAAGCTGGAGTAGCTAAATTGGAAATAAGTTCCCTGGGGTTTGGCTTCTGTCTATGGAAATGTCAATGGTTTATTTGCTTTTTAAGAGTGCTGCAAATGTCACCATTTGTGATTTTTCAAAATTAAGTTAAGTGTTTTTCAAGGGAGACAGAACTAAGATGGTCTGATGTTCTACAACCTGTCTGTGAGAGCTTATTAAAGGTGAGGCATGGCCCTCCTTGGCATATTGCTCATTTATTCAGCCTGCACACATATGAGGTGCCATGCTGTGCCAGGTCTCCACTTGGTGCAGGGGTTAAAAGACTAATGTTCTGGCCAGGCACAGTGGCTCACACCTGTATATTCCAGTACTTTGGGAGGCCAAGGCGGGAGGATTACTTGAACTCAGGAGTTCAAGACCAGCCAGGGCAGCATATAGAGACCTTGGTTCTACAAAAGAAAAAAAAAATAGCTGGGTGCGGTGGCATGCTGAAGACTGAGGTGGGAGGATCGCCTGAGTCTAGGAGATTGGGGCTGCAGTGAGCCGTGAATGTGCCACTGCACTCCATCTGAGTGACAGAGTGAGACCCTAACTCAAATAATAACAACAACCACAATAACAACAAAACAAAACAACTGACAAACGTTCTGCCTTTCAAAGTCCTTTCACTTAGATACTCAACAAGAATACATGATGTTTTATAAAGTGGGCAGATATTTCCAGAACAAGAGTTGGTCTTGTTCTGGAACTTCTATGTCATGCCTGTTTTTGTGCTCTGATTTACCAAGACTCCTACCTTGGCCTTTTGCCTTTAGGACTACTATCTCCAGGTGAGGATTGTGTAGCAAGTCCCTGCTGAGTAGAGATTCTCAACATGGCTTGATCACAGATGTATTCTACTTTGATCCCAACCAGGAAGCATCTCTTTAGTCTTTACATGTATTTTAAAGCTAAATGAAGCATATATAAGTTGATGTCCAAAGTCTTCTTGGTCTCATTACCTGAAATCTGTAGCAAGATGTGGACACCTTTTTTTGGGGGGGTCCATTTTTTTTTTTTAATTAAACATATTTTTTATTTTAAAATTGTGGGGTACAGTTAAGGGTTAGGTATACAGATATGCACCCTTGTTGATAAGGGGTGTCTCCCCGTCCCCAGACAGATATTGACTACCATTAATCCTCCCACCCTTGCCCTCCCTGTTCCCTCCCCCCATAGATTCCCACCACTGTTGATCCTTTTCTTATAGTATTACGATAGTTGTTCAAGGTCCACTTATGAATGAGAACATGTGATACTCAGATCTTTTTTGCTGTGAAAGATCACTCAGTATTATAGACTCTAGTTCCATCCAGGTTGCTGCGAAATTCATGATTTTGTTCTTTTTTATGACTGTGTAGTATTCCATCATGTATATGTACCACATTTTTTTAATCCAGTCCTCTTTTGATGGACAGCATGGTTGGTTCCAGGTTCTTGCTATTGTGAACAATGCTGAGACAAACATACGTGTACAGGTATCTTTTTTATAGGGTGATTTGAGTTCTTCAGAGTATATTCCCAGTAGGGAGATTGCGGCGTCATATGGGAGGTCGATATTTAGAGCTTTTAGGAATCGCCACACTGCTTTCCACAGAGGTTGCACTAGTTTACACTCCCACCAACAGTATGTATGTGTTCCCTTTTCACCACATCCTCTCCAGCATCTATTATTTTTTGAGTTATTGATAATGGCCATACTGACTGGAGTTAGGTGGTATCTCTGTGTAGTTTTAATTTGCATCTCCTTGATGATTAGTGAGGTTGAACATTTCTTCATGTGTCTGTTGGGTGCTCGTATGTCTTCTTTTGTGAAGTGTCTGTTCATATCTTTTGCCCACTTTGTAATAGGGTTGTTTGTTTTTTTCTTTTCAGCACATTTGAGTTCCTTGTAGATCCAAGATGTTAGACCTTTGTCAGACATGGGGTTGGCAAATAATTTTTCCCAGTCTGTAGGCTGTCTTCCTGCTCTCTTAATGGTTTCTTTGGCTTTGCAGAAGCTTGTCAGTTTAATGAGGTCCTACTTGTCTATCTTATCTCTTATGGCCCGTGTGTTTTGGGTTTTATTCAGGAATTGGATGCCAGTTCCAATTTCCATAAGGGTGTGTCCTGCATTTTCTAAGGTTCTTATGGTTTGAGGTTTTACATTTAGGTCTCTGTCCATTTAGAGTTAATTTTTGTGTATGGTGATAGATAGGGGTCCTGTTTGAGTCTTCTGCATGTGGTCAGTCAGTTTTCCCAGCACGATTTACTGAATAGGTTCTCCTCTCCCCAGTGGTAGGTGGTGGAGGCTTTGTCGAAGATGAGTTGGTTGAGAAATTGAGGTTTTGCTTCTGGAATCTCAATTCTATTCCATTGGTCTATATGCCTGTTCCCATACCAATATCAAGCTGTTTTGATGAGTGTAGCTTTATAGTAAAGTATGAAGTCTGGTAAGGTGATACCACCTGCTTTGTTTTTTTTTTGCTGAGGATTGTTCTGGCTATTCTTGGCCGTTTGTGTTTCCATATGAATTCCTGTGTTGTTTTTTTCTAGCTCTGAGAAGAATGTTACTGATAATTTGATGGGTATTGCATTAAATCTGTAGATTCCCTTAGGTAAGATGGTCATCTTCACAATGTTGATTCTTCAAATCCATGAGCATGGGATATTTTTCCACTTGTTTGTGTCATCTTTGATTTCTTTGAGCAGTATTTTGTAGTTTTCATTGTAAAGGTCTTTCACGTCCCTGGTTAGAAAGATGCCAAGGTATTTCATTTTTTTTGTGGCTATTGTGAATGGGATTGTGCTTTTTATTTGGGATTCTGTTTGCTTGCTATTGGTGTAAAGAAATACAGTTGTCTTTTGCACATTTATTTTATACCCTGAGACTTTGCCAAAGTCCTTTATCAGTGCAAGGAGGCTTTTGACAGATTCTCTTGGGTTTTCAACATACACGATCATGTCGTCTGCAAAGAGAGATAACTTGACTTCCTCTTTTCCTATTTGGATACCCCTGATCGCCTTCTCTTTTCTGATTGCTCTAGCCAGAACTTCTGATACTGTATTGAACAGGAGGGGTGAGAGTGGGCATCCTTGTCTTGTTCCAGTTTTCAGGGGAAATGGTTCCAATTTTTGTCTGTTTAGGAGTATGCTAGCTGTAGGTTTCTCGTAGATGGCTTTTACTATTTTGAGGTATGTTCCATGTATGCCTAGATGTTCGAAGGCTTTTATCAAGAAGGGGTGCTGGATTTTATCAAAAACTTTTCCTGCATCTAATGATATAATCATGTGGTTTTTGTTCTGACATCTGTTGATGTATTTGATTACATTTATTGTCTTGTGAATGTTGAACCAGCCTTGCGTCCCTGGGATGAGGCCTACTTGGTCATTATGGATGATTTTTGAGACGTGTTGTTGAATCCTGTTTGCTAGGATCTTGTTGAGAATTTTAGTATCTATATTCATCAAAGATACTGGCCTGTAGTTCTCTTTCTTTGTTGGGTCTTTACCTGGCTTGGGTATCAGTGTGATGTTAGCTTCATAAAATGATCTGGGGAAAGATCCATCTTTCTCAATCGCCTGGAATACTTTCAGTAGGATTGGTATCAGCTCCTCCTTGAATGTCTTATAGAATTCTGCTGGAAAGCCATCTGGTCCAGGGCTTTTTTTGTAGGTAGTTTTCTTATTACATAGTCGATTTCCTTAATTGTTATTGCTCTATTTAGGGTCTCAATTTCTTCTTGTTTCAACCTAGGCAGGTTGTGTGATGTCAGAAAATCCTCCATTTCCTTAAGGTTTTCAAGTTTGTTTCCATACAGGTGTACATAGTAGTCTCTAATGATTTTTTGAAATTTCTTCAGGGTCAGATGTGTCTTTATCTTTTGTGTTGCTGATTGTGTTTATTTGGGCTTTTTCTTGGTCAGTCTAGCTAGGGGATCATCGATCTTGTTTATCCTTTCAAAGAACCAGCTTGTTGTTTCATTGATTTTTTGTATTATCTTTTTGTCTTCTGTGTCCTGGATTTGGGCCTTTATTTTGGTGATCTGGATTCTTCTGCTGAAGTTAGGATTTTGGTGGTCTTGCTTTTCCAGCTTCCTTAGGTGACTTGTTAGGCTGTTAATTTGTGATCCTTCCATTTTCTTCATGTGCATCTGTAGAGATATGAATTCCCCACTTACTACAGCTTTCATGGCATCCCAGAGATTTTGATAAGATGTTTCTTCAGCCGGGCTCGGTGGCTCAGCCTGTAATCCCGCGCCTTTGGGAGGCTGAGGTGAGTGGATTGCCTGAGCCCGCGGGTTCGAGACCCGCCTGGGCAGCGAGACCTCATCTCTATAATAAAATCAAAAAATCAGCCGGGCATGGTAGCGCACGCCTGTAATTCCAGCTACTTGGAAGGCTGAGGCAGAAGGATCGCCGGAGCCCAGCAGGCGAGGCTGCGGTGGCCGGGAGGGGCCACTGCACTCCAGTCTGGGTGAGCGAGTGAGACTCTGACTCAAAAAAAAAAAAAAAAAAAAAAGATGTTTCTTCATTTTCATTTGTTTCCAGGTATCTTTTAATCTCTGTTTTGATTTCATCATTGACCCAGGAGTTGCCTAGCATCATGCTGTTTAGTGTCCATGCCTTTGTGGGGTTTTGGGGAATCTTGTTGGTATTGATGTTTATTTTTATTGATGTGGACACCTTTTAAACTGACCTGGAGATATTTAAAAATTATATCTCTTTTGATGGAGTGAGCATTTATTAGAAACTTTTCATCAGCTGTCAAAGCCAGTCCCTTTAGTTCTTAAAAAAAATTATGTGTGTATTTCAAAGTACAAAGATTTTTTGTGCCACATATTGTCTGCAGCATTAAATAATTGGCTAACTAATAAAAAAGAGTTTTATGTTTTAAAAAATAAATTTTTAAGAAGTTTTAATAAAGAGGTCTTTCTATGTTGCCCCAGGCTGGTCTTGAACTCCTGACCTCAAGCCATCCACCTTGGTCTTCCAAACTGCTGGCATTACAGGCATGAGCCACTTTACCTGGCCCCAAAATATGTTTTATTATAGCTGGGTCTTCAAGTCTCAACATGTCTTTCTGCAACTGCTCTCTAGACCAATGATTCCTAAGCTTTTTTGAATGGAAATTTTTTTCATCAGTAAAAATGTTTGAGCATCTCTTTCCCGGCATCTTTTATTTACTTACCAATGTTGTTATACAACAAAGAAAAGGTAGAATAAAGAACCCTACATTTTAAAGAAAGTTGCTAACATATTCAGGTGGGACTTATGACAGCAAGACTTGTCCAGAGTTTATCAAACTCTCAAGCTAAACAAATCAAGCCTAGAAATTTCTAAGTTCATTGAAGTCAGCAAATTTACAAAAGTAGAGTGGTCTTTTGCTTTCTCCTCTGTAGCCTGTGGGGAAGGAGATGGGAGGTGTTTGCCTATTCTAGGCCAATCAAGGGGGCACAAAAGATGCAGAGTTTCTTCAAGAAAAAGAGCGACAGACCCACTCCCCAGCTGGAGAGTAGCTGAGCTGCCTGAAGTTACCTTACCTCAGTGGGGTATGGGAAGAGAAGTTCCTTGAGAGAAACTGATAGGCATCCCAAGGTTGGATGTCTGGAGTCTAACAGATACCCAGAGTCTGTGGAGATGAGACGCCTGCTAGGGCTTCTTGGGATGCAGGTCAAGGCAAGAGAGAGGAGGTGGGAGCAACTGCATTAGCACCGACTGTTTGGGCAAGGATGCCTGAGCCCCATGGACCAAGCAGATGGTCCAGATTAGCAGTCCCCAATCTCTTTGGCATCAGCGACCAGTTTCATGGAAGACAATTTTTCCACAGACCGGGTTGCGGAGAGATAGTTCCAAGATGATTCAAGCACATAACATTTATTGTGCACTTTATTTCTGTTATTATTACACCGTAATAATGAAATAATTATACAACTCACCATTTTTAAAAAAAGAGCTGCACACAGAAATGGTAAATAAAATAATGGGTGGCCACATGTGAACTAAAGTAAGTGTGAGATTCTGATTTGAAGCCTGCCACCAGACTCAGCTGTATAATTGAAGTACATCAGCTCACTTGCCACTCACTGATAGGATTTTGATATAAGTCCGCAAACAACTGATGTATTATGGTCTCTGTGCAGTCAAACCTCACTGCTAATGTTAATCTGTATTTGCAGCTGCTCCCCAGCACTAGCATCTCTGTCGCAGCTCCACCTCAGATCATTAGGCATTAGATTTTCATAAGGAGTGTGTAACCTAAATCCCTCGCATGTGCAGTTCACAATAGGGTTTGCACTCCTATGAGAATCTAATGCTGCTGTTGATCTGACAGGAGGCAGAGCTCTGCCATCACTGATGGGGAAAGGTTGCAAATACAGATGAAGCTTTGCTTGCCTGCTGCTCACTTCCTGCTATGTGGCCTGGTTCCTAACAGGCCAAAGACCAGTTCTGGTTCATGACCCAGGAGTTGGGGACCCTTGGTCCGGAGAACTGTCAGGTATGAACCATCCAGAGAGACAACTTCCAAGAGGTAGCCTATAGAACTGATGAGATTCCAATGATAAAAACCAGAAGTGTGCAGGTGCTAAAGAGGAGCTTTTGTAAGATGTCATTTAGAGAGCAACTGCTAGTGATTGGGACAGTGAGTACAGCATGTGGATCTCCATGGGGGGAGAAGGAGGTGGGGACATCTCCAAATAACACAAACATGTCCCATGAAACAGACAGGCTTTGGTGGACGCCCACCTCAACAGAAGGCACCAGTAGTCAGATTAAAATAGCACAGACAAACCTGGGCAACAAACTGAGACCCCCATCTTTCAAAAATAAAAAGAAGCCAGGCGCAGTGGCTCAGCCTGTAATCCCAGCACTTTGGGAGGCCGAGGCGAGAGGATTGCCTGAGTTCAGGAGTTCAAGACCAGCCTGCGCAACTTGGCGAGACCTCATCTCTATAATAAATCACAAAAAATTAGTTGGGCATGGTGGCACATGCCTGTAGTTCAGCAACTTGGAAGGCTGAGGCAAAAGGACCACCTGAGCCTTCCAAGTAGGAAGCTTCCAAGGTCAAAGCTGCGGTGGTCATGAGCATGCCACTGCACTCCAGCCTGGGCGACAGAATGAGACTCCAACTCAAAAATAAATGAATAAATAAATGAAAAAGAAAAAGGGAAATTAGCCAAGAGTGGGGGGTGCGTGCCTGTAGTTCTAGCTACTTGAGATGTTGAGGCAAAAGGATTGCCTGAGTGCAGAAGTTTGAGGCTGTGGTGAGCTGGGATTGTGAGCTGGGATTGTGCCACTACACTCCAGCCTAGGCGACAGAGTGAAACTCTGTCTCAAGAAAAACAATAACTACCTAAACAAATCAACATCATAAACAATCATGCAAGTCTTTGCCCCTTTCCCTCTGTCCCCAACCTGGAGGAGCTGGCATCTGGAGGGGAGCAAAGATGTGAAGAGCCAGTGGAGGAAGAGCGAGGAGTAATTCACTCTCTCTGCTCTCTCTCTCCCTGCCTCCCCATTTCACATCCGGGTAATCGAGCCATGGTTTAGGCCTGAGATGGGGAAAGAAAGACCATTCAATTGAATGGGAGTTTGAAGTTTGGTTTTAGACCGGCCTGAACTTTTTAATACCTGCACATGAGACCGTTTTGTGAAGGTGAAAGTGACCAGAACGCTGAGGTATCTATCTGAGATGTCATCCAGGAGAGGAAAGGAGACCAAAAAACATGTCTGAGGGCAACAGGGGGAGGGAAATGGAGCCATCTCCTGCTTGTACCCTACCAAGATGAGTCTACTTGATATACTGCATCTGAAACCTCCTTCTTTGTTTTTTGTTTTTTTTTTTTGAGTTGGAATCTCACTCGGTTGCCCAGACTGGAGTGCAGTGGCCGCTCCCGGCCACCGCAGCCTCAACCTGCTGGGCTCCGGCGATCCTTCCGCCTCAGCCTTCCGGGTAGCCGGAATTACAGGCATGCGCCACCACGCCCGGCTGATTTTTGGATTTATTGTAGAGATGAGATCTCGCTGCCCAGGCGGGTCTCAAACCCGCGGGCTCAGGCAATCCACTCACCTCAGCCTCCCAAAGGCGCGGGATTACAGGCTGAGCCACTGAGCCCGGCTCCTTCTTTGTTTTTATTCAGGTAAAAAGAAATAAACGGAAGTCTTGTTATCTTTTTCCCTAATAGATCTCCACATACAGACCTGGGAGTGAGCACTCACTTTGGAGGCCTGAACTCTAACCTGATCTGTCAGTCAAAACCCCACCTGGAACTACTGTGCAGACTAAGCCACTCTACCCAGCTGTGAACAAATGCTCAGGAAATGCACTGCTGCTCCCTCTAAGCTAGCCTGGATTGACTGTCCATTCATTCATTCAACACCTATCTTCTGCCTGTTCTCAAGTGTCAGACTCTGTGCTTGGCTCTGAAGAGTCCTTGGTGAATAAAACAGACAAAACCCTCAAGAAGGTTATGATCTAATACTAGAAAACACACTATAAACACGTACGTATTTATTTACAAATTGTGGTTAAGTGGCAGAAAAAAAAGAGCATACTGCAATAATGAAATATAGTGTGTGTGTGTGTGTGTGTGTGTGTGTAGTCGGTGGGGGCTGTTCATGGGTAAGAGCCCCATCTAACCACTCTAGCAGCTGAAAAGTACAAACACACACACACACACACACACACACACACACACACACACACACACACACACACACATCCTGCAATAATTATGCATAGGCGGGCTCGGTGGCTCAGCCTGTAATCCCGCTCCTTTGGGAGGCTGAGGTGAGTGAATTGCCTGAGCCCCCGGGTTCGAGACCCACCTGGGCAGGCGAGACCCCATCTCTACAATAAATCAAAAAATTAGCCGGGCGTGGTAGTGCGTGCCTGTAATTCTGGCTACTTGGAAGGCTGAGGCGGAAGGATCGCCGGAGCCCGGCAGGTCAAGGCTGCAGTGGCTGGGAGCGGCCACTGCACTCCAGTCTGGGTGACAGAGTGAGACTCCAACTCAAAAAAATAAAAATAAATAAAAATAAATAATTATGTATTAAGCTATATGTTTTTGTTTTAGAGAAGCATGTGTGTGTGCATGTGTGTGCATGTGTGTTTACTTAAAGATAATTTCATCTAACAAACATTTGCTGAAGATCTCCTTTGAGTGAAGAAACATGCTAGGCAGTTCTGTGGAGAGAGTTTAGAAGGTAAATCTAAGTCAGGGGCATCTTTGGCCAGTCTATAGGCATTTAGGAATACCAAGGCACCTCTGAGCCATTTGGAATAGCAGAACAGTGAGTGTGCCCATGGCCACCCAGCCCTGATGTGCCTGGACTAGGAGCAGACCAGTGGAGCAGGGAGAAAGGGCCTCAAAAGATGTCACAAGGAATGACTTAGATTTCTCCTTGAGACAAGCAACATCTTGGCACAAAGCCTCAGCTTTAGACCACTGTCTACTTGGCTGTTTTGTTTTCTAATTCTTGATCTAAGGCATGGAAGATAACATCACATCCCTACTATGTGCTGGACAACTTCCTAGGTGATCTTATACATGTGATTTAATTCATTTAAGCCTCACTGCAGCCTCATGATGTGGACATTAATATCTTCATTTTACACAGGGATCAGAGGCTCAGGCTCATCAAGCCTTCTGTCCCCATTCCTGTACAGAACCAGGTCCTGGGTGCATATTTGTCTCACTGTGGTGCCCGCACTTTTTCCTTTCCTCTCAACGCCTCCAAACAGACCCTAGATGTTGAGTATCTTGACGGCTGAGACCATGTCTCATTCATCTCTGTAGTCCCCAGAGCCTAGAGTTGTGAGGAATGCTGTTCATTTATTTATTCATCCAAAATAAATATTTGCTTAGCACTAATTTTCAGGACCTGTATTGTGTGGTCATTAAATATTTGAGAAATGAAGGGAGGAGGGAGAAAAGGGGGAAAGAGTTAAGGGGGAATCTGGAGGTATAGTGGGACTGAGGGGAGGGGAGGGGATGGCCAGGACTTCAGGGTTGTGTAGAAGGTGGGCAGCAGGTGGGGTGGGAGGAGCCCTCGGCTGGGAATCACTCCTTGGCTCTGCCACAACTTTGCTGCATGTCATTGCCTCTCTGAGCTTCAGATTTTACAGAACTTTCCAGTGCACCTCAGGTAACTTTTTGACAGGTAATGTTGAAAACTCTATAGACTAAACAAGCCACGCATACTACCTATTCCTTTCATTTACATGGCTTTTTCCTGGTTTACCGTGGTTTAACTGAGTGCTGCTGAGAAAGAAAGACATTTTTCCTAATGAATAATTAGCTTTGGAAGATTAATACATGAAGGTTTGCTTTTTACATGTGCGAATTTGAGCACTTACTATATGCCAGGGACTAACACATCAAAAGTTGATTGATTGAAGCCGGGCGTGGTGGCTCATGCCTGTAATCCCAGCATTTTGGGAGGTAGAGACGAGAGGATTGCCTGAGCCCAAGAAGTTTGAGACCAGCCTGGGCAACATAGTAAGACCTTGTCTCTACAAGAAAACAAAAAACAAACAAAAAAACATTAGCCAGGCATGGTGGCACACACCTGTAATTCCTGCTACTTGGAAGACTAAGGCAGAAAGATCACCTGAGCAAGCAGGTCAAGGCCCAAATAGCCATGATCATGCCACTACTGCATTTCAGCCTGTGTGAAAGAGTGGGACTCCGACTCAAACAACAACAAAAAAGATTGACTGTTTGATTGGTGGGGGCAATCAACTCAAAATTGAAAATTTGAAATGTGCCTGGGCTAGGAACAGACAGATCAGTGGAGCAGGAAGAAAGGGCTTCAAAATTTAAAGTCCTGGTTTCTAATCCCCACTCAGCAATAATTTGCTGTGTGACTCTGAGTAAGTTCCTCTTTTCTCTGGGCCTTAGAGATGGTGATAATTAAACCAGATTAATCAAGGGTTGGAAGCAGGCAAGGACTCTTGAGTTTTTAAAAGTTCCTTAGGTGATTTTCAGATGTATAGCCAGGATTGATATCACTTGTTTACATGTTTTTCTTCTCATTTGACTGTTGAAAATAAAAACTGGGTACCCAAGACTCCAGGGCTCCTAGCACAAGTGTCTGACCTACAGGAAATATGAGAAATGGTTTTTATTGTTGTTATTATTTTTAATGAAATAATTATGGAGGAAAATAAAAAGTAAATGGGAGATTTAGAAGAAGGTGGAGAAAGAAGAATCAGCAAACCACACTGAATGTTCCAACACCAAAGGATTATTATCTTCATCTAATCTTTCTGGATTTTAGTTTCCCAACTATAAAAATGGAGAATACCTAATTCCTGGTAAACTGGTTCAACAAATAAGTAAATAAACAGTCTTGATTTGTAGCATCTGCCAATTTCCCTGGTGTAAATACTATCTCTGTGGTTGATTCACTTTTGAATGGTTTAACCATGGCTCCAAAACTCCTGAATATGTAATAATCGCTCTCCCAAGCCTGTACAGCTAGCTCCAGCAGAGCACAGTGGGGAAATACAGAAGTTAAGCACATATTAAGTGCTTGTAACAGCGCCTGCCTAACAGAAAGCACTCAATAAATATTAGCCATCATCATTATCATTATGATTATTAGTAATGGTGTTTTCTTTACTCTTATTTTACCAATAAAACTCCATGTCTACCAGGACCCAGAGGAGCTGAGGAATAGGGTTTTTTTGTTTTGTTTTTTCAGTATTTTAAGTAAAAACCTGAGCTCCTGACACCTACATAGCATTCTCACACAGTCTGTTTTATAATCAGGGGTCATTTAACAGAAATATACCACACATTTCATGATAGTTCATAGTTTATGAAGCATGTCCATGACTTTCTCTCCTCTTTTGATACCTACAACAAGCCGATGAGATAGAAAGAACTCCCCATTTTGCAGACAAAATATTGAGGTTCAGAGAGATTGTAACTTATCAGGGCCACACAGCTTCTGCCATTGGTGGGGTTGGGTCTCAAAGTCCAGTGCTCTTTCCTCTGTTGTAGCTCCCACTTAATTTCCAGCAGTCACTTATGTGGGATACATGATTTCCCTGCCTGGGAGACCTGGGGAGAGAGAGACAGAAGAAAGGAGGAAGGTAGATGATTTCATCTAAGCAAAACCCAGAACCCTCACGATGTGTGGGATCTTAATATCAAGATAGTTAATTCAGCCTAAACACCTCCAGTGAGCATTTTCAGGAACGGGATCTCCAGAGGGAAAGATGACAAATTCACGATAAGGATAAAGCAGACCTACCTCTCGCTTTTCGTGTGAGCTTGAGTTACTGCAATAATTAAGTTTGGCAGTGAGGATATTAAGCTGGGTTCTGCAAGAAGCCCTGTTATTTGTACAACACCAAACACAGGTTAATGGAGTGGGTATGCACGAGTGCATATTAAGAACAGGGTGGGAAGGACTCCTGAGACACTGCTGTAGTCGGTGTCTGCTAAGTTGGGCAGCTACCAGGGCTCTCCAGGTGTAGTTCTTGGGCTGAAAGCCTCTCCTTACTGAATAGGCAATGGCTGTGTCTCTAAGGCACAGAATACACTCCACTCTATTCTGAGGATGAGCAAGAAGTGGTGACTGGAGAAGGAGCACTCACATTACCCTTGTGATTTTTTTTTTGAGTTGGGGGGGGTCTCACTTTGTCACCCCAGCTAGAGTGCAGTGGCATGATCATGGTTCACTGCAGCCTCATACTCCTGGGCTCAAGTGATCCTCCCACCTCAGCCTCCTGAGTAGCTGGGACTGCAGGTGTACGCCACCATGCCTGGCTAATTTTTTGTAGAGACAAGTTCTCACTATGTTGCCTAGGCTGATCTGGAGCACCTGAGCTTAAGTAATCCTCCTGCCTCAGCCTCCCAAAGTGCTGATATTACCCCTGTGATGTTTTCAATATGCATTCAGTCCTACAGTGTGTCACATGCTTAGAGTGGGCTCAGTAAGATGGAGGATGGGGTGAGGAGTGATATACCCACATTTTCTTCTCCAATCCTCTGGTAACTTAGGTTAGGTGTTTGTAACAGTGCTTAGGGGGTTGTGGGTGGTTGTAGACAGAGCAAAGGGTCCACATGGAGAAAGGGTACAGGGCCTCTCAGTTCTGCCAGGCTAACCTATGAAGAGCCAGCCCCAGATTTTTTGTGTTTCAAGGAAAAGTTCTCAAAATGTATCAACATATATGAATGCCAGTTTATTTTATTTATTTATCTATTTATTTTTTGAGTTGGAGTCTTACTCTGTTGCCCAGACTGGAGTGTAGTGGCATGCTCACAGCCACCACAGCATCGACCTGCTGGGCTCAGGCAATCCTTCCACCTGAGCCTTCCAAGTAACCGGAACTACAGGCATGCGCTACCATGCCCGGCTAATATTGGATTTATTGTAGAGACGAGGTCTCACCAAGTTGCCTGGGCTGGTCTCGAACTTGTGGGCTCAGGCAAATCACTTGCCTCAGCCCCCCAAAATGCTGGGATTACAGGCTGAGCCACCGAACCTGGCCTGAATGCGTGTTTATTCAACAACATTGGAGACAGCCTTCTATGTTGGAGGTCAAATTTACTCTTTAACTTTTAGGGTTTAAAAAATATATATTATTAAATCAGTAATCACAAATGACTTACTTCTAGACCTCTGTTATTTTTGTCTAGCGTTGTCTAGAAAAAGCATGTTAGTGCCCAGGGACAAAGTGGATTCCAGGAAGTCTTCGGCTCCTAGGCAGCTTTGGAATAAGCAGTTGGACACTGAGGTCCTGAAGGAGCCTGTTTCAGAGCTCCAGGGTTTTCCAGGCTGAACATGTCCAAGTTGTGCTCCTCAAGTAAGAGTGCTTTGTGGTGCTACCTCTGAGGCCCTTGTTTAAACCTGATCCACTTTAGCAAACCCCTCTGATGGTTGGAGCCTGAGGCAAGGAGGCCAGCATTTGTTGTGCACTTCCAGACTCTTGTGCTTCTTGTTTTTCCTGTTACCAAATTTAATCACCACGGACACTGACATGGGGTAGCAGCCATCATCCACATTTTCTGGAGAAGCAAAATGCCCAGGAGGGAGCAGAAGATGACGAGATTAGAACCTGACACTGCTCTCTGAGTCAGTGTTGTAGATTTGGGTGGCCTGGCTTCGACTAGGACAGGACCAGCTCCTTCCTTGTTCCAGGCAGACTAATTGTGCTAATGTAGTCCATAGGATAGCACATCATTGACAGAGAATGAGGAGGACTAAAATTAAATACTCACTGTGTGCCAAGCCCTGTGTTTGGCCCCTATGAAAGACAGCATGGTGTAATAGATGAATCACCAGCTTTGGAAAGAGAAGGTCCTGGATTCAAATCTTACTTGTCAGCTGCAAGTAAGACAACTCATTTAACCTTTCTGAATGTTAGTTCTTTCATCCATAAAATGAGTGTGTAATAATAGCACAAGCTCTTCTTCCTAGAGCTGTTGTGAGAATTAAATGAGATAGTGTGAGAGCATAGTAAGTGTTCAGTAAATGTTAGCATGATCACATATTCTTCATAAATCTATGCTTTTAACAACACAGTCTACAATTTTCTCCAAAATAGACTTCAGACTTTCATATCTTGTTTTCAGAGTTTATTTTCTCCTACTTTTTGAAAATGGGACTGGATTTGCCATTTCTGTATGTCAACTCCTTTTCCTGATCCGCCCAAATCCTCTACAGGGCTTTTATGAGCTTATTAAGTCCCTGGGACTGCATTGCATCCTACTTTAGGGGAAGTCATAAAAGGTTCTGGAAGTGCAGGGAGGAGAGATGTTTTATTTATTCACTTGTCCTATATTACCCAGAGCATCCTATGTATTATACTATGTATTATTTAGCACCTACTCTGCAGGGTACCATGGAACATACACATATGAAAGCACCATCTCTGTCCCTAGGGGGTAAACAATTCAGGAAATAACCAGACGGCAAGGAGTATTACATGCCTGAAAAGTGGTGCCTCCCTGGAAGCGTGGCATCCAGGGGAAGGAGAGACATCTTCTGGTGTGGGCACCATGGAGGAAGAAGAATTTGGACAACTGACTGCACCTTTCAGGAACTGGGACAACTCTGCCAACCTTTGGACCAGGGTTTGAAGATTGGGTGTAGTTTGGTGGTGATCCAGGAAAAGAAAAAGCAATTAGGAGGTTCATGGAGAAATGTATAGGACATGACAGTGTCTGTCTGTCTGGTGGGAGCTTACAAATTGTGTGAGAGAAAAATAAGAGATAGTTCAACTGAGTGCCAGATTGTGAAAAACGTTAAACATTAGGATGTGTTTGATTTCAGTGGGAAACTACTGAGCCAGGATTATTAACAGAGGAGTGACATGAACCCCACTCAGAGGTGTTCTGCAAATCAGACAGGAGAGGGAGACCTGGGGGAGGCATGCTAAGGCAAAGGCCACTGGCCAGGCGAGGGTGAGAAGGCCACGAGAGAGGCATCCAGGACAAACAGCTCATGGAATGAGCCCTCTTGAGTTCCCGTCCAAGATTCGCCACAGGGAACCTTGCTTTCCCTCTCTGGACCTCAAGTCACATGGCTGGGAAGTAAGGAGGTTGGACCAGAGGTGACTTCTCAATGTCCTTCTGGCCCTGGCGACTTCTGGCTTTCTGCCTGACATTTTTTGCCACTGCTCTTCGAGCTTGCTGAACAGGGAAGAACTAGTAGTTGTCTACTCACCCTGCCAGGCCATTCCCTTCCCCCAGCAGCCCCTGCCACATTCTCAACAGCTGGTGGTTTTTGTTTTGTAGAGTCTTGCAAAGAAACACAACTAATTAAGTCAGTTATGTTTGCTTTGACTTTACAAATCTTCCCAACTAAATGATGCCAAAACAAAGAAACACATCAATGCAGCAAAATAATAAAGTCCAAGAACACATAAGAACATTCTTTTATTACAAAGGTGACATTGCAAGCCAGTGAAGGAAGGATATATTCAATCTGTAAGCCTGGGGCATATGGCTGTTTAGGAAAAAATAATGTTCAATCCCTATCTTACTCTTTGGACCAATATTAATTCCAGATGGTTTCAAGAGAGAAATATTAAAAATTACTGGAAGAACAAAATAGACACTGTTAATGTAATCTTGAGACAAGGGAAGCCTTTTTTAGCATGACACCAAGGCAGTTATGATAAAGGAAAGAATTGATAGATTTGACCATGTAAATATTTAAAATTCTGCATCCAAAACACCAAAACAATTCCCCATTGTCATAACATTCTTTCATAGGTGTTTCTGGGGAGGGTAGAAAAACCATTTCTAATTATCTCAACATAATAAGGGTGAACCCATTACTGAAGGAAATGAAGAGAACTAGTTTTAGGGGACACTTCAGAAAGGAAGGATGCCCACATCACATGCCAGAAGGGGGGGCCTCAGAGAGGGGATGTGAGAGCAGTCGCCAAGAGGACCATGGACTCCAGCTCCCTGGTTAGGGGTCCATTTCCCCTCTGCTCTAGGAGGAGCTTCAACACTCTGCTGGTATTCTCAGTCCCACCATTCCATAAAGGCTTGAAGAACCACCTAGAATGTAAACAAAGACTCTGCCAGGTTTACTGTGCCCCTTCTGTGACTTAGAGCTGGCGGGTGGGCTGTCTGTCTAACAGCACGAGCAGGGTCACCTCCCTCTGGGTGGGGTGTATGCCCCTGGGGGTATCCTTGGGCCCCCTCCCAGGAGCCACAAGAGCTTGTCTTTCTTGTTCTGTCTTCACCACCTAGTTATCACAAGAGAGAGATTTAGTGTCACACAGCCTTCCACAGCCTGTGGCTGCACGCCAGGCCTTGGTGCCCACAAGAAACATGATTCCACCTGCTGCAGGGGATGACTGGGTCATGTGACTCTCAGAGCTCACTGATAAGTGGATGGAAGTCTCCATGGACAGAGTGCTGCTCATCTGAGCCAGCAGATTTCTACTTTGCTGGACCTCCCTAGAGGAAGCTGAGAAGGAGCCCCAGTGTTCCCCACAGATTGGGAGCTCCCTGTACAATCTCCTCTGCAACATAGGCTGCTGTGTGGTGTTCTAGGGGTGGGCTGCCGAGTCACTCCACTGACCTCAGCAGCAAATCCATATGTGGCAAAGATCCCAGCCCAAGATGGAGTACCTTAGAAATGAAGGTGGTGTGGGGGCTAACATGGCTTCTGGGAAAATAATTCAAGGTATAACCACAGAAGGGGCACAGTATTCACTTATGCCTGGGTTCATCTGGCAAACTAGGGAGCAATGACCCAAGGGAGGTCTAAGGACAGGGGAAGCTGAAGAGGCCCTGGGTAGAACATTCATCCCAAGGGAAGAGGAGCAGGCTTGCTGGGTGTGAATGGGTGGCGTAGCCTTCCTGTCGGAGGAAGCGAGTCATCCTGAGCAGTAGCTGAGCCTCTGCTTTGGACCCCGCACAGGCCCTGATTAGATTCATGTCTGAGCTCTGTGTAAGGTTAAGACCCTAAGAAAGAACTAGCTGTCAACCAGTCCGAGGCCATGCCCAGAGTGCGTCGGTTATGGTTCTTCAATGTAGGCAACAAAAACCCATTCCAGCTGACTGGAGTTAAAAAGGAATGCTGGGAAAGGATATCGCATAGTTCACAACACGGCCAGGCAGCATGAGTGGAAAGCAAATAGAAACAAAAGGCTACTGTGCCACCAAGTCACAGTCAAAGAACCGGCCTGGAGAGAAGGCTGCTGCTGTCTTCTGGCTAGTTCTTTGGCTGCAGCTTCGAAGGTACTCCCAGTATTACCCTTCTTGGACACTAGATGCCACTACCATCACCACCACCACCACCACCATCACCATGACCACCACATCATTGCCACCATCACCACCACCACCATCACTATCATCTTCACCCTACCATCACCACCATCACATTATTGCCGCCATCACCACCACCACTGCCATCATCACCGCCATCACCACCACCACTACATCATAGCAGCCACCACCACGGTCATTACCACCACCGCCACTATCACCATCATCATTACCACATCATCACCACCAGCACCACCACTGTTATCACAATTACCTCCACTGCCCTCGCTACCACTGCTACCAACACTACCACTTCTGCTTCCACCGCCATCATTGTCACCACTACCACCAGCATTGCCAGAAAGAATCTGCCCCAACCCCTGCTTCACTGTAGTCACTGGCTCCTGATTCAAAGTCTGAGGTAGATGAGGCTGATTGTCTTAAAGGAAGACTGGATAAGTCCTGTCCTGTTCAGCTCCCAGATTTCTACATTAGGGAATTCTCCTAACACAGGAGGTTGGGTGGGAGGAGTCAGTCAGACATTGACAGTCAAGAAGAAGGAGGAGGAGAAACAAGAAACAAGCACTGCAGCTTGAAATAGATCTTGAACAAGTCATTTATGGTCCCTGGGCTTCAACCTCCTCTTTCATAATGAAAATCCAAATTTCCTGAGGGTCGTGGGAGGAAATAAGTATGGGAGTCCACTGTCAGCTGCAGCATGAGCAAATGGAATTGTCATCCTCCGTCATTGTCATCATCATGAGCACCATTATCATCTTAAGCATTGTCCTCTGTATGGAACCTCGGTCACCTGACCACAAGCATGCCGTGACTGATGGGGTTGGCAGAATCCCTGTCTCCACTAGTCATTCCCCCAACCCAGGGTTTCTTAGCCTCAGCAATACTAACATTTTGGACCAGATAATGCTTTGCTGTTCAGGCTGTCCTGTGCATTGGGGGATGTTTAGCAGCATCTTTGGCTTCTACCCACTGGGTTCCAGTAGCATGTCTTCCCCAGTTATGACAACCAAGAGTGTCTGTAGACATTGCCAAATACTCCCTGGTGCAGACTTCCCCTAGTTGAGAACCATTGCTCTAATGCCATTCCCAATTCTCCATTCCATGACTGCCATGTTGTCCTAGAGATGAAGTGTCTAGACTCACAGACTCATATCACAGTTGCTTCAGTCCTCCTGTGACCACTCTGGAAAAAAGACCTGAATTTTCCCCCTGGAGAGGCTGGGTTCCTGTCAGGGACATGAAGAGTTCTTGGGTCCCCTCTTTACCCCTGTTGATGGAGGCAGGGTGGAGGCAGGGTAGAGGGAAGGGACAGTCTTATGTCACCTAATAATTGTTATTTATTGCCCTGCACAACCTCACATCCCGACCTTTGCTCACTTAGCATGTTACCCCTCACCACTTGCCCAAATATGCCCCTTGCCTTCTTTCCCTGAACTACCCGGCATCTCTCCCTTTCTCAATGCTCTGTGCCCTAATCTGATACCACATTTTACTCTGCTCCTCACCCTGCAGTGTGGAATGGCAGTGGGGTGGGGTGGGGCACTCACCTACACTGAGGTGCCCATGAGAAATCGCCCTGTGAGGACCCTTGTGGGTTGGAGGAATGTTAGGATACTGCTCATTTACCCCACAATGCTCTCATGATTAAGACTTTCAGGAGAATTGTACTCCACATCTTTAAAATTAAAAAATAAAAAATGTCCCTCAGAAGAGATGCCTGAGTCACTCCCAAGCTACTGGTCCATTTTCATCTTATGGACACCTGTAACTGGGTCTTTCCCCAGGTTTCCCTTGACCATTAGCTGTTAGAAGGCTTGGGGCCAAATTTGCGCTTCACAAATTTGTGTGTATGTATTTTAATTTCTGGTTCTCCTAGTATAGTCCCACTCCTGGCCCCATTTTATGCCCTTACTCTTATTTTCTTCATTTACCCCCTCTTTTAAAGTATGCTTCCTTGTTACGTTTTATGAATTGATCCTTTCTGGTACAAAGCAAGGTATAAATAAAAATATAACAGTAAGGCCAGGCATGGTGGCTCCTGCCTATAATCCCAGCACTTTGCGAGGCCGAGGTGAGAGAATTGTCTGAGCCCATGGGTTCGAGACCAGCCTGAACAATTCCATCTACACAATAAATCAAAAAATTAGCCGGCCGTGGTGGCATGTGTCTGTAGTTCCAGCTACTTGGAGGACTGAGGCAGAAGGATAGCCTGAGCCCAGTAGATTGAGGCTGTGGTGGCCGGGAGCATGCCGCTGCCCTCCAGCCTGGGTGACACAGTGAGATGCCTACTCAAAAAAAAAAAAATACACACACACACACACACACACACACACATATGTATATGTAGATAAAGTACCTCTTTCTCATATGAGAGCTATGTATTTTTATGTCTTTTCCTCCCAGGAGTTAATGTGAATTTCCTGGAAGCAGTAGTCATGTCAAATTCATTTCCTTGCCCACCTTCCCTGCTCCTTCACCCCCTCCCCTGGCATTCAGTCTGTTGCCCATTACATATGGACACTCATCAGTATTTGTTGCTCTGTTGATGGCTGGTTCTCTTAGGCATAAAAAAATTATCCCTCCCTCTCTTCTTTCCTCCCTCCCTCCCTCCCTCCCTCCCTCCCTCCCTCCATCCCTTCCCTCTTCTCCTTCTCCTCCTCTTTCTCTCACTCTTTCTTTTTTGTCTTTCTAAAAAAAAAGGTAAAAAAGAGAAAGCAGGTATACTTCGGGAAGAACTCACTAGGCTCCTCAATGTATTCACGTCTTAGGGGTTTATACTTAAATTCTCTCATGGAGGCTTTGCGGACGCCGCCGCCTTGAGCCTTTTCCCATAAGCCATGGTCAACCCCACCGTGTTCTTTGGCATCGCCCTCGATGGTGAGCACTTGGGCCGCCTCACCTTCAAACTGTTTGCAGACAAAGTTCCAAAGACAGCAGAAAACTTTCATGCTCTGAGCACTGGAGAGAAAGGATTCAGTCATAAGGGTTCCTGCTTTCACAGAATTATTCCAGGGTTTATGTTCCAGGGTGGTGACTTTACACGCCATAATGGCACTGGCGGCAAGCTCATCTATGGGGAGAAATTTGATGATGAGAACTTCATCTTGAAGCATACAGGTCCTGGCATCTTGTCCATGGCAAATGCTGGACCCAACACAAACGGTTCCCAGTTTTTCATCTGCACTACTAAGACAATGGTTGGATGGCAAGCATGTGGTCTTTGGCAAGGTGAAAGAGGGCATGAATGTTGTGCAAGCCATGGAGGGCTTTGGGTCCAAGAATGGCAAGATCAGCAAGAAGATCACCATTGCTGACTGAGGACAACCCTAATAAATTTGACTTGTTTTATCTTAAACTACCAGATCATTCCTTCTGTAGCTCAGGAGAGCACCGCCTCCATCTCATTTGCTTACAGTATCCCTATAATCTTTGTGCTCTCGCTACAATTCTTTGGGTTCCACATTTTCCTTATTCCCTTCCACGTCTAGTTGGATTACAGAGAAATAAAAACCAAATAACAACCAAAAAAAAATTTCTCATGTAAAGCACAACAGGAATCTATGAAGTACATACTGAAGAGTGACTCCAGCCAGGAGGAGGCATTGACCACCTGCAGAATCCCAAGGTCCTCTTGGTGACACGAGTCTTGTTTGAGGAGGTCACATTCCAGTCTTGTTAGTTTTTGCCCTTTCCTCTGAACCCATCCTGTATTTTCATCTGCCTCTGGCTTTCCTCACAGTTGCATTCTCCTGTGGAGCCATGTGTTACATGGAGAAGGTAAAATACTATGCTCAGGAACTATTTGTTGAATGCTCTAATCCCATTTGAATCACCTAACACTGCATGTGTTACAACCAGGTATAACTATCATTATTACCCTTACAGATGAGGAAGATGAGGGTTAGACACACTATGCACAGTAGAATCAAGACCAGAACTATTGTACAAAGTCTAAGAAATTTTCTGGGGGGGCAGAGCGGGGCTCTATTGTGTGCATCACCCTAAAGCAGAGCCCAGGTCTCAGGCCCTGCAGATGTGTCAAAGACCCTACCATTGACAAAGTCTTTCAATATATTCATCCATTTGTTCTTGCATGTATGAGTAATGCCCATTTATTGAACACAGCCCCGTGATAAGTGTGAGAAATGAACTCACCTGTCTAAAATCAAAGGATGGACACAGAGACATGGAGTGCAGCAGAAGCAAGACTTTAATGGCAGTCTTGCAAGATCAGGTGTCTGGTGGGCAGGCACACTGGAGCTGTTACTGTTAGCATATTTGTAACCTAGAACACCCCTCCCTCCCTTGGTCTCCCATAGACTGGGCTTGACAGAGTTTACAACACTTTCCCAGACATCACCTACATGACACACATCAATCGGGTCACATAATTAGTTCATTTACACATCCTATTTGCTGATTGGTTTAGAGTTGCTAGAAAATTCCTTCATTTACATGTCCTATTTACTGATTGGTTTACAGGACACCGTTCTGATTGGTTCCCTCCGACATTTGAACACAAAAGCCAAAGTGAAAGCCCCAGAAAAAGAGAACAAGGAAGCAGGAAGTGCTCAGCAAAGGCATTTAACCATGGCTCAGGGTTCATTTTGAAAATAAATCATTCTATTTCTTACACTAAATGTAAAAATGAACACCATCACTCTCGAGCAGCTAAAAGTCTAGCCAGGAAGACAGACCTATAGATGAGAAATCAAGAATCAAACTGAAAGGAGGTACCTATAGAAACCCAGAAAAAACTTTGCTTATTCTTAGTTTAGTCTTTTTGCCTCAGTATAACCATTGGAAAGCGTTTAGACATTCTACTGCAGACCAAGCGGCAGCCTAGCCCACTCCTTCAGCAAATCTCCATTAGATGCAAGACTAGGACAGCCCAACCCTTCAATTTATGATTTAGCATAATAATCTCTAAACTTTCAGGTTGTTTGTCAAGGCAGAAGGTCAAAGATCACCCCTTGGCTGGTCAAAGTCATAGAAATGATAATAACACCACCTTTGGTCAAGGAGTTTGCAAATTGTAAATGTCTAACAAGTCTCTTGCAGGAAAAACCCCTCCAGCCCCAAACCCCAAGTTAACCTAATCATCCCTTTGTGACCTACGAGACACAGATAGATCCCACCATGGCCGCAATCATGTGACTAGCCCACCCATCCGGCTGCTGTCCATCACCTGACATCAATACCTGTGCTTACCACCTGTCCCTTCTTGATGACATGGAGCAGACCACCACCCAATCACCTTAATGAACTTCCTCCATCAAAGGGAATGGTTAAAAGGACTCAACCACAAGCAACAAGTAGCCATTGCCTTACTAGACTCTGGTGTGGCCATGTGCTCTTTGAGTTATGGCAGTCACCATGCTTCCTGGCTTTGGCCTTCTCTCCCACCTTGGGAAGGTGAATCTTTCTGTCTCTCTGATTTACTTTTAAGTAAACTTTATTTTCTAATCTAACTTCTGTGCAATTCTTTGCATCTTTCATGCAGCATCGAATTCCACCCCAGACACACCCACACCCCCAGCGGGCCTGACCTAACATTCTGGAGGCCCTGCTGGGAGAGTGTGACCCTAACATATTTTGGAGGCCAGAGCGAGATGACCCTAACACAAACCATCAGCACTCTTGGGGTGCCTCTCCTCACCCATTGCTCCCTGAGCTGTGTGTCACCCAAAAAGTGACTGAGGCAGATCTGAATGAGTTAAAGGTTTATTTTGCTGAGGTTGAGGACACACCTGGGAAAAAGAAACAGAAATCACAGTAGGATCCATGTCCTATGCTTTTTCCAAAGAGGTTTTCCGGGGACTTCAATATTTAAAGGTGAAAGAGTGAGTAGAAAGAGGAGGAAAGAGGGAAAAAAGGAGGGCGTGTGAGCAATGAGGCAAGCAGTTACATTCTTGTGAAGCTTTAGTTTGTGCTTACTGAATCTGTGTTTTGCATGTGAAAAGAGGAGTGGGGGAGAGTCAATTATGCATTTTTCTTGTGCTCAGTAAATCTACATTTTACATAAGACACAGTAAGCCTGTGAAATTACAGCTATCTGTTGAGAATAAAAGGAAGGCAGTTTTTTGCATGACTCAGTTCCCAAGCTTAACTTTTTCATGTGCAGTGAGTTTGGGGTCCTGAGATTCTGTTTTCTTTTCACACGTGCAAACCCATTGCAGCATTTTTCATATTGGATTGTAATTGTTTCTTGCTTGTTTCACCACCAGGGTATGGGCTCCTTGAGGGAAAGGACAATTCTTATTTTAAGGTTTTTCTCCATGACGTTTAGCCCGGTTTCTGGTACCCAGCTTCTGCTCAGTCAGTGGCTGCTGAGAAATGATTACAGAGAGCTCTGGGGGCTTCCAGAAGAAGGGGGCAGCCCTGCAAGAGCCATGGAATGCATCCCCAAAGAGATTTTGGTTTGGAGTCCGGAAGGTGAGGAAGCATTTGCTGGTAGAAACGGCATGATTCCAGGTCTGGGGAAACCCATACAGGTAACTAGCCTCAGGTAAACATTTCCTACAGGCCAGGCTGTGGCATGTGGTATGAAGGGCCTTACATGGACTTTCTCTGGACCTTACAACAGTCACATGAGGTTGCTGGTATTAATATGATTGCTATTAGTATTAGTTTAAATTTTGCTTTATTTTAGAGTTGTGGGGTACAAGTGAGGATTTACTACATAAGTAAGTTGTATACAGGTGGAGTTTGGGCTCTAGCTGACCTTCTCTCTCCCAATAGTGGTACCTAGTGTGTTGTCATGTGCCCCCTCCCTCCCTCCCCTAGCAGTGCCCTGCGTCTGCCAATCCCACTATTGTGCTTGTGTGACCAGTGACCAGGGCCTGCTTATAAGTGAGACATGCAGTATTCAGTTCTTCATTTCCTTGACAGTTCAATTAGTATGGTGGTCTCCAGGTTGCTGGTATCATTAGCATCATCTTATAGTTGAGGGGCTGAAGGCACAGAGAGATTGAATACCTTGCCCAAGCCCCACAGCTACCATTCAGCAGAAGAGGGATTGGAATGCTGCACTCTTGCTTCCAAAGTTTATGTACTGTTAACCAAAGCCCATGCAGGAGGGAGAGATGACATGACCTCCTCTTTGGAACTCTTGAAAGTTTTTAGCTCCATCAGTCACTGAGATCCCAGGGCATCTATGATCAACAGGATCTCAGCCATGTGCAACACCCCTGGGGACATGCAGCAATATGAGGCAGCCACGCCCTAATGTCCCTGTGCCTCTGACATCCTTCTTTGCCACACTTTGAGCAGTGGGCTCCCCAGCTTCCCCATGTTCTCCTAGGCTTTGGTCAAGGAGCTGAGGTGAATGGCGTCTTCTCAGGAACACATCCTCCCCACCTTAGTCCAGAGCTGCGCCTTTGCTCCCCAGGTATCTGCGCTCTGCAGGGAAGAGACCTTGGGGTGGGAAAAGCCCAGGTTGCATAAGAGCAACGAAAACTGCCAGCCACTCTCTCCTGGTGCAGGATTCTGCTTTCCAGTGTCCCTGGCACTTAGAAGTGGACGAGGATGGAGCCCTATGGCGGTAGAGGAGGCACTAGGCTCCCAGAGCTTCTGACCCAAGCTCTCACAATGTCTCTACTGTGGGCAGTGTGCACAGATACCTGGCTGTCTTCACACTATGCCTGCCCTTTAACTCGCCCTCTCACAGTACAACAAGAAAAGGGGACATTGTGTGTGACCTCCTCAGTGGCCATTCATCAATATGTTTGATCATCAGGCCATTCTATGAGCCAGCCCATGTTACAGGGTGTTTCACATTGTGTTCATCTAAGAGAACTGCTCAAATGGTTCATGACCTCAGCTGAGCTGTGCCTGGGGGCTCAGAGCGCAAGGAAGTATCCCAACTGACAGGATCACAGATATGGAGCAGAGAATGCCATCTGCCAATTTTGCCATCTTATGGCCAGAGACGTTTTAGAGGCTATTAGGGAATTCTGTAATAATAGTTGCTAGCATTTATTGTCCATCAGGAACCAGATATATGGAATATCTCTAACCCTAATAATAACCTTGAATTGGCGATCATTATCTCATTTTACAAATAAACAATCTCTAAGAAATTAGGCAGATTTTCCAAGGCCACACAATTTGTAAATGCCATCGTTGGTGATCAAACCCCGGACTTTTTAGCCCTAAATCCTTTTTCTGCTACAAATGTGCATCTCAGTCTGGCCTATGTACCTGATACTCACCATCACCATCATCACCATGATCAACGTCATCTCTAGTGTGTACACCAGGGCATCAGTTGGTATTAAAAAACACAGATATACACAGAAACAAAGAACTGAGTATCACATGTTCTTACTCAAAAGCGGACCTTGAACAATTATCATAATACTATAAGAAAAGGATTGGCAGTAGTGGGAAACTGCGGGGGGGGGGGCGGGGACAAGGAGGGGGCGGGATTGTCAGTAGTGGGAATCTTCCGGGGGAGAGGGGGTACACCTCATCAACAAGGGTACCTGCAAAATGTACATGTGTACAACTAACCCTGAATTGTACCCCACATCTTTAAAATTAAAAATTAAAAAAAAAAATTAAAAAAAAAAAAAAAGGGCAACCCTCTCGGGTCCTCTCCCACTGTGGGGGCGTTTCTGTCCTCTCAATAAATCCTGTTTTCTCACCCAAAAATTAATTAATTAATCAAATTAAATTAAATTAAAAGGCACAGATATAAATATGGACCTTCCTTCTTGAGATACAACTTATTTGGTGATTCAGGGACACTAGTTTATATTGAAATCAACATTGATATGTTAAGGAAGAGAGGGCAAGATAAAGTAAAAAAACTCCCATAGACCTGTGGGCTCTTTCGGGCTCTGATCCAGGTGTATGGGCTTTTCCTTCCCTGTCATTGAGACACTTCGGTGGAAATGTTGAGACGTGCCAGGCTCTCCCAGAGCAGGCAACGGTGTGAAGGCAATCGTCCTAGGCTCCTCCCCTCTGGGGCTTGCCTCCAGACTAGCATAGGCTGGGATCTCTCTGAGATAGACTGTTTCAATGCTTATAGGCAAGATGGGGCAGAGATATAAACAGTGGGACCCTTCAAATCTCTTATCTTGCTTTCAAGTTACTCTGTTATAGGAAATTTAGATTTCTTAGGAAACTTTTCATCAAACGATGCTTTCATGTAGTCAGAGAACTGAGCAACCCCCTTCCTGGCCTCAGTGCCCCTTTGCCAAGAAGTATGTTAAACTGGTTTTATGTAGTTCATTGAAGCTTAGTCTTCCCTCTCCTCAGTAGTTCTCACATTTTGCTGTACCCAGAAATCACCTGGGGTGATTCTGATCACCCCATACAATGATGCCTGGGCTCATGTCCAGAGGCTCTCTCTGCTGTGCTTGATCTGGGGTGTGGCTGGCCGTTGAGGATGTTTAAAGCCTCCCACGTGGCCCAGTGAGCAGCAGGCATGACAACCACTGTCTGGTTTCAGCAACCGGGATACTTGACACTTCTAAAGAGTAATTTCAAGTAGATTTGAGCTGCCAAATTGCTGTTACCTTATTCCCACTGATTAAGAAAATCCAGAGAAAAAATCTCCCTGCTAAATGCCTGTAGTGAAAAGGTTCCACTTTTGATGGATAGACTTAAATGAAAAAGGCTTTGATTTGCTTGAAGTCATCCTTAGGGGTAGGTTTTTTTTCTTGTATCTAGGAGAGAGTTCTAAAACCCTGTGAAATAAATTAGATTCTAGCAGCAAAGGTGGTTGGAATGCAGGTAGGGAAGAATGGTTTAAATTAAAAACCAGAGGGCCCATGCTGGCTTCCCTCTTGAGTGATTTCTATGTTTTTCACAGATATTTCTGCAATAATATGGATTCCATTTGTCCTCCTTATTCCCATGTCACTGGCTTAACCCAGGCCTGGCGTCTTTCTGCTGCCATCTCCTTGCCACCAGCCTTTCCCTTCCCCAACCACTCTTCACTTCATGCCCAGAAAGATAGTTCTAGAATGTGTATTTGATTGTGTCACTCTCCTACCTAAAAATCTTGCAGGCCGGGCTCGGTGTCTCAGCCTGTAATCCCAGCACTTTGGGAGGCCGAGGTGAGTGGATTGCCTGAGCCCGCGGGTTCAAGACCTGCCTGGGCAACTTTGCAAGACCTCGTCTCTCCATAAAAGCAAAAATACCCGGACGTGGTAGTGTGCGTCTGTAGTACCAGCTACTCAGAAGACTGAGGCAGAAGGATCGCTGGAACCCAGAAGGTCAACACTGGGGTGGCCGTGAGCCTGCGTGCCACTGCACTCCAGCCTGGGCAAAGAAGTGAAACGCCAACTCAAAAAAAAAAAATCTTGAAATGTCTGCTTCCCTATTGCATTTGAAATGAAATCTGAAGTTTTAGTACAACTCATAACGCCATTCATGGTCTAGCACACGCCTACCTCTCTGGCTTTGCAACTCTGTTTCTCCAATATCCCCCACCCACCATGCACCCAATGTCAAACCCAAACAGGCAACTCATAATTTCCCAAACATGCTGTGCTCTCTCCTGTTTAATCATCATTGTTTAGAGGGTTCTAGAAGGTTCTGTCTACCTGGAACATTCTCCTACTCTCTGATTCTCTTGGGTAAGCCTCGCTAGTTTTTCAAAAAGCTTCCTTGAAGCTCCTGGTCCACGTCAAGCATTCTCCTCTTTGCTCCCATAGCACCTCGGGCATTAGCCTCTGTCACTACTCTTATGACACCGTGTTATGACCATCTGTTTACTTTTCTACACTATTATGATCTCTTCAACATTACTCCAGCACCTAACCCATAGTCTGACACATTACTGGTGCTTACTATGGCTTACTGTAAAAGCAGTCAAAAGAGCCGAGCGCAGTGGCTCATGCCTGTAATTCCAGCACTTTGGGAGGTGGAGGTGAGAGGATTGCCTGAATTCATGGGTTCGTGACCATCCTGGGCAACTTGGTGAAACTTCATCTCTACAATAAATAAAAAAATTAGCTGGGTGTGGTGGTGCACACCTATAGTTCCTGCTACTCGGAAGGCTGAGGTGGAAGGATCGCCTGAGCCCAACAGGTCGAGGCTGCAGTGGCTATGAGTGTGCCACTGCACTCCAGCCTGGGTGACAGAGTGAGACTCTGACTCAAAAACAAAATAAAACAAAAAACCAAAAAATAAAATAAAAGCAGTCAAAAGAATTCTCAACATATGTTCATTTCTCCCCTGCTGCCTTCCAGCAAAATGAGCAACTGGAGTAGTTTGCACTGGACACCAAGAAAATAAATCTGTGTTAAAGTCCTAATTTCTCCTGTGTTACAACAATCTCATGGACAAGTATCAAACACCTGCTGAATGACCAGCTCTATGGGGGATAAACAAAGAATAAGACATGAACAGACTCACCTGGGTAAATGCCCTTCCTTCCTCCTTCTTCTACTGCATGAGAGGTTCTTTGACTGAATTCCTTTATTCTCCCCAGAACTGCTGTCACCTGGGCACTTGTCTTTTGTACCACTACAAAGCAGCTGAAGGGCAGGAACCATGTTTCATGATCTCTCCGTGACCTACCTTGCCAGGACACATTCTGAAATGTTTGCTGTAGGACCTAAAGTTAAAACTTTCACCTGTGATGAAGGTGCCTTAAATCCTTTCTGGAGTAAAGCAAGCTATAAATAAATGAATGAATGGAGGAGAATGAAAATACACACAAAGGCTGGACTTGGTGACTCAGTCTGTAATCCTAGCGCTTTGGGAGACCAAGGCGAGTGGATTGCCAGAGCCCACGGGTTTGAGACCAGCCTCATCTCTAAAATAAAAAAAAGGTCCCAGGCATGGTAGTGTGCACCTACCAACTACCATGGTAGTTCCAGCTACTTGGAAGGCTGAGGCAGAAGAATAGCCAGCACCCAGCATGTCGATGCTGGGGTGGCGTTGAGTGTGCCACTGTACTCCAACCTGGGCGATGGAGTGAGACTCCAAATCAAAAAAAAAAAAAAAAATACGCACAAAAATGAATAAATAAGGACATGAAAAAGTACTTGGTGAAACCCACTGTCTCTCATCTACTCTTTTGTTCACTTAATCACCAATCACCAGCACTGTGGTGGCTCATGCCTGTAATCCCAGCACTTTAGGAGGCTGAGGCAGGAGGATTGCTTGAGCTCAGGAGATCAAGACCAGCCTGGGCAACATGGTGAGACCCTGTCTTCAAAAAACAAGCAAACATAAAAGGACGAATAAAGAGAGAGAACATTTATCCACCAATCTCTCCTTCCATACAACCAACCATCTCTACTTAGCAAATATGGATGTTCCCAGGACTGGAATCAGCATGATAAAAATGACAGAAACAATCCTTGCACTCATGAGCTTATGTTCTAATGTGAAACAGACATTCAACAAATAATTGCATCATCAGGAGAATGAAAAAGATGGTTTGAAAGTGCATGCAAGACAGAGGGTGGCACTTGTTCATTTGTCCACACAACAGTCATTCATTGCCAGTTCTTCCCACAAAGCCTGGGTGAGTAGTGTCACTAAATGCTTATTGAAGGACTGAATGATGGCTGCTGCTGGCATATTGTGCAGTTAACAAAGCAGGATTTATCTGAAAGTTTTACTTGGGAGCCCCAAATTTAAATTTACTTGACTTTTCAAAGCCTTTGCAGCAAGAAGGAATGCGAGCATGTATAACATCCGAATTAGGATCTAAAGATGGGAAAATCAGTCACTGCTACAAAATGGAATGCACTTGGCCAGGGGTATGAGTGTTCTACTACACAGTCCCCAGGGCTGAGACAAAGGCAGTTGAACTGTCAGTGACAAAGATAGCAATTCCATCACCTGACCCCTGAGAAAGAAGAAAGAAAAAAGACACTGTGGTGCCATAAATGTAACAGTAAAATAGGATCCTGATTGCTCTGCAAATGCATCATTTGAGCCTACTTTCCCAGACTTCCTGTATCTCCTCAGGGGCAAGCTCTTGTGCAATGTAATCTCTCCTGCGCTGTGAGTCCCAGTGACTGTAGTCAGAGCCAAGAGAGCCCTAAGGGGTACCTGCCTGTTTGATTTCACAAAAGGGCTGGCTTTTGCTTTTTCTAGCTAAACATGAAATGCAGAAAGACAGCGAGGGCAGGCTTTGGGATGTCACTGTGACTTTAACTGGGGCTCATTCTGATGCCCAGATGAGTCACCTGGAAGACAGAGTCTCAGTCAGTTGTGTACTGGGTTTTACGATGCTCGACAGAATTTGGATTCTATGGCAGGCGTGATGAACTGTCAGTCCCCCTTCCTACGCCAGTCTGGATCTGTAAAAACATCAGCAGGCAGACAGCTGAGGCTCTGTGAAAGGTTCTATACCTTTCTGCCTTCCAGCTTAAGAACTGACGGTGTCCACGTGCTGAAGAGAGGATCCAGGTCATAGAATGAGAGACCTGGTTCTAGCCCCAGATCTGCCACCAACCCCTCCAGGGCCTTGAAACAAATCAATTTTCCCTCAGGGCTCCACTTACTTGGTCAGTAAAATGGGAGTTGATCTAGTTCAGAAGCTCTAACTTTTGGGCTCCTCATCTACCAAAAGTCCTCAGTGATGATCTCTGTGATTTTAAAGGACTAACAGAAATTTACATTTTCCAACGAAGGAGCTGACTTGACTAAAGAGCCTGATTCTGTGTTTTTGATGAGCATTGCATAGATTCCATATACTGGTACTCCCATGCTGATTAGAAAGTCCTATCAGCAGTCATACATTTCTTTAATAAATAATGGGGAAATAAATTCATTCTGTTTTTATTTTTTCATTTTAAAAATGTAGGGTATAATACAGGGTTAGGTACATAAGTGGTCATTGTAATGAATTCTTTTTAATCTGACATACTTCATTTTCTTAGTATACAGAATCATTCTAAATGTGGACCAGGATGAAAGATATCTTTTTAAAGTGTTTTGGTGGTAAACACATTGGAAGTCCTTCAGAACCCAATGATCCCTCCAGCTCTGAGATTCTAAGATGGGCAAGGGGTGTGACCTGCCCTCTTCTTCCTGATCCCTTTCTCCACAGGAAACACCAGTCATCTGCATCTAGGATCAGGATGCAAGCTCACTTCAGGCAAGAACACTGGCCCAGCTGTGCCTTCAGAAGAGGTCTGAGATGTTGGTGCTTGGGATTACGGTCCTTGATGTCCAGGATATCTCTTAATAACCTTCATCAACTCACTTTTATCGTGGCTTCAGTGTCCCTTCCTGCAAAATAATACCCATTCATGCCTATCTTAGATCAACCTTTTAACTGCGGGATATGCTGTAGGGAGATGAGGTGGTGGGCAGAGCACAGGCTCTCAGAATCAGAATTACAGTCATGGAAGAATACCCATCATGTGTACCATACACACACACACACACACACACACACACACACACACACACACACACACTCTCCCGCGCGCGCGCGCACATACACACACACACGTGCGTTAAATCAAACTCTCCTACAAGGTATAGATGCAACCCACTTAGCCCTCTTTTTTGAGTTCTTTCTTTCTGGCTTGAATGAGAGTAGACAGTTGCATTCGAAAATTTGCTAGGCTTAGCACCTGACACCTGGCAAAGATTTTGAAGGTTATCAGCCTCTCCCTTCTTCCAAGTGAAGCCAGAGAGAGAGTTTGGCCTCAGTGTGAGGACTGAAGCTCCATTTTCCTGATGCTTAAGAAAGGACACGTAGGGGGCCCCAGCAGGGGAAAGGGTGCGCTGAAACATGCCATTCAAACTCTCTCACAAAGCTAAAAGCAGATCCTTCAGAGTCGGGGTGAGAACCCAGGGATGAATGAAATGGATAAAGTTGGGCCATTAAAATCAGGAATTCATCTCTTGGCATGATATTTATAGGAGTCGCTCATAAAAAGCAACCCTGCCACCATTACTACCATTGTCATCATGACCATTATCTGGAGAGATGAGCGTCTACTCAATGTCTTATAATATAAAAAAACAGTTTTCACAGTCATTTCCTTTCTTCCTTTCTCTCTCTCTCTCTCTCTCTCTCTCTTTCTCTCTCTCTCTCTTTCTTTCCTTTTTGACAATGCCACTCTGTCACTCAGGCTAAAGTGCAGTGATGTGACATAGTCAATGCTCCCTGCAGCCTCAAGCTCTGGGCTCAAGAGATCTTCCTGCCTCAGCCTCCTGAGTAGCTAGGACTACAGGCACGCACCACCATGCTCAGCTAATTTACTTATTTATTTTTTATAAAGTCATGGTCTCACTGTGTTGCTCAGGTTGATCTCAAGCTCCTGACCTCAAGCAATCCTCCCGCATTCACTTAGCCAAGTGCTGGGATTACAGGCGTGAGTCACCGAGCCTGGCCCACATCTGTTATCTTATTTGAGCTTCATAATCACCCTGTGAAGCAGGTACAGTGGTACGTATTCCTGATCTCCACTCCTTTTGAGGATGGGAAAACCGCAACTCCAGGAAGAGGAGTGATTGCCCACAGCCACCAGCAGGCACAGGACTAGAGCCAGGCCTCCTGACCCGGTGGCAGCTCAGAAAGCTGCTACCTCACCAAAAGCACCTTAGGAAGTAGTGGGAGCTAGGAAGCTGCCCCCTTAGGTAGAGATGACCTTAGTACATGCTAAGAACAGAGGAGCAGAGACCCTGTGCTCTGATGGAGACCTGCAAATGTTCTGACACCTCTGGGGCTGCTGATGGCCCTCGCTGCACCAAAAGAAGCAAGTGATTTTCTGGTTGGCTTGCTTTGTTGATTGCAATTGAGCTGAATCTTCAAATTGAGTTTGTCAGAAAAATTGGTACCAATTAAAGATGAGCCCTTGGCTCTCCACGGTTGGCTGGAGTTCGGAGGCCTCAGGGAGGCCCATGGGAGGGTCTCTCCCTGTGAGGTCTAGTCCTTACCCCCTGGTCCCTCAGGCTCTTTCTCTGTCATCTGAGCAGAGAGCCCTCACCATGGGCATCTCTTGCTTCCCTCAGCAGAATCTCTGTGCATTTTCTCTTCCTTCAGTCTCTTTTTCGCTCCTTCCTGTCTTCTTTAAATCAACCCAGTCCAGTCTCAAAACTCTGTGCCGAAAGCATCCAGAAGTCTACAGCAAACATGGCAGCTCCAGCTCCGGGGAACCCAGGCCTTCAGTTGACCTCTTGGACACACAGCTCCTTCATCTCCTCTCTGCCTCCCCAGCCTCCACCAACCATCTACACCCTGAACAGGTTCCCCCTCTGCAGATCCCTGGGCCCCATGCCCTGGCAGGGCAGGCTCCGCCTTTCCAGTTTGCACCCTTCTCAGTGCTCTACCTCCCACCCTAGGAAGCACTCCGTCCTCGGGCTGTCAACCATTTTCTGCCACATCCTTTCATGTAGCCTTGATTGCAAGTGATCTGCAAATCACAGCTTTGAACAAGACAGCCCCACCTCATTCATGTTGGCTTTTAGGCACAGATTCTATAGGCCTCTGTGTCATCCTTCCCGTTTACAGTGGCATGATGGGTAAGATTTGGGAGGGGTCGTGCACAGTGTCATTTCACAACTGGAGACACTGAGGTCCTGAGGGAAGAAGCAATTGCCTGAGGTCACACAGCTACTCGCTGGGACGACAGCCTCAGTCTTCTGGCTTTTGCTCTGAGCATTTCTCCATGATTCCTTTTGCCTGGTTTTTCACCATTTGGGCCAGCCCAGGCCTGGGGCTGATGCTGTTGCTGCCCAACACATTGGTAAACAAAAGCAGGTGTCTTATCCCAAAGCAGACCTAGGACTTGTTTGCTACATCATCATGGCTTTATTTTCTGCCAGCTTGGATTCACAACTTCAAAAGATACCCATGCAAATTTCAACTCTGTCCTATTATGCCACCAACCACCCCGCTGTCCTATCAATTCAGGCCCTCATGATCTCTTCCCTGGTTATTTTCTCTAGCCCCATATAATTGCCTGATCAAGCTTCCAAAAACCCAGGTCTGAGCATGTTCCCGTCTCCTCTAAAACCTTCAGGGGCTCCCTATTACCTACCGATCTCCCTCAGCTGCCATCAAAAGTCTTGGCACTGGCTGCAAACACCTTTCTAGCTGTGTGTCACCAACAATTCCCTCCATGAGGCATCTCATACCCACATGCAGGTGGCCTCTCCCTGCTTCTTAAAAACCACCTTGAGCTTGCTTGATACACTGTGCTTGTGTAGACAGTCTCCTTGGCTTGGAATGTCCTCCTCTCTCTTCCAAGCGTGCAGAAATGCAACCCAATTCTTAAGACCTTTGACAAATGTCATCTTTCCATGAAACTTTCTTAGCCCACAGGATGCTTTATTCTCTTTGCAGTATCTCTCTGCCTTGTTCTATAACTATTGTTAACTGTAACTTTGTTTCATAACTATTGAGACTCCTGTCCCACATTTCCTCGGGGTTATCAGTGGAAGGGCAGAGATCTGATCTTTTCCAACTTGCAGCAGCCTGTAGGAGAGTCTGTATCATAACTGTTTGTGAAATGAATGAATTTTTCACACTGCTGTCACTGCAAGGGTGTCTCTAGACTATCAAGGTTGACATGAATAATTAAAGCTAATTATTAACATGTGGGTTATTCAGGTTAATCCAATCTCTGACTGCCTGCCTTCCACAGAGCCTGAGTCAAATAACTCTTTACCCTGGCAGAAATTCCTTCCGGGAGCTTTGATACCTGTTGTTATAGAAAAGCACCCTGGGAGACCAGACCTAGAATGCATTTATCATCCTCTCACATTTGCCATTTTCCTGAAGAAGGCTCTGAAGGTGGCTTGCATGGGGGCCAAGAGTTGGAGGTAGAAGCCAGGAGACTGCTGCCCTCCCAACTGGCCTGAGCACCAGCAGGTGTTAGGGTGGTTGGCATGCCCTTTGAGAGCAGCCAGTGTTTCCTAAATGGGTATGGTGTTCACGCCCACTAAGTTTTTCTCTCTCCTGGGCTCTGTGAGTCCAGAATAATCAGCCAGGCTGCTGTTAGGATTCCTGTGATACAGCTGGAAGTGGATGCTGCTGATTCTCACATTTTGGGCTGTATTAACCAGTCCTTTCATTACCCTCTGTAGACTTTTCTGCCTTCCACCACAAGTGGTGCATGGGGCTAGATCATCCTGCATTTTTCCATCTGCATCTATAAAGGCTCTTTGAGCTTCCACTGGGTGGGACCTTATTGAGGATGCCAAGATACGATTCACATCCTCCCTGGGCACACAGTCTCAGAAGACGAGACTGTAGGAGCAGAAAGGACCCAGGAGGGCACTGGCCCCATCTTTGCATTCACAGACCTGGAATCTGGCTGGAGCAAGACAGGAAATAGTCAGACAACTCTGCAGAGCTGCTTGGGAGCGGGGGGTGGATGGATGGTCACTGTTGGTGTCAGATATAGGACTGCATGGGGCAGACCCCAGGAAGCTGAGCCTGTCACCTTCCGGGTTAGGAAGCCCTGACACACAGGTATCTGTGTGTGACTGAAAACCATCCCATACCCCATTACCAAGCTCCACTCCACAGCATGCGAGGAGCTCTCCACCTCCACAGGAAGGGGCACCTTTCTCTATTTCGTTCAAAGACAACTTCTACTTGAAAACTCTAGTGCTGACTGGGCGCATCTGCCCAAAGGCATGACTTTTTCTATTTGGTTCACTTAGAGGAAGTGTCATTTTCTTTTCTTTTCTTTTTGAGTTGGAGTCTCACTCTGTCACCCAGGCTGGAGTGCCACGGCACACTCACAGCCACTCCAGCGTCAACCTGCTGGTCTCCGGCGATCCTTCCACCTCAGCCTACTAAGTAGCCAGAACTACAGGCACACACTACCATGCCTGGCAAATTTTTTACTTATTGTAGAGACGAGGTCTCGCCAAGTTGCCCAAGCTGGTCTCGAACCTGCAGGCTCAGGCACTCCACTCGCCTTGGCCTCCCAAAGTGCTGAGATTATAGGCTGAGCCACTGAGCCCAGCCAGAGGTGCCAGTTTCTAAGTTACAGAAAGATGTGCAATAGGCTAGGGGCTGGGGAGGGAGGGGGCACATAGACTTTCCCTACCTCTTCAGTTGCCTCCCACCTCTCTGTTGTATATAGAAATGTGTTGGTCACTACCTTTTCCACGGTCTGAAAGCCTCTGGTACATTCTCCTCTGTTGCATTACACTGTTTGTGTATTCCCCATACATCAGTGAGGTTCCTAAGTACAGAAATTCTGCTTATTGGCTTTTGTTTCCACAGCTCCCAGGAGCCTTAAATGTATGAACAAAGGAAGAAAACAATGAGTCAATGTCATATAAATTCTACTTCCATGCTGATCCTCCAATGTCTCATCCCCACTCCATCCTCCCACCCCACCCTCTTGCTGATTGTCTAAGTCTCATCTTCTTTACAACTCACCTCAAGTTCTGTTTTCTTGGGAGGCCTTCTCCAAAAGACCCAGTTCAAAAATTTTCCCCTCCCGATAGCCTGTACTACATAAGGTGTGGTGGTGATTCCCACAATAGCCAACATGACTGGGGCCCTAATATTGTGTTAGAGCCCATACTAGGGGTCTTCTGGGAATAATCTCATTTAATCCTCCCACCGCCCATCCATTAGCTGCATTAGTTACCTAATGCTGCGTAACAAGTTGCCACACACTAAAAACAACACGCATTCATGATTTCACGGTTTCCATGAGTCAAGAGTCCAGGATGCGTCCCCTGTTTGAGGTTTCCCAAGGCTGCAATCAAAATGTCAGCCAGGCTGTGTGCTCTTCCGGGAGATGCAACCGGAGAAGACTCCACTTCCAAGTTCACTCGGGTTAATGGAATTCTATTTTATTTTTTTGTGGCTTGTAGGACTGAGGTTGCTGAATTCTTGCTGGCTGGCTGTTGGAAGCACCCCTTAGCTCCTGAGGCTGCCTACAGCCTCTGTCCTTAGCCTATAAGATGCCTTGTCCCTTTAGACACTTCTGTTGGTTGGGTCCATTTCATCCTCTGATGCAAGCCTCTCTTGGCTAGTCAGTGTTAGCCTCTCTTGGCTAATCAGTGTTAGTTAATTGCTGGGTGAGACCTTTTTGCATAGGAACTCTGAAGGGCTGTGAGTTGCTGGTTTCATCCTGATGTTCACGCAATTGTGCATTCTCCAAGTCTGACAGAGTCCGAGCTCATCAGTGTTGTTTCTTTTTTTAATTTGAAAGATGTGGGGAACAATTCAAGGTTAGGTATACAAATGTTCATTATGCAGGTACACTTGTTGATGAGGTGTGCCCCTCCCTCCCCTGGCAGTTTCCCTCAACTGCCAATCCCACCCAACCCCCGCCCCCAGCAGTTTCCCTGCTACTGCCAATCCCTGTCTTATAGTATTATGATAATTGTTCAAGGTCTGCTGATGAGTGAGAACATATGGTAGTCTGTTCTTTGTTTCTGTGATAGATCACTGAGTATGATAGACTCTAAATCCATCCAAGTTGCTGCAAAGTCCATATGTCTGTCCTTCTTTATGGTTGCATAATATTCCATTGTGTATATGTATCACATTTTTTTAATCCAGTCCAACTTCGATGGGCAGCATGGTTGGTTCCATGTTTTTGCTATTATGAATAGTGCTGCAATAAACATGTGTGTGCAGGTATCTTTTATCAGTGTTGTTGACAGTGACGGTGACCATTTTGGAGCAGGGTGGTCCTTCAGCCAAAGAGTGGGAGAAGCTCAGTCATAAGTAGAATTCCCTGACTGGGTGGAGGCCATGTAGCACAGAAGGGGAAAAAAGGGTGGGGATGGGGACAGGGGTGCTGGAAGCACGGGAGTCCTCTGGCTTCTTTTGAGATCCCAGTGACTAAGGGGTTCTCCCTCTCACTCACCCTTGGGGCAGAGCAAGGTAGCAAGGCCAGCTGTGGACAGTCGGCCACCTTGGTGCCTTCTGCCTGTGTACCTACATCCTTTCATCTCCTGCCTCTCACTCTGAGACAACAGCCTGTTGTTGGATAGGGGTATCCCCTTTACCACCTGAACTCCCGATTGGGCCAGTGAGTCCTTTTGCAGCCCAGGTTCTGATGACTGATGACAGGCCCCTCCCCTCACCCACTCAAATACCACAGATGCTTTTGTCTCTCAGATCATCTTTCCATTTTCCTGTCCCACTATGTGGGGTTTTTTTTTTTCTGGTTTGCTTGCCCATTGTGGAAACTTTTGTTCTTCATCTACCTAGTGGCATCTTCTTCCATTACTGGGGCTCCCAAATTTCATCCTGATCTTTCCCCCAAGACTCCTGGGAGACAGGAAATCCTAGTTGAAAATAACAACCTATCTCCTTTTTTATTCAATCGTTATTTATTCAGTACCTGATTTCTTTTCCTGAGGTAAGAGCAATTGCTCAGACTTATTTAGGTTATCAGTCTAGTAAACAGAAAGCAGGACAATAACCCCAGTAAACTGCAAGGGATGGGAACAACTTGGACCTTGTTAAACTTTTTCTCATCTATTGTCGTGTTTGGTACAGCGTAAGCATTCCTCAGTTAATGCTTGGTGAAATTATCCTATTCCCCATTTCCCCAAATTTCGTGCCATGTCACTTTTCTTAGTGATTTAAACAAATAAAGAAGTAGTTACCCGAACTTGAAATGCAGAAGTCATTTTGATCTTCCCCTCCCCCCGCCCGTGTCCACGAACACCAAGTCCTACCTTAGAATAATGCTTCTCCAGTCATCTTGGCCTCCCATATCTTCTCCTTCTCTGAACCTTTGCAACGGTTACTCTGTTCTCACTCCCTCACGCTTGCCTCATCCAATCCATTCCTCAAAGGGTAGCCAGACTGTTTAAAAACTCAAACCCTGACTAAAACCTGCCAGTGACTTACCATCACCCTCAAATGCAACTCAAGCTTCTCTCCATGTTCCACGGTCTACAAGGCCCAACAGGATCCGCCCCCTCCTACCTCTCCCCTTTCATCTCCCGCCTCCTGCCCTCCACCCTCCAGGCACACTGTTCTCTCCTTTCCATTCCTCCCAAAGCCATGTTCTTCCCTGCCTTAGGCCTTGCAGATGCTGTTCCCTATGCCCAGCATGGCCTTCCCCAAGCTCTTTGCAGGACTGAATCCTGCTCATCTTTCCGGCCTCAGCTTGAATGTCTGCTTCCCCAAGAGCACTCCCAGTTCAAAGTGGGCCCTTCTGGTTCTTCTCACTGCCTGTTCTTTTTCTTCACAGCACATGCTGTTTTCTCCAGCGGGAGTCTCTCCTCTCTACTGGACTACAAGCTCCACGAAGGCAAGGACCATGCATATATTCATCCCTACTGTGTAACCATCTCCCAGCTCAGTACCTGGCTTGTGGCAGACGCTAAAGTCTATTGCATGGTGTAAATGAATATAAATGAGGCTTCCTTGAATTTTTCTACCCACACAAAATAATAGGCCTTTTCAATACTACATGGACTCCCTCCTCCTTCCCTGACTTCATTCCCTCCATTGGCGCTTATTTTCTTGAGTACTTTATTTGTATCTGCACTATTTTCCCACCACAATGGCATCTTGTTTATCTATCTACAGGACGTTATCTCACGTCCTCTTCTATTCAGAACTCAGCTGAGATGCCAGAAAGAAACAAAAAGTCCTCTGCAGTAAACCCCAAAGGGTGTAGCTCCGGCCTTTAGGGCTCCCATTCAGACCCATATTTTGCATTTTCTCACAGTTCTAATAGGAAGGAGGATCTGTTCCCCAAACTTACAGCTGTTTCACTGTTACCTCTATTTTGTTATTGGGAAATAGTAATGTTGAGCGCCATTAAATGATAATGATGCCTCCCTTTTCCGTTAAACTTCTGATAGATGTAGAATTCTTATTTTTGATACATTCATTCATCACAGTCTGCATCCTGCATGTACAAGCGCACACGCGCGAGCACACACACACACACACACACACACACACACACACACACACACTCTCTCTCTCTCTCTCTCTCTCTCTCTCTCTCTCTCTCTCTCTCTCAATCACTCACTCACACATTGCTGCCTCCAGCTCACTCATCCTGAGCCACAATGGGAGGTACACATTCCTTGGGGTCTGCCAGAAACCTGATGTATGCCCAGAGGGATCCATTTCAGAGGATCTTCCTTATGGGATCCAGAAATGCAGGGATCCTGGGGATTCCTTTTAGCTCTTCCTGGATTGGTCAGCCAGAACTCCAGCACTCCAGAAGATTAGAAAAGATCCCAGGAGCTCATGAATGAATTCCTTAAGCACTGATGACTCTGTACTGCATTCTTGGCCTTGTCAGAAAAGCACCGACTTGTGTCCACTCCTCCAAGCATCCTTCCACAACATTAAAGTGAGGATGTAGAGTATTGACTCTGTTAATTAATTTATTTATTATTTCATGCCCTCTGTGTGCCAGGAAGGGAATATGCAGGTAATAGAGACGTCAGCAGGAAACTCTCTGCCCTCAGAAGATTGCCTTCCTCAAGTGCCAGCTGCACCAGGAATTTCCTGTTTCTAAGACAACCCTTTGTTTCTTTAATAGCCTATCATATGGTTGCCCTTAGGGAACCTTAACCTTGGCTCTGACATGTCAGTTATCTCTTGTTTGCAATTTGTTCACCTATCTCAGAAACACTCCTGCCTTGATTTACAGATAGCTTGCTACATTGTTTGTTTCTCATGGTTCTGCTGGAACTGCTTGCCAGGCCTCTTCTTCTCTGTCCCTGAACCCCGCCATCTGATGATTCAGGGTTGAAGTGTGGATTTAGCTTCAGGTTTATCCTATAGGCCATCACAGGAGTTTTTCCAGGATGAGAAGCAGATCACCATTAGTGCTAGTTTAGTAACCTGTTGTCTAGGGATTGTCCTGTGAAAGGACATTTATCTATATCTATATTTACCTATCTATCCACCTATCTACGTATCATCTATCTATCTATCTATCTATCTATCTATCTATCTATCTATCTATCTATTTCCCGGGGAGAGTTCATTCAATTCGTTGATCCATTGCAATATCATTGCTAGTTATTTCCATAAAAGAATTTCCCATGAATGCTTTGGGAACCTAACTTGCTATGTAGATGTTAAGGCATTCAAAGTCCCAAGGGCCTAAGGCCTGAAGGGAGTGGGATCAAGCCCTGAGGTATGACCAGAGTACAGCAATGAGATGGCCCATTTTCCTGTGTCAAATTTCCAAGGATCCAATAAGCCTGTCTCACTCATTGAAGGACTATAAATTTAATGGGCAAGGAACTACAGGACTTCTCCAGTGAACATGAACTTCCAGTAAGTCTCAAAGGCCTTTTGACTCTTCTTCCTACATATCTCTTGATCACATCTACTTCTCTCCAGCCACCTTCCCCCTTGTCTAGACACTGTACAGCATCCTGAGCAGTCTTCCAGACTCCTCTCTTGGTCTCCTCCAATTCCTTCACACAGTGTCCAGAGCCATCCTTTAAGCCACGAATCTGACCAGGTTACCACTGCCCTTCTTTGGCTTCCTTAGACCTCAGGGTAAAATCCAAGCCCCTTTATTCTGCTTCACAGAATCTTCCCAGCTTGGCCCCTGTTGACCTCCACCACATCCTTGTTCCTCAGCACTTGTCCTCTTGTACTAATGCTCCGACTACTCATATCCCATGCTTGCTCCTGCTTCCAGGTCTTCAATCATGCTGTACTTCCTCCTGGATCTCCCTGCTGTCCCACTCCTAATTCCCCGTCGATCTAGAAGCTGTTTAGACACCAGTGGAGGGTACCAAGGCAGGATATTCAACGCCCTCCACCACCACCACCTCCTTTCCCAGCAGCTGGACAAGGGGGTCCTATAGTTGTTCCAGAGCCTCCTGACACATGTCTTCGGGTCACTACCATAATCACTACTAATTTTCTGTTTAGTTTTCTGTTCCCTTTTTTGGAAAGTAAGACCTTCAAAACCTGAATTCTCTCCTATTTACTATTGTATCTCCAGTGGCTAGCATTTGGCCTGAAATAACTCAAAAAATGTTTGTTGAATTAATTCATTTATGAGTAGAATTTCTGCAATAGGATAAATTCTTGATGTCAAGGACAATCTTGAAAAAGCAGATGGCACCATTAAAAAAACCCCGGGCAGGAAGTCATGAGATCTGAGTTCCTTATAAACTCACACAAGTCACTTCTCTGCGCAGAACTTCAGCTTTCCCACATAAAAATCCTAGAAACCGCCGTGCTCGGTGGCTCAGCCTGCTTTGGGAGGCTGAGGTGAGTGGATTGCCTGAGTCCTCGGGTTTGAGACCTGCCTGGACAACTTGGCAAGACCTCATCTCTACAATAAATCAAAAATTAGCTGGGCATGGTAGCACACGCCTGTAGTTCCAGCTACTTGTAAGGCTGAGGCAGAAGGATCGCTGGAGCCCAGCAGGTCAAGGCTGCGGTGGCCGGGAGCATGCCACTGCACTTCATTCTGGGTGACAGAGTGAGACTCCAACTCAAAAATAAATAAATAAATACATAAATAAATAAATAAATCCTAGAAACCAAACCGCTTATGTTTATGATGGTGAGGCATACATGTTTTTCTCTAAGAATTACCCTTATTCTTCAGAGTTGCCTGTAAGGGATGTCAGAAGACCAGCATGTCCAGAAGGACTCCCTTAAAATCCATAAACAGCATCGAGGACATAATTAGAAACAAGGGCTGCTTTGGTCACAGCGGGACTTAGTCCTCAAAGGCTAATTGTCTACACCTCCTACCAGCTTCCTCCTGGGATTGAGTAGTCTCTGTCTTTCTTTGACCTAATTGGTATCCTGGAGCTTCTTTATGACAACTCCGTCATCTTTTCCCTACATAGCTGATAAGTTTGCTGAATTCCAAAGATTGGGGGCGAACCTTTGGAACTGGCTCAGAATCAAGACCTGGGAAGGACTAGAAGTGGTGTCAAATTCCGTGAAGGAGCATAAAGTGTCTAGAAATGTATTATATAACCCTCCAGAGCCCAAGGCCTGAGGCCACAAAATCCTGGGCTGGAATGTAGGGTTGTGGGTAGAAGGACTCAGAATCATTGCAAGGAGTCCCCGAATCTGTTTAGGAAACCAGCATTGTCTCTAGTCTCAATGAGTACTAAGTCTTGCAGCTATACCTCGCTTCTTAAATGTACGACAGAGCTGCCATTGTGACTAACAAAATAGACATTCATTTAAAAGCAGCCCTAAACTCATACCAGGCATCATGAGCTTTCCTTACTCAATGGCTATTACTGCGGATGCTACAACAGATACTACGACAGACATGACAACGAATGCTACAATGGAGGCTACAACAGATATTGTAGTGAATGCCTCCAGAGATACTACCACAAATAGCTCAGGAAAGATGAAACCGCTTCTGTTTTGGTGCTACACTCCTGGCACCTCATTCAAGGCTGGGCATGTCCTAAGGGCTTACCGGATATTTGTTGGGATTTGGGGAATTCTTTTATTTTTTACTTTAAAAAAACAGACACAGAAGCTCAGCCTGTAATCCCACCACTTTGGGAGGCTGTGGCGAGAGCATTGTCTGCTCCCACGAGTTCAAGACCAGTCCGGGCAACTTGGTGAGACCTCATCTCCACAATAAATCAAAAAATTAGCCAGGCATGGTAGCATGCGCCTGCAGTTCTGGCTACTTTAAAAGCTGAGGTAGAAGGCTCACCAGAGTCCAGCAGGTCGATGTGGGGGTGGCTATGAGTGTGCCACTACACTCCAGCCTGGACGACAGAGTGAGACTCCAACTTGAAAAAAAATAAAAATAAAAAATAAGACAGACATATTTGGAAAGATTAAGAACCACTTGTCAATAAAAATAATGAACAAAATGACAGTTTTATGCTTTCCAGTCTGTTGCAATAAAAAAAAATTCCCTTCACGTACACAACTGAACTTAGCTCTTGAAAAATGGCCTTGTAAGGGAAGTGAAGCTCAGAGTCTGAGAGGCTGCTGGGCAGCACCACAAGCAACAGGTAGCAGAGCTGCAGTTCAGCAACACACCGTGCTGTGACATCCATTGCAGAGGAACGGGGCTCTCCCCTCTCCCTCTGCTGGCTGAGATGGCTCCTATAGGTGACATCTGGTTAAGATAAGACCCTAAAATAAGACTGGAGTTTCAGGTTAGCTATTGTAAGAATTACAAAGACAGGGCAGAGCTTCTTACATTTCACAAGATGAAGTTGCCCGAGCCTTGGCAGGCGAAGTTCTCCTTTCGTATTTCAGCTGTCTCCCTTGATTCTGTCACTAAATAGAAATAAAATGGTAGGGGGGGAAATGGAGGTTAGTCCCTGCTAAGTCATTTTAAGCATGTATTTTTGTGTATCTTGACCGAGGTCCAAGGCTTAAGAATCCTGAGCGATGGTTGAGATATGAAACCCAACGCACACTGCAACCTGCAGAATACTGATTAAATTAAGGTACACTCATATAATGGCATTGGATACAGTAGTTAAAATGTTCTAGATTTATATTTATTGGTATATAAATGACTAAAGCAAGTCAAAAGACAACATTCACCGTATAGTGTCTTCCTATTACATAAAATTGTATACCGTCATCAAATATTAACTAGCTCTGCACAGTAGAATTTCTCGTGACTTTTACTTGCATACTTTTATACTGTTAGAAGTATGTATGATAGGACACTGTATATTCTTTGAGCCCACTCACATTGCTGATTTCAGAGAGTACAATACCTCCCCATGAGGCAGTGGTTTTTATTAGCTAGTCCTCACACAGCATGTAAAACTGACTAGACACTCTCAGTCCTTTGACAACTAAGGAAACTGAGTCTTGACGGGCCACATTGAGAGGCACTATGGCAGGACCTCAGATCATGGTGCTCACAGCTGCTCTGAGCACTGCCTGTGAGGTTCTCCCCAGAGTTGCAGGCACGCAGGCAGTACATGAGCACATTGTCTGTTCTGCCTGTCTGACTCTGCATGTCTTTCTGTTTTTTTTTCCTTGTCCCTAGAAGTTACTCGTGAGTGGGGCCAGATGGACACGCCTGTACCCTCCTGTTGACCAGGTACTGCAGTGTCCATGTCCGCAGCCTTCTCCCCACAGGCCCTTGGTTTTTCATCTCAGCCACCATGGGGACCGACCCCGACCAGGTACTCAAGGAATTTGGAGTCCCAGGGCCCTGGTGTGGCCTGGGATCTCACCAAGTGTGAGATGGTGGGCTAGTCATTCTGCTTTTCTGAACCTCTGTTTTTCTTCATGGGCAAAACTGGAACAAAATTGCTGCCTCATATGAGGATCAAATGAGATGAAGTTATTAAGGTGATTTGTAGACTTTAAAATGGTCTTCTAGTTGAAAAGCTGGCAAGACTAGCTGGGGCTTTGGTATAAGACATGGAACTGAATATGGCTCTATCACAAATTGACTATGTGACTTTGGGGGGAGTTAAACATCCTCTCTTACAGACTCAATTTCTGGCCTGTGAAATGGTGTTATTCTTCTGCTCTTTGTCTTGCCCACCAGTCTGAAACACTCCAGGTGGAACTGTGATTTGAGGAAGCTGCAGAGAAGCTTGGCTCTGATGAACCCTCCTCAGGAACAATTATTCCAAAGTCATGGGGGAAAGGGATGCCCCATGGCTAGGACCCAGCTTCCCCCACCTTGTTTTTATTTTTACACCCCTGAAGTTCAAAACCAGCTGTCTGAATCACTCACAAACAGAGCCAAAACTATTTTCATGCGTCACAGGAGGCCATGGGCTTCAGCCACGCCTCAGGCTGGTGCACTAAAAATATCCTCCCAGCGCTATTTTTAAGGTCCTGCAGGCTGCTAACCACAGGCCATAAGAGCAGGACTCCTCACTTTGTGCACACAAAGGACACCAAGTCAGGGCTTGATTCTTAGCAGGTTCTTAGGTCAGTTAAGGAGCTGGACTCAGACCTCCACATTCTCCTCCCTGACCACAGGATTTCTCACTGTGCAAAGTCTCAAGCTGCAAGTGCAGCCTTGTCCCACTCTGGGGACCTGCCAGGCACACGGGGCCACCACAGAGCCTGCTGTGATGGGTCTGCTGTGCCCGGCTGTGTGCTCCCTTTCCACACTGGGCAGTCCCTGAATCATTGGTACAGAGGCTTCTGCCCTGTGAGGACATTGGGACTGCTCACCCCCATGTTTGAACAGTCATTTATGATTTTCAAAATGTTTTCACCGCCATTACCTTCTCTGACCCTCATGACATGTCTGCTAAATGAATTTTATTATCCTCATGTTACAGATTAGAAAACTAAAGGTATATGTGTGCTCTTGCAACACCACTGCCATGCAATAGATGGTAGATGAACTTCTCTGGCATGACCAAGGATAGGATGACCTTGGATAATCCAATTCAACGCAGCATTTTTCTTGTCAGTCTCTCATTCAGCTGGCTACACCCCACCCTCCACTATAGTCACACCAGTCACTATTTATTCATTCATTCAACAAGCATTTCCTGAGCACCCCCTCTGGGCTAAGCCCTCTCAGGGCTAGGTTCAGAGATAAATGACATCATCCCTGCCCTGGGGAGGTGACAGTGCCAGGACAGAACTCCAGTGAACAGGTGGAGGGAGAAGGAAGAAACTCCTTAGGAAGGAGTTCATGCCTTTGTTTTCTGAGGGCTAAGCAGGAAATAGAAGAAGAGCAGTCCAGACAGAGGGAGCATCCTGGGCAGGCAGGAGATGTGAGGGAACAGGGGGCATGTGGGGCTGAGAGCAGGTCCAAGTGGGTCCTGTAAGTAGGTAGGGACCTGGGAACTGGCCAGCCAGGCAGGGCCAGAGCAGGAGGCACAGGGCTGCTGAGGGGCGTGGGTAGTTGCTGGAGGTTTCCAGCAGAGAAGTACGTGCTCACCTGTGGGTGTTAGACCTGCCCCATGATGCCATGTGGAGGATGGAGGGAGACAAGGCTGAGGAGAAGGATGCCAGTTGCAGGTCTTACCATAGTTCAGGTGAGACTGATAGGACTGAGGTAGAGGGAGTTAGGGGGTGAAAAAGAGGAATCCAGTTCTGGAAGTGCTTAAGAGTAACTAAAGGCTAGGATGGAGACAAGTTACAGGACTCAGACCAGTTGGAGGCACTGGGGCAGGAGAAAACAAGAGCCCGGGGTAACCCAGGGTTGAGCCCAAGAGACTGGGAGCTGGTTACTGCCAGCCACCAGGTGAAGGAGCACAGAGGAGGAGCAGGCACAGGGAAGGACAGGCTTGTCTTGCATCTGTCCTAGTGAGGGGTCAGTGGCTACCTAAGTAGCAATAATAAGTAGCAAGTTAGATAAACAATTGTGGAGCTCAGGTGAGAGATCAGGCTTGGATGTAACAGTCTGGAAGGTGGTGAGGACCTAAGAAGTCTACAGAACATGAGTCTCAACCTTCATTCTCATCAAAATCAACCGGGCAGCTTTAAAAAAACAGCAACATCAAAAAAAAAAAAAAAAAACAACCCTGCTATCTGGGCCCCATTCCCAGAAATTCTGACTTTATTACTGTATAATGGGCCCTGACATCAATAGGTGCTCCTTCTGGTGGGTAGCCAGGGATGGAATCACTGCCAAGGAGATGTGGTGACAGAGCACCGGTGGCCTGGGACAGGCCTGTAGTGCACCAACACAGAAGCACCAGGGAGGATGGAGAGTCTGAAATCTGTCTGACCTCCAGGGAGGAGAGCACCAGGAGACAGTGTTATCCCTGAAGCAGCAGGAGGAGGTCAGGAAGGAAGTAGGCAGTGTCTGACAGTGTCCACTGCAAGAAGGGTAGGGCAGTGTGAGGACGGGAGACTGTCTCTGGGACTTAGCAGCGAGTTGGTCCCAGGGCAGGTTCGGAGAGGGGGGATTGCAAGAGCCAGACTGGACCAGACTTCAAGGAGAGTGGAAGCAGAGAAAGTAAAGACACCAAATACGGACCACTCTGTTAGGAAACTTGGCTAGAAAGGAAAGCAGAGGGAATAGCGAGAGGGGAAAAGAGGAAAAGGAGGCGTGATTAAATAGATGTGTGGACACATCTGCTCCAAGCATGAAGAGGCAAGGAGGAGAAGTTGACATCGTCCTGAACAATGGAAACATTTCATAGAGGGTAGTACCCTGGAAGTCGAGGGACTGGGATTTGGTGCTCAGGGCAGAGATTGGCCCTAAGAGGAGGGATGCTCTCCCTTCTGGGGGTTTGGGGAGCAAAGACCGAAGACTGTGTCACCTGCCTTCCGTAGAGCACCACACCTCTACCTGCCCTTGTTCCACGGACCCTACCTCTAATCCTTCCTTCTCCTCCTCCCATGTCCTGCCCCTGCTGCTGGAGCCAGACATGCCAGCCTCTGCCTGAATGCAGATGATACCTTCTGCCTCACTCCTTAGCCCCAGAACTTTTTTTTTTTAACCAACTGTGAGGGCCCTGCCATACATGTAGAAGCAAGCACACCAGGCATGCTTGGAGTCCCTGCTTTCAAGGCACTCACAGTCCACTTAATCAACACTGGTTGCACAAATTCATGCACACATGTATGCGCAAGTGGGAAAAAACATTGGCAAAAATACATTTCCATACATACGTATGCCTAACTGTGTGTGCTCACCAGAAGGTAGACACCAGCACCCACACCGACCACATGTATGTCACCAAGGTCTCCCATAGGACCCTGTTCGGCCACTGTCTATGAGCTACTCTCCTGTCCTGGAAAGAATCCCTTGTGGACACAGATCCTGGCTCATCCACACATCTCAACACATTCACTCTACTTTAGGAAAGGTCAAATGCGGGGTTATTGTCTGGAAGTTGTTTCTTTCCCCCATGTCTGGCTTCTTACTGCTTCTTCCCCAGGGAGCAGCAGCTCCTGGACAAGGTTGGTCTTTGCAGGATACGCATATTTGCTGCAGCAAGTCATGGGATTAACGGGATGCAGGTAACCAAGCAACCTAGAGACAATGTAGTCGTCACTCTAAATGAGATTGTATACACGGTATAGGAATTTGAATAATTAACTTGCTTGATTATAAAACTGTTTGCTTATAAAACTGTTTGCTTATAAAACTGTTTGCTGTGCTGTTCCAAGACACAGATTCTTTCATCACCACCCTGCCACCATCAGTGACCCTACTGCAAGTGTAATAAACTAATGTACTTTCCCTGCTGGACTTCTGGGTGACTTCTTTGAAATAGGCAAAGAACCTTACACACAAGCCCTCTCAGATCTGAGGCTACCGTGTTACAATCATGTCACCTTCAATTTCTGGAACACAAGGCCTTCTGACCTATGGCTCAAGGCAAGGAAGCTCACGATCACATTTTGGAATTCATGCATGGTGGACCCTCCCCCTCCCCCCCATAAATGGCTTCTAGGAAAATAACAGGAAGAGTTGCCTTTCCAACGCTCATCCTCTTTCCCAGTTTGGCTCAAGAAACATCTGGCAGAATCAGTGACTCAGTTTCAACTTGCAGTGCTTGTTTCCTATTTTACAAGAGCTATAAAAGAAAGACCAGCAAAGCAGTCACTCTGATATTTTTAAGCTTACATCTTTAATTCTTTTTTTCTACTAAAAATGTTATTGGGTTTGCAAAAAAATCCAAATTCAATGTATTTTAATACATTCTTAAGGAAAATTTGTCCTAACGCACAAATTGCTCTCTTTAAGCCAAAAAGCCTCTTAATTCTGAATTTGAGGTAACAAAAACGAGGATGATTATATTTTTATTTTTATTTTTTTTGAGTTGGAGTCTCATTCTGTCACCCAGACTGGAGTGCAGTGGCCGCTCCCAGCTACCGCAGCCTCGACCTGCTGGGCTCAGGTGATCCTTCCACCTCAGCCTTCCAAGTAGCTGGAATTACAGGCATGTGCTACCACGCCCAGCTGATTTTTTGATTTGTTGTAGAGATGAGATCTCGCTGCCTAGGCCGACCTCGAACCCGCGGGCTCAGGCAATCCACTCACCTCAGCCTCCCAAAGGTGCGGGATTACAGGCTGAGCCACTGAGCTCGGCTACGAGGATGATTATAATAGGCTATTGTGAAATAAGAGATAATGCTTTATTTTTTCACTTTGTGTGATGCCTTTGGTTGAGAAAAGACACTATCTCTCCTGTCCATGAGGGACACTGAGAAGAAGCCATGTTTATGCCTTCAATATCAAAGCACCTCTCCCACTCACATGGGACTGTACAATGTCATACAGTAAGTCTCCAACATATGAATGAATTCCATTCTGAGAGTGTGTTCATAAGTCCAATTTGTTCATAAATCCAACAAAGTAGCCTGGGAACCCAACTAACACAATCAGCTATATGGTACTGTACTATAATTGGTTTATAATATACTACTGTACTCTATACAGTACTGTATAGTAAAGCACACAAAAGCACAACCACTTGTAGAGGATGCACACACGTGACAGTGTATACCAGACATATGAACTAACTTAAATGATTGGACATGTGAATGCACATTTGCATCTTTGAAGATTCAATCAGAAGGTTCACATATAGGGGACTTATTGTATTAAAATGGGCAGACTTGAGTCAGCTCACCTTAAGGCTGAAGTTCTTAGAGGGTTAAGACTCTTGGCTCACAAATGCATCACCCTTCAAAGGTCATTTGAGTCCCCCACTCGATTCTCTCCTCTGTTTTCCTCAAACTCAGCCTCAGCCATGACCCCCAACTGTGACTATCCCCCTTGCAATATTGGCTGTTCCAGAAATCCAGGCTGTCTTTTCCCCACCTCTGACTCTTACGATCCTGATTGCTAGACAAGGAAGAAAGGATTCTCTTCCTTAGGAAAAAAGGATGGGAACCTGATGGAGTTACCATTTCCTACCTTATAAGGGCATCTGGAAACAGCTGTTTCTAGAACTGTGAGAGCTTTCTGGCTTCTAACCCTTTGCTCTTAACTCTCAGATACTGAGGACTGAGCAGTTAGACATCCTTTAGGCCAAAAAGCCTGTATGTTTGCGTGGAGTGAGTAGATGAAAAATGGTGAAGTGGGAGCTAGGGCTGTAGAGGGAATAGGTGCTCAGGGGTAGCGCAGCGATGGCAGCCATCAAGAGGAGAAGAAACCAAGCTGAAGCTCCAAGGCATACACCAAGGATGCAGGAACAGGTAGGTTGACTGGGCTCCCTGGGAGACGGGAGTGCAGAGTGACTGTAGTGCAGAAAGGAGGAAGGAAGAGAGGAAAAAGGAAGGAAGAAGGAGAAATGGAAGATGTTTCCAGTTCCTGGTTCACTTCTGGTCTGGAACACTGCGGATAATCTGTCAGAACATAGGCCTTCTTGACACTCGCTAGATCCTGCAGCTGTGGCTTTGACTACTGACAGAGGTCTGACAGACAGGAGCATCAACAGAGATCAGTTCTTCGATGAAGATGTCATCATCACTTCCTCATGATGAGAGCTTATTGATGATGGCAGTTTCATCAGACTCATAACACACCAGATGGGGAACACCCAGTTCCTATTTCATTCATGCTTGAAATGCAGTTACAATAGGATCAGGGAGGGGACTGGGATCTAGGAGCAGAGGAGACTGAGGGTTGACCCATGGGAACTGTCTTCAAATATCTGAGGGGCTGCCCAGTGTGGGGAAGAGAGGCAGGCTTCCTCTTTGAGAGCCCAAAGGAAGAGAAGGTAGAAGGCTTCAACTCATCAAAAGCAAGAACTGGTACAGGCTGTTTTGGGAGGTGGTGAGCTGCCCATGCTGGGGAGATTCAAGAAGCTGTGAGACCATTTGTCAGGGACATACTACAGGGATTGCTGTTTATTAAGACTTTGTGACCATTCCTGCAGAGTATGAGTTGAAGCTTGGTCCAGCCTCCTACCTTCTTTGTGGCTTTCTTTGTTTTTCCTGGACGGGGCTTACTCGGGACTGTCCAGGACCCTCATGACTGAACAACCATAGTTGTCCTCCTCTGGTGAGTAGAGTCTGTCCCTGTCTGGCCTATGACCTTAGGTCACAAAGTGACAGGGCCCTAACGGTGTTGAATCACCAACCGGTGCCCTGGCTTTGCACATACGAGAGAGGTATACATAGCTTTATCTTACTAAAGAGGAAAGCAGGGCTGGCAGAGGTCATGTAACCTGCTGGAGAGTGTAAGTCTGGCCCAGGCTCCTGGCCACTAGGCTATACTGACTTTTAAAGGCTTTCTTAGGTAAAGCCAAGAGTAATGTAAATAATCACCCTCAGCCGGGCTTGTTGGTGCAGCCTGTAATCCCAGCACTTTGGGAGGCCGAGGCAAGTGGATTGCCTGAGCCCACATGTTCAAGACCAGCCTTGGCAACTTGGTGAGACCTTGTCTCTACACTAAACCAAAAATTAGCCAGGCATGGCAGGGCGCCTATAGTTCCAGCTTCTTGGCGGAAGGATCACCGGAGCCCAGAAGGTTGACACCGTGGTGGACGTGAGTGTGCCACTGCACTCCAGCCTGGGTGACAGAGTGAGACTCTAATTCAAAATAATAATAATAATAATAATAATAATAATAATAATCACCCTCCTTCATTGGACCTGTTTATACTAAATTTTTAAACATATTTTCTTAAAATGCTATTTAATGACATGATTTTTCTCCCCAGTCCCCACCCACAAGATTCTGGATTTCTTCCATTCTTCATTCCATTATAGGACCTGTCCATTCAGGGTTAGCAAACTTTTGGGAGTTGTAATACCCAATAATTGCCTGTTTGTTGAATTCATCCTCCTACCCTTTCCTAAAAATACTCTATGGAGAAGGTGGAGGCATGCATGAGCACATGCACATTAAGCAAATTAAAACACTTTCTGTCTCCAAACATTCCCATGAGATTTGGGGGGGGGGGAAATGTTCTGGGTGTCTTGGATCTCATGTCTTGGGTCAGAAATCTAGAGGTAATCCAGATTAGAAAGGCAAGAGATGTCCAGAGAGGCTGTGCTGCCGACTAGCTGCCTCACTATTTGAGTCCCATTACCTTTCAGGTGTGAGTGCTCCCACTGATGAACCGAGAAGGTGGGATGAGTTGAGCAACAGGTGCTTTGTGTGGGACTCAGGAGGTGGCAAAATCCACCACCCACACGACTTGGGAGCTTCACAGCTGCTGGCTGGGAAACTCCCATCTTAAGTTACACAACCCCCCTTTCCAAGGAAGACTCTGCCTTCTCAGTGGAGAGTCAAGAATTCTCAGTCACTTCCCTGCTTTTATCAACCTCCTCATTCTTCATCCCCAGGACCAAAGCCAGGGCACATTAATGAGGAGGAGGCAAGAAGTATTTTCTGAAGAGAAATGAAATAAAATGGGGGGGAGAACTGGAGCCCTTTTCAAGTAACATGTAGAGAAGAGAAGGCAGCAGTGATCCTTGGTAATCTGAAGTACTTTGACTCCCTAAAGGAAGAGCGTAGCCCAGGAAAGTCTAAAACACTTAGAGGTGGAAGGTGAAGACTATTTCACCCCAAGCCCATTAATTGATGGGAAATGTATCCTTTGAAAACCAGAGACACCATCATCTCCTGAGACCCTTAGAATGCAGTTAATGTGTATGCTGTGATGGATACCAGGAGAAAAGGCTCCCCAGCTAATGGATGAAGAAACAAAGGGACACAGGATAATAATTAGGCCTTTTTTCCATCTCTAAATAAACTAATTGATAATTCAGCTTGTGGTTTTTTGTTTTTTTTTTTTTTAAAGAAGGAGGAAGAAGGAAATGCAGGGGAAAAGGCAAATGACTAAAGAAATTGATTTATATTAATTATAAATATATCCTCAAACTTTTAGAAATGCTGAGGATTTTTCAGAGAAAAATAATATCCATCAAAATAGATCTGTCATACCATGAAACCTGAGGGAGAGAAAGGACATAAGAAACAGGGAGAGAACTGGACTCGGTGGCTCAGCCTGTAATCCCGGATCTTTGGGAGGCTGAGGTGAGTGGATTGCCTGAGTCTGAGGGTTCGAGACCCGCCTGGGCAGCGAGACCTCATCTCTACAAATAATCAAAAAATCAACCGGGCGTGGTAGCACATGCCTGTAATTCCGGCTACTTGGAAGGCTGAGGTGGAAGGATCGCTGGAGCCCAGCAGGTCGAGGCTGCGGTGGCCAGAAGCAGCCACTGCACTCCAGTCTGGGCAACAGAGTGAGAATCCAACTCAAAAAAAATTTAAAAAAAAAAATCAGCCGGGCATGGTAGCGCATGCCTGTAATTCCAGTTATTTGGAAGGCTGAGGCGGAAGGATCGCCGGAGCCCAGTAAGTCGAGGTTGCGGTGGCCGGGAGCAGCCACTGCACTCCAGTCTGGGCGACAGAAAAGGGAAGGGAAGGAGAGAGGGAGAAAAAAGATAGAGTCATCAAAAACGAAATAATACATATTTAGTGTAAGCAACTGATCAATTTGATTTTATTCTTTCCATTCTTCCACTGACACTTTCCTAGAAAAATTTATCAGCGCAACTCAGAATTTTTCTCAAACTGCCTCATAATCTTGTGCTCTAAATGTCAAATCTTAAAGGAAAATCATCTCTTCCTGACTCTATTTGCTGGTATGTGAATGAAGAGCAATGTAAATGCAGAGCTCTTCTGTTCCTGAAACAAACTAGAGAAGCTGCACTCACAGTTCTGGGTTCACAGTGAGGAAACTGACCATCTGTCTGGGGACATTGTGGGGAAAGTGTCACCTGAACAAAGTAAGAAAACTCGCATGCCTGTAATTCCGGCTACTTGGAAGGCTGAGGCGGAAGGATTGCCGGAGCCCAGCAGGCGAGGCTGCGGTGGCCGGAAGCGGCCACTGTACTCCAGTCTGGGCAACCGAGTGAGACTCCAACTCAAAAACAACAACAACAAAAAAAAAACAAAGTAAGAAAACTAAGCTTGTGCTACACCACACACATGTCCATGCCATGCAGAAACCCAAGACCAAGAAATCAATATAAAAACCCTTTCTGAACCAGTCAAGCCCCAAATATCTAGTAGAAGAGCACAAAACCACCATGCAGGAGATCATCAGAACCCAAGGAACATGGAACACCCCCAGACACATCCCCCTCGCTGGCCATACACTAACTGCAAAAACAAAACAACTGGGTGAGAAAATGAGTTTTCCTCAGTTTCAGAGTGTCAGCAGCCACAACAAGGAGAGAATAACCCAAAGAGACTTTAAGTCAGCTTAGAAGAGTGAACTGCAAATGAGAGGGGGCCTGGTGAAGTGTGGCCGATGTTGTCAGTAAGTTTTGCTGTGAAGAGGAAGAGACAGAGCAGTAGTTGGTTGGGATAAGAGAGGGCGGAGGACTGTGTGTGAGAGGCATGACCACAGCCACAGGCAGAGAGAAGAGCCAAGTCCTTTAGTAGGTGAGAGGGATATAAGGAGGTCACAGTTGGTAGGGGGAAGGTTGCCTTGTCCTTGTCTGTCAGAGCCCAGGGAAGAAGCTGGTACAGATGAAGGGATGATGCTGGTTTTAGGGGAGGAACTATGAGGTTTCTCTCTGATAGCTTCTATTAGACATGAAACAAGCCAGGTATGCTGACTCATGCCTGTAATCCCAGCAGTTTGGGAGGCTGAGGTGGGAGGATTACTTGAGCCCAGAAGTTCAAGACCAGCCTAGGCAACATAGCAAGACCACATCTCTACAAAAAATTTAAAAATTAGCTGAGTGTGATGGCGCTCACCTGTAGTCTCAGCTACTTGGGAGCTAAAGTGAAAGGATTGCTTGAGCCCAGGAGTCTGGGGCTGCAGGGAGCTATGATTGCATTATTGCACTCCAGTCTTGGTGATAGAGTGAGACCCCAATTTAGAAAAACAAAAAATAAATAAAAGTAAAAACAGGGTCACTGGGTAACAGTGACAGAGTTTGAGGAAAAGGCAAAGTATGCAATTGTCCCCTTGCAGAAGGAGATGGCAAGCTTTCCAGAACTTCAGAGGGTCCCTGGACAATAAGGAGGTGTGAGATTGTAAGTGCCACAGAGGAATCTGGGCAGAAGAATCAAGGGCGGGCCAGGCTCAGTGGCTCAGCCTGTAATCCCAGCACTTTGGGAGGCCGAGGTGAGTGGATTGACTGAGCCCACGGGTTGAAGAGCAGCCTGGACAACTTGGCGAGACCTCGTCTCTACAATAAATCAAAAATTAACTGGGTGTGATAGCACAGGCCTGTGCTACTTGGAAGCTGAGGGGGAAGGATCATCTGAGCCCAGCAGGTCTATGCTGGGGTGGCTGTGAGCATGCCACTGCACTCCAGCCTTGACGACAGAGTGAGACTCCAACTCAAAAAAAAAAAAAGAAGAATCAAGGGTGTTTTCGGTCGAGTGATTGTAAAACCAGCTGATCACCTGGTGAATGTTGCTGCAACATGAATGCCCAGAGGACAAGCCAGTCACTGCATCAAAGGACCCCCAAATGCCAGCCGCTCAAGGTCTGTTCTTATCGTTTGTTTAGTTCCTCCAGAGAGATAGAACCCAGCCTCCTTCCTGGAGGGTCCGTGCCTGGCTGCAGGTGTTCCACAGCAGGATGGGGAGAGGGGCGGGGTCTCACTGTCCATTCCATAGATTTCAATGTATTTTCGTTTGCAGCCCAGTGTAGCACCCTACTACCTTTCACTGATCCTAGTAGCCCTAAGGTCAAGTCCCTTCTGCTAAGTTTATTTAGAGAATGAACCTCCATCTTCCTTCTGGTGCTGGTGGGGAAAGCTACAGGGGAAAGGAGTGTGAACCGGACAGTGCAAGGAGGGTTAAAGTGCATGACTGGTCGACTCACAGACAGACTTTATAACAGTGGCCCTCTTTTTATGGTTGAGCCACACCCTGACCTCTGCAGGTTGAGCAAAGGCCAGTTCAGGCCCTGGAGGTGCCTCCAGGCCATTTGGGACAGGAATTCTGTCATCTCTATGTGCCTGCGCATGGTCCGGAAGGGGCTGCAGGAGCTCCTGCTGTCAGGCCCCTCAGCCCCATGGACTCCCCACCCTGTGGCTAGAGGAAAGCCTACATTGGAGCCATCTAAAGTGCAGCATTAAGCACAGAGACGTGGACTGCCCAGATCTGTGGGAGATATTGCATCTAACTTTGAGTTGACTGGAAGATACAGACAAGTCACTCTCCCTACTTATTTTTTACTTATAAAATGAAACTGCCCATCCAGACAGTGAATAGGGTTGTAGCTTTAACTCTTAATCCAGATATCACAAAACAGATTAAAATAATATTGGAGAATTCCACCTCTCCCAGTATCTGCTCAGCTCATGATCCCTTAAGAGTAGTATGCTAAGAGGTTTTTTTTTGTTTGTTTGTTTTTGCCTGCCTGACTGAAAGTTTCATGTCCTAGTAGGTAAGAGAGGCAAAAACCTTCAGTTCCCTGTTGTTTATAAAAGTTGGACAGACAACATAAAGTGTTGTTACTCTGGATCCATCACTCAGCTTCTGGTTCCCATCATCAAAGGTGATGGAGCCAAGTGGCAGTGTGTCCAGACAGATGCAGCAGTGGGGAGAGGCAGAGATCCCTGCGTTCTGCAGAGGGCTCCTCAGACCTTCTCCCTAGGAGAGAGCAGGGGTCAGGAGCCAGAAAGCTGAGGATTGAGAGCCAATGTTCCCTCTTACCAGCTGGTGCCCACATTCAAATTACAGTCTGTAAAGTACAGCAGTTTTGGAGTCATCTAAACTTGGATTTGAATCCTGGCTCTGCCACTTACTACATGTATGACCTTGGATCTTGGAGGACTAACCTTTCCAGCCCTTGCTTTTCTTATTATTACAGCAGAGAATGCTAGCATCCTCAGTCACAGGGTGGCTGTCAGAATGAGTTCATATATGTAAGTACTTAGCACAGTGTCTGGCACTTAGGGAATACTCCAGTAAGGGTTCTGATGATGATGAAAAGGATGCTAAAAATAGAACAGGTACTAAGAACTCAGTGGAACATCAGGAGTTAGTTCTCCTCTCTTTGACTCAGTTTGCTCACCTGTAAAATGGGAATACTGCTTCAATCCCTACCTGGTCTTCATCAGATTGGTGTTTTGGGGACCAAAGGAACTGATGCAGTGGTTCCCAAGTGCAGATCTTTGGGGAAGTATCAGTATATGACAACATTTTTATCAATCTGTGGAGAAATGAGAAAAAGAATAATATAGTACATATTTTACAAATAGTGTTGTTCCCTATTTTAAAAGAATGTGCTTTATTCTGATATTATGCCATGTCTCATTTGAGTGTATGTGTGTTAAAACATCTGTTCTTTTAGTATGGAGCTCATGGATGGTAGTTTGTTTATTTTAATGGTGTTATTCAACAAAATAGAAGTTGTCAACCCTGTATTGATTTCTTGGGCAATTTTTTTTTTTTTTTTGAAATCTTACTGGTCTGTGAAATAAAAAAGTCTATAAAGAAGCCTCCAAGATAAGAAGTTTGAAAGAGCCTGCCAATCGTAAGTTTCTGTATGGAGATAAAAATAGCAGCACCAAATACTGAGCCCCTACCGTGGGCCAGGGATTTCTGAGAATGAATTCACATTCCTCACAACAGCCTAGCAGGCTAGGCGTTTTTTCACCCATTTGATAGACAGAGAAACTGAGACTTAGAGAGGATAAGCAGCTGGGCTCTTCATCTGTGGAGAGCTCAATACCGAGAATGCCTGTCTTCCAAACCTCATAGTTTTTCCTGGACCACGCTAAAGGATTATTATGGAGGAGGCCCTGACATGGCCACTGAGACTTCACCACTATAAAAAGTAACCACACCATGGGCTTATGGGCAAATCACTTAACCTCTCTTTGCTTCTAGCATCCAACTGGGAAATTAGGTAGAAATCGAGGTCACGCTGAAAACAGATGGAGAGTCAAGCTGGGTTGTCCTGGAAATAAAATTAGCACAAAGAAGGCATTCTTTATGATTCTCTATGATTCAGTGCCCTTTGACTATTTACGAAATTGGGAAGCATCCCAGCCTGGGTAATTGACAGAATGCTGCCTGGATACAGAGACGTCACCAGATGGCCTCTTTCTCTCTTTAGCCAACCAGATTCAATTCCTCTGCCTTCTCACAGTTGGCCAGGCCCTCCCTCCCTACTCCTGTTGGTGGTGTTCTGGGTCCCAGAGGCCCTTCTGAGGCTGGGTGTTGGGAGACTCACACCCTCCTCATTTCCTCTCTCATCCCTCACGCTGTAGTAGGCACGATGCTCTACAGTGTTCATCTGTTCTTATTTACCCTCTCAGCACCTCTGGGAGAAGATTTTATTCACATTATTTTACAGGTGGAGAAACTGAGACTCACTGAAGCTAAGAAACTAGGTTGGGGTTATACAACCTGGAAGGGGCAGAAGGAAAATCCCTACCCATCCAGGGCTACCTAAGTCCATCCCATTTTAGCCCTAAAGTACCCCCCTGAAAACCTAGAAAAGAAGATCCTAAAACTTTTACGTCTCCCAGCCTCCTTTCACATAAACTGTGCCCTCTCTGGGTGCCAAGGTTGCCATGTGAACCTGTCATGGGCTGGCACTGGCACTGGCAGCTCACTCAGGGCCAATGCCAGTCCAACAACTCCTTTCTGATCTTTACACATCAAGAATGGACTTGCAGCAGCATTGATCTGAGATGTAATTCTAGTAGTGATGATACTTCCATTCTAAATATACCTTTCTTTTTTGACTTGAAGTGCTTCATAGCTCTCTTTGGCCCCTTTTAATTAACTTGTTCTTATAGAAGACACCTGAACACGCAACAAATTCCACATGGTCATTCAATTTTTGTTGAAAGAGGTTACAACATCATTAAGCAAAGGTGGGGAATAGTCTTTAATAGGGAAGAGTGGGCCTCTTTTCCAGGCCCAGAGCTCTCAAGATCCTCAACTGTGTTGACCCAGATGTCCCTAACCCAAGTCCCAAGGTCTTATTTCTTCCCAACCATGACAACTGTGGCATTTGCAGACTTGCTGAGGTCAAGAATCCAACCTTATCTAGAGCTTAGCTACCCTCAAGATTAAGTCCCGGGCTTGATCCTGAGCTTTTTCTGTCCTCCAGATGCAGGAGATGAAAATTCTTTAGGCCAGGAACAGTGGCTTATGTCTGTAATCCCAGAACTTTGGGAGGCTGAGGTGAAAGGCTTGAGGCCAGGAGTTTGAGATCAGCCTGGGCAAAAAAAAATTTCTAAAAAATTAACTGGCCATGGTGGCACACACCCAGCTACTCAGAAGGCTGAGGGTAGAAGGATCATATGAACCTAGGAGGTTGAAGCTGCGGTGAGCTGTGATAGTACCACTGTACTCTAGCTTGGGTGACAGAGTTGGGAAGATCCCAACTCAAGGAAGGAAGGAAGGAAGGAAGGAAGGAAGGAAGGAAGGAAGGAAGGAAGGAAGGAAGGAAGGAAGGGAGAAAAAGAAAGGGGAAGGGAGGGGGAAGAGAGGAAAGAAGAGGAGAGAAGAAGAGAGGAGAGGAGAGGAAAGAGAAGATTGTTTATATGCTGCCAAGGAGGTCCTCAGACTTTCACATCTTGTCTTAAATTGGTGATGAGTTACTCTCGGCTTTTCCTTGTCTTTCTCCAATGCACATGTGGCCATTCAGGACAGCCATCTGATTGCACTGTCCTTATAATCACAACTTTCCCCAACCCCTTAAATATCTGACATATTGCACACACTAGAACCTCCCTTTTACCAGTGTTCCATTTCAATTCACCACCAGGAAAAGTGTTAGCAATTGAACAGCCATGCATGCCAGGGGCAACACAAACTCTAACTCTCCAGCTCCCCCCCCCCGCCAGCCAACCATTGGGTGATCCAGCTCCACATTCCCATTTTAGAGTCAACTTCCTCAGACAACTTCTGGTGCCAACCATCTTAGGTTGAGATCCCCAGAAAACAGACTCTGAGTTAGAGATGGTGAGCAGACTTATTGGGGTGTACTCTTAGCAAGAGCACCATGAAGTGAGGGAGGCAGAATGGCAGAGGGAGAAGTTGAACTGTAGTCCCGCTGTAACAAAGGTCTCAGCCAAAGTCATGATGAGCTGCAGTGGCCTTTCAGAGTTGTCCCAAATTGAGGTAAAGGGCCCAGGCCTTTGTGCCCCTACACCAACCAGTCTTCAGATGAGTGTTTTCCTTGAGGCAGTGGCATAACCTTAGGTAAGGTAGCTTCTTTTGGCCATGGGCAATGCTAAAGTCATAAGCATGGAGGAAATGAACACCTGGTCCTAATGGGAGTAATTTGGGTGGCATACCACAGCATCCACTACAGTGCAAACAGCCTCTGTTTACCCCTGTTGTCCTGGAATAATTATTGGTAGTGTGCCTTCCCTTTTAAAGGTGTACTGCTGTAGACAATAAGTTTTGCTGTTCTATTCATGAACCACCACCATACAGCCCATCGCTCTGCATGGGCAGAACACTGAATAGGTAGCTCCTCCCTCCCTCCCTGTCTCCCTGCTGCAATCAGTTCACTTTCCCATAGGAACCATCTTTGAAGAGCCCACATGGTCACAGGTGCTGCTGGGCCAGGTAGGCTGCCTCCCAGGATCCCCAGGCCCCTTCATCACCTTGGGCAGATCAAGAAGCTTGGAAAGAAGGAGACACAAAGTTCTAAAGTCATTGCTCACAATTCTAAAGTCATGGCTCATAACTGGCTGGGCCCTGCCCAGCTTACCCCGGCCATCTCCTAAGTTATCCGCCCCCCACTGCTTACAGTGTCCAGTCCCCGTTCTGTTCAGCAGCCCCCAGGGCCCTGACTGTGAAGGTGAAGAGGCAGAGCAGTGCTCGGATATCAGCACACACAGCCTCTTGCTCCTGGCTGCTTGTAAGCATGGAGCCCCACCTTCCATCTGGGCTGCCCATCCTTTGAAGACAGATTGATTCTTCTTCTTTGGTGACTGTGACTTGGTGGCCCTTGGCCTCCCCCTCAACTGGCCTGTGGTGGTCACCAGGAGAAGTTGACCAAGATATTCCCGAAGGACCTTGTCATAGAGATTTATGTGGGATGCAGTTGTTCCCTGGGCTTTGGCCTCCTCTGACACCAACAAAGTCAGAGCTTCTGAATCCAGGAAATCTCCCTTCCTTATCCATGAGGATCCTGCTGAGATTCTCACCCATACCCCACAGGCAATCAATACTGGCTGAGAAACCATTTCCATGAGCCATTTTCACCCGCATCCCCAAGTGTGAGTCCAGTTTTCTGGCTGCCCCTCAGAACCTTTGGGAACCTTGATGCTGAGCTGTGAAGAGTAATGCCTGCTCTTCCACATTGGTGAGTCACGGAGGTCACTCAGAGAGCCTGTGGCCCACCCACTGCATCACTGTGCTGCCTTTGCAGATACTCCCTTCCCTTCCAGATGATGAAAGCAGGTTGACACACTGTCTAGAGATTTTTCTCAGGGGTCTTACTGTAGCCTACATTTTTTTCCTTAGGACACTTAAGACTCCATTTTTTCATCACTTCTCGGGCACTATATATTTTTAATGGCCCCTTGTGAAAGCAAGTAATACCAGCCCCCACAGAATGAAAGAGCAGCCAGCCCCTTTCTGCCCTAGTTGCCAATTTCTGCAGACTTATTTAAAGGTTGAGTTTATCCACTTGGTTCATAAATTCCACACTCTTGAATAAGCAACAAAGGTTATATTTTCTTATTTTTAAATAAAGATGGAAAGGTAGCACTCGCATCTTGATGACACTTTGGCTAGTGAGATGCCCAGTAGGCAAGAACAAAAGAAAGGCGAAGTCACCTTCAATGTCATGGCCAAAAGCACTGAGCGCCTCTATGTGCCAGGCATGGTGCTATGTGTTTTCATGCTCAGTCCTAACTACAACCCTATGGAAGGTGTTGGGCACATTTACAATTCCTGATTTTTCAAATAAAGTGTGACACAGAAGGGGTCGTGGCACCTTGGGGACAGAGGCTGTTTTACACATCTTGGCATCTTCCATCGCATCTGGTAGGATCCCCTACACAGAACAAGGGCCCTAAGTGTTTGTTGAAAGAGTGAGATTGCCAAGATCACAGAGCTCGTTTGGTCTCCGAGTTCCTAATCAAATGTTCTCTCCGCTAATCCAAACTCCCTTTGTCTGATTGAGCCAAAGGCTTTGAAAACAATGAATAAACAGCTTTTAGTAACTTCAGAACTGTGAAGAAAAACAAGCCAGAAGCATTGAAAGAGAACACATTTTAAACAAAAATGAGTAGGTTCCAAAAGTCCATGATGTTGTTTATGCCCTGATTACCTCACCCATTGTATCTCAGATGGAACAGATGGGCCATGACAGATCCAACCAAGTGAAGGGATGGTCCATTATTTACAGAAAAGTCTACTTGTCATGTGGTCTTCCAGCCCCAGGTGAACTGTGTAATCATGAGTAGCAGCAGCACTCGCCCATGTCCCTGGCCCTCCTCACCACCCTGTGCCTTTCCTCACAATCTCCTTTCTGGCCCTCAAATGTGCCTGGGGAGTGGCATCCTCATGTCAGAGCGGGCCCATCCACCACATGAAGTGAATTGAATCAATGCATCACGCTTCAGGCGTGGGAGCTAACGCAATCAAGGCCCAGCCCAGAGCCACCGTGGCATATTACACTCATCCATCACCCACTCCCACTGACTGCTCTGCCTCCCTTCAAGTCGCCTGGGTGAACACTGGAGGTGCTTCTGGGACTGATAAATGTTAGCTGACTTTTATTAACTTTTACATTTCTCCTGATGCAAGATTTGGGTTATTTGCATCTAGAGTTTCTTGTCTTTCCAGCCCTTCAAAGTAAAGAAACTGCTTGGAGTCTCCCATTAGAGTAAAATGCTGGAGACTTTCTCCTCCTGAGGATGGGCTTCCTTTTCTCATCTCCTCTGTTCTCTTGGAGGTACTGAGCTCAGGCTAACCTTCCCACCTGCCTGCAGTCCAGCACTGCCTATAGTGCGGGGCATTAAGGAGTAGGCAGCAGGTTATAAGGGAGGGGCAACATGTCCTCTCCCTTAAAGAGCAAATGGAAAGGAATCCTAACAGATTCCATGCTTGTTCTGAAGTTCTGTGTCCCTATTGTAAAATCCCCTGTACTAATCCCATAGATGCTTCCAGTACATTACATTAATAAAGCCCTTGACCTTCTTATATATTCAATATTTATACAAATCTTTTGAGGGAGTATTGTTATACTCATGAATTCAATTAATATCCTCAGTTATGGTGTGCTTACTGTGTTCTGTATACTGTTCTAGGAACTACCATTCAACAAATCACTGTATCATGCTGTTACCCCAAGAAGGAGGGTTTATTCACTGCGCCTTAAAAATAAGGAAACTAAAACTGGGAGACACTATAAGTAACTTGCTCCAGGTAGACAGTTTTGAGCCCACACTGGAAAGTGTGAGCTTCCACTACATCTCAGAGAAGTTGCATAAGCTCAGAAAGAAACCAGAACTCAAACAATAGAGAGAGCTGTCTGCTGTCTTGATTTGCATTTAATGATGCAAATTTGGTGATGGGGTGGGGAGGGGAAAATCTTTTCACCACATCAACAGATCAGAAGGAACCCCAGTCCTCCATAAACTCTCCACAAGTTGTCTGGTGCAGGGTTCATTTAATGTACACGGTGTTCATCCTGGGCTTAGTGATGCTTCCCAGCAACCCATGATCCTAAAAGAAGTCAGTCGGCCTCTGGAAAGAAGGTCTGGGGTGGGGGAGAAAAGCTTCGAAGGATGGTGGGCTTATTTTGAGTCCTTGCTTCAGACTGGAGCTGAAGTCTGTTTTGAGGCTCAGTTTCCTCAACTTAAAAGGGGAAATGAATACTTATTTGGCAAGATTCTTGTGTGGCTTAAAGATAGTGGCAAAGAACATGTGCTTATTAACTGGTACTGATAGGGAGGTGGAGGTGGCTATAATTATTATTAATCCTTTCCAGAGGGTCCAAGTTCATTCCCCCTTACATTGTTCTAACTAAAGATAAACAACAAAATGAAGATTATTTGAAGAACTAAACAAATAATAAATATAACTCTTTGTTACAAAATATTCTAGTTGTTCAACTAGATTTGGGATCCAAATTCATTACTACAAATATTATGATTATTGAAATTCTATAGAACAAAATCCTTCAAATCTAAATGATGACCCCCTCCCTTAGTTTAAGCCAAACAGGAAACCCACATGTGTGGGGAACACTATAGTTAAAAGGGCATTCGGGCTTGGTGGCTCAGCCTGTAATCCCGCGCCTTTGGGAGACTGAGGTGAGTGGATTGCCTGAGCCCGCGGGTTCGAGATCCACCTGGGCAGCGAGACCTCATCTCTACAATAAATCAAAAAATCAGCTGGGCTATGGTAGCGCCTGCCTGTAATTCCGGCTACTTGGAAAGCTGAAGCGGAAGGATCGCCGGAGCCTAGCAGGTCGAGGCTGCGGTGGCGGGGAGCGGCCACTGCACTCCAGTCTGGGCGACAGAGTGAGACTCCAACTCAAAAAAAAAAAAAAAAAAAAGGCAACCGCCGTCCCTTGTCCTAGTGACAGTCCACGTGGAATTAGACATCCCAGAGCCTGGGTGGCAGCCACAAGCAGAACCTGCCTCAAATATTCAAAACCAAGAAACTCAGATCACCCAATGTGCTTCATCTCCCATGCTCAGTACAAATAAATATGGAACACACTCTCTCCAAACTGCATAGTGACAAAATTGGACATATCACCTGTCTTTCCCCACCCAGGACAAACAATTCAGAAGACTCACCAAACTTTCATCTTATTTCTATTGCTTTGGCTTGTTTGTTATTTTGTCCTTGTCTCAGTTCCATATGTGTTCAACTAAAATCAGATTTTCCACCTCAAACTATAAGAATCCCAGAAGGAAACATAGGCAATATGCACATTGGAGTAAGCAATCAATTCTTGATCAAATCTCCAAAAGGGAATGCCATAAAAGCTAAGATAGACAAGTGGGACCTCATCAAACTGAAAAGCTTTTGCACAGCAAAAGAAAACATCAAGAGGATGGGGAGACAACCCACAGAATGGAAAAAAAGTTGCTAATTATGTATCTGACAAAGGCTTAACATCCAGGATCTACAAGGAACTCAAAGGAGCTGAAATAAAAAAACCAAACAACTCTATTAAAAATAAAGTGAGCAAAGGACACAAATAGACACTTTTCAGAAGAAGATAGACAAGCAGCCAACAGATATTTGAAAAAATACTCAGCCTCACTAATCATCAGAGAAACACAAATCAAAACCACAGTGAGATACCTCCTAACTACAGTAAAGATGGCCCTCATGAATAAATCAAAAAACAACAGATGCTGGCGAGGGTGCAGAGAAAAAGGAACGCTTCTATACTGTTTGTGGGAGTGCAGGCTAGTTCAACCTCAGTTGAAAGCAGTGCAGCAATTCCTAAAAGAACAAAAAATTGACACTTCCATGTGATCCAGCAATACCTCTCCTGGGAATATACCTGGAGGAATAGAAATCATTTGGCCAAAAAGACACCTGCACATGCATGTTTATAGCTACACTATTCACAATAGCAAAAACATGGAACCACCCCTTCTGCCCATCAAAAGTGGACTGGATTAAAACAATGTGGTACATATACATGATGGAATACTATGCAGTCATAAAAAAGAAAAAAATCGCCGGGCTTGATGGCTCAGCCTGTAATCTCAGCACTTTGGGAGACCAAGGTGAGTGGATTGCCTGAGTCCACAGGTTTGAGACCTATCCGGACAACTTGGCAAGACCTCATCTCTACAGTAAATCAAAAATTAGCTGGGCATGGTAGCCCACATTTGTAGTTCTGGCTACTTGGAAGGCTGAGGTGGAAAGATCGCCGGAGCCCAGCAGGTCAACACTGGAGTGGTCTTGAGTGTGCCATGGCACTTCAGCCTGGGCGACAGAGTGAGACTCCAATTCAAAAAAAAAGAAGAAGAAGAAAGTCATGGAATTTGCAGCAAATTGGATGGATTTGGAGACCATCATACTGAGTGATCTATCACAGAAACAAAGAACTGCATGAAGACTGCGTGTTCTCACTCACAAGTGGGATCTGAACATTAATCACATTAGCCCAAGGGAGGGATCAGCAGTCACGGGCCACTGCCAGTGGGGAGGGGCAGGGGGCACATAGCATCACAAAGGGTACCTAGTCCTAAACCAGGGGAAGTGAGGGCTAGTTGGAGGCCCAAACTTCACCTGCACACAGCCTGCTTGTATAGCTTGTGTAGCTAATCCTGATTTATACCCCACATATCTATAATAAAAGAAAACATTTTAAAAGTCAATTAAAATTGGATTTACTCACTTTGTACCAAGGCACTGGGTTGAGTGGTGCCTGCCATATTCTAGCCTGTGCTATACGTCTCACATAGCTTATCTCTCATGGTCTCCTTTCCTGCCCTCAAGGGACCTACAATCACACAGGTGAGGCAGAACTGTATACAACCACAACACAGCACACAGTTTAGATGCCCAGAGACAGGACAGGGCAGGAGAAGTGTTTAATTCCTACTAGGAGAAATGAGGAGTTTCCAAAGAGGAGGCAGCATTGGATTTGGAACTTGAAGGAGTGAATTTGAAGATAGGAAGTTAGAAAGGGGAATTGGCTATTGTAAACAGAGTATGTTGCAAAATTCCAAAGACTCTTTAGAGACCAAGTAAACCCATGTAGCTGGGTCTTATTTACTGAGAGGGAGAAGAGTCCGAGCTGAAAGAATAGGTCCCTATATTTGCTATCCCTGTGGTGACCCCAGGTCAGATAAATACCTAGCAATGTAATTCTGTCTTCTTGAGCGGATTATCTTCCTGTTGCATGCAAATTCAGAGTTGCTGAAGGCCCAGGCCAAGAAACATTGGCCTGGAGGTAGAAACCTGGTGGGAACATCCTGGACTGTTGGCACAGTCCAGATTATGTTGGTTTGGGCCCCAATTGTAGAGTCAGACCAAGGCTAAGAAAGGATCAGAGAGCTGGCTCTAATGCCCATAGCATGATGCATTAGAGAGCACTGGGTGAATTATGTGTCCATTACCTAAGAGGTCCTGGGGATCTTTGACTTGTTCTTTTTTGTAAATCAAAAATAATAACAATAACAGCTTACCAACTTCTCATGCTGTTGGAGACAGTGACTATTTCATCTGCCATTAAACAATTACAGCGGTTCCCCCAGACAACTCCAGGATACAAGCCCCAAGATACAGAAGCTGACTGAAAGTCTGTGCTCTCATCCTGACCCACCCAGGTAGTATCTGACTACAGGTAGTAACTTAGCCTCTTTCTTATCAGACAGTGTTGGCAATCAAGCCGATTCAAGAGGGAAGAATTGTTTTAGTGTAGGAACCCTTCAGGGAGGGGCAAGATATCCCTGTGTTGAAGCCGAGACGGCCCCAACTAGAAGAGGTCCCTGATCATTCCTCCTGATGACAGTCTTCCTCATTCTGATCTGCTACACCCTTTCATCCACACCTTTCCTGGGCCTGGAGGTGTTTCCAGCTGGAACAGCAGAGAGGTGATGTGGAGGTGAGTGTGTCTTTTTCAGGGCAGGGACAGGGTTTTCCTCTGGGCAGCCTCACGCTGAACCCCAAGCAATAGTGCGTGGCTGCTTGGTACTGATTCACACCAAACAGCGGATGCAGTACTCCAAGGCAAGGCAAAAATTTCCAGACAGTATTTTTCCCCAAAGGATAAAACACACGAAATAGGAAGAAACCAATCATTCCCAGACCTTCAGGATGACAGACTCTGACGTCATCTGTACAAAGAGAACTGCTATGACGGAAAATCCATGTCATTTGTTATCACCAAGCAACCCAAGCTTCTTGCAGGGACTCTGTGGGAAATGTGGCAATATCCCTCGTGAGTGCCATGATCCAAACTCAGGAGGCTGAGAACCCTGACTTGTCATTAGACAGAAACCTGGCCTTCTAGGGCTGGTGTCTCATCTCTCATTCTTTGGCTTATGATTCATTTTCCCCTGTCGTTTTTTTTTTCTTATAGAGGCCTCAATTCCTGACATGTTCTCCTGAATAACCTTCTTTTAATTAACTAAATAATAATAATTATTAGTTAGTTATCATCTATTTATAATATAATTAATGCCCATGAACTACTTCAAAGATCCAGAGCATTGACAATAACACCTATCTGCCTGTGTGTTTCTTCCTAATCAGAACTCTCTTCTTTCCCCTACTTATCTATCTTTTCCTTGGTTTGTTGTTTTAAGTTTTATTTTAGGTACGGTTTTATTTAGATTTAGTTGTTTTAACAATAGCAAACAATATTCTTCTGGATCTTAATTTTTCACTCTAGATTTTCTACATGTATACCGTACATGTTACATATGTTACATAGTATATGTATACTACATTTAATAACACATAGCTATAGTTCATTCATTTTTACTGCCATTATGAGGCAATGTTACAACTTATATATCCAGTCTCCTGTACTAGAGTATTTGTTGGTTCTAGTTCTTTGCTGATATAAATGATTATATCAGCAAATTATACATTATAATGTTGTTAGAACATTGTTGTATGAGTTTCCTAGTATGAATGTGAAGACATTTTTACATACCTCTAGTAGTGAAGTTGTTGAGTCACAGGATGTATGAATGCACAACTTTATAAGATGGTGCTAAACTACTTGCCAAAATGGCTGCACCAATTTGTATTTCTAACAGGAAAATATAAGACATTCAGTTAATGGACATATTTTCCCATACTTGGTATCATCAGATTTCTTATGTTTTGCCATCAAACAAGTACAGATAGCAGCAAGAATTAATAGCTATACAAGTTTTGAAAAGTAATCTGGAAATTTCTATTCAAATTTTAAATGAACTTGCTCTTTAATCCAGGAGTATTATTATTATTATTCCTGTTATTATTATTATTTTGAGTTGGAGTCTCACTCTGTCACCTGGGCTGGAGTGCAGTGGCATGCTCATGGCCACCACAGCGTAGACCTACTGGGCTCCGGCAATCCTTCCACCTCAACCTTCCAAGTAGTCGGAACTATGGGCACATGCTACCACACCCAGCTAATTTTTTTTATTTATTGTAGAGACGGGGTATCACCATGTTGCCCAGGCTGGTCTCGAACCCACAGGCTCAGGTAATCCTTTCGCCTCAGCCCCCCAAAGTGCTGGGATTACAGGCTTGAACCACCACGCCTGGCCCAGGAGTATTATTTTTGAGCATCTATCCTACTTAAAAAAAAAAAAAAGATATCGTTAAAGCAAGAGTAAATTTTAAGAACACTTATTACATTATCTTGTGTATTTAAGCTTGAAATAAGCTGAATATCTATCAATAGGTAATTGGTTGAAAAAATTATGGGAGAGCCACACAGATTAAAATGCAAATGTTAGCAACAAAACCAAGTTAGAGATGTATGCAATGACTTGGGAAATATTTGTTCAATGTTGTGAAGTAAAAAAGCAAATTATAGAGTTCTGGGTCTTTTCAACAAAAGATGAGACTTGCTGCTCAGAAACAAAGCGGAGAAGACTTTATGGAGGGGCAGGAAAGGCTCTTACGTTCCCAGGTACTCTGCCCAGGCCCTGTGGACACAGGTAAGCATCTGTGATGAAAACTGAGGGGTCATAAAAAGGCCTGGAGTATCCAGTCACTAACCAGTGACCTACTAACAGGAAGGGGGATGTCCCCAGGGCTCTGAGAGATCAGCTGAGGGCAGAGACTAGACGGTGAGCCACATGTCTTTTTGTTCCAGCCTGACCCCTGAATGGCTGTAGGAGTCCCCTTTCTTCTCTGAGCCTCAGTTTCCCAGTCTTGAGAATAACTGGGTGAGAAAAGATGATAGTTGTCACAAGCATAGTCTCTCTATATTCCTTCTCCCTCATAGGGGTTTCTCTAGTAAAAGTAAAGCAGTGTCACCTCTTAGTCACCTCTCTCAAGGGCTGGCTGGCTGTGGCGTCACAGTGCTGCCTCTAGTCACAATTCTAACAGCCGTGATAAAATGACTCTGTTCCGAAATGTTCCTGTGATAAGTAATTTCCATGCTTGTGTGAAGCACATTTGTTCTTCTGCTGCAGGAGGAGACCAATAAGTGAATTACTTCTTTTTCTAACCGCTTGGTGTCCTGGGAGAGTTCATTCATTTAACAGAGGCAAGCAATTTACTCCTATAAGTTCACCATGAGCCCCACCAGGCCTCCAAAGCTTTGGAAAACTACCCAAACCTTCCACCAACCTCCAACAGCTGAAATTTCTCAGCACACTGAACTGAATCCTTCAAGGTTCTTTGGCTGATTGCTAGCTCTCTGCTGAGCACTTACAAAACACCTTCTGGGTAGAGAACGCTGATGTGTGAGGCACCTGAGAGATAAGAAAGACAGATGTGCCAATCCTCCAGTGACTCACAATAAACAGAGACACAGCCAGACCTAAACACAGGGTCAGGAGACCTTCCTTGAGGGCCTGGGCCAGCCCTGTGATTCTCCGTTTTTCCAGCTGAAAGATGAGGGGACTTGTATATTCATCTCTAAAGACCCTTCCCTTTGGCCTTCTAAAAGGCTACACAAAACACAGTGAGCAATGCTGATGCACCAAGAAAGAAAAGGGCCTGCCTACCGCCCCCAAAGCCATTTCTTCGCTGCACCTTGATACCTGCCAAGGACATGTTCCTTTCTGCACCTCAAATGCCTTCCTCACCACTGTTCTCCTGAGTCCTCTTCCCTGACGCTTTTCCTGACTTCTGTGGCTATTTAGTTTGGCAAGATCTCAGGTCTTCGAGCCTTTGAGTTCTAATTAGAGCTTTGTGTCTTCAGGGTCTCTTTATTTGCAGATTGCAAGAAGTAGAGTGAGATCAGTTCACAGATCACAAAACATCAGAATAGGGTGATCCTTGACAACTAGCTCTACCACCTTTGTTTTACAGATAAGAATGCTGAAGAGAGGGCAAGTGACCTACCTAAGATGATTCTAAGAGCAAGTGGCAGGGAATAAAGACCGGACTCCGGTATGCTTCAGTCAGGCTGTAGCTCATTCTAGTTCTTATGTGTAATTATTTTATTCCTATATGTACCCAGCAAATACTTATTAAGTTCCTCTGTGCCAGGCCCTGGACTAGGCACCAGACTGAGATGAAAAGGGGTCTCCAAGGAGTTTACAGTTGGACAGGCGAGACACAAACATGTAAACACATCACCCCAGGTGAAGTCTCCAGTGTTGCCAGGTTAGAGGCTGTAGGGAGCATTGTGGAGCCTAGAGGAGGAGTAACTGCTCCTGGCTTGGGGAGAGCTTCAGAGAGGAGGTGATATGTAGAATGGCCTTCAACGATGTGTCCTAGCCTGATGGGAAGGTGCTGCGAGGAAGCCTTCACAATGAGCAAGGCTGCAAGGGCTGAACTAGGCCAAGAGAACACTCGGACTTGGCTCAGGCTCTGTTCTGGCAGAGGAAGAGTGCAATAAATCACAACATAGGTGTTGGCGAGACCCAAGTTCTGGTCTGCAGCCTATGCGCTGCAATCTAAGTCAATGCTAAGGTTATTCTGGAACTCCCAATTTCCCCTGACAATTGGTCTTCCATCATATATGCCTTCACAGTCTTCTCAAGTGACTCTGTCCACACAAGCAGTTTTGAGAAATTAGAAGCCTTACTAGACAGTGAGTTCTTCGCCTCTTCCAGCTAAAGGACTGAGATGACCAGGCTGGTCCCTAACAGCACCCCAGCTCCCAACAGACAGGTGAGATGGATTGCAAGGACAGGGATCCATAGACAGAGCCTACCCACAGGGCACGGTGGGTCATCTGGGGAGGTCCTAGCAGAAGATGGCATGAAAAAGCGTGAACAGGTGCCTAGCCTCAGGGAGTTAGAGGAAGTCCACATACAAAACTCCAGGTCATCAACCTCAAGGGTCTTCAGACAGAGGCTGGCTCTCATCAAGGACTCCAAAATCCAAATCTCTCTCTCAGACCTTGACCTTGATCCTAAGACTCACAGTCTATCTAACTGCCCTGAATCTGTCACAGATAGCTCAAGTCACCATGTCCAAACAAAACTCACCATCTTTCTCCCACGTCCCATGATTCTTCCTGTGGACCTGCCTTAGAGAAGCACATCTAGAGACCACCCAACCCTGCCCACCTTCTATCAGGTCCATTTGTCTATAAATTAACCAGGCATGGTGGCACATGCCTGTAGTCCCAACTATTCAGGAGGCTGAGGTGGGAGGATTGTCTGAGCCCAGGAGTTGGAAGCTGCAGTCAGCCATGATTGTTCCTCTACACTCCAGCCTGGACAACACAGTGAGACTGTATCTCTAAAAAAAAAATACTAAAAATAAAATGAAATGAAATAGACTGCGTGTCTCCTCTGCATCCCTACCACACTCTCCTATGCAAGTCTGCATCCTTTCACATGGACTGCTGCAGCAGATCCTAACTGTTCCCACACTATACAGTGTCTTCCCCTCCCATGTATTTTCATTTGGAGTCATATTTCCAAAGTGCAAATCAAGTCATTTAGCCTACCAACCCTTAGTGCCTGCAGAGTAAAATCCAAATGTCTGAACTTGACCAGCAAGGTCCTCTATGATCTGGTCTCTGCTGAGCTCAAAACAGTAGAAGCAATCGAGCATGGTGGCTCATGCCTGTAATATTAGCACTTTGGGAGGCTGAAACAGGAGGATCACTTGGGCCCAGGTGTTAAAGACTGGCCTAGGCAACATAGCGAGACATAATCTCTATTAAAAATAGAAATAAATAGCCGGGTGTGGTGGTGGGCACTTGTAGTCTCAGCTACTCGGGAGGCTAAAGTGGAAGAGTTTGATGCCGTAGTGATTGTGCCACTGCATTCCAGCCTGGGCAACAGAGTAAAACACTGACTCAAAACTAAAACAAAACATCAGAAGCCCACATATCAGCCATCCTTCTGGTTCCCACTTTGGCCTGCTGGGCTTCAAGGGCCACACTTATGTAGTGATGTCCCAAGTCTGGCTTCTGGCCCCCAGGCCTCCGTTTCAGGCCACTTGCCCCAGGGAAACTGAATGGTCTGCACCCCAGGCAGCCTTTAGGCCCCACCAAGAGCCGAGTGCTACTCCTTGGGTCAACTATGTCATGCCCAGGAGGAGAAAGTTTCATTCAGGCCTAGCAGAGACCCTGCTACTCCCCAGCTGAAGGGTTATTGCTGGGTTGGTCTCTGTTTGACCAGAGTAGCAGTAGGCTAGGAGGAAGTCACACACCCTGAGTCTCTGGTTTTAGCTCAGCATCCCGAGAAGAGAGTGGGTCACCTAGATAGGAAAGGGAGATAGCTCTCTTCCTTTCTTTTTTTTTTTTTTTTTTTTAGTTGGAGTCTCACCCTGTCGCCCAGGCTGGAGTGCGGTCGCACACATGTTCACGGCCACCCCAGCATCAACCTGCTAGGCTCTGGCAATCCTTCTGCCTCAACCTTCCAAATAGTCAGAACTACAGGTGGGCTCTACCACATCCAGCTAATATTTTATTTGTTGTAGAGACAAAGTCTCACCAAGTTGCCTGGGTTGGTCTCAAACCCACAGACTCAGGAAATCCACTCGCCTCGGCCTCCCAAAATGCTGGGATTACAGGCTGAGCCACTGAGCCCAGCCAAGCTCTTTCTTTCTCAGGCTGCATAGTGTCTGGGAAATGTCAGCCATACTCATGGCTTCAGCTAAGCCATAGATATTTGTTATACTACCACTGCTTGAAATAGCCGTTCTGTTCCACCCTCCGTCTCTACATTCCGGCCTTTTCTCATCACTTCTGAGAATATCTGAAAAATAGGACAAGCATGCTTACCAGAGTTATATTAAGAAACTTAATCCACAGAGAGAAAACTCTCTGCAATGTATACACTGTATATTATGCACGTATAGTTCTTTATCCATCAGCGTTTTGGCCTTCAAGCAACAGAAATGGGCTCTAGAAACAGAAAAGGAGTTCATTCAAAGTGTATCAGAATTGCCCAGAAGGCTGGAAAAGAAAGCAGAAAACGAGTATGGGGGAAGGAAATAAGGAAAAAAAAAAGGAGAAGCAGCAGCAGCCAAAACCACACTAAAACCGCCTGGGGAAGGTACTGCTGCCCTGCCACTGAACACCACATGCAACAGCTAGCTCTACCCATGTCCCTGGAACAGGGCATTGTACATGGCTCACTTGATGCAACCACCTCCAAAGCCACCAGAAAGAATTCTCCCCAGGCCCCGCACTTTCAGATCACTTTAGAAGAGTGCATCCACCTGTGGCCTATGATATCTGAGGGCCATGACCTGAAAGTCACCCTTGAATTCACCTCCTCCCCCCCACCTCTCTCTCATGCCTCACATGGTATCCAAGGCCAAATCCAGCTAACTCCACTTGCCTAAATTGCTCAGATTGTTTAAATCTGTCTCCTCTCTCCCTCCCTGGCAAGCTCAAGCTCTCATTACCTCCTGCCTACCAGACTTCCTGCCACAGTCCCGAGCTATGTACCTAAACAAAGGTGTAACTTCTTTTTCCAGCTGTAGCAGGCTAGCTTATATCAGACCAACCCTCCTACCAATAATAACTAGAAAACTGGATGTTGTATTTTAAAAATCCATTTGAAATCCTTGGAGAGTTACCAAGACCATGGATGTGAAGGGCCAAGATCCTGGAAAGAAGGTAAATACAAAGAAGTCTGACATTTAGCTGCTTTTGAGGTATTTGCTCTTTTGCAAGCAGCAGTCTAGAATTTGAGAAACTGAGACTCTTGAGAGCATTCAACAGTCGTATGGGGCCAGAGAGACAAAAGTTGGAATGCAGGGTCTATCAATCCAAAAGAGTTAAAGATAACATCATCAGAGCCTCAAATCATTTCTATAGCAGCAATGTCTATTTTCTGCAATGATGGAAAGAGTCCATAATCTGCACTGACCAATACAGTGGGCATAGCCATATATGACTACTGAACAATTGAAATATGGCTAGCAGAAATGGGGACGTGAATTTTACATTTTATGTTATTGTAATTCAAATAGTTGCATGTAACTCATAGCTACTGTATTGGGCAATGCAGCTTTGTGCAATGTCTGACTTTCAATTAAAAATTACCAAGATCAAATAACTGAAAAGCAAGGGAAAAAATAAATATAGCCATAAATAGGTCCAAAGAATATTCAGATGTTGGAGTTATCAGACATGGTCTTTAAATCAGAGAGTCCCTGTATTTATTACAATTAGTTTTGACTGAATATTATAAAAACTCAGAATAACAATAATTTAAACAATATAAACCTTGTTTATTTCTCACATGAAAGCAAAGATGAGACAGAGGTTTGGTGGCTCCTCTTTCTACTCTGCCATTTTCAGTTCTGGCTTTCATTCTAGAGGTGACTTTGTAGTCCAGAAAGGCTGCTGAAACTCCAGCCATCATGTCCACATTGCAAACCAAAAGAAAAGGAAATGCAGAATGACAAAAGGGGTCTCTCTGAGTATTCAGTTAAGTGGCCTTCCCAGAAGTCCAACACATCATTCTGCTCATATCCCTTTGGTCAAAATGAACTCATAAGACCACCTCTAACTGCATGAAAAGCTGAGGAATATAGTCTTTTGCTACAGATGGAAATGGACCCAGTTAAATAGCAGAGTTCTGTAATTCAGAGGGAAGAGGAGAATACATTATTAGAGTAGCTAACGAGTCACCTCTGTTATACTTCTGTTTTTAGAGACCTACAAGAACTCCCCATTGCTTGGCACATAAGGTCTTTCCTCTCATTCCAGCTCTATCTCCTGCCCCTCCTCCCAGATACTTTATACTAAAACCTCTCTGGTCACCGACCACTTCTAAAACACCCTGACACAAGCCTGTCGCTTGAATCCTGCTCATTCTTTAGCCTGGAATGCTCTTTCTCTGACTAGTCTGGCTGGATGTCAAAGCCTAATTCCAAGGTCATCCCTTTTGTGTTACCTTCTCCAGCTCTCCTAGTCAGGCTCAAACCCCCTCTCCCGGTTCCTGTGGCTCTTGGTGTATACCCATAATGTCTTTGTATTGAATTGTGATTATTGGTTTGGTTCTCATTTGCCTCCTTTTCTAAATTATGAACCTCTTCAAATCAGAAACACAACTGATTCTTTGTCTTTATTCCTCCAGAGTTTACAAAGGTCTGGGGGCAGATCTTTCAGGAATGGCTCTGTCAAGAGTTTTTGAAAGCATAAGAGAGTGAGGAGTAGATGTAGTCAGTTAAGAGGGAAAATACTTTGCCTCTCTAACCTATATAACTCTACCTGTAGGTAATACAACCTTTGCACACAACGTGGGGGATTTTGCAAATTCTTTTAGTTATGCCAAACTTATGTAGTATTGCCCATTGCATAAGTGTTCTGAGCTGGAAAGTTATTTGCTTATGTGTATACATATTGCTTAATGCGATGGTATAAAACTAACTTGAGAGCAACACAATTACAATGAGCAGTCATAAGGAATTAGATTTAATTTAGCAGGATCATCCAAGCATCACCTTTGTGCTCAGCAGCATAAACGATGCTGCATAAAATCCTCCCTCCACTCTCCCTTCCCATGTGCGTACCAAGAAAAGGACTCACATTCACTGCCTTCTAGGAGTGGGAGAACCCTGGCAGGATAGAGCATGGAATCCTGAACCATTAGGGGCAATTAGTTTACAATAAGTGTCACATTAAGTAGTACCTGTTAGCATAAGTATTTAGAGAAAAAAAAAGATATAGTCAGGAATAGTAAGAAAAAACTTGTGAAGGCAATAAGAACTTCGAACTGGTCTTTAAAAATAAGCCAGAATAGCCGGGCTCGGTGGCTCAGCCTGTAATCCCGCGCCTTTGGGAGGCTGAGGTGAGTGGATTGCCTGAGCCCGCGGGTTCGGGACCCGCCTGGGCAGGGAGACCTCATCTCTACAATAAATCAAAAAATCAGCCGGGCGTGGTAGCGCATGCCTGTAATTTCGGCTACTTGGAAGGCTGAGGCGGAAGGATCGCCGGAGCCCAGCAGGTCGAGGCTGCGGTGGCCGGGAGCCGCCACTGCACTCCAGTCTGGGCGACAGAGTGAGACTCCAACTCAAAAAAAAAAAAAAAAAAAAAATAAGCCAGAATTTGGACAGGACCATGATTATCAAAGCATGAAATACAGGCCCTGAGTGGGAGGAGAAATGATGTTAGGTAGATACAGACACAATTAATAACAATAAGTCACAAAGCAAGAAGATTTTTTTTTTCTTTCTCAACTCTCTTTGGTTTCTTTAGTTTACATTAAGGAGAGAGTCTCACTGGTACCTCTTTAACAGATGGTGATATTCCTTTCAATAAACACAGGGCAAGCCTCAAGTCTAGATCTTTGGAAGACAGCAATATTGAGCTAAAATGACATTTTGTTTTTTATTGTATCAACTCTCCAGGCGTCTTCTATTTATAGCAGGTGATTCTGGCATCTGTCATTTGGTTCCACTTTTAAAATCAATTAAGTATAAAGAAAGAATCACTTTAAAGAAAATTAGTAAGTAAATAATAGCCTATGTGGTATGTGGATAGGGAAAACATGGTGAATGGTACTTCAAGGACCGGCGCGTGGGAAACACAATGACAGCAGGTGTGGAGAAGAGAGACTTTCCCAACCAAGGGAAACTTGCCTCCCAGGCAGAGGGCTCCGAGGAAGCAGGGGGAATTCAGGTACGGATGAAGAGTCAAGGAGAGCAGGCTGGGGTCACCTGGGAAGCCAGAAGTGAGGACTTAGCCCATTGGGCTGACATTTCTTCCTGTGGGCAGAGGTGATCTTGTGCCTCTCAGCAGGTCCCAGTGCTGTTTCCTGATACCTGGTGATACAGTTTGGATGTTTGTCCCCTCGAGTCTTGTATTGAAATGTGGTCCCCAGTGTTGGAGGTGGGGCTTGGTGGGAGGTGCTTGGGTCATGGGGGCAGATCCCTCAGGAATGGCTTGGTACTATTCTCACGGTAATGAGTGAGTTGTCTATTAGTGACCCTGAGTGCTGAACGTATAGAGTCTAGCACTTTCCTCTCTTTCTCTCTTGCTCCCACGCTTGCCATTTAACACACCTGTTCCCTCTCTACCTTCCACCATGATTGTAAGCTTCCTGAGTCCTCACTAGAAGCCCAGCAGATGCTAGCACCATGCAAAAGGTGAGCCAAAGTAAACCTCTCTTCTTTTCTTTCTTTCTTTTTTTTTTTTTTTTTGAGTCAAGGTCTCACTCTGTCACCCAGGCTAGAGTGCAGTGGCAGAATTACAGCTCACTGCAGCCTTGGACTCCTGGGTTTAGGCAATCCTCCCACCTGAGCCTCCCAAGTAGCTGGGACCAAGGCATGCTCCACCACACACGGCTTATTTTTAAAATTTTTATAGAGGTGAGGTCTTGCTATGTTGCCCAGACTGGTCTTAAACTCCTGAACTCAAGCAATCCCCCTGCCTCAGCCTCCCAAAGTGCTAGGATTACAGCGGTGAACCACCACACCTGGCCCCTCTTTTTATTTTATTTTTTATAAATTACTCCCCCTTGGATGTTTCTTTATAGCCACACAAAATGGACTAATCCACCAGGCTCTGAAACAGGGTTGTGTATGTGGAGGGCAGACACCAAGGAGAGAGATTCCTGGTGGAGGAAAAGAGAAAAGAGACCCAGAGGCAAGACTGGTGATCAGTACTTTTTGCTACTTACGCCCAGAATAAGAGCTGCCATAGTAAGTCAGAGCCTCGGCCCTTTGTGCCAGCATCCTGTTTTTGAGCAGCCCATGAAGGGACATGTGGCAGAAGAGCAGGGGCTGTGTGGCTCTGCTCTGGCACCTCCTAAGGGCCCTGCCGCATGGAGGGGAGGCATCAGCACACATGGGCTCATGTGTCCTCACCTGGAGACAGGGCCCTCCACCCCACCCACTGCTTCCTGCTCTCATCTGGCTTTCTACTTGCGAGAGCATAAAGTTTCCTTTTTCCCATCTTTTTTGCTCTGAGGACAAGAAGCCTAAAGCAGGCCCCATGTCCCACAGACTAGAAAAGCAATAAAAGTAGGAAAGAAGGGAGGGAAGATGTGTTCTGAATCGGCGAGTGGCATGACATTTCCAAGCCCCGCTGTGTTGCTGGCTGATCTGACTTGAGGTACCAAATGAAGCGACGTAAGGCGAGCTTCACTTCTCAGCATCCGATGCCATCAATCTAGACCCCGCTGGCAGCACTGACTTCCCTTGAAAAACATTTTAAAAAGAAAAGGTCAGAACCATTTGTTTCTCCGTGTGAATTCACAAAGTTCTGGCTGCTGGTCCCCGGAAGACTCTTAGTGTGAGCCCAGACAGTTACTCCAAACCTGCCAGAACAAGCTCTCTGGGCAAAGTAAAATTTTTTGTGGCAAATCTCCGTGATCTGAGTCCATCCATAGGGGGTTCAGTCCCCCTGAGTCATCTGCATCTAGTCACAGAACAGAGCAATGTGTAATAGCAGAATGCCTAGGGTTAGATTATTGGGATTTGAATCCTGGACCGTCCACTTACTAGCTGAGTGACCTTGGGTTTATTTCTTCACTCCCTGAACCTTTATTACAGGTAAAGAAGGCATAATAACTAATACTAGGTGCTTCTCATAGGCTCTTGTGAAACTCAAATGGAGTTATACATGTAGAATGCTTAATGTAGTATCTGACATATAATAAATCATCAATAAAAATTAGTCATGGCTGGGCACAGTGGCTCAGCCTGTAATCCCAGCACTTTGAGAGGCCAAAGCGAGAGGATTGCCTGGGGATTCAAGACCAGCCTGGGCAACTTGGTGAGACCTTATCTCTACAATAAATCACAAAAACTAGCTGGTCGTGGTGGCGTGCATCTGTAGTTCCAGCTATTGAAAGGCTGAAGTGGAAGGATCGCCTGAGCCCAGCAGGTTGAGGCTGCGGTGTGCATGAGTGTGCCACTGCACTCCAGCCTGGGAGACAAGAGAGAGACTCCAACACACACACACACAAAATTGATCATAATGACTATTATAATCAATATAGTCCTGAAGCCCAATTGTTTCCATTGGATCTCATGTATTACCGTGAAACAAACCACTTTAAAACCTAGTCCCTTAAAACATAAATTTGTGATTATTTCCCATAATTCTGAGGATTGACTGGGCTCAGCTGGGTAGTTCTTACTGGATGCCTCTTGTGATTTCAGTCAGATTGCAGATGAGGCTTAGGCCATCTGAAGACTAGACTGGTAGAGGACATCCAAAATGGCTTCTTCACTCACGTGTTTTACACCTCAACGGGAGGATGGCTGAGGATCTCTATCTCTTTGCACGTGGCCTCTTCCTGTGGCGGCATGGGCTCTCTCACAGCATGGTGGTCTCAGAGAAGTCAGACTTTTATTGACAGCTGGCTTCTTCCAGAGCAAGCATTCTAAGAGATCAAGAAGCTATAAGGTTTCTTATGACCTAGATTCAGAAGCCATACAGCATCACTTTGGCCACATCCGTTTGTCCCTGCCTAGTCCAGTCTTCAGACAATTCAAGTCTCAGCTGCCATCTGACTGCAGTCACAAGAGTCACCCAGTAAGCCCAGACTCAATGTGGAGGCAATTTTACAAAGGTGTACAAATCAGTTCATTGAGGCCGTCTTGGAGACTAGTTACCACACTAACCATCAGCCTCTTCTAATGTCATATTGGAAAGAGCTCTGGATTCTGAATGGGACACTTGGGTTTCACCTTTAAGTGAGTCACCATCATCATTAAATTCCCCGTTTGCTTATTATAAAATGGAGACAATGACAAATGCCTCACAGGTAGCGGGGAGAACAAATGTTTTCCAGTATAGAAAGCTCTAGAACAGTGCCTGGCACGTAGGGGTGTGCAAAAGGTCCCCTCCACATTCAGAGCAGGGAGAGCTCCTCACCTCAATAGTCTTAGTTCTCCTCCTTGGAGGGCCACCCTGAGACGAGGCTGCCGTCACTTTGTTGTCCTGGTCCTTGTGCGCCAGCAAATTTAGTTTAGCCCATCACTTGCCAAGTTCATTGTTGGTATTGAATAAATAATGTAGTATTGAGAAGAAGAGTTGTCAACTCATGGCAGAATCCTTCTGAATGGTATCTCTGCTAAATCTAGAATTATCTAAAAAAATTTTTAAAGGGTTAAGCCATCTTATCTAAGAAATCCCAGAAAAGCTTTTATTTTCTTTTGACCTCTATTCTTTGAATCCTGCCCAGAACCAGCACACATATTTGGGACTTAACATGAATTACCAAACAGCTAGAGGAAAACCAAGGTGACAAATTACCGACAACTGTTCTTAATGCTGTACTCAGGGCAGTGTAGACAGCCACTCAACCTATCAGAGCCAGCTCTGTGCCCTGCGTGTGGCTCTAGGCCTGTCTGGGTGGGAAGGGGATCAGAGAAATCAGTATAAGTTTTTCCTGGCCTGGGATCCCTTGGATGTTGGGAGACTGAGGTGCCAGTCATAGCTGTATCCTCCTTGTCCAAACTCTGTCACCAACTCTGAGGAACTGCTTTACTAAGAACAGAAAGCATCAAACAAACTCACTGCTCCTGAATCCATAGGCATTTGCCTCTTTCAGCATGGAGGGATGGAGTCACATCTACCAATACATGCAACGCTTGTCAAAGGAGGAAATGACTGTGAAAACTTGGGACAGAAGCCCTCTTTGGGGAAATATCTGTGATCTTTGTCATTCTCTCTGGGAAAGAGTATGACCCAAGAATTAACTCTGGTTCTGTTTTACCTGGTCATGTATTCTCCATTACAAAATCTTCTCCCCAGGGGTTCAGCCTCCAGAACATGCTGGCAGAATGTCACATCTCATGTTCAATCCTTTGCTCTGAGCTCCAGGCACAACATCCCACTGCTTCCTGAACCTCCTCTGGGCATCCCATGACACATTCAAAGCTCACTGGCCACCCTCTAAAACCCCCACTTCCTTTACTTTCCTGGTCCCAGGTAGTAACATTCATCTACCCAAAAACCAAGATGGAAGCCCGGAACTCCATCCTTCCCTCAACTCCCACATCTAATCAGTCACTAAACTCCTTCAATTCTGTCTCACAATTATCTTTAGATACAAATGTTTAGCCTTCGTTCTCCCCACTCATCCATCACATACCTGAGCCCAGACCCACAGCCCCAGGCCCCCTCCCATCATATCCATCATGTCTTACCTGGACTATGGGAGTGGCTTCCACTGAGCCTTCCTCTCTGCTCATCCTCTGTCTCAGCCTGCCCCAGGCTCCTGCTTTTCCTGGAACCAAGGTCTATATAAAGGAGGAAACACAAAGAGAGCAATTGATTAGCTGTGTTCCTGAGGCATATTATTTCCCTACTCTGGGTCTTTGGTGCCTTCATCTGCCAAGTGAAGAAATTGGATAGAATAAATTCTTCTGGAAGCTTCTTCCTGCTCCAAGATTCTGTGATTCTTCTGAGGAACGTTCTGCAGAGGAGATTAAAGAAAGCTGGAATCCTATCTGACCAAAAGCCTCAGGCAGCCTTAACATATCCGAAGGAGGAAAATCACTAACTTCTCCTCAGTGCAAATTAATGTCATTGATCTCCTCAATCCAATCTGCTCAACAGAAGGCAATCAATGTGGAGGAAAAGAGTGTGCTAGAAATAAAAAACTGGAAGAATTCCCCTCAGGAACTGCTGATCTTTCAGAGACAGGAACAGAAAGCAGCCAGAGGCCTCTGCATACATCAAAGTTAATCTACTCAAACTTTTAGGGGATAAGGGGATGGAGCCAACAATCAGTGTGAGATGAGAGAGCAAGGACCTTGTCAAGAGCGCTAGGCTGCAGGATTGGCTTTGCAGGGTGATCCTGGGTAAGTGAACCTGCCCTCCCATCTCTAGTTGTAGTCACTGATGGCTAGGCTGACACTAAGTTGTCTAAATAGAAGAAGGTGGGTGACCCTTACAGGGCCCTGGGGTCTGTTTGGGGCCCATGGGAAGCTAAAAGATGTTTCTATTTCTCACAAAGCTTCAGCTTGAATCCAGAAGAGTTAACCAAAAGAGGGACTTTAAGATGGCTGACTAGAGGCATCTGATATTCACCTCCTCCACAAAGAAGAACCAGAATAGCAAGTAGATAATCACACTTCTAATATATCATCTAAGAGAGAACACTAGAATTCAACAGAGAAGTGACAGAAACACCTAAGGCAAGGACACAGTGATAAGCAAGGCTGTCTAGAAGCTGGGAGAGGCTCCCTACTAGGGGAAAGGGTAGATGAGAGACCCTCAACAGTCTATGTTCCCACCTTGGACTCCCACAATCCTAGTCACAGGAGAGCCCTTCAACCCTTGTAGGACTTGAGACTGACATAGGGAGCTGCCTGAAGACTATGTGACAGCATTGCTCCTGAGAGGAGCTTCTGCTAGGCCCCACACCCCTTGAGTCCTCAGCAGCTACAGCACGGCACCAGACAGCCCTGGCATCTACACATCCCCTACCTACAGCCACTGTTACTACTGCTGCCAGGCCAAAACATAAGCCACTGGCCGTGACTCTGCCACCCTCAGCAAAAGGGCTTCTCAGTACTTACAAGCACCCTGAGAACAAGCTATCCCCCCTACAGCTGCCCCCTAAAGCTCCCCCCACTAAAGCATGCACTCTCCCACTGCCTGCCTATATGTGCTACCAATGAAAGCAAACCTGCACTTGCTAGCTGCAGGGTCTCAGTGCAGCCGCTGCCATGCACCCACCCAAGCATTCTACCAGGTCACACGGCATTACCTGCCCCTGCCTACCACAGACAGCACCTGCACACACCACTGGAGGGCCTGAAGACAGGCTTACCGAACCCAGTTTCATACCACCTCCAGTGCCTAAGTACACCATCTGGGGGCCTAGGAGTCATCCAGCCTGGCCTATCACCACTGGCACCTGAGCACTCCTCACTGGGACCTGCTGTTGAGCTCACCTAGCCTGCTGCTACCATCACAACTGGTACCCATCCACACATACCCCCTGCAGGCCCACGTACTGGACTGCCCAGCCTGTTGCAGCCACTGCCAATACCATTGCAGAATGCTTATGAGCCAGAATGCTGTCTCTCCATGGCTACTGCCATTGCCCATGCCACGCCTGCTGCCTAGGGGCCCAAGAACCTACCCACTTGACTGGCCCAATGTTAGCACCTGAGCAAGCCAACTGGAGGTCCAAAAATTGGCCCACCTGAACCCGCTAACACTGGTGCCAGTATATATACACCACCCTGGGACCCAAGAACAAGCACACTTGGCACACTATTGCACGATGGGGCATGAGGACTGGCACACCTGGCATCCCTGTTCCAACAAAACTTCACCACATCCTCTACTAACAACCACACCCTAAGCTACTGAGGAAATCACAAATACCACTAATGTTGTTTACAGCTGAAGAAGTTATACAGAGACTACACTACTGCACATACCTAGAATCAATGCAACACCTTAGATACATCTGCAGGAAAAAGTTCTCCCCATGAAAAAAAATTGGAAAAATTTCTTCCTAAAAATTGGAAGAAGCAACTGTTACACCAGATGCACAGATATCAATATAAAAACACAAGAAAAAGCAAAGAAATATGATGCCTTCAGAGGAACACAGTAATTCTCCAGTAACAGATTCCAATGTAAAAGAAATGTATAAAATTCCAGAAAAAAGAATTCAAAATAATTGTATTAAAGAAGCTCAGTAAGATACAAGAGAACACATATAAGTAATACAAAGAAATCAGAAAAACATTTCACAATATGAATGGGAAATTTACCAAGGAGGTACATATCATAAAAAAGAACCAAATGGAAATCCTAAAACTGAAGAATTCATTGAATAAAATATATTTGAGAACTTTAACAATAGACTAGATAAAGAAGAAGAAAGAATTTCAGAACTTGAAGGCAGATCTTTCGAAATAACCCATTCAGGAAAAAATCAAAAATTAAAAAGAATTAAGAAAGCCTATGTGTCATATGGGACACCATCAGTGACCAAATATTCAAATTTCCAGTGTCCTAGAAGGTAAAAAGAAAAACCAAAAAAATAGCCTATTTAGCAAGATAATAACTGGAAATTTCCCAAGGCTGGCAAGGGATTTAGACATCAAGACACAGGAAGCTCAGAGATTCCTGAATAGATAGAATTCAAAAAGGTCTTCTTCGTGGCACATTATAGTCAAACTGTCAAAAGTCAAAGACAGAGAAAATTCTAAAAACATCAAGAGAAAATTGTCTACACACTTATAAAGGAATCCCATCAGAATAATAGTAGATTTCTCAACAGAAACCTTATAAGTCAGAAGAAAATGAAATGATATATTAAAAAAGCTGGGAAAAAAAAAATAACCTGCCAACCAAGGATATTAAACCCAACAAAGTTATTCTAAGTGAAGGAGAAATAGTCTTTTCCAGACAAGCAAAAGCTGAAGGATTCATCACCACTAGACAGAATCTACAAAGAAAGCTTAAGGAAGTCCTATGCCTGGAAGCAAAAGGATAATATCTACCATCATGAAAACACACGAAAGTATAAAACCCACTGGTAGAGCAGACACACAAACAAGGAAGATAAAACACTCAAATGTTGCTACTACAGATGAAATTGGGTGTGTTCAGGGTGGTATGGCCACAGTCAGTTACCACTACAAAAAAACCCCACCAAACCACAATAATAAACAATACGAAAGAAAGAAAAAGAACAAAGGATATACAAAACAAGCAGAAATCAAATGATAAAATGACAGGAATATGCTCTCACATATCAATAATAACCTTGAATGTAAACAAACTACTTTCCACTTAAAAGATATAGACTGGCTAAGTGGATTAAAAAAATAGGCAGTCAACTATATGCTGCCTACAAGAAACTAATCTCATTTGTAAAGATAGATATTGACTGGAAGTAAGAGGATAGAAAAAGCTATTCCACGCAAGCAGAAACAAAAGAATAAATAGAAGTAGCTATACTTATATCAGTAAAACATATTTTTAGTCAAAAATGGTAAAAAGAGACAAAGGAGGTCATTATATAATGACAAAAGTGTCAATTAAAAAGAAGAAATGGCCAGGCTAGGTGGCTCAATCCTATAATCCCAGCACCTTGGGAGGATGAGGTGAGAGGATTGCCTGAGCCCAGCAGTTCAAGACCAGCCTGGGCAACTTGATGAGATCTCATCTCTACAATAAATTAAAAAATTAGCCAGGTGTGGTAGCATGTGCCTGTAGTTCCAGCTACTTGGAAGGCTGAGGTGGAAGGATCACCTGAACCCAGCAGGTTGACACTGAGGTAGCTGCGCATGTGCCACTGTACTCCAGCCTGGGAGACAGAGTGAGACTCCAACTCAAAAAAAAAAAAAAAAAAAGAAGAAGAAGAAGAAGAAGATATAGCAATTCTAAACATATATTCACCCAACAGTGGAGCACCCAGATAGATAAAGCAAGTATTGTTTGATTTAAGGGGAGAGATAGACTCTAATGCAATAATTGGTGAGGTCTTTGACATCCCATTTCCCATTCAGTATTAAACAGATTGCTAGACAGAAAATTAACAACAACAACAAAAAATTGAATTTAAATTGCACTTTAGAGCAAATGGGCCCAACACACATTTACAGAACATTTCTTCCAACAACTACAGAATATGCATTCTTCCCACCAGCACATGGAACATTCTTCAGACTAGATCATATGTTAGGACACAAAACAAGTCTCAGATTTTTTTTAAAAATCAAAATCATATCAAGTATCATTTCAGACTACAATGAAATGAAACTACAAAACAATAACAAGAGAACTTTGGAAACTGTACAAATGCATGAACATTAATCAACATATTCCTGAATGACCTAGGGGTCAAGGAAGAAACTAATGAGAAAATAAAAAATGTCTTGAAACAAATGAAAAACAAAAACAATGTACCAAAACTTATGGGTTATAGCAAAAGACATGCTAAGAGAAAAGTTTATAGCAGTAAACTTCTATGTCAAAAAGTAGAAAGATTTTAAATAATCTAATAATGTACCTCAAGGAACTAGAAAAGCAAGAACAAGCTAAACCTAAAATTAATAGAAGAAAAAATAATAATAACAAGAACAGAACAAAATGAAATATAAATTAATAAAACAATGTAAAAGGATTAATGAAACAAAAAGTTGGTTTTTTGAAGAGATAAACAAAATTGACTAGCCACTAGTTAGATTAACCAAAAATAAGAGAAAAGACTCAAATAAATAAAATCAAAAATGAAAAAGGAGATACTCAGCTCATACCACATAAATACAAAAGATCTTCAGAGACTATTATGAACAACCATACACCAACAAGCTGGAAAACCTAGAGAAAATTGATAAAATCCTGGACACAGATAATATACCAAGATTGAATCAGGAAGAAATAGAAAACCTGAACAGACCAATAATGAGTAATGAAATTGAATCAGTAATAAAAAGTCTTCCAACAAAGAAAAACCCAGGACCAGATGACATCACTACTGAATTCTACCAAACTTACAAAGAAGAATTAGCACCAATTCTCCTAAAACTATTCCAAAAAAAATGGAAGAAGAGGGAATTATCCCTAACTCATTCTACACGGTCAGCATTACTCTGATACTAAAATCTGGAAAGGGCACAACACACAAAAAAAACTACAGGTCAATATCCTTGAGGAACATAGACACAAAAATCCTCAATGAAATAATAGCAAACCAAATCCAACAGCACATAATAAAGGTAATACACATAAAAAAGGTAATACACTATGTTCGAGTGGGATTTATCCCAGGAATACAAGGATGGTTCAATATATGCAAATCAATAAATGTGATATATCACATCAACAGACTGAAGGACAAATACTGTATGATCATCTCAATAGATATAGAAAAAGCATTTGATTAATTTTCAACATCCTTTCATGATACAAATTTTCAACAAACTAGGCATAGAAGGACCATAACTCAACATCATAAAGCCCTCTATGACAAACTCACAGATAATATCATACTGAATGGGAAAAAGTTGAAAGTTTTTTCTCTAAAAACTGGACCTTTCACCACTCCTATTCAAAATAGTATTGGAAGTCCTAGCCAGAGCAATAAGGTAAAATAAATATATAAAAGGCATCCAAATTGGAAAAGAGTAAGTCAAACTGTCCCTCTTTGCAAATGACATAATCTTATATCTGGGAAAACATAAAGACTCCACCAAAAACTCTTAGTTCTAATAAATAAATTCAGTAAAGTTGCAGGATACAAAATCAACATGCAAAACTCAGTAGCAGATGAAAGAAATTGTAGAGGACATAAATAAATGGAAAAATTTCCCATGCACATGGATTGGAATAACCAACATTGTTAAAATGATCATATTACCCAGAATAATCTACAATCCCCATTAAACCACCAACATCATTTTTCACAGAATTAGAAAAAACAATCCTAAAATTCACATGGAACCAAAAAAGAGCCAGAATAGCCCAAGCAATCCTAACCAAAAAGAACAAATCTGGAGACTTCAAATTATACTACAAGGCTGTAGTAACCAAAACAGCACAGCACTGTTATAAGAGCAGACACATGGACCAATGGAACAGAATAGAAAATTCAGAAATAAACCCAAATACCTACAAGCAGCTGGTTTTTGACAAAGCAGACAAAAATACACACCTTATTGAACAAATGGTGCTAGGAAAATTGAATAGCTACATGCATGAAAATAAATTTGATCCCTTCCTCCCCATATACAAAAATTAACTCAAGATGGATTGACGACTTAAATGTCTGACCTGAAACCATAAAAAAAATTATAGAAGAAAACCTTGGAAAAACTCTTCTGGACATCAGTCTAGGCAAATAATTTATGGCTAAAACCCCAAAAGCAAATGCAACAAAAACAAAAAAGTAGGACCTGATTAAAAATCTTCTGCACAGCAAAGGAAATAATCAGCACAGCAAATAGGCAACCTTCAGAATGGGAGAAGATATTCCCAAATTATATGCTTCACAAAGGACTAATGTTCAGAATCTACAAAGAACTCAAACAAATTAGCAAGAAAGATGCAAATAGCCACATTAAAAAGTGGGCATGCAGGGCTGGTTCAACATTCGTAAGACCATAAACATAATTAAATACATCAACAGATGTGAAAACAAAAACCACATGATTATATCATTAGACACAGAAAAAGCTTTTGACAAAATCCAGTACCCCTTCTTGATAAAGACCCTCGGACATTTAGGCATAGATGGAACATACCTCAAAATAGTGAGAGCCATCTACAAGAAACCCACAGCCAGCATACTGCTAAACAGACAGAAATTGGGGCCATTTCCCCTAAAAACAGGAACAAGACAAGGATGCCCACTCTCACTTCTCCTTTTCAACATAGTTTTGGAAGTCCTAACTAGAGCAATCAGACAAGATAAGGAGATTGGGGTATCCAAATAGGAAAAGAGGAAGTGAAGTTATCCCTCTTTGCAGACAACATGATTCTATACCTTGAAAACCCAAGAGAATCTATCAAAAACCTTCTTGCACTGATAAAGGACTTTGGCAAAGTCTCAGGGTATAAAATAAAAGTGCAAAAGACAGTTGCATTTCTTTACACCAACAATAAGCAAACAGAAACCCAAATAAAAAGCACAATCCCATTCACAATAGCTGGGGAAAAAAATCAAATACCTTGGCATCTTCCTACCAGAGATGTGAAAGACCTTCACAGTGAAAATTACAAAACACTGCTCAAAGAAATCAAAGATGACACAAACAAATGGAAAAATACTCCATGCTCATGGATTAGAAGAATCAACTTTGTTAAGATGTCCATCCTACCCAAGGCAATCTACGGATTTAATGCAATACCCATTAAATTACCAGCAGCATTCTTCTCAGAACTGGAAGTGACAATACAGGAATTCATATGGAAACATAAACGACCATGAATCACCAAAACAATCCTCAGCAAAAATAAAAATAAAAAAAAAAAAGCAGGAGGTATCACACTCCCAGACTTTAAATTCTATTACCAAGCTACAATAATCAAGACAGCCTGGTATTGGTACAAGAACAGGCATATAGACTAATGGATCAGGATAGAGATTCCAGAAGCAAACCTCAATTTCTCAACCAACTCAGCTTTGACAAAGCCTCTACCACCAACGATTGGGGAGAGAAGAACCTATTCAGTAAATGGTGCTGGGAAACCTGACTGACCACATGCAGAAGAATAAAACAAGATCCCTACTCATCACCGTACACAAAAATCAGCTCTAAATGGATCAAAGACCTAAATGTAAAACTTCAAACCATAAGAACCTTAGAAAATGCAGGAGACACCCTTATGGAAATTGGAACTGGCAACCAATTCCTGATCAAACCCCAAGTGCCCACGCCATAAGAGATAAGTTAGACAAGTGGGACTTCATCAAACTGACAAGTTTTTGCAAAGCCAAAGAAACCATCAAGAGAGCAGGGAGACAGCCCACAGACTGGGAAAAAATATTTGCCAACTGTATGTCTGACAAAGGCCTATCATCTAGGGCCTACAAGGAACTCAAACATGCCAAAAAAATAAATAAATAACCAGCCCCATTGCAAAGTGGGCAAAGGATATGAATAGACATTTCTCAAAAGAAGACATATGAGCAGCCAACAGATACATGAAAAAATGCTCAACCTCACTAGTCATCAAAGAAATGCAAATTAAAACTACACTGAGATACCACTAACTCCAGTTAGGATGGCTATCATCAATAACTCAAAAAACAACAGATACTAGAAAGGATGCAACGAAAAGGGAGCACTTCTACACTGTTGGTGAGAGTGTAAACCCAGTACAGCCTCTGTGGAAAACAGTGTGGCAATTCCTAAAAGATCTAGAAATCAACCTTCCACACGACCCTGCAATCCCCCTGCTGGGAGTATGCCCAGAAGAACTTAAATCACTCTATAAAAAAGATACCTAGCCAGGTTCGGTGGCTCAGCCTGTAATCCCGCGCCTTTGGGAGGCTGAGGTGAGTGGATTGCCTGAGCCCGCGGGTTCGAGACCCGCCTGGGCAGCGAGACCTCATCTCTACAATAAATAAAAAAAATCAGCCGGGCTTGGTAGCACATGCCTGTAATTCCGGCTACTTGGAAGGCTGAGGTGGAAGGATCACTGGAGCCCAGCAGGTCGAGGCTGCAGTGGCCGGGAGCAGCCACTGCACTCAAGTCTGGGCGACAGAGTGAGACTCCAACTCAAAAAAAAAAAAAAAAAAAAAAGATACCTGCACACGTATGTTTATGCAACATTGTTCACAGTAGCAAGAACATGGAGCCAACCATGCTGCCCATCAAAAGAGGACTGGATTTTTAAAATGAGGTACATATACATGATGGAATATTACGCAGCCATAAAGAAGAACAAAATCATGAACTTCACAGAAACCTGGATGGACTTAGAATCTATAATACTGAGTGATCTTTCACAGAAACAAAGAATCTAGAATCTATAATACTGAGTGATCTTTCACAGAAACAAAGAACCTAGTATCACATGTTCTCACTCATAAGCGGACCTTGAACAATCACCAAAGTACTATAAGAAAAGAATTGGCAATAGTGGAAAACTGCCAGAAGTGGGGTGGGGAAGCGGGATTGGCAGTAGTGGGAATCTGCCTGGGGAAGAGGAGGCACACCTCATCAACAAGGGTACCTGCATAATGAACATTTGTATACCTAACCCTGAATTGTACCCCACATCTTTAAAATAAAAAAATTAAAAGTTAAAAATATTTTTTTAAGTGGGCAAACATGAACAGATGTCTCTGAAAAGAAGATATACAAATCGCCAACAAACATATGAAAAAATGTTCACCATTACGCATAATCAGGGAAATGCAAATTAAAACCATAATAAGATACCACCTTATACCAGTCAGAATAGTCATCATTAAAAAAAATCAAAAAACCATAAACAGACCTTAAGCAATTGTCTTAATACTATAAGAAAAGGATTGACAGTAGTGGGAAACTGCTTGAGGGCAGGGGAGGGGAAGCAGGATTGGCAGTAGTGGGAATCTGCCAGGGGAAGAGGGACACACCTCATCAACAAGGGTACCTGCATAATGAACATGTGTATACGTAATGCTGAATTGTACTCCACATCTTTAAAATAAAAAATTAAAAGTAAATAAATAAATAAAAATCAAAAACCAATAGGTACTGGCACAGATGTAGTGAAAAAGAAACATACACTGTTGATGGGAGAGTAAATTAGTACAACCTCTATGGAAATCGGTGTGGAGATATTTCAAAGAACTAAAAGTAGATTTACCATTTGATCCAGCAATTCTACTACCAGGTATCTACCCAAAAGAATGCAGGTCATTATATAAAAAAGACTCTTGCACTCACATGTCCATCATAGCACATTTCACAATTGCAAAGATGTGGAATCAACCTAAATGTCCATCAACCTATCAGTGGATAATGAAAATGTGGTATGTACACACATTTCCATTATTCCACACCATGGAATACTATTCAGTTATCAAAAAGAATGAAATAATGTATTTTGCAGCAACTTGTATGGAATTGGAGAATATCATCCTAAGTGAATTAGCACAGGAAAAGAAAACCAAAAACTGCTTGTTCTCACCTATAAGTGGGAGCTAAACCAAGGAACTGGAAAGGCATAGAAAATAGTATAATGCACGTTGGAGACTCAGAAAGAGGTGAGGTTGAAAGAGATGAAAAAATCATCTATCAGCTAAAATGTGCACAGGTAGGAGTGGTGAGTACACTCAAAGCCCTAACTTTTTTGCCAGCATGCAATGCAACTATGTAACCAAAAATGATTTGTACCATCAAAACTATTAAAATAAAGAAAAAAATTAATAGCATACCTATACACCAATAATGAACTAGCTGAGAAAGCAATAAAGATAGCAATCCCATTTACAATAGCTGCAAAAAAATAAAAAATAAAAAAACCTAGGAATAACAAGGGTGCATGCATAATGAGTATTTGTATACCTAACCCTGAATTATACCACATATCTTTAAAATTTAAAAAAAAAACCCTTGGAATAAATTTAACCAAAGAAATAAATGACCTCTACCAGGCAAAACAAAACACTGAAGCAAGAAATGAAAGAGAACACAAACAAATGGGAAGACAAACAATTGGAAAAACATCTCATGTTCATGGATTGGAAAAAATTAATATTGTTAAAATGATTAAACTACCCAAAGCAATCTATAGATTCAGTGCAATATCAATGGACCAATGTCATTTTTCACAGAAATAGAAAATACAATCCTAAAATTCATAGGGAACCAAAAAAGAACCCCAATAGCCAAAGCAATCCTGAGCAAAAAGAACAAAGCTGGAGGCATCACACTATTTGACTTCAAAATATATTACAAGGCTAAATTAACCAAAAGAGTATGGTATTAGTACAAAAACAGATACACAGACCAATGGAACAGAATAGAGAACCCATAAATAAATCCACATATTTATAGCCAACTGATTTTCAACAAAGACACTAAGAAAATACATTGGGGAAAGAAGACCTTCAATAAATGGTGCTGAGAAAACTGGATACCCATATGCAGAAGAATGAAACTGAACTCCTATCTCTCATCATATACAAAAATCAAGTCAAGATCAATTGAAGACATAAGACCCTAAACTATAAAACTATTAGAAGAAAGCAAAGCCGGGCTCGGTGGCTCAGCCTGTAATACCGTGCCTTTGGGAGGCTGAGGTGAGTGAATTGCCTGAGCCCGCGGGTTCGAGACCCGCCTGGGCAGCGAGACCTCATCTCTACAATAAATCCAAAAATCAGCCGGGCGTGGTAGCGCGCTCCTGTAATTCCAGCTACTCAGAAGGCTGAGGCGGAAGGATCACCGGAGCCCAGCAGGTCGAGGCTGCGGTGGCCGGGAGCGGCCACTACACTCCAGTCTGGGCGACCAGTGAGACTCCAACTCAAAAAAAAAAAAAAAAAAAAAAAGAAGAAAGCATAGATGAAACCCTAAGTCCTTGGTCTAGGCAAAGATTTTATGATTAACAAAAGTACAGACAACAGAAACAAAAATGGAACTATATTAAACTAAAGAGCTTCTTGCACAGCAAAAGGAGCAATCAGCAGAGTGAAGAAACGGCCTGTTGAATTGGAGACAATATTTGCAAACTATTCACCCAACAAAGGACTAATATCCAGAATATGCAAAGAATTCAATCAACAGTAAGATAATAATAATAATAGTCTCATTAAAAAGTGAGCAAAGGATCCGAATAGATATTTCTCAAAAGAAGACATACAAATGGTCAACAGGTATATGAAAAAATGCCCAACATCACTAACCATCAGAGAAATGCAAACCAAGACCATAATGAGATATCATCTTACCCCAGTTAGAATAACTATTATTCAAAAGATAAAAAATAAAGGATACTGGCAAGGAAGCAAAGAAAAAATGCTTATACATGGTTGATGGGAATGTAATTTAGTACAACCACTATGGAAACAGTATGGGGATTTCTCAAAAAACTAAAAATAGAGCTATTAAATAATCTAGCAACCCCACTACTGGGTATTTAGCCAAAGGAAAGAAAATCAGTATATAAAAAAAAAATACCTGCACCCCCATGTTTACTGCAAAATTACTCACAATAGCAATAATAAGGAATTAACCTAAGTGTTCATCGACAGACAATAAGCTAAAGAAAATGTAGCATATGGAATACTATTTGGCCATAAAAAATGAAATTCTGTCATTTGCAGCAAATGGATGGAACTACAGGTCATTATCCTAAGTGGAGTAAGCCAGGCACAGAAAGGCAAATATCACATGTTCTCACTCATATGTGGGAGATTAAAAAGTTGATCTCATGAAGGTAGAGAGTAAAATGGTTGTTACCAGAGGCTGGGTAGTGTGTGTTTGTTGTTGGGTTGGGGTCAGGGGATGTAGAGATGTTAATTAATGCAGGGGTCCCTAACCCTGGGCCATGGTACCAGTCTGTGGCCTATTAGGAACTGGGCCACCCAGCAGGAGGTGAGCAGTGGACTAGCAAGAGAAGCTGCAACTGTATTTACAGCTGCTCCCCATTGCTTGCACTACCTCCTGAGCTCTGCCTCTTGTCGGATCAGCACTGAAAAGCCTGCCTCCGTTTCCAACATCCTATCTTTGTGAAGCAGGGTTTTCTGCAGAGTTTATGAGGTAGACTGGACATAAGCAACGCACTTCGGCTGTCATTGTCTTCCATCACCCCCGTCTAGTTGCAGGAAAACAAACTCAGGGCTCCCATTGATTCTGCATTATGGTGAATTGTATAATTATTTCATTATATATTACAGTGTGATAATAATAAAGTACACAATAAATATAATGCACTTGAATCATCCCCAAGACGTCCTCCCCCTCCAGTTCATGGAAAAATTATCTTCCATGAAACCGATCCCTGTTGCCAGAAAGGTTGGGAACCACTGGGCTAATGGGTACAAACATAAATAGAAGTTATGTAGAAGAAATAAGTTATAAATTCACTAGCAGAGTAAGGTGGCTATAGTTAACAACAGTGTATTGTATATTTCAAAATAGCAAAAAGAGAGGACTTGAAATATTCTTGACACATAAAAATGATAAGTATTTGAGGTGATAGATACTCTAATACTTTGACTTGATCATTATATATTCTATGCATTAGCGAAATATTACATATACCCCAGAAATCCGTACAAATATCATGTAACAATTAAAAGCAATTTAAAAACAAAAGATAGGATGTCAAAAATGGAAGCAGGCTTTTTTAAGTCAAAATCTCACTCTGTCACCTAGGCTGGAGTGCAGTGGCACATCACAGTTTACCATAGCCTCGACTCTCCTTGGCCTAGATCACCCTTCCCCTTCAGCATCGTGAGTAGCTGGGACATTTTAAAAATTTTTTGTAGAGATGAAGCTTTACTATGTTGCCCAGGTTGGTCTGGAACTCCTGGCCTAAAGGGATCTTCCCACCTTGACCTCCCAAAGTGCTAGATCACAGGTATGAGCCACCGTGCCCAGTCAATTCATTTTTTTTTAATTAAAGAAGAAAAAAAAGAGGAAGAAAAGTAGAAGAAAGTAGACATGATAGTTAATTGTATGTGTCAATTTGACTGGCCCATAGTGCCCAGGTATTTGGTCAAATATTATTCTGAATGTTTCTGTGAAGGTACTTTTTGGATGTGATTAACATTTAAATCAGTGGACTTTCAATAAAGCAGATTACCATACATAACATGAGTAGACCTCATCCAGTCTACTGGAGGTTTGAACAGAGCAAAAACTGACCTCTCCTGAGCAAGATGGAATTCTGCCAGCAGATCACCCTTGGATTCAGTCTGCAGCTCTTCCCTGGGTCTCCAGTCTGCCAGCCTTCTCTTTCTCTCTCTCTCTCTCTCTCTCTCTCTCTCTCTCTCTCTCTCTCTGCCAGCCTTCTCTCTCTCTCTCTCTCTCTCTCTCTCTGTGTGTGTGTGTGTGTCTGTCTATCTGTCTCTGTCTCTCTCTCTCTGCCTTTCTTACTCTCTTTCTCTGATCCTCTCTCAGATGTGTCTATATATATACATATACAGGATGTATATGTATATATATATACATCCTGTCATTTCTGATTCTCTGAAAGCCTGTCTAATATAGGCGCTATCCCTACCACTCACCACTTCAGGGTTTTAAAAGCACCACTGACTGTGCCAAAAGATTCTGAGTCCAGCATTTAAACTTCCAGGTTGTTCCCTACAGAAAATGTGAGGTGGGGATTCGCGACCCACCTGAGCAACATGGTAAGACTTCATCTCTACAATGTAGAAAAAAAAAATCAGCTGAATGTGGGGTACATGCCTATGGTTCCAACTATTTAGAAGGCTGAGGCGGAAAGATAGCCTGAGTCCAGCAGGTCAAGGCTGTTGTAGCCATGAGTGTGCCACTGCACTCCAGCCTGGGCGACAGAGTGAGAGTCCAACCCAAAAAAAAAAAAAAAAAAGAAAGAAAAAGAAACTGTGAGGTGGCATAAAAACCCTCTCTGGAAAACAGGAACCTCCTTCCTCCAGGGAAGAGTCAAAAGAGGCCTGGAGTGAGGGTAGAGGCAGCAGTTCAGAATACCTACTTTGATAATAATTAACAATGACTATGTCAGGCGTTGTTCTATGAGCTTTCCTCACATTGTATGATTTAATCACCAAACTCTAGGAAGTAGGTACTACTAATCCCCATATTTCTCAGGTAAGCAACCCAAGGCTTTGTGAGGGGAAGTAAATCTTTAACCTGGAGCTGACACTATGCTATTATGCCTGGTGTATACTGGGAGCTCTACATGGTACTTCACTTGCTGATGACAACCCTGTGACCTAGAAGGCACTATCAATGTTGTTCAGATGAGGAAATAAGACCCAGAGAGGTTAAGTTAGTTTCATAAGTTAGCAGTGAGAGAGTCAAGACTCAATTCTGAGTCCTTCTGACGACCTCCCAAGTTCTGTCTAGTCAGCTGTGCCGCCTCCCATCCATATTTGTTGCATGGGGAAGACAGTTGTTATGGGGACTCTCAGCTATCCCTGTTATTTACAAGCCTCCTTACCCCTCAGGTGACAGTTCATGAAATCTGTTATCATTCTCCACCATCATCTAAATGATAAGTGCACTCGTGTATGCAGGCTGGCAAGGACTTTCACATACTTGTCATACTTGATTTCCAAGGTGAGCCAGGGTAATTCATAATACCCTTCATTCCACGGGGGCTAGTTGAAGCCAAGGATGAAGGATGGAAGCCAACGCTGATCGAGTCTGTGCTGTACTTCAGGGCTAGGGCTTGGGGTAGTGATTTCATTCTCATCACAATCTCATTACTAATTTAAGTCTCCTGTGAGATGACATTACCATTTTACAGATGAGGAAACTAAGTGCACAGAATAGCCAGTGCCAGATAAGATCGTAAAAAGAGTGGATTTTTCCAGAGGGCTGTGAAAACTCTTTGCACTGTCTCACTTGTGTCACTCCTGGGGCCTTCCCATCCATTTCACCCTCCCTTCCTTTTAAGGAAGTACCTCAAGGTCTCCCTTTCCAAATTCCAATACCTAATTTTGGTGATCTCAATTCATTCTTGAGAATGAACTTATCCTCAAAAAGAGCACAGAGATGGCTAACTCCCTCCCAGTGACTCTGTGGAGAGGAAGCGCTTTCATCCCTATCAGCCTCCGATCGGGGAATCAGGGGTCATGGGACTGTGTGACTTGGAGCTGTGACTGTGGCAGCATCTCTGTACCACTGCCCCCTGACCCTCCCTCACCTCCATCCCAACATCCTCTTGGGCCCCAAGCCATAACCCAGGGGTCCGCCATCACCCCTCCCTCTCCATTCATACATGTTCAATCCAACATGTATCTGTCAAGTTCTTCCAGAAGCTACACTGGCACCCCCTTAGGATCATACTCACAACCTTCCCAAAGCTATCCCACACTGTTTACACCCTTGTAAGCACCTGCTCCTCTACCCTCTAGTTTATAGTCCTGGTTTCTGACCTTGCCCTGACCCCAGACTCCCAGCCCCTCTATTCCTACCCCTCTGCCTGGCCATTCACCTTAAAAGTAATTCAGTGTTGTCCTGCTCAACTGGACTGAAGTCTTCATATGAGCAGGAACCATGTCTGTCTTATTTGCCATTATGTTCCCAGGGCCTAGCATGGTGCCGGGCACATAGAGAGGGCTCAATAAACATTCAGCGGGTGGATGGATAAACAGATAACTGAATGAATGAGCTAGTAGTATTGTGGCAAAAGTATCTTAGCATCTTGTGTTTTTTGCCCCTTGCTTCTTTAACCCCAGTGTGCTCCTCCAGGCCCTTTGAGAATCGAGGCACAGACTGACTTGCTCTCCACCATGGTTTAGTCAGTTGTCCCCTATCAGTCTCCCTCTCTAGCTCCAAAAGTGCCGTAAGACCCAGGCTTCTACCCTCTTCCTTCTTCCCTCTGTTTTGTGAGGAGAAGCAGTCTGATATGCCCCCCTTCCTTGAATACATGTCTGCTAGCATGACCCCTTCCTTAGCACTGAGCCACACCTCACACCCACATCTGCGTGGCCCTGCCCAGATCTCTCTCCTGGGGCTACACTGAGTTCTATTTTCTCCTCCTTCCTTGGATCCGACCCTCCTTGAAGCAGGTGTGGGCTGTAATGTAATGGATGGAGCATGTGGCTGAGAGCCTCGGTGCCCTTGATCCGTTTCTCCCTCATGGGCTGCTTCCCCCAGAATGGCAGGTTATAAAAATGCATCTCGTGGTTATTCTCCAACAGTTTGTATTATCTCAGTTCTCTGCTACACCATCCAACTGCAATTGATTACAACTTCAGATACACATAAGAAGGGAATGCTTATGTTTGAGGGGAAACGATAGTGTTGAGATTATCATAGGACCTAATTCCTGGACCTGTGTATCCAGGCCCACAGCTGCTGTGGGACAGTCAACTCCCTGGTCACGGGCTCTCCCAAAGACAAAGACACAGGCAGCAGAGCTCTGCGACTCTTAAACAACACAAGATACTTCTGCAATTTTACTCTAGGGAAAAGAGAAACCATAAGAACATGCACAATTGATTCTCAGAACGGCCTTTAGTTATCTCAGTGAATTGGAAGTCAATGGGGTCAACATCATCAAAAAGCATGCACTAAGTGTTCTTGGCAAACACTGCTACCAAGTCTCTCTCCAGAGGAATTTGTAGGGGAAGGAAGGAACACTGCCATTTTGGGTTTGTATACTTTGTCCTAATTTTTACAATAAGCATATTTTGGTTTTATAATTTGAAAAAAAATTCTTCCAAATGCCTTCTCCTTTAGACATAAGAATCAAAGAAATGCTGGATCTGAAGGAGCTGTAGGGTTCCTGGAGACCATCTAATCCAGTGTTCTTTTTTTTTTTGAGTTGGAGTCTCACTCTGTCGCTCAGACTGGAGTGCAGTGGCCGCTCCCGGCCACCGCAGCCTCGACCTGCTGGGCTCCAGCGATCCTTCCGCCTCAGCCTTCCGAGGAGCCGGAATTACAGGCGCACGCTACCATGCCCGGCTGATTTTTGATTTATTGTAGAGATGAGGTCTCGCTGCCCAGGCGGGTCTCGAACCCACGGGCTCAGGCAATCCACTCACCTCGGCCTCCCAAAGTGCTGGGATTACAGGCTGAGCCACCGAGCCCGGCCTAATCCAGTGTTCTTGACAGAGGAGGAACCTGGGTTCACAAAGGGGAGGGACTTGCCCATGGTCACACATCTCAAACTTATGCAACAGACAGAGGGGCTTGGAATCCATTTCCCGTGGCTAAGTGTGGTGGTTCACGCTTGTAATCCCAGCACTTTGGGAGGCTGAGGCAATAGGATTGCTTGAGCCCAAGAGTTCGAGAACAACTTGAGCAACATAGCAAGACATCATCTCTACAAAAAAAAAAAAATCAAAAAAATAGCCAGGTGTGGTGGTGCACACTTGTACTCCCAGCTGTTCAGGAGACTGAGATGAAAGGATCGCCTTTCATCATGAAAGGAGCCCAGGATGTTGAGGCTGTGGTTGATTGATTATGTCACTGCACTCCAGCCTGGGCATCAGAGTGAGACCCTAACTCAAAAAGAAAAAAGAAAAAGGAATCCATTTCCCAGACATATCCATTTATGAATTGTTCCACAGCTAATTGTTTCACAACTAACCTGATTAGAACATGGGCTGCTACAGAAAGTGTGGCCTAAATTTTTCCCAGGAAAAAAAGAAAAGGCAAAGAGGAGTGGGGCTAAAAAAATTACATTTGACTCTTCTGGAGATGGTCTTGTTAAAGTTCAAGAATTGAGCAAGAAAATGTTGAGAGAACTAAACAGGGTGCAACAGACCCTGCGGAGGAAAGAGCAATATCCACCTGTCAGTATGTCGGCCAGTATTTCTACATTTCTGTACCTGTGTGTTGGGAGAGAGGAAGAAGGTGATTGAGTGAAAGAAACAGTATCACATGAAAGAAGGGTGGGGAAGTATGGGGAGGGTGACTGGCGGGGCAGGTCAGGCAATTTTGTGACTTCTCTTTTCTTAAGCTCCAGGGAGAAAAACCCAAGTTGCAAGAAGATGCCAGAGCAAGCAAAGAGATTGGGGCCCCTGGAGACCCTTTGGAAATCTTGCAAGGAGGGCATATGGACCGTTAGAGGGCTGGAGGGCGATCCTCCCTTCAGAAGAGAGTCAATGAGGGTCTTTACGTTTCTACTGAATGCTGGCTTCCTAAAATATCATCAAAGCAATTCACTGATAAGAAAAAACTGGACGTGTTCTCACTTCAGTAAGGGAAGGTGCTACTCCAACAGAGTCTTAGTATCATCTAAAAGGGAGTCAGACAAAGTCAGGATATTTCTTGGGATTTTGAAGTCGGGTTTAGGATGAGTCTTTCAATTGGGAGGGCTCTGGGATAGTGTCTCCAGAATTTTCTTGGATTTCCCTTTATGATCCAAGATGGCAGCCACAGCTGCAAGTAAAACTTCCTCATACAAACACACACAACTACAAGAAGGAGCAAACATCTGGTATCTTTTTATGAATGAAGAAAATATTCCTAGAAGTCTTCACAGGCTTCCCTTTCCATCTCATTGGCTAAGGTGGGGGTCACATACCCATGCCTGAACCAATCACTCCAAAAAGAAAGGAATTGACTTAATTGGCTTAAACTCCTTAGATTAATTCCAACTCTTTCCAGTTTGAGAATCCTCATTTTTATAAGCAACCATTTATTTATGGCCCAGTTTTTCTCTCCTACCCCATGCCTTGAGGCTGCAATTAACCACTGGTAACACATTCAGCAAGTGAAGGCAGTGAACAGTCCTGATGAGCTGGGTGCAGGCCCAGACAGTAAGGGCAGGTAGCTCATTGCAGTTTTACTCTTCCCCTAAACTTTCCTGAAAAAAAAAGAAAGAAAGAAAGAAAGAAGAGAAGGCTGGGAAGAAAAGTTCAGGAAATGCTGGCTGCAGAGAATAAGCCTTTTTTGATTCTTCTGCAGACCCGGTCTTTCATACCAAGGTTGACATATACTTGAAGGGCTATCAAGGACTGTCAGACTGTCCCAGTCTGTCTAGGACTCCTGCAGTAACCTGAGATAACCAGGTTAGCGTATTAACTAAACTAACCCAAGACAGCAGCTCAAAACCAAGTCTACCTTAGTGGCCCAAGCCCTAAATGCCAAGACTTAGAAAAAGGATAAGTGAGCCTTTGGTTTTTACTATGTTAAGACAGGGCCCAGCCTCCAAGTAAGACCCACACAGTGAGACTTCTCACAAAGTAGAAAGGACAGATCAGATCCCAGGAAAGCAAAAACTGAAAGGCAAATGTCCACCTTATGGTTTCAGAGGCTCTAACTGTCTCCACCCAGCCACTGCTCTTTACCCTCTGCCCACCTACTCCCAGCCCCACTCCTGTGTTCTCAGCTGAACAATTCATCCACGTGATACCCTAGTAACTAGCTTTCACCAAGCAGCAGGCAGGGAGAAGGAAGACAGAACTCTCAGTTTGCTGTAAACTATCATCAATTGAATGGAAAGGAATAACAAAGCATCTGAGCATGCTGCACATGACTAATGTGGAAGCCGGAAGACCAGATTAGCGGGCTGTGCTGGGGAGAGCAAAGACTGGCATCAGATCCATATGCCATGCTGCCATGGGGTGGGGTATTAGGTTGGAGACCACACATCCTGCACCCAGTCACTGAAGCCTCCAGGGCTGCAAACCTGAGCTAAGTGCAGTGGAGAAGACAGAGACGACTAAGACTGGGATCTGCTCTCAGAGAATTCACAGAGACCCTGCTGGGGTGTAGGACACACACAGAATCACCCATGAAGAAGTCAGGCTGCATGGTCCACAAAGGCCAAACACTATCACACCGCAACTTCTCAGCACCTAAAATAAAATTTAATCCTTACTGAATTTTTGCCGTGAGCCCAGTTCCATGCTGTTTTCTACATATGTGATTTCATTTAACCTAACAGTATGAGTCGGGTTTTCAGAGAAACAGAACCAATAGAATATATAAATATATCTAGAAAGGGATTTTATTGTAAGGAATTGGCTTACATGATTATGGAAGCTGGAAAATCCAAAATCTGCAGAGCTGACGTCCCTGTTCAAAATGGGAGGCTAGTGGCTGCCATAGAACTAGGAAGAGCTGATGTTTCACTTTGAAGACCACCAGGCAGGAAGAATTCGCTCTTACTCAGGGAAGGGTCAGGCTTTGTTTTATACAGGCCCTCCATTGATTGGATGAGGCCCAATCACATTACGGAGGATAATCTTTACCCAGTCTACACACACCCTCACAGAAATACCCGCAATAACATTTGACCAAATATTTGGGCACCCCGTGGCCCAGCAAAGTAGGCACCGAAGATTAATCTTCACAGTTACTCACAACTTTCATACTATTGTGTAGAGGTGCGTTCACTGAGACCCAGCATGAAGTGGAGAACCAGGATTTGAATCGAGAACTCTGATTCCAGAATTTGCAGCCTTAACCATTACACTGCACTACCTCTAGCTTCAGGCAGATAGTAGATACTTGCTATGTGTTTGTCCAATGAATGAAGTACCAGGGAACAATTGAAGCAAAGTCCTGAGGGAGCACAGAAAAGGTGGAGAATTCTGGCTGAGAGGATTAAGGGAAGCTCTCATGAATCTTATTTAGGTCCCAGTATTTAGATAGATTGGGAGAAGGGGATGGGTGACAGACAGATGCCAAGGTGACCCCATGATCCCTGTCTCCTGGTGTTCATGTTCTTATGTTTTCTCCACCCTTTGATTATCACCAGGAATTGTGACTTGATGCTAACAGTAAAATACAACACAGGTAATAGGTGTCACTTCTGTGGTTACATGACATAAGTTTGTAATAGCCACCTTATTAGGAGACCTTCTCCCTCTCTGGCTTTGAAGAAGCAAGCACTCACATTGAGGAGGCCCATGAGACAAGTAACTCAGGGAAGACTCTGCCAGTAACCAGCTAGGAACTGAAAGCAACTTTCTGCCGGCCACCAACAACGTACCAGGGTCTTTGGTCTGACCACAGGGTCAAGGGCCTGAATCCTATCAACAAACACATAAGCTGGAAAGCAGATCCTTCTCTACCTGAAGCATGAGTAAGACCACAGTCCTGGCTAACATCTTGATTGCAGCTTTTCAGAGGACCCAGCTAAGCCATGCCTGAATTCCTGACCCGCAGAAATTATGAGATAATAAATGTGTATTGTTTTAAGCCACTAAGTGTGTGGTAATATTGTTATGCAGTAATTTATAACTAGCACAGCCTCACTGGCAGAGAAAACAGCAGAAGCAAAAGTCTGGAGTTGGAAAGGCAAAGGAACATCAGGAAATGCTTGTTCTCTGTGGCTAAGCCAAAGCTATGGGGTGAGTCGCAGGAGGTGGGGGGTGGACAGGTGGGTTGGCGGCAACTTTCTTTCCTCCCCCTCCCCCACCCCTTGCCCCCAATGGTGACTTTCAAAGGCAGAATGAGCTGTCTGGACTCTGTTCTGTAGGAAAGGAGTTTCCACTGATGGTAGATCCTGGGGTGAATTCACGTGGGGAGTATGCCCCTTTGCCCAGCTCTCAAATCATAATATATTGGTGATTGTCTATAGGTAAGTCTGGTCCATGTGGAAGTCCCTGGGGCTTCCATATGAGGCTTTGGCCAAGATCCTGGGATGGGTCACTCTCTCTGGTGGACGCAAGTCAGCTTGTGGCCAGGTGGAGGTCAGAACCTGAGGCCCCTGTAGAACAAGGAGACTTCTGAGTTGTGTTGGTTCCCTCAACCACCCCATCCTCTCAGCACTCAACCCAGGACCCAACCCACAGTCAGCACCACAGGGCCTCTGGTAGCCATCAGGGCAGCAGCCAAAGTGGCTTATCCTCAACCTGCAGTGATGTCAGCTCACTCCATAACCGATGGAGAAACTGCTACCACACTTTGAAAATCACTGCAGGGCATACAAGGGCATGGTAAATAGTTCATGGGGTTTTAAATTCAAGAGTTTCTAGATGGATTAAAGCAAAAAAAAATTTTTTTTTTGGTTCATCATTTGAAAAGAATATTTAGTGAAGTCCCTTAATGTTGTCTCTCTCCCCTTGTAATAAATTAGTTGAATGAGTCAAAAGGCCTCACCTTGGTGAGGGACCTGAGGCAGAGAGTAGAGCAAATCTGCCTGGCATTGTTCCAGTGGGAACTCTAGCTCCTGTGAGGAGAAAGTTGCCCAAAGATGAAAATCTTTCTCCTTTTGTTGGGATTCAGAAAAGAAAGAGCTGCGGCATGTCTCGTATTTGCCCAAATGGCTATTTGGAGAATGGTCAGAAGTGTGGCTCACTGATGTCTGATTGTCTGAATGGTGGATTTAGAGGAAAGTTCTTCTGGGGAAGGGAGACCAGGTCAGGTTGGAGAGAGGCTACAGGAGACAGTACAGCAGCTCAGGAACCACAACACCAGAGGGAATTTAAAATGTCCCCCAAGATCAGAAATCACAAGGGAGTCTGACCAATGTTCAGAGGAATAAAAACATGTACCCCACCATTTTAAATAATAATTAAAAGAGGAAAAATAAATAAATAAATAGAAATAAAAGGATGACCCCCAAAAAGCAAAAACAACAACAACAGCAAAATATCCAAAGCAAACCAAGGCCACATTCCAGCCTTTCCAGTCACTGCCCCAAACGACAGAAAGAAAAGCAACTTTAAGGGTATCCCAGAGAGAAGAATTTCATTCATACCTCCTGACCACTTTGGTACCAGGCTGGGCACAAGCCATGTTGTGGGGGTAAGACACAGCTCCTGACTTCCAGAATCTCTTGTCCAGGGTGGTCTTCCCTCCGCCACTCCACTTACTACATGGACCATTCACTCCAGAGCCTCCAAACCACTGCAGCCCTGACCGTGCCTCTCTGGCTCCCACTCAAGTCCCTTCCCTGCCCCAATCCACACACCTAAGCACCCCTCTACGTCAGGCAGAGTTCTCCAGAGAAATAGAACCCGTATATATGTATATATGGAGAGACTCAGTTTAAAGAATCAGTTCATGCAATTGTGAGGTTGGTAAGTTCAAAACCTGCAGGGCAGAACAGCAGACTGAAGACCTAGGACAGAGTTGGTGAGTTGGTATTTCGTCTTGAGTTCACAGGAACTCTGGAGGAAGAATTTCATCTTCCTTAGGGAAGGTCAATCTTCTAAGGCCTTCAAATGATTGGATGAGACATATCCACATCATGGAGGGTAATATCCTTTACTCAAAGTTGACTGATTTAAATTCTCATAACATCTAAAAATCAACCAGGCATGGGGCTCATGCCTGTAATTCCAGTAGTTTGGAAGGCAGAGGCAAGAGGATTACCTGAGCCCATGGGTTCAAGATCAGCCTGGGCAACTTGGCAAGACCTCATTTCTAAATAAATAAATAAATAGATAAATAAACAAATAAATAAGCCAGGCATGGTGGTGCACACCTGTAGTCCTACCTACAAGGAAGGCTAAGGTGGAAGGATCACCTGAGCCCAGCAAGTTGAGGCTGGAGTAGCGGTGATTGTGCCACTGCACTCCAGCCCAGGTGACAGTGAGACTACAACTCAATAAATAGATAGATGATTGGTAGATAGATGGTTGATTGATAGATAGATAGATAGATAAACTAAAAATTACCTTCACAGCAACATCTAGACTGATGTTTGACCAAATGACTGGGTACCATAGCCTAGCCAACTGACACATAAAATTAGCCACCACACCATCCTTCAGGCTCAGAACAGATTCAGTCTCCTCCTCCAATTCATTTCCACTTCCAACTGACAATTCTTGCCCACCTCCCACTTCTAAATTCCCACAGCCCTGCATCCAGCTCTTCTCTTGGGACATTTAGCACTTGCTTCCCCACAGTACAATGACTTGTATCTTTGTATTGGTTTTCCTATAAGACTATGGGCATTGGAGTCCGTCAAATCCTAATGCACCACTTAGTAAATAGCTATATGACCTTGGGCAGGTTACTCAACCTCACCAAGTCTTGGTGTCTCCAAAACATGGGATAATATAGTATTTACCTTAAAGAATCCTTGAGCTTTACATGAGACCATGTATGCAAATTACTTAGTATAGTACCTGGTACATATGAAACATTCTATTCACTTATTCCAAAAACATTCATTGAGCACCTGTGGTATGTCAGCCACTGGGGATACAGAGTGAAAGAGACAGACCAAGTCGCTGCCTATACTCATAAAAGCTCATATAAATAAATAAGTAAATAGATAAATAGATACAATCTAACATAAGATGCTGACAAGTACTTTGAAGAAAATAAACTAGAATAAAAGATAGAGGATAGACCTGAACAAGAGAAGGAGTCTGCCATTCAAGACCTGGAGAAAGAATATTTTTGGCAAAACCAGCAGAAATAAGTCTGAGTTAACTATATTTGTAACCCAGGAGCTTGTAGTTCCTTCCTTTCCTTAGCACCACAGACAGTGTCTTCTGAACTAGGGGAAATTAAAGAGAGGGGCCTTATCCTCACTCCAGCCAGACGTTCACCTTCAGATAAATGGTCCACATCACCCCCAAACCCATGCAAGGGGGATGCTAGCCAGTACAGCTCAGGAGACTTCCTCTACCTGTTAAAAATCCTATCTCGCCTGCCTTACTGCCTCACCTTCTCTGATCTCCAGTGAAGATTTAAATGTTTCTTCACTTAAGGGTCACTGTTACTATGCCATGTGCTGCACAGAGTCAAAGAAGGGAGCAGAAGTTCCTGGGGAGGTTGTCTCAGGCCTTTGGAAGTTGCCCACATGGCTCTTCTAACTCTCCAATTTCTCTAACCCTCCACCTTCTCTCTTCCTGCTTCCCTCTCTTTTGTGGCATTTCTCAACCAGGAGCTGGTTGTCCCTCCATCCCATTGCAGGAGTGCTTGGAATAAGAGAAGGGCATTTTTAATTGTCACAATGACTAGGAGGTGCTACTGGCATTAATGAGCTGGGATCAGGGACATTAAAAACCCTAAATGCACAGGATAGTTCTACACAATAAAGAATTGTGTAGCTCATGCCTGTAATCCCAGCACTTTGGGAGGGCGAGGCAGGAAAATCACTTAAGGCCAGGAGTTCAAGACCAGCCTGAGCAACATAGCAAGATGAGAGAGAGACAGAGAGAGAAGGAAAGAAAAATAGAATTGTCCTGCCAACATGATCCCCTCAACATTCCCTTAAATGTTACCAAATCCCTACCTGGGTTCTATCAGTTATCTCTCTAGAAGTAATCAAGTCTCAGTCTCCCAGAGTTCCCCCTGTGTGTCATACAAATTGACAGCCTTAATGTGCAGTGTCAGTGCCTTCCATCTCCAGGTGGTTCCTACTGCTCTACCAAGAAAGGAAGGACAGCTCTGAGTGTCCACTGGCTCCCCCAAAGAGAGGGGTCAGCTCTGATCCTGTGCCTGGATCAGCAAAGAAAAATGGTATGAAGCACTTCCAAGCTGGGCTTTTGTTCATTCTCCCCGGAGTACCTCTCGTCACTGAGAGGATAAATGTTCTTCCCAATTCCATCCTTCTACCCCTAATAATCCCTTCCCATTCCAGCTCTGATTTACAAAACAAACTTCCTACATGAACTTGACTAAGAGGTTCAAATGCTTCTCCATTAAAACAATAGCAATGGTGGTGGGAGAGGTGGATCCTCAGCTTGCCTTGTACTCATTATCATCATCATCATCATCATCATTAATTATTACTGTTATTAATCACACGCGGCCTTGCACAGAGGTGCACACTGGTGGGAGTTCTGTCACTGGAGGGTCCTGACTGCGTGGGCGATTGTTGGAAAGAGATGGGTCAAGGTTGGAATCCCATTAACAAACACCCTCGGGCAAACTAACTTCCTGATTTGCTTACTGTTCAGCCTAATGCTTGATTAAAAGTGCTCAAGAAAAATCCTCTCAAGGGGAGGAAGGTTGCCAGGGGCACAGGAAGGGCTCATTTTCATTATGTAACTTGGGGGGATTGACAGGAAAGGGGGTGATGACTGCCTCCTGCAGAAAGCAACGGTCCAGATGGCTCCCAAGAGCCAGTCTGGAAAAATTGCTCCTTGGCAGCCTCATTTCCCAGTGTGACTTTCCAAACGTCCAAACCAAAGCAGCATGTGTGGGAGGCTCAGAGCTGGACCCTTTAGAGCATGAGTTCTTTCCCAGTCTTCCTACACTGGATGTTCCTATTTATTAAACAGTGGATGGATGTGCATTGTCCACAAAACAAGATAGTCAGTGAGGGTCCTTTCAGGACAGAGGTGGCCACTCAGATAGGGTAATGGAGTAGAGACAAAGGTATAGGAGGGTTAGAGAAGGTTGAAGAACCACAGGGCTGGCAGCATCAGGGAGCAGTTACCATCCCTGGGACCTGAACGAGTGTGGAAAGAAATGATGGTTAGCATCCTGGAAGTGAGCTGTGGCCGTAGGTCAGAGGCCGTAGGACAGAGGCTGTGGCCAAACCATATCCTGGCAGGATAAGAACCTGAGAGACAGACACCTCTGTCTCAATCTTGTCTTGCTAGCCAAAGACAAAGAACATAGGAACTTCTTTGATGCCAGCCTCCTGGCCGCAGAGCAGGAGGCATGGATCAGATCACTTTTATCAACCACTCCAAAATGTAGTGCCTGAAGACAGTAACCATTGACTGAGCCCTTGCTTTTGCAGATTATCGATTTAGCCGTTAAAAATAGGCTCAGTTGGACAGTTGCTCTGGGCTCAGTTGCTCTGGGCTGATCTTTGCTGGTCTCAACTGGGCTTACTCATGTGTTTGCAATCAATCAGTGGGTTAGCTAGGACCAGCTAGTTTAGATTGACTCTGTCGGAGATGATTAGAAAGATGGGGGCCTCTTCTGACATGTATCCAGGGTGGTAGCTTGGGCTTGTTTACAAAGTAGTCCAATAGTTCCAAGAGCTGTGAGCAGCCAAGGCCCATAGTGCAAGCACCTTCTAGACCTCTGCCTAGATCTCATTTGCTTCTGTCCATTGGATGAAACAAGTCACATGGCCATCACCAACTAAATCAAGGTTTAGAAAAATAGATTCTAGCCAGGCTCGGTGGCTCAGCCTGTAATCCCAGCACTTTGGGAGACTGAGGTGAGTGGATTGCCTAAGCCCGCGGGTTCAAGACCCACCTGGGCAACTTGGCGAGACCTCATCTCTACAATAAATCAAAAAATTAGCCGGGCATAGTAGCGCGCGCCTGTAGTTCCAGCTACTTGGAAGGCTGAGGCGGAAGGATCGCCGGAGCCCAGCAGGTCGAGGCTGCGGTGGTCGGGAGCGGCTACTGCACTACAGTCTGGGTGACAGAGTGAGACTCCAACTCAAAAAAAAAAAAAAAGAAAAAGAAAAATAGATCCCACCTCTTGAGGGAAAGGGAAAAATGTGTGGCTATTTTTTGCAATCTATAGTCTGCTTCAGTCACAGTTGTTAACATTCCTCTCACAAGCAAAGTATGCTCTGCCATATCCTAGGACCTCTAAACCTGGATCCCTTGAATCTTGGTTTATTCCTATAGCTAGTTTTTGTTGATGACAAACCACCTCAATATTAACAAGCTTAAAACCATCATTTTTTAAAGTTCACAATTCTGTAGGTTGGTGATTTTGACACAGCTCAGCTGGGCACTTCTGACAGTCTAGGCCAAGCCCCGTAGATCTCTGCTGTGACTCACTCATGCATCTGTGGTCAGCTGGGCAGCCTCTGTGCTCCCTCACATGTCTTCTTCTCCTTCAGGACGCTCATTCACATGATTTCAGGAGCAACAAGAGAGGACAAACCTTAATGTACAGTCACTTTTCAAGCCTCTGCTTATGCATACTTGCTGACATCCCAATGGTAAAGCAAGGTACATGGCTGAGCTCAGAATCAGAGCAGGAGAGCAGTGAAACTTACACTGCAAGGGGGCACGAATACAGAAAGTGAACAATTGATGTTGGTTTTTAATCAGTCTACTGCAGTATAATAGAGACTAAATCTGAGGAGACAGACAGAAAAAAAGGGCAGCTCACAGGTCTAAATTCCATAACATGGCGTTCAAGCCTTTTCGGAATGGGCCCCACCTGTCTCCCTAGTATCGGCTCTATTTATATCCCAACCACACCCATGCACCTGCCAAACTGGCCTCTCCACTGTCTCATGTATCCGTCCTGGCATTTTCAGGTTCCTGTTCACTATTCTCTGGATGATTTCCCATTCCTACTGGACCAAATCCTCTATATCATTCTTGATTTAATTCAAAGCCACCCTGTCCCAGGCATCTTTTCTGATGTTCCCATCTCCATCCCCTTCCCCCAGTGGACACATAACCCATATCACTACCACCACCACCACCACCAAGCTGGATTCTGGCCTATAATTTTTTTTTTTTTTTTTGAGTTGGAGTCTCACTCTGTCGCTCAGACTGGAGTGCAGTGGCCGCTCCCGGCCACCGCAGCTTCGACCTGCTGGGCTCCGGTGATCCTTCCGCCTCAGCCTTCCGAGTAGCCGGAATTACAGGCGCATGCTATCACGCCTGGCTGATTTTTTGATTTATTGTAGAGATGAGGTCTCGCTGCCCAGGCAGGTCTCTAACCTGCGGGCTCACAATCCACTCACCTCAGCCTCCCAAAGGCGCGGGATTACAGGCTGAGCCACCGAGCCGGGCCTGACCTATAATTTTTAGAGCCTACTCTGTGCCTCTCTTCAGACGCTTGGTGTAGTGTGCTTATTTTCAGAGGGATGTTTTCTCCTTTCTTCGACTGTGAGCCCCCAGAGTGCTGGGCTCTTGTCTGACCCACCGTTTATCCCTCCTCTGCCCTAGGGCCCAGCACATACCAAAAGACTTTTTTGACACTGAGGAGATGAGTACTGGACCAGCCAAAGACTGAAGAAACAGACAATGCACAGAGCCAAGAAAAACCCTCAGAGAGAACCCAGGCGGTAACTTCACACCTCCAAAAAGCAACTGACAGGAAGTTGTAGAGAAGAACTCAGAAGAGCAGGAGCTGAGAGATAGGACAAGGGGCAGAGCTTGCCCGAGACAACCTGGAAGAAGTCAAAGTCATTAGGAGACTGACCTCCACTCCATCTGAGGAAGAGCTTTCTAAGAGAACAGTCCAGATTTGGAATAGGCTGGCACAAAAAGGGAGGAGCCATCCCCCAACTGGTACGCATAAGTGTCCCAGTTGGCTTCTGAGAGTGTTTCTGTGGGGGCCTTATTCTATTTGCATTTAAGGTTTGCACATTAATCATTCCTTCATTAGACTCATGCTGGAGTGTACATTCACGGGCTCATGAATAAAGGGGTTTAATGAACCGGCAGGTCTCCCCGTGAGTCAAGCCTGTGCTGAGCCTGGCAGCAGGACCATTCCCTCAGAGCTGTCTGGGCCGACACATTGTGTACCATGGGCAAACTGGCTTTGGTTAGATTGAGAGTGGAAGGTGCGGAAGGGGGAAATAGATGAGAGGGGTTGAGTGTCAGTCTGAAGGAATTCTAAAATGTAAGGGAGAGTCATTCCAGTGAATGTCCTAACACACACACACACACACACACAGAGACACACACACACACACACACACACAGAGACACACACACCTCTGAACACACCTAAGCACTGGGACATCCCCCATTCTGTCAGAAACCAGGCTCAGCCCTGCAGTGCTTCTCACAAGTGTGAGTGGAGGATGTAACTGAGACAGCCCTGCCCTAACACTGATACTCTTTCATCTGTCTGACTCCCTTCCATTCTAAGTGGTGGAATAGTGCCCCAGAAAAGGGATGTGGCCTCCCTAAATGCCAGAGTGGGCCAGGACTGGGACCAGCTTCCTGCTCAAGGACCTGAGTGCCAGGCGTGAAAGAATGGGAAGGGAACTCATGCAGGTAGAAGGTGACCTTGGGGCAAGCAGTGAGCAGAGGACCCTCCTCAGGAGCTGGGCCTAGAGTGAGTCTTCTCACCCCTCCCAGTAACATCCCTGGAAATAAACCTCCCCAGCTCCCAACCCCGTTCTCAGTGGACCAAAACCCTGCACATCCTCCCAGGCTCATCTTGGATGCCAGCTTCTCCTTTCATTCTCCTATCACACACCCCACCCTAACCAGGTATGAAAGACTGAGTTGACAACGGGGCAGTATGGTGCTGGCTCTTGTTCTTGTGGTTTGATTTCTTTCCTTCCTGCTTTACACCAGTTAGTGTCTGTGATTTGTTCATAGTAGACCTTTGATCCCATCAACATTAGAAATTAGAAAATACCTCTTGAAAAGTATTGTTGGTACTGTTGCCTGAATATATTCTTGTTGCAAAAATAAAAATGTAAATGATGATGTTATTTGAAGTACTACATGGTTATTACTGTCTTATAATGTCTTATTTGCATAAAGAGATTATATCTATGATCCTATAAAAGTAAAAATAAATATCTAAATCCAAATTGCTCTCTCAAAGTTACCTGGAACAATGATACTTGCATACGCTGAAGCATCCACTCTTGCTCAGAGGAGAGAGAATAAAATGCAGATTAAAGAAAAACAGGGAGAAAAAGAAGCTGACCCAAATCTGCAGCGGGTTGGAAATGGCTGCGTGTAAGTCATGAAGTGGCTTCTGTGAACCCTGAAGTGACCCAAGGAATAAGGCAATCTTATTCTGTTCCTGAAAAACAACTACTGAGTGTTACAGAGAGCTGAGGGAAAGAGCTCTCTTACTTGCAATTCTACAGAGAGAAAGAGGAATGAGGAGCCAATAGCTGTGGGTAATAGTTCAAAAGCTGGCACTTCTACCAAATCACAAAAGAAATTAGAGTCAGCGTGTGAATGTGCTAGCAAACAGCTCTGTGCCTCACCCATAGCTGTCGTGCTTCCCCTGCTTTGAGACCCATCATCCATAGCCTTGTGCGGCCTGAGGAGTATGGCTCTCCCTGACTACTGGCTTTTTCTGAAGGTCAGGTCCAGCAGGTAGGAACTCCAGAAAGCTAACTCAACCTCTAAAATGAAAAAGAACCCGTGGTCACCAGAGCCAACCAACAGGAAGAGAGGCAGCAAAGCCTGGCTGAGCACAAGACTAGGAGGTTATGAAGACAGTTCTTGAATGAAGGGGGATGCTGGACCCTTTAATTGGTCAAAAAGTCCCAACTCCAAGAGCCTACGTGTAAGAACTCTACTCAGCCTCCCACATCACCACACCCAGTTCCAGGCAGGCTGCCTGCTGTCCTTGCCTTCTAGATGGAGGAGATCACTTCCCCTTTGGGGTCACCACAGGACCGACTCACATCTCTGTGGCCTTTTTTACTTGCTGCACTTACCTACCCTGACACTGCTATTGCCTACACAATCATCTCAGTGGAGGGCTCCCTGGGGCAGAAACTCTGCTGTCTTCATCTTAGGATGCCCAGCTCCCAACCCAGTGCCTGTTGCAAATTATTAGTAATACCAATAAGTGTTTGTCGTGCGATGAGTTGCCTCTAAGTCTTGCTGCAGTCTCCTTCCTCCCAGTGCCCCTTGGGCCCTCCTCAAACCCTGGACCCTTGACCTCCTGCCCCTTCTGTCTCCAGGGCCATTAGCTCTTCTGCTGGTCCCTATCTACAGAGCCCACTGACAGATGAGTTTGGCCCTGCACTTAAAGGGGACAGTTAGAGACAAAGATATCTTTTAAGATGAGGAGTGGGTATCTGGATACCTGAAGGAAACAAAATCTACCCAAACCAACCTTAACTTCCTACTTACCTACCCACAAAGGGAGAGGAAATATTTTTGCCCAAGAATTATAATAGAGACACATCGACCCCCTTTCCTTCACTCAAAAGCCCCACCTACCCCTCAACACACATCTCAAAGACCAAGTCCTCCATGAAGTGTTCCTAATCCCCAGCCAGGTATGACTCTGTCTTGTGAGATCCCCATACAGTGCCTTTCTATGACACTCACAATTTACTCTCTTATTAATGACCGGACTGTAGGTCCTGGAGGGCAGGGGCTGGATCTGACTCATCTCAGTCCCACCTCACCCCAACCCCAACCCCACACTCACACCCTGCACTTGACTAAGACAGAAGGAGGTAAGCTGAGTAAATCGAGTTGCACAGGATAAAAGGAAGCATAGCCAAGAGCATAAATTGGCTTGGATTTCGGTTTAATTCTCCATAAAGCTAAATTCTGAACCTGAGGAAGCCGGTGTCTATCTGGCCTGGACCTGGCTCTTGGCATGGCTCCAGTTGACTCTTCCCATGTTCTCGTAGCCCTACCACAACGTTCCGGGGCTCATCACCCCACTCTCAAGGAGGCTTCTTCTAGTATTTGTGAATGAAGAGTTGGGCAAGACCCAAGAGTACAGAGACAAAAGGCAACTTTCATTCAAGGCTGGTATCCCTTCTTGCAGCATGCCTGCCAAGTAGTCACTTTCTAGCCTCGACTGGTGCAAAGCCACTGATAGGGAGCTAACATCACTGTCTTGGACAGCTGAGCCTGGAGGATACTTTCCTTAGATTCTCATTCACCCTCTGAGCCCAGTTCCACCTCTTTGGGCTGCACAGAACAAATCCTCTCTCTTCCCCAGGGCAGTCCTTTAGATATCTGGGACAGCACACTCTTGTCCTCTTGAGGCTTCTTTCTCTAGGCTTGACATCTTACGTTCTTACACAGCTTTTCAGTTTGTTCCAACAAGGCTATTGTTTTTAAGTGCTCTTGAAAAAACATTCTCTGCAAGGTGAAATAGAAATGAGTAGTCATGTTGGTACTGACCCGACGCCTCGCTGCATCTCAGCAAGAATAAATACTGTCACGTCTCTCCAGTGGTGCAGAAATAATTGGCATGAGTCACATTCTCACACACACACACACACACACACACACACACACACACACACACACACTTGCTCAAATCATGCAAATAAAGGTAAATGGTAAGAGTGTGAGGTTTCTGGTTTTGTAGAAAAACAGAAGGTTAGCCCCATTTCTTTTCCTTAAAAATCTATATTTAAACATATTTATAGTAGTCTATGAGAGGACGAAGAGAAGTTGACTCGCAGGTACAAATATACAGTTAAAGAAAGAAATAAGACCTAGTGTTCCATGGATCAATAGGGTAACTATAGTTTATAATATTTATTGTACATTTCAAAATAGCTAGGAGGGAATAGCTCAAAGGTTTCTAGCACAAAGAAAAGACACATAACTAATAGATATCCCAATCACCCTGACTGGATCTTCACACATTATATCACTATATTAAATTATCACGTGTACCCAGAAAATATGTACATCTATTATGTAACAATTTTAAAATTTTTGTTTAAAAAAAGAAATCAGTGAGAATAGTGTAAGAAAACTGAAAGCCAGTAACTCAGTTGAAAACTTTCCTTTGAGACCTTGGGGTTGGACCTGCAGCATCAGAGTGTAGGCCAACCAGGAAACAGACCATCACAAGGGGAAGAACATTGATGGTTGAAAACTCCCTGAAGGATTCCTGAAGGTGCTTTGTTTTAGTAAAGCACTTCCTTACCTTATCTTCCAGAATCTTCCCTTCAGAGAGTATAGAAAGTGTTTAATAGGTCAAATTCCTTAAAAATAAATTCTAAAAAAAATTCACTAGGACCCACATGGGCAACTTGGCGAGACCTCATCTCTACAATAAATAAAAAATTAGCCAGGCATTGTAGCGCACACCTGTAGTTCCAGCTTCTTGGAAGACTGAGGCAGAAGGATAGCCGGAGCCCAGCAGGCAGAGGCTGCAGTGTCCAGGAGCGACCACTGCACTCCACTCTGAGTGACACAGTGAGACTCCAACTCAAAAAAAAAAAAAAAATCACTAGAATTGTTCCTTTTTTTCCTTCTTCCTTTCTTTCTGCTACTTGTCTTTCTACCTTCCCTCCTTCCCTCTGTCTTCCTTTTTCCCTCGCCTTATTCCAAAAGTTATTTGAGATAACAAATGTCTCAGTGTTTTTGTTGTCCTGTACTTTATTTAGTAGCATTGAATTGCTCATTGCTTCAGGTAAGTGGGCCAGTATTTGGAGTCCAAATCTTTTTTATTATAAAGAATTTAGGTCAATGCTGAAACTTCAGTAATGAAGTCTCACCTGTAATCAAATTAAATATCACAGCATTAGATTAATTTCAGCCCCACACATCTACTGCTATTGGAGTCTGTTAATTTCAAAAATTGGTACAAAAGCATTTCTGAAAGTGAATTTATACAGGCATATCACATAGAGAATATTTCCTTAATCATCTTTTTAATAAAAAGACTGAGCAAGGCCGGGCACAGTGACTCAGACCTGTAATCCCAGCACTTTGGGAGGCCGAGGTGAGGGGATTGCCTGAGCCTACGGGTTCTAGAACAGCCTGGGCAACTTGGTGAGACCTCATCTCTACAATAAATCAAAAAATTAGCCTGGCTTAGTTGCCCATGCCTGTAGTTCTAGCTACTTGGAAGGCTGAGGCAGAAGGATCATCTGAGCCCAGCAGGTTGATGCTGGGGTGGCCGTGAACATTCCACTGCACTCCAGCCTTGTCGACAGAGTGAGACTCCAACTCAAAAAAAAAAAAAAAAAGTTAAGGTCTAGAGTTTTCATTACAACATCTTAAACCCAACCAGCAATAATTTTTGAAAGGACAATAAGGAACTGATAATAACATCTTTATTTTTGTTTGCTTCTAAGCATAAGGGGCATGTAGGAGATGAGAACACACACTCAGGTCGTACCAACCTAGTTTTGGAAAGAGCATTTCTTCCTCTCCTTTCTCAACATCATAACACCGGAACACATCCCAGCCTCATCTTACACTCTTTGACGTCACTAAAACAGGAAGTCAGTTTTACTACCTGATTAAGACTTGAGTTAAGCATAATTCATTCAGACAGCTTACTTCATATGTCAAAACTATAAATCCAAGCCTCTAAGAGTCTGAGGAAAGATGGGAAATGAGAGGGTCAGGGAAAAAAACTTCATGGGGCAACATGTTCACTTTCTCCCATGTTCTTTCCTGAGAAGTCAGAAAGCACCATCCTGCCTGGAAGAGCCTCCTCTCCTCTAATGCGGGGCTTAGAAACAGGTCTATCTGCAGGTGGGACAGCAGCTCTAGCCCTGAACATTAAAGCAGTGGCAGGGTGTGAGACATTCCATTCTACCTCTCCTTTCAGAGTTCCATTAAGTTCCATTTAAAATATCTGGCATAATTGGGAGGCCGAGGCATAAGCATCGTCTGACCCTAGGAGTTTGAGACCAGCCCAGGTAGCATAAAGAGACTCCATCCCTACAATCAATAAAAATAAGAACAGGTGCGGTGGCTCATGCCTGTAATTCCAGCACTCTGGGAGGCCAAGGAGGGAGGATCGCTCGAGCCCAGGAGTGCAAGACCAGCCTGAGTAGCATAGCAAGACCTCGTCTTTACAAAAAATAAAAGAATTAGCTGGGTGTGGTGGCATGAGCCTAGAGTCCCAGCTACTCAGGAAGCTGAGGCAGAAGGATTGCCTGAGCCTGAGGTCAAGGCTGCGGTGAGTTGTGGGTGTGCCACTGCACTCCAGCCTGAGTGACAGAGTGAGACCCTGATTCAAAATAATAATAATAAAATATCTATCTTGATATGATATCCCACAGGGACTGTAAAAATGCTGATGATGTGGCTTCCTTTGAAGTGCAAATATCCTGGATGGCCTCTACTGGTGAGCTGCTCTGGGCCCCACCCTCCTAAGGTGAACCCTGTTTAGAAGGCAGCCCCTACAAAGCTTTGCCCTACCATTCACTGAGCCATTCCCTCAGCTCAACCAACATGAATTCTTAACTAGTTCCTGTTCCAGGCCCTAGGGAATTCAGAAATCAATAATAATGATATTAATCCATTAGTTACTGCAGTAGGGCCTCAGTTACAAGAGGCAATGCCTGTTCAGAGGGTCTATACTGCCCTCATGGGCAAAAAATGGTCCTGCTTAATATTGCTGGCATGGTTAATGATCTGGGCATGTGATTTCCCCAAAACTTCTTAAAGTGATTCATGGCATACAAGGGATTTATGTGCTAGACAGTTTCCTAGGACCCCACAAGGAGATCATCTGATTAAGGTGATTCTTTTTTTTTTTCTCAATAGGTTGCATACCACTAGGGCTTGGGTTCCTTGATAGGGTTTAGGGTCAGAAGGACCAAGGGATCTTTGCCAAGCTTTGTCCTACCCCTGGGTGTTGATTTCCCTTGAGAATTTTGAGGTGTTCCTGTTTTCCTGGTCAAGCCTCCATTTTTAGAGTGACTATTTTAACTCACTGATTTGTCAGAACAATGGTAGAAGGCAGGTACTTTTATCACCCTGTTTTGGGGGGTTTTTTTTGAGTCAAAGTCTCACTCTGGCACCCAGACTGAGTGCAGGGGCACGTTCACTGCCACTCCAGCATCGATCTGCTGGGTTCCAGCAATCCTTCCACCTCAGCTTTCCAAGTGGCTGGAACTACAGGCATGCGCTACCACGCCTGGCTAATTTTTGATTCATTGTAGAGACAAAGTCTCACCAAGTTGCCCAGGCTGGTCTCGAACCCATGGGATCAGGCAATCCACTTGCCTTGGCCTCCCAAAGTGCTGGGATTACAGGCTGAGCCACTGAGCCTTGCCACCCTGTTTTAAGGCTAAGAGAAGGGAGGCACTGAGAGGGAAGGAGGACAGGATCCAACTCGAGCAATCTGGTGTCAGAGGTCATGTTTCTAACCATTATATCCAGGTCTTCTCCATGAGACACTGAGCTGCCCTGTGAAAGGCAGAGCCAAGCAGCTTCTAGAACGCTCTTTCCAAGTGTCAGAACCATGCTCAAATGCCAGCACCTTGGCTTCCTTCCTTACAGGGACCCTGAAAATGTGCATCTGACCACTTGGCCAGGCAGAATCGTGCACTCTGGTGCTGCTTTAACAGCAGAGTATTGCAGCTTGGAATGGTACAAAAGCCCAGGGACAAGGAATTGTGGAGCCTTGCATTAGGCCACACTGGAAATGTCACACCCAGACCCACACCCATCCTACCAGAGCTGCTGGAAAGTGAGCGGATCTGGCATAAATCATATTGTCCACTTCCGCATCTACCCCATCCATTACCAGGCCCCACTTTCAGTCTGGGGAGTCTCTTGGTTCACATTTTCCATATGACAGGATTCTTAGGATTCTTAGGACCTTAACTGAGAAAAGCCATGCCTGTCCAGAGGGTCTATACCATTCTCATTGGCAAAAGAATGGTCCCACTTGATGTTGCTGGTATTGTTAATTGGATGACATGTGGCCCTTCACAAAACTTCTTAAAGAGAGTCACAGTATACAGGGCATATTTTTATTTATTTTCTTTTTAAAAATTTTTTATTTTAAAGATGTGGGGTACAATTCAGGGTTAGGCATACAACTGTTCATTATAAAGGTACCTTTGTTGATGAGGTATACCCTCCCTCCCCTGGTAGTTTCCCACTACTGCCAATCCCACCCTCCCCCTGGCATTTTTCCACCACTGCCAATCACTTTCTTATAGTATTATGATCATTTTTCAAGGTCCACTTATGAGTGAGAACATGTGGTACACAGCTTTCTGTTTCTGGGATAGATCTCTGAGTATGATAGACTCTAAATCCACCCAAATTGCTGTGAAGTTACAAGGCATGTTTTTTAAAGCTACGCCATCTGATGCTCGAGAACAACCCTGTCCACTAGCTTAGGCTATGTGATCTTTATTATGCTCATTTTATAAATGAGGAAACTGAGGGTCAGAGAAATACAATGACTTGGCCAAAAGTCAACAAGCTAGTAAATATCAAGTGAACTAAAATTCTGCCTTTCTTTCTTTAAACAGTCTTTTTTTTTCTCTACACCATAGTATCCCAGTGGAAACTGAAAGCCAATAGCATCTATGGTTTTTAATCACTTGTGATGAATAAGCCAGACAAGAAAGTTCTGTGACTGCCACTGGATTCCAATCCTGGAGCAACTCCCAGTGTGTCAGTGTGTTTGGTCTGTGTTTATGAGGAAACCACACCAGATTGGCCAAGGAAGCTGAGAAAGGCATGCTGTGTGTATCACTAAGATCCAGTGCATTCCCCTTTGGGATTGCCATGATGGCCTGTATTTCCATAAGCTCTGCAGCACTGGAGGGGAGGAGCATAGACTTGTGGATAGAACTAGGGACCATGGGACTCTGAGTCATGAGGTCTGAGTTCAAGTCCATCCTCTACCACTTACTAATGTGATCTTGGCAAGTCAAGTACCCTCTCTAGGCCTCATCTTCCTCATCTGTAAAATAGAGATTAAAAACCCTGTGTCTCATCTGACTAATACCCTATGATTTGAAAGTCTTCCTGCCAACTTCACTCTGAAAACATTGTCACCAGACCAAAGATACAATGAATAACTCCTTTTTAGGAGGCCGCCCCACTGAGACATGTGAGAAAGGGGGCTACAGGGCCACCTTTGTGAGGTAAGACAAGCATTGGCTTGGCCCTCTGGTTGACCCTCGTGCCATTGTGGCTCTGCTGAAATCTTTAGCAGCAATCTTCCCACTTCTTCCAACAGAGCTTGTCTGATTGACATCTAAGTTATCGTATAACCCTAAAAGTCTCTGAATCCACAGATCTTAGAAGCTGGTTCACCCCACAACTCTTGCCAATTCACTTCACCTCTTTAAATGCCACTTCCCCATCTGAAAAGCCAAATCACACTTCCTTCCCACTGGCCTCAGGGTGTACTGTGCAGCTTAATCGTCAGTCTAACCTGATGATTTCCTTGCTTAGTCACTCAGTTGTAATGAGTTCATTGCTGGAACTGGCAACATCCACAGCCTTGTAATTCAAGCAAAGCACACCAGAATTCCCACAAAGTCTGCTGAAGTCTTGGGTGCCTCAGGGGTGGCGGGGGTGAAGGGGGCAGGGAGGGCACCAGTGACTGCTACCCAGCTGAAGTAGCAGTCAGCCTCCCTGAGATTCTTCAGTTACAGCAAGACTTGCTGGAAACTCTTGACCCTGAACATTTACCATAATACTATAAAAAAGGGATACTGCCGGGGTAGGGGTGGGGGTGATGCAACATCAATAAACGTACCTGATCTCAAATCAGGCAAAGTGGGAACCAAAGGAGGCCCAAACTTTACTTGTGCAATAACCACTTGTATACCTAATCCTGAATTGCACCCCACATCTTTAAAATTTAAAAAAAAAAAGATTTGAAACTCTGGTCTGAATATCTAGCCCATCATGTGTGATCAAAAGAGGCAGAATTTTCCCAATGGGGGTGACAGACTTGAGATATATTTTGGAAGAAAAAAATAAGTTGAATTGAATACAGCTGGTGAGGTGACTACAAAACTTCTAGGACATCTGCTTGGAGTTGGAGGTGTCCATTAGACATCCCAGGTGGAGTTGCCCAGAAGACAGAAGGTTGCATAAGCTTTATGTGCAGGAGGCCTGAAGTGGAGTTATTGGCTTGAGAATCATTAACCTACATAGGTCAGTGGTTCTCGGGCTTTGAAGCAATTCAAAGTCACCTACAGAGGATTATAAAAAGAAAGATGCCTGTCCCAGACCAACTGAATCAGAACCACCAGGAGTGATTTTGACACAAACCAGCAGGAATTCTCTGAACACAGGAGACTCTGAGATCTCCCAGAAAAAGGAGAAGGTGTGAGATCAAAATGTAGCCACAAACCCAAAAGCATCTTGCTCCTGAGCACCAAAACCTGTCAATAAAGAATGTGTTTAGATAAATTCTCATAGGCTGGCATACTCCGGCACATGGAATACATCCATCACTCGTCTTCAAGCAGCGTAAGAGTCTTCTGCTAATATTCGAAGCCTTAACTGTAGCCATTAAGCTTCCCAAATATCAGGCATCATTAGAGAGCTCAGAAGCTGCACATGGGCCTGACCGCAAAACAGCCAGAGGGAGCACTGAAGGGCCCTAGGTGGCAACCCCAGCCCTCCCTGGAAACAGCTGTGTAAAGCAAGCTTTTACTCCTAGAAATAATCCCTTTTCCCTGCAGCTGGACTAAATGAAATTAACATTTCTGAAACAGGGCCAGGGGACAGAGCGTTCTCTGTGAGACTACAAGCTGTCTCTTCTAGAAAAGGAGGGGGAAAGGTGAGTAAAACATCTTTCATTTATTAACAAGCTTCTTTGGATCACACACAACGGGCTAGATATCTATACTGGGGTTTCAAGCTTTTTCTTTTAAATGTCATTATTTTGCTCCCCTTGTGAAACCCATCTTTTGGACAATATTTCTCACTTGAGCATCTCAATTAATAACTTGTTTGCCTGACCAGGCTCCGTGGCTCAGCCTGTGATCCCAGCACTTTGGGAGGCCGAGGTGAGTGGATTGCCTGAGCCCACGGGTTCGAGACCAACCCAGGCAACTTGGCGAGCCCTTGTCTGTACAATAAATAAAATATTACCCAAGTATGGTAGCGCATGCCTGTAGTTCTGGCAACTTGGAAAGCTGAGACGGAAGGATCGCTGGAGCCCAGCAGGTTGACACTGGGGGGGTTATGAGTGTGCCACTGCACTCCAGCCTGGGCGACAGAGTGAGACTCCAACTCAAAAAATAAAATAAATAAAATAACTTGTTTGCTCAATGCTACCAAATCAATGGCATGAAAATATGTAAACTCCCGGCCAGCCTTGCCTAACATACAGTGGGTATTCCAGACACATTTGCAGCAGTGAATTCAGCCCAATGTCACCATACTGAATGGATCTATTTTGCACCAAGAGGGAATCAGAAGTTAGCCCTAAAGTCTTATTACAGTTAAGAGTTTTGGGGAGTAGTTCAAGGATTTGCTTGTAGCACCATGGAACATTAGAATTCCCAGTAACTAGTGAGAAGCACTTATATGTACTTTGTACCCCAAAATTGAACACTGAGAATGGATAAACTCCTCCTTCCCAAGGCAAGGGAAACATCCAGGAAGACATTTCAGTAGCAATTGGGAGAAAGGGGATGCCTATTTGGTGTGTGTCTTACAGGAGCCTTAACTAGGCTTCTAGACCAGAGATAAGTTAGTCAAAGGACATATTCTAGAGCCTGTGTAGTGACATCTGGCTGTGGGTAAGTCAGGTTAACCTTTCAGCCACGCAATCCCTAAGTGTAGTCCACAGGCCACATGCATAGAATCATCCGGAGAACATGTTTAAATGCTGATGCCTAGGCCCCACCCCAGACTACTGAAATCTACAATACATTTCAGTACAGTAGATGTCAGTACTACAGACTCTTGGAACATACTACAAAAATTCATAATCTGAATTTTTTTTTTTAGTTGGAGTCTCACTCCATCGCCCAGGCTGGAGTGCAGTGGCTCCAGTTATCCTTCCGCCTCAGTCTTCCAAGTAGCCAGAACTACAGGTATGCGCTACCATGCCCGGCTAATATTTTGATTCATTGTAGAGATGAGGTCTCACCATGTTGCCCAGGCTGGTTTCAAACCCAGGGTCTCAGGCAATCCTCTTGCCTTGGCCCCCCAAAGTGCTGGGATTACATTGAGCTACCATGCCTGGCCAATCTGAATTTTAATAGGTATTTCCAGTGATTTTGATGCATCTCACCCTTGAGAGCCACTGTCAATTATGCTGGAAGGGTTGGTTTGTGAATGAAGACAGTAAGTCAATCCTCAGAAAACTGCTGAGTCACCACCCACAGCCTCTTTCCTGTAGTATGTCCTGCCTTGGTGTTGGCCACATGCCCTCTCCCCCCCTCCCAAGGCTCAGGAAAGTGGCAGAGGGGGGCAGAGCCAGGAAGCACTCACCCTTCTCCAATCTAGCCATCTACCCTTGAATGTCTTCTTCCCCACAACATCTGCTCCTTATCCATACTACAGCCAGATGAACCATATGAAGCATCCAAATGTAGGGATAACTGTACCTTCCCCACCTCTTGCCAGGGACATCCTCCCACCTTTCACTACATGGTGACAGCTTATTCTTTGAGGCATCAGTGACGTAGCCACTGTCCCCACAGAGTGGAGACGTTTTGACAAGGGCTCCGGAGAATGTACACCACTCTTGCTGTGGCCCCCTTGTGACCATACCTTGTGCTGTGGTCACTCTTGCTGTGGTTACCTTGTGGCCTGCCCTGCCAGCCTCCATATGAGCTCCAGGGACAGCTCAGACCTTCTGGCCAAGCTCTTCTAACACAGAGCCACCAGGCCTGCAATCCTCTCTTGGAGAGCTGCCGAGGTTCCAGGAAGTGGTAGGTAGAATGAGCGGGAAGAGGGAGTGAAAGCAACCGGAAATACCAATGAAATTCCTGGTATTCTTTCTGCTCCTTGTGGTACTGCAACCCCCAGGCTAACTAGACTAGAAAATAGTTGTTCAGTGGATTTGGAAAGTAGTGTCCAACCTGCCTCTGATCTTCCTCCCCTTCTCACCCTGTCTCACAGTTGATGCCACTCAGTTCTTATCTATGAGCTCAAGGACCAAGCCCTGCTTTTAAAAGCCCTAGGCCAAGTCTAGGCACCAAGCAACCTTTCTGCGGGTGCCACATGTGTCTAGCACTTTGTCTGCTTTAGCCAGGGGAAAAGGGGGTCAGGAAGCCCAGCCTCCCCATCGGCCTACTGGTGGGTGCTGTCTGTCCCACAAACATATACATCTCAGACTACCTAACAATTCGCCCTGCCCCATCCTTGGTTAGTCTTGCCTCATCACTCCGAGGGGCAGGCACGCTGATGGCAGGAACCCTGTCACTGAAGCCAGGAGCCTGGTCCCTTGCTGGCCCCTCCATGCCCAAGTAGAAACAGTCTCTTCACTTCTCTGGCCTCAGCCTCCTCATATGTAAATACAGTCTAAGTTCATACCTAGCTCAAGGGCTGATGTGAGAATTAATCTGATCATGGAAGTTGGAACAAATGCTTAGAAGACTGTAAAACAGGCTAGGTTTATTAAAAGTCTTCTTTCACTCCTTTTAAAAGTTATGAGTTCCATAAGATTACAATAGAGCCGGGCTCGGTGGCTCAGCCTGTAATCCCGCGCCTTTGGGAGGCTGAGGTGAGTGGATTGCCTGAGCCCGCGGGTTCGAGACCCGCCTGGGCAGAGAGACCTCATCTCTACAATAAATCAAAAAATCAGCCGGGCGTGGTAGTGCATGCCTGTAATTCCAGCGACTCGGAAGGCTGAGGCGGAAGGATCGCCGGAGCCCAGCAGGTCGAGGCTGCGGTGGCCAGGAGCAGCCACTGCACTCCAGTCTGGATGACAGAGTGAGACTCCAACTCAAAAAAAAAAAAAAAAAAAAAGATTACAATAGAGTAAAAAAAACTCCCATTGCCTGGTATTATTTTACCACACTTTTTATCATTATTTTGGAGTATACTCCTTGTACTTATGTTTTTTTAAGTTAACTATTAGACAGTCTCAGGCAGGTCCTTCGGGAGGTATTCCAGAAGAAGGCATTGTTATCATAGAGATGACAGCTCCATGCATGTTACTGCCCCTAAAGACCTTCCAGTGGGACAAGATGTGGAGGTGAAACCATGATATTGATGATCCTGGCCCTGTGTAGGACTAGGCTAATATACGTATTTTTGTCTTAGTTTTGAACAAAAAAGTTTAGAAAGCTAAAAAAAATAGAAAAAAGCAAGAATAAAGATATAAAGAAAGAAAATAGTTTTGTATGGTTGTACAATATGTTTGTGTTTTAAGCTAAATGTTAGTACAAAGGATTCAGAAAGTTAAACATTTGTGAAGTAAAAATGTTACAGTAAGCTAAGGTTAATTTATTATTTAAAAAAGAAAAATGTTAAAATACATCTAGTGTAGTCTAAATGTACAGTGTTGATAAAGTCTACAGGAGTATAAGGAATGTTCTAGGCCTTAACGTTCACTCACCACTCACTGACTCACCCAGAGCAACTCCCAGTCCTGCAAGCTCCACTTACAGTAAGTGCCCTATAGAGGTATACCTTTTTTTTATCTTTTATACTGTATTTTTACTGTACCTTTTCTGTTTAGATACACAAATACCACTGTGTTACTATTGCCCACAGCATTTAGTACAGTAACATGCTGTACAGGTTTGTAATCTAGGAGCCATAGGCTATACCATCTAGCGAGGTATGTATTAAGCTAGACCATCTGGGTTTCTGCAAGTAAACTCTATGATGTTTACACAAGGAAATTGCCTAACGATGTATTTGTCAGACCATATTACCTTTTTTTTTTTTTTTTGACTCAAGGTCTCACTCTTTTGCCCAGGCTAGAATGCAGTGGCACAATCATGGCTCACCGCTGCCTTGAATTCCTGGGCTCAAGTGATCCTTCTGCCTCAGCTTCCTGAGTAGCTGGGACTACAGGTGCATTCCACTGTACCTGGCTTATTTTTCTTGATTTTTGTAGAGAAGTCTCACTATGTTGCCCAAGGTGGTTTCAAACTCCTGGGTTCAAGCTTTAGCCTCCTAAAGTGCTATGGGATTACAGGCATGAGCCTCCATATCCAGTCATATCCTATTGTTAAACAACACATGGGTGTACATACACTGCAAAAATTTTAGAAACAGAAAAGAATAAATAAAATATTATTGATAAACCTGCCACCTAAACAACCCTGAACATTTTTGGTTTATCTCCTTTTTTAACCTTTTTTTTTTTTTTTTACACAGCTGACAGCATATTCTATTTGTGATTTTGAATGCTGTTTGGGGGTTTTGCTTTTTTTCTTTTTAACTCAACATAGCATAAGCATTTCCCCATGTAATCAAAAAGTCTTTTTAGACATGATCTGTAATGACCACATGATACAGGCAATGAGTATTTTTGAGCATAAGGTTTTTTGGATAACAGGATAATTTCCCAGAAGTCAAATCACGGGGTTAAATGATACAAGTATTTTAAGGCTTTTGAAGCATATAGTGCTAACTGTTGTTACCCCCAGTCTCCCAGAATTGAAAACTGAAGCTCAGAGACTGAAGTACTTTATCCTAGATCACACAGTGAATACAGAGCAAAGCCAGGACAAAACACAAGGCAAGATATTCCATGTTCTGTGGTCTACGCTCACCAGCACAGCCAAGAGAGAGGTGCGTCTTTCCTGTAGAGTTTCTAATATTGTGCACTGATGAGGACAAACAGCCCCATGGGGGGATCGAATCTAGAACAAAGGCTGGTGAGTGGAAAGAACGGTCTGGGATTCAGGACACCTGTGTTCTAGTGGTGGCTCTTCTGCTAACTCTGCCACCCTGAGCAAGTCCCGTTGGCTTCAATTCCAACCCTACAAGACGAGGGGCCTGGTCTAACACACCACCCCTCTATCTAGACACATCACTCCCAAACCAAAAACAGAAACATTTTGGTTTTAGTTTTGCATAAAAAGAGCAAAGATAATCCATTTGCTCCAGTCCCAGATAGTAACTGTTTGCTTTGTTGGCCATAAAACTGATCCAGCTGGATCCCAAAGCTAGCAGGTTGGGGTTAATGAGACAGCCAGCTCCAGAAAACATGCCGCAAGCTGGAATCTGCCAGAGAGCAGCAGGAGAATGCAGTCCTTTCAAGATCAGGGCAGATGGTCTCAGTACCAGGCTCCGCTGTCGACACTGTTAAAAGATTTCCCTGTTCATCCCAGCCTTGGGGACAAACACAGGGCCTCAATACCAGCAGTCCTCGGTGCCAGTCTACTGCCTGTTCCTCTATATGGGCACAAGGGTGCTGACAGGCAGCTGTCTAGAACTGTCTGTCCAGGGTCCTCAGGGCACAAACCTACTGCTCTTTGTTATTTTTCCAAGCGACCAGGAACTTGAGAAGCCACATCAGCAGGCATGAAACTGGGACCAACCAAACAAAGTGAGTGGGGCAGTTGTTTGCCAGATGCCCCAGAATGTACTTGTTAGCATGGCTGATGCAGAGGTGAGGGCCCGTGTTCTGGGTGTAGGGTCAAGGTCCCAGGGTTTTGGGAAGTCAGGCATTCTTATGCATCTGCATCTCTGTCTGACTTCCGGATGCAGCATGAATGGATGGAAGGTTTACATGTACCACATTTTTGAGCCTGGAGAATTGTTTGCCCCTCTGGGGGAAGAACTATCTCATCTATCTCTCAGGAAAAGAAATGAGATCAGGGAAGAAACCCAGGAGGAGATGGGAAGGTCTGTGTGCAAAAGTGCACATGGTGTGTCAGGAAGCCAAGTCATTGATAGGGAACAGCCACAAGACATGCCATTTTAGTAAATAAGAGTACATACATGCAAGAGAACATACTTTTTGCAAGAATATGCTCAAACAAAAAGATAAATACATGAAAATGATGGTCTATGGGTAAAGAAAAAGAATGGGATTGGGGCCTGGGGGTAGTCACCTTTGGTACATAGCAAAAAGGGACCTTGCAGGGGCTAATATTGTAAATGTGCCTGACAAGAATGTCATTAACTCCCCAAACTTGAGGGCCAAAATGTTTTAAAGGAAAGAAAAAGTGGCAAAAGCCAACCAAATCCAGGAGATGTCATTAAGAATGGCTTTTCCTTTATTATAAAGCTTCAATAATCAAAATAGCCTGGTATTGGTACAAGAACAGGCGTACAGACCAACAGAACAGGATAGAGATTCCAGAAGCAAAACCTCAATTTCTCAACCAACTCATCTTCAACAGAGCCTCCACCACCAACCACTGAGGAGAGGAGAAACTATTCAGTAAGTGGTACTGGGAAAACTGGCTGATCACATGCAGAAGATTAAAACAAGACCCCTACCTGTCACCATACACAAAAATCAACTCTAAACGAATCAAAGGCCTAAACATAAAACCTCAAACCATAAGAACCTTAGAAAATGCAGGAGACACCCTTATGGAAATTGGAACTGGCAACCAATTCCTGATCAAAACCCCAAGTGCCCATGCCATAAGAGATAAGATAGGCTGGGTTCAGTGGCTCAGCCTGTAATCCCAGCACTTTGGGAGGCTGAGGCGAGTAGATTGACTAAACCCGCAGGTTGGGATTAGCCCGGGCAAATTGGCGAGACCTCACCTATACAAGAAATAAAATATTAGCCGGGAGTGGGAGCAGGCACCTGTAATTCCTGCTACTTGGAAGGCTGAGTTGGAAGGATCACGGGAGGCCAGCCAGTAGACGCTGCACTCCAGCCTGGGTGACAGAGTGACTCCAACTCAAAACAAAAAAAGAAATAAGATAGACAAGTGAGACCTCATCAAACTGACAAGCTTCTGCAAAGCCAAAGAAACCATCAAGAGACCAGGGAGACAGCCCACAGACTGGGAAAAAACATTTGCCAACTGTATATCTGACAAAGGCCTAACATCTAGGATCTACAAGGAACTTAAACATGCCAAAAAGAAAAACAGTCCATTACAAAGTGGGCAAAAGATATGAATAGACACTTCTCAAAAGAAGACATATGAGCAGCCAACAGATACATGAAAAAATGCTCAGCCTCACTAGTCATCAAAGAAATGCAAATTAAAACCACACTGAGATACCTCCTAACTCCAGTCAGGACAGCCATCAATAACTCAAAAAACGATAGATGCTGGAGAGGATGCGGCGAAAAGGGAACACTTCTACACTGTTGGTGGGAGTGTAAATTAGTACAACCTCTGTGGAAAACGGTTTGGCAATTCCTAAAAGATCTAAAAATCAACCTTCCATCCGACCTAGCAATATACCCAGAGGAATATACCCGGAATATACCCAGAGGAATTCAAATCACTCTATGAAAGATGCCTGCACATGTATGTTTATTGCAGCATTGTTAACGATAGCAAAAACATGGAACCAACCATGCTGCCCATGGAAAAAGGACTGGATAAAAAAATGTAGTACATATACATGATAGAATATTACGCAGCCATAAATAAGGACAAAATTATGAAATTCACAGCAACTTAGATGAACTCAGAGTCTACAATACTGAGTGATCTATCACAAAAACAAAGAACTACATTATCACATGTTCTCGCTCATAAGCAGACCTTGAACAATTATAGTAATACTTTAAAAAAGGGATTGGCGTTAGTGGGAAATTGCCAGGGGTGGGAGCACACCTCATCAACAAGGGTACCTGCATAATGAACATCTGTATACCTAATCCTGAATTGTACCCCACATCTTTAAAATAAAATAAAAAAATTTTTAAAGAATGGCCCTTAAGCTGGGCATGGTGGCTCATACCTGTAATCCCAGCACTTTCAGAAGCGGAGGTAAGAGGATTGCCTGAGCCCTCGGGTTCGAGACCAGTTTGGGCAACATAGTGAGACCTCGTCTCCACAATAAATAAAAAAAATTAGCTGAGCATGATGGAGTATGCCTGTAGTTCCAGCTACTTGGAAGGCTGAGACAGAAGGATCTCCTGAGCTCAACAGGTCAAGGTTGCAGTGACCATGAGCATGCCACTGTACTCCAGCGTGGGCAACAGAGTGAGACTCTGACTCAAAAAAAAAAAAAAAAAAGAATGGCTTTTAAAGGACCTTGAGTTTGTTTTCATAAAAGGAGAAAGTCATTTGAATCCACCTTTAGTTTTCAGCACCAGGTACACATTTGAATCCCCAGGACTGCTTTAAAAAGACACTGGATACCTGCCTCAGTCAGCTGGGGGTTGCGGGGGGTAGGGATGACGGGCAGGGCTTTCAAATTTAAACAGAGCCAGGTGAGTCCAATGTGTAGCCAGGGCTGAGAGGACTGTACTGAGGTGTCCCTAATGTGAGATCTGGGATAGTCAAGAGGACAGAGACTGCAGAGAACTGGAGGCTGAAGAGAGTTTGAAGAGTAAGGATCAGTTGTGGTCACTGGTAGAGAAGGGGTGACTCGTAGTGGGCACTGTTTAGGACGAGGGAGTAGAGAAGAAGCCAGAATGGAAGCAGGGGTGAGGGTGTCCAGTAAAAGCCTGAGAGTGAGGCAAGAGGAGCAGTAGATTCAAGAAACAACAATGAAGACACATGACCAGGGCCTGTGTGACTCTGGCTGCCCCTAACGTTACAGAGAGCTGAGACTCTGAGAGAATATGGCTTGTCCAGAGATGGGTCTGGAGCACAGCCAACCTGACTCCATTGTCTGTGCAGTGCTCGTTCCACTGTCCCACGGAGCCTCCCGCTTTGCCTGAGAGGCAGTGCAGGAGCCACTGTGGAGGGAGCTGGCAAGTGATTTGACCTTGCTGAGAAAAATTAAAGAGGAGTTTAGGAAGGAACCTAACTAGTTATTGTTGCTTCTTTCTTTCCCTTTCCCAGGTAAATGTTTTCATCCATTGCAAACTTTCTGTCACCCTTCAGATTCTTTTCTTCTTAATTACTTAATTCTGGTAGCTCGTTTTTTTTCTTTGATTTTGGGGGTGTTTCTTTTGGTGTTTTGTTTAGTTTTGTTTTTTTGAGTTGGAGTCTCACTCTGTCGCCCAGACTGGAGTGCAGTGGCACGCTCCTGGCCACTGCAGCCTTGACCTGCTGGGCTCCGGCGATCCTTCTGCCTCAGCCTTCCAAGTAGCTGGAACTATAGGCATGCGCTACCGTGCCCGGCTAATTTTTTACTTATTGTAGAGACGAGCTTTCGCCAAGTTGCCTGGGCTGGTCTTGAATTCACGGGCTCAGGCAATCCACTTGCCTCGTCCTTCCCAAAGTGCTGGGATTACAGGCTGAGTCATTGAGCCTGGCCCAGGCCAGTTTTTATACTTCAGCTACATACCTCAAGCAATATGAAGTATTCGCAAAGTGGAAACTGACAGTATTCCAAGGAGAAACTAATTGTTTTTTCAAAGTTGCCAGTCAGGCTTGGTGATTGTCTTAACAGTTCTCCAATTTACTGCCTCTCTGATGGTCTGTTTGGCCACTGAAAGGACATCACCAATATACCCAATATATCTCATGTTTTTCTAGCAATTCACTTAACTAACCCTCTAATCACTGGACAACAGCAGTTTCTCAAAGGTGGCTATTGAGAATTGTTTTACAACCCCCTTCCCAGCTTGTTTTGTACTAATTAACTTTTCTATTTCAAGTATTTGCCTCCATCCGTAAGACCCAAGTTAACCTAATCAGCTATTCAGGACACAAACCCCATTACCATGGCAGCAGTCATGTGACTAAGCCACCCATCTGTCTGCCATCTATCACCTGATATCAGTACTTATGCTTACCTGTCCTCCGTGATGTGAAGCAGATCACCCACCAATCACCTTAACGACACGTTAAGGGACACGTTAAAAGACATTCAACTTCAAACAGCAGTCACCATTGCTTTGCTAAACTCTGGTGTGGTCATGTGCTCTTTGGGCTATGGCCCCCACCAAGTTTCCTAAGCTTTGGCCCCCTCTCCCACCTTGGAGAGGTGAATCTCCCCTCACTCTTGCTCTCATTTGAATTTACTTTCCAAATAAACTATATTTTCTTATCTAACTTCTGTGCAATTCTTTGCATCTTTCATGCGCCACCAGATTTCGCAGCCCTACCCCAGCGGGTCTCACTGAACATTTTGGAGGCCCCACTGGGATATATTTTCTAACCTAACAGCTACCCTGCTAAGAATGGGGGTTCTTAGGGGTTAGGATCTGAGGAGGATGGCTGAGAACATTCAATTTCAGCCAGAATGCATGGAGTGCCCATGTACCCAACATATTAAATGTTCCACATTTCCCAAGTTTTACAGACAAGAAAAGTAAACCAAAGAAAGAGGCTACATCAATTTCCAAGTTATAAAAGTTCCCAGAGGGGAACTGGCTCTTACTCATTTTACCCTGTTGGAGTCCAGACAAGTGACAGCACGTGGCAGGGGCTCATCAAATTCTCACTGAACTGAAGGGAGTGACTGAGCTGAGACCTGTCCCAGCTTTCCAGGTTGCCCAGCAATGAGTCTGCTGGGCATAGGCCAACCCAGCCTCTGCAGGCCATCCCAGATGCCAGAACCACATGAGCCCTGACCACGCCTGCACACAGCCCTGACCTAGCACTGAGGACCACACAGCAGGAGTTCAGCCTGCCCTAGGGGGCTCTTCTAGCTCTGTGCCTGGTTACCTTAGCCCGACTTGTCAACTTTCTGTCAGGATGTATTGGCAGAGAGCCTGCTACCAGGGTGGGTCACGCGAAGAATTCCAAAAGAAAACGCAGACTCTCAGGACTGGAAGGGAAATGAAAAGTCATCTGGTTTTAACTCATACTCTCCTTCCTCCCTCCCCACCCCCAGACATATACACGTGCACTGCTTCTCTTCCCTCAGACACACATACGTTCTCCCGTTGGTTGTTGGACCTGTAGGAACATCTCTATTTCATTACCATTTATTAATTGATTATTGCAACGTGGAAAGACTATATTAAGAGGTCAAATGTCTTAAAACAGCCCAATTAAAGGCCCAGTTGACAACCAGCATTAATCCCTAGACATGTAAGTAGAGATACTTGAATGTAATATACTATGATAGAGTTATGAACAAAGTTATTAGAGCTAACAGAAAGCATGAATAATTTTTTTTTTTTTTTGAGTTGGGAGTCTCACTCTGTCGCCCAGACTGGAGTGCAGTGGCCGCTCCCGGCCACCGCAGCCTCGACCTGCTGGACTCCGGTGATCCTTCCGCCTCAGCCTTACGAGTAGCCGGAATGACAGGCGCACGCTACCACGCCCGGCTCATTTTTTTTATTTTATTGTAGAGATGAGGTCTCGCCTGCCCAGGCGGGTCTCGAACCCACGGGCTCAGGTAATACACTCACCTCAATGAATAATTATGAATTATGAGGACAGCAGGAAAGGCTTTATGAGGAAGTAGCAGGTGGATTGACCTTAAAGAATGGCTGGGTTCAGGCTAGCTGTGGATATAAGGAGAAGCTAGTCTAACAAGCTGTGACATGACCATCATCATGGTGAACACCAGACTCATTGTGGTCAACCAGAGAAACCCATGTCCCTGGAAGCCCCATGGCACCCAGCCAGATTCTCAGTCACTGGACATTGTTTGCTTGCTTCAGGGACCTTGAAAGGCATCAAGTTTCTCTGGCAAGAGTTTCCTCATCTATCAGGGAAGGGCAGGAGACACCAAGGGCACTAAAGCAAGTGGAGTAGAAGGATTTGATGGTGCATCGCTGGGTAGGAGAGATACTGGTTTGGTCTGCTACCACTCACCTTCTGTAGAGCCTTTAGCCAGTCACTCATCTCACGAAGTCTTACCTTCACCTGTAAAGAGGGATGTCAATCTCTGCACCACCTGCCTCATGTTTATTCGTGAAAAGCTTTTGAGAAACACCAGACTGGAGGAGCAAAGATGATTGCTGTGACAATTACTGGGGCCAGCTGCTCAGGGCACCCTGTGCTGTACGTTTCTGGCATGGCTCGGAGTGTGCCACCATCCTTCAATGACTTCTTATTGAAGTACATGCTTGTTTCTGTTTCTTTGATGTCTAACAAACCTTCCTATGAGACAACCATTTTGGGCATAAAACAACCATTGGCTTGCAGATGCTGAGACTTAGGAATTTAAATAGGGCTCAGCAAGAATGGTTTAATCTCTGTTCTACCATATCTGGGGCCTCATTAAGGGAAGACATGAAGACTGGAGATGAACTCATCTACTGGGAGCTGGAAGTAGCTGGAGTTACCTTCACTTACGTGTCTAATGATTAATGATGGCTATCAGTGGGGTCTTCAGGTGGCTGTTACCAGATCACCTATACTTGACTTCTCTCTGTGATCTCTCAACATGGGCTGGTTTGGGCCTCTTCAGAGTATGGTGACTGGATTCCAAGAGAAGAGTTTCAAGAAAGAAAAAAGGAAGCCAGGCTCAGTGGCTCAGCCTGTAATCCCACACCTTTGGGAGGCTGAGGTGAGTGGATTGCCTGAGCCCATGGGTTCGAGCCCCACCTGGGCAGCGAGACCTCATCTCTACAATAAATCAAAAAATCAGCCGGGCGTGGTAGCACATGCCTGTAATTCCGGCTACTTGGAAGGCTGAGGCGGAAATATCACCGGAGCCCAGTAGGTCGAGGCTGCGGTGGCCGGGAACGGCCACTGCACTCCGGTCTGGGCGACAGAGTGAGACTCCAACTCAAAAAAAAAAAAAAAGAAAAAGAAAAAAGGAAGTGCATGGAATTCACATGGTGTGTCACTTCCCGTATTCTCTACTGGCCAAGGCAGTCACAGAGTTCTACCTGGGGTCAAGAAAAGGAGATATAGATCTCACCACTTAGTGGGAAGAGTATCAAGATCACATTTTAAGAAGGGCGTGCAGGATGGACATATTGTTGCAGCAATCTTTGAGTCTATCTCAATATTCCTTGCCCTGGCCTTTGAAGCCCTCCTCCATTCTCTTCCAGCAGCACTTCATGTTTCCCCTTAGCCCAAACCCCATTCCAGGCAAACTAACCTTCTCACCACACCCAGAAGATGCCACCGTCATCCCAGCAGGAGAGGCTTGACTCTGTTCTGCTCATACCTCACTCTCTTCTTTCTGATTCTGCAAGTCCTGTTTCCCAAAGAATTCAGGTTCCTGATGTGCCTGAGTAACAGTTAAAATAATAAGGGATTTCTCTTAGCAAATATAGTTCCTAGGAATTTCTTTATTGCTCTAGCATGAGGCCTGCTTCTTTCTTCAAGGTTGCAAAAATTCTACCATGCTGAGAATCACTAGTTCTGAAAAATATTCACCAAGCATGGGTCCCCTTCCACTGTAATCACTGCATACACACTTATGAAATTCAGGTTCTTTATCTCTCCCAGACAGAAATAATGACTATTATAAATTAAAGGCAGATTGTTTAAAGCCAACAAATGTTGTGGCTGGCAACAGAAGTGTAAATATGGCTATAGTTAATTGAGTTTTTCAACCTTGCTTCATTTCAGCTCATTAGACCCATGACTAATAAAGGGCTGGCTGGTATTGCTTGCTAATTACTCTCCAATTAAATCAGGGGCCAGGCCCCTGCCTCGTGTGCAGACCCCAGTCCCTAGGAGTTCTAGTCATCTAACAGTGCTCAGGAAACACTCAGTGGTTGCATTATAGAAAAACAGAAGTACACAAGGCAACAAAACTGTGCAGTTTCTCTGCATTCTGTCTGGAGATGCAGTCCCCACCAAACATGATAGAAGCCATTAACAGTGGGCAGAGGTCACACCTTATGAAAACTTTATCCATCTGTTTCTTGCTCACAACCTGGGGAGGCACAGAAGGAAGGTGTGGTTTCCCATTTTCCTGATAAGGAAGTTGAGGGCTCAAAGAGGTTAAGGGGCCTTTGCAGAATCAATGACTCCATGTTGATGGAGTGAGGGAGGAGGATGCTGAGCTAAGTCTTTTCGTTCCCTGGTCCAGATTCTTTCCTACTGTATTACCGCCAGTTTATTTGACAAATGCTTGTTAAGCACATATTCTAATGCACAGAAGAGCTCAGGCAGTGGGGAGACAATGGTGAGCAAGAAAAATCTCTACTTTCATCAAGCATGTGATCCAAAGGAAGAAGTGGCAATAAATACCTAAACAGTTAAACAAATCAGATAGCTGGACATATGGCAAATGTTATTTGAAAAATAGAATAGAGTCATGGGACTGTGAGTGGCCAGAATGATCAGAGTAGGGAAGTAGAAAAGGACTCTCTTGGCCAGGATAGTCAGGGAAGGCTTTCCTGAGGAAATGATGTTAGAACTGGAACCTTAATGACAACAGGGAGCCAGTTATGTAAAGATCTGGGGAAGAAGAGTCCCAGGGAAAGGTTAAAGCAAGTGCAAGTGCCCTGAGGCAGGAATAGAAATAGACTGGTCATGTTGGAGGGACAAAAAGGCCACTTAGGTGAAAGCTCTTGAGCAATAGAAAGAATAGAGGAAACCAGAAAGTATAAGGCCTTGCTGGTCATCCTAGGGAGGATAAGGAAAGTCTGGGCCATCCAAGGAAGACTTAGCAGTGCACACGGCCCTTCCCATTGCCTGAGGGTGCCTGCAAAACACAGTGGGCTTAACTTGTCTGTTTCTACGTTTTATTTATTTCTGAGGCAATCTTAAAGGCAAAAGTATATCTTTGAGCCCCTCAAACCCTAAATACAGTAACTATATGCATCATTTAATAGTCTGTCTCTCACTGCCACCATCTGTCAATGGATTTGATTTATTTACTTTAAGGTGCTGCTTTATTTATGTTAATGTGAATTCTGTGTCAGTATCCAAGTAGTAAGCTCATTACAAAGTTTTCAATCTAGTGTTCTGTTTAAGATTCCATTTTATATTTATGATGCCTTCATTTATTGTCTAATTATAAAAAATTTTTAAATCGTTGGTCAGCTATCAAAAAGAACAAAATAATGTTGTTTGCAGGACCTTGGATGGAATTGGAGAACATCATCCTAAGTAAGCTAACTCAGGAACAAAAAACCAAACACCGCATGTTCTCACTTATAAGCGGGAGCTAAACTAAGGATATGCAAAGACAGAGAGAATGGTATACTGGACACTGGAGACTCAGAAGGGGGATGGGGGGAAGGGGTGGAGGGATGAAAAATCACCTTTCAGGTACAATGTACACAGGTGGGGGTGGTGGGTACACTTGAAGCCCAGACCAAAAACTACTTGTACCTCCCCAAAGCTATTGAAATAAAAAATTAAAATAAAACCAAAAACTGAACTTAGTGACAGAACTTTGAATTGCTAAATCACATGACTTACAAGTGTTAAATCAAGATTTTCAAATATAATTATGCTTATTTTTATCACATTGTACTTACTAATAATACTGGAGTTACGTTAGTGAGAAAATTTGGAAGTAACCAATAAATGAAAGTTTTAAGAATATAGAAAATAAATAAATAAAAACAATTAGGATCTTTGGAAAAGCACAAAGAATAAAATAAAACTTAAATCTCCTGTAAAGTGTGGGATTGGTCTAAAAATGAAGGGCTCAGAGTTGAAGGACACCTCTCATTCTTCACTAAATGCACAGTGACCTCTCAGCAGTTTCTCCAACTAGAAGTGGGCCTGTTTACTTTGGGTAAAGCAATTTTCCGCTCTGAACTTTAGATTCCTTTTCTGCTTTGTGAAGATGTGCTTCAAAGAACTGTAATGAGAATCAAATTAGATAATGTGGATAGAGCACCTAAAACAATGTCTGGCTTACAACAGATTCTCCCAAATATTAGTTCTTCATCACTGAGGGCTCAACCAGAGCTGGGTATTCCATCAAGGAGTATTTTCTTGCTTCTAAAGAACATTCTATGCCAAGTACAGTGGCTCCCAGCACTCTGGGAGGCCGAGGTAGAAAAATTGCTTGAGCCCAGGAGTTTGAGACCAGTCTGGGCAACAAAGCACAATCTTGTCTTTACAAACAAACAAAAAAGCCAGGCACGGTGGCATGCACCTGTAGTCCCAGCTACTTGGGAGGCTGAGGCAGAAATATTGCCTGAACCCAGGAGGTTAAGGCTGTAGTGAGCCATGACTGTGCTACTGTACTCCAGCCTGAGCAACAGAGTGAGATCCCTGACTCAAAAAAAATACAAAAAAAGAAGAACTTCCTAGCAGTCAAAGCTGCCCATAATTTAAGACTACCCTGTCAAAGTATTACATTAAATAATTTGCCAGGAACTTCCAATGATAAACTTGAGAAAATTCCTTCTACTCTATTATCTTCTCCCTGTAGATAAGTCAGGTGGCTTCTCTGGTCCCTGTCACTTAATTTCAGATATCCATCAAATGTTATTGAATGCATCATTTTCTACTATATGCCAAGAACTGTACCTGGATGCCATGGTCCAGTGGTGACCAGGATGGGCATGGGCCCCACCCTCTGGGAACTGCCAGCCCCAGGGATGCAGGCATCAAGTGCAGACATCACTGTTGCAGTAGCTGCACTCTGCATCAAGGACTGGGGAACCACGTTCACCCTTGGGGTTGTCTAAGGGATGGGACATGGTTGGAAAGACTTAATAGAAGAGACGTGCATATTCCCAGGACCTCTGTTGGACCCAATCTGCCTTGGAGACGTCACCGATGGACCCTAGTGCTGGAGAGGAAATGCCTGGGCTCCCGGGACTGCTTCACATTGGTGCCCCTGCTTCTGCCTGCCACCCCCAAGCCAGGGCCAGCATGAAGTGAGGACCACCCAGGTCAGCCAGAAAGGAGCATGCTGAGAAGCAAAACAGTATCCCTGGTGGCCTGGGTCCCTTTGCAGCACCTTTGCCTGTTCAGATGGACAGGCACACTGAAGAGGGCGTTGCTGGACTCTTTATGAAAGGGACTGTTTCCCCAAATTGAAAACAAATTCTCCAGCAGTACAGGAAACACATACAAGAGCCAGCCTCATCAAATGAATCACAGCTTACTCTCTGTGCTCTGCAATTAGAATCTTTAATGGGGACCCAGCCACAGGCTGCTTCCAAGTCACGGCAAGGTTGGATGGTTAAATGAGGGACAGGAGACAGTCTCATAACCACCCCATCCCTATTTCACCTTGTGTTCCTTTATTCTGGCTTAGTGACTCAGTCTCACACACTGGCACATGCACATACTCACACTCGCACTCACAAGCACACACTCTCTTCTCCAGTTTCATTCCGTTCCCTCTTGGTTGCTGTGTGCTGCCCCTCCCCCAGTCCTGTCCCTGCATCAAACCAATGACCATGTTTACTCCCAGCCCAACCTTCGGGAAAACAGACATCCTGGGCTTACTTCCTAAACTTCCTATTCTGCATAAAGAACACATTGTCCTTTCAAAGTTGGGACTGAGACCTAGTATTTGTCCCGTGTGTCGCCACAGGACATGGTTCCCAAGAATGCAGATAGCCTGTAAGCAGCCTTGCAGGTCCCTCAAGAATGTGAAGTCACAGCCCCTCAGCTCTAACGGGACACATCCAAGCTGGGCTCACAAGTGTCCTGTTGACTGATGAGTTTGTGTCAGTCCTGTGAGTCCAGCAGCCCCACCTAAAGGGCAGCTCTTAACACGGTACTCCTTTGCTAAGGAACCACTTGTGGGTGACAAGATATCCATCCCTGGGGGTGGACAGGCAAAAGGTAGTGGGTGTACATCATGTGGTGCTGTGCAGCACTTAGAAATCATTGCCGGCTGGGCTTGGTGGCTCAGCCTGTAATCTCAGCACTTTGGGAGGCCAGGGCGAGTGGATTGCCTGAGCCCACGGGTTCAAGACCAGCCCAGGCAACTTGGCAAGATCTCATCTCTACAATTGAAAAAAAAATTAGCCAGGTGTGGTAGCACATGCCTGTAGTTCTGGATCCTTGGAAGACTGAGGCGGAAGGATCGCCTGAGCCCAGCAGGTCTATGCTGGGGTGGCCATGAGCATGTCACTGCACTCTAGCCTGGGCAACAGAGTGAGACTCCAAATCGAGGCGGGGCCGGGGGGAAGTCATTGCCTAGAGGCACACTTTTAAAAGCCAGCAACAGAATAAGATATATAAAATCCCAAATCATTTACATACATTAAACCAACATGCACCCTAAGAACTAAACACCAATAGCCCTTATGTAAGTTATACAAACAAAAAGCAGATGTCAATTAGAGTATTAGAGTGTGTTACCTATGGATGGGGAAATGGGAAAAAACAAACAAGTAAATCAAGAGAGAAAATTTGTACGGAGCAATAATGATAATGTGTCATGACTGCAAAGTGTGATTAACTTGATCCTCTTCACCAGACATAAGCTGGGCGGGGGGAAGGACACAGAAATCTCGGACTTCACCCAGGTTTGGATCTCCAACATCAGCTCCCACTTCCTTGAGCCTTAGCCCAACAGGATGACCTGCCACTCACAAAACACTCCTGACTCCTGGCCTTCGGTTTCACTGCCCTTCTACAGCCCACTCGACCCCACATTTCAAAGTCTAATTCCAGGCCAGTTGCAGTGGCGCATGCCTACAATTCCAGCATTTTGGGAGGACAAGGCGGGAGGATCGCTTGAGGCCAGGAGTTCAAGACAAGCCTGGACAACACAGTGAAAACTCGTGTCTACAAAAAATAAAAATGAGCATAAATAAAAGTCTAACTCCAGTGCCACTCAATAGTCATGACACCTTCTCTGCCCCATCCTACAGGCGCCGATCGTGTATCTGGTGGTGTGTCCTTATTTGAAGACAGAAGTGATCCAATGGAATCTCTAGACTGAGGTTGCTCTTTCCAGGGGAACCATGCAGCAGTGGCATTTTGTGCCTTTGGCCATCTACACTCCCGGATTGCAAGCCTTGCCTTCTAAGAACTCTCTTCAAAGATCTCACCCAAAGAGGAGCATCACCTCTTCATAGAGAAGCAATACTTTCATAGGAGAACCCATTGCAAAGAAGAGGACCACAGATGTTTGGTAAGTGGCCAAGTAACAAAATTACATCCACAAGCTCTTCTACAGTTAAGCCCTAGGCTTTCTTCCCATGTTCAAGATAGTCCTCTGGGTCCCCTTTTCTCCCTTCCTGAAAGCCCCAACACTCAGCCAGGTTGTTTCTTCCCTTTCAGACTACTTTTTTAATCCTCTGGGTCCCCTCTACAACTGAACCTGATTATGGAAGCCATTATTCTATTATTTCCAACAAGCAGCCATGACCCTCCACCCAACACCAGGTACTTAATCAGAACCCACCTAGAGTCCCCACAGACACAAAGATCCAGGAGTGGGAATTTTTAAAAAGTAATGAAAGCTCCCTTCCCTGTCTTCAGCATGCAGGCAGTCAGTAAACAAATATTTCTGAGCACCTGTTATATGCTGAGAATGGGTTTGGGCCCTGGAGATGTGATGGTTAGTGAAAGCAAGCTAGATGTGCCCTTGTGGGGCTGGTTGATAATCTACTACTTTCCAAGGCGCTACTGCCACCCACTCTCCAAATCTGAGAATGTGAATTTTGCCAAATTTCATTTCCATCCTCCTGGGCCTTGTGTGGTGTTGGCAGCAGAGGGAGCAACTGGCTGGAGACCAACTGCCTAGTGAGGCCCTGCCAGGGCTGGCACAGAAGGGTCGGTGTTTCTATTCCCAGGGCCTGGCACCCAACCAGGATGGCATCTGCTCAGAGTTTGGAGCCCAGCATACCCTGATTGTCCTGTGGCTTACAGCACTTTAAGGCTATCAATTGAGTTTTTCTTAAAAAGCAACTCCTGTGTTTATTGGTTTTCCCCCCTGTATTTAGGTCACTAGAATTTTCCTTAAGGGTGGAAAAGCTCAGAGAACCAGTCTGGATGACTATCTCATGCCAGGACCTGAGCGGGAGGGACTGGTGACATACTAAAGAGAAGCTGGCCCAGTGCCCACACCTACCACTCACTGCCTCACCATTTTTCTGAATGGCACTGGCCCTTCCTGAGCCCTTGGACAAGGAGGAGGGGACCCTCAACCCAGTCAGGTGGCATTACCTTGCTGTGGGGCTGTGACTAAATCCTTTTGCTCTCTGGGCTGATATCCTCTCAAGTGTTTCTTGAACAGGTGAAATAATGGACACAAAAGGACTTTTAAATTATATGAAAATGTAAGCCTGTCTTGGGACTCTATGTAATTTCTGCTCAATTCTGCTGTTAACTTATAACTACTCTAAAAATTAAAAAACAAACAAAAAAAGTAAGGTCTTATGGTGAACTCTGGGAAGGGTGCTCTTGGTTCGTATAAAAGCTCCACTTCTTTCTATGTGGCCTTGGGAAGTATGGAAACTTCTCTGAACCTCAGTGTCCCTGTTCTACAAGTAAAATAATGGGTTTTTTGTTTTTTTGTTTTTCTTGTGAGTTGGAGTCTCACTCTGTCACCCAGCCTGGAGTGCAGTGGCCGCTCCCGGCCACCGCAGCCTCGACCTGCTGGGCTCCGGCGATCCTTCCGCTTCAGCCTTCCGAGTAGCCGGAATTACAGGCGCGCGCTACCACACCCGGCTCATTTTTTAAATTTATTGTAGAGATGAGGTCTCACCTGCCCAGGCGGGTCTCGAACCCGCAGGCTCAGGCAATCCACTCACCTCAGCCTCCCAAAGGCGCGGGATTACAGGCTGAGCCACCGAGCCCGGCTAATAATGGGTTTTTTAAGTACTGGGTTAATTACAGAATACTACTCCTTTGTGAAGCCTTTGGGTATTATTTGCCACTTACTAAAAGTGGCTGTCCTGAAAGTTATCCAGAACAGAAATGTTGCAGATCTTAAAGAGCATTGGAAAGCCCTAGAGAAAGTACAAGCAGATGTTATAGGCATCTTAAACCAAGCATGTTCAAAATTGAGCAGGAGGAGAGAAAGAAGGAAGACAAGAAGAAGAAGAAGGGAGAGGAGACAGAATAGAAGGAGAAGGATGAGATGCAGGAGGAGGAGACAGAAGAGGAGGAGGAGACGGAGGGGAGGAGGAAGAGGAGGAAGAGACAGGCGGAGGAGAAGAGAGAAGAGGAGGAAACAGAGGAGGAGGAGGAGGAGGAGGAGGAGACAGTGAAAGCAGAAAAGGAGGAGACAGAGGGGAGGAGGCAGTGGAGGAAGAGAAGAGGGAGGAGAAAGAGAAAAAGGAGAAGGAGGAGACAGAGGAGGAGCAGAGGGAAGGAGGAGAAGGAAGAGACAGAGAGGACAGAAAGGGAGGAGACAGAGGAGAAGGAGGAGGAGACAGAAGAGGAGTCGAGAGCAGAGGAGGAGGAGATAGAGGAGGAGCAAAGCAACAGAAAGAAAGAAGCAGAAGCAAAGGCAGCAGAAGAGGAAGATTGAGGAGGAGAAGAGAAGGAGGAGGAGGAGGCAGAGGAAGAGGAAGGAGGAGGAGGAGAAGCAAAAATATAGGGAAAACAGAAGCAAAGGCAGAAGAAGAAGAAGATAAAGGGGGAGGTAGGGAAGGAGGAGGAGGAGGAGAAGGAAGAGGAGGACCAAGAGGAGGAGGAGGAGCAGCAGCGGCTACTGAAGCAAAGGCAGAAAAGCAGAAGCGGATGCAGAAAAAGGCAGAAGGAGAAGTGAAAGCTCCAGAAAAATCAGATGCAGAAGCAAAAAAGCAAAAGCAAAAAGAGAAGCAGCAGAAACATGCAATGCAGAAGCAGACGCTTAGGAAACAGAAGCACCACACACAGACATAAGCAGACGCAGAGGAGGAGAGAAGCTGAGAAAGGAGGAGGAGAAGTATACACAGCAGCCACCAAAGGAGATACAATAGCATCAGGAGAAAAAGCAGAAGAAGCAGAAGTAGAAGAAGAAGCAGGAAAAGCAGGAGCCAAAGCAGAAATAAGGGAAGCACAGAAAAAGCAGAAGAAGAAAACACAGAAGCAAGAAGATGAAGGGGAAGAAGAGGGGGAAGAACAGGACAGGTCAGGAGGAAGGAGAGACACCATAATAAGAGAAAGAGAAATCACAGCAGAAGGAGAAGCAGCAAGAGCAGCAGAGAATGTGGAAGCTGAGGCCAAAAGAGAAGCAGCAGAAGAAAGAGAAGCAGCAGAAAAGGCAGAAAGAGGCCAGGTGTAGTTGCTCATACCTGTAATCCCAGCACTTTAGGAGGCTAGGGTGGGAGGATTGCTTGAGCCCAGAAGTTTAAGATCAACCTAGGCAACATAGCAAGACCTCATCTCTACCAAAAAAAAAAAAAATTATCTGAGCATGGTGGCATGTACCTGTAGTCCCAGCTACTTGGGAGGCTGAGGTGAGAGGTTTGCTTGGAGTTTGAGGCTACAGTGAGATGTGATTTTTTCACTGAGCTCCACTCTGGGTGACAGAATGAAACCTTGACTTAAAAAAAAAGAAAAGAACTCTGGGAGGTCAAGGTGAGGGGATTGCTTGAGCCCACCAGTTCGAGAACAGCCTAGGCAACTTGCAAGACCTCATCTCTACAATGAAACAAAAAATTAGCCAGGCATGGTAGTGCACACCTGTAGTTCTGGCTCCATGGAAGACAGAGGTGGAAGGATCGCCAGAGCTCAGCAGGTGGAGGCTACGGTGGCCGTGAACATGCCACTGCACTCCAGCCTGGGCGATGGAGTGAGACTCCAACTCAAAAGAAGAAAGAAAGAAAAGGCAAGAAGAGAAAGAAAAGGGGTAGAGGAAGAAAAAGAAAAAGCAGAAGCAAAAATAGATGAATACATTAGAGCAAAAGCAGAAGAAAATGCAGGAAGGAAAAAGCAGAAGTACAAGCAACAAGAAGCACACACAGAAGCAGCAGCAGAAGCAGCAAGAGAAGTACAAGAAGAGGAGGGAGGAAGAACAACAGTGGGGAGAGAAGGCAGGAGCACAGGAGTAGAAAGAAGTAGTGGCAGTGGAAGGAAGAGAAGCTGAAATAGAAAAAGCAGCTGGGGAAAAAGCAGAAGCGAAAGCTTAGAAAGCAGATGCCGCAGACACAGCAGGAGAGAGAGAAGCCGCCCATGCAACCGCTAAAGAAGAAGCTGGAGCCAAGGGAGTAGAATTGGCAGAAGCCAAACCAAAGCAGAAGCGGAAGCAGCATCCCAGGGCAGAGGCTGCGTGCCTACCAAGGGGTAAGGAAGAGGTGAACACAGGGCTGGCGGCCTGGCTGGGTCCTTGGCTCTCAAACCCCAGTTTCCTTCGAGGCAGGTGAACCAGTGAGATGTTCTTGGAATTCTAATTATTTGTGCCAAAAAAGTGCCCAAGCAGGGAAAGTTCCCAAGACAAAAACAGGGATGAAGGAACAAACTTCCACCAAGCACCTTCTGTGGGCCATGCACAGACAAAGGAGATTCAGTTCCTACTTTCATGAGCTCATAGCCTGGAACAGGACAGTGCCAATGGTCAGAAGAGGGGTAGGAATTGCTGAGGCCCAGAATTTGGGAAATAAGGAGACATCAGAGAGCTTTAGAAAGAGATGGGAGTTTTAAAAGACAAAAGCATTAAAAATAACTATACCTGCAATAATTTGTTAATGTATACACAATATTAAAAGAGGTAGGCTGGGCACAGTGGCTCATGCCTATAATTCCAGCACTTTGGGAGGCCAAGGCAGGAGTTTTGCTTGAGGCTACAAGTTTGAGATTCTAGGCAACATAGCGAGATCTTGTCTCTACAAAAATTTACAAAAATTAGCAGGGAATGATGGTACATGCCTGTAGTTCCAGCTCTGTGGGAGATTGAGAATAGAGGATTTCTTGAGCCCAGAAGTCCAAGGGTACAGTGAGCCATGATCATGCCACTGGGTCACTACACTCCAGTCTGGGTGACAGAGTGAGACGTTGACTCAAAAAAAAAAAAAAAAAGTAAATTGGGAAAGTAAAAGCATGAAATGGGAGAGGGAATAAACATGGAGTTTTTGTACGCAATTAAAGTTAAGTTGTTACCAGCTTAAAATAGACTGTTATAACCATAAGATGTTTTAGGTAAGCCTCAAGGTAACCACAAAGCAAAACTCTGATATACAAAAGAGAAAGAGAAAGGAATCAAAGTATACCACTATAGAAAAACATCAAATCACAAAGACAACAAGAAAGCAAGAAAGGGACAAGGATTTACAAAATAGAAAGTAATTTGACAAAATGGCAATGAGTCCTTACCTGTCAGTAATTACTTCAAATGCGAATGGACTAAATTTTCCAGTCAAAAGACACAGAGTGGCTGACAGGATTAAAAAAACAAGATCAAACTATAGGCAGCCTACAAGAGACAAACTTTAGTATTAAGGACACACTTAAGCTGAAAGAACAAAGAATTGATTCTTCCTGTTATCAACATCAATTCAATCTTCCTTTATGAAAAATTTCTTTATAGCTTGTGAGGTTGTTTGATATTGATAACATTTACCCACAGTAGAACTTCTTTCAGAATTGGAGTCAATCCTCTCAAATCCTGCCATTGCTTTATCAACTAAATTTATGTAATATTCTAAATCCTTTGTTGTCATTTCAACAGTGTTGAAAGCATCTTCACCAGAAGTAGAGTCTGTCTCAAGAAACCACTTTATTTTCTCATCCATAAGAAGCACTCTCTCATCCATTCAAGTTTGATCATGAGATTGCAGCAATTGTCACATCTTTAAGCTTCACTTCTAATTCTAGTTATCTTGCTAGTTATCTGCAGTTACTTCCTTCACTGAAGGCTTAAACCCCTCAAAGTTATGCATGAAGGTTGGACTCAATTTCTTCCAAACTCCTGCTAATATTAGTATATAGATCTCCTATGAATCGCAGATGTTCTTAATGGTATCTGTAATGGTGAACTCTTTCTAGAAGTTTTTCAACTTACTTTTCCAAGATCTACCAGAGGAAGCTATGAAAGCTATCACCTTTAAAAATTGTACTTTTTAAAATAATAATACTTGAAAGTAAAAATTACTCCTGATTCATAGGCTGCAGAATGGATGTTGTATTAGCAGACAGGAAAACAACATTAATCTCCTTGTACATCTCCATCAGAGCTCTTGGGAGGGCTAGGTGCATAGTCAACAAATGGTAAAATTTTAAGAGAAATCTTTTTTATGAGCAGCAGTTCTCAAGAGTAGACTTAAAATATTAGTAAGCCACACTGTAAACAGATGTGCTGTGATCCAGGCTTTGCTGTTACATTTATAAAGCATAGGCAGAGTCAATTTAGCATAATTCTTAAGACCCCAGGGATTTGGGGAATGGTAAATAAGCATTGGCTTCAATTTAAAGTCACTAGCCCCTAATAAGTGAGTCAACTTGTCCGTTGAAGCTTTGAACCCAGACATTGACTTATCTCTAGCTATGAAAATCCTAGATGGCATCTTCTTTCACTAGAAGGCTGTTTCCTCTACATTGAAAATATTTTTTTCTTTTTCTTTTCTTTTTTTTACCATAGCCACCTTCATCAAAGATCTTAGCTAGATCTTCTGAATAACTTGCTACAGCTTCTATATTACCAATTGCTGTTTCACTTTGCTCTTTTATGTCATGGAGATGACTTCTTTCCTTAAATCCCATGAAGCAATCTCTGTTAGCTTCCAATTTTTCTTCTGCAGCTTCCTCACCTCTCTCAGCCTTCATAGAATTGAAGAACATTAGGGCTTTGCTCTGGATTAAGGGAATTTTGTGACTGGTTTGATCTTCTATCCAGGCCACTCAAACTTTCTCTGTATCAGCAAAAAGCCTATTTCACTTTTTTATCATTTGTGCGTTCACTAAGATAGCATTTTTAAGTTTCTTCAATAACTCTTCCTTTGCATTTACAACTTGGCTAACTTGTACAAGAGGTCTAGCTTTCAGTCTATCTCAACTCTTGACATGTTTTCCTGACTAAACTTAATTATTTCTAGCTTTTGATTTAAAGTAAAAGACTAGTGACACTTCCTTTCACTTGAACACTTAGAGGCCATTGTAGAGTTATTAATTGGCCTAATTTCTATATACTTGTGTCTCCTTATACTTATAGGGAGGCCTGAGGAGAGGAAGAGAGACAGGGGAATATTGGTTAGCGGAGTAATGAGAACCCACATAACCTTTATTGATTAAATGCACTGCCTTATATGGGTGCAGTTTGTGGTGCCTCAAAACAATTACAATAGTAATAGCAAAGATCACTGATCACAGATCACCATAATAGATATAATAATAATAATTCTGGAATGTTACAAGAATTACCAAAATGTGATAGATATATGAAGTGAGCAAGTGCTGTTGGAAAAACGGCACTGTTAGATTTGCTGTATTCAGGGTTGCCACAAACTTTCAATTTGTATAAAACTCAAAATCTGCTAAATACAAGAAAGCAAAGTACAATAAAATGAAGTATACCTTTATACAGAACATTCCATCCAAGAGCAGCAGAATACACGTTTTTCTTAAACACACACAGAACATTCTCCAGGATAGATCATAAGTTAGGCCACAGAACAAATTTTAACAAATTTAAGAAGATTGAAATAATATCAAGTATCTTTTCCAACCACACAAGTATGTGAATAGAAATCAATAATAGCAGGAAAACTGGAAAAATTCACAAATATATGGAAATTAAGCAGCACATCCCTGAACAACAAATGGGGCAAAGAAGAAATCAAAAAGGAAGTAAAAAAAAAAAAAAAAGTCTTGGTACAAAAGAAAATAGAAACACAACATATCAAAGCTTATGGGATGGAGAAAAATCAGTTTTTGTTTTTTTAATTTTTTTAATTTTTAATTTTTAAATTTTAAAGATGTGGGGTACAATTCAGGGATAGGTATACAAATGTTCATTATGCAGGTACCCTTGTTGATGAGGTGTGACCCTCTCTCCCTTGGCTGTTTCCCTCAACTGCCAATCCCACCTGAAAAATCAGTTTTTAAGAGAGAAGTTTATAACAATGAATGCCTACATTAATTTTTTTTTTTTTTTGAGTCAGAGTCTCATTCTATCACCCAGGTTGGAGTGCAGCGGCTCGCTCATGGCCACCCCAGCATCGGCCTGCTGGGCTCAGAGATTCTTCCACCTCAGCCTTCCAAGTAGCCAGAACTACAGGTCCATGCCACCACGACCAGCTAATTTTTTTTTTTTTGTATATTGTAGAGACGAGGTCTCACCAAGTTGCCCAGGCTGGTCTCAAACCCTTGGGCTCAGATAATCTTATCGCCTCAGCCTTCCAAAGTATTGGGATTACAGGCTCGAGCTACTACACAGCCTAATAAATGCCACATTAATTTTTTCGTAAAAAGGAGGGTTTCAAAGAAACAATCTATCTTTACCACTTCTAAAGAAATAGAAAAAGAACAAACTGAGCCCAAAGTATAAGAAAGGAAGTAACAAAGATCAGAGTGGAAAAAGTGAGATTAAGACTAGAAAAACATATAAAAGGTCAACTACACTAATAGTTAACTTTTTGAAAAAATAAATAAAATTTACAAGCCCTTAGCTAAATTACGAAAATAAGAGAGAAAACACAAGTAAATAAGATCAGAAATGAAAGAGTAGACACTACAACTGATACCACAGAAATACAAAGGATCATGAAATTACTGTGAACAATTATATGCTAACAAATTGGATCATATAGAAGAAATTAGTAACTTCCTAGAAACATACAACCTACCAAGACTGAGTCATAAAGAAATAGATAATCTGAACAGACCAATAACAAGTAAGGAGATGAAATTAGTAATCAAAAATCTCCCAACAAAGCAAATCTCAGAATTAAATGACTTCTACCAAACACTGAAAAGAGAATGAATAAAAATCTTTCTCTCATATAGCACATGCATCAATGAACATAAATTACTTTATTTCTATTTTAAAAAAAAGAAAAGAAATCTTCTCAAACTCTTCCCAAAAATTGAGGAGATGCGAGCACTTCCAAACACATTTTACAAGACTAACACTAACCTGATACCAAAGCCAAAAATAAACACACAAAAAAAGAAAATTACAGACCAATGTCCCTCATGAACATACATGCAAAAATTATCAGCAAAATACTAGCAAACCAAATTCAACAACACATTAAATGATCATACACCATGATCAAATGGAATTTATCCCTAGGATGCAAGGATGGCTCAACATACACAAATCAAGAAATGTGATACACTAAACTAACAGAATAAAGGATTAAAATTGTATGACCATCTCAATAGATGCAGAAAAAACATTTGAGAAAATACAACATCTTCTTTCATGGTTTGAAAAAAAAACAACAACTCTCAACAAATTTGGTATAGAAAGAATGTACCTAACATAATAAAGGTCATATATAACATCTCACAGATAATATAATGTTCAAATGGTGAAAAGTTTAAAGTTTTTCCTGTAATATTAGGAACAAGACAAGGAAGCCCTGCTTCACCACTTCTATTTAACAAAGTATGGGAAGTTATTGGAAATCAGACACTGATATTTCATATCAGTGGATGAGTGCAGCAAGCATCAGAGTGGGAGATTCTGACAAGTTCCTCCCATGAACTTTCTCTCCCAGACAAGAGGTCTATGACACACTTACTAGACAAAACTTCAAGGTGACCAGAGGGATCTCAGGGGGATGAAGAACAGATGCCTCCAGACTCTGGAAGAATGAGAATGAAGAGCAGAGAGACATTGGGACTAGCTAGTAGCAATCATCTCCCCAGTCCTTAAGGGGGGTTCTCCTTCTAAGAAGCCAGCCAGGCTTTGGAGTTGCCTCCAAATCTAATAAAGATGACCCGCTTGTCCCCAGAGCAGACAGTTTCCCAGTTCCTCTCAGGAGGCAGACTGCCCAGTGATGCCCCAGCCTTCACCTAAAGTTAGAATCAGTAGTGACCCAAAGTAGGCAAGCATCAGGGCTTGAACAAAGAATCTCAGGCCCTGTGGCAATCTAGGGGAGAGTGAAGGCCCCTCTCAGGCCTCTCCCATTTGCCCCAAGGATTCCAGAATTTGCTCCCTGAGCTCTGCTCCAGCAGAGTCTATAAAGATGCCCTCTCCCAAAATTGCATGGTTACATGACAAAGAAGCCAACAGAATAGACCAACATCTTCCCTTCTCCCCTTCCCCTCAGGCCACCGCAAACCCCTCCACTAGGATGAGATGAGAAGAAAGGTCTCTCACTCATACCTGAGAGAGAGAGAGAGAGAGAGAATGTAACAGAGACAGAGACCCCAAGAGAGACAGAGAGACAAAGACAAAGGCAGAGAGAAGAGAAAAGGAGAGAGCTGGGATGGAAAGAGTTGAGGAGTTGCAAGTGGTTACGGGGTCTGTCATCACAAGGGGAAAGTCTAAGTGATGGCAGGAGTTGGAGTGAGATAGGGGAATCAGAGATGGTAAGGAAAGGACAAAGAAAATTCTTCAGCCTTGACAATGCAAGAAAACTTTCTAAGCCTGGTGAATATTAATTAGAAAATGCCTGATGATGTATTTATCTACATAGCACCCAGCAAGGTGCTGGGCAAGATGTTAGCAGGCAGCACAGTGTGGAGGTTTCCAGGACGGGCTAGGTGGCCAGGTCTTCCTCTATCAGCCTCAGTCTCACCATCTGTAAAATGGAACCTTCTTCCCTCACCATTGCTATGAGGGGGGACTCAAAAATGACCTGGAATTATTTTTTTGGAGGATGAGCCCCTTGTAGTACAGGCTTTCCCCACTAGGTAAGTGTTCTAGGACCCCATCTGCCTCAGTGTACCAGCTAACATTGTTGTGCCTCACAATTTGTGGAAGAACTGTCCTGAGTTGTGGCAAACAGGTAACTGTTTCTCCTACCGTGACAACATAGCTGCCCACACTGTGCTGAGTGTTCTGCAGTTCTTGACCAAAAACAACATGACCCCTGTGCCCTACCCTCCCTGTTCACCCAATCTCACCCCAGCAACCTCTTTTTTTGGTTTACCCAGATAAAAAAAGTCCTTTGAGGGAAACATTTTGACCATGTGGAAGAGGCGAAACAAAAGAGGTGAAACAAAAAACGGCAGAAGTACTAAACGACATCAAAATGAACAAGTGTGAAAACTGTTTTGAGCAGTAGAAAAAGTATCTCAATACGTGTATTGCATCAGAGTAATTTGAAAGTGACTGCAGTTTAAATATGTAAAATAAATACACAATTTTTTAATAAATAAATTTTGTGGGCCAGGCATGGTGGCTCAAACCTATAATCCCAGCACTTCCAGAGGCCAAGGAGAGAGGATTGCCTAAGTTCAGGAGTTCGTGACCAGCCTGGGTAACTTGATGAGATCTCATCTCTACAATAAGTCAAAAAAAAACCAAGCCAGGTGTGGTACCATGTGCCTGTAGTTCCAGTTACTTGGAAGGCTGAGGCAGAAGGATCACCTGAGCCCAGCAGGTCAGGGCTGCAGTGGCCAGGAGCATGCCACTGCACTCCAGTCTAGGTGACAGAGTGAGACTCCAACTCAAAAAAAAAAAAATGTTGTTTTGGGGGGTATGCCCTCGTATATGTAAGCAGCTTAGAGCAGTGCACCTGACATATAGCAAATACTTACTAGGTCCTACTTACTATATTATTATAGGAAGCATTTAATAAATACGTACTAGCCGGGCTCGGTGGCTCAGCCTGTAATCCCATGCCTTTGGGAGGCTGAGGTGAGTGGATTGCCTGAGCCCGCGGGTTCGAGACCTGCCTGGGCAGCGAGACCTCATCTCTACAATAAATAAAAAAATCAGCCGGGCGTGGTAGCGCATGCCTGTAATTCCAGCTACTTGGAAGGCTGAGGAGGAAGGATCGCCAGAGCCCAGCAGGTCGAGGTTGTGGTGGCCGGAAGCGGCCACTGCACTCCAGTCTGGGCGACAGAGTGAGACTCCAACTCAAAAAATAAAAAAAATAAATAAATAAATACGTACGAATCGATTGATAGAAAAATTATATTAAAATCTGAATAGAAAGCAAAAATGTATATTCTGAGCAGGTCAAAAGCGAAGATACTTCAGGGATGAGAGGGCTATTCTTCAACATGATGGCAATAGGAGAGACTGTGATCATTTTCCCAAACCAGTCTTGTCTTTGGGTCCTATTTACTTTGGGTGAAAGCAGTACCACCAATCACCTCATATTCCACTCGAGATGCCTTCAAGTTTGCAATTGGATCAAAATTGGTGACTTTTTCAAGTCTCTTAATGACAGGCCAAGCTGTCTGTCCCACCCCTCCTATGTGGAAACAATTTTGCAAACTGCTTTGAGAGTTAGAGATTGTTCTATGCTATAGGAAGATCAAAGCTCTGAGGGGTCTTTGAGACAGGAAGGAGTCCTGACATCCATGTACTGTGCAGGTATGATTCCTGAGGTCTCTTGACTCACCCTTCCTCGCCAAGTGCCCAACCCAACTTTTTCTTCATATCAGGTAGTTATGATGGTCCCAAGAAGGGGTATATTCTCTCCCATCTGCCCATTCTTCTGCATCTCCTCCCCTGACAGCCTGACCCAAGCCATAGTGGTCACTCTCCTGGAGCCCAAGAACCTTGAGAGTATCCTAATATTCACAGCAGTGAGACAGATCTTTTTCAAGTGCAGATCTGTTCCCAACAAATCCCCGCTTTAGATTTCTATTGCCCTTTAAATAAAAAGCAAATTTCCTTCTCTAGTATGGTTGGGGTCTCTCTCCTTAGCCTCCTCTCCTGCCCAGTTTCTATACTGCAGCCACACCAGCCTTTTTAATTTTTTCAGGTTATGAAATATATCAAACTCCTCCCAGCCTCAGGACCTTTGCACAATTATTCCCTATGTCTGAAACATTCTCCCTTCAACCTTACCCACCCCTTCTCTTCACCAACTCCCCACCACCCTCCCCTTCTTTTCTTCCAATCACAACACATGTCACTCTTTGGGGAAGTCTTCCCCAGCCCCTTAGTCTAGATCAGGTCTCCCGGTTCCAAGTGCTTAGGAAACCCTACATTGTCCTTCAGATCGCTTCTCACAGTTTAAATGTATATATTTATCTTTGAGTTTCTTCATCTAATGTCTTTCTCCCCCTCCCCATCCCCATCCCCAAGTTGTAACCTTAGCAAGGTGGGGACTACACCTGCTTTGTACAACATGGCACATACCATCTCCATGCCCCACATCTACCCTCACATCCATCAGGAGCCTGGCAACAAGTATCTGTATCTATTGAGGGAGTAAATGCATTTCTTTTTCTAGGTGCCCAGGGGTTAGAAATCCTGTAGCATAACAAAAAGAATGGGTGTCCAGAGACCTACTTTCCAGCCCCATTGCCTTCTATGAGCTCGACGATTTTAAGCAAGGCCCTTTTCCCCCTGAGTCTAGGAATCCTGAGGAGTTTGGGACAGTCAGATAGTCTATGGTTTATTGTTACTGAGCTTGTTCTTCGCAGATTCCTCTTCTCCCAACCAGACATGGGAACCAGCAGTGACATGGCAGAACTGGAGGTGAGAACAAATACCCTTGAAGAAACCAATTTTCTTGCTCCCTTTTTGTTGGAACATTTGTACCGGAAAGTGACTTTCATAACTACTTTGTCATCTGCAGTTTAATTCCTGGTTCCATGACTTAAACCCATGACTGAAACTTTCCATTCCCTCTCGAGACAGCGAGAAAGAGGACACAACCCTCCACTGGGTGTTCTGAAGGCCTAATGTTTAGTCTGCAGGTTAACAATTGAATGCCCACAAGTTTCTTCAAATAAATCATTTGCAATTGGCAATGTTGTATTAAGAAATAAATAGCAGCTGGGCACGGTGGCTCACAACTGTAATCCCAGTACTTTGGGAGGAGGACACAAGAGGATTACCTGAACTCAGGAGTTTTGAGACCAGCCTGAGCAACACGGCAAGATCTAATCTCTACAAGAAATCAAAAAAGTAGCCGGGTATGGTGGCACATGCCTGTGTTTCCAGCTACTTGGAAGGCTGAGGTGGAAGGATCACCTGAGCCTAGCAGGTTGAGGCTGCAGTGGTTGTAGGCGTGCCACGGCACTCCAGCCTGGGTGACAGAGTGAGACTCTGACTCAAAAAAAAAAAAAAAAAAAGAAAGAAGAAATAACTAAGAATGTCTTGAGTACATTTACTCTGAGGACCTCCTTTTTTGTCCTAAGATATATTTCCTCCCCATTTAGCTTTCAGTCCTCTAACTTCCATTCTTACATCTCTAGAATTAAAATGTCTAGCCTTCTTTTGCTCAGGACACAAAGTAATAATTATCCCACTTTGAGTTCACAGCCTGTGTCTCCTATCTGCACATTTTTATTCCTAAGCATCATTTAAATGCAACCGAGAAAAAAATAGAGTAATGCAAGAGGATTAGATAGGAATCTGATTCCAGTCACTCTCTGAACAAGACGTCTTCTCTCAGCAACTCAGAGGCTCTTAAAATTCTCACTTTCCCATACTACGTGTTTTCAGTGCCAGAGGATCCTTCTCCTTGCTGGGACTTAATTGTATGTGTGTTCACTCTTGTTGAAACTAACCTCCAAGAAGCCTGGCAGACTGCCAGAGACCCCAGGCTCTGGAGATGATAGTCAGGGTCAGGGACTTCTTAGACTCAATCCGAGAGCCTGATATTTGCAGTTTTCCAGCTTGAAAGCTCTCCTTGCTGTGAGCACTACATGAGAGGCCACAGAGGTGTAGAGCCGGGCGCACAGATAACAGGCTTTTCTTTTCTTTTTTTTTTGAGTTGGAGTCTCACTCTGTCGCCCAGACTGGAGTGCAGTGGCCGCTTCCGGCCACCGCAGCCTCAACCTGCTGGGCTCCGGCGACCTTCCACCTCAGCCTTCCAAGTAGCCGGAATTACAGGCATGCGCTACCATGCCTGGCTGATTTTTTTTTTTATTTATTTATTGTAGAGATGAGGTCTCGCTGCCCAGGCGGGTCTCAAACCCGCGGGCTCAGGCAATCCACTCACCTCAGCCTTCCAAAGGCGCGGGATTACAGGCTGAGCCACCAAGCCCAGCTGACAGGCTTTTCTAATGAAGTCACCTGACATGTTCAGATGCTGCAAGGGCATCTTCTTCACAGTCATTAACATAAAATAAGCTTGAGCCGGGCTCGGTGGCTCAGCCTGTAATCCCGCGCCTTTGGGAGGCTGAGGTGAGTGGATTGCCTGAGCCCGCGGGTTCGAGACCCGCCTGGGCAGCGAGACCTCAGTTCTACAATAAAATCAAAAAATCAGCCGGGCGTGGTAGCACATGCCTGTAATTCCGGCTACTCGGAAGGCTGAGGCGGAAGGATCGCCGGAGCCCAGCAGGTCGAGGCTGCGGTGGCCGGGAGCGGCCACTGCACTCCAGTCTGGGTGACCGAGTGAGACTCCGACTCAAAAAAATAAATAAATAAATAAATAAATAAATAAATAAATAAATAAATAAGCTTGAGAACAAAAGCACAGCTGCCCTGGATCTATAGACTTTGAGTCCCTCACAGACAAGACTTGAACCCAGCACCTGCCCTGTGATAATCTGTGCTTCAAAGGATCAGCCCCCAACTAGATGAGCCTCAGGCATTTTAAGATGCCTTCCAGTTCATCTACCTAGCCTCGTTAAAAAACTCTTTTAGTGAAATTAATTTGATCTAGGTAATTTGTATATAAAGCCTGAACACAGAAGAAAATTAAAATACACCCCAAAGTGGTATTGTCTCTCATACATGTCTGACGGGTTAAAGAAATTTGGATGTTACCATGAAAGTGGTAGCCATTTTCAGAAGAATTACTGAATCCCTACTGTACACTAGAGAAAACAGAATCGTTTCTCCTCCAAAAATGTTGGAAATCTCTTTTGCAAAATGTCTACAGGCCAACTGTGAGGGGTGGTGACAAATCTATGACACGGCAACATTTATACCTCCCCTCCCGTCAACACACTAAACACTCAACCACCTTCATCCCTTACATCGGTATGCAAATGCCTTCTACATGTGAGGACACTAAGACACAGACAAGTGAAGTCACTCTCCCAGATCATGCAGTTAATTATCTTCCAAGCCAGGACTGAAACTCCCGGTGTGCTGTCTCCTAGCTGCTATCCGGTGTTACTTCATTACCAGGTTGAATGATATTCAGGTCCCTTGTGGTTAAGTGACATGTTCAGAGGGAAAAGAAGCACACGACAATGTGAAGCACAACAAAACAAACCCTCAAGTGTTTGCCCCCAGGCTTGCTCTTTAAAAAATTAAAATTTTTTAGCTGGGCTCGGTGGCTCAGCCTGTAATCCCGCGCCTTTGGGAGGCTGAGGTGAGCGGATTGTCTGAGCCCGCGGGTTCGAGACCCGCCTGGGCAGCAAGACCTCATCTCTACAATAAATCAAAAAAAAAATCAGCCGGTGTGGTAGCGCATGCCTGTAATTTCGGCTACTTGGAAGGCTGAGGCAGGAGGATCGCCGGAGCCCAGCAGGTCGAGGCTGCAGTGGCCGGGAGCGGCCACTGCACTCCAGTCTGGGCGACAGAGTGAGACTCCAACTCAAAAAAAAAAAAAAAAATTAAAATTTTTAAAATTTCCATACCTTTACCATTTCATTTCAGATGTTAGCAAGAATTAGAGAGAATTTTAAAAGGCTGGAAGTCCTTGGCTCTGTGTAATAAACCACCTTGAAACAAAAAAACCCACTAATAGCCTCAGTCCTTCTCCCTCCTGGTCCTTGTGTACCTCTGCTTCTCTCTCTCTCCACTCCTGTTCTCTCCAACCCTCTCTCTCCCCTGCTTCCTCTCACTCCCTCTCCCTCCTCTTACGCTCTCCCCTCCCCCCTCCTCCCTTCTCACCCCACAAGACCATTCAGGTAACTGAGGGAGTTTGGGAGAAGATATAAGCCAGCAAACTTTTAGATGCCTTTCAATGAATTTACGTGAAACAGCTGTCCTTGTGGGCTTTTGACCAAGAGAGTCACCTGCTAATGCTGCCATTTTTGCAGAGGCTCTTTAGTTAATGCAAAGCACAGAGCTGGAATTAACAGATACTTTGTATTCCCACAGAGATGGGTTTGGTGATACACTGACTTTCTATCTGCAAACTGGAAAAGGACACTTACATCTTAATGGAAGGGAGACATCAGTTAATAAACAAGCATTTTATGTGTACATTAAGCGCTTAACCCTGTGCATCAAGATAGCCGATGAGGACAGAGCACAGCTGCCATACAGGCCCTTGGTCAAGCCCCCTGTCACTCACTTACTGTGTGCCCTTGGGTGGGTGAACTGTTTCACCTTTCTTTTTTTTTCTTTTTCTTTTTTCTTTTTTTTTTTTTTTTTTTTTTAGTTGGAGTCTCACTCTGTCACCCAGACTGGAGTGCAGTGGCTACTCCCGGCCACCACAGCCTTGACCTGCTGGGCTCCAATGAGAGACCCAAGAGATTAAAAAAAACTCTAAGAAATATTACTATATGAATTCCTACCCCACGTTCACTGTATTTGCAGTGTTTGTACTTAGAATTTTGTTAAGTTTAATTTTTGTTTGTCTCATAAAATAACCGATTCCTTCCGCAACTGCTGCTAGCAGTATGTGAATGTCAAGTAATAAACCCCTCCCAGACATTCCTTTGCTTAGCCGGCCTGCTTGTTAAACCTAGCTTATCTGACATTCCACTCTGCTCATTTAGCAGCTCCCCCATCAATCACAGGTAGCTGAGCGGACCAGACCAATCCCAACTGCCCCCGTACCCATTAGGAGAAATCACCCTATCATGTAAAAACAAGTTTAAAGTTCTTTCCCCTCCCTCTGTAATGATGTATAAAAACTGCTAGCCATGCTGGATCGGGGCTCTCGTCCCTGAAGCTGCTGCTTCGGGCGTGAGCCCAGACTCGAGCCTGAATAAAGACCCTTGTGTGTTTGCATCAGAGCTGGCTCTTTGTTGGTCTCTCAGATTCTGAAATTTGGGTTTAACACTTAATGGAAGGGAGACATCAGTTAATAAACAAGCATTTTATGTGTACATTAAGCGCTTAGCCCTGTGCATCAAGATAGCCGATGAGGACAGAGCATAGCTGCCACACAGGCCCTGGGTCAAGCCCCCTGTCACTCACTTACTGTGTGCCCTCGGGTGGGTGAGCTGTTTCACCTTTCTTTTTTTTTCTTTTTTTTTTTTTTTTTTTTTTTTTGAGTTGGAGTCTCACTCTGTCGCCCAGACTGGAGTGCAGTGGCTGCTCCCGGCCACCACAGCCTTGACCTGCTGGGCTCCGACGATCCTTCTGCCTCAGCCTTCCAAGTAGCTGGAACTACAGTGCACACTACCATGCCCGGCTAATTTTTTTTTTTTTTTTTATTGTAGAGATGAGGTGTCGCCAAGTTGCCCAGGGAGGTCTCGAACCCTCAGTCTCAGGCAATCCACTCACCTCAGCCTCCCAAAGGCGCGGGATTACAGGCTGAGATACCGAGTCCGGCTCACCTTTTTTTTTTTTTTTTGAGTTGGAGTCTTAACTCTGTCGCCCAGGCTGGAGTGCAGTGGCACACTCACGGCCACCCCAGCGTCAACCTCTGGGCTCCGGCGATCCTTCCGTCTCAGCCTTCCAAGTAGCTGGAACTGCAGGCATACGCTACCATGCCCGGCTAATTTTTTATTTATTGTAGAGTCGAGGTCTCACTAAGTTGCCCAGGTTGTTCTCAAACCTGTGGGCTCAGGCAATCCTCTCACTTTGACCTCCAAAGTTCTGGGAGCCACTACACCTGGCCTGTCTCACCTTTCTAAGCATCTTTTCTTCACCTGTAAAATGGGGACAATGATAGTACCCACCTTAAAGTGTTGTTGGGAGAACTAAATGAGATAATTCATTTAAGAGCAATTCATCAGTACATGGCACAAAAGTTGTCGCTTATCTTTTTACCAGTTTGTTGTTGTTTGAGTCAGGGTCTCACTCTGTCATCCAGAGTGCAGTAGTACGATCACAGCACACCACAGCCTCAACCTCCTGGGCTTAGGCAATTCTCCCTCATCAGCCTCCTGAGTAGCTGGGATCACAGGAGCACACCATCATGCCTGGTTAATTTTTTTTATTTTCTAGTAGTAACAAGGTCTCACTATGTTGCCCAGCCTGGTCTTGAACGCCTTTGCTCAAGCAGTCCTCCCCCCTCAGCCTCCCAAAGTGCTGGGATTAAAGGCATTAGCCATCTCACCCAGCCTACCAGTTTTTGTTTTGTTTTGTTTTTAGATCTCATCAGGATAATGGGATGGGGCAGAGAGGTAGCTATCTATAAAGATTCTCATAATAATGAAGCCCACTTCCTAGCTCCTCTGATATGGGTGCAGTTAGTTTCTAAACACCAAGTCTCATTGTTCCAGAGGCTTCTGGGGGGAGTTGGAGGAAGCAAGTGCTCAGGACTTCTGCTACTTTAGAATAGAATTTGTTACCATCACAATGATAGTCCTTACAAAGAAACCTGCAGGGATATTAAGGGTTTGCCTTGTTGCATTGCCTTCTTCCAGTGACTTGGAAAACTGGATTTTGCATTCTTGGGAGGAGCTCCAGGGCCCGAGGGAAGGAAAGTGTTCACCTGGTCCCAAGGCAGCAACAAACCTGATAAGAAGAGTTCACTCCTCCATCCCCCAAGAAGTAACAAGCAGAATCCTGATCCCAGTGCTGCCACTTCCGAGCAAGTTGATTGTCCCCTCTGAGCTCATTTTCCCATCTGAAAAATAAGCTTTAGATTATCTGTCTTAAAGGGTTGTTGTAAGGATCAGAGATAATATACAATGTAAATATATGACACATGTAAACATATGATACAATACGCCCTGCACACTGCAGATACTTAACAAACAATGGCATTTTGTATCTATATTGGAATGGTGTGTGACGCTTCCTCGGACAGAAAGGAGAGCTTCCTCGGGCAGAAAGGAGAGCTTCCTCGTGTGACTACTAGGAGGTGTTTGACCAACGTCAGTCTTAATTCATACTGGCCCGGAAATGAGAACTGAAGCACGTCTCAGCTCTGTCACTGACTGACTGTGTGACTCTGTCCAGGTCATTTTCCCAGCCTGAGCCTCGTTTGCAAATGGAGTTAGACAAATGGCTCAGAGGCCATAAAGCTCAGAGGCTATCACGTGCATGGTCTAGTGCCTAGAATTATGCTCTTGGGCCAGTTGAGTAACAATAATGTGGTCAAAAATATGTATAGCACGTTAGGCTTGGCTCAGTGGTTCATGCCTGTAATTGCAGCATCTCATGAGGCGGGAGGATTGCTTGAGCCCAGGAATTTGAGACAAGCCTGGGAAGCATGGCAAGACCTCATCTCTACAAAAAAAATTAGAAAATTAGCTGGGCCTACTGGTGTGCACCTGTAGTCCCAGCTACTTGGGAAGCTGAGGCAGAAGGATCATCTGAGCCCAGGAAGTCGAGGCAGCGGTAAGCCATGATTGTGCCACTGCTTTCCCGCCTGGGCAACAGAATAAGACCCCCATTCAAAAAGAAAAAAGTTTATATATGTATAGCACTTGAATATAAGACCCAGAAAGCCCACTCTCAGACTTAGATCTAGCAGAAAAGTGTACACATGCTCAACAAAATGTACATTGCAATGCTATTCGTAAAAACCAGAAACCACTCAAATGTTCAGCAGCAGAAGAGCAGATAAAGAGATTGTGGTATATTCACACAAAGGAATGCTGCATAGCAAGGAGAACGAACAAACAAGGCTATCCACCACCAAGTGGATGAATCACAGAAGCATAATTTTGAGTGAACAAAGTTAGACACACAGGAGTATATACTATTTGATTCTACTTACATAAAGTTCAAAATCAGATCAAATGAATCCCTGATGTTAGATGTCAAGACAATGGCTACTGTTTTGTAATTCCTTGGGTGATTCCTGCAGGGGGAGAGAAGGGGAGCTTCTGGGGTGCTGGTAAGTGCTGTGTATTGAAGTGAGAGCTGGCCACAAAAGTGTGTTCACTTTGAAAACCCATAGAGCTATACACTCATAATTTGTGTGCATATAAACATATAAATATGTTATAGTTTGATTTTTTTTTTTTTTTTTTTAGTTGGAGTCTCACTCTGTCTCCCAGACTGGAGTGCAGTGGCCGCTCCTTCCACCTTAGCCTTCCGAGTAGCCGGAATTACAGGCATGCGCCACCATGCCCGGCTGATTTTTGATTTATTGTAGAGATGAGGTCTCGCTGCCCAGGCGGGTCTCGAACCCGCGGGCTCAGGCAATCCACTCACCTCAGCCTCCCAAAGGTGCGGGATTACAGGCTGAGCCACCGAGCCCGGCTTTATAGTTTGATTTTTAAAAAGTGTATATAAAAAGCATATATGGTCTCCGGGGCACCCAATTTTTATTTCTACGTGCCAGACACTGCTCTGGGAGATGAGTGAGTAGTGGCAGCTGTGAGTGTAGAGACAAATAAGAAGACAAAACCTAGCGCGCGCCTGTAGTTCCAGCTACTTGGAAGGCTGAGGCGGAAGGATTGCCGGAGCCCAGCAGGTCGAGGCTGTGGTGGCCGGGAGCAGTCACTGCACTCCAGTCTGAGTGACAGAGTGAGACTCCAACTCAAAAAAAAAAAAGAAGACAAAACCTCTGTCCTCAAGGAGATCACAGCCTTGAGGGAAGGCCCGCTGTGATTCAGAGTTGAGCAGGTTGTTGTGGGAATCCAGAGAGACAGGGACGGTGACATTTGAACTAGGTCTTAAAGAATGACTAGACAAAGAGGCCAAGAGCACTCCAGGCAGAGAGAGAACCACATTGACATTTGTGTAAATGCAGACCTGGGGAGGGGGCTGCAGGGGCTAATTAGGGGCCAGCATTGGGGGGGGGCGATGTTTGTCTTTTAAGTCCTCAGATCTCAGACTCAGCTTATGGACTCTATTGTGTAGAGCACCATAGGGAGCCTCTGAGGGTCTTTAAGCAGCTGAGACCTTCCCAAAGCAGCCCCCATCACATCAGCCAGCTTACTTTCATCTCCCAGTCCTCTGATAAATGGTCCTCTTCTAACAAAGGCCAACTCTTCCTCTCCTCCCCTCCATCCCTCTCACCTTAAGAACGTGGCTGTAGCCATGCATCCTCTCTCCTGCATCGGCGTTTTTTCTCTCCGTGGGACCTTTCCACTAGCACACAAATGCAATTATTTCTCCCATCTTTTTAAATCTTATTTTAAAGATGTGGGTTACAATTCAGTGTTAGGTGTACCAATGTCTGTTATGCAGGTACCCTTGATGATGAGGTTTGCCCCTATTTCTCCCATCTTTAAAAATATTCTTTCAATCTTATTTCCCCTCCAGCTGCCACTTCACTTCTCTCTCGTTATGGCGAAACGCCTCAAAACATTAATTCTAGCAGCTTCCAGTTTCCATCCTCCTATTCTCTATTAAACTCACTTCACCTGCATTTTCACCTCCACAACTCCATCAAAACAATGACCTCTACATTGCTAAACCCACTGGTCAGTTCTCCAGTGCTCACCTTGCTTGACCTAACAGCAGCATTTGACCTGGCTAAAGGTTTTCTTCCCTTGAAGCGCTTTAAAACAAACAAACAAAAACCTTTAGGTTACCAGGGCTGTCTACTGGCTTTCCTCCAACACTATACTCTGTTCTTTCTCTATCTTTGTGGTTCTCTTTTCCTCTCTGGACCTCTTTATCTTGGAGTTACCCCAAAGCTCAGTCTCTGTACCTCTTCTCTAAATGCACTCATTATCTCAGTGATCTTTCAGTTTCATGCTTTTATTCCATCTATAAGCTATTGACTCACAAATTTATCTCTCTGGCTCATCCCCATCCCCCATGTCCAGACATATATGATACCCAATTGCCTACTTGGGTCTCTAACAAGCATCTCAAACTTCACGTGTTCAAAACTGAATTCATGACCCATCCCTAAATCCTGCTCCTCCTAGTCATCCCCCTCTCAAGGATGGCAGCTCCGTCTTTCCAGTTCCTCAGCCAAATGATCATCCTTGACTCAATCTCATACATTTTGTTCAATCTGTCAACAAATCCTATGGGCTCCATCTTCAAGTTATCAAGAGTCTGACCATATCTCACCACCTCCAGGGCCACATCCCTGTCTAAATCATTGCCATTTCTCACCTGGATTTCTGCAGTATCCTTCTGAGTGCCACCTATGCTCAGTCCAGCAACCAGAGTGGCCTCATTAGGAAATAAGAGTACATGAGTCTGGACATGGAGGATGGACACTGACTGTTGTTTTTTGAAACAGAGTGTGGCTTCTTGTGACATGTTCCTAATCAGTTTAGACAGATTAATATGGAGAAAGACGGGTAACAGCTAGAAGACTGTTTCAATGATACAGATGAGATGTAATGAGGTGTGAACTAGGAGAAGGGAGTAGGGATTGAGAGAAGAGAGCTAAGAAGTATTCAGGAAGCAAGTCTGACAGTTACGAATAACTGTTATGAATAACAGTGAAGGGAATGGAAGCATCTAGCATGACTTCTGAGTCTCTGGCTTGGAGGACTGAGGGGATGAGGTAGCCATTAGCTGGAATTAGAAAGACAGAAAGGAAAAAAGACCAATTGGTAATGACTGCTTGGGCTGCTTGGGCATGCAACACCACACCTGGCTAACTTATACACGAGTGGGGATAAATGTGGACTAATACTTTGTTTCTGTCACACACACACACACACACACACACACACACACAGCCTAAGGCTCCAAACCTTCAGCGCCATTTCACAGATAGCTGATCCCAAAACTCCCTTATTCAAAAATCGCTTGTGCAAACTCAAGCTTCATTTCAAAGGAACTGCCACAGGCTCCAGATGGCCAGACTCTCTATTACTTTTTAATTAAAATAACAGCCTATCCAAACCTAGTTCATTCAGCATCCCTATTGCCAGGCCTCTGCATTCTATATAAACAAAGGTTTATGATATTTCCTTCCAACCCTCTTTGAATCACTTACCAGTCTGTCCAGCTCTGCAAACATTTGCTTCTGTTTCCATATGGACTTTGGGCCACTAGACCACACAGGGTTCAGCTCCACCTGTGACATATGATGACATTTTCAATTAGTCTCACGATGCCTTGGGATCCCTAAATACTTAAGTCAGAGATCTGTGATCTTTGGTACTTAAGGATTTTATGGTTTATGACGATGACTGTACACAGTTGTGTTTATTCCTAGACATGTTTTACAAAGTTATCGTAATTTATTTTGGGGTGATAGCCACTGGTCATGGATTGACTTAGATTTCTTTGCATAAAGCCAAGGTGACCATATGTGGTCATACTGGTTGTGTTGTGCACAAGGGTTATGCTGAGGGCTGAGTAGGAGGCAAAACCCAACACAGTTCTGCTCACCAAGCTGTGTGCCTTTGGAACTGAAACCTCCTGGAAAATGTACTCTGTTCAGATTCTCACAAAGATGTGTTGTGTGTAAGTATTGACCTTGCATCCTGCTGCTAAGTGATGGGATACAAGAAGGGAGGGAACAGTAGGGTCAAGTGCAGCTTCCTTTTTTTTTGGAGTTGAAGTCTCACTCTGTCGCCTAGGCTGGAGTGCAGTGGCACACTCACGACCACCCCAGCGTCAACCTGCGAGGCTCCAGCCTTCCAAGTCGCCAGAACTACAGATGCGTACTACACGCCTGGCTAATTTTTTGATTTATTGTAGAGAGGAGGTCTCTTTCCAAGTTGCCCAGGCTGGTCTTGAACCCATGGGCTCAGGCAACCCACTTGCCTCAACCTCCCAAAGTGCTGGGATTACAGGCATGAGGCACTGTGCCCAGCTGTTACTATTTATATAGACAAACATACATACTCAAAAAACAAAAAGCATATGATAGCAGTGATGCTATATCAAGAAAATTAAACTCAAAACTCAGCCCTTCCTTCAGGTTGGTAGATGTTTTCACTCCACACTCATCTCTTTCTTTAACTATGTCCACATAGCACCTAATAGTTCATTTGACAATGGACAATCCCCACTTTCTTTCCAAGGTGTATTCCTGAAAGCTATATCATAAGTGGATTGTATTTTCTCATAATAACCATAGGATAATTGGACAGTTTGTTCCTGATTAAAGACCGTGGCAGAGAATAAATCACAAGGATGATCAACAATACATCATGCAAGCAAAGTTATCCACCACTAGGATTAATTAAAGCTTAACACTTTAGGTGCCTGAATGAAACGTAATTGTACACCTAACCCTTAACTGTACCCCACAAAATCATAATAAAAAATATTGATTAAAAAAAAGCTTAACATTTTAATACTTTAATTAAAGCTTGACACTTTAAAGTCCCTTAAAATGGACCTAATTAAACTATATATGGATTAGTCAGAGTTTACACAGCGCTCATGTGCCACATAAGAGCAACCAACTCTCCTGAATCACCAGCTTAACCCATCTAAAATGGATACAGGAACCTCCGTAAATGGTAATTATCTATTTATTTGAGAAGAATTGACTTTGCCTTCTTAGGAATTACAAAGGTTCTGGGGGGGTAATTTGGATCATCCAGATTTATTCTGAGAAGAAAAGAGGCTGCCAAGGAATATTTGGTCTATGGCTTTCTCTTTTTCTACAAGAGACAGCATTAGCCAATGTTTCCTGAAGACTGCTCTGTGCCATGCACTGTGCTCCAACAAACAAAACCACCAAACTCATTCCATTGACCTCAGAGCTGCACTTGCTGGGACCATGCTTTCCAAAATAGCTGTTGCATTGTTTAAATATTTGAAGCTCTTACTGCTCTTACTGCAGAGTCTCATTGCATCCTGGGTGTCATCTTTTGTTTATCTTATCCTTTTCTCTTTGCTATGTATTTAATGTTTTTACTAATTTTCCTTAATTTATTTTAGTCATTTGAAAGTTTCCCCCCAATGGTCTGGAGCTTTTAGGCTTCAGAAACTCCAGGGGAGACCCAGGCATTAGTATTTTCTCTTTTTTATTTTAGAATTTGGGGGTACATGTAAGGACTTGTTATATAAATAGATTGCATGAAGGCAAGGTTTGGGCTTCCAACAAGCCCACCCCTCCAGCAGAGGACATGGTACCCAATGGGTATTTTGTATCCTTTATCCCCTCTTCCTCCCTCTCTCCTTTAGCAGTGTCCAGTGTCTGTTGTCCTGATCTTGTGCCCATGTGTGCCCAATGTTTAGCACTCCCTTATGAGTGAGAACATATGGTATTCAGTTTTTTGTTTCTGTGATAATGCACTTAGAATGATGGTCTCCAGCTGCATCCATGTTGCTGCAAAGGACATGATTTTTGTTCTTCTTTATGGCTGCGTAGTGTTCCCTAGTCTATATGTACCACATTTTCTTTATCCAGTCCATCTTCAATGGGCTTCTGGGTTGGTTCCATGTTTTTGCTACTGTGGATAGTGCTACAATAGACATGTGAGTGCAGGGGTCTTTTTGGTAGAGCGATTTGTGTTCTTTGGGGTATATTCCCAGAAGTGGGACTGGTGAGTTGAATGCTAGCTTTATTTTTATAGTTCTTTTAGAACGCTTCAAGCTGCTTTTCACAAAGGTCAGACTAGCTTATGTTCCCACCAACAGCATCTGAACATTCTCTTTTCTCCTGAGCCTCGCCAGGCATTAGTAGTTTCTAAAACTCCCCAGGTGATTCCAATGTGCCCAAGTCGAGCACCTCTGTCAGATTCTCTCCCTAAGTGGAAGCAGGCGGCTGTCCCTGGTGACTGCTCAATAAATACTTGTCCACCTAAAGAAAACCTCTCAATGCTACTATATTTATCAACTGAAATCTCTAGGAAGAACAGTTGCTTTTCCCAAATAAAAGTGATTCTAGCCTCCAGTTGTCAAGTAATATGGTAATCAGGTAACAAGAGAAAAGACCTCATGAATGTTGCCTATTCCTGACTTCCAGAAACGATCACATTCTGTTTTGGCTCCTTTTTCTCAGCACTTGGTGAAATGTGAGATTGTCTAGACAAGCCCTTCACCCTCACCAGGATCTCACTCTAAGAATCTCTGAGAAAGAAAGTTTGGAATGAGTCAGTCCAAATTCCATCCCAGATTCCCCTATATATTAGTTTCTAGAGCAACTGCAACAGACTACCACAAACTCTCTGAAGTCCAAAATTAAGGTGTCAGCGGGACCGTGTTCCCACCCTTGGCTCTTCCTAGCTTCTGGTAGCAGCCAAAAATCCTTGTCACTCCGTGGCTTGTAGCCGCATCACCCCAGTGTCTGCCAGGATCATTACATGGCCTTCTTTCCTGTGTCTCTCTGTCTCTCTCTCCTTATAAAGATACCAGTCATTGGATTTAGAGTCCACCCTAATCTGATATAATCTTATTTTAATTTGATCACATCTGCAAAGACCTTATTTCCAAACAAGGTCACATTCACAGGTTCCAGGAGGACATAAATTTTAGTTGACATATTCAACCCAGTACATATTGTAAACTATATGTGTATTGTGCCCACAATGAGGACATTTATCCCAGTCTACTTGCAAATCTGCTTAGATACTTAATCCTTCTCCAGAATTCTAAGAAGAAAGCTACTTGTCCATAGTCAAAAGAAAATGATACAGCTAAAGTAAGTCCCTTACATACGAACAAGATCCCTTCTGAGAGTGCATTTGTCAATCCAATTTGTTCATAAATCCAACAAAGTTAGCCTAGGTACCCAACTAATACAATTGTCTATATAGTACTATATGTAATAGGTGTACAATACTTTTCACACAAAGAATACTTCAAAACCACACATTGTACTCTATACAGAACTGTATGGTAAAGTACATAAAAGTACAACCACTTGAGAGAATGCATATACATGACAATGTATGCCAGACATGTGAACTAACTTTGGACATGTGAACACATGTTCACATCTTTGGAAGTTCACAACTTGAAGGTTTGTATATAGGAACTTACTATAAATAGGTTAGCCTTTTAAATGTTTTTAAGACAGAGAGATGAAAAAGATAGACATTATGCTTGTGCTTTTTCAGGTTTTATTCCACATTTTTAACCATTGTTGTCATTTCATGCCTGTTTAGAAACAGCAAACATAATATTTAAAATGTAATCAATGCATTTTTTTGCTCCTAATGAAACTCAACAGGCTATGTAACACACACACACAAATGGAACTGCAAACTCCTTTTATATTTCCAATTTAACATTGTAACTATTAATTTAGATGGCCCCAGGAAGTACAAAGGGAAATCCAGGCTGATGTCAGATTTTGTAGGAATTCCTGTGAGGTTATCATATAAACCAGTCACTTCTACTTCATCAACAACTTTCTTTTACAAAATCCAAGGCAGCTTTTCACCAGAGCTATTATTTGTATTGCCCTTCAGCCTCAGGCCCCAGGTGTATTTACAAAATTAAACCATGTTAGGTTTTGAGGAATGAGAAGAGGCATTTATAAAACTCCCCCAAGTCCCCAGGGTCCCTGGGCTGACCTAGAGGTCTGGACTGGGAATTCACTATTCCCACTTCCATTTCTTCTTGTAATTTGAGCTGTCTCCTTGGAGATGTCACAATCCATCCGTGCTTCCTTCTGTGAAATGAGGCCTGTGACCATTGGCTAAGACACATCAGGGGAGTTGGAATAGCAGCAAGGAGATGTGAACTTCACCTCGCCCTCAAGTCACTTGGTTCTGTGCTTGGAAAGGCAGCAGGTGGTAGCAGACCAGAGTTAGAAAACAGAAAGCAGAGCTGAAAGCAAAGATGTGACCTCTGGAGTTGGACTGCCTAGGTTCAAAACTTAGATTCATTTTGAGGGGACAAGATACTTCTCTAAACATGTCTGCTCATCTGTAAAATAAGAAATGACAGTCTCTGCCTCTTGGAGGTATACAGAAGTCATGCGATAGTGAATGTAGCAGGTGCCTGGCACATAGTAAGCGCGCAATAGAGGCTAGACCTTATTAACCTGAGTGCCAATTGACTGAATGCCAATGGTTGCTTAGATCAGAGTCTTAAGAGGTCTTTTCAGGCTTAATGGGAAGGAGTAGCCTGATAGGTTAGTGACGTCTACCCTGGGTGGAAAGAATAGTGGTTTATCTGGAGCCGCATATTTGCCATTCCTTCAGGAACCATGTCAGACTCATCTCCTTCTTCCCAAGACCCCTTTCCAAGCCCCTCCATGTGGGAGGCACTCATCAAATGTGTGGTTAAATAATCAATTAGTGCATCTTGTTGTAGTAATGTGCAGAAGGAAGAGAGAGAATAGGAACTAAAGGAGTTTCAGAGCCTGAGACAAACATCCTCTCCCCAACATGGTTTCTGATGTCTCCCTTTTGTGGGTCAAGCCGTCACACAGACTGCATGAGTCTTACCAGCAGGGAAGTCCTTGTTTTGAAATTGACTGGACTGCTGTGCAGTAGTGAAGCAAAAACCTGCAAGTTGAATGGTCCAGTGCTGAACAACTAGAGGCAGACTGCTATAGAGGAAGGAGCTTCTCCCATGACTCAGCCCATGGCCCTCAGCAGACCCCAGTCTCTCTCCGACCCTCAGCTTCCTTATCCATAAAACAGGGGTGATCATCTCAACTATGGATGCTGAGAGTTTCAAAAGGCAAAAGACATAAGAACATGCTCTTTTAAAAGCCATTCTGTAGACAGAGGGAAGCAAAGAATAGAATTCTGCCTACCCATCAAGAGCCTAACCAAGTATCAAAATATTTGAGGAGGAACCCCTCAAAAATTGGAATTATATTTGGGGGTGCCTTACAGTACAGGCTTCCCTTCCTAGGTAAGTGCTCTAGGAACCCTTCGGCATCAGTGTACAAGCTAGCATTGTTGTGAGAGGCTGCGTTCGGCTTCAGTAAACATTTTTTCCTTAGATTCTTTCAACATGTTTGCCCATTTCATAATGGGTGATTTACGAGCCCACCTGCCCACACCATGGTGAATGTTGAGCAATTTTTGACCAAAAATGGCATGACCCCAGTGCCCCACCCTTCCTATTCATCCAATCTCATGCTGAGAAATTTTTTTTGTTTCCCTGGATGAAAAAAAGTCCTCAAAGGGAAACATTTTGCCAATGTGAAGAAGGTGAAACAAAAAACAGCAGAAATATCAAAAGGCATCAAAATTGGTGAGTTCAAGAGCTGTTTTGAGTAGTGGAAAAAGCGTCTTGATAGGTGTATTGCATCAAATAAAGAGTATATTGAAGGTAACTGGTGAATTGATATGAATTGTCATAAAGGTGGAAATTTATAGTGTTTTGTTAACTATGTTTCTATAACAGGAGAACAAAATTAAATATTCTAATTATATATATATATATATAATCAGATATATTCAATATGCTGGAATTTTTCCCAAATTTCAGCCAGTCTTCCTTGATATTTCTCTGTCTCCTCTCTAGGTCTAAGACTCCTTTATCCTCATCCTGGAATGAGTATTCAAGTGTAAATGAGTCCCTACCTTACTTTTTTTTTTTTTTTTGAGTCATAGTCTCACTCTGTCATCCAGACTGGAGTGTAGTGGCACACTCATGGCCACCACAGCCTCAACCTTCTGGGTTCAGGTGATCCTTCCACCTCAGCCTTCCAAGTAGCTGGAACACCAGGCATGTGCCAGCATGCCCAGTTAATTTTTTTTTTAATTGTAGAGATGAGGTCTCACCAAGTTGCCCAGGCTAGTCTCAAACCCACGGGCTCAGGCAATCCTCTCACCTTGGCCTCCCAAAATGCTGGGATTATAGGTGTGAGCCATTGTGCCCAGTCCACTTACATTTTAAGTAGGAGTTCTTAGCCAAAGGGCTGTGGAAACTTCCAAGCTGCCACTACTTCATGTAACTAGAAGTTAGACTTTAGCCATGCGGCTTGTTGGAAGCTAAATGCTGTTGAGGTAAGTGTATGGCTCCAGACCCAACCTCCTAACCCGAGCCTCTAGACAAGTGGGAAAGCCAAGAATTCAAGTACTGTCCCACCAACCACACCGTTTTCTTTTTTTTTTTTTTTTTTTTGAGTTGGAGTCTCACTCTGTCACCCAGACTGGAGTGCAGTGGCTGCTCCCAGCCACCGCAGCCTCGACCTACTGGGCTCTGGTGATCCTTCCGCCTCAGCCTTCCAAGTAGCCGGAATTACAGGCATGCGCTACCACACCCGGCTGATTTTTTGATTTATTGTAGAGATGAGGTCTCGCTGCCCAGGCAGGTCTCGAACCCACGGGCTCAGGCAATCCACTCACCTCAGCCTCCCAAAGGCACGGGATTACAGGCTGAGCCACCGAGCCCGGCTCACACCGTTTTCAATTGCTGTGCCCACTGCTGTGTGACCTTGAGTAAGTCTCTTCCACTCTCGGGCTCCAGATTCTCATTAGCCTAGAACCTGTGCCCAGAGTTGGGAGGAGCAGGCCAAGAGAGAACCAGAGCCTCACAGGCTGACTGTGTCTGCACACATGGGGAAGGCACTGAGCTAGGAGAAGCTCTGGAAGGAAGGACATGGGTCACGGTGGAAGATTCCAGAGGGACCCTCAAGCTCACAGTGCCTGCAGGGATCAAACACCAGGGACTGTTCAAAATAGCTCAAAATAAATAGGAAACAGCTTTCAAATCCAGATTCTTCACAGTCTAAGATGATGGCTTTATGTAGCAGGGGTTGATTTTTGCTGTCTATTTCAGATCTGTGGCAAAGGAAGAGTGAGTCTTATAGACAGGAAGGTAAGTGGGTAAGAACAACACAAGCTCACATCCACTTCTCATCAAAGGAGGGACAAGCAGATCAGAACTACAGACCAGCAGTGGGAGCAATATCCAATTTGCTCTACAGGACAACCTGGGAGTTATTTCTGTTCTACCTGCCAACAAGTTGTCTAAGGCAAAAGTTAGGGAAGGACTTGGTGAAGAACTTGTAAACTATTAAATGTTTTCTGAGAAAGAACTTGAGAAATGGGGAAAAAATGAAGGTGTGATCATTTCTTCCCTTGTTAGGATGACAGCAGGGAGAAGCCCAAGAGAAAGTTATGGTGCTTGCAGGTAAGTCTTTTTTTTTTCTGGCAAAACAACTTTATTTATTCCAGTAGTTTTATATCTCTGATGCCAACATTTTGATAATTTCTAAAGGTTTAAAACAACGAATTGACTTTTGGAGTGTGAGAAATAATTAGAGGTGTCAAGAGGAGTTTTTACTCTTTTTACAGAATTTCAAACATGATTTTATTTTTAAAACAGTCTATATAAACACATTTCCTGAGTTTTTTCTCTGTCTCCTCCACCATAGAGCAGCTCAACTGGAGCCTCTGAAGTTTTCCTGATGATATTAAATGGAAAGGGTCATGAGCTAAGAATTATTTTGTATTAACTGGGTAAAATTGGAGGAGCAATTAGACTACTCAAGATTTCTATCTTCAAAAATCCATTAAAGTGCATAGAAAAATAGAAAAAAATATACAAACACACAAAATAACATCAGAAGATAAGCATTAGAATTGTGGGAATCACAAAGTTTGGGAGGACTTTGTAAAAAGTAGAGTAAGATTGGCAAAAGAAACACATCTGTGACTAATGAAAACTACTTTATATAGACTACCATCTTTCTTTGGGTCTAAGATGTTGCTAACTACAAAATAGCACATTGGTCAATGTTTGATTTCTTGATTTCTACGATCATTAAGAAATTTTAAAAAGATTGCTATTTAAATGAGTAAAATCAATGCTTTTTTTTTTGAGTTAGAGTCTCACTCTGTCGCCCAGACTGGAGTGCAGTGGCCGCTCCCGGCCACCGTAGCCTCGACCTGCTGGGCTCCGGTGATCCTCCCGCCTCAGCCTTCCGAGTAGCTGGAACTACAGGCGGGCGCTACCATGCCCGGCTGATTTTTTTGATTTATTGTAGAGATGAGGTCTCGCTGCCCAGGCAGGTCTCGAACCCGCGGGCTCAGGCAATCCACTCACCTCAGCCTCCCAAAGGCGCGGGATTACAGGCTGAGCCACCGAGCCCGGCTAAATCAATGCTTTTTATTGTAAGACAACCCAACTTCAAACATGGTAATACATGAAAATAAATGTGACTCAAAACTAATAAAATATGGTCAAATATCAAATATGAGAAGCACAAAACAAATAAGAATTTATTCTCCTCTCACAACTAGAAGATTGGAAAGTTACACTGTTTGGGAAAGGGAGTTAAACAGAAACACAAGTGAAAATACTTCCTGAAATTCATAATACCTATAAGTGAGATATTAGTGAGGTATTAGATCTCAACTGAAGCTTTAAATAAATTTCTGGGCCGGGCTCAGAGTCCCTGTAGTCTCCATTTGCCTCTTTGTGCCTGTGTAGTTAGACTTCTTCCAGTATGTATTGTATTCTTAAATGTATTATGAAAATGTTTTGCCATCTTCATTGCAACCTCTCTTTAGCAGATGTATCCTTGGGCCATTGGCCAAAATTGGAAGACTGGATAGGTTTCATACCCAGCAGTGGAATGTTTGTTGAGTTCCTTCTGCCAGCAGCTTTCCCAGATGTACGGCTCTTCAGCTCCAATGATCTTCTGCAGCTCTTCAGGTCAGGGTTCTTGTCTGGTACCCAGGAGGAATAAGGGACACGGTCCGCTTTCTTTATAACGTTCCCAGAAAATTTCTTCACCTACACGTCCAAGAGACTCCATCGTTTTCCCACCAATGTCAACATCCTAGGATGATGACTTAGTTTCAAGGTAAATTTTTTTCTGTAGATGTAATGCTCTCCAAAATCAAAGGAGGGACACAGAGACATGGAGTACAGCAGAAGCAAGGCTTTAATGGCAGTCTTGCAAGATCGGATGTCTGGTGGGCAGGCATACTGGAGCTGTTACAGTTAGCATATTTGTAACCTAGAACGCAAGTCCCTCCTCTGTTCTCCCATAGGTTTCCCAGAGTTACAATGCTTTCCCGGATGTCGCCTTTTTCTGCTTTCCATATGGTGGTCTCAGTGGCCAGGAGTACTTGATAGGGATCTTAGCTGGGCTGACGTCCATCTTCCTTCCAGGACTTAATACCAGGTCTCTAGGCTGGCCTGCAGGCCATTCAGGAGGGTGTGGGGTAGATGTGGCTTCTGACACTTGTTTTTTTTTGTTTTGTTTTGTGTTACCCTACCCTAGAGAGACTTGGCTTGTACATGAGGTTGCCTTGTTGCCAAGGTGCCTTCTCTCTCTCTCTCTCTCTCTCTCTCTCTCTCTCTCTCTCTCTCTCCATACCCAGACCACCCTAGATGGGGTGAATCACACTGCCTGGGTACAAGGCTGGGGGTTGGGGGACGGGGAGTGTTTTGATGTTGTTGGAGCTCGAATGTTTGATTTATTTAAGCTCCTTGGGGATTCTAAATTTCTGCAAGATTGAGAACCACTGCTGGAGAGTTTTATCCAGAGCCAGAGGCTGGGGTGCAGGCTGTTCTGCAGGAACCTGATAGTCTAGACAGAGGTATCTGCAAAAGGAGGCTTGGGAGAAGAGAGGAGTGAAAGAAGGAGGAGGGAGGGTAACTTGGCAAAAGAAAAAAACAACCAAAATCTGAAAGACCTGCAGCATCCATTACTAAATTTGACCCTAGGCAAAGGTAAATAATATGTTGTGTCTGTGCTAGGTAAACCCCAGTGTCTGCTAGGCTGTCAGGCAGACACTGTGTTCACGTCAAAGACTTGAACTTTGACAAGTGATACATGATGCTACCATGATGCCACACCAACCTGATGAGGCAGGTATGGATGCTCCATTTACCAGAAGAAGAAAGGGACATCTACAGAGGTGACATGACTTGCCTAAAGTCATTCGGCTCCTTGCTAGTGAGCCAGGATTCCAGAGCAGGTCTTCTGACTCCATGATCAGACAACAGCCCCACTTGTGTTTTCTTGGGATGTTGGCATTGATCTGGACTGGACACATTTTTATGAAGAATAAGAAAGATAAGACAGACAGATTAATAAGTGCATAAAACCAGGATGATGGAGACTTCCATGAACTATCTGAGCACTGGGCAAGCCCGAGGAAGACAAAATAAAATCGGGACCCCTGGGTCCCAAAAGATTCTGCAGCCCCTCAGTGGGAAGTGGGCATGAACTTGTGTCATACTTACACAAGTCCCTGGAACACAGAAGCTGGAGCCATTCAAGCAGGTGTACCTCGGGCAGGCAGTACACCTTGGACCAAGGCAGTCTGGCACTAAAGCTTTTCTGGTGTGACCTTCAATCCCTGACAGAAAGCCAGTCTAAGAGAAGCAGCCAGAAAACAGGAAAGGAGGGAGGCATCGTATGTCTTGGTTGGCAGAGCTGGGCATGTGCACCATGCAGGACAGCTCCTGAATCCAGGGCCCCTCCAAACTCCATGGCACTACATCCGGACTCCAGCCAAGAGGGCTCGCCAGCCCATCCCTCCCCTGTGTCATCTCTTCCTGTCTTATTCACCAATCTTCCTAATTTCCTTTTCCCCCCCCTTTATTTATTTTTTATTATGGTATAGTCCAAGTATGCAGAAGAATATAGAGAATAATAAAACTTGATAATATGTACCCACTCCCAGACTTTGTCAGATCTTTGTATTATTTTCTATATTTGCCTCAGTTTTCTGTTTGTTTTAGAGACAGGGTCTCATTCTGTCACCCAGGCTGGTCAGATTTTTTTTTTTTTTTTTTAAGTAGAGATGAGATCTCACTATTTTTCCTAGACTGTTCTCAAACTCCTGGGCTCCAGCAATCCTCCGGCCTCGGCCTCCCTAAATTCTGGGGTTGCAGGCACGACCAACCATGCCTGGCAATATTTGTTTTTGTTTGTTTGAAGACAAAAACCTCTCAGATGCCACTGAAGTCTCCTTGTACAACTCCTTCATTTAATTTCCCTTCCTCTTTCCCCAGAGGCAACCACTCTCTGGAATTTGATGTTTATTATTCTCATACACAGCTTTTTACTTTTGCTTTATTTTAAAGATGAGTACAGTTCATGATTAGGTATACATGTGGTCATCGTACAGGTAAAGTGTGGGTCTACTTTTGGTCCCCACTTTGCCTGGTTTGAGATCAGGTACTCTTTTTTTTTTTTTTTTTTTTGAGTTGGAGTCTCACTCTGTCGCCCAGACTGGAGTGCAGTGGCCGCTCCCGGCCACCGCAACCTCGACCTGCTGGGCTCCGGCGATCCTTCTGCCTCAGCCTTCCGAGTAGCCGGAATTACAGGCATGCGCTACCACGCCCGGCTGATTTTTTGATTTATTGTAGAGATGAGGTCTCGCTACCCAGGCGGGTCTCGAACCCACTGGCTCAGGTAATCCACTCACCTCAGCCTCCCAAAGGCACGGGATTACAGGCTGAGCCACCGAGCCTGGCAGGTACCCTTATTAATGTTATGTGCCCCCACCCCACCCCGGCAGTTTCCGGCTACTGCCAATCCCTTTCTTATAGTATTATGGTAAACGTTCGGGGCCTACTTATGAGTGAAGCTTTTTACTTTTACCATATATGTGGACATCCATAAATAATCAATAGATTTTAGCATATTTTAAACTTAATGGAATAATTCTGTAAGCTTAATATAAACTAATGTAATATTAATGACTCATAAGATATTTTACATAGCAAATAGTTCATATATGAAATATGATAAATATAATATTGATATTAATGGAATCAAATTGCAACTTGCTTTGGGTTTTTTTTTGGTTTTTTTTTTTACCAACACTTTGGGTTTGGGATTTATCCATGCTAATGTGAGTTCATTTATTTTGATGCTGTCTAGTATCCTACTGTATACAAATGCTATAATTTATGTAACCATTCTTTTGATGAGCAGACCATTTTCTCATTTTTTCCCCCACTTTTCCAATGTGACAAACAATTCCGTGATGAACACTCATGCACACATCCCCATGTGTCCAGCTCATATATCTAGGAATAGAATCTCGGGGCTGTGGGGGTACACACCCTCAGCTTCTGTCCTGTTCTCCTCCAGCCTTTTGCCCATTTCTTGCTCTCCTAGGTATTTCACCAGATACAGGCACTCCTGGAACCTAGATGAGATCAGAAGATGCTGCCCACTGAAACAGGCACTGATGAACACAGGCACTTGAGCCATCTGGAGAGCCCACTCTGCGCTAGGCTCTGTGTGTTCGTCAAGTGCTTCAGGACCTCTGGCCTGGATTTCTGAGGAAATTCAACTACTGAACTTAGACCTGAAGGCAAGACCTATGCTATACTATGCTATACTAGCCCAATCTTAAACAGACAGCTGCCCTATCTTTATTTTTGCCCTTCTTAAAACATTTAACTTTATTTTCCTCTGATTAGCCAAGTAATGTGTGCTGTTTATATACATTTTAGAAATTTCAGACAAATATTTTTTAAGTTATGTTAATCACCCAAAATGTCACCACTCAGAGACATCTACTATTAACATTTTAACCTATTACCCTTCAGTCTTTTTAATGCGTGGTTTTGCCTTACATATGTGATCTTTTGTATACTGATTTTTGGACCTAATATGTATGTATTTTTTCCATACCATTAAAAACGCTAAAAACATAGTTTTAATGAATTAGGAATGTACTTTTACTTAGTTTTCTATTATCTACTTAACTATTTTTATTTATTGGACATTCAGGCTATTACTAATTTTTATTTTTAGTGGGTATCATTGGGCATAAATCTTTTACAGCCTTTCAGAATACTAAGAGGGGATCCTCAAAGTACAATTCTCAGAAGAACCAAGTGTATTTTTAAGGCTTTTGATACTACTACTAGACTCTGTTCTAGAAAGATGGCCATGCTACATGCCCACCGCCAAAGTGTGTAGAATGCCCAGCAGGCCCACCTCCACCTGTCAGCCACTTGTGATATCTGTTTTCACTGGGGCTCAGGTGTAGGAAGGGAACCTTTCAATGCTGGCATGCCCGGCCACAGAGTGTTGCGTTTGGTGGAGAAGAATGCTTGGCATCCTCCCAAGTAGTGTGTATTAAGTTGCTTCCTTCCATGAGAACTAACAAGACAGCAAAATAGATGAATTCCGCTGTGGGAAAGTCAGAGTCCACAACCAGGTGTCTTAAAGTGAAGACAGTTGGAATAGGCCCCTGGGACAGAAGATGTGTTACTTAAATTCCTTTAGGTTGAAAGCAGCAACAACAATTCAAGCAAAACAAAGAGAAGTCTGTTGGAAGGATATTGGGGTCAAAGGACCGCCAACTGTTGGGCAGGTTGTACATGACACAGTTCAGGTGGTGGGAGGATCATTTACTTTTGTCATTTATGTGAATTACACCTCCTAAAGTTGTGCAGTGCACTGCCTACACAACCATATGCAGCAGTCCTGCTGGAGTGTCTCATAGAACAGTGTTTCTCAATCTATCTGTGCTGAAGGACCAGGTTCTTAGTATTATTGTTGTTACTCAAATCCACTGTAGAGCAGGCACAGTGGCTCAAGCCTGTAATCTCAGCACTTTGGGAGGCTGAGGCAAGAGGATTGCCTGAGCTTTCAGGTTCAAGACCAGCCTGGGCAGCATGGCAAGACCTCGTCTCTACAATAAATCAAAATATTAGCCAGGTGTGGTAATGTGCACCTGTAGTTCCAGCTACCTGTAAGGCTGATGCAGAAGGATTGCCTGAGCCCGGCAGGTTGAGGCTGCAGTGGCCAGAAGCATGCCACTGTACTCCAGCCTGGGCAAAGACTCTGGCTAAATAAATAAATAAAACAAATTCATTGTAGATAAATACTTTGGTAAATTACATAAACATGGATTACTAGAAAAGTGAAAATGCCACTTGATGTCTCGGTAATGTCAATTATTTTACAAGTTACTAAACACTCTGTTTCTGAAATGAACTCTGTGGACTACGAACTCCTCATTTGAGAAAGGACGTTGGTCCACAAACCACACTTGAAGAAGCAGTCACAGATTATCCAAACTGCACAGTGGTGCAGATGGAATTAGGCAATCCAGAGCAACTAGAACCAGGCCACACCTACATTCTCCATCTCCCTATGTTTTTCTCTCTACCTGTTGGCACTCTTAAACCTCACTGCAGAATGACTTGCTCTGAACAGTCGAAAACTTAACAACCAACAGCCTCTTCAGGTTTTGTGTCTTGTAGCCTCAGTCACCAGAGGAAGAATCATTGGTCCCAAATTCGAAATTTCCAGAGAAGCAGCATAGTGATCCAAACCAAGTCTGGTGCTCATTCCCATGGCTAAGAGGTGGGTCACTGTGGGGTAGGATACATAAGAAAATACCAGTTCCAGCCAAGCTTGGTGGCCTAGTCTGCAATTCCAGCGCTTTGGGAGGCCAGGGCAAGTGGATTGAGACCAGCCAGGGCAACTTGGCGAGACCTCTTCTCTACAATACATTAGAAAAAATTTAACCGGATGTGTAGTTCCAGCTACTTGGAAGGCTGAGGCAGAAGGATTGCCAGAACCAGCAGGTCGATGCTGAGGTGGCTGTGAGTGTGCCACTGTACTCCAGCCTGGGTGACAGAGTGAGACTCCAACTTAAAAAAATAACCAGAAAAGCCCGTGGGTTCGAAAACACCAGTTCCCTCAGAGACCACAGGAATGGAACTGAGAGCAGGTCTCAGAAGAAAGACTGGTGTTATTTATCAGAAACAAGTGGATGCACCAGGGAACAAAACAGTAGGTTTCTAATTAATAGGCCTATGTTTTCCTATATCTAGAGTCCACTGAATACTTATTGTGAAATGTGTCCTCCCAAAAGCAGGGTTTGTGGTCAAATAAATGTGGGAAAAACTATAAATAGAGATTCTTAAGGCATATTAGCATATTAAAGGCTCTGAGAATTCCTTTTAAAAAGAAACATGTTCACCTATGTTTAGGTTGTCCTCGTTAGTATAGTGGTAAGTATCCCTGCCTGTCATGTGGGAGACTGGGGTTCAATTCTCTGACAAGGAGACTGAAAGACAAACTTGGTTGAGTACAGTGTCTCACACCTGTCATTTCAGCACTTTGGAGGCTGAAGCAGGAGGGTTGCTAAAGTCCAGGAGTTTGACACCAGCCTAGACAATATAGCGAGACATTGTCACTACAAAAAAATCAGAAAATTAGCTGTGTCTGGTGGCACGCACCTGTAGTCTCAGTTACTTGGGAGACTGAGGCTGAAGAATCACCTGAGCCCAGGAGGTCAAGGCTGCGGTGATCGTGCCACTGCACTTCAGCCTGGGTGACGAGACCCCGACTCAAAAAAAGAAAAAACTGTGTTTAACCTAGTATTTCCCAAGCTTCATTTGATCATCACTGAAACCTTTTTAAACATAATGCCCAATAGCACACCATGGAATGAGTATTCTAAGAACACATGTTGGGAAAGTCATTCTAGGTGATGGGATGTTCTCCAGAAAAATGTGAGTCAAATTCTTGAAAAAAGAAAGAAAAAAATGAAACTAACAAGAGAGCTGGGTATTTATAGAAACCGTCTGCTAAATTATTTGCAAAGAGTCGTTTTATAGCATACTTTAAGCACCATCAAAGCTACTAGTTTCTAGGCTGAGTTTCACGTGCTCAGATGTATGTTATTAAGATGGGATATATCTCTGCAGCCCCAGACCTTCCTGCTCTGGAGCATTCCTTTCCCAGGGCACTCTCACAGGTTATTCAGAAGCCTTTTCACGTGATGCCTGATAGCCCGCCCCCTTCAGGGTCTCATGTATTTTCATGCCACACTGTGATTGGTCACTGCGGTTTGCAAAACCAGCTTAATAGCATGGGGACATCTGTTCTGCCCTGTGTACTTGTGTAATATAAGGCCCCACTGGGCTAAGCAACATGCCTGACAGCAGTGTTAACAGCACCTCACATCTGGGGACCCTGGAGGCTGGGCTGACATTAATAGGTGTAATGAAGGTCTTCTCCTCTCTCATGAGAGATTAGAATCTTATCCCAGATCAACCAGCTAGATTACAGGTACAGCTACCAAAGAGTAAATTGCATGAACATTCAGGAACAGGGGAATAATATAGGTTGGCCACCAAGTCTGGAAGCCTCAGTGACTATATAATAAATGGCTGTTGACATTATATTATGATGCATGATAATATAATATCTATGTTTCCAGACTTCATGGCCACTCTGTAGCAAAAGCTATCATTAATGTCAAGCAGTCACTAAGTGTCAGGAGGCTGACTCTTCTAAATACTTCACCTGAGTTAGCTCATTTAATTCTCACAACAGCACTGAGGTGAGTACTAACATCATGCTCATGGTAAGAGGCAGGAAACTGAGGCACAGAGGGCTTCAGCATCTGGTCCAAGGACTTTGTTGGTAAGGGGCAGATCTGAATTGCAAGCCCAGGGTGTCTCACTCTGGAGCTAACACTCTACCCACATGCTATGGCTGCCTCCCCAGGGCTACAAAACTTTATTGCTGAATAGCAGTAAAAAGCAGGGATTTGGGGTCCTCTATCTTGATTTTTTTTTTAACCATGGGTGGCATAGAAATAACCATTGTCCTCATCACAACCCGTTACAGCAAGCCAGGTAGGGACTATAGTTCCATTTTACAGATGGGGAAGCTGAGCCTTAACAGAATCCCTGTCTATCAAATTGCAGAACTATGTCCTGACTTTGAGTCTCATGATTTTAACTCATCACCTGTGTTGGGTTTTCCAGTGGCCAATATCCAAGATGGTGTCCAATGATCCTTGTCTCTTGGGTTCCTTCCTTCCACACTGAGTAGGACTCAATTATATAACCACTGTGATACTCTGGAAATGATGATATGTGACTACTGAGGCTAGGTCATAAAGACATTGCGGCTTCTGCCTTGATCTCTCCTGGATCACTCATTCAGGGGGAAGCTGGCTGCCATGTTGTGAGGACACCCAAGCAGCTCCACATAGAAGCCCTCCTGGTGGGAGCTGAAGCCGCCTGCCAACAGCCAGTGAGCAATTAAAGCCTTCTGCCCACAACCAGCTCTAATTTGCCAGTCCTGTGAGTGAGCCCCCCTGGAAGCAGATCCTCCAGCCCCAGTGAGATAACTATACTCCAACTGACATTCTGCTTACAATTTCGTAGTTTCCCAAACCAAATCCACTCAGTTACATCACTCCTGAATTCTTGACTCACAGAAATTGTGAGATAATAAATATTTATTATGTTAAGTCACATAAAACTGTTTTTTTCAGGTGAGGCATGGTGCATATGTCCATAGTCCCAGCTACTCAGGATACTGAGGACAGGTGAATCACTTGAGCCCAGAAATTCAAGACCAGCCTGGGCAATATAGCAAAAAATTCTCTACGAAAACATTTTAAAAATTAGCCAGGCATGGTGTCATGTGCCTATAGTCCAGCTGCTTGGAAGGCTGAGTGTTTTATAAATATTCCTGGGTGATTTAAATAGATTTTAACATAATTGTAGACACCATAGTGAATTTAGAGAAAAGCAAGAATACACTAGAGGCAGGTCTTCCTAAGTGGGACTCTTCCCAATGTCTGAACAAACTCAGAATCAGTCATCAAGATGGGCAGGCGACTTACGCCTATCTATAATCCCAGTGCTTTGGGAGGCTGAAGCAGGAGGATTACCAGAGCCTAGAAGTTCAAAACCAGCCTAGGAAGCATAATGAGACCTCATCTCTAAAAAACAAATTAACTATTTGTGGTAGTACATGCCTACAGTCCCAGCTACTTTAGGGGGGCAAGGCAGAAGAATCACCTTGGCCCAGGAGGTCAAGGCTGCAGTGAGCCGTGATCATGCCACTGCACTCCAGCCAGGGAAACAGAGTGACACTCCAACTCGAATAAATAAATAAATAGCAATCAGATAACGTCTCCTGGAGGACTATAGACAGACTTGACAGGCCAGGCCTATAGCAATAGTTTGCATGATTTTTTTTTTGAGTTGGAGTCTCACTCGTCGCCCAGGATAGGGTGCAGTGGCATGCTCATGGCCACCCCAGCGTCGACCTGCTGGGCTCGTGATCCTTCTGCCTCAGCCCTCCAAGTAGCCGGAACTACAGGCACGCATTACCACGCCTGGCTAATTTTTTAATTTTTTTTGCAGAGACGAGGTCTCACCATGTTGCCCAGGCTACTCTCGAATCCGTGGGCTCAGACAATCCTCTTGCCTCGGCCTCCCAAAGTGCTGAGATTACAGGCTTGAGCCACTGCACCCAGCCTGATTTTTTTTTTAATTCTCTAAGATCTAAACAAAGAATTGGCCATCTAAATCCAGGCACGCCTGCTTATTCTAAGGCTTGTCCTACATGCTCAGTCAGCCTTTTAACAAATGTGCTGAAGAGAATTAAAGTAACTCATGGCTATCTGCCTTTTGCAGGTAGAACATAACTAGGCCACTCTAATATTTCAAAGTTTCTTCTTTCCATCTTTGTTATTATCATTATGCAGCTCTTCAAAAATAAGGTCAAGATTCAGAAGTAAACCAGATCTCACTTTGATCTTCAAGATCATGGCCACACTCTGCCCAGTAGACTTCATTCTCATGTCTCCAAGCACAATAAAAGTCTAATTAAGCCATCTTTATAGTGTCCTTGAGGATTGGAACACCTGGAGTGACTGAAGCCTCGGACAACATGAGGCATCCGAGTCATGTCTTGGTTTTTGCTTGAAAATGATTGCTGACCTACTCCAAGCCACCGGCCAAGGAATCCCACTTCCTTCAAGTTTGCTTCAAAGATAAGCAGAGACACTGAAACAGACCAATTAACAGAGAGCTTCTGCAGATGATATTGGAAGAGCAGTTACAGTTTCATTCATTCCATTTGATGTTCAGAATCGCAATTTAAATCCTAAGCAGCTCAATTTTTCATGAATATACAGTTACATGATCTGCACAAGTGAACCGAAGCAGATAGCCAATGCACAGGTGACAATTTACCTAGAAAAATCACGTCTGATGGAAGACACGAGAAAAAATGACTTACTTCTTTCCACTACCTTAAATACAAGAGTTAGTCAAGGCCCCCCCCCCATCCACTGACCAGCAAGTCAGGAACATCTTTGTATCGAAAAGGGGGCCTATTGAAAAACAGGCATGAGACCGGGTGTGGTGGCTCACGCCTATAATCCCAGTGCTTTGGTTCATATGAGGCCAGGAGTTCAAGACCAGTCTGGGCAATATAGCAAGACATTGTCTCTACCAAAAAAAAGTTTAATAAATATTTAAAAAATAAAGAAAATAGGCATGAGCACAAAGCCCCATGGTAATCTTGTGAAGGGACTAAATAGCATTATTATGAATAATAATATGTTATTATTACTATAAAATTCTTGGTATTTGTAAATTAATTTACAAATTTCAAAAGTCCTTTTCTCATGACTGATATTCAGCTAGTACAGTCACACTAACTAGTAAGCCACTGAATTACTTCCATAGCTGTTAAGAAACAGCCTTAATTTCCCACGTCTTTGCTACAGTACTTCTTGTGTTACCCAGCTACCAGGACTCTCTCTGGGATAACTCTCCCCGCCCACCCAATGTACACCTGTCCAAGATGCAGCAATTAAAAAGTTAACGTCTGACTAAGTAGGCGCTCCAGGACCTATGCCAGGCCAGCACTATGACCTATATCCTCTCAGAATGGTGGGTGTCTACACTATGCTGATTTTCAGTATTTTACTGTCTCCCATGCCTAGCTGGGATGCTGAGGACAGGACAGCCTGCAAAGTTCCTGTACTCTGCAACCCACACTTTGCTCTTTGGCTCCACGGTGGCCCCAGGATGGGAACACAAGTCTGGTGGCCCCAGAACAGCCACGGGGCAAATGCTGAGCGCCTGGCTAGGTCCTTCTCTAGCTGTGAGGGAGGAGTGGGAAACCTCCTCAGTGACTAGTACTTAAACGTGACCTCCTCCCCCTCAGCTGCATCCCAAGGTCCCACATTGGGTGCCTCTTAAAAACCAGAAATTATAACATATAACAGCCACATGGGCAAGTCCTTAACCTGCCGTCTGCACCAGTTTTCCCCTGTTCAATCCAATGGAGAGAGATAATGACCTATCTTAGGCCTAATTAAAATCTGGGCCCTGTTGCTGGGAGATTCCCAAACCCACGTCTCCCTGTAATTGCAAACCTTTATTTCTCTGGGCACTTTGATGACAGCCACATAATGGAAACCATGGCCCCAACCCCACCCATTGGCTCATACTTGCCAGCTACCAGCCTCCTCTCCCCACTGCCCTCCCTATTATTCTCTTGCCTGTCTACCCATCCGTTCCCCAGTGTCCCTTTCCCACAATTCCCTCTGCCCTGTGCCATTCTGTGTCATAGAACATTCAGAATTGTGAGACCTCAACTCCAGTCCCAAACCTGCCTGTTACTTACTCTACCACCAGGAGACACCCACACTTGAAGCCCCCAGTACCTTGCTTGCATACAGTAGGTGCTAAACACTTGTTGGTTATTTTCCTTTCCACTCCATTTCACCCTTTAATCCCCAGATCCCTCATCTGAAAATTGAGTTATTAATGCCTCTGCCTTTCCTGATGTGGTTATGAACATCAGGAAAGAAATGTCTGAGAGCATCCTTTATAAGTTAAAATGTGACACATACACAAAAGGGCAACTTCCTCAGGAGAGAGGCTTGGAGTGCTGGTGGGGTCACTGGCCAGACAAGGCTTTCTGGGGTGATAGTTCCTTGGCGGGGTCACCCCAGCCCAGGGCCAGATATTTAGTAAATAGTAGGCTCAACTGCAGTGTGGCCAAATTCTGTGACTGGCACACTCCCTAACTCTGCTAAGGCCCAGCCTTAGCCTGCCCTCCAGGTTTCCCCAGGACAGCAATGAAGACTCCTCACATTTGTATCACAATTTGCATAAAAAGTGGCTTGTAGTCAGGATTTCCTTTGAATTGCATGATGACATAAGGTAGCATAATTATCCTTATTTACAAGTGAGGTCACCAGACCTCAGAGAATTATACCACTTTGTGCAATGTCACAGGGAAGCCTTGTAGAATGGGGTGCAAGCCCAGACCTTAAGGCTGAATCCTGTGCTTCTCTTCCAAGTGCTGGTTACCGTCCAGGAGAGACACAACTTGTTTCCTTTGCCTTTTCTTTTCCTTCCTTCCTTCCTTCCTTCCTTCCTTTCTTTCTTCTTCGTTTTCTTCCTGCTAATGATGCCTTTATTTCAACTATTAACAGGTTTATCACTAATGTAGTCAGAGGATGATAATTACAATAAAATAATGCTGCATTCCATTAAAACCCACACCAGTAAATTTCCCAAATAATCCTGTTAGGTACCATAAGCCTTTTTAAAAATAACACTTTGAATCAAAATAGTTCTAAAAATACATAAGATCATATTCTATAATATTCAAGATACGGGTTCTATAGTTTGCTTTTATAGCATGACAATATATGTCTGAGAGTTTCTATATTAGTTTGCCTAAATATACATTGCACTTTTAAAGTTTTTAATGGAATTTAATATTGTGGATGTGCTCATTTACATGTAATTATTCCATATTGTTGTAGTTTTTAAAAATGTTTTTATTGCTACAAGGTCACAGGTCATATGTAGCAAATATACAAATGTGCTACATGCTATTGTATCACAAAAGTAGCCATAGACAATACAGAAGCAAATGGCTGTGACTGTGTTCTAATAAAACTTTATTTACAAAAACAGAATTGAAGCCAGGCTCGGTGGTTCAGCCTGTAATCCCGCACCTTTGGGAGGTTGAGCTGAGTGGATTGCCTGAGCCCGCGGGTTCGAGACCTGCCTGGGCAGCGAGACCTCATCTCTACAATAAATCAAAAAATCAGCCAGGTGTGGTAGTGCATGCCTGTAATTCCAGCTACTCGGAAGGCTGAGGCGGAAGGATCGCCGGAGCCCAGCAGTTCGAGGCTGCGGTGGCCGGGAGTGGCCACTGCACTCCAGTCTGGGTGACAGAGTGAGACTCCAACTCAAAAAAAAAAAAAAAAACAGGATTGCCTGAGCCCGTGGGTTCGAGACCCGCCTGGACAACTTGGTGAGACCTCATCTCTACAATAAAATCAAAAATTAGCTGGGTGTGATAGCGCGCACCTGTAGTTCCAGCTACTTGGAAGGCTGAGGCGGAAGGATCACCGGAGCCCAGCAGCCCACCGGGAGCGGCCACTGCACTCCAGTGTGGGTGACAGAGTGAGACTCCAACTCAAAAAAAAAAAACCAAAAAACCAAAAAAAACCAAATGACTCATGGGCTGTAGTATGCCAATTGCTGCTATAGACATAAAAGTGCCTATGCATCTAACAGCAGTAACCTGGAGAATAGGTGATAGATAAGAAAAGCGGTCTCAATTGTATTACTACTATGGTATTCCGGAAATGATAATGTGTGACTTCTGAGGCTAGGTAACAAAAGACATTGTGGCTTCTGCCTTGATCTCTCCCTAGATCACTCACTCAGGAGGAAGCTGGCTGCCATGTTGTGAGGACACCCAAGTAGCCCCCTAGAGAGGCCCTCTTGGTGGGAGCTGAAGTAAAATGTATTAACCCTGTGATTACAATTATGAAAAAATTGTAGACATAAAGAACTAGCAAGGAGCTATAAAAAATATAAAACTTCAGGTTTTTATTTGAGGTTGTTAGATTTATGGATAATTTAAAAATTTTAATTTACTTGTTATCTGTGCCAGACAATATTGTTCAGTAAAAACAAATAAATATTTGGTTCTGTAAAATATATATATATATATATATATATCTATATATATCTAAAGATGCATTATATAACTCTTACTTTTAAGAATTATATTAATTTATCATAAACATAACATACTAATAAACAATATAAAAATCTAAACATGACCATATAGTATATAAAGTAAAGGTCCACGTATCCTGCTCACCCTCCAGGCCAATATGAGGATTTAGTTAGTAAGTAGAGGTGTTTCTGACAGGGGGACAATGAGAACTCTGTCTGACATCTTGGTGTGGCCACGGTGAGGGTGGGAGCTGGGTTCACTTCCCAGAGTATGCAGTGAACACTCATATCTATCCTGGTCCCCCTCTCATCTAGAAAACAGAGCCTTCCCTCCCTCCGGTTTCTGGGCTCCCTAGTGGAAGGTAGCTGAGACTTCTGGGAGAGAAAAGTATAGGCACCTCCTCTCAGGTGGCTGGGTCTGACAAGGAAGTGGAGCAGAGGGACTCTTGTGACAAGGTTTCTAATCTGCCCTGCACACTGGGAAAGAACAAGCCAACTCACTCTCTGCAGCCTCACAGGGAAGAGGGAGGGCCCATGTGACAGGTCTGAGAGACAGGAACCCCAGAAGAGCTTTTCAATAATCAGAGCTGCCCTTCCAAGGACTGGGCTGTTCCAGGAGGAAGAAAGATCTGCTTCTAAGGACCATAGGAATTGAGGGACTGCTCCAAGGGGGCACAACCCACCTCTAACATTTCTTCTAGTCTTGAGCTAATATTTTCAGCATCTGTTTCTTTTTTTTTTTTTGAATTGGAGTCTTACTCTGTTGCCTAGGCTAGAGTGTAGTGGCATACTCATGGCCACCCCAGCATCAACCTGCTGGGCTCCAGCTATCCTTCCACCTCAGTCTTCCAAGTAGTCAGAACTACAGGCATGCACTACCACGCCTGGCTAATTTTTTTATTTATTGTAGAGATGAGATCTTGCCAAGTTGCCCAGACTGTTCTCGAACCTGTGGGCTCAGGCAATCCCCTCATTTCAGCCTCCCAAAGTGCTAGGATTACAGGCTTGAGCCACTGCGCCCGGCCTCAGTATCTGTTTCTGAGAAGAACTTGGGCTCATCTATTAAATCAGCCCTTAGGACCACGTGCAAACTGAATGATGGACACTTTCACAAACTCATAAATAAATGATTTCCTCCATGATCCTTCCGAAGTCTTAGCTCATATGAACCTGAGCTCATAAGGTTTGTTTATGTGTTATTTCAAAAGTTATATGACTCTGTGGTCATAAAATGAAGAGAGGACCAAAAAAATGAGTACACTTCCTGTTTGGACCAATTAAAGTTGTAGCTTTCAGGATTTGAATCTCCAGTGTATCAGCCAACTTGGAATGACCAGGAATGCCCCCTCCACCATGTTGCAAAGTCTGTATACCTCTTCTCCAAGCCCACCTCCCTTTCCTTTTGAGCACACAGTTAGGCTACATTTCCCAGCTTCCCTTGTGGTGTCAAGTAGCCAGGAACTGAGTTCTGACTAAGGAATATGGGTAAAAATTATGTATACCACTTCAGGACCTAGCCCATTAAAATATTTTAAATGATCATACACATTCCTTCTCTGTCCACTTGAGGACATTCTCTGGCCAGATGCAGATGACCCAGAGAGACTTCCAAGACCTTAGAAGAGGGGGCAGCAAACTTTTTCTGTAAAGGGCCAGATAGTAAATACTTTAGCCTTGTAAGCAACACAGTCTTTGTTACAACTACTCAACATTGCTGTAGTGTGAAAGCAGCCATAGACGTCATGTAAACCAATGATTGTGATTGTCTTCTGATAAAACTTCACATACAAAAACAACTGACAGGCCCAGATGAGTCCATGACTCTTGCCCTAGGAGATGAGGGAGCCACAATGTAGAAGGAGCCAGGGTCCCTGAATGACTGTCTGATCACCAAGAGCATTCACACTGAATATTACATAAATGAGAAACAAACTTTTATTATGTCAAGCCAAGATTTGTTAAAGTAACTAGTATCTTTACCCTATTTAATTGTAGTCACCATGGTCAGTTCCCATGTTTGCAGATCAGGAAATGGACCAATGAGGGAGAAAACATGAATATTTTTTCTGAAATGACCTTTAGAAGTACTGGAGAGAGATTGCCAGTAGTACATTTTAAAAAATACCTCCCCCACCACAAAGAAAAAAAGAGTTCTGGAGAACTATGTTTCCTCAAGAACCTGGGTCAGGCAGTTTTCTGACTGTAATCAGGGCCTTTGAGGAGACCCACTTGACAGTTAAAAAGGATGACCCCTCTTTTGTGAAGCCCTCTGTGATCACCCCTCCCTCCCTGAGGTGGGTTAGCTGCGCCTCTTCTGTGGTCCCTCAATACTTTACACATAAACTAATCATACCTCTTCTTAATGGATTGGTATTACACATTTTGGGCCTTTTCCACTGGATCATAAGTTCCTTGACAACAAGGATAGTAAATACTTTGTAAATATCTCCTCCCTGAAGGAGAGAACAAAAGTGAATGAATAAAGACATGCACAGGTTAAGGGCACAATTGCCTGGGTTATAGGTGGGAGGCTATATCATGTATCATTCAAACCAGGACAGTCACAGGGTAAAAGACATCAGACATAAACTGGGACTGTCCTGAGCAGACTAGAAACCACAGACGTCCTAGCAGTGGGCATCTGTGAAGCATAGTCTCCAGTAATCTAGAGCATCTATATAGATAATTGGTGGTTCAATTAATTTAAGGACATTCAAGATTAAAAACACAGAAGAAAACTCAGAACACAGCAGAAAGGAAAGAGTGATGTGATTTGAAGTTTTTCTTGGCAAAAATCTGGGAGGATCAACATAGCTCTCTCCTTGCCCTGTGAGTTTTCACTGATCATTTTATACCAATGCCAAGCACAACAGGTTGAGTTTATAGTACAGCTCATATTCAACCTTAAGCACACTCCCAGGCTTACCTGCAGAAACACACACACACACACACAAAACCATTCTAGAAGGACAAGAGTATCCTAAGTGTTCTTGTGCATACTAGATCTACATATAATGCCTTCAAGAAAGATATGACTCTCCACATTTCTAGAAAATCATCAGTCTAAAGAATTTCTGTAAGAGAATTTATGTCCAAGACAAATTCAGATTTATCTATTTGAGAGGTAAATGAAATCACGATTGCAAATATTTGTGGAAAGTTTTAGGAGGCTGTGTAGGGAGTGTGTGTGTGTGTGTGTGTGTGTGTGTGTGTGTGTGTGTGTGTGTGTAGAACACTAATCACACCAGTAATACTGATCTGAGCTGATAACCCAATGCCAAAAAAATGAATCCCATTATGTGGAATAAATAATAGGGTGGCCACCATGCTCTTCTGCTACAGCTGCGGGAAGAGCCTGAGCTAAAGATGGCCACCCAACTCATGCAGATATGAAACGTTTCAGATGGATAGTTAGCTTGCAATCTTTCCACATGAAGCATAATATTTAAATATCCACCTATTGTTTCTGACTCTTAATAGGTTACGTACTCATTTTTGCAGGTTTTTCTCTCCTTGGGCCATGAAATATGTTGTGTGGAAAATGTCCCTGCCCATGGACACATTCACTCCGTGGGGGAGGCTCACTGTGTTGTTTCACGGTCAGACGGTGGTGTTTCCATCCGAATATTCCAGCAGCAATCACGCCTTTCCTGTACTGCACTTTACAAAGCGCATATTCTCCCAATACTTAGATTTTGAGCTTCAAAACCACCTGAGAGAAAGTTTGGTTAGGCATCACCATCTCCACTTCACAGAAAGAACTGGTGCCAAAAGGAAACCTGCTCAAGGTCAAAGAGCTAGTATGTGGAAAAGCCAAGGTGAGAACCAGACTCCAGTCCATTTCTCCTTTAGCTATACCTGACAGCCTCATCCACAGGAATACTGTCCCCCACCCCAGGCCCCCAGGCCCCATTTGTTAGTTAACACTGGACACTCGCTAGGACCTGAGTCAGAGGGATGGAATGTTGATCTCATCAGTATGAATACCTCCAAAAGAGTCTGGCTAGCCATGGCCTCTGCAAGCTTCCTTTATCTGCAACAACTTCTACAGATTAAAGCAAGGAAGGGTCCCATATACCTTGATGTTTCTACTGGAGGTGCCAAAAATATGTATAACCATTTTAAGAAATGTTATCTATGTATTACTTTTTGAAGTTGAATTGAATTTCGATACCAAGGTGTAGCATGACGTTCACTCAAAAGATGGTGTCTATCAAATGAATGCCAGCATCACCATATGACAGGCAGGACGGTCAAAGAAAATGGCAGAAACATGGTGGTCGTTCGAGGAGCGCAAGACCATTTTGAAGTGGTATTTGAAATTTAAGAATGTTATGGAAGTACAACGACAATGGCGGCATGTGTATGCAACAGAACCTCCAGCACGCCTAACAATTGCATGCATTCATGCTAAGTTTGAGACACGTGGTTACTACGTGTGATGTGCACAAGGGACAATCCAGGAGGCTGCGCACAGCAACAAATTCTGCAGTAGTTTGCCATAATTGGAAGTGTCTGGACACTGATGGTAATCACTTTAAGCACCTCTTGTAATTGCAGAAGTGCAACGTGACTTGTATTCATCTTTTGTTATTGGAATATATTGAGAATTGTAATTTTAATACAGTTTTTTCCTTTCTTAAAATGTGTATACAGTTTTTGACACCCTCTATATAATTCTTTCAGACAAGCAGCATGGTTTGGTTCAGGCACAAACAATAGCACTGCATCAACTGTTGCTCTTTTATTTATTTATTTATGTTTACTTTTATTTTTATTTATTTATTCATTTTGTAGAGACAAGGTCTTGCTATGTTGCCCAGGCTGGTCTCAAACTCCTGGGCTCATGCAATCCTCCCATCTTGGCCTCTCAAAATGCTGGGATTATAGGCATGAACCACCATGCCCAGTTACGTGTTGCTCTTTTAGAGTTGAGCGCCTCTACTGGAAATCAGGTGTTGAGCACCACTGAAGATTTTCCCCGGGAACTGGGGCTACTGGGGACAAGTTGATACACAGAGGCTAAGGTTTCTCTGCAAGGGAAGCCTTGAGAGGAGGACAGAGAGCAGCAGCTGCTGATAAGGAGGTGCTGACAGTCTTGTAGATGTGTAGATGGAGCCTGGGAATCATTTGCAAGCCCTGACCTGGAACACAGAACTGAGAGTGTGCTGCTGAAGGACCCGGTGTCCCTACCCACCCTCCCTCCTTGAACTCATGTGACCTTGGAAACATCACTCTGTCTTCTGTACAGGAGTACAGCTGTAAGAGTGGAACCTTTAGGAATATGGCTTACGGTGCCAGGTGAACATCTATAATGTTTTGAGAAGTACTCTGCACCAAAATATTTCTTACTGCCTACTCTAGGTTTCTCCCCTCGTGGTGCCTGAAATATTCTTAATATTTGGCCTTTTAGATCTCAAAAACTTATAATAGTCAAGAGTCCCCTACTAAAACGTCAAGTCCCTGAAAAGGTCATTTAGGTGAGAGTCCGGGGTATTCACCATAGGCTGAGGAAAAATAGCTGGAGGAGGCAAAAGTGAGGACTTTACCAGTGCAGGAAGGAAGAGAACCCTGAGCTTCACATACAAATAGTTGGCCCATGTTCCCAAGGCAGTGTGGGTCCCTGCATTACTGTGAAGCATTTCTGAAAGAGGGCAGTGAGGCATCTTGGCAAGAGATTGAGGAAAATTAAAACCTAGGTTCCAATCCTGGCTGTGCCACAGGCTTTCTATGGTACACACAAGTCCTTTCCCTCCTCCAGGCCTCAGTTTTCTCATTTGAGAAATGAAAGGACCGGACCCAAGGAGTGCCATCTGGCTCTCAAGATTCTCAGGATAAAGGAGGGAGAAGATCTTGGGGTGAGCTGGTGACCTCTTGAGCCATGACTGGCTAATCTTGTAGCAAAGGGGAGGGAGAATTCCTGACCAGCAGCTAAAACCAAGTTCTTTTAGGAAGGAATCCCAGATGGGGGTAATCCTGAGCAGAACGTGTCTGCTCAAGGGAGAAGGAGAAGCATCCTTCAGCTATCAATTCCCACTCGCAGACTTGCTTCAGGTGGGTCTTGGTTTCTATTGTCAGAAACCCAAAACACCCTTCTGCCAGGTGCTCTCGTGGCCTTGGATCAGATGCTTGGGCTCTGTTAAGTTTTTCTTGGACAGTAGCTGGGTTGCCTCCAACCTAACTTATCACCAGCTCATAGGATTCAGGGAAAACTACAGGATTTGGAGTCAGGAGACCTTGAGCTCTGGTCCCAACTTGCTGAGTAATCCTAGACAAGTCATTGCACTTCTCTGAACTCTAACTTGGCTAATCTTAGATTCAGTGCCAGTCCCTACTTCAAGACTCACCATGGCCTCCAAGTTTTGCAATTGTCCAAGAGATACATAACAGATGACTCCTGGCTTGGCCAAGGGAATACCACTTCCAACCCAGACGCTGGTAAGAATCCAGGAATAGTAGGTCCCCAGCTCTATCCTTAGAGCCTTAGACAGTTTCTAACTCATGGTCAAAGGCTTCTTCAGTTCTCTCCCACTAAGGATGGAGGAAGGTAGAAACATACTTGACCTTAACCTTTACCTCTTCAATGCAGAACATTTGTAGTAAAAGTCTTGCTCATGTCTGATCCAGTCCACCCACTTTACCTGTGAGGACACTGAGGCTGGAAAAGAGAAGTGACTTGACTGACACACGTGTTGAAGAAGTTCAGGGTATTTCAGGGGTTTCTCCCTTCAAGTTTTCTGCCACGCAACAGCACCTTGGCTGAGAATTCATTTGGCACAAACTGGAGAGAGCTTGGTAATAACCTTGAGGCTGGAACCAACAAGGATGAGACATCAATTCCATTCAAAGCCAATTCCAAATAAATCATCTTTCTCCAAACCAGAACCACACCTCCCTAGGTTAGTTCCAAGTTCCAAGGAGAATCTTGAGAACTGAATCTACCTCATGTAGAATTGATGAGTTGAATAAATCCCTAACTCCCTTCCTTACTGAACATATATCCTTAAAACCTCAGTTCCCACATCTGAGCAATGGCCTTGAGCTTTATTAGACCTGTTCTTCTGTCACTCCTTTATTCCTTTAGCATTTCCTGAGCATCTACTAGATGCCAGGCCCTGTGCTAAGTGTGGCGAATCAAAGATGCCTAAAACACATGCCTGTCCTTGAAGAATCCCGTCAACCAGGAAGGATACAGATGATTCATAGCCATGATGCAATGAGAAGAGCTCCCCTGCCCTCAGAATAGACCTGCTTTTCTAGGACAGGGTTTCACCAGACCAGATCCCCGGGGGAAAGCAAGAGGAAGACAAGTTCCTCTAGAGGCTGCCACCTCTCCCACCAGCAGCGTTCCCCCCACTAAGACAGACACCTGACTGCTTTACCTCCAGCATCACGCAACTAGTAGGAATTCATTCACACTGGGTGGGGGGGAACGGGCTATTGATGAACAGCAACATAACTATTTATCATCAAACATCTACCAGGAAGGCGAAATGCAACTGCAGGTTCCTGCCACCCCAAAGCTAAAAGTCTGTTTATAAGCCATAAAATCTGGAGGCATATAAAAAGAGCATTGGTTTAGGAGTTTGGACCCCTGGGTCTTGGTCCCTCCTCAGTTTATTTGTGCCTTAGTTTATTCATCTCTAAGTGGGGGGAGGGTCAGAAAGTGCTCTGGAATTGCAGAATTAGTGCTAATTGATGCCTGTGTGCTTGGCTTATTTCTTCCTTAAAGCTGGGATTTCTTTTCCTTTAGGTGATTTAAGGTCTGCGCTGGGTTTATGGGAAGGAGAAATGAAGCCAGGACCAAGTGGGGAGCTGGGCAATGGAAGAAGTCGGAGAGGAATGATATGGTTTTTTGTTTGTTTGTTTGTTTTGAGTTGGTGTCTCACTCTGTCGCCCAGACTGGAGTGCCATGGCCGCTCCCAGCCACCACAGCCTTGACCTGCTGGGCTCCGGCGATCCTTCCGCCTCAACCTTCCGAGTAGCCGGAATTACAGGCATGCGCTACCACGCCTGGCTGATTATTTGATTTATTGTAGAGATGAGGTCTCGCTGCCCAGGCGGGTCTCGAACCTGCAGGCTCAGGCAATCCACTCATCTCAGCCTCCCAAAGGGGCGGGATTACAGGCTGAGCCACGGAGCCTGGCTAGGAATACGTTAACAGGAGGCCTGGGATGGGACAGATGAAGAGGAGGGCAGCAAAGAAGGCCATCAGAGGGCCTCTCTCCATGGGTGTTAAAAACAAGGGCTTCTGCTGGTAGCATTGAACACCCAAAGAGAGGACAGAGTAGCAAGCTCCTGGGCCACCCACCCTTTCAAGTCACCAAAAAGGGGATTAGTCAAGGCTGTTCAAATTGGGTCACTTCAGAGATGGCAGCAGGGGATAGGTCCCAGGGACACTGGGAGCTATGAACAGAGATGAACCAGCAAAAACAGGGAAGGCCCCAGCTACCAGCAAAGCCAGACCCAGGCCCAACTGCTGCTATTTGAATGATTGTCCCTCAAACCTTTGAAATTTGAAGTTTGATCCAGTGTTGGAGGTGGGGCCTATTGTGAGGTGCTTGTGTCATGGGGGCAGACCCTTCATGACTAGATTAATGCTCTCAGAGTGGGGGGTAGTCAGTGAATTCCCCTATTTATTAGTTCCCAAGAGAGTCGATCGTTAAAAAGAGCCTGGCACCTCCCCGCTCTCTCTTGTCTCCTCTCGCCTCTCTGCACACATTGGCTCCCTTCTGCCATGAGTGGAAGCAGCCTGAGGCCTTCACCAGATACAGAGGCAGGTGCCGTGCTTCTTGTACCGCCTGCATGAACCAAGTAAACCATTTTTCTTTACAAACTACCCAGTCTTGGGTATTCCTTTATAACAACACTAAGTGGACTAAGACAGTGACCATGTGCAAAAAAACCTGGAGCAGAAAGTGCACTGTACCCTGGGCCAGTGGCCTCCTGCCTGCCTGAAGCCCTGAGTGCTTTTCCATGTGCCCGCCGTGGCTCTTGGCCCAGGCAGTGCATGCACATTTCTAGCTCTGCCATGCATCACTTACCAGCAGATGCTGGGGCTACTGATGCATACCACACGGAGGAAAGAGTGTTACTTATGAAATTACCAAATCCTGTTGGAAAACAGGGCAACTTGCTCCTAATAGAATTTTTATGTTTCTCGTGATCCTTGGTGACTCCAATAAGATTTTTTTTTAATCTTCAATGTGGGGTCTGGGGTGGATTCCACCAGCCAGTTCTCTCTCTCTGTTCACAAGCAGAACCCTCAAAAGCAGATCTGTCCCCTGGGAGGGAATTGTGCTTTCTTAGTATAACAGAGCATTTCTAATTTGTTTAAAATCTACTGTTTTGCTGACTGTGGAGGCGGTGAGAGGGATGTTTTCTTTAGGGAAGACTGTGTGTGGGTGGGGGGGTGTACTCTGAAACCATAATGGTCAAAGGAGTATGAAATACTAATGTTTGTTTTCTACCATTCTACTCTTCCCACCTTCTGCCTCAACGTACACAACACATTGTAGAAACCAACATAGGATGTTTGTGCTGAGAGGCTGATGAATTCTTCCTCTGTGGACTCTCACTGCCACCCCCGAGATGATCGCTCTTGCCACCGGAAGTCACTCTGTTTCTCATGCAGTCAATGATGCATTGTTGAACACGGAGGATTACTTAGGCTGGGAAAGAATGTGGAAAGTGTCTCACTGCATAAAGTCCCATCAGGTTACGTCAAGGAGAAACACGAGCTTCACACTGCAAGAAGGAAAAGCTAAATTTGATGAGTAAACCAGGCTTTAGGTGCTTTGTGGAATGTGCATTTCCTCTACTTAGTTTTCCTTTTGTCACTTCGCTCTCTTCCCTCCAAGTGTCAGGAGCAAATTAGTTTTAGGGTTTTTTTGTTTTGTTTTGTTTTGTTTTTTTCATTTAAAACATCTCTTCTTACTCTAATGATATCATCCCTGGAAGACTGAGATGTAAGGAGAGGTGAATCATGTATCACCTTCGTGTCTCTTCTAGAATTACATCAGTCAGAGCCCTGGGGTGCACTGGGGATCAATGCCAAAAAGCAGAGGGAGGGAGGAGAGACAGAGGGCACCGGGAGTGGGGAGGAGGGAACTGGTTCTTTTGTGGCTGCAAATTGTCTTCTTCCTCCTCCTCAGCCTCCAAGTGCCCCTTCCTATTTCTAAATTTCCTAAGAGGAAAACTCAGACTTGAAAGAGACAGTTGCCTTATATTTGTCTATGGTATTGGTTTCAATGTCATTTGCCTGAACTTTTTTTTTTTTTTTTTGAGTTGGAGTCTCACTCTGTCGCCCAGACTGGAGTGCAGTGGCCGCTTCCGGCCACCGCAGCCTCGACCTGCTGGGCTCCGGCGATCCTTCCGCCTCAGCCTTCCAAGTAGCCAGAATTACAGGCATGCGCTACCACGCCCGGCTGATTTTTTGATTTATTGTAGAGATGAGGTCTCGCTGCCCAGGTGGGTCTCGAACCCGCGGGCTCAGGCAATCCACTCACCTCGGCCTCCCAAAGGCGTGGGATTACAGGCTGAGCCACTGAGCCCGGCTGCCTGAACTTTTTAACCAATCACCACAGGCCCATCAGTCACAGATGAAAGCCAACCTTGGCATTCTCAATGGACACATAAAGTGGATAAGAATGAAGATGTGCAGACCCTGTCCAACCCTCAAGTATTGGCCATCTTATCACTCTGTTTTCTCTCTTATCAGTTTTGAACAGCAGAGAACTGGGCAGTGTGTGGAAATAGTTTGAAATGTTCAGTCCAGTCACATGGGCACGTGATGACCCACACAGCTGTCTGCTGCTCAGGTGGGACCACTAGGGTGGAAGGCACCGCAGTGAGGAGGGTGTGCATGAGGGCTGGTGTTTGGCTTTCCTGACCTCTCTAACCTGGGGCTTCCTAAATGTCATTCACTGATGCACATCTGAAGTATTCAGGGAGAGGGACAGGGACTTTCAACCAAACCAAAATATAATAGATTCAAAGGCCTGGACCTTGTCCTAATGTCCTTAAGAAGAGACCAAATTTTTTTAAAAGTATTTCCCACTCACCCTTCTTGCTTTACTTTTTAAAAGCTAGTTGGCCAGACACGGTTGCTCACGCCTGTTACCCAAACACTTTGGGAGGCCGAGGCAGGAGGATCACTTGAGCCCATGAGTTCGAGACCAGCCTGGAAAACATAGTGAGACCTCATCTCTACAAAAAAAAGAAAATCAAATAAATTAGACAGGCATGGTGGCAGGTTCTTGGGAGGCTGAGGTAGAAGGATCATCTGAGCCCAGGAGGTTGAGGCTGCAGTGCGGTAAGCTGTGATGGTGCCATTGTACCCTAGCCTGGGCAACAGAGTGAGACTCCTACTCAAAAATAAATAAATAATAGTCCTATGCCTTAACCACTCCTGTTAATTAGAAAGAAAATCTTTCACCCTTCTTTCCTCTACAGTTCCTGTGAATTCCAGACTCCTGAGGACCTCTGGGTCTGGCTGTGCTCAGAACATATTTATGATGAAAACAAAGTAAAGTGGCCTCAAGACACCAGGGAAGGCCAAGAGTGAGATCCATTTCTGCAGCACAGGAAAAGAGGCCCAGAGGGGCAATGGGAAAATATAATTTGCAGAAGGCACAGTTTTGGCAGCATCTTATTACAACTTCCAGCTGATCGGGTGTAGCCAAACTAGAGACATCTGTTTGGAGTTTACAACAGAAACAAACACACAGAAAGCATGAAAACACTAAAACATGCACACCCAGACCAAGCTCTAACAGCTCCTCTCTGCCTTGACCTCCGGGCCATTCCCCCACTGGGTCACGCTGGGTTGAAGAAGCAAAGGAAATGGGCTCTGCGCCTGCCTACCCACCCACCCCACCTGCACCATGACTCATTCACGCCATGATTGGAACTTGTCAACTTTTCTCTCTCCTTGGTTTTCCTCCCAGGAAAAACAAAAATGGTCCCAGTCTTCAGAGAGCCCCATGAGGACTTTCTTTCGTTTTCTAGCTCATCAAAACTTCTTGAGCTGTTTGTAAAGGAAAAGCTTGTGTAGTATCCTTACACTTGATCATTAGTGTGACCACAGGAGGAGGTAGAAAAACCTCAGTAGACCTGGAAAGTCATTCCTCCATAAATATCCTCACAGGTCTGAGAGTGGGAAACGGGACTCACCCTGGCACCTCTAAAAATTATCTCAAAAAGACCAGAAAGATCAGGCAGTGGTTCAGGACTGTAATCCCAGTGCTTTGGGAGGCTGAGGTCAGAGGATCCCTTGAAGCCAGGAGTTTGAGGCAAGCCTAAACAACATGGTGAGACACTATCTCTACAAAAAAAATTAAGTAGCCAGGCATAGTGGTGTGTGCCTATAGTCTTAGCTACTTGGAGAGCTGAGGAAGGAGGATTGCTTGAACCAGGAGTTTGCGGCTGCATGCAGTGAGCTATGATTGTACCACTGCACTCTAGACTGGATGACAGAGCAAGACCTTGTCACTAAAAACAAACAAAAAACACCAAGTCTATACTTGCACAACTTAGTGAAGAATATGGGATGTACTTGAGAAGGCTGGCCCCAGACACAGCACCCAGAGTTGTGGGCGTCCAGGAAGGCCTCCATTCCCTTTTCTTCATTCTCTTCAAGCACAGGCCAAAGACTGTCCTACCACCCTAACCCAGGATTGGACACACCCTCTCCCACCCCCATGGAGCAGCTGGAGACGCTCACCTGTTCTGTTCAATTTCCTCTTTATTCTCTCCCCACTGGCGTGCAAACAGAACCAGAACAGTGCTTCTTTTTAAAAAATAACAAAATGTTTTATACACATTTCTGTATATACAACTGAACAACATTTTACATGTTTCTTTTGCACAGCAAAAGATATAAACATTCAGCTCTGAGAACACAGTTATGTACAAAAAAAAAGATGTCAAAAAGACTTCACAACAGTGCAAAAATATTTTACACAGTATCATGGAGTGAGATCTTTTGAGCAAGAGGAAAGTGTGTTTCTAAAGGAAAACTCCTTTTTTAGCTATTAGATGTCTGTAACTGTAAACAAAATGCAATTTTCTTTCATCCCCCCACCCCCCAAACAGCTATTTGAGGAATTTGGCAGAATTTCAAGGGTCTGAGTCTGAGGTAAACAGCCCAAGCTCTCGCACCAGAAAGAACTGGGGACAAAGGGGTGGCATTAAAGTCTCAAACATTGTGAGCGCAAATTCTTTTTTTCCAAATGGCATGTCAATGACAGTGCAAGACCGCTCCCAGGGGCTGGGGGAGGAAGTTAGCCCCTCCCCCTCAGGCCCCAGCAGCCCCACAAACAGGAAACTGGCCGGCAGGCACCGAAGGCCAGCGACTTCAGCCCCGAGGGCTGCCTCTCTCACAACTCCCCGCATCCCCACCTAAGACCGCCTCAAACAGGGCCAAACGTGTGGGGGCGAGGAGAGCGGGGGGAGCGGCCAGGGGGGAACTCTGGACCTGAGCCCCACGTTTAGGTCTGGGGCTCAACTGCCCCATTTCCCCTTTCCTGAGGGAGGGCTGGGGATAGGGAGACCGTCGGGACCACGACCGGGAACCACTGGGGGACGCCGGGGGGGCACGGAGGAGTCTACTGGGAGCTCAGCCCAAGCGGGGCTCGTCTGGGCTGGCGCTGTCGGCCGGGCTGGACGGGTCCCTGGCGGTGGCGGAGGTGGCGTCCGGGCCCCCGCCCTCGATGGAGCTCTCGCTGCCGGTGCTCTCGCCGGACAGCAGGCGTGTCACCCGCAAGTCGGCCTGCAGGGTGCGCACGTCGTTGCCGAAGCTGAGCTCGCCCAGGTCGCTGATGAGCTGTGACAGCTCGGCCTTCATGTGGGAGGCGCTGCCTAGCAGCAGAGGCGGCGACCCGGACCCCGGGGCCGGCGAACCCTCGCCGCCCCCCAGCGCCTCCTCGCGGCCATTCTCCAGCGTGTCCAGCAAGTCCCCGCACTCCAAGTGCATGGCCACCACCAGCGCCCTCTGCGCCTCGGCCTCCTCCTCGGCTGGATCTCCCTCTCCCGCACGGTCTTCCTCCTCCTCCTCCGGGCAGCCCTCGGGGTGCTCCTCTTCCTCTTCTTCTTGCAGCTCCTGCTCCTGCTGTTCGCCGAGCAGGTCCTCGGTGATGGAGCCGAGCTTGGGCGCGCTGCGGCTGCGCTCCACCGGCGGTTTGTAGCAGCAGGGTCCGTGCAGGAGCAGCTTGCGCAGCGGCACTAGCGGGATGGTGTGTGCGCCCACCAGCTCCTGCTGCTGGTGACGCGCATCGTCCCGCCGCTTGAGGCGTTTAAATTCGGCCAGCGCGTTGGCCGACGTCTGGTAGAGCAGCAGGGCCATGGCCTGCGCCTTCTCGGGCTTGGACACCAGCACGGCGTGGCAGCGCAGCATGACCGCCTTGTGCTTCAGCTCATGCCGGTACACCCAGGCGAAGACCTTAGGCAGCCGCGCGTCCGCCACGCAATAGGTGACGCGGTGCAGCAGGTAGAGGTGGCCTGGGCGGCGCAGCGCGCGCTCCTCGGCGTGCACCATGCGGATACCCTGCGCACTCACCGTCAGCTTCATCTTGGTGCCCTGACGGCCCGCCTCGCTCTTGCTCCAGATCTTGCCCACGGCTAAGTCGGTGCAGCCGTCGCCGCGCGCCTGGATGGTGGTGGCGTTGCCCAGGTAGAGCACGGTGTACGTGGGGTCCTCGCTGGTGATGTGCAGCTTCTTGCGCTTGGAGCGGAACATGCTGCCCACCCGGCTGAGCGCGCCTTCGGGGCACGCCCGCGCCAGCGAGCTGAGCGCCGAGTAGTGCAGGCTCACAGCGTAGCCCTTGGGCTTGGACGCCTGCCGCGGCGGCGCCTCGGCCAGCAGCTCGAACTTGTGCTTCTTCCACGGCAACATCTCCGAAGGGCGCCCCGGCGCAGCTGGGCGGCGGCGGCGGAGCGCCGGCTGCGAGCCCAGCTGAGCCACGCGCCCCGGCCGGACTCGGTCCGGGCAAGACCGAAAAATAAAACTCTGCCGCGAGCGGCCAGGCGGCGGGGAGTTGGGGGGAGGGGAGGAGAGACGGCGCTTCGGCACCCCGCAGGGAGTGAGGGTAGAACTCTTTAAAGAGATTAAAATATTCAGCTCCGAGTGTGCAAAAAGGGGGTGGTGTACGGGCGCGCACACGCAGAATTATCCCAGCCCGGGCAGAGTCTCAAAAAAGCAACCAAGTGAAAGAAGGGACGAGAAAATGTCTTAGGAAAAAGCTAGATGCGCGCGAGCAAATAAATAGAAACCCCCGGGAAAAGCACCGGGGATGGTGCAGGAATAGCAGGTGGACGTGAGAAGGGCCCCCCTATCCCGCTCACGACCCCGAGGGCGGGGGCCGAACACCGCGGGAACTCTACGGCGAGTGTGCCCAGGGCCGGCGCTCCCCACCTTCACCGGGCGCTGGAGGCCGAGAGCCCCTGGAGCCGGGCTGGTCTCGGAGTCAGCAGCGAGCCCAAAGTGCGGTGGGGGAAGGGAGGGGGTCCGGCCGGCCGCGAGGCCCCCACAACAGTCCCGCCGAGGCTCACTGCATCTTCGCTCCGGCCGGACGCCGGGGACTCGCGCGCGGCCGGCTCAGTGTCCGGGCTGGCTGGGCCAGGGCAGCGCTGGGCTCCCAGGGCGGGGCGCGAGCATGGCCGGCTCCGGGGACCGCCGCTACCTCATTTCTCCTCTCCCGAGGGGTGTCCGAGTCCGCCCTCCGGCTCTCCGCAGTCGGCTGCCCGCCTTCGCAGCGCGCCCTCTCCGGTGCTGCGAGCGGTGGCCGGCTCGCCCGCCTCACATCCTTGCCGTCCGGGAGGAAGATCGCGGGTAAATATAGGCCGGCGCGAACCATTCGCCGAGCGGGGACAGGGGAGGAGCCGGGACGAGGATCCGTTTCGGGCTCCGACGCCCGGCGGATTTCTGGTCTCTTAAAGGGACCCGGGTGCAGCCATTGGTCCAGGGAGCGGGGAGACAGGTCCAATCTGTCCATTACATCCCAAATTTACCAGCATCTTTCATCTACAGAAATTAGCAAGACCTGGGGTTACCCCGCACCTAAAGGAACTTGAACTCTGATACTCCACCCCCAGGCTGAATTGCAACTCACTGAATAAATGTATGGCTGGATCGAAACTTCTGGGGGAGGTGGTAGATGATGAGATTATAGACTATAATTTCCTGTGCAAAAAAAGTTTGGGGAAATAATGTTTTTTTTCCCTTGTGCGACAGCTCTCTGAGAATGACTGGGTGCTGTTTAACAGCATTATTTTCACAATTTTATTCAATTAAAGAAAACAAAGAGGCATTAAAAAAAACACCAAGACTTATCTTTCACTATCTTGGAACTCCTTACAGATAAGCACCAGATAATAAAAAGTGAGGTGAATGGTAAGATGATTGGAGTGAACAACATAGTAATCGTCAATAAGTAAGGTGATTTCTGCTCCTAACTACCCTCCTGATGTCAGGCCTCAGTGAAGAACAGTTTACTGATAGACACACAATTTCTAAGTAATGCTTGTGTAGTTAGAACTGAGTTTACTTTGGCAGGCCAGTCATTCCACTTTATTATATCACTGACACATTTTGGATGAGAATTCCTAGTAAAAATTCAAATGGCACGTTTATGTGTGTCGAATAATACCTGCCCACCCTCCAATGGGAGTGATCATTGCATCAGTCATGCTTTTATCGTGTGCCAACTGGATAATGGAGTTTTAGTCATCTGATCAGCTTGACCCTTGGTTAGTAACTCATTTCTGGGCCCTTGAAACAACCTGCTTGCCTCTGTGGTCTGTGCAGTCAAAGCAAGAAGACCTCTAGTTGGAATGTGGTAAATATCTGGATGATCTTGCATCAAACTCTCAGGCCCATCCTGGAGCAGAACAGGGGTCCCCACAGGCCCAGCCACTGGGAATCTTGGATGTCTCTGACTTCCATGCGAGGTCCTCATGTCCTGAGTCACTGCAGCTGCCCCTGGAAACTCCCTACCACCAACCTTTGCTAACTTTTAACCTTCCTTTGAATGCTAACCCAATTCTCTCAGTCACTGGTGCTGAGTTTCAGTTTAACTAACTTCTGAGTACCTTTTGATACCAGGCCCTGAGCTAGGAGCAAAGCTAATTCCTGGCTCCAAGAAGCTCCCAGCCCAATGAGGGGCATAACCACCCAACTCTGGGTTTCCACTGAAATGTAGGCTCTATTTGTATCCTAAGTGTGTGGTACAAATAGACACTCAATAACTGTTGAATTAATGAACAAGACATACATGTGAAGAAGCTAGAGTGAGCTAAATGCTATGAGAAAGACCCAAAGTACTGTGAGAAGTTGGAAAAAGAAAAGGTTCATTATGACTTGGAAAATCAGAAGAGGCTTCATGGAGGTGGTAACCTTTGAAGGATAAGTAGAATTTCTCCAAACAGGAAAAGATTGAAGGGCTTCTGGGTATAGAGGACAGGAAGACTGTAGAAGTCTGAAAATGCGTGCATATTTACAGATTAAAATGGAGTTTAATGATTGTAACAGTGAAAGAAGAAAGTTTCCGGATCAAGTTTTTTGTCCTTCCTAATCTCCAGGGAAAGAAATGGCCTTTTCACAGCTGATTGGCCTCATGGTGTCCTTTGACCAGCGCCATAATGCCTTACTCCTCAGCTGCACTGATGAGTTAATGGAGAGTTACCAGACACAGTGCTGGAATGAGGTAATTAGGACTATAATAAATCACTTAATCCAACACTGATTCCTTAAATTTCAGGGCTATCTTGCAATGACAATGAAGTAGATAGGACATGCTCCAAATAACAAAAATTTCTGGTCAAAACATACCAAATGTGATCTTTAGCTGATCCATAATCTTGAAGTCTAAACTCTACAGAGGCAGACATCAGTCAGGCATGGTGGCTCATGCCTGTAATCCCAGCACTTTTGGAGGCTGAGGTAGGAGGATCCTCTGAGCCCAGGAGTTTGATACCAGCCTGGACAACATAATGAGACCTCATCTCACTTTTATAAATTAAAAAAAAAAAAAATAACCAGGCGTGGTGGCTCACGTCTGTAATCCCAGCGCTTTGGGAGACCATGGTGGGAAAATTGCTTAAGCCCAGTTTAAGACCAGCCTGGGCGACATAGTGAGACCTCACTACATATATAGCTAGCCATGGTGGTGCGTGTCTGCAGTCCCAACTACTCAGGAAGCTGAGGTGGAAGGATGGCCCAGGCCCAGGAGGTTGAAGCTATGGTGAGCAGTGGTCGTGCCACTGTACTCTAGCCTGGGCAATTGAGTGATACACCAAATAAACAAATAAATAAACAAACAAATAAACCAGACATCATATTCAAGCAGTTAGCATTTCTAAATGGCTCAGTGGTCCAAGGGCCAGAAGGGCTTGGAGAAGAGAGGACGAGGGAGCAGCGGTGGCAGCCAAGGCTGGTCTCAGCCTCTACAAGAGACTCCACATTACACTTCACATGATCACAGGGAAACCATGGACCACAAGCAGTGGGGAGGAGGAGTCCACCGGTGAGCCAGACTTTTCAGCAACAGCCAGAGTGCCAGTTCCAGATGCACAGAACCACAGAGCTGCTCCTGTTGACTAGTCTAGATCATGTCTTGACTGCCTTCTTAATAAGCTTGTTTTCAAACTCAGGAGAACAGAAAGGTTCTAGGCCAAGGGAAACACCCCGGCGTGAGTCACCTTCTGTGTCTGTGCTCAAATCCAGGAGGAGAGCGGCATCGCCTCATTGCCTGGGTCTGGGCCAACCCTTTGGGGACAGCCTCAACTTATGAAAAAGCTGGCCACCCCACCCCTCCCCCAAAACTGAGGCTGGGAGCGCAGGTAGCACCATTTATGAATCTACACCACAGATGTGAGACAGAACAGTTCCAGAACACTGCATCATCAGCAGCAAAGGCAAACTGGGAAACAGGTTAGAAATTGCAGGCTGGGCTTTCTTAGTGATACTCCTCCATCTACTGGTAGAAAGCAGAAATGCCACTTGGTAAGATGGTTTCTCACACTACCGGATAAGTTAGTGGCTGAAATCTACACAGGCCACGTCATGGCTGGAAGCAAATGCTGAACCGGGAGCCCCAGCCCTGAACTTGACATCTCCAAGAAGGCATTTAGACCAACTTCCTCCCACCTTATGCCTTGCATAATGCTCCTTCCTCTCTCTCCACCCGCCCTCCTGCAACATCCCATTCATTGGACGTTGGCTTTGGAGATGACAAATGACAAACCTGGAGTCTTCAAAGACATTCAGCAAATATTTGTTGAGAGTCTCCCATAGATGTGACATCGTTGCTGGGATGATAGCATGAATGGTAGCAGGCAGGTCTTTGCCTTTATGGGATTTACAGTCTTTGGGAGACAGATGATAAACAAACAAATAACTAATAAAATATCAGATAGCTGTAAGACCCTGGAGAAAAGGAAGCAGTATTAGAAGTGGAAGATGGATGGTTTAGACAATATGGTCAGGGAGGGCGGCTTTGGGCAGAGACCCTAATATTTGCCAGCTGTGCAAAGAGACAGAGGAGAGCACTCTTGCTATGCTGGCTGGTATGTGGCCACTAGCCACACACATAGCTGCTGCACACCTGAAACATAGCTGGCCCCATTCAGATGTGCTACAAGGACAAAATACACACTGGCTTCTGAAGACTTGTAAGACAAAAAGAAAGTAAAAACCTCAGTATTTTTGTATTAATTATATATTGAGTGATACTACTTTGACTTTGTTGAGTTAAATAAAATTAATTTAGCTGGGCACAGTGGCTCAAGCCTATAATCCCAGCAGTTTGGGAGGTGGAGGTGAGAGAATTGCCTGAGCTCAAGAGTTCGAGACCAGCCTGAGCAACTTGATGAGACCTTGTCTCTACAATAAATCAAAAAATTAACCGGGCGTGGTGGCACATACCTGTGGTTCCAGCTACTTGGAAGACTGAGGCAGAAGGATCACCAGAGCCCAGCAGGTCAAGGCTGCGGTAGCTGTGCACGAGCCACTGCATTCCAGCCTGGGCGACAGAGTGAGACTCTGACTCATAAATGAATAAATAAATAAAATTGTATCTATTTCTCCTTCCTTATTTATTTTATTTATTTTTTTTTTTGAGAGTTGGGGTCTTACTCTGTCGTCCAGACTGGAGTGCAGTGGCGAGATCACAGCTCACAGCAGCCTCAACCTCCTGGGCTTAGGCAATCCTTCTGCCTCAGCCTCCCTAGTAGCTGGGACTACAGGTGTGTGCCACCACATCCAGCTAAATTTTTGTAGAGACGAGGTCTCACTATGTTGCCCAGGCTGGTCTCAAACTCTTGGACTCAAGAAATCTTCTCGCCTCGGCCTTCCAAAGTGCTGGGATTACAGGCATGAGCCACCATGTTCAGCTTATTTTTGTGTTTTCAATGTGGCTACTACAAATCTTCAAGTTAGCCCAGTGAGATCCACATTGGATTTATAATCAGCAAAACTGTACATTTGTGTTGATTTAAGACAGAAAGTTTATAGTCATTTGTCATAGCACTAGTACACTTCCCATCCAGCCATATTTTCCCTTTTCCTGACTGATCCATTCTCCTCACTAGGTGCCCTAAATTCTCACTCACTTCCCAAAACCTCCTGCTCCCTCAGAACCAAGCAGAGCTGCTGGTTCTTCCCCCAGCAAGAGCAGTCAGAGCAACCTCCAGCCCTAGCAAAGCCACAAACAGCACACTCACACCCACACCTGCCTCTCTCCCCCAGCTACAGAAGTCTCTCTTCCTTTGAACCTGTGCCTCTCAAAGCCATCCTCCACAGATGCTAAACCACACATCTGACCTTGTCCCTTGTCCTATTTTAACCCATCGGTGACTTCCCACCAACCACTGGATACACTTCCAGCTTCTCAGTATAAGACAAGAATTTTCAGGTCTGGTACCTGCCTCTCCAGCCTCATTCCTCTCCTGGCCTTCACTTCTTAATTTATGCTCCAGCAACTCAGAATAACCTGGGTTTGCCCCTTGCTCATGTGTCCTCCCTTCCTGCCATTGCCTATACTGGCTCCATCTAACTAGAATGCCCTTCCCCTGTCACTTCTCCTGGCTGATTCAACTTACAGAGCCAGCTCAGGTGCCATTTTCTCCAGGAAAACATCCTGGGCACACCCAGCCCCTCCTCCACGCTCCCTTGAGTGTATCTCTACCTCAGTTCTTGCCTTGTTACAATGTTGTCTTTAACTCTCTCCTTCCTCCTCCCTCCACTCAGTATACTGTGAGTTCCTTATGGAAACTTGCATTTAGCCGGCTCCGTGGCTCAGGCTGTAATCCCGGGCCTTTGGGAGGCTGAGGTGAGTGGATGGTCTGAGCCTGCGGGCTCAAGACCCGCCTGGGCAACTTGGCGAGACTTTGTCTCTACAATAAATCAAAAAATTAGCCGGGCGTGGTAGCGCGCGCCTGTAGTTCCAGCTACTTGGAAGGCTGAGGCAGAAGGATCGCCGGAGTCCAGCAGGTCGAGGCTGCGGTGGCCAGGAATGGCCACTGCACTCCAGTCTGGGTGACAGAGTGAGACTCCAACTCAAAAAAAGAAAAGAAATTCACATTTTATTCACTCTGCTGGATTTTATTCAGCCTGTGTCCCCAGCTTTAGCATAATGCCTGCCATCAAATCAATGTGCAGTAAATGAACACTCATCACATATTTATTTTCACAGTAATGGGACTTGGGAAATGGGTAATGGGACTGCCACAAGCACAGACTGTCAGGGCCGGTAGGGCCCTTCTAGATAATCTAGTCGACCTCCCCTGGTTTTACAGATGAGGAAACTGAGAGCCTGGCAGTACACGTGTATGGCCACAGTGATTTAGTGGCCAAGTCAGATGAGGACCCACGTGACCTGAATCTCCAATGGAAAGTTCACTTTTATGGCTCTCACTGTCCCCAAAGATGTTAGAGATCACATTCAGGTCCCTGAAAGGCTGGTGGCCCATTGGGTTCCTCTGCTCTGCCCGGTAACCTTGACCTCCTGAGGTTTTCACTTCAAAACCATGAGAGTTGTAGCTGTTCCTATTTCTCAGAAAATATGAGGAGGACCCCCCTAAAACCTGGAATTTATTTATTAAAACGTGTATATTTATTCTCACGTTTAAATTTCAGTCACCTTCAAAGTACTCTCTGTTTGATGCAATACACCTATTGAGATGCTTTTTCCACTGTTCAAAAGTTTTTGAATTCATCATTTTGAAGCCTTTTAGTGCTTCTGCCATTGTTTCACCTGTCCACATCAACAAAACATTTCCCTCTAAGTATTTTCTCATGGGGGGTGGGGGAAATAAAAAAACTTGCTTGGGACAAAATTGGATGAATAGAGAGGGTAGGGCATGGGGGTCATGCTGGTTTTGGTAAAAAACTGTGGAAAACTCAGCACTGTGTGGGCAGGTGCATTGTCATGGAAGAAACAGTCACCTGTTTGCTACAACTCAGAACATTTCATCTGCAAATTGCGATGCAACCTTCTCAAAAGTTCCAGATAAAAACTTTGGTTGACCGTTTGATCTGGAGGACCAAATTCTGAGTGTATTATAAGCAGCCAAAAAGATAGTTCCAGGGTTTTTTGGGGGGGAGACCCTTCAAAGTATAAAATACAGATGAGAGTAAATATATGTGGTAAATACTTGGAGAGTTTCAAATAGAGAATAGAAAGGGTAGGATGCAAGTCTGTGCCCTAGTTTGCCTCTTGCTTTTAAACTTCTGTCTGGATGTGTGAGCCTGGCACATCTTTAGCTGGGCCATGTAACTGATCTAGCAAAGTCATCACTATTCGTTCACAAACATTAACTCAGCTGGCCTCTCCACACTAGATGCTGGGGAGATGTACACACTCCCTTCTTTAAAGAGTTTATACTCCAGTACTTCCCAATTCGGAAAGGACCTGAGGGGCAGCTTTTGGTCTCCTGTAGGGGATGAAAAAAAGGTGAGATCATGAATGCTGAAGTACTCTGGGGACTCAGAAGGAAAAATAAGCTGGGTGCAGTGGCTCACACCTATAATCCCAGCACTTTAGGAGGCTGATGTAGGAGAATTGCTTGAGGCCGAGAATTTGAGATCAACCTAGTCAACACAGCAAGACCTTGCTTCTAAAAAAAAAAAAAAAAATTAGCCGGATGTAATGATGTGCATCTGGTAGTCCCAGCTACTCAGGAGGCCCAGGCAGAAAGATTGCCTGAGACCAAGAGGTTGAGACCACAGTGAGCCGTGATCATGCCACTGCACTCCAGTCTGGGCAACAGAGTGAGACCCTGACTGAAAAGAAAAAGAAAAAGAAAAAAAGAGCATGTAGTTGGTAGTTGAACAGTAAACCGAACAGGACCCACTTTATGGAGGGGTGGGCTTCATGATGAGCATGGAAGGATGGATAGATTGTTGCAGCCAGAGACAGGAGAGAGAACTCCAGAGAGGAAATGGCTCATGCAGAAGGTAGTTAATGTTGAACACTGATTGGACAAAGGCAGGGAATGTTGTGTTCTGAGTCCCTGCCGTATGTCAGACTTTAGTGCTTCTGATCCATCCAAACACTTCACCCTCCTAAGAGTGTTTTCAGGTCTGTTCTAGTCTCCTCATTTCCAGAGGGAAAGGAGTAAGGTTTGGAGGAATTAAGAAACTTTTCCCAGATCCCCAAAGCCTATGTTTGCTGTGTTTGGGTCAGGCTGGGGCCCTGAATGGCATTGCATAAGCTGTGGTGAATCATTGGAGGCACTGGAGCAGTGTCATGCCACGATCAGAGCCAAAGCTCAGGCACCCAGAGATGGCAGGGAAGGAATCCAGATACCTGCAGCCCAGCCCCGACTCATGGAGGGTCCCAGAGCAAGCTTTCCTGGGCTCAAGTGATCCACCTCAGCCTCCTGGGTAGCTGGGACTATAGGTGCAAGCCACCATGCATAGCTAATTTTCTATTTTTTTAATATTTTTTTATAGAGACAATATATTTCCCAGGCTGGTCTCAAACTCCTGGGCTCAAGCAATCCTCCTGCCTCGGCCTCCCAAAGTGCTAGGATGACAGGCATGAGCCACCACATCCTGTAATAGTATTTGTAACTAATGATGACTGAATCTTTTAGGTGGTGGTTCATGGTAACGTCAACCCTCTCATGACAAAGTGGGCAAGATGTAGTTTTCTCCCAAATTACACGGTGAAGGCACTACCCTGCTCTTGCCAACCTAGACACCCTTTCTGAGGTCATAATTATGCCCCTGCCATTTCAGATACTGGGTGAGACAAAGGGTAGCATGAAGAGGAAGAGAACCTGCCAGGATCAGGGTCCTGTAAAGCACCTTAATGGTCCTCTATTCCACTTTGAGGCATGGACCTGACTTAGAACATCTACCACTGGTTATCTAACCTTTGCTTGAATACCTCCAGTGTCAAGGAACTCACTACCCTACTAAGTCCATCTCTGAATCACTCTGATTGTAAGAAGGCTCAAACAAATTGAACCCAAAATTGCAACTCTATGGTTTCTACCTGTTTGTTCTGGTTTTTCTTGCCTTGTGTCTACTCAAAACAGCCTTCTCTCCCTTCCCTCTGACAGTTCTCCACATAGGTGGAAATGGTCCCCACATCCCCCAGGGTTCCCCCCCACCCCAGGCTAGTAACACTTCCATCACCTTTTTATTCATACAACATGGTTTTGCATTTTATCATCATCACCAGGTTTATATGCCAATGCTGATCAATGTATTTATTAGTATGATTTAAGGAGACGGGTCACTTTTCAAGAAAAAAGTAAAATCCCGAAGGTTGGAGGCCCTCAATGGAGTAGAGACTACTTGGTGGTGTAGTTCATGGCTCCATTGTTGACTTGAGGTATTTAACCCTGACTAGCCTCCCTGTTAGGCTGATCACCACCAAAGTGCAAGCTTATCAAGGAAGGGAGTATGTCCAGTGCCAAATTGCCAAAGCCCTGTGATGAATGAATGAATGAATGAATGAATGAATGAGAGAAACCTGGTACTATTTGCAGATTTTTAGGGTTGGTGATTATTAATCTAATTCTAGCCTCCTTTATTTCATTTTACTTTGCTTAACTTATTATTATTTTTTTTTTTAGTGAGAGGGAATCCTAAAGGGTTGCCCTACTTAACTTAATGTTATTGAGCCTCAATTTCTGCATTAAAAATGCAGAAACATAACAATACCCTTTCTCACTTGACTTGTTAGGGAAAAAGTAATTGCAAAGTCATCTGTGAATAAAAGGCCCTAGATACCTCATATATAACTATAAGAGTCAAAAAGGTCGGGTGTGGTGGCTCAAGCCTGTAATCCCAGCACCTTGGGAGGCTGAAATGAGGGGATTACCTGAGCCCACGGATTCGAGAACAGCCTGGGCAACTTGGCGAGACCTCATCTCTACAATAAATCAAAAAATTAGCCAGGCATGGTAGCGCGCGCCTGTAGTTCCAGATACTTAGAAGGCTGAAGCGGAAGGATTGCTGGAGCCCAGCATGTCAAGCCTGGGGTGTCCGTGAATGTGCCACTGCACTCCAGTCTGGGCGACCGAGTAAGACCCCAACTCAAAGAAAAAGAAAAAGAAAGAGTCAAGAAAAATGTATGGGTTCAAATACAGTATATATAGGATCTTGTGGGCAGTGTCACCAAAGCAAGACATCTTTTACACCTTTCCATATATATAATAACTTGCACAGACAAGCAATCAATGTTTGATTATAGTGACTCTAATCATGTATAAGAGCCACCAATAAATGTCTGCTGATAGTAGGGTCACTATGGTTAACAATATTGTACTGTATATTTCTTTTCTTTGTTGATTTTTTTTTTTTTTTTTTGAGTCGAGGTCTCACTCTGTGTCACCCAGGCTAGAGTGCAGTGGCATCGTCACGGCTAACCATAGCCTTGACCTCCTGTGCTCAGGTGATTCTCCTGCCTCGGGCTCCCGAGTAGCTGGGATTATAGGTGCGCACCACCATACCCTGGCTAATTTTTCTGTTTTTTGTAGAGATGGGGATCTCACTTTGTTGGCCAGGCTGGTCCTGGCCTCAAGTGATCCTCCCACTTCAGCCTTCCAAAGTGCTGGGATTACAGGTGTGAGCCACCATGCCCAGCTTTGTGTTGTACATTTCAAAATAGCTAAAAGAGAGGATTTTTTAATGTTCTCACCACAAAAAAATGATAAATATATGAGGTGATGGATTATGTTAAATGCCCTGATTTTATTATTGCATAATATAGGCACGTATTGAAACTGCACCCCATAAATACACACAATTATTATGTGTCAGTTAAAAACAACTTTTTGGTCTGCTGAATTATTGAAACTCACTCATGTATGAGAATCCACCCATTTTCAGTAGATTAACTGAGAGTGGCAGATAATTGTAGGGAGTTTCCCTACTGATTCAATGATTCTCTGCAGAGACTGCCAGACTTCTATTTTCACAACTTTCAGTCTTATGCAAACAGCTTTAATGTCCTTGTAGAAGGAGGTGCAGTGTATGAGAAAAAAGGAGGGACAGGGCTGTAAGCTTGCTCTGGAACAATCTTCCTGCCACTGACACTTTGGGTCAAGGCATGAAAGCAGAAACCCTCTCACTCTTCTCTTTTCTTCCCCAGATAGATGTGGAGCCCAGGAGCAGGAGGCACAACAGTGTGGAACTGGAGAGCTGAAAGTGACTCTGAAGTTTGCTCCTGGGTGTGGGTTTCAGGGTTTGTAGCTACAATTGTTCAGATGCAGTAAATCAAGCATTATGCAACACCATCAATGAGAAACACTCCCTGTGTTGCTATTTGGGTGCTGGATACAAGGTTTCCAACCCCCAAATCAATGCAACCTCCTTCAGGGGTCAGTTACTTGAGAATCCTGGCTTCAGCAGAAGGGGTAGGCTCTGTAGGGGAATCAGGAGGATCTGACTTGTCTTCCAGACACAAGCCTGGTGGGGTGAGAGTTTCCACGGGCAGACACAGTGGTGAGAGGAGTTGGGCTGGGTTGTGCTGTTCCTGAAGTGTGTGGGTGAAATGACTTCTGTAGTTGGAGGGCAGGGACCCGAACTGATTCATCTTCGCAACCCCCTCACTTGGGCAGCAGCCAGCACCTGGCCGCACCCTTCATCACCACCGTCATCATTCCCCCCGCAATCTCCCCTCGTTCCTCTTAATCTTGGTCCCATGATCTTTGCTCAACACCCTCAATTCCCTTTCTCCTTGCGTTCTTCACTGTACAATTATCCAACTGCATTCTCACCTGCATTGCTCAGTTGTTGAAGGAGAAAAAAAAAAAAAAAAGGCTCAGATGTGCCATTTGGTTCCCCTACAAACTACCAGGCAATGATCTTGCAGGGTTATTTCATTTACTGCCTCTGCAGGACAGGAATTATTATTATCCCCATTAACCAGATAAGAACACTGAGACTCAGTTGTTATTGGTAGATTTCAGTAACTTCTTGGGAGAAATATTAGAATTATCTATGCTTAAGCCTGAATTTCTCAACCAACTCATCCTTGACAAAGCCTTCACCACCAACCACTGGGGAGAGGAGAACCTATTCAGTAAATGGTGCTGGGAAAACTGGCTGATCACATGCAGAAGATTGAAACAGGACCCCTACCTATCACAAAAACTAACTCTAAATGGATCAAAGACCTAAACATAAAACCTCAAACCATAAGACTCTTAGAAAATGCAGGAGACACCCTTATGGAAACTGGAACTGGCAACCAATTCCTGATCAAAACTCTAAGTGCCCACACCATAAGAAATAAGATAGACAAGTGGGACCTCATCAAACTGACGAGCTTCTGCAAAGCAAAGGAAACCATCAATAGAGCAGGGAGACAGCCCACAGAATGGGAAAAATATTTGCCAACTGTACTTCTGACAAAGGCCTACCATCTAGGATCTATAAGGAACTCAAATGTGCCAAAAAGAAAAAAACAAACAACTCCATTAAAAAGTGGGCAAAAAGCCGGGCTCAGTGGCTCAGGCTGTAATCCCGCGCCTTTGGGAGGCCGAGGTGAGTGGATTGCCTGAGCCCGCGGGTTCGAGACCCGCCTGGGCAGCAAGACCTCATCTCTACAATAAATCAAAAAATCAGCCGGGCGTGGTAGCGCGTGCCTGTAATTCCGGCTACTGGGAAGGCTGAGGCGGAAGGATCGCCGGAGCCCAGCAGGTCGAGGCTGCGGTGGCCGGGAGCGGCCACTGCACTCCAGTCCGGGTGACAGAGTGAGACTCCAACTCAAAAAAAAAAAAAAAAAAAAGTGGGCAAAAGACATGAATAGACACTTCTCAAAAGAAGAGATAGGGCAGCCAACAGACATATGAAAAAGTGCTCAGCCTCACTCACCATCAGAGAGATGCAAATCAAAACCACATTGAGATACCACCTAACCCCAGTAAGAATGGCCATCATTAATAAAACAAACAACAACACATGCTGGTAAGGATGCAGAGAAAAAGGAATGCTTCAACACTGCTGGTGGGAATGCAAACTAGTGCAACCTCTTTGGAAGACAGTGTGGTGATTTCTGAAGGAACTAGAAATTGACCTTTCATATAACCCAGCAATTCCCCTACTGGGAATATACCCAGAGAAACTCAAATCATTCTACAAAAAAGATACCAGCACACACGTTTGTTGCTGCTCTATTCACAATAGCAAAAACATGGACCCAACCATGCTGCCCGTCGAAGCTGGACTGGATTTAAAAAATGTGGTACATATACACAACGTAATATTATGCAGCCATAAAAAAGGATAAACATATGAACTTTGCAGCAACTTGGATGGATTTAGAGTCTATCACACTCAGTGATTTATCACAGAAACAAACAACAGAGTACCATATGTTCTCACTCATAAGCGGACCTTGAACAATTATCATAATACTAAAGAAAGAGATTGGTAGTAGTGGGAAACTGCCAGGAGGGGGGGAGGTGGGATTGGCAGTTGAGGGAAACTGCCAGAGGAGGGAGGGGCACACCTCATCAACAAGGGTACCTACATAATGAACATTTGTATGCCTACCCTGAATTGTACCCCACATCTTTAAAATTTAAAAAAGAGGGGAAAAAATAATTATCTATGCCTTATTTGTCAGCTAGGAATAGTTGTTGCTAATTAATCTTATAGTGTCAATGTCCTCTTGAAGCCTCACCAGTCCTTGCTAAATTATAGATTTGGTTTATTAGGTCAAAAAAATTTTGAGCCCTTAGAAGAGCAATAGAAATTCAGAGTGTTTATTTTTAGTCACTGGAGGTAACAAAATCTGGAAAAGGAAACTAAAGTGAAGTCCCATTTGAGCTCTAGGAATGAGATTGTGAGTTTGTTTATATCATCTATTATTATTTATTATTATTATTATTATTATTATTATTATTATATGTATCCAATATGTATATATCCATATACATATTATTATTATATGTATATGTATTAATCTTCCTTCATGAGTTACTTTTATCTCTAACACTCAGCTCTGGAGACAATACCAAAAGCTATCTGCTAAATCTATTCCATAGATCTTCATATTATACTTCTGGAGAGTGTGTTTAGGAATTTTAAAGATATATTGCTTCTAAGTTAGGAAACAGGAGAACTTATGTTCTAGTGCATACTTTGCTCATCTGTGAGCACTGCCTTCTCATTGCCTTGCCAACTACTACACAGCTTGTCGGCAATCCCTTGGGGCACTTCCCAAAGTTCACTCCAATTCAGTAAGAGCCAGCAGTGAGGTGTAGCACACAGAGAGCTGGGCAGAGAATTCAGAAATGGGTGAGCGGTCTGGACCCAGTTTTGTTTGCAGCTAACCTGCTGATCTTTAGCCTGTCCATTTCAGTGTCTTCATCTACACCAGAAGGGAGTGGATTACTCTTGCTACTCCAGGTGTGACCCATGGTCCAGTAGCATAGGCATCACCCAGAAACTTGTTAGAAACATAATCCTGGGCCTCATCACAGACCTTATGAATCAGAATCTGTCTGTTAACAAGAGTCCCTGGGGATTCGTGTGTACATAAAAGCATGAATCCCTGAGTTAAATAGATTCTTATTGATCCTATGATTAAGAAGTATTAAAAAGTGTATATTGTTTATGGGGCACAGCATGTTTTGATGTATGTATACATAATGGAATGGCTAAATCAAACTATGCTAGATTTCATTGCTTCGATCCTATACATCCTTTTTTTTCAAGTCAGGGTCTCTCTCTGTTGCCCCAGCGGACATGATCATGGCTCACCATAACCTCCACCCCCTGGGCTCAGACAGTCCTTCCACATTAGCCTCCTAAATAGCTGGGACTACAGGCACACACCACCATGCCTAGCTAATTTTCAAAATTTTTATGTAGACATGAGGTCTCCCTATATTACCTAGGCTGATCTCGTACTCCTGGGCTCAAGGAATCCTCCCGCCTCGGACTCCCAAAATGCCAGGATTACAGACTGAGCCACCGCACACGGCCTTGATCCTATGATTTCTAATATGCATGCTAACATTCCTCATTCCCTCTCTCCCCAGGAAGGTATAAGATAGTAACAGGCCTTGGGTTTGATTCCTGACCCTGCACATATTCGATCTATGCGCAAGTTGCTTCCTCTCTCTGAGCATCCTAACAATGAGGTGGGTCTCAAGATCAATGAGAACATTCCAGCACACATATCACTCTAAACTGACTTTCTATTCCCACCAGACGGAAAAATTTTAACCTTAAAGTGAGGAGCAAAAGTCCCTAGGAGTGGAGCCAGCTCACTGTTTTCACTTTACTTTTAATTACAGGAAAATGCTAATGAAATTGTAACTAGAACTGTTAACATTTTTAAATTTTAAAGCATAAATCAGGCCCTACTGGCTTTCCTTGCAACTTTGCCAAACTCTGGAAATATTATGCAACCTCCCATTCCGAACTCCCATCCAGGCAGAGACGTTTCTCCCCAGTTCGCAGCTGGAGAAGGCTAGGTAAACAACAAATTATTTGGTTGTAAGGCTAGACTTTGGCGAGAGCACACTTCGGAAAACCAGCGCTGGGAAATTCGCCCACCTCGCGTCACAGACACACCCTTCCCTCCGAGTCTCCGCCTCCTCCTGACCGAAACAGCGGGAGGCGGGGTTAGAGCCGTGAACATGAAGGGCCGTGTTTTCCAGTTGTTCTAGTTTCTCGCCGAACGCTAAAGACCGACGCACAAATGGGAATGCACCATTCTTTTAACTCGATCGTTCTCTCCAAATTTGAGACATTCGTAGTGGCATCCATAGTAAAGTTCCAAGAACCATTTTTATATTTATAGTCTATAATACTGGCAAACTCAAAGAGCATCCTGAAACAAGCCATTCTTCTTTCCCCTCTCAATTTCGGGCCTGAATTGCTTGGACTCGCTCACACGTCACTTCTGGGAGTCGAACATTGAGTATCGGAAGCCGCATGCGCCGATCGGAGACGATTTGTGAGACCACGGCGTTGCCATGGGTCGGCGGAGAGCGCCGGGTGGTGGATCGCTGGGACGGGCCCTCATCCGCCATCAGACTCAGCGGAGCCGTAGCCACCGTCACACTGATTCTTGGGTAAGGCAGCCCATGTCTTCTCTCTTACCTTTTCTGTCTGGTTTTGAGAGCCGGAGTGCTGCAACATTCGGCGTCAAAGTCGGATAAAGTTTCCAGGAGTGACGCCTAAGCCGGTTTCTGAAGGATGAGTTGGAGTTTGTGACAGGCCGAGAGGCAGGTCCTCCCCTTAGCAAGGCACAGAGCACAAAGGTAGACTTTTTTTTTTTGAGTTGGAGTCTCACTCTATCGCCCAGATTGAAGTGCAGTGGACGCTCCCGGCCACCGGAGCCCCGACCTGCTGGGCTCCGGCGATCCTTCCGTCTCAGCCTTCCAAGTAGCTGGAACTACAGGCGCGCTACCACATCCGGCTAATTTTTTTTTTTATTATTATTACTGTAGAGATGAGGTCTCGCCAAGTTGCCCAGGCGGGCCTCGAACCCGTGGGCTCAGGCAATCCACTCACCTCAGCCTCCCAAAGCGCGGGATTACAGGCTGAGCCACCGAGCCCGGCTAAAGGTAGACTCTTGAAAGGCGGGCTAGTGTGGTGATGAGGCTGGGATGAGACCGTGAAGAAGCTTGAGTGCCAGAATGTCTTTAACACAATTTGGTTTTTGCCCTAGAAGCCGTGGGACGCTTGGAAGTTCCTGAGCAGGAAGAAGACAACTTATTCTGTATTGATTTGTTCAAATAATTAGTCCTTCAGAAGCGGCTAGTTGTTGCTAGAAATCAAAATAACCCAGATTCCTGCTTCACCCTTGTTATTCCATCTAGTGGGTTAGCTCAGAGATGAACCGTTCATTTCCAAAGGTGTGACAGGACCTAATATTTCTCTAGGTCTAGGGGAACTCAAAAGTAGGATCCTTAAAAAAATGAATGAAGTGGTTTGACTTATGTTAATCAGTCTAGTCGTTATTTTCACCATTCATTCCCCCAGATATTTGAAAAAATACCGAGTTCTCAGATCCTGTGCAAGAATTAAGTGTGTCCCTGGTGCTAACAATCAATGCACCGCTCTCCACCATCTGGTTTCCGTCCATACAGTCTGCGCAGTAAACAGCATACAGTGCCTAGAGAATTCATCAGGTCAGAGTTACTCAGACATTAGATCACTGGTCATTTTTATTGGTTTTGAAGCAACTTGTCATTAATGTAGCCTTTAGGAAATAATGGGAAATTGAATATGAGTTCTATTTTTTTTTTCTTTTCAGTTTTTCTGGAATATGAATTCTAAAGAACTGGATTCTAATCCTTATTCTCACTTTTACTGATTCTGTAGCCTAGGAAAAACCACCTCACTTCTGGCCATTATTTTTTTTTTCATTTATTTATACCTGTATTAAACATATAGCCAGGCTCGGTGGCTCAGCCTGTAATCCCTCACCTTTGGGAGGCTAAGGTGAGTGGATTGCCTGAGTCCGCGGGTTCGAGACCCACCTGGGCAACGAGACCTCATCTCTACAATAAATCGAAAAATCAGCCGGGCATGGTGCGGGCGTGGTAGCACATGCCTGTAATTCCAGGTACTTGGAAGGCTGAGGCGGAAGGATTGTCGGAGCCCAGCAGGCGAGGCTGCGGTGGCCGGGAGCGGCCACTGCACCCGGCCACTGCACTCCAGGCTGGGCGACCGAGTGAGACTCCAATTCAAAATAAATAAATAAACATATAGCTTAAAATGGTGTTTATCAAACTCTGGGTTGTGTTTGGTTATCAATTTAGTAGTTTGCAACTAGAATTTTTTTATCCCAGTGAGGTAAAATAAGAGATAACAGGCCGGGTTCAGTGGCTTAGCCTGTAATCCTGCGCTTTGGGAGGCCGAGGTGAGTGGATTGCCTGAGCCCGCGGATTCGAGACCTGCCTAGGCAACTTGGCAAGACCTCATCTCTACAATAAATCAAAAAATTAGCCGGGTGTGGTAGCGCGCATCTGTAGTTCCAGCTACTTGGAAGGTTGAGGCGGAAGGATTGCCAGAGCCCAGCAGGTCGAGGCTGCAGTGGCCGGGAGTGGCCACTGCACTCCAGTCTGGGTGACAGAGTGAGACTCCAACTCAAAAATAAATAAATAAATAAGAGATAACAGAGTGTATTACATGTAATAGGGTAACTTGCTTCAGAATTCTGTTGTTTCCATTTTACTATACCGAATGACATTTGCACATTTGTGTCACTGTGTGTATCACACACCTTTGAGTCACTATGTAAAATGTATTGTTTTATTGTGGGACTCTATCAAAAAGTCTTCACTAACCATAACTAGCAGAATCAGATGGTCTGGGTTCGAATTGTACCTCTACCACTTAGTTTTCTACTATGGGCAAGTTATTTTATCTGTTTAAGCTTCCTCATCAGTAAAATAGAGATACAATAAATTCACTACAAAAGATTTTGAAAATTGGCCAACCACTTCGGGTCCCCTCCCACTGTGGGAGCTTTTCTCAACAAATCCTGCTTTAAAAAAAAAAGAAAGAGATTTTGAAAATTAATGAAATGGTAAAGGGAAAGTGCCTATCATGAAGTAAGACAGTGCTCCTTTAAATGTTAACTATTAGTAGTATTGGTTCCAAAGGGGCTACAACCAACCCCAAGACCATAGAATGGATGCAAGGAAGTTTTGAGCTTGTTTGGATATCCAGAACAGAAGAGAGCAGCGGTATTTATTGCCCTGTGTCTTACTCCTAGTTGCACACAAGTGAACTGAATGATGGCTATGATTGGGGTCGCCTTAATCTTCAGTCGTTGACTGAACAGAGCTCCCTTGATGATTTCCTTGCAACTGCAGAACTTGCTGGAACAGAGTTTATAGCTGGTAAGTTTATTGCTGAGTACATATAACACTGGTCACATTTCCGTCTGGGGCTGACTCTTGATCAATGAGAAGGTGATAGAAGGACAGGTGAGAGGATACAGGGCCTTTCATACAGGCAAGCAGAGAACTCAAACCATTAGTTCTGATCAACTGATGTGGATCAGAAAATGGCTAACAGTTTGGCTTTGCTGGTATGGGCGCAGGATGTGATGAGCAAAATACTGAGGAGGTGGGCAAGAGCCAGAGTCTGTTAGGATAAAGATTTAGGGTGGGCTTTGCAGGGTTTAAGCAAGTGTACAACATGATTTCAGATATCATTTTTTAGTAGTTTTGGGGGAGGGAATTTTTTCCCAGCTTTAATGAGGTATAATCAGCAGCTAAAAATGATATACAGGTATGGTGTATGATGTGATATTTGGTTATAATGTATATAGTGTAAAGTGACTGCCACAGTAAAGTAATTAACATATGTATCACCTTACATAGTTTTCTTGTGATGAGCGTGTTTAAGATCTACTATTAGCAGATTTCAAGTGTACAGCACATGATTATTAACTATAGGCACAATGCTGGGTACTAGATCTCCAGAATTTATTCATCCAGCCTAAGTGAAATTTTGTACTCTTTGACCAGTATCTTCCTATTTCCCCCACTCCCCAGCCCCTGGTAACCACCATTCTCTCTCTGCTTTTTTATTTATTTATTTATTTATTTTTATTTTCTAATTTTAAATATGTGAGGTACAATTTGGGATTAGGTATATAAGTGGTCACTGTACAGGTAAAGTTTGGACCTCCCTTTGGTCCCCACTTTGCCTGGTTTGAGATCAGGTATCCTTATAGATCATTGAGTATTATAGACTCCAAATCCATCCAAGTTGCCGCGAACTCCATAATTTTGTACTTCTTTATGGCTGTGTAATAGTCTATCATATATATGTACCACATTTTTTTTTATCCAGTCCTCTGTCTGCTTCTGTGAGGTTAACTTTTTTAGATTCCACATGTAAGATCATGCAGTTTTGTTTTTCTGTGGCTGGCTTATTTCCACTTAGTGTCTTCCAGATTCATTCAAGTCATAAATATTAGGATTTCCTTCTTTTCCTTTTTTTTTCTTTTTTTGAGTTGGAGTATCACTCTTGTCACCCAGGCTGGAGTGCAGTGGCATGCTCATGGCCACTGCAGCCTCTATCTCTTGTGCTTAGGCGATCCTTCCACCTCAGCCTTCCAAGTAGCTGGAACTACAGAGGCATGCCACCACACCCAGCTAGTTTTTTTGATTTATTGTAGAGACGAGGTCTCACCAAGCTACCCAGGCTGGTCTCGAACCCCCAGGCTCGGGCAGTTCTCTTGCCTCCGCCTCCCAAAGTGCTGGAATTAAGAGGCTGAGCCACCGCGCCTGGCCTCCTTCTTTTTTAAAGGTGGAATAATATTATATATATACATATACCACATTTTCTTTATCCATTTATCTGTTGTTGGTTACTTAGGTTGATTCCATATCTTGGTTATTGTGAATAATGCTGCAGTGAACATGGGAGTGCAGGTATCTCCAATGGCTGTACCAAATTTCATGTTTTACTTTAATTTTTTGAGATAGTATCTCACTCTTGTCCCCTAGACTGGAGGACATTGGCTTCATCATGGCTCACCACAGCCTTCACTTTCTGGGCTCAGTCGAGTCTTCCACCTCAGCCTCCCAAGTAGTGGGGACTACAGGTGCATGCCACCACACTCAGCTCATTTATGGATTTTTGTTGTTGTTAGAGACAGGGTCTCACTATGTTGCCTAGGCTGGTCTCAGACTCCTGGGCTTAAGCAGTCCTTTTACCTCAGCCTTCCAAAGTCCTGGGATTACAGGTGTGAGCCACCGCACTCGGTATAGATTTCATTTTTTTATAGAATCACTGATGACTTTTACAGAAGAAAGATGAGCTAGGAGACTGTTGTTTTAGTCTAGCAAGAGAAGCACACCAGAACTGAAAGAGAAGTAGTCAAGAATGGGAAAGAGAATTGGAGTAAGAATATAAACGAGCTAGAATAAACCAGACATGATGGAGAGGATAGAGTAAGTAAAGAGTGTGGAGACAAGAATAAACTCCTGGGTTTCACAGTGAGATACCACTTCACCCACTAGGATGGCTAAAATTAGAAAAACTACGTCAGATCTTGGTGAGGATGTAGAGAAATAGAACATTATACATTGCTGGTGGGAGTGTAAAATGGTGCAGCTGTTTTACAAAACATTTGGGCTGTTCCTCAAAAGGTTAAACATGGAATTACCATACAGTGTAGTAGTCCTACTCCTGGGTATATGCCCAAGAGAATTGAAAACATTACACAAAAACTTGTACATGAATATTCATAGCAGCATTATTCATAATAACCACAAAGTGGAAACACCCAAATGACCATCAGCTAATGAATAAACAGTGTACATTGTTTAAACAGAATATTATCTGGCCACAAAAAGAAATGAAGTTCTGATACATGCTATGACATGGATGAACCTTGAACACATACTAAGTAAAAGAAGCCAGATGCAAAAATCTACATATTATACAATTCCATTTATATGAAAAATCTAAAATAGACAAATCTAGAGATGGAAAGTAGATTAGTGGTTACCTGGGGTCAGGGGAATGGAGAGTGACTGCTAATGAGTAAAGGTTTCTTTGGGGATGATGAAAGTATTCCAAAATTGATTGTGGTGATAGTTGTACAGCTTTGTGAGTATACTAAAAATCACTGAATGTATGCTTAATGAGTGAATGGCATGGTATGTGGATTTTATCTTGATAAGGCTTTTTTTTTTAAAGTCATTAGTAATCTCTTGCAGGACAGAGTTTGGTGGAATGGTAGAGCCTCAAGAGGAGTCTTGAGAAACGGGGTGGGTGTGAGGAAATAGACTAATGAGCATGTTGTGTCCTTTTGAGATGTTTGACTATAGCAAGGAAAGAAAAGTGTGTGTAGGATCAAGGTTAATATTAGTATGTTTGCCGGGCTTGGTGACTCAGCCTGTAATCCCTTGCTTTGGGAGGCTGAGGTGAGTGAATTGCCTGAGCCCGCGGGTTCGAAATCTGCCTGGGCAACTTGGCGAGACCTCATCTCTACAATAAATAAAAAGAAGTTGTGCGCGCCTGTAGTTCCAGCTAGTTGGAAGGCTGAGGTGGAACGATTGCCAGAGCCCAGCAGGTCAAGGCTGCAGTGGCCGGGAGCGTGCTACTGCACTCCAGTCTGGGCAACAGAGTGAGACTCCAACTCAAAAAATACATATATATGTTCACAGGTTATGGGGTGAGAGACAGCAGAGAGAGGAGGTTGAAAAGACAACATTTGGTTTGGCAGAATCTATCAGAAGTTTTAAACTGCATATCTGGCTGGGTGCCTTAGCTCATGCCTGTAATCCCAGTACTTTGGGAAGATGAAGCGAGAGACTGCTTGAGCCCAAGAGTTGGAGACCAGCCTGGGCAACATAGTGAGACCTTGTCGCTACAAAAAAATAAGGAAATGAAATAAAGTGAAGTAAAATGTTAAAATAGCATGTCCTATACCCAGCATTCCCACTTCTTGGTATCTACCGTAGAGAGCAGCAGAATTAATTGAAGAACTTGTTAATAAACAGATTACTGGTGCTTTCTTTAAGACCTTCAGATTTAGTGAGTGTGGCTTAGAGCTGGAGAATTTGCATTTTTAACTAGCTCCTGGGTGATTCTGTATTTTATCAATGAAAACTTGGAAATTAAATGTTTCAGTAGTGAGAAATGGCTAAATAAACTGTGATATAGATATACTATTAAATACTATGTGGCTGTCAAAAAGGATTAAGTAACTCTGAATAGTTTTGGTAGAAAATTATTTATCCAAGCCTATAAGAATCTAAAATCAGGAAAGCATAAGTTCTCATTAGGCTCTCAGTTTTAGTTTTCCATGTTTATCAAAATGACCAACACTCAGGATCTATATTTTCTCTTGAGTAATAGTACTTTTCTTTATTTGAACAGAGAAACTTAATATTAAGTTTGTGCTCCCTGAGGCTAGAACTGGCCTTCTGTCTTTTGAGGAGAGCCAGAGAATTAAGAAGCTCCAAGAAGAAAACAGACGGTTCTTGTGTATACCAAGGAGGTAAGTTGAAGAAGCATCTGGAACATTGCAAGGCTACTTACTGCATGTTAATTTTTTGAAGTTAGTGTTCACGTTTTTCCTGTTTTTCTCAACTGCCATTGTTAGATCCAAATTCTCTATTTTGGCAACTTACATGTGGAATGTTTTTACCTTTTTTGATTGTTTCAGACCAAACTGGGACAAAAAAACTAGCCCAGAAGAACTCAAACAAGCAGAGAAAGATACCTTTCTAGAATGGAGACGTCAGCTTGTCCGGTGTGTATTAGACTCTTTGAAGATTTGCCTTGACATCAAGAATTCAAGCATTTTGGCTTGCTTGCATTGCTGTTTGCATTTTCAAGTTCTGATTTACCTTTAATATGGAAATGGTAACCTTCTGCTAATAGGTGCAGGTTGATACCTGTGCAAACACATTGCTAGATGCGTGTGCATCCTTGCACAAAGATGCTGAGTTGGTTACTCTGTTCAGTTCCTGGCTTTTTCTCCTTTCTTTTTTTTTCTTTGAATCAGAGTCTCACTCCCTTACCCAGGCTGGAGTGCAGTGGCACGCTCATGGCCACCCCAGCGTCGACCTGCTGGGCTCTGGTGATCCTCCGCCTCAGCCTCCCAAGTAGCCAGAACTATAGGCATGTGCAACCAAGCACCGGCTAATTTTTTGATTTATAGTAGAGATGAGGTCTCGCCAGGTTGCCCAGGCTGATCTCAAACCCGCGGGCTCCCAAAGTGCTGGGATTACCGGCTGAGCCACTGAGCCCGACCTCTCCTTTCATTCCCTTCTCTCGCCAGTGGGTGCCCTGCCCTGGAGTTGATCACTGCTCTCCTTTGCATTCTTTCAGTGAGAGGTATGGGAGAGAAATGTGACTTTGTGTGATAGATCAACTTCCAGGGCTTAAATAGCTTAAGGATAAATTTGGATTTGGTGGCGTGTCAAATAAATAAGTGTTATTTTCATATTGACTCAGCAGGAGGTATATAAAAATAATTTGAATGTTGGTATTTGAGTACAGTATTTATTTTTCATGTGTTGAATTTGAGCATTTACATTGCTTAAAATTGTTGCAATCTGGCAAAGATATAAACTGCTTCTTTGAAAAACAGGCTAGAAGAGGAACAAAAGCTGATATTGACTCCATTTGAGCGAAATTTGGACTTTTGGCGCCAGCTATGGAGAGTAATTGAGAGAAGGTGAGTAATGATGACACTGGAATATGGTGTATTAGATTTGAGTGTTGATGTGTGTTTGTGGGCTTAGGGTCTGGGAGTCGGGATTGGGGAATTAAGCCATGCAAAGGGCTGTTGAGAATTATAAAAAACTGAAAGTATGATACTACGTATATTTCTTTTTAAATATAGATTTTTTGTTGTTATTAGATAAGTGCACTGGTATGTGAGAATAATGACATTTTCTGTAAGATGAATTCTGAAGCACTGATGTAGTTATTTCGGCAAGTGTATACTGAATCCCTACTGGTAATGTGGGAAATATGGATATGAAAAGAGTAAGTTCCTACCTGCAGAGAACATATATGTTATGAAAGGAGGCAGATGGCAAAGCTCATCATACAATTCGGCTAATTGCCAAGCAAAGCACCATGCTCCTGGGCACACAGATGAATAGGATGCAGCCTTTGCACTCAGAGAACTCAACACCTAGTAGGATTCATAGGGGAGTGTGAGTTCTACTGTGTTACAGGTAGAAGGGTAGTGAACCATGTCATAGAAGAGGAAGAAGCAGTTAATAAGAACTGAGAGAAATCAAGGGTTTTTAAAATTTTTTAAATTGGGCTCTGAAAAGAAGAGAATGATTTTGATAAGTTGAGAATGGGAGATTTGCATGCTTTTTCATGTAACACTAGGGAGAATTCTTGATTGTTAGAAGTTGAATCAGCTTTCTCTAATCTCATCTCTGGATAGTTAAAAGATTTTTGTTTTCCTCAGAGAGTTTCTATATTATTTTCAAGAACTCTGTAAATGAACCTTATATTTGAAACAATGCTTTTTAACAAGAAACTTTCAGGCTGGTTTTTTGTTGTTATTGTTTTTTCTTTGAAACCTATAAAGTGGACTTAGAAGGAACATTAGGAAACAGAATATTTTAATTGAGAGTCTCAGAAAAGAACATTACCACATTTAGCATTATTATTAAGAAAACAGGACTTGGATTAAACTTGTAAAAGTCACTTAAATTTCTTATTAGCGTGACGAAAATGTTCTAGAATTAGAAGTGTGACGTCTGCACAACTTTGTGAATACACTAAAAACTACTGAATTTAATACTTTTAAAAGGGTGAATTTTATTTATTTTTTATTTTTTTGAGTTGGAATCTCACTCTATTGCCCAGACTGGAGTGCAGTGGCCGCTCCCAGCCACCGCAGCCTCGACCTGCTGGGCTCCGGCGATCCTTCCACCTCAGCCTTCCCAGTAGCTGGAATTACAGGCGCGTGCTACCACGCCCAGCTGATTTTTTATTTATTGTAGAGATGAGGTCTCGCCAAGTTGCCCGGGCGGGTCTCGAACCTGCGGGCTCAGGCAATCCACTCACCTCAGCCTCCCAAAGGCACGGGATTACAGGCTGAGCCACCAAGCCCGGCTTAAAAGGGTGAATTTTATATATGAATTATGTCTCAGTATCTTTTAAAAAGTCACTTAAGTGCCCCCCCACCCTCTGTTCTCTGGGTACAGAGAAAGGGCTATTGAGCTGGAGTTTGAGGAGGTCAGAGTAGCAAGCCATATCTCGAAGCTTAAAGAAAGTGGACGCTTCCTGATTACAGGCCCCTGGCAGGCCCCTTTTATTTAGACAGGCTTGAATGGGGCTTGGAAAAACCCAGTATCATTCTGGAGAGCATTTGTGGAGTAGAGTAGACTTGTCTCTCCTTCAGTGCCCCATTAGCATACTCCTAAAAACGTATACTCCTAAAAATGCCTGTTTTCTTCTTTCCAAAGAGAAACAGTAAAAACTCAGAAACACTGCAGCCCAGACCTTGAGGGAACTCCCTCCATCTGCCCACTGAAGTAGTATAGTTTTTGTTTTGTTTTAGATTTTTCTCCTACTTATTCTATTATCTATCTTGCCTCTCTCTTCGTTTTTTCTATCCTGGTTTCTGACTTTTATATAAGTCCTTCCTAAATGTGTAGTGATGTTGTCTGTTCATATTTAAGAATTAAGCATTAGAAAGCCGATTGACAGGCCTACCTGTTTAGGTGGAGTTTGCCAACTGGTGAGCTTCACTGAGAGATAAGTGGGCAGGAGTCAGTTTTATTTTGTTGGACTACCCCAAGATGTTAGTATCTATAGGTCATTTCCCCAGGGCCAGTCAGTTTCTTAAAGAGAAGAAAGATCTGTCAGGAATGGGGCTGAAGGGGGTGGCATAATGCAAGGGGCTGGGCATCCTCGTGGTTCAGTGTATAGGCTTCCGTTTGATTCCCTTTTTGTGCTGTGGCACCTGTTTCCCATCTTTTTCTGTGCCTGAGGTCCTTGTACTAGAACTTCTCAGCTTCATACTCTCTCTAATAAGCTCTAGCTTTCTGCCGCTAGTATGGGGAAGGGGAGCTGTGGGGTGGGTTGCAGTTGCCTCTCTGGAACAGGGATGCCAATTTAAGAGCTCACAGTGGACTAGCTTCTGCCCTGTGCCTTCATCTTGCCTTGGGATAGAGCTGATGCTCTAATCCTGGGCTTCCCTGGGGCTCTGGGGCAGGAACAGTTTGCTTCTTGTTGGTTTGACATTTCTTAGTTGCTGCTATTCTTTTTTTCTCTTTACCCTAATGAGTGTCAGCCTTTTGTTTCATTTTTCATCTTTGTTCACTTTAATAGGAAGGACCTTTTACGCTTTTTATGCCCCCAAATTAGCAATTGGTTTTGCCAGCGTGAGCCTGTGTTTGTCGAAACTTCCAGCTTCAGTTGGATTACAGTATTACTTGCTCTGTTATTTTTATTTTTTTTTGAGTTGGAGTCTTACTCCATTGCCCAGGCTGGAGTGCAGGGGCACACTCATGACCAACCTAGGATTGCCCTGCTGGGCTCTGGCCATCTTTCCGCCTGAGCCTTCCAAGTAACTGGAACTCCAGGCTAATTTTTTTTTTTTTTTTTTTTTTACTTATTGTAAAGATGAGGTCTTGCCAAGTTACCTAGGTTGGTCTTGAATTCAGACAATCCACTCGCTTCAGCCTTCCAAAGTGCTGGGATTACTGACTGAGCCACCAACCCCGGCCTCTCCTTCCTTTTTTTTTTTTTTTTTTTTTTTGAGAGAACATGATTCTAACTCAAGGAATATAGTTTCATCACATGGAAGTGGGTCTGAACTACACAGAAATATTTATTAAAAAGTGACTACTGCCACATCTTCTAGCAGGAAATATTTATTGATGTCTTCTCCCCAGCAGATGTCTCCTGTTTGGTAACAGGCTGGCTAAGCCATCTGCCTCTTTAATTCCAGTAGCAGTTATCAGAAAAAATTTGGTATATAACGTGGCATTGAAATGCAGGAAGCTGCGGAGGCATTGAGGGCAGAACACTGTATTCCAGGAAGATAAGGCACCCCTTTATGCTGTATAACCTTCCAGCTACACAGCTGCACTCTGCTCTGTCTCCCTCTTCAGCACAGCAGTCGAGCTGTCTTCATATGTCTTCTTTTCTCACTGCCATTTCTATACTGGTTTATTTTTTCTACATGTTTGGTAGGTAGGCATCATGTTTGTGGACATTGTGGTTTTAGTGTATTGGGCTTTTTGCAATCATTTTTGTATTTACTGTTAAATATTCAGTTTGCAAGGGAATGTATTACCTTAAAGAAGGAAATACTAGAATCAGATTAGAGAACTTAAAAGACAATTTGTCAAAAGTTAGCAAGCCTGTGAGTTTCTTTGCATCAGAGGATTATGCTGAAATTTTACCTACTCTGAAAGAAAATGCATTTTTAATTGTCAAAAGCCCTGTCCTAAATGGTAACCTTGATTCCTTGGTGTTTAGCATTGTCGCAAAGTGTCACTTCAGAAAAGGCCTGTTAACCAAATAAGGATTTGGGGCAGACTTTGCTGTGAGGCCATAGTGCATCTGTAGCTCATTTCCCTCCAGTGGCAGTCACAGCTGATACTTATAACATCTTCTTACCACAGAGGCTGAAGTCAGGGAGGATCCTCCCAAGAACTGAATTTGAATTTTTTTTTTTTCATTGCAATGTGGGCTTCTATAGTCCCCACTACACATGTGAGGGATTGGAGGGGCTTGCCATCAGCTGCAGAGAGTTTTTTTATTGCTATAGGTATTCTTATTTGATGGGAGAAGTTGGACTTGTCATTCCTGCTTCAGTATGGCAACTTAAGTTGACATTTTGCTGTTTGTATTTTTGCCATTTGAGCACATTCTTGGAACTCGTAGGTGATTGTTTGCTAAGAGTGTGCATTCTTGTTATTGCTGGGTTTAAATAGATACTAGCTTCAATAATGGTAGCTTTTGAGGCTTTAACATGAGTGCAGATTTGGGACTGAATATTTAGTAGCCTTCACCTTGGAGTGAGGTACTTGTAATATCCTTTTATCTCACCAGGAGACTTTAATAGAAGTTACAGTGGAAGCTTTAACAATAAAACATCTGAGCCCCTTCAGGCCGTATGAGAGTGATAGAATGTCATGGTTTTAAGAGCATGACCTCTGGTCCAGACTGTCTGAGTTCTCATTCTGGCTCTGTCACTTATTAGCTGGTGATCTTGGACAAGTTACTTAAACCTCAGTTCCTCATATATACATGTCAGTTGGGCATGGTGGCTCACACCTGTAATCCCTGCACTTTGGAGGACAAAGCAGGAGGATTGCTTGAGTCCAGGTGTTTGAGACCAGCCTAGGCAACATAGCAAGACTTCATCTCTCCAAAAAGTTTAAAAATTAGCTGGGCATGGTGGCATGCACCTGTAGTCCCAGCTACTTGGGAGGCTGAGATGGAAGAATTGCCTGGACCCAGTAGGTGGAGGCTGCAGTAAGCCATGACCATATCACTGCACTCTATCCTGGACAACACAGTGAGACCCCCCCCCAACTCAAAAAAATTAATATATGTCAAATACCTAATGTATAGCAAGTGTTTGCTACTCTTGCCATTATTACATGGCCAGTGATCCCTTTCACTTTCCAGTGGTTGGACTGTCTCATGTTTGTTTTTCAGTGATATTGTGGTCCAGATAGTTGATGCTCGGAACCCACTCCTATTCAGATGTGAGGATTTGGTAAGTAAAGTTGGTGAAAATTCAAACATAAGTCTTTTGAGTAGTAATGAGGGGTCAGTGTCTTAGCAATAACTATAGGCAGCTTTCCTCACTCTCCTCCAGCTTTGTTTAATGAGGCCTCCTGTCCTCCCAAGGTCAGGAGCTTGTGTAATGCCACTGTCTAGACAGGTGTTTTTTTACACAATTGTTTCCATCTGCACAAACACATGAGCTTTCTAGCTTTGAGTTTTTAGAAGTCACTAAATATATATTTGCTAGAGTCTCCCTTTTTCTTTTTTTTTTTTCTTTTTAGTTGGAGTCTCACTCTGTCGCCCAGGCTGGAATACAGTGGCATACTCGTGGCCACCACAGCCTTGACCTGCTAGGCTTAGGTGATCCTACCGCCTCAGCCTTCCAAGTAGCCGGAACTACAGGCATGCACTACCACACCTGGCTAGTTTTTTGATTTATTGTAGAAACGAGGTTTCACCAAGTTGCTCAGACTGTTCTCAAACCCCTGAGCTCAGGCAATCTCTCGCCTCAGCCTCCCAAAGTGCTGGGATTATAGGCTTGAGCCACCGTGCCCAGCAGAGTCTCCCATTTTTCAAGAGACACCAATTGAAATAGCTCTGTATATTAGCTGAGTGTGTAGCTCATGCCTGTAGTTCCGGCTACTTGGAAGGCTGAGGCAGAAGGATCGCCGGAGCCCAGCAGGTCAATGCTCAGGTGGCCGTGAGCTTGCCACTGTACTCCAACCTGGGCAATGGAGTGAGACCCCAACTCAAAAAAGGAAAAAAAGATAGAAAGAAAGAAAAAGAAATATTTATTTATTTTAGCATAGTCTTAGTCACTTCATTTTTTAATTCATCCCATTAAGTTCTCCCTTCTCGCACTTTAGTTATTACTCCCTGTGATATTTTACAAGTGAGTCAAGTTTTAAAACCCCACAAGGGAAAATAACTGATGTGTGACAATCACATAAAACAATACAATACCAGCTCTGAGTTAATAAAACACTGTATTCATGAGAGGTATTCATATTTCTGTCTGAGGACTACAGTACAGATTTTTTTTTTTTTTTTTGAGTTGGAGTCTCACTCTGTGGCCCAGACTGGAGTGCAGTGGCCGCTCCCGGCCACCGTAGCCTCGACCTGCTGGGCTCCGGCGATCCTTCTGCCTCAGCCTTCCAAGTGGCCGGAATTACAGGCATGCGCTACCACACCCGGCTGATTTTTTGATTTATTGTAGAGATGAGGTCTCGCTGCCCAGGTGGGTCTCGAACTCGCGGGCTCAGGCAATCCACTCACCTCAGCCTCCCAAAGGCACGGGATTACAGGCTGAGCCACTGAGCCCGGCTAGTACAGATTATTTTTAAATCTCCTGGTGAATAACAAAAATCGTAATGGTAAAATTTCTTTTCAAAGCTTACTGAAAGGATTATTAGAATGCTCCATGATTAAAATATTTAAATTAGAAAATGATTTAAGATGAGGGACAGTAAAAACTTTCATTGGAATTTTGAACATAAGTAGCCTAATGTTTGACTTGTTTGAAGAGACTTCCTATTTATCTTTGTCTTGCTTAGGAATGTTATGTGAAAGAAGTAGATGCCAACAAGGAGAACATTATTCTGGTCAACAAGGCCGACCTGCTGACTGCTGAGCAGCGGAGTGCCTGGGCTGAACACTTTGAAAACGAAGGTGTGAAGGTTATTTTCTGGTCAGCTTTAGCTGGGGCCACTCAGCTGAATGGTGTCTCCGAGGTAACCTGAGGGACTTTTACAGGTTGAGTTTCAAAAAGGAGGGTTTTGTTTTCTGGTTAATAGTCTTTGCTTGTGTTTTGTTTTTTTCTTATTGGAGATGTGTGGGAATTGGGTTTTTTTTTTCTCCTGTGTGCTATTAGGATGACTTATAGAAAACTGTATCACAAGGTTACTTTCTCTATGGTTGTCAAATAATCTGACATCCCCAGTATAACATTCATAATAGCCATAATTTTTTCTTTCTTTTTTGGATTTTAGTATTAGCTATGATTTTTAATTTTAATTTTATTTTTTTGAGTAGGAGTCTTACTCTGCTGCCTAGGCTGGAGTGCAGTGGCACACTCATGGCCACTGTAGCCCCAACCTGCTGGGCTCAGGTGATCCTTCTGCCTCAGCCTTCCAAGTGACTGGAACCACTCCCAGCTAATTTTTTGATTTATTATAGAGACGAGATCCCGCCATGTTGCTTAGGCTGGTCTTGAACTACTGAGCTCAGGTAATCTTTCCTCTGCCTCCCAAAATGCTGGGATTGCACATGTGAGCCACTGTGCCTAGCAGTAGAGTTCATTTTTGAATGTGCAGTTTGCTTTTATCCACATCTAGCTTTGAATCATTTGTAGACTTTGTGTAGTTGTCCTGTACATTGTTTCATGTTATTGGTGACATTGTTGAAAAGGATAGAACTCTGAGACCTTTTGTCTATACCAAGCATTTTTATGTGAATATGGACACATTTCCCAGAATATAATAATTATTATTACTATTGTTAATAAAAACTAACCCATAAAATTAATAAGTTAATAAAAACTTATTTTCTGCCAGGTACTCACTGTTTTCCCAGGCTGGAGTGCAGTGGCATGATCATGACTCATTGTAGCCTCTACCTCCTTGGCTCAAGTAATTCTCCCACCTCAGCCTCCTGACTAGCTGACACTGTAGACGTGCCACATGCATGGCTAATTTTTTAATTTTTTTGTAGAGGCAATGTCTTGCTATATGGCCCAGCTGATCTCAAACTCTTGGGCTCAAGCAGTCTTGCCTTGGCCTCCCAAAGTGCTAGGATTACAGGCATGAGTCACCACATCCAGCCCAGGCACCACTATTATTAACACATACTTTATTCATTTGATATTCCTGGCAATAAATATAGATACTTAATATCCTCAGGGCAGTCTGGCTCCATAGTTTACTCTCTTAAACCATTATTTCTGTTGTTTCATATCTTTCCTGGAAGTTGTGATACCAAAGAATCAGAGGAACCTGTGGTTTTGTATGTCTTATCCTCCTCTCCTCCCTTTTTCCCTCCTTCCTGCAGCAATGCCAAAGTGTCTGTTCCCATCCTTGTGCCCATATGTACCTACTGCTTAGTGCCCACTTATGAGTGAAAACATGCAGTATTCAGTGTTTTGTTTCTGTGATAACTCATTTAGAATGATGGTCTCCAGCTGTATCTATGTTGCTGCAAAGGACATGGTTTTGTTCTTCATTACGGCTGTGTAGTATTCCACAGTATATATGTACCGCATTTTCTTTATCCAGTCTACCTTCAGTGGGTATCTGGATTGGTTCCATGTTTTTGCTATCCCGAATAGCACTGCAGTAAACATACAAATGCACGTGTCTTTTTGATAGAGCGATTTATGTTCCTCTGGGTGTATTCCCAGAAGTGGGACTGCTGGGTCAAATGGTAGCTCTATTTTTATAGTTCTTTGAGAAATCTCCAAACTTTGCTTTCCACAAAGGTTAAACTAGCTTACATTCCCACCAATAGTATACGAGTGTTCCCTTTTCTCCACAGCCTCGCCAGCACCTGTTGCTTTTAACTTTTTAATAATAGCCATCCTGACCAGTATGAGATGGTATCTCACCATAGTTTTGGTTTGCATTTGTCTGATGATTAGTGATGCTGAGCATTTTTTCATATGTTTATTAGATGCTTGTATGTATTCCTGAGAGGAGTCTGTTCATGTCCTTTGCACACCTTTCAATGGGGCTATCTGTTTGTCTGTTTTCTGTCAGTTCATTTGAGTTCCTTTCTTACAACTCCTGGAGTTAGACCTTTGTTGGATGCATAGTTTGCAAATATTTTTTCCTATTCTGTGGATTGTCTCTTTACTCTCTTGGTTTCCTCTGCTGTGCAGATGCTGTTTAGCTTAATAATGTCCCACCTGTCAATTTTAGTTTTTCCTGCATTTGCTTTTGAGAATTTGGCTATGAATTCGTTGCCTAGGCCAATATCTAGGAGAGTGTTCCTTAGGCTTTCTCCTAAGATTAGCTTGAGGTTTCACATTTAAGTTCTTTATCCATTTTGCCTTAATGTTTGTATATGGTGATAGGTAGGGTCTAGTTTTCTTCTGCATGTGGTTAGCCAGTTTTCCCAGCACCATTTGCTAAATAGGGTTTCCTTTCCCCACTGTTTATGTTTTTGTTTTGTTTTGAGCCAGGTCCTCACCCAGGCTGGAGTGCAGTGGCATAATCATGGCTCACTACAGTCTCACCCTCCTGGACTCAGGTTATCCTTCTGCCTCAGCTTCCCAAGTAGTTGGGACTACAGGTGCATGCCACTAGGCCTAGATAATTTTTTCATATTTTTGTAAAGACAAAGTCTCACTATGTTGCCCCGGCTGTTGCTGGTCTCAGGCTCCTGGACTCAATTCTCATGCCTTGGCCTCTCAAAGTACTGGAATTACAGGTGTGAGCCATCATGCCCAGCTTTCCGTGTTTGTTTTTGTCAGCTTTGTCAAAGATTAGTTGGTTGAAGATCTGTGGTTTTATTTCTGGGTTCTCTATCCTATTCATTGGTCTATGTGTCAATTTTTGTATCAGTACCTCACTCGCTGTTTTGATAATACCATGCTGTTTTGGTTACTATCGCCATGTAGTCAAGTCTGAAGCCTGGGAATGTGATGCCACCAGCTTTGTTATTTTTGCCGAGGATTGCTTTAGCTATGTGGGCTCATCTTTGCTTCCATATGAATTTAAGTATTATCTTTTCTAAGTCTGTGAAAAAGGTTGCTGGTAGTTTGCTTGATAGAGTTTGTGTTGAGTCTGTAGATTGCTTTGGGAAGTATGGACATCTTGACAATATTGATTCTTCCAATCTGTGAGTATGGGATGTTCCTTCATTTCTTAGAGCAGTGCTTTGTAGTTCTCATTGTAAAGGTCTTTCACCTCTGGTTAGATGAATACCAAGGGTTTTTGTTTGTTTGTTTTACTATGTTTTTGATTTGGTTTCAGTCTGCTTTGTCATTTGTGTGTAGAAGTGCAACTGATTTTTGCTCACTGGTTTTATGTCCTAAGTGGAAGTCAATATCTTACTTAAGTTTTAAAATAAATATTATATTGCTCAGCCTTGATGCACCAATCCAATCACCCTATCAAAAATGGAAAAGGATTTGTTTCTACATCTGTGACTTTACTTGCTCTACCTACCAAGTAGTAGATTCCAAAGAGTAATGGAATTATTTGCATGATCAGTTCTCAGGGAATGCTTGTTGATTCCTGTTGATGATTGTCTTATTTTTAGGGCTTACCAGCTAACTTGTATAATTATTTCAACATCAATCTCTGGATTAACAGTGTGTGGTTTATGGAAGATATTCTTTCTTCCTTTTTGAAAGTTAGGCACCATTTGTGTCTGCCACGTTTTTTGGACTCTCCTTTTCTCCATGATTTCTCAGGTTGTGATATTATATGTGTAACAATATCTAATTTGAGTATCAAACATGAACTTATTAAAAATAGCTTGATATTCATTGTGCTCTTACTTGTCAGAGTTTGGTTCATCTTCAGTTGTTCAACTTATTTTGAAAAATGTAACATTTTCTGAGTTGAGTACTTGCTTTCCTTTAGTCATCTTTAAATTACAGTGTTCCCAAAAGATTGACTTTTCCTTTTTAACATACAATTGTGGCAAAATCGTTTTGTCATCTTGAGTATTTTTCCTGAAGCGGAACTGCTTCTAGCTGTAGTTTTTCTATACATTCATGCTCAGTTCACATTCTTGTTTTTTACTTCTTTCATATTTTAAAATAACTCAAGAGTTCACAGTGAGGACACACTGACTTTTTTACATTCATAGCTCATTTATCATAGACATTTCTTCCAATTTTATCATTCTCTCATAGGCCAGGTTTCTTCCTGGGTAGCCAGGCACGATCATGAAATCATACTTATTTTTCCCAACATTTTGTTTTTATCTCTGCTTCCCTAAAATTTGGAAATTTATTCAATGTGTCCCCTTCTGTGACTGTTAATTATTCTAACACTAAATTATTTGGAAATGATACAAGGTTTGTGTCACTTTCCAATTCCAACTAATTCACCTTTGTTGATAAGAATTAGTAATGCTGTCAATTGCCTTATTTCTTCTTTCTTGTCAATAGAGAGTCAGAAGAATTAACACATCCATGAATAGTAAATGGTTTTTACCTTTCTCTTTTTTTTTTGGAGTAGGAATCTCACTCTGTCACCCAGGCTGGAGTGCAGTGGCACACTCATGGCTACCGCAGGCTCAACCTGCTAGACTCAGGTGATCCTTCCACCTCAGCCTTCCAAGTATCTGGAACCACAGGCATGCACCATCATGCCTGGTTAATTTTTTAATTTATTGTAGAGACAATGTCTTGCCAAGTTGCCAGGCTGGCATCGAACTCCTGGACTCAGGCAATCCTCTCCTACACCTCCCAAAGTGCTGGGATTACAGGCATGAGCCACTCACTGTGTCTGGCTACCTTTGTCTTTTCAAAGAGAATCTTTCATTGGTAAATTTCCACAAATGGAGTTGAGTTTTACTACTGCATATCACACACAAGCTCCACAGTGCTTGGACTTATTAAAGGCAATATAAAGGGTTAGCAGTTTTTTTAAACATGCAAACCACTGTCTTTAAAAAGGTAAATTTAAAACAAAGCATAGCCGGGCTTGGTGGCTCAGCCTGTAATCCCGTGCCTTGGGAGGCCAAGGTGAGTGAATTGCCTGAGCCCCAAGGCAACTTGGCGAGACCTCATCTCTACAATAAATCAAAAGAATTAGCCAGGCGTGGTAGCGCACACCTGTAGTTCCAGCTACTTGGAAGGCTGAGGCGGAAGGATCGTTGGAGCCTAGCAGATCGAGGCTGCAGTGGCCAGGAGTGTGCCACTGCACTTCAGTCTGGGTGACAGAGTGAGACTCCAACTCAAAAATAAATAAATAAATAAAGCATAAATTACAAATTATATCCTTCTTGTTTGTGCAGAAAAGAGAATGTTACATGCTGTTTTGTTCATGAAATATGCTTTGTTTTATTCTATAGTCCACTATAGAGTAATGTATTGCCAAAGACGACTTCTTGCTTTCTTTTAAGAGCTGTTTTAAATTACAAAAGTAATAGATGTTATTTGTACAAAGTTCAAATGATACAGAAATGTATAAGGTAAAAGTGAAGTTCTGCATTCTCCTCTCCCAGAGGACACAATGCTTTGGTTGTCTGTCCTTGCCCTGAAAGGTTTCCGTCATCTTCTCCCTATATTTTCTTTTCCTGGTCTCCATTAGAACTTCGCTTGCCCTCTGTTCATCTGGCATAACCAATTCACTAAGTATCTTGGCTAGAGCGGAAAATTCAGTTATATACTTCTGAACTTTTGTGGTTTCTCTGATCAGGAACAAGAAAACGGAGATGATAGAAGAAGCAACACAACTGAGTTTGAAAACTCCAGTTTTGATGAGGCTGAAATTCCATACAGTGAGACAGAACATCTCCCAGGCAGATATTCTCTCTCACTTAGTGAAGATCCCACTACTGATGAAGACAGTAGTGAGTATGAAGACTGTCAGGAGGAGGAGGAAGAAGAGGAAGAAGATTGGCAGACGTGTTCAGAAGAAGACAGCAGCCCTGACAAAGAGGCCCATGGCCAGGACTGGAAGGAGAGCTGTACTGTAGACTCTGAGGCTCAAGGCAGGAAAACTCCACAGAAGAGGCAGACACACAATTACAGCCACCTGGTATCAAAACAAGAGTTACTGGAGCTCTTTAAGCAGCTGCACACTGGGAAGAAGGTGAAGGATGGACAACTTACCATTGGACTGGTAAGAAGAAATATGTCATAAGATTGTTACCATGTGAGGGTCTTCATTCCTTGTCCTTTGTTAGCTCCACAAGGACCCCAGAGACCAGTCAGGCTTCTGGCAGCACTGGGAATATTATTGTCCTTATGTTGCTCACTGGCATCATGGGATTAGACAGCATGGGAGGCAGAGTGTAACTCAAAGGAATGAACTTCCTTAAAGCTTATATTGGGAATACCTGTTCATATTAAATTTATTCTCCAGTCTCCCTCCCATTCAGCTTTTCCTGTCATGTGAAGTACCAAGAGGCTTTAATGCTGTCTTCAGACATCTGGTCCAGTGTTCTTTGGGTATCCTGTGATCCTTGCCAACTTACACTGTAAATGTTCCAGATGCATATTAGGGAGAATCCCAACATCCTGAAGCCAAGCAAAATATTACAGATGCTTTAGTTACATAAAGACTACATAGTAAGTAGGGGAAAGCAGATCACATCCCCAACTGTATGCACCCTCATTTCAGAAACAGCTGTGGAAAATGCCCAGACTCCAAGAGGATGCAACGTGGCTTTAGATGGCTCCATCCTTAGCCAAGGAAATGTGAGCTGTTAGAGAAGATATTTATCATAAAGATCTATCCAGAACAGAACAGTGAGGGAATGGAGATTGTGGCAGGTTTAAAGTCTCCCAGCTCTTCAGTTACATGACAAGTGTAGCTAATCTCAATTATTTTTGAGTTCCTGTCTTTCCTTCCTCCTACCCCCAAAAAGCCTACTTAAAATGTGTTTTAGAGTTTAACCCTTGTATATGTTAGAAAAGGCCAAGTGGCATAGTGGGAAAAATGGAAAAATAAACCATGATATTTTTAGGTTAGCTGTGATTTTTTGCATAAACATGCCATCTTCTTCTTTCATGACTGCACAGAATTTCTTTAGCTGTATTAACAGCAAAGATGGAAGACAGAAGGGCCTCAGCTGTCTGGGTTCGCTTTGTGGCCAGGGGTTCTCAGCACACCTGGACTTTGTCATCAGGTGGGCCTCCAAGGCTGGCTCCCAACAAAAGCAGATTGACATTTTATTTTAGTACACTAGTTAAAATAGTTATCTCTGAAGTCAGAAAGACCTGGGTATAATTCCAGTTCTGCAGTACAACTAACTTGCTTGTTATAAACATTGGGAAAGTTACTTAATTTCTCTCAGCTTTAAGGCTTTATTCTCTTTTGCTAAAATTTCATTTCCAAATGTCTCAGAAAGCCCAACTTTTCTGCAAGTTAGTTTATTTCTCACATTTATGGAGACACTGAGCGGCTTCCCTCTTTTTCTGAGTTTCTTGGTCTAGAAATCCTGAGAATAGGTTAAGTTACTCATTCTACACACATTTAGTCATCTGCCACAATCTAGGCATTCTGCTGAGCCCTAACTTAAACATTACTAAAATTAAAAATAATTGTGTGTGGCCTGGCATGGTGGCTCATGCCTATAATCCCAGCACTTTGGGAGCCTGAGCTCATGGGTTCAGGATCAGCCCAGGCAACTTGACGAGACCTCATCTTTATAATACATCAAAAAATTAGCTGAGCATGGTTGCGCATGCCTATAGTTCCAGCTACTTGGAAGACTGAGGTGGAAGGATCGATTGAACCCAGCAGGTCGAGGCTGTGGAGGCCATGAGTGTGCCACTGCACTCCATCCTGGGCAATAGAGTGAGAATCCAACTCAAAAAAAAAATTATGTGTTGTGATCATTAAAATGTTTGATTGATAGCCGGGCTCGGTGGCTCAGCCTGTAATCCTGTGCCTTTGGGAGGCTGAGGTGAGTGGATTGCCTGAGCCCGCGGATTCGAGACCTGCCTGGGCAGCGAGACCTCATCTCTACGATAAATCAAAAAATCAGCCGGGCATGGTAGCGCATGCCTGTAATTCCTGCTACTGGGAAGGCTGAGGCGGAAGGATCGCCGGAGCCCAGCAGGTCGAGGCTGCGGTGGCCGGGAGCGGCCACTGCACTCCAGTCTGGGCTACCGAGTGAGACTCCAACTCAAAAAAAAAAAAAAAATGTGTGATTGAGTCTCAGTTTCACCCAGTGAAGGGAGATGCAATAGAAAAGCCTATAGGTGTGGCCGCAAGGGAAAACTGGGAACAGGGGTAGAAGATTTCTGTAACATCTGCTGTTAACAGCAAACTCTATGAAAATAAAATGTATTTAGCTTGACCATGTGTCGCTGAAGATGTGTCTGAATAAATATACCCACACCACAGGGGGGAAAAGATGTCTGTCAGCAAATACTCAGAGCATCTACTTCAAATAATCTTCTGAAGTATCCAAATGCATAGACTAGTGTTGCTACCATGTATGTAATACCTTTGAATTTGATGGAGGTACTGTTTGACTATTCAGTAACTTTTGAGTCTCTTCTAGGTGGGCTACCCTAATGTTGGTAAAAGTTCAACAATCAACACAATCATGGGCAACAAGAAGGTGTCTGTGTCTGCCACCCCTGGTCACACTAAGCATTTTCAGGTATTTCCACAGCTCTCTGTCACTCAGATGCAATGTTTCCTTCCTTTCATTTACTGTATGCCCAGCATATACCACTTACTTGTCTTTTAGACTCTCTATGTGGAGCCTGGCCTCTGCTTATGTGACTGCCCGGGCCTGGTGATGCCATCTTTTGTATCTACCAAGGCAGAAATGATTTGCAGTGGAATCCTCCCAATTGACCAGATGAGAGATCATGTCCCACCTGTGTCATTAATATCCTTTTTGCTTTGGAACTATTCAGGTTGTCAGGTGTTTATTAGAGCTTCAGGTTTGTTTTTGAACATTTGAAGGACTCAGATTTGATAGCTTAAGAATGGAGAATGTAAGCCGGGTTCGGTGGCTCAGCCTGTAATCCCGCACCTTGGGAGGCTGAGGTGAGTGGACTGCCTGAGCCTGCGGGTTCGAGACCCACTTGGGTAACTTGGCGAGACCTCATCTCCACAATAAATAAAAAAAAATTAGCCAGGTGTGGTAGCGCGTGCCTGTAGTTCCAGCTACTTGGAAGGTTGAGGCGGAAGGATCGCCAGAGCCCAGCAGTTCAAGGCTGCGGTGGCCGGGAGTGGCCACTGCACTCCAGTCTGGGCGACAGAGTGAGGTGAGGCTCCAACTCAAAAAAAAAAAAAAGAGAATGGAGAATGTAGCCGGGTGTCATGGTTCAAGCCTGTAATCCCAACACTTTGGGAGGCAGAGGTGAGAGGATTGCCTAAGCCCAGCAGGTCAAGGCTGCGGTGGCTGTGAGCATGCCACTGCACTCCAGCCTGGGTGACAGAGTGAGACTCCGACTCAAAAAAAAAAGGCCGGGCGCCGTGGGTCAAGTCTGTAATCCCAGCATTTTGGGAGGCTGAGGCAAGAAGATTGCCTGAGCCCAGGGCTTCGAAGCCAGCTTGGGCAACTTGGTGAACCTTGTCTCTATAATAAATCAAAAATTAGCCTATGTTAAAGGAATGTATTTTTAGAAGCTCACCTGAGCCCAGCAGGTTGAGGCTGCAGTGGCCGTGAATATGCCACTGCATTCCAGTCTGGGTGACAGAATAAGACTCCAACTAAAAAAAAAAAAAAAAAAGTCTATACTTTTGGTGTTCCATATATGTAATAGTATATAGTATAATACTTTAAAGGCTTAAATTTGGAGAGTGAAACATTGTTACTAATCTCAGTAGTTGGGAACATGGATGTTACACCTTTCTGTATTTTTTAAGTTTCTCTATAAATTAATAATCAGACATATATTAAGCTTTACTGCAAGGCATATTAGGTTAGGGACTGGAGGACAAACCATAAATCAGAGGTGGATCCTACCTCTTTTTTTTTTGATTTGGAGTCTCACTCGGTCGCCCAGACTGGAGTGCAGTGGCCGCTCCCGGCCACCGCAGCCTCGACCTGCTGGGCTCCGGTGATCCTTCCGCCTCAGCCTTCCAAGTAGCTGGAATTACAGGCATGGGCTACCACGCCCGGCTGGGATCCTGCCTCTTAAAGAACAGTCTGTGAGGATATGAGGCATGTATATGCATAACTGTGGTACAGAGTAGAATATTGTTAATGGCTTAAGGAAAGTACAGGTAACACTGTGGGAGGTTAGACGAGGGAAATCTTGCATAATTGTAGACTAAAAATGAAGGCTCTGAGGCTGGACATGGTCGCTCATGTCTAATCCCAGCACTTTGGGAAGCTGAGGTGGGAGGATTGCTTGAGCCTAGGAGTTTGAGATCAGCCTGGGCAACATAGTGAAAGTTCATCTCTACAAAAAATACAAAAATTAGCTGGTTGTGGTGGTGCACACCTGTAGTCCCAGCTACCTGGGAGGCTGAGGCAGGAAGATCTCTTGACCCCAGGAGATTGAGGCTGCGGTGAGCTGGAATTGCACCACTGTACTCAAACCTGTAATTTTTTTGAGACACTGTCTCAAAAAAAAAAAAAAGAGTGAAACAAAGCTCTGAATTAGAATCATCTCACAAATTTTATTTAGAATCTTCCCTTTCAGGGTAAAGATGTGTTACCTTTTAAGTTCTGCTTCATTTAATAATTCTGATTTTTAAAGAATTCATTTATAAGTGATCATTGGTGCATAAGACTTTGTTTAAATGGATGAAAACATCTAAGTCTCTTCAAATTAGTAAATAACTGCACACGTCCTTTGGAGAAGAGAAAGGGGTATCACAGAAGTGGTGAAATGCTATGTTCTTAGAAGCATGTTCAGAGGGTCAGTTCAAAAGAATGGATTCCTTGACAAGCCTACGTTTGCCAGAATATTCCAAGACATGTTTTAGAAGCTACCTGTGGCATTAATATTATAAAGCCTGGAGAGGGTGAAGATCCCCATCGCCCTCCAACATCAGAAGAGCTGCTGACGGCTTATGGATGTGAGTTGTGACTTATTTTAAAACGTGAACAAAAAATATGTAGTTAATTAGTAGAAATGAGCATAGTTTAATAGAAAGAAAAATTGTTCTACAAAGCTACAAATTTAGACTATTTCTTTAGCATTTTACACGTCATCTTTCAGGGTTGATATTTTCATTGTCCCCTCTGGCCTTGCCTACCAAGTAGCCTAAAGAAAAAGCCTTTGGAACATTTGCTGCTTTGATGATACCTAGGCACAGGCACAGGCGTTCTGATCTGAGGCTTTGTTGACTTTTTTCTGAACTCTTCTGCCAGACACAAGAAAAGAGATGTGTGGAATAAAATGAATATGCTCATCATAGAGGGTAGGAGTTATGAGGGGAGCTTCAGAAAAGAAAGCCCTCAGACAGGACTAAGCTGAGTTCGGGAGGATAGGGCCACGAAGCATCCCCCTTCTCTTTGCATCAGCCCTTGTAAACCTTATTTGACATTAAAGTGAGTCCACAGCTCTCCCACCTCCATGTTTCACCTCACTTCCACATGGGAGCCCGTCATTGCTTATTTTAAATGTAAACTTTTAGGCTAGGCTCAGTGGCTCTGCCTGTAATCCCAGCATTTTAGAAAGTCGAGGCTAGTGGATTGTCTGAACCTGTGAGTTCGAGACCAGCCTGGGCAACTTGGCAAGACCTCATCTCTACAATAAATAAAAAAGTATCTGGGCTTGGTGGCTCAGCCTGTAATCCCGCGCCTTTGGGAGGTTGTGGTGAGTGCATTGCCTGAGCCCGCGGGTTTGAGACCTGCCTGGGCAGCGAGACCTCATCTCTACAATAAATCAAAAAATCAGCTGGGCGTGGTAGCGCATGCCTGTAATTCCGGCTACCTGGAAGGCTGAGGTGGAAGGATCGCCAGAGCCCAGCAGGTCGAGGATGCAGTGACCGGGAGCGGCCACTGCACTCCAGTCTGGGCGACAGAGTGAGACTCCAACTCAAAAAAAAAAAAAAAATTAGGCTGGGCTTGGTAGCTCAGCCTGTAATCTCAGCGCTTTGGGAGGCCAGGGTGAGTGGATTGTCTGAGCCCACGGATTCGAGACCCGCCTGGGCAACTTGGCAAGACCTCATCTCTACAATAAATCAAAAATTAGCTGGGCGTGGTAGTGCACGCCTGTAATTCCAGCTACTTGGAAGGCTGAGGCGGAAGGATTGCCGGAGCCCAGCGGGTCGAGGCTGCGGTGGCCGGGAGCGTGCCACTGCCCTCCAGTCTGGGTGACAGAGTGAGACTCCAACTCAAAAAAACCAAGAAAAATAAATAAATACAAATAAAAATTAGCCAGGCGTGGTAGTGTGCGCCTGTAGTTCTGGCTACTTGGAAGGCTGAGACGGAAGGATTGCCAGAGCCCAGCAGGTCGACACTGGGTAGCTGTGAGCATGCCACTGCACGCCAGCCTGTGCAACAGAGTGAAACTCCAACTCAAAAGAATAATAATAGCCGGGCTCGGTGGCTCAGCCTGTAATCCCGTGCCTTTGGGAGGCTGAGGTGAGTGGATTGCCCGAGCCTGCGGGTTCGAGACCCGCCTGGGCAGCGAGACCTCATCTCTACAATAAATCAAAAAATCAGCCGGGAATGGTAGCGCATGCCTGTAATTCCAGCTACTCGGAAGGCTGAGGTGGAAGAATTGCCGGAACCCAGCAGGTGAGGCTGCGGTGACCGGGAGCAGCCACTGCACTCCAGTCTGGGCGACCGAGTGAGACTCCAACTCAAAAAAAAAAAAAAAAAAAAAAAGAAGAAGAAATAAAATAAATAAATAAATATAAATTTTAAAGGTGACCTGGAGAAGCTGTGTCTCCCTAAAGAAACAGCAATGTTGAAACATTTCTGTGCATGTGTGGCTTTTCTTTAAAGGGGTTGCCACTGGCTGGGAGGGAGTTCAGGTTATCTGAGTATATACTGGCAGAGAAAGATGATTTAATATGAACCACACTTAAATTAGACCTTGAGCTTATCGTAGAGACTTTAAACACGATAAGATTACTATGATTTCAGAATCATAGAACAAGAAAAGACCTTGAAGATGACCCCACCTCCTTACCCCCCTCTTAAGACAATTAATTTGAACTCAGAACATGAGATTTGCCCAAGGCTGGTCAGTGGCATAGCCTGGGTGAGACTAACTTGAAAAATTCTCATCTCTTGGACTTCACCAAACTCAATTTTATTTGATTTCCAGGTAAAACTGAAAATGATGTGGGTTTTAAGATTTTTCATCTAATGCTACGTGATAAAATGAAAGTAAGGAATAGGCCAGTTTGTAAAGACGGATGACCCTACTTTTAGGGTTTCTAAGATCACTATCTGCAGGTTATGTGCTACACTTTTTTCCCAGTGTTTGTTTATGGTTTTTGGCCCTATAGAAGTTGAAATTTTTTTTTTTTTTTTTGAGTTGGAGTCTCACTCTGTCGCCCAGACTGGAGTGCAGTGGCCGCTCCCGGCCACCACAGCCTCAACCTGCTGGGCTCCAGCGATCCTTCTGCCTCAGCCTTCCATGTAGCCGGAATTACAGGCATGCGCTATCACGCCCGGCTGATTTTTTGATTTATTGTAGAGATGAGGTCTTGCTGCCCAGGCGGGTCTCGAATTTTTAATAGATGATTTTTTTCCCTTTTTGCTTGATTGGGTTTGGTGTTTTACTCAGGAAGTTCTTCCCTATCCCAAAAGATAAAACTGTCTTCCTATAATATTTGTTTTTTTAACATTTATATATATATATATTTGAGTTGGAGTCTCACTCTTGTCGCCCAGACTGGAGTGCAGTGGCCGCTCCCGGCCACCGCAGCCTTGACCTGCTCGGCTCCGGCGATCCTTCCTCCTCAGCCTTCCGAGTAGCCGGAATTACAGGTGCACACTACCACGCCCGAATAATTTTTTGATTTATTGTAGAGATGAGGTCCGCTGCCCAGGCGGGTCTCGAACCCGCGGACTCGGGCCATCCATTCACCTCAGTCTCCCAAAGGTGCGGGATTACAGGCTGAGCCACCAAGCCCGGCTAACATTTATATTTTTAATCTGCCTAAATGTATTTATGTATATGATGTGAATTAGGATTCCATTTTCTTCCAACTGGAAAAGCCAACCCAGCTAGTATATGAGGAAGGAACCCAACCTATCTGCCGATGCCTGTGTTTTAATTGCTATGCTCTGCTTCTCTTCTTCTAGTTGTTAGTATTAAAGGGATCTTACTGGGGAAAATGTTGGTATATTACTAAATAAAAAACTTGCTTCTGTTGCTTTTGGTTTTGCAAATAATAGCGATGATGTGGCAGTCTCCTCCAGTAGCCTTCATGAATAAATGTTTAAAATGAAAGAATGAGCCGGGCTCAGTGGCTCAGCCTGTAATCCCGCGCTTTGGGAGGCTGAAGTGAGTAGATTGCCTGAGCCCGCGGGTTTAAGACCCGCCCGGGTAATTTGGCGAGACCTCATCTCTACAATAAAATCAAAAAATTAGCAGGTGTGGTAGTGCGCACCTGTAGTTCCAGCTATTTGGAAGGCTGAGGTGGAAGGATCGTCAGAGCACAGCAAGTCGAGGCTGTGGTGGCCAGGAGCGTGCCACGCACTCCAGTCAGAGTGAGACTCCAACTCAAAAAAATAAAAAATAAAAAAAATGAAAGAATGGAAGAAATAACTGGAGTAGAGAGAAATTGAATGTGTCTCTCATAGTGTAGTTGTTAGGCTATCAGATGTAAATATATAGTCTGTTTTGGATTATCAACTGTCTTTATTTTTTTTCATACAACTCACATTTCTCTGAATTATCAAGGGTTTTTAATGCTAAGCAAGATATATTCTACAATGATAACTAATTTTGAAAAAGAATAAAAATGCATAGGTAATATGGTCATAGAACTAAATGTACATTACCTCAGTTGCCTTTGCTGTGATCTTCTGTCTTCTGAGTTTTGCAAACTTTATTTCTCTTGACAGGTATGCGAGGATTCATGACAGCACATGGACAGCCAGACCAGCCTCGATCGGCACGCTATATCCTAAAGGATTATGTCTGTGTAAGTGAACATTAATAGTGCACGGTCTTCTTCCACATACTATGTGCCTGGGTAATAATGACCTGTTAAGTTATAAAGGAGATTTGGTTTCACTGAAATTTTGTTATAACTGGGATTATATTATTTTTTTATTTTAAAGATGTGGGTTACAATTCAGGTTTAGGTATACAAATGGTCATTGTATAATCCCACTGCCAGGGGAGGGGGCGGGCACACTTCATCAATAAGGGTACCTGATCTCAAACCTCACCTGGCAGTGGGATTATATTCTTGATCCAGGCTAGTTAAAATCATGTGAATTACAGAAGTACCTGATGACATAACAGATGAAGATCTCTGAACACCTATTATGAGTGAAAATTACCATTTTTGCATTGGGTTTTTCCATCTCCTACAGCCCTTTGCTTGTTTTGATTACAACTACCATCACAATCTTGCTTGTAATACATCTGTTTATATGTCTATTTTCTATACTTCTGTAGAACAGTAATAGCTAACATTTCTTCAAAGCTAACTCTGCTAGAGTAGTTCTGTTTTACATGTGTTTTCTTAGTGAAAATACATAACAAGTCTGTGAGGTCATTGTTCTCATATTACAAATCAGAACATACTATTTTGGGTTTTCCTCATCATTAAAATGGGGGTTAATGGCACTGTTGGTATGGATACATCATGTATTCATTTAACTGTGGGGGATGCAAAGATGAGTTAAAAACAGTCACAGCCTGCAGAGCACTTATGGTAGAAAGAGTCAAATTTGTGCCCAGTGAGCATCTGCAACCCCACATACAGGAATCTAGGAGCTCTCTTGAGTTCATTATTCTAGCCCAATATGCCCACTAGTATGGTCATAACTGTCTGATTGTGTCCTGGTTTTTGTTTTGAAAAGTATTCATCAAAAGTTTAATCATGAAAGTGTACTGATGAATGTCTTGTAGAAATGCAAGCAAGGTAAAAGGAGAAGAAAGAGATTTCACTCTAGCCTGGGGGCCGTGGAAAGAGCTAGGTCTCTAGAATACTTTCATCATTAGTGTATTCGAGCAAGGACTCTTCGTTGCAGTAGAACAAAACTCAACTCAGCTAGCTTAGTCAAAAGGCAGAAAGCGCCATCAGAGTGTGACTGGCTGAAGATGTCTCCTCTGAGGACACAGATGGCACTTAGAATGCACTGTTATCATTCATGTTGTCTTTGTAGGGTAAGCTGTTGTACTGCCATCCTCCTCCTGGAAGAGATCCTGTGACCTTTCAGCATCAACACCAGCGACTCTTAGAAGGCAAAATGAATGATGATGAAATAAAAATGCAGCCAGGCGGAAACAAAAAAGCAAAGCAGATTGAAAATGTGGTTGACAAAGCTTTCTTCCATCAAGTAAGTTTTAAAGTTTTTTCCCTTAACTTCTGATCCAACACAGCTTTGTTGGGGTATTATTTGCATAACATAACTTTGTAATCACCCTAAAAAGAAACTATACTCTTTGGCAGTCACCCCATTTCCCTCTACCCTCAATCCTCGCCAACACTCAACTTTCCTCCATGTAGATTTGCCTGTTGTAGACATCTCATATGAATGGAGTCATGCACTGTGACTGGTTTCTTTCATTTAACATAGTATCTTCAGAATTCATCCACATTGTAGCATGTGTTTTATTCCTTCTTATTACCAAATAATACTTCGTTGTATAGATATATCACTTTTGCTTATTTGTTTATCAGTTGGTGGATATTTGTGTTTTTTCTACTTTTTGAATATGAATAATGCTGCTATGAACATTTGTGTACAAGTTTTTGTGGGGACATGGGGGTTCAGTTCTCTTGGGTATATATCTAGGAGTAGAATTGCTGAGTCACACTGTAACTCCACATTTAACATTAGAGGTACTGCCAGACTTCCCAAAAGCAGCTGCCCCATGTTACAATCCCACCAGCAGTACATGAGGGTTCCAATTTCTCCACATTCTTGTCAACATTTATTTTCTTTTTATTTTAGCCATCCTAATATATGTGAAGTGGTATCTCATTATAGTTTTGATTTGTATTGCCTCTAAATTACTAATGACATTGAACATCTTTTCATGTGCTCATTGTCGTACTTGTATTTTCTTTAGAGAAAAGTCTATTATTGAGTAATAAGAGTTCTTTATATATTCTGGATATAAATCCCTTATCAGATTTGTGATTTGCAAATATTTGCACTCATTTAGTCAGTTGTATTTTCTCTAAGCTAACACAACTGGTGATAGAAAGTGCTAGAGAAACAGACTTTATAAATATTTCTACACTTTAAAATATTAATAACTAGTTGCTTACATCATAGCTACAGTTTGTAGGCAGCATTTTAAAAGACAAAGATATGTACAGCAGAGTTAAATCATATAAGCTATATTTAGTTTTAAGATGTTTTTGATCAGGCACGATGGCTCTTGCCTGTAATCCCAGTACTTTGGAAGGCCGAGGTGAGAGGATTGCCTGAGCCCACAGGTTCAAGACCAGTCTGGGCAACTTGACGAGACCTCATCTCTATACTAAGTCAGGAAAAATTAGCCAGGTGTGATGGCACATGCCTGTAGTTACAGCTACTTGGAAGGCTGAGGCAGAAGGATTGCCTGAGACCAGCAGGTCGAGGCTGCGGTAGCCATGAACGTGCCACTGCACTTGAGCCTGGGTGACGAAGTGAAACTCCAACTAAAAAAAAAAAAAAAAAAAAATGTTTTTAAGTGACTACTACAGCTAAAAAAGGAGGGGGCTGCTAGCTGTCTCCACAGGATGTTTCTGTATTCATCTGGCGGTTTATGTGTGTGCCTATGAGGCAGGCCAAGCAGATATTATCACATTTTACCACTGAGGACATCGAGGCTCAACAAGGCTGAGTTACCCAAGAACACTTGTCTTAAATTGCAAAGCTGAGATAGAACTTCGATATTTGTGGCTTCTAGTTTGAGTTGTTTCCAAATCTGGGCCAATATTTGGAAGAAAGTTTACCAGTATGCAGAACTATTACAAGTTCTTCCTTGGGCCTACAATTATTACTCAGGACATTTAATTTTAATTTTTAGTGTTTACAGAAGTTTCTAAAGGCCATGTATGAAAGTTGAAAACTTATCATTAATTATAATTCCTGTATCTAAATGCTAGCCTCTAGAATGACATTTTACTATTATAAGATGATGGGTTGTTAGGCCAGGTGTAGTGGCTCATGCCTATAATCCTAACACTTTGGTAGGCTGAGGTGGGAGGACCACTTGAGCCTAGGAGTATGAGATCAGCCAGGACAACGTAATGAGACCTCATCTCTACAAAAAAAATCTAAAAAGTAGCTGGGCATGGTGGCATATGACTGTAGGCCCAGTTATTCAAGAGGCTGAGGCAGGAGGATCACTTGACCCTAGGTGCTTGAGGATATAATGAGCTGTGATTGTGCCACTGCACTCCAGGCTGGGTGACAAAGCAAGACACTATCTCTCAAAAAAACAAAACAAAAAAAAGATGATGGGTTATTGCTTTGTACTTGCAAATATAATATTTTATTAATTTTCTCTTTTGCTAAGTAAACTTAAAATTTGTTTAGAGTCAGTTTCTAATTTGGGTGAGAAAGATTGAGTTTTGATATCAAGAGAGAAATTTCCAGAAAACATCTATGAGTCTCGTTATAGAAGGCATTTGAAGCTATGGGACTAAACAAAGGTGATAAGGGAATAAGGAGGGAAAAGAGATGAACTGAAAAAAGAATGCTGGGGAAAGAAAGAAGACCAATAAAAGAGATGGAAATTTACTCATCTTTATCTTGAAGTGTCCACAAGCAGTACTGTGCTTACCCCTAAAGGCTAGTCTGCTGACATCTCAGATTGTTTATCTTATCTCCTAGGATAATGTGAGAGCTTTGACCAAAGGTGTCCAGGCTGTGATGGGTTATAAGCCTGGGAGTGGCGTGGTGACAGCTGCTGCTGTGGGCTCTGAGAATGGGCCTAGGAAGCCCTGGAAAAAACATGGCAACAGAAATAAAAAAGAGAAAAGTCGGAGACTCTACAAGCACCTGGATATGTGAACTCGGGCTGCAACAGAAATGGCATCTATATTATGCAGGTGGAGAAGACAGAAGCTGCTTGTGGCCTGTGGAACTTTCCCAAGATACTAGCACTGTGGACCCTGCTCTTGTGGAGCATGGCCACACCCAGCAGGACTGAGGACTCCTGGAAGCACCAGGAGTCCCCAGCACCAGGTCTGACTAAATGTGTATCTGGGAGCCTGGAAACCTGTGATGATAGAATGAGTGGTGTATATTTATTTGTGTAAGTAAACATATGCACAATGCATACTAATTTTGTAAGCCAGGAATTTTTTGAAAAGGTATTAAAGTTAAATTGCCACTAACAGATGTTTTTATTGGTTTATGTAGATAAACTGCCATTTGGACATTCTGTATTCTCATAGCAGTTTACTAAAACATGACTGGGCTTTTAGATGGATTCTTTTGAGTACATCATTTAGATTAGTAGTTCTCAACCTCACTCACTTACTCCCCTAATACATCCCTGATACAAGGAGGCTGGAGGACTGGCACATGTGGTTTTACAAAGGCCCAGGGAGCCTGCCTTCCATGTTAAAAACCATCACCATGGACCCTACTGTAGAGGAAAGCATGTGTCGCTAGCTAACCCTGTTGTAGAGAGACCCACAGGGAGTAAGGGAGGCAGTTAATTAGTTTTTATTTTAGGCATAGTGATCCCCGATGTCCTTAGTACCATCAAGGGTGAGATGGGGGCAGTTTACCTGCTACAGTCTCCTTCTATATTATGCACTATGGTTCTTTCAGCCCCTCACTTACTTTTGTATATCCCATTTCTCTGAGCTTTATTATTCCCTTAACTCACATACAAACCTTTTTTGTGTCAGATGATTTTGGGACACTTTCTCCAGAAAAATGCACATTCCCTCATATATAATTTGTAAAATATCAGAAGATTTACTGACTCCATAAATTCACAGTTAAGAATCCTTACCTTTAGTTGACTGCAGTATATTTAATATATTTCTAGGAAAAATGTTATATGTAGGTATTTTAGTTTGTTTTCTGTTGCTATAACAGAATACCACAGACTGGGCAACTTATAAAGAAAAGTTTTTAGCTTATAGTTCTGCAGGCTGGGAAGTCCAGAGCATGACAGCAGCAACTGGTGAGGGCCTGCCTGCTGTGTCAACATGGTGAGAAGGCAAGAGCCTGCCAGCTCATGTCTTTCATCCTCTTTATAAAACCACCAGTCCCATCATGGGCCCCCTCCCCTTGGTGACCTTATCTAATTCTAATTACCTCATAAAGTCCCTACCTCCAAATACCATTAACATGAATTTGGGGATTAAGTTTTAACTCAGAATCAGGGGAACATATTCATAGCACCAGGGAAGTTTTTAAAATACACTCTTCATTTAACATATGTATTGACTGGCTACCTTGTGGCAGGAAGGGCAGTCCAGAAAATGCCAACAGCTGAGTAGGGCCCTGAAGCAGGAAGGAATTCTAGAGGACAGAAGTGAGCAAGAGCCAGATCACTTAGAGCCTGTGAAGGGATTCTGGAAAGCAGGAGGTAAGCCAAATGAAGGGTTCTATACAACTGAGAAACGAGATGTGTTCTAAGTCTTCATTTAAACATCAAGTTAGTTTATATCAGATAAGGCTGAGGTAGACCTAGAGGAGGCAAAGCTGAAGATGTCCTAAATGTGCTTTCCATCGGCAGCGTCCTGCTTCCAGCTATCCCCTTTTACCTTAGAAGAGTGAGAGAGCATAAAAAAAGCTCATGAGGGAAGAGGAACAAGTACTGGCATAAGAAACCATCATTCCATTTACTGACAAACAGGTTATATATATTATATTTTGTAAAATATCAGATTTACTGACTCCATAAATTCACAGTTAAGAATCCTTACCTTTATAGTTGACTGCAGTATATTTAATATATTTCTAGGAAAAATGTTATATGTAGGTATTTTAGTTTGTTTTCTGTTGCTATAACAGAATACCACAGACTGGGCAACTTATAAAGAAAAGTTTTTAGCTTATAGTTCTGCAGGCTGGGAAGTCCAAGAGCATGACAGCATGTGGAATGGGCAAAGTATGTTGCTTTTGTGGTTTTTTTTTTTTCCAAAACCAGTGCTATAGTAAAGTTTTGCTTTAATAGTAATGATAACAGCTAAAACACAAGACTTTGGAGAAAACCTAATCATGTATAGAACCTTCATGCTTTTGATGACTGTTTTACAATAATTGTATTGAAATACAATTTACATACCACACAACCAATGTAACGTATACAATTACATGGTTTTTAGCATATTCACAGAGTTGTGCGACCATCACAATCAATTTTAATCACTGCAAAAAGAAAGCCTAGGCCTTTCAGCTACCAGCCCTCAATCTTCCCACTCCCTTAGCCCTAAATCATGAATCTTCTTCTATATACAGATTTGCCTATTCTGGACATTTCAGATGAATGGAATAACCAGTAAGGATGGGGGCTAGTTAGTAAATGCCATAGCTCCCTGTCACCCAGTGAGTACATCTTACATATTCCTCTAAAGCTCCTCTGTGGAAGTGAGCCCCAGTTGCCCACAGCTAGAACCGTCTTACCCCTCATTGCTTTCTTTCCTTCCCTCCACCACTCTCCTCACTTCTGTTTCCTGGAACTGCCTTCCAAATTAACTGAAGTCCTTTGCTTAGAGTCAAACCCAACTAGGATACCCTAAATAGGAAATTTCTATTTTCATTTCTTTTAATTTTTAATTTTTAAAAAATTTTGTAGAGCCGGGCTCAGTGGCTCAGCCTGTAATCCCACGCCTTTGGGAGCCTGAGGTGAGTGGATTGCCTGAGCCCGCAGGTTCGAGACCTGCCTGGGCAGCAAGAGCTCATCTCTACAATAAATCAAAAAATCAGCCAGGCGTGGTAGCGCGTGCCTGTAATTCTGGCTACTCGGAAGGCTGAGGCGGAAGGATCGCCGGAGCCCAGCAGATCGAGGTTGCAGTGGCCGGGAGCGGCCACTGCACTCCAGTCTGGGTGACAGAGTGAGACTCCAACTCAAAATAAATAAATAAATAAATTTTGTAGAGACAGAGCCTTGCTATGTTGTCCAGGGTGGTCTTGAACTCCTGGGCTCAAGCAATACTCCTGCCTCAGCCTCCCAAGGTGCTGGGATTACAGATGTGAGCCACCATGCTCAGCTAGAATTTCTATTTTTCACCTTTCCCCAAGTAATGTCTCCTTATGCATCCCTTACAATTTTTTTCTTTATTTTATTTTATTATTATTTATTATAAAGATGTGGGGTACAATTCAGGATTAGTTATACAAATGTTGATTATGCAGGAACACTTGTTGATGAAGTATGACCCTCCTACATCTAGCAGTTTCCCTCAACTCCCAATCCCACCCTCTCCCCTGACAGTTTTCCACTACTGTCAATCCCTTTCTTATAGTATTATAATTGTTCAAGGTCTGCTTATGAGTGAGAATATATGGTACTCTGTTCTTTGTTTCTGTGATAGATCACTGAGTATGATAGGCTCCAAATCCATCCAAGTTGCTGCGAAGTCCATATGTTTGTCTTTCTTTTTGGCTGCATAATATTCCATTGCATATATGCACCACATTTTTTTAATCCAGTCCAGCTTTGAGGGGCAGCATGGTTGGGTCCATGTTTTTGCTATTGTGAATAGAGCTGCAACAAACATACATGTGCAGGTATCTTTTTTGTAGAATGATTTGAGTTCCTCCGGGTATATTTCCAATAGGGGAATTGCTGGGTCATATGGAAGGTCAATTTCTAGTTCTTTCAAAAATTGCCACACTCTTCCAGAGAGGTTGCTCTAGTTTACATTCCCACCAGCAGTGTAGAGGTATTCCTATTTCCCCACATCCTCACCAGCGTCTGTTGTTGTTTGTTTTATTAATGATGGCCATTCTTACTGGGGTTAGGTGGTATTTCAATGTGGTTTTGATGTGCATTTCTCTGATAAGTGAGGCTGAGCACTTTTTCATGTGTCTGTTGGCTGCCCGTATTTTGACACTTTTGAGAAGTGTCTATTCATGTCATTTGCCCATTTTTTTTTTTTTTTTTTTTTGAGTTGGAGTCTCACTCGGTCGCCCAGTCTGAAGTGCGGTGGCCACTCCCAGCCACCGCAGCTGCGACCTGCTGGGCTCCGGTGATCCTTCCGCCTCAGCCTTCTGAGTAGCCGGAATTACAGGCATGCGCTACCACGCCTGGCTGATTTTTTTTTATTATTATTATTGTAGAGATGAGGTCTCGCTGCCCAGGCGGGTCTCGAACTGGCAGGCTCAGGCAATCCACTCACCTCAGCCTCCCAAAGGCGCGGGATTACAGGCTGAGCCACCGAGCCCGGCCACCCACTTTTTAATAGGGCTGTTTTTTTTTTTTTAGTTTTGGCACATTTGAGGTCCTTGTAGATTCTGGATGTTAGGCATCTGTCAGATATACAGTTGGCAAATATTTTTTCCCATTCTATGGGCTGTCTCTCTGCTCTTGATGGTTTCTTTTGCTTTGCAGAAAGCTCATTAATTTGATGAGGTCCCACTTGTCTATCTTATTTCTTAAGGTATTGGCCTTTAGGGTTCTGAATAGGAATTGGTTGCCAGTTCCAATTTCCATAAGGGTGTCTCCTGTGTTTTCTAAGATTCTTACAGTTTGAGATTTTACGTTTAGGTCTTTGATCCACTTAGAGTTAATTTTTGTGTATGGTAATAGGTAGGGGTCCTGTTTCAATCTTCTGCATGTGGTCAACCAGTTTTTCCAGCACCATTTACTGAACAGGTTCTCCTCTCCCCAGTAGTTGTTGTTGGAGGCTTTGTCAAAGATGAGTTGGTTGAGGAATTGAGGCTTTGCTTCTGGAATCTCTATCCTTTTCCATTGGTCTATTTGCCTGTTCTTATACTAATACCAAGTGGTTTTGATTACTATAGCCTTATAGTAAAGTTTGAGGTCTGGAAGTGTGATGCCTCCTGCTTGTTTCTTTTGCCCGTGCAATTTTTTCTTTTTAAGTATTCCTACACTTGAAGTGGAGGTTCACACTCTGGACCCGTGAATTGCAGTCATTATCATTGTATTGTTTTGACATTTTTTCCAGATTTTATTACAAGGAGTGTGCCACCTTTTTAAAGAAGAACATGCTTTACATCTGTCATCTGTTTACTTTCAGGAACTTAGAAGTTGAACTTCTTGTCAAGCCAATAGCAACATATGTTTTCTTAGTGGGTAAACTGGAAAATGTGGCAGCAAGCCAGAAATCTATTTAGTGTTGCTTTGTTTTAATAGACCTTTCGCCTCTCCAGACTCTGGAGAAGAGAGGAAAATCTTTCAAAGTTTTCACCCTTAATAGCCATTTGTTGTATATCATGTCCATGTCCAGTTGAGGACATACAGGAAGCCCTGCTTTTCAAAGACTCCTGCATAAAAGGGAAACAATCAATGTGTCGAGCAAAGGGCATGGCGTAAATGAAAAATACTCAGCACACAGCAGCCCCTGAATTTCCTTATGTTTCATTGAAGTGTAATATGTCTACAGGCGGTGCACAAGTCCGCTTGTGTGCAGATGGCTGATTGAGGCACAGAGCATAGCCAGCACCCCAGGAACCCGTTTCTGCTTCCTTTCAGTTGCCTCTCACACTCCCAGGAGTGACCACCATTCTGACCTTTTCCCCTGACTTCTATTATACATAAATTATACCTACAATAAGCACTCTTATGTATTAGCTTCTTTAATTCATCATTGTAAGATTCACTCATATTATTATGTGTAATAAATAGTAGATCATTCATTCCCATTGCTGTATAATATTCTATGGTGTGACCATATCACAGTTTATCTCTTCTGCTATTAATGGACATGTGGATGGTTTACAGGTTGAGTTTTTAGGAATATGCTCCCATAAGCGTTCTAATATAGAGCTGTTAATAGAATTTTCTTTGTCCTCAACCTACTGTTAAACAGCATTCATGGATATTTGTCTCTTTAAAAATGTAGGGCTTTCTTTGATGGGACATTTCAACACGTCAGTGCCATCATCTCTTTCCTAACTTTCTGAGCATCATGAAGTAAGTGAATTTCAGCAATCGGTTATATAAATGAGAAATTTGACTGGAAAAAAAGTAAAGGAAATTTCTCAAGTTCATTCAGTGAGTTGATGACTGCTGGGGTTTGAATATGATTTGTCCCCACTAAAACCATGTTGAGGCTTGGTCCTCAATGTAAGGCTGTTGAGGTGATGGGACCTTTAAGAGATATTTGGGTCATGAGGGTCCACCCTCATGAAGGGATTGATGCGATCTCCTGGAAGGAAGACAGATTCTCACTCTTTTGGGACTGGATTAGTTCCCAAGACAGCAGGTCGTTACAAAGCAAGGTTGCCTCTGTATTTCACATACACTGGTTCTTCCACTTCTCCGCCATGTTTTGATGAAGAGAGGCCCTCACCAGAAGCCACCAAATGCAGCCGCCCAACCCTGAACTTCCCAGCCTGCAGAACCATGAGCTATATAAACCTCTTTCCCTTATAAATTACTCAGTCTCAGGTATTCTGTTATAGCAACATAAAATGGACTAAGACAGAAGTCCTCACAGGAAAACTCAGTGAGTTGATGACAGAGTTCTAGATAGAACCCAGGACTCCAATGCCCCACCACCTGTTTCAACCATGACACCCCAACAGATCCACAATGGAGTGGAGTAAGGTTTGGAAATACTGTTACTTTTCTCCTAGAATTGATTTCCCTATAGCAGGTAAACCAGATGGATATAGAGTTATTTTTCATGGTTCTGCATGAGTAGTAGCTACAAGCATTTCCTCTAAATAATGTGTTTTATAGGAACATTGGCAGGAAGCAACATGCCCTCCCAGAAGAGAAAGCTGTTGAACTGATAGCCTGTCCCCCCAAGGCTGGTGTTCATGGCCACCATTGGCTGCCGTCGCCTGCAGGGCTGCCGAGGTTGCGGCAGCCCTTCCTTCTTTAGAAGGACAATGCCCAAGGTCGCACTGCCTCTGCCAGCAGGAAATGCCTATGAGCAGTGATGTGACCCACAGTCCAGGAGGCCAAGAACTACAGTACCCCTTGTTTGTCTTTCTTTTTGGCAAAGTCTGAACCACAACCAAAATCCATTGTGGGACCTCAGAGGAGGCTGGTAAAGGAACTGACTCACTTCCAGAGGACGACCGTGTGCAAGGCCCTGGGAAATGTACTGGGAGGACCTAATGACGGGGAGGGAGTTGGGTAGAGATATCATCTTAAGAGTTCCCTACAAGGTGACATTCTGATCCCCTCATGAATGGGCTGCTGATTGCCCCCTCGCCTCCTCTCCTTTCCCCCCCTCGCCTCTTCTCCTGCCTCCACCTCCTCTCCTGCCCGCCCCCCACCTCTCCTGCCCCCCCACCTCCTCTCCTGCCCCCCCCGCCTCCTCTCCTGTCCCCCTGCCTCCTCTTCTGCCCCCTCTCGCCTCTTCTGCCCCTGCTGCAGTGTCTCTGCTATTTGCCTTTCTCCATATACTACTGCTCCCCGCCTCCAGGAGGCCCTCTGCAGGGCAACTGCAATGATCTGGTAGCCAAAAGCAAGCATTCTCCGAGGCCCGGCCCATGCGTTATTTCTCAAAAGCCTTCCCCAACACACTCCCACTCACAAAGTTAGGTGTTGCCAAAGCACTTTCCTTTTTTTTTTTCTTTTTTTTTTGAGTTGGGGTCTCACTGTCGTCCAGGCTGGAGTGCAGTGACACAATCACAGGTCACCACAGTCTCAACCTCTAGGGCTCAGGCAATCCTCCCACCTCAACCTCCCAAGTAGCTGGAATACAGGTGCCACCACACTTGGCTAATTTGCCAAAGCACTTTAAACATGCCTCTACCATAGTATATAATATTTTCCTTATTATATGCCAGGCACTGAGCTGGGATATAGGTCTGAACTAAATAACCCTGGCTGCAAGACGGTCACACCTGGTACAAGACAACTCTCGTTCTCCTTTGAGAGGTGCCCTAGCAGAAGAGGAGCGCGGGCCCAAGGGCTTGGGCCCCTATACAACCAGGCCTCTGAATCAGCCAAGGTAAGGAAGACTGCAGTAGAGGAGCTTTGGTTTTAGGAGTTTGGTTTTAGACATGTGCCGTTAGACCTCCATGGGGACATGTCAAGTAGGCAACCGTGAATGTGAGTCTAAAAGTTTGAGAGGGAGATATGACGTGGAGCTGTGCATTCAGGAGGCACAGAAACCAATGAGATGCCCAACAGACAGCAGGTAGGAAAGAGAAAAGAACCAGTAATCGAACCATGTGTGTCCCCACCATTAACTGACCTTACTCATTTTACACTAAGAGCACACAAGTGCAGAAAGTACAAATGTTTTGCCCCAAGTCACTGCACAGGTGCAACAAGTTAGGAGAATTCCTGTTCAAGAGCAGTGAGCTCTAAGCCCGTACTCTTCCCGTTGTGGCTTTCTATGAGCCAGCATGTCCAGCGATTGCAAGCAGCTCCCCACGCGAGAGCCATCTCCATCACCTAGTGCATCTTCTGGGGATATACCAGGAAGCCGGTGGAAATGCAGTGTAGTAGGCTGGAGAACAATCCCTGAAGATATCAGGTGCTAATCCTTGAAACCTGGAATCATTACCTTATAAGAAAAATTGATCTTTGCAGTTGTGATTAAGTAAAGGATCTCAAGACGGGGAGATTACTGTGGGTTGTCTGAGTAGACCATAAATGCAATCCCAAGTGTACTTATGAGAGAGAGCCAGGGGAGATAATGACACATAATCAGGGAGGGCAATGTGATCACGACCTGCAGAGATTGAGATGATGCCATCAAGGCAAGGAATACTGCAGCCACCAGAGTTGGAAGATGCAAGACAGAGAATAGATTCTCCCCTGGCAGCCCCCAGAAGGAGTGCAGTCCTGCTGGCACCTTGGTTTTGGTCCAGCGAAACTGATTTCAAACCTCTGGCCTTCAGGACTGTGAGGGAATCGGTTTCTGCTGTTTTAAGGCACTACATGTGTACTAATTTGTTACAGCCAGCACCAGAAACTAATCCCTGCTGATTCCAAGGACACATGCCCAGAATAGGATTTAGTATGTCTGGTTGTTTTGTTTCTTTTAGTTAGAGTCTCACTCCATTGCCCAAGCCGGAGTGAAGTGGGACGCTCACAGCCACCCCAGCATCAACCTGCTGGGCTCAGGAGATCCTTCCACCTCAGCCTTCCAAGTAGCCGGAACCACAGGCATACACTACCACACTCGGTTAATTTTTTGATTTATTGTAAAGATGATGTCTCACCAAGTTGCCCAGGCTGGTCTCGAACCTGTGGGCTCAGGCAATCCTCTCACCTCGGCCTCCCAAAGTGCTGGGATTACAGGCTTGAACCATTGCACCCAGCCATATGTCTGTTTTTGACAGGCAGTCATAGTGGTTCTGATACCCATGATCTATGGACCACGCCATCCCAACTGCTCAGACAGGGACCCATAGGAAAGGAATTAATCCCTTGAGCTAGGGGCTTTTTCATCTGGGCTCTATTCCTCCTGGAGATCCATAGTCGAATTTCAGAGAAGTTCATAAATGTCTTCAAACGATATGAGAAGCCGGGCTTGGTGGCTCAGCCTGTAATCCCGCGCCTTTGGGAGGCTGAGGTGAGTGGATTGCCTGAGCCTGTGGGTTCGAGACCTGCCTGGGCAGCGAGACCTCATCTCTACAATAAATCAAAAAATCAGCCAGGCGTGGTAGTGCGCGCCTGTAGTTCCGGCTACTTGGAAGGCTGAGGCGGAAGGATCGCTGGAGCCCAGCAGGTTGAGGCTGCGGTGGCTGGGAGCGGCCACTGCACTCCAGTCTGGGCGACAGAGTGAGACTCCAACTCAAAAAACAAAACAAAACAACAACAACAAAAAAACGATATGAGAAATTGTGTGTGGTGTGTGCACATATTCATATTTTTCAAGGATGAGGTTTTTTCCTTCAGATTCTCAAAGGAGTCATAGAAAAAGTTAAGAACTAACTACTCTTCCTAGAACAAACTGTTGAAGTGTGTAAACCTGGCCCAGCATGGAAGGGGAAAAATGAAGTGTTTAAATGAGGCCCAGCCTCTGAGGGTCCAAGCTGAGCCTGACGGGGAGGGAAGCCATGACAGAGTGAATCAAATGGAGAGTGGTATCTTCAAGTCACTACACAACTAAGCACACAGGTAGTCTTGCCCTCGGGCCTGGTGACAGAGTGACACAAATCTGGGTGGGCCATTTCCCTACCTTAGCAAGATACTTAGTGAATAGATTATCTTTGGGGAACAGTCGGTAGACAACCTCCCCAGAGGAGCCAGAATCTAGGCAATCACAGATCAGTATCTAAGGGAGATAAAGCCACTGATAAGCTCATAGGACAGACACCAGAAGCCCCAAGGACAGAGAAGGCAGGGATTTCAGCCTGGGTGCCTTTAACCATTCCTTTAAGCTAAGAAGACACTGTGGGTGCTTATTATTTATAGACTATGAGATATTTGGGTGTTTTTTTAAATTTAACCCTTGAATTGCTATTCATTTTATATCCCATCATCTTAATCATTTTAATGTTGGCCCCTTTTGGTGAGTAACATATTTTAAGTTTCTTGATCAGTTGCTTGTATTTTTTGTTGTTGTTTTTGTTTTTGTTTTTGAGTTGGAGTCTCACTCCGTCACCCAGACTGGAGTGCAGTGGCCGCTCTCAGCCACCGCAGCCTCGACCTGCTGGGCTCCGGCGATCTTTCTGCCTCAGCCTTCCAAGTAGCTGGAACTACAGGCGCGCGCTACCACGCCCAGCTAATTTTTTAATTTATTGTAGAGATGAGGTCTTGTCAAGTTGCCCAGGTGGGTCTCGAACGCGTGAGTTCAGGCCATTCACTCACCTCAGCCTCTCAAAGCTTGAGATTACAGGCTGAGCCACTGAGCCCAGTCAGCTGCTTGTTTAATTTCTCTCTCTCTCTCCTAATGGACTATATGCTCCAGGAAGGTAGGGGGCCATGACTGTTCTCGGCAATGTGTCCCAGCTCCAAGCACAACACTTGTCAGTCCATATGAGCTGTTATAACAAAATATCTTAGGCTGGGTGGCTTATAAACAACATAAATTTATTTTTCACAGTTCTGGAAGCTTAAGAAGGTCAAGATCAAGGCACCAGCAGATTTGGTGTCTGGTCAGGGCCTGCTTTCTGGTTCTTGCTGTGTCCCTACCCTCATGACCCAATCACCTCCTAAAAGCTCGACTTCCTCATACTACCAGATTGGTTTCAATGTTTGGAATTGAGGGGACACAAACATTCAGAACATAGTAATGCCTGACATAAAGTGTTTAATTTCTCCTGCCAGTGGTCGTAATATTTAAAAATAAATGAACAGTAAAGTAGGGTAGCCACTTTGGAAAACTGTCTGGCAGTTCCTCAAAATGTTAAATATAGTTAACATAGGACCTGGCAATTCCACTCCCAAGAGAACTGGAAACCTCTGTCCACAAAAACTTGTACAGAAATGTTCTTATCAGCGTTATTCATAATAGCCAAGCTGCAGATGGTGGCTCACGCCTGTAATCCCAGCACTTTGGGAGGCCAAGATGAGAGGATTGCTTGAGCCCAGGAGTCTGAGACCAGCCTGGTCAACATACGTAGACCTCGTCTCTACAGAGAATTAAAAAATTAGCTGGGTGTGGTGGTGGTGCCTGCAGTCCTAGTTACTCAGGAAGTCAAGGTAGAAGGATTGCCTGAACTAAGGAGGTTGAGGCTGAGATGAGCCATGATTGTGCCACTGCACACTAGCCTGGGCAACAGAATGAGGACTTGACTTAAAATAACAACAACAACGTAATAGCCAAAAATTGGAAACAACCTAAATGGCCATCGACTGATGAATGGATGAATAAAATGTGGTACAGCCATGCAATGTGTTACTCTCCCACCGTTAAAAAGAAATGAAGTAATAATACATGCTACAACATAGATGAACCTTAAAAAGTTATGCTAAGTAATACTTTTCGGCTGTGAGCAGGGCAAAAAAGGAAAAAAGAAACAAATATGCTAAGTGAAAGAAGTCACGAAAAGGTCAAATATTGGATGATTCCATTTGTGAGGATCATCCAGAATAGATAAATCCATGGAGACAGAAGGTAGGCCTGTGGTTCCTAGGGATGAGTTGTGGGAGGGAGGGGGTTGAGGGGAGTACCCACTGATGGGTGAGATTTCTCTTGGGATGGCCGTGGTGAAAATGTTCTAAACTCAGACAACCATGTTGGCTGCACAACTCTATGGCCTGAATAATAACTAAAAGCACCTGAATCGTACATTTTAAAAAGGTGAAGTTTATGGTTGTTTAAATGATATCTTAATAAAGCCGCTATTTTTAAAATGAAATGGATAGTCATGTCCTGCTTTAGGCAAACTTACTAAAATCAATTTTTGAAAACCGTAGAAATTGTAATAATAGATTGTTTCCAAGAAAAACAGCCCTGAGTACCTGAATTGTGCAGCAATGTGACTGGATGGGAGGGGACCGGTTCCAAGACAACGGGATCCCTGGCAGCGGGGGGCCAAGGTCTTGGATGACTCCCAGAAGCCAGGCTTGGGTGGAGGCGGAGTGTGTCCTTGACAGCTTCAGAAAAGAGAGGCAGATGTAGGGGTGCTTGTTCAGCTGCACGTCTGTTTCCTCTTTCCTGGCCTCCCACCCACCCTTTGCACTGTACCCTGTCCGGGGTCAGGACCAGGCCCCACTCGCCTCGGGATCCCCAGCACCCAAGCTGTTGCCAGCACAACTACGGGTATTGTTCGGCTCAGGAAATGTGGTGAATTAATGAAGGGACAAAGTGCCTTACAGTGCCCCGGCCGGGATTTTGGAGGTGGGCGACCGCGAAGGGGTGGGCGTGGGGCGGGCGCCGCCGCAGCTGTCCCGGGGGCGGGGGCGCCGCCTTTGTGCCGAGGCGGCTCCCGGCTCCCGCCGCTGGGGGGCGGCCTCCGCCCCGCCGACCCCCGACAATAGCGCGAAGGGTGGGGAGCCGCGCGGTCCCGGAAACTTTTCCCCGGCGCCTCGCCGCCGCCGCCCGCGCTCGGGAACGCAGAGCCGGGCGCGCCCCTCTCCGCCCGCGTTCGGTGCGCTCGGAGGCTGCCGCAGCTGCAGATCTGAGCCCCGAGAAGGCGGGCGCGGGCGACCCGCGGCAGGGCAGGCAGCGCCCGGGGCCCGGCCACGCGGGAGGCTCGGGCGCTCCGCCGGGCGGAGCGCGCCCCGCCGCGCCATGGGGGAGGTGCCCAGCCCCGCGCCCGCGCTCTGGGACTGGGGCTACCTGGACCGCTGCTTCGCCCGCCACCGCGTCTGCATCTCCTTCGGCCTGTGGATCTGCGCCTCCTCCTGCTGGATCGCCGCCCACACGCTGTAATGGGGCCCGGGACCCGCGGCGCGAGGGGGTGGCGGGTCTGTCGTGGGGGGAATGGGCGCTAACCCCCGGCTACTCCCTCCTGGAGACCTCCAGGAAGGGGCGGAAAGGGTGGGGGATGGAGGAGCCGGATCGTCTAACGTTTAACTGAAGTCGGATACTTCTTTCCGGATTCCACGCACAGGGAAGCTGGGCTGTGAGCCAATGGGAAGAGGCTGGGTGGTGCAGTGGTTGGGGCTCTGGACTGCACACTCCTGAGTCCTGGGTTCTATTGTCAGCCCTTCTCCGCCGACTCGCGGTGCGAATTCTAAAACCTCTGGGCCTCATGTGAATGGGTGGGAGAATTAAAATGAGGGGCAAAGCACTTAGTAAATGTTTACATTACATTTGTATTGTCCCAGCAATTCCACCAATCCTGGGCATCTTGGCAAGATCCTGGATGTTTCTGCCCTCAACCTACCCAAGGTCCTCTTAGCTGGGGAGGGGTGTGGTGATGATCTGACTCTGGCCACAGCCCAGCACCTGGAGTGGTTTGGGTAGGTGGTCACTATAGCCGGCGTTCTAAGGGTGAACTCTCCAGGTCTTCAGCCACCCTGTCCCAGGTACAGAAATCCACAGGCAGTGCCCAGGATGGTGCCACCCAAGTATTCCCTGGCAGGGGAGAAAGGACCAGCACTCCTGAGAGAGGCTGCAACCGGACTCTTAGACACTCAATGGATATTCCCCGCAGGCAGGCGTTTGCTTGTGTTGCAGAGATGCCGCAGCCCCGCTCCCCAGTGACTGGAATACCAATAAAAAGACTCTTAGAACATTTACTGTGGGCCTAGTGTTGCATTCATTAACTCGTTCAATCCCTGCCACTCTTCAGCACCATGAGGTAGGTCCTGTTATTACCCCCACTTTCAGTGAGGAACCCTGAGGTTCTTGCTGGAGTGAATGGAAATACCCGAAACCCCACATCCTACGAAAAGGGGCAGGCTTGTAAAGATTAAACTCTCCAGTGCAGAAGCCGGAAACTAACGAGGCCCTGTACATGCGTTATCTCGTTTGTTTCTCACCGTCATTCTCTGAGGTCAGCACTGTTAGGCACTTTGCCAACCTGGAGACCAAGGCTTGGAGAGGTGAAGTATCTCCCTTGGGAATGCTCAGCAAGACAGTCTGGGAGCAGAGCCTCTGCCCTTTCACCCTGTCTGGGGTCTGGATATACCCCTTTGTTTTCAAGACCTCGCCATCCCTGAGCATCCACTGGTCTCTAGGGAATGTGTCTCCTCTGAGTGGCGTGTCAGCTGTGTAAGGTCAGCCTGGGGTTCTGTGGCCCAAAGAGCTGGAGAAGTGGCAGAGCCACAGCAAAGCCTCCACAAAAGCCAGAGGCCTTCTGAGAACTCACCTGATCTCCACAGGCCTGCGTTTTCTCCTCTCTCAAATGGGAGTGTTGATACCAATTATTTCTAATTTGGGCCCAAATTAGAGTCTGAGAATCTCTAAGAGTCTTTGCTCCTTGGCCTTGAATTGGTTTCAGGAGTCCAGAATCCAAATTAAAGATTTATGTTCCCACCGTGAGCTTCAGGCTTTGGCTGGCAGGTCGGGAGATGTTTAGGAGCCCAAGAGCTTCAGTCCTCATCCATGGCTGATGCTCAGACCAACCAAATAGTCCTCAGGATGTGGAGACAGTACCACCCTCTGGTTAAAGGAAATGAAACCAGAGCTACAGTCGTGTCTCAGTTTCTCCATAGAAATGTGTCAGGGAGACATCTAGTACAAAATATTTCCATGAGGCCAGGCGCAGAGGCTCAGTTTATAATCCCAGCACTTTGGGAGGCTGAGGCGAGAGAATTGCCTGAGCCCCAGGGGTTCAAGACCAGCCTGGGCAACTTGGTGAGACCTCGTCTCTACAAAACATCACAAAAACTAGCTGGGCGTGGTGGTGTACGTCTGTAGTTCCAGCTGCATGGAAGGCTGAGGTGGAAGGATCGCCTAAGCCCAGCAGGTCGAGGCTGCAGTGGCTGTGAGCGTGCCACTGCACTCCAGCCTGGGCAACAAAGAGTGAGACTCCAACTCAAAAAAAAAAATGTTTCCATGATCCCATCAGTGATGCTGACAGAGCCCCTCTGGCCCCTTCCAGCCTGCCCTGCCCTTCTGTGTGTGTCCTCGTGTGGGGGTGGGATGGAAAGCAGGTCATAGGCAGAGAAGTGATGGTGGGGAAGCTGGGGAGAGGTCAGCCAAAGTGCCAGTACTCGAGGAGTCTTGCTCTTCTTATGTGTAAAGAACATGTTCAGTTGGACGCAGGCCAGCAGAAGCCAGACCATCTCACTTCAGGGATGGGTTAGAAGAATTTCAGGCAGGGTACAGTGGCTCACATCTGAATCTCAGCAGTTTGGGAGGCCAAGGTGGGAGAATCACTTGAGGCCAGGAGTTTGAGACCTGTCCGGGCAAAATAGTGAGACGCCATCTCTACAAAAATTAAGAAATTAGTCAGGTGTAGAGGTCTGCACATGTACTTTGAGCTACTTGGGAGGCCGAGGCAGGAGCCCAGGGGCTCACTTGAGCCCAAGAATTCAAGGCTGCTGTGAGCCATGACTGTTTCACTGCACTCCAGCCTGGGCAACAGAGTGAGACCCCCAACTCAAAAATAAGTAAATAAAAAGAAATAAAGCCTGATGGCTAGTTTTTCAGTGCTGAGTGGTGGGCCATTAAATGGAGTCAGCCTGATTTGGAGGAGGAAATCAATTCCTCTTCTTTTTTTTTTTTCTGAGTTGGAGTCTCACTCCTTTGCCCAGGCTGGATGGAGTGCAGTGGCATGCACACTCATGGCCACCCCAGTGTCGACCTGCTGGCCTCCAGCGATCCTTCTGCCTAGGCCTTCCAAGCAGCTGGAACTACAGGTGCGTGCTACCACACCAGCTGATTTTTGATTTATTGTAGAGACAAGGTCTTGCCAAGTTGCCCAGGTTGGTCTCGAACCCACGGACTCAGGCAATCCTCACCTCGGCCTCCCAAAGTGCTGGGATTACAGGCTGAGCCACCGAGCACAGCCAGCAATTCCTCTTCACTGGGAAGGCAGTGTCTCCATCTCATGAGGTCTCACTCCTGTTGTGTCTCCTTGACCAGTGGCTCAGCAATCTTTTGATGTTTTCGCATCTGTAAACTAAGTCCCAAAAATGCCTGCCAACTCCCTGGGGGAGAAACTGCTCCATAAGGATGCAAAGTCACAGTTTTCCTGTTCAGACACCTGCTTGGTCCTGTCCCCAGACTCATGGCTCCTGTGTTCTGTCCACACCCATCACCCAGGCTTCTCTATCTGAGATGTATAAAGAAATCCGGACGGGACCAGTCGGCACTGTGCGCAACGTGCTGCCTCCTGACCAGTCTGTGTGACACTGTTGGGGCTATTCTGGCCAGACAACTCACCATCCAGGTATGTGAGGCCCACAGGGGACTCAGCCCTGCATAGGCCCCATCTCCCTTTCTCTGCTGCAGCCACAGTTACAGTGGCTTCTGTCTTGTTCCTTCAGCTCGCAAATCAGTGTCGCCTCAGAGCCTGTTCCCTTGCTGTTCTTCCCACCCTCCCGAAGGCCCATGTTCCCGTGATCTGCGTGGCTCACTGCTCACTCCTCCAAGCTCAAAAGTCACCTTCTCGAAAAGGCCTCCCCTGCTCAAAATGGTGACCTACCTCTTCCACCAGAGTTCAGGATTCTCTCTTTCGACTCTTGTTTTCCATAGCTTAACCCCTAATACACCATTTACTTTACTTACCTGTTACATTATTGCTTCTTATCTGTTAACTCACATTCACATGTCAGCTCCAAAAGGGTAAGGATTCAGTCCCTGCCATATTCTTGTTACGTTAACAGCACCTGGCACCTAGTAGGTGCTCAGTAAATAGTTATTATTATTTTTGAGTTGGAGTCTCACTCTATTGCCCAGGTTGGAGGGCAGTGACACGCTCATGACCACCACAGCCTTGACCTGGTGGGCTCAGGTGATCCTTCCGCCTCAGCCTTCCAAGTAGCTGGAACTACAGGCCTGCACTACCACGCCCAGCTAATTTTTTGATTTATTGTAGAGACCAGGTCTTGCCATGTTGACCAGGTTAGTCTCCAACCTGTGGGCTTTGGCAATCCTCTTGCCTCGGCCTCCCAAAGTGCTGGGATTACAGACGTGAGCCACCACACCCGGCTCGTTATTATTGTTTTTAGAGCCCTGAGCCCAGCCCAGCTCATGCAGGGGCTGCTGAGTCCTTTCCCAGGTGGTGATGTGGGCTTTAGGGCAAGTGAGAAATAGTTTCAATTCCCCAACAGTCTGGGTCTTCAGACAAATCTGTGTAGAAGGGTCCTATCCCAAAACACATATCCCAAGGAAAACTTATTGGGCCCCACTCTAGGAGGCACCCTGTGGGGGTCCTCACTTAGGTAGAACTGAAGAAGGGCAATCTAGTGGGGAAGGCATTGACTTGGAGTATTCTACATACTGCTGTGTTCCCGATCCTGTTGTCTCAGAAACAACCTTTTGTTTTTGGTGACTATTTTTACTCCTGGATAGAATATAGTGAGGCCCAGCTGAAGTCCAGTAATAGTGGTTAATATCTAGCCGGGCATGGTAGCGCGCGCCTGTAGTTCCAGCTACGCGGAAGGCTGAGGTGGAAGGATCACCGGAGCCCAGCAGAAGGAAAAAAAAATAGTGGTTAATATCTATTAAACATTTAACTACATACTTGGCACCCAGGGCCTTTCATGTAGTAACTCATTTAATCCCCAAACCATCCTGTGACATGGGTGCTATCATTATTCCTGTTTTACAGATGTGGAAACAGGCATGGAGAGGCTAAATAACTTATCCAAGGCCACCCATCTAGGAAGTGACAGTGGCAGGATTCAAACTCCACAATGCATGCTCTTTTTTTTTTTTTTTTTTTTTTTTTTTTGAGTTGGAGTCTCACTCTGTCGCCCAGACTGGAGTGCAGTGGCCGCTCCCAGCCACCGCAGCCTCGACCTGCTGGGCTCCGGCGATCCTTCTGCCTCAGCCTTCCAAGTAGCTGGAATTACAGGCATGCACTACCATGCCCGACTGATTTTTTGATTTATTGTAGAGATGAGGTCTTGCTGCCCAGGCGGGTCTCGAACCCGCAGGCTCAGGCAATCCACTCACCTCAGCCTCCCAAAGGCGCGGGATTACAGGCTGAGCCACCAAGCCCGGCTACACAATGCATGCTCTTAACTGCTAACTCGACTGTCGTAGTAGCCGGTGCCTTTATAGGCACAGGTCTGAGCACATCCCATGTGCTGTCTCAAGTCACCTACTTGACTGTGGTACTCTTATTATGCCTGTTTCACAGATGAGGAAACTAAGGCCCAGAGAAACTTAATAGCTGAGCCAAAGTTACACAGCAAAGACTGTAGTACAGTAGAAAGAGTGTAGACTAGGATGCGGAGAGCTGGCTTCTTATCTCTGCCGATGGGCATCTGTGTATCTTGGGACCAGTCATGTCAACACTTGTCTCCTCATCAGTTAAGTGGAGATGATAATGGACTTTTCTTGGGATTGGTGGGAGGCGTCACTGGACTAATGTGTGTGGAAGCACCACGTCTGTAACTTCTGGGGTAGAGGGGTCCCAGGTAACAGGCTCTGTGGTTGCTGGAAAAAGGTGCTTGAACGCCAAGACTCCATTTCCATTTGTCCTCAGGTTTTCACCGGTGCCTATCTAGCAGCTGTTGACTTAGTGAACTTCGTGTTCATCCTCTTCCCAGTCTGTGGATCCAAATTCAAGTCCAGTTCAGGTGGGTGTGTGGCTGTCTATTCTGTCTTCTCTCCCTAATTCACTCATTGGTATATGCTGTCTACTCCTGTCGGTACACTGGATACCTATTCCTTTTCATGCCCTGAGCTGAGCCCTGCCAGGCAGAGACAACCGAGCAAGGTCCCTGGCCTCAGTCAGTTGTGGGGAAGTGCCTAAACAATCATTAGAGCCAGATGTGGTGGCTTTTGCTTGTAATCCCAGCACTTTGGAAACAAGAGGATTACCTGAACCTAGGGGTTTGAGACCAGCCTGGGCAACTTGGCGAGACCTCGTTTCTATAATAAATAAAAAAATTAGCTGGGTGTGGTGGCACACACCTATAATTCTAGCTGCTTGGAAGGCTGAGGTGGAAGGATCACCTGAGCCTAGCAGGTCGAGGCTGTGGTAGCCATGAGCGTGCCACTGCACTCCAGCCTGGGAGACAGTGAGACTCCTACTCAAAAAAAAAAAATTAAAAAAAAAAAAACAGGCCAGGTGTGATGACTCAAAGCCGTAATCCTAGCACTTTGGTTAGGCCGAGGTGAAAGGATTGCCCAAGCTCAGGGATTCGAGACCAGCCTGGGCAACTTGGTGAGACCTTGTCTCTATAATAAATCAAAAAACTAGCCAGGAGTGGTGGCCTGTGTCTGTAGTTTCATCTACTTGGAAGGCTGAGGCAGAAGGATCGCCTGAGTCTAGCAGGTTGAGGCTGGGGTAACCATGAGCATGCCACTGCACTCTAGCCTGGGTGACAGAGTGAGACTCCAACTCAAAAAAAAAAAACAAGTCGGGCTCGGTGGCTCAGCCTGTAATCCCAGCGCTTTGGGAGGCTGAGGTGAGTGGATTGCCTGAGCCTGCAGGTTCGAGACCTGCCTGGGCAACTTGACGAGATCTCATCTCTACAATAAATCAAAAATTAGCCGGGCGTGGTAGCGCGCACCTGTAGTTCCAGCTACTTGGAAGGCTGAGGTGGAAGGATTGCCGGAGCCCTGCAGGTCGAGGTTGCAGTGGCCGGGAGCGGCCACTGCACCCCAGTCTGGGTGACAGAGTGAGACTTTAACTCAAAAAAAAAAACAAAAACAAAAAACCAAACAGAGCTGCTGGCTCAGAGGTATGTGCACATTTTGGGCAACCAGAGGGAAGAACAGACCGCAGGTGCCCAGAAGCACAGGGCATTGGAACTGTCTCTGTAGACAAGGGCATTTAGAATGGGCAGAGCAATGTGGGCAAAGGCAATGCAGGGTATGGGAATAGATGATATTTCATTATGCAAGTCCAGGGTGCCCCATGATGCCTGAAAATGAATGCCAGAGATGGGCATGGAGCACCACAGCAGAGCAGGGACTGGAAGTGACTGCATGGATGAGTAGCTGTGAGTAGCTGTGACTGAGGGTTTCTAAAAGGATGGCAGTGTGCTTGAACCCTTGTCCGAAAAGAGGGCATGCTCATATCGCTGGGTATCATGCCCTCAGCTGCTCAGTGCTGCCCAGAAGACCCAGAAGAGAAATTTCTTTTTTTTGAGTTGACGTCTCACTTCTTCGCCCAGGCTGGAGTGCAGTGGCACCCTCATGGCCACCCCAGCATCTACCTGCTGGGCTCCAGCGTTCCTTCCACCTTAGCCTTCCAAGGAACCAGAACTACAGGCATGCACTACCATACCCGACTAATTTTTATTTTATTTTATTGCAGAGACGAAGTCTTACCAAGTTGCCGGGGCTGGTCTCAAACCTGTGGGCTCAGGCAATCCACTCACCTTGGCCTTCCAAAGTGCTGGGATTATAGGCTGAGCCACCAAGCCCAGCCCTTTTTTTTTTTTTGAGTTGAAGTCTCACTCTGTCGCCCAGGCCACTGCAGCCTGGACCTGCTGGGCTCAGGCCATTCTTCTGCCTCAGCCTTCCAAGTAGCTGGAACTCCAGGCACGTGTCGCCACTCCTGACTAATTTTTTGACTTATTGTAGAGATGAGATCTCACCAAATTGCCCAGGCTGGTCTCAAACATGCGGGCTCAGGCAATCCTCTCACCTCGGCCTCCCAAAGAGAAATATTCTTACAGAACTGCTCAGCTGGGCACGGTGGCTCACACCTGTAATCCCAGCATTTTGGGAGGCAGATGCTAGAGGATTGCCTGAGTCCAGGGGTTCAAGACCAGCCTGAGCAACTGGGTGAGACCTCATGTCTACAATAAATCAAAAAATTAGTTGGGCATGGTGGCGCACACCTGTATTTCTAGCTACTTAGAAGTCTGTGGTGGAAGGATCACCTGAGGCCAGCAGGTAGAAGCTGTGGTGGCCGTGAGCATGCCACTGCACTCCAGCCTGGGTGACAGAGTGAGACTCTGACTCAAAAAAAAAAAAAGAATTGCTTACTGCTTAGACAGAGCACCATTTCACTCCAGCCTGAATGACAGAGTTAGTCCCTGTCTCCAAAAAAAAAGAAAAATGCTTCTCAGAGGACAGAGCCTGGACAGCTTAGTCAGTAGAACATTAGGATTTCTCAGGAAATCTGGGCACAATGATGTGTGCCTTGCAGTCCCAGCTACTTGGAGGCTGAAGTGGGAGGATCACTTGAGCCAGGAGTTAGAATCCAGCCTGGGCAACCTAGCAAGACCCCCTCTCTAAAAGAAAAAAAAATGGTAGAATTGATCAGAGGAGTCTCTGTCTTATATTTCAAGGAAGCTTTCAAAGACTGTCCCGCTCACAGTTCCTGCTGGCTCCTGGGCACAAACACATTCACTCATTGGTGCATTCAACCAGCTTGTACTGGTCCTGCTCTATGGAAATTATAGAAACTGCCAGGGCATGGTGCCTTTCTCGGGGAGGTCTAGTCTAGGAGAGGTACTGCTGTCTGCACACAGATACATGTGGTGAAAGATAATGTCTGAGGAAGGAGGACAGCGCCAGTTGGAGGTAAGGAAGAGAGGCTTCTGTAAGAGGTGGTGCAACCACAGGTCCTTGAGGGTGGCGAGGATCTGGCTTTAAAGCAACGTGGGAATGCATTCTAGCATCAGGGTGGCGTCGGCACCAGTTCTTCCTACACAGCTATCTGATGAATTCTTGATGGAGCCACGTGGGATTTTGGTGTCTGTTGCAGATCGGGGCACCCGACAAAGGAAGAAGAGGCGGCGACTCAGGGCCAGTGTGTTTGCCCTGGCCCTGCCGCTGAGCCTGGGCCCATGCTGGGCTCTCTGGGCTGCTGTCCCGAAGGCTTCACCTACCATCCGAGGGCCGCAGCGGAGGCTGCTGGCAAGCCTGCTGCAGGTGAGGCTGAGCTGGCACCAGGAGGATGCAGGGTAGTTAATGCAGGGCCTGCCAGTGCCCTGGGTAGAGGTGGGGTGGAGGTGGGGGTGGGGCTTAACCCTTGCCAGTAATGGAAGAAACCTTCTAAAAGCAGAAAAGGGCCCGTGAGGTGGCTCACATCTATAATCCCAGCACTTTGGGAGGCCAGGAATTACTTGAACCCAGGAGTTTGAGACCAGCCTGGGCAACATAGCGAGACCTCCTCTCCACAATGAAATTTTTTTAAAAAATTAGCTGGAGCTGGGCTCGGTGGCTCAGCCTGTCATCACGCACCTTTGGGAGGCTGAGGTGAGTGGGTTGCCTGGGCCCGCGGGTTCGAGACCCGCCTGGGCAACTTGACGAGACCTCATCTCTACAATAAATCAAAAATTAGCCGGGTGTGGTAGCACGCGCCTGTAGTTCCAGCTACTTGGAGGGCTGAGGCGGAAGAATCGCCAGAGCCCAGCAGGTCGAGGCTGCGGTGGCTGGGAGTGGCCACTGCACTCTAGTCTGGGCGACAGAGTGAGACTCCAACTCAAAAAAAAAAAATGGAAAAGGACTCGCCAGCTTTGGCTGTTTCTTGGGACAGGTGGACAGTCTCTGCAGAGTGCTGATGGTGCCTCACCTGTTTTTGCAGGAAAACACTGAGATCCTCGGCTACCTGCTAGGTAGCATCGCCGCCTTTGGCTCCTGGGCCTCCCGGATCCCCCCACTCTCCAGAATCGTGAGGCTGGGGACAGGGCTGGGACTGTGGGTCATGTGGCAGATCTCGGGGCATCTGGGAGCACCTTGCAAGCCCCAGGTCATTGGGCGAGGTGTGGCATCCCCATGTGTGCCTGCACATGAACTTAGATTTTTCTGAGGAGCAACAGTGTGTATGACAGCAAGGCAGGTTATGAGGGGGACCCAAAAAAACCCGGAATTATCTTTTGGAGGGCAGGCCCCTTGTAGCACAGGCGTCCTCTGCTAGGTAAGTGTTCTAGGAACCCATTGGCATCAGTGTGCCAGTTAGTGTTGGTGTGAGAGGCTGCGTTCAGCTTCAGTGAATTTGTTTTGGAGATTCTTTCAATGCATTTGCCTATTTCATGATGGGTGAGTTACCAGTGCACCTGCACACACCTCGCTGAGTGTTCAGCAGTTTTTGACCAAAAGTAGCATGACCGCTGTGCCCTACTCTTTTATTTTTTGTTTCTCAGATGAAAAAGTCCTTAAAGGGAAACATTTCCCTGATGTGGAAGAGGTGAAACAAAAAATGGCAGGAGCACTAAAAGGCATAAAGATTGACAAGTTTAGAAACTGTTTTGAGCAGTGAAAAAAGTGCTTCAGTAGGTGTATTGCACCAGAGAGTACTTTGAAGTTGACTGAAGTTTAAGCATGCAAAAATAAATACACAATTTTTTATAAATAAATTCTGGGCCGGGCGCGGTGGCTCAAGCCTATAATCCCAGCACTTTGGGAGGCCGAGGTGAGAGGATTGCCTGAGTCCGCGGGTTCGAGACCAGCCTGGGCAACTTGGTGAGACCTCATCTCTACAATAAAATAAAAAAAATTAGCTGGGCATGATAGTGTGTGCCTGTAGTTCTGGCTACTTGGAAGGCTGAGGCAGAAGGATCGCCGGAGCCCAGCAGGGCAAGGCTGCGGTGGCCAGGATCATGCCACTGCACTCCAGCCTAGGTGACAGAGTGACACTTCAACTCAAAAATAAAATAAAATAAATTCTGGGTTTCTGGGGTCCCTCTTCATATGTGGAGAGAGTGGGCAGCCCATCTGGGGCCCCTGAAGACTTTCAGTGAAAGCCTCTGCATCCTTTCCCATTTCCGCTATCGAATCAGGAAAAGCTTACCCTTGGGGCTGGATAAAGAAGTATCCCACTAGAGGGTGAGAAGGTTTTTAAGGCTAGACACAGTCAAGCATTGAGGTTCTTGTAGATGGAGAGGTCCATGCATCTGAGGAGAAGGAAGCCCTGTGTTGGCCGGTCCTGTGGGGGATACAGACATGAGCTGAGACATTGTGCTTGCCCTCGGAGAGCTCACAGTTGGGGGACAAAAAAGCGTGAAGCAGGATCTCTTAAGGCTCTAAGAAAGATAGAGACAAACATTTGGGGTTTGGTAGGGAAGACTCCTATGCTATTCAAATGAGCGAGGGTGAGGACTATTTACACTGCCAGGCTTTGCGGGGGCTGTCATGTTGACTCAGAAGGGAGCATGGGGTTTGAGGAGGCAGAGGCTAGGGAAGGCAGTCCAGCAGAGGATGGACTTCAGGAAAAGCGCCTGGGGAACAGCAAGCTACTGTGGACCTGTGAGAACCACTCTGCCAAGTATTCTCCATTGATAACCTTGAGACAGCTGTGCCTGTCTCACTGACAGAGCAGTCGCCAAAACTAACGCCATGAAATGTCATGGACCATCATCTAGCTGAAAAGGATTGCTTGCCCAAGAGCATCATGGTTGAATGGCAGCTCCAAGGAAACAGGATTTGGGAAGGGCGGGTGCTAGCAATCATTTGTGTGACACTTCTGCCTGTGCATGGCTGCCAGGAGCTTCTCAAGTCATGGGCCTTAGCAGCTGGTGTCCTAGGTTGAGATTAAGGGGTGACAGTGGGGAGCCCTGGGCCTGGCTCAGCAGTCCAGTGAGGTAGGTCTCCAGGGTGGCATGGGGCCCAGGGGTCCATGTCCCGTGAAGACCTTTGAAGAAGCTGGCACTGCGCCCTGCCCTGTAGTAGTTCCCTCAGGCTACTGTAACAACATACCCCACACTTTGAACAACAGATGTGTTGTCAAATGTGTTATCTCAGTGCCAGATACCAAAAGTCCAAGATCAAGGTGCTGGCAGGACCATGCTCCTTCTGCAGGATCTGTTCCAGGCTCCCTCCCAGTTTCTGGTGGTTCCGTGGCTGTCTCTGCAGCTGCCGTGACTCTTGGTGTCAGCACAATGATTGATGATCAGCGGGTGTTTCACAATCTTCGTCTCATTCAAGGACACACTCCCAGAGGTATAGGAACTTTAACATCAAGGCCACCCAGCCATTCCTCTCCTTAGCACCATAGCTGAATTAGAATCAGCTTCTGGGAGACCCATAGTCTGAGGCCACATTGGCCACAAAACCCCAAACCCTGCTGGATTTCTCCCTGCTAAGGGAACCCTAGCTCTGGGGTCTTCTTTATGGGACCAGAGACACTTGAGCCCAGCAGCACCTCAGAAATTGCCCAGCCAATCCCTAGTGCGTTCTCACTCTATCATCCTGCTCAGGGGCCATCAAGCTTGAACACCTATAGTGATAGGGAGCCCACTACCTCCGAAGGCAGAAATAACACTGATAGTCACTATATGCCAAGTGCTGTGCAGTGCCCTACTCAGGACGTCTTTCTTTTGCTCAGTGGGAAGTGACCCACTCTCACCCTCTTCCCTGTCTTGGTCTTGGGTCTGTTCTCTGAGATCTCAGAGAGCAAGGCTGATCCTTCTGCCCCCAAACAGCCCTTCTGATTCTGGCACCCACAGCTTCCTTTCTTCCAGGCCAGATTGAGTCACTCAAGTGTTTACTGACACCTACCACAGACGGGCCCTCGGTGCCTGAATTACAGTGGGGAATAAAACAGGGCATTGCTCTCATGGTGCTAACACTCCACGGGGGACCAGGCAGCACCTCTGGAAATAACTAAAGGAGCTAGTTTCAGGCTTCATAAATGCTCTCAAGAAAATAAAGCAGTGAGGGGACATGGTGGTGGGGGCTATTTTAGGTGGGGTGGTATTATGGGTTGCATAGTGTCCCCCCCAAATATGTTGAAGTCCAGCCCTCAGTGCCTATGAATGGGACCTTATTTGGAAATAGGGTCTTTGCAGACGATCAAGTCAAGATGAGGTCACCAGGGTGGGCCCTAAAATCCAACCCATTATTAAAAGGGGGAAGTCAGACACAGAAAGGGGCAACAGGCAGATAGACCAGTGAGGATACACACACAAGAAGAACGAGGATGTGCCACCTGCGTCAGTCAATGGCAAGAGTCATGGCAGCTGCAGAGACTGAGGCATGTCCTGCCTACATTCCCTGGCATTGTTGTGCCAGCTGCCAGGCTGGGGTGTGCTCCCCACATCTGTTCTGCCCTGTAGTCAATGCTCATATGCTGGAGAAGAACCTGCCACAGCTCATCAAGCCATGGTCCAATTCTATTCTTCAAGCAGTTATTAAGCACCTACTGTGTGTCTGGCCCTTCAGATTAGTAGCACCCTCTAGGCCCCAGGACTGACCCTGAAAAGAGACTGAATCTAGACGACAGTGGACACTAAATGAGTTGGCACGTGAATCAGGGCCACGGGTTCCCAGCACGGGCACATCCGGAGCAGCAGCAAGATGAAGCCGAGAGGCGGAGGCCAGGGGCCCAGTTTGGCTCTGCCGGTCTCTTCCCCTCTGACTGTTAGTGGCCTCTGTAAAATGATGGTGGGTAGTTAGTCTGGGGGACCTCGAGGGCCTCTGGCCATGGCAGTGCTGCTTTTGTGTGAGGAGGAATGGGCTGATGGGAAGAGGAATCGTCGTCGCCCTCAGCCTCTGGGTCCCATAGCCAAGGCTGCCTTCCCTGCGGGGGCTCTACAGAAAAGCGTCTGTCTGTGCTGTGTGTCTACTAACCATCTTCGGGGTGTGGCAGGAGAGAAACAGGGAGGCCTGTGAACAAAACTAGAGGGAAACGTCACATCCCTGAGAGTTGTTTTTGAGAGTGAAAATAAAAATGGAGGAAGATCAGCCAAAACGTGCTTTTTCCCTGAAATCTTTCCATTCCTTAGCTAAGGCCTTTATGTCTGTAACTATGGTCATCTAATAAGCAAAGTAAATTATATATAATTTATACTTATATATATTAATTTAAATATATATCATATAATTATGTAATTAGAACTATATAGTGTCTGTGTATATACATGTAAATGTATACACAAAGTGACTTTATGCCTATAAAGGCTACTTATAAATATAGAATGTTTCCTTTTTTTGAACCAATATTTCTATGACTTATTCTCCAAAAATGTTCCATACCCTTCAGAATTTCCAGAATATCATCTCTCATTTTCCTGACGTTCCCCTTCTGACCTGGTCCAGAATTGGTGATCCTAAGAAGAGAAGGGTCGGGCCTGGGCCCTTGGTAATTCAGTCTCCCTCCCATTCTCCCAGCTGGCATTCACAAGCCCCTGCCCAGTGTCAGACGCTGACAGAGGTGGTGAGGACCCCTGCCCTGCTCTCGGGAGCCTTCTGAGTGTGTAAAGGGCTAAGTCTTGAGCAGCAAAAGGCACTCCAATAAAGAGATGTGTCAGGCAGACGGGGCCCAGAAGAGGAAAGTGGCAAGGGAAGATTTCCCAGAGTTAAGTTTAAGTCAGGTTCTGAGGAATGAGTAGGAGTTTGACAGGCAAAAGAAGCAACCTGAGCAAAAGCTGGAAGTCTAACAGAAGCAGTGCCCTTGGGGACTGGCTGTGGGCAGGGGGCTTACCCCCTAGCCTGGCATGACACTGAGGGGTGTGGTTCTCGTGATCCCGTGTTCCTCCCTACTTAGTCCCCTCCTCTCTGCTCAGTGCCGGGGGAAGACATTTCCCTCCATCCACTTGTGGACCCGGCTCCTGACGGCCTTGGCTGGCCTCCTCTACGCCTCGGCCATTGTGGCCCATGACCGACAGCCTGAGTACCTGCTGCGGGCGACACCCTGGTTCCTGACCTCCCTCGGCCGTGCTGCACTGGACCTCGCTGTATCCACCCCAGACCTGGGAGCTCGGTTGCCTGCAACCAGAGGGAGCCTGTGTCTCTTCCCTTCTCTGTCCCATCATGCTTTCTTCCCTTTTGCTAGATGGAACTCTCTCGGTGGTCAGGGAGGCGATTTGAAGCCCGGGGCAGCAGACACAGATGCAGTTCTTTGCAGTTTGGTGTTTTCCCTTTTTTATACATAAGGAATTATCTCTTGGTTGGAGCTCTCTGAAATGGCGAGGGGGAGTGTGGAGGTTCCTGGCTGTGAGATGACAAACCCCAGGTGCCAGTTGCAGTTCTGCTTCCTGCCTGGCCATCTCATCCCGGAAGCGTCCCTACCCCCACGGAGACTCCTTTGCTCATTTTTGCCTCAACTTGTTCTCAGGAAAGGGGGAGAGCTGTGCATGCTGACCTGCTCTGCAGGGCTGACTGTTCTGCGTTCTGTTCTCTTTGTGCTGGGGCCTGGGCTGGAAACGCAGAGATAAAAGCCAACAAGTGCTGCCACTCATTAGTGGCTGCTGAGCACTGTCTCGGTTCCCCAGGGGTGTTGCCTGATGTGCTGACACCAGGTGACCTTGTCATGAGCTTCAAGGGCAAGCCAAATGCAGACAGCTTGCGGGAGGAGGAGGCTGGGATACTGGCTGTGGGTCGAGGCTCACTATGTTGGTGGTGGTATGTGAATAACCCTGAAGTCCAAAGGCAAGGCAGGGCCACAGCCTCTCTGCAGGTGCAAAGGAGAAGCTTTCCTTGCCTATTTCAGTGTCTGCTGGCTCCTGATGTCCCTTGGTTTGGGCGACATGATTGTTACTTCTGCCTCTGCCTCTGCCATGGCCATCTTCCCTTGGTGTAACTCTGTGTGTCTTCTCCTTTCCTTTTGTTTTGTTTTGCTGGGTCTGGGTCTCACTCTGTCACCCAGGCTGGAGTGCAGTGACACAATCACGGTTCACTGCAGCCTCAACCTCCTGGCTCAGATGATCCTCCAGCCTAAACCTCCCAAATAGCTGGGAACACAGACATGCGCTGCTGCGCCCAGCTAATTTTTGGATTATTTTGGAGAGACGAGGTCTTGCTGTGTTGCCCTGACTGATCTCAAACTCCTGGGCTCAAGCATTCCACCCACCTCGGCCTCCCAAATTGCAGGAATTGCAGACATGAGCCACTGTACCTGACCTTCTCCTGTTCTTATAAAGACTCCAGCCGTTGGCGTTAGGGTCAATTCCAATCCACTATGACTTCATCTTAACTAATTGCAACAGCAAAGACCCTACTTCCAAATAAGGCCACATTCTGAGGTTCCAGGAAGATATGAATTTTTAGTGAACTCTATCCAACTCATTGCCCATTCTGCAACAAGTGTTTACAAAGTGCTTGTTAAGGATAGAGTCTTGGGTACTGGGTCATTGTGGGGACAAGAAAACAGCGAGAGTCAGACCTGGCCCTGTCTTCAAATGAGTTCATTTCTTAATTTTCAGGTTCTGCCGTTTAAAAAAAAAAAAAAAAAAGGCCAGGCCTAGTGGCTCATACCTGTAATCCCAGCGCTTTGGGAGGCCAAAATAGGAGGATCGCTTGAGCATAGGAGTTCAAGACTAGCCTGGACAACATAGCGAGATCTTGTCTCTACAAAAAATTTTTAAAATTAGCCAGGCGTGGTGGCATGCATTTGTTGTCCTAGCTACCCAGGAGGCTGAGGCACAATGACCACCTAAGCCCAGAAGGTTGAGGCTGCTATGAGCTGTGATCATGCCACTGCATTCCAGCCTGGGCAACAGAGTGAGACTCCAGCTGGGAAAAAAAGAAAAAACTGATGTCTGTCTGGGGACAGACCTGGGCAGGATAATACTGGGGGTTAGGAGAGGGGGTGACATGGCATGAGGGTGGGAAGGCAGCACTAGGTGGCTTCTGTCTTAACATCCACCGCATCAGATCATTTTCCTCTCGTATGTGATGAAGAGCAAGATGAGACGGGCCCTGGGATTTGCCACTGAAGCCCAAGAGAGCCCCGACACCCAAGCCCTTTTGACCCGTGCAGAGAAAGAGGAAGAAAATGAAGAGGCAAGGAACGAGGACAAGGTCTCTGGCTGGAAAACTCTGGTCCCACCGAAATGTTTGCTGGCATGGAGTGGACAGGGACAGTGTGCTCAACAAGGGCCAGGCTTGGGAATTCTGGAAGGCCCTCTGTGCTTGGCCAAAGACCCAAGATAGCCAGTTGGTCACTTTAAAAAGCTGCTGTTTATGTTCAAAGCTAAGGTGACCCTGAATGCAATGCGATCCCCCATTTTCCCAGTTACGAAAAATTTTTAAAGTTTTTTTGATCACTTGAACTTAATATACTTTTGGCAGTGTAGGTGAAATAGTCATGTCCACTTATGCTATTGAGTAATTTACTTGTTGATACATAAATTCACATATATGCATATTAATACATTAAGATAAAGTGATTTTTCCACTCATTTTATTAAATATATTCCCAGTTTCACATGCATCTTTGACATCCACAGTATCACCACCACCTAACACTGTGTCTCAGAGCCTATCATGACGATCTGCTATTGGTGCAGCCTTTGAGAATCCGTGTGTGATGCTGTCTCTAGAAACTCATCTCAAGCCACAGGGACCCATTTGCTATTTGTGACCACTATAATGTAACTAATTGATTGCTTTTGTTTTTAAGTCAATATTGCTAAAAAGCTGATCTTTAAAATTTTGTCTATAGGCTGGGCGTGGTAGCTCACGCCTATAATCCCAGCACTTTGAGAGGCCAAGATGAGAGGACTGCCTGACCCTATGGGTTCGAGACCAACCTGGGCAACTTGTCGAGACTTCATCTCTACAATAAATCAAAAAATTAACCAGGCATGGTGGCGCATGCCTGTAGTTTCAGCTACTTGGAAGGCTGAGGCAGAAGGATCACCTGAGCCCAGCAGGTCGAGGCTGCGGTGGCCAGGAGCGTGCCATTGCACTCCAGCCTGGGCAACAGAGTGAGACTCTAACTTAAAAAACAAAAGTTTGTCTATAATAACACCTGACATTGACCACTGGGTCATACCACCAGCAAGGGTTCATATGTCTGAGGTAAATGTGTTTTTCTGCTTCTTTTTTTTTTGAATTGGAGTCTCACTCTGTCACCCAGACTGGAGTGCAGTGGCATGCTCATGGCCACCACAGCCTTGACCTGCCAGGCTCAGATGATCCTTCAGCTTCAACCTTCCAAGTAGCTGGAACTACAGGCATGTGCCTCCACACCCAGCTAATTTTTTGATTTATTGTAGAGATGAGGTCTCATCGAGTTGTCCAGGTTGGTCTCGGACCCATGGGCTCAGGCAGTCCTCTCACCTTGGCCTCCCAAAGTGCTGGGATTATAGGCGTGAGCCACCGCCCTGGGCCTGTCTCCTTCTTTGACTGATCTAAATAGGTGAGCTCTACAAGTAGCCAGAACTTCTTTTAACTGAGACAGTTTGTCTTCATCAAAAGTTCCATGTTTCAAGTAATTGAGAAAGCTTGGAAAGATTTGAATATAACGTGACTCCCTCTTTTCTTCCTTTTTTTTTTTTTTTTTTTTGAGTTGGAGTCTCACTCTGTCGCCCAGACTGGAGTGCAGTGGCCGCTCCCAGCCACCGCAGCGTCGACCTGCTGGGCTCCGCGATCCTTCCGCCTCAGCCTTCCAAGTAGCTGGAACTACAGGCACGCACTACCACGCCCGGCTAATTTTTTGATTTATTGTAGAGATGAGGTCTCACCAAGTTGCCCAGGCAGGTCTCAAACCCGCGGGCTCAGGCAATTCACTCACCTCAGCCTCCCAAGGCGCGGGATTACAGGTTGAGCCACCGGGCCAAGACTCCCTCTTTTCTAAGATTTTCTTCTAGGTAAAAAATTCTCGCTTATTACCTGGGCTTTTCACTACCTTAGATTCCTCTTATAGAGAGTAGGAATGAGACTGTGAGTGAACTTCTTCCTAAGGTGTGGAGGGTACATTTGAACAGATTGAAAAGAAAACTGCTCTGAGTATTCTCCAAATGGTTTGATGATGTGATCTGACTGAGTTAATGAAATGGAAGACAGTGGTGTGTATGACAAAGATAATAGTCTTGTACTTAAGTGCTTGGACCAAAGAGCCAAGTTTCTGTGATGGCCCTAGTGAGAAGTTATCTTCATTTCATTCTAGCAAGTGTTACAAAATTATATCTCAAAAGGGTGCTAGAATATTAACAGAGAGCTCAGTGTGTCTTAGGATTTGGAAGAGAGAAGTAAAAGCCTTGGCAGTGTTGAGCAATCCTTCACAGCAGTGGTTCTCAATGCGTGGTCCCTAGACTGGCATCACCTGGGAAATTGTTAGAAATGCTAGGACTCCACCCAGATCTCCAAAATCTGAAATGGAGGTTGGGGTCCAGCAATCTGCATTGTAACAAGCCCACAGGGTGCTTCTGATGCACACTAAAGCTTGAGAACCACTGCTTCACAAAATCATTTATTTAGTACCTACTGCAAGGGTTCCCAAACCTTACATTAGAGTCATCTGGGGAGCTTTTAAACTATCCAATGCCTAGGTTATATCCTGTGCCAATCAAAATGGGGGTGGGAACTAAACATCAGTTTTCTTTTTTTGTTGTTGTTTTTTATTTTTTGAGTTGGAGTCTCACTCTGTCACCCAGACTGGAGTGCAGTGGCCGCTCCCAGCCACTGCAGCCTCGACCTGCTGGGCTCCGGCTATCCTTCCGCCTCAGCCTTCCGAGTAGCTGGGACTACAGGCGTGCGCTACCACGTCCAGCTATTATTTTTTGATTTATTGTAGAGATGAGGTCTCGCTGCCCAGGTGGGTCTCGAACCCGCGGGCCCAGGCAATCCACTCACCTCAGCCTCCCAAAGCGCGGGATTACAGGCTGAGCCACCGAGCCCGGCTATCAGTTTTGTTTTTTAAGATCCTTGGCTGTGTTGCAAAGTGTGGGAACTACTGACCTACTGTGACCTCAAAGAGAGAGATAAGACACATCTTATAGAAAGCAGAAAGTGAGATGTGCTGTGATTTAAAATATATATATAGGCCAGGCTCGGTGATTCAGCCTGTAATCCCAGTACTTTGGGAGGCCGAGGTGAGTGGATTGCCTGAGCTGCAGGTTCGAGACCCATCTAGCAACTTGCTAAGACCTCATCTCTACAATAAATCAAAAATTAGCTGGGTATGGTAGCGTGCGCCTGTAGTTCTGGCTACTTGGAAGGCTGAGGCGGAAGGATTGCCGGAGCCCAGCAGGTCAAGGCTGCGGTGACTGGGAGCGTGCCACTGCACTCCAGCCTGGGCGACAGTGAGACTCTGACTCAAAATAAAATATATATATATCTTGGGGATAATTTTGAATAAAATGGGAACTTGTTTTTAGAAAATGCCTCCTGACTAAGAATTCCCCTTTTCTGTTTCCCTGTCTCCACTTGAAAGAATTCAGATTGGGTGCCTCTTACCACACTGTCACACTGCAAGTCACTCAGGACAATGGCAGCAATCAGTCGCTACATGGAACTGACCATCGAACCCGTGCAGCAGGTAAGTGGCTGTGGGCCACAGCAGGTTGTCCCAAAGGATGGGAAGCAGTTATGGAAGGCTTCCTGGAGGAGGTGATGCTTTAGCGGATGAATGTGCAGGACAGGGAAGCATGTAAAAACGAAGGACCGCTCCAAGGCTGCAGTAGAGGGACAGATGGAGGGGAGTTTAGGGGAGAAAAATCTCTTCCCTCTACCCTCCTAACTGATAAAAGACAGACAAACAAGAGAAAACTTTAATTTCTTGTACCCAGAAGTTTACAAAGAAAATTGTGAGCAGGGCTCAGAGGCTCACGCCTGTCATCCCAGCACTTTGGGAGGCGGAGGCAAGAGGGTTGCCTGAGCCCGGGATTTGAGACCAACTTGAGTAACTTGGGAGACCTCGTCTCTACAGTAAATAAGAAAGATTAGCTGGACATCGTGGCACATGCCTGTAGGTCCAGCTGCTTCGAAGGCTGAGGCAGAAGGATCACCTGAGCCCAGCAAATTGAGGCTGCAGTAGTTGTGAGCGCGCCACTGCACTCTGGCCTGGGCGATGGTAAGACTCTGACTCAAAAAAAAGAAAAAGAGAAAAAAAAAAAATGCAGCTCAAGGAGGTGGCCAGATGAATGAGCTGTATACACCATCTTAGGCTAGACACAGAAGGGGCTGGGTCTTCCGGGACCCAGAGGCCAGCTACAGGAAGGGGAGGAGGAATCCTAGGGGAAATGAGGGTTGTCTTGTTACCAGGATAAGAGCCTCTCAGGTGACAAGCGTTGCCTCTGGAAGTAGCTCTCTTCCTGGTGCAGAAATATCTTTGCAAATGGGAATTTCCTTTATAAATGGGAATTTCCTTTATGAAAGGGAAAAGGTATACTCTATTTTGAGGCCATTATGGGGAGGTAAGTAGCTTCTCCTGCTTCTGCTGGTTTTCAGTTGCCTTTAGGTCAAAACAGTTCACTTGTCAAAGAGACATTTTTGGGGTGGCATATTCTGGTGCCTTTCAGGAGTGAGGGAGGCAAAAGGGTGGATCAGATCATCATACAGTCTGACTTGAGGGTGATGGCAGTCAGGGATGCTTGAGTACTGGAGACTCAAGGTCAGAGGTGCATTTTAGAGTATCCCTGGGCATAGCTGGGGGTGACCTAGGGGAGAAGAAACCAACAACAGTCAGTGGGAACAGTCTTGAGTCTTGGTCAGAGGCAGTGTGACCCAAACGGAGGCTGGAGCAGACGGACAAGCTGAGATGGAGTCGAGGAAGTTGGGAAGTAGAGCGTTGAAGGGGTGAGGCTGTGGGAGTCATGGGGGAAGCCCCGATTACTCCCTGGGTTCTGGCCTACACACCGGGTCCTCAACAGAAAGAGGATTGGGAAAGAGGTGTCAAGAAGCTCACCCCATTGTCCCACTTTTCCACTAAGACTATTTTTGTCCAGGTCACCAATGATCTCTGAGTTGCTAAATCCAGTCATTGCTGTTCTCATCACAATTCTGCTGATCCAGCCGCTGTCTGCTTCTGACGTCTGTGGCCCCACTCTCCTGGTTTTCCTGTCACCCTCTTGGCTGTTTGCTCTCCATTCCCTCTGTGGGCCCCTCCAGGAAGGCTGACTGCAGAGGGGAGTGCCCCAGGTCTGTCCTCTGAGGGCTCTCTCTTTTTTTTTCTTTTTTGAATTGGGGTCTCACTCTGTTACCCAGACTGGAGTACAGTGGCATAATCATGGGCACCACAGCCTCAACTCTTGGGCTCAGGCATTCCTTCCACTTTAGCCTCTCAAATAGCTGGGACTACAGGTGTGCACCACCACACCCGGCTAGATTTTTGTACAGATGAGGTCTTGCTATTTTGCCCAGGCTGATCTTGAACTACTGGGCTCAAGCAGTCTTCTCGCCTCAGCCTCCCAAAGTGCTGAGATTACAGTCATAAGCCACCTCACCCTGCCTTCCTTCTCTCTTACCCTTGTGGTCCCACAGTCTCTAGATCTACACACTAGCTCTTGCTGACTTCCCTAGCTTGTGTCTCCATCCTTTTCCTCTCCCTCAGTTCCAGTCTTGGCTGCCTGACGTCACCATATGGTGTCTCACACATACTATGTCCAACACAGAATTCTGGGTTTCCATGCCCAGACTGGCTTCTCTCCCCATCTTCCTCATCTCAGTAAATGACACACTGTCCGTGCTGTAGTTCAAGTCAGAAATTCCTGTCTTCCCCTTGCCTGATCAGTCTTTTTTCGAGTCGTATAAATGCCTTCTTTACACTAGGTTTTGAATACCAGCAGTCTCCTGACTGGTCTTCCTCTGTCTCCATATATATTCCTGTCTTGCCCCCTCCATCTCTATCCAGCAGCCAGGAGAATCTTTTACAAATATAAATTACATCTTGTCCCTCCTCTGTTTAAAACACTCCTCTGGGCCCTGTGCTCACACCTATAATCCCAACACTTTGGGGGATCACTTGGGCCCAGGAATTGAAGACCAGTCTGGGCAACATAGCAAGACGTCACCTCTACAAAAAAATAAAAAAATTAGCCAGGCATGGTGGCACACACCTGTAGTCCCAGCTACTTGGGAGGCTGAGGCAGAAGGACATCCTGAAGGTCGAGGCTGTGGTGAGCTGTGTGAGCTGCACTCCAGCCTGGGTGACACAGTGAGGACCCCAACTCAAAAAAATTTTAAAAAAAAAAAATAAAATAAAACACTCCTCTGGCTTCCCATTTTATACAGAATAAAATCTGAACCCCTTACCAAGACTTCCAAGAGCCTCCAGGCCTAGGCCCTGCCTCCTCCCTGGCCATGCCTCCTCTGTGCTGCTGTCCAGTCCCCTCTAGCTGCATCATACCAGGTGTCTCTCCATTCCCCGGCCCTGAATGCTCTCCCTCCTGTCTTTTCTTTTTTTTTTTGAGTCGGAGTCTCACTCTGTCACCCAGACTGGAGTGCAGTGGCCGCTCCCGGCCACCGCAGCCTCGATCCGCTGGGCTCCGGCGATCCTTCCGCCTCAGCCTTCCGAGTAGCTGGAATTACAGGCACGCTACCACACCCGGCTGATTTTTTGATTTATTGTAGAGATGAAGTCTCCCTGCCCAGGTGGGTCTCAAACCTGCGGGCTCAGGCAATCCACTCATCTCAGCCTCTCAAAGGTGCGGGATTACAGGCTGAGCCACCGAGTCCGGCTTCTGTCTTTTCTTTTTTTGTTGTTGTTGTTTTATTGGGTTTTTTGGTTTTTTGTTTTGTTTTGTTTTGGGTTTTTTTTGAGTTGGAGTCTTACTCTGTCACCCAGACTGGAGTGCAATGGCCGCTCCCAGCCACCGCAGCCTCGACCTGCTGGGCTCCGGTGATCCTTCCACCTCGGCCTTCCAAGTAGCTGGAATTACAGGCATGCGCTACCACACCCCGCTGATTTTTTGATTTATTGTAGAGATGAGGTCTCGCTGCCCAGGCGGGTCACGAACCTGCGGGCTCAGGCAATCCACTCACCTCAGCCTCCCAAAGGTGCGGGATTATGGGCTGAGCCACTGAGCCCGGCGGTTTGGTTTTTTTTTTTGAGTTGGAGTCTCACTCTGTCGCCCAGACTGGAGTGCAGTGGCTGCTCCCGGTCACCGCAGCCTCGACCTGCTGGGCTCCGGCGATCCTTCCGCCTCAGCCTTCCAAGGAGCTGGAACTACAGGCGTGCGCCACCATGCCTGGCTAATTTTTAGTTTTTATTCTAGAGATGAGGTCTCGCCAAGTTGCCTGGGCTGGTCTTGAACCTGTGGGCTCAGGCAATCCACTCGCCTCGGCCTCCCAAAGTGCTGGGATTACAGGCTGAGCCACCAAGCCCAGCCCCTCCTGCCTTTTCAGTATGGCTTCCTTTTTCTTCTCCTTCATCCTTCAACTTCAATGTCACTTTCTCCACAGCCCTCCCCAGCCATCCAGTCAGAAGAAGAACTTATCTCTGTCTTTTCCTTTTGCTTGTGTTCTGTCCCCCTACTGAGATGTAAACTATGTCTCCTGTCTTGTCTACTCCTAGTGCCTGTAACCTGGTATTCCTATAAAGGTGTGTTCTGAACATGTGATCCAGTGGCAAGGCCCTGCTCCGCTGCCCAGGGGCACACTGGTGTTCAGAGAGAGTCTAAGCCCGAGATATGTTTGCTTTTTTGCTGTTGTTGTTCCTTGGACATTGGGTGCAAATAACCCTGTGTGTGACATAGGTGAAGTTCAGAGAGATTCAGAGCATGCTTTTTTAAAATTTATAATTTTTATCTTTCAAGTTGGGATCTCACTCTGTCACCCAGGTTGAAGTACAGTGGCATAGTCACAGCTCACCATAGCCTCGACCTCCTGGGCTCAAGTGATCCTTCAGCTTCAGCCTCCCAAGTAGCTGGGACTACAGGCACACACCACCATGCCTAGCTAATTTTTAAAATATTTTGTGAAACGAGGTCTTGCTACGTTGCCTAGGCTGATATCAAACTCTTGGACTCCAGTGATCCTCCCACCTTGGTTTTCCAAAGCGCTGGGATTACAGGTGTGAGCCACTGAGCTGGGCCTAATGATATTATTTTAAATTGAGGCACAGGGAAGTTAAGTAACTTGTCCAAGATCCCACAGTTAGAAAATCACAGAAATTGGTTTCAAACTAAGCCTGTCTGATCTGGGGTCTGAGCTTTTATAAGGAGAACATGCTCTCAGTGCTGCCATGTAATACCTGCTGAGCTAGCTTTATTTTGTTTTTTTAAAGTTGGAGTCCACCCAGGCTGGAGTGCAGTGGCATGCTCACGGCCACCCCAGCATTGACCTACTGGGCTCCAGTGATCCTTCCGCCTTAGCCTTCCAAGTAGCCGGAACTACCAGTGCGTGCTACCATACCCAGCTAATTATTTATTTATTGTAGAGATGAGATCTCACTAAGTTGCCTGGGGTTGGTCTCGAATCTGCAGGCTCAGGCAATCCACTCACCTCGGCCTCCCAGAGTGCTGAGGCCACTGAACCCAGCCGAGTTAGCATTTTTTAACTTTCTGTGATGAGAATATTCCAGTGGGCCAGGTTGTGGGGAACCAGGTACCCTGTTGACGGTGTACACTGATATATAAATTTATACATAAGTTTTCTGGAAACTTATATATAACTTTGGTAGCCTTCTGGAAATGGGTTAGGAGAGCCACAGAAAGGCTCCCTCATTTTCCCAGCCATGCTCGCCTCGTGAGCACTGGTCCTAAGGAAAGACTGTTCCCCGAGATGCAGGGGGAATAGCCCCGTTGTGCAGGCCCAGCCACATGGGGTCATGTGTATCAACTGCCTTCCTTGGCTTGGAACGTTTGAAAACCCCATTTTATCTGTTGCCTCAGGTGTGGCCAGACCCTGGGGATTTACAGAATTGATCATCGCCTGGGAGACAGCTGCTTCCCCAGCCCCACCCAGAGGTTTCTGTTTCAGCATCCTTCCCAGGTGGGCAGCTGGTGTGGCGTCTCACCTGCATTTCTGGGCTGCTTCCAGAACGCTGCTTTTGCTTCCTTTGTAGATTTTCTGTGTCTATCCAGCAGATTTCTACATGAAACTGTGCACTTAACCCGTTAAGGGCAGGAGACCTGCTTGATTTGGGGGCCAGCACCCGTAGCCATTTTCCTCATGCATCCAGGGTATTTGCTTCTGAACCCCATGACACCACTTCAGGGGAGGCAAAGCAGGATTATCACCCCCTTTAGGGACTCGGAGAGGACAAATTTCTTTCTGAGGTCATGTGGCTAATTAATGGAAGATGCTAATCCAGATAGCAGGTTGTTCACCCTGTCGTGTGTCAGCAGCACAGCCTGATTCCTGCATGACACTGAAAGTCTAACTGATAGAACTTTGTAGATCCCGGAGGAAGCCCCATGAGGCCTGTGGGAAGAAGCTCTGGCTTGAGATAGATAGATGGCCAGGCATGGTGGCTCATGCCTGTAATCCTAGCACTTTGGGAAGCCAAGCTATGAGGATTGCTTGAGCCTAAGAGTTTGAGACCAGCCTGGACAGCATATCAAGAACTCGTCTCTATAAATACATACATACATACATACATACATACATAATAGATAGATGGTAGAAAACATCCTAAGTGCCTCCCTTAAACTTTCCCAATGCTCCCCAACTCACTTTTACACACTGCCAGTAGGCACAGGCAAAGCCTCTATGGAGTGCATTTTTGGCAACTGCTATCCAGGTTATAAGTGCACATACCCTTAGCCAGCAATTCCACTTCTAGGAATTTACCCTTTAAATACCCCAAAGTCATGTGTGTTCAGTGTAATTTACTGCAGTCAGTGTTGATGACAAAAGCAAGAGCCTGGAAACACCCTAAATGCCCATCAGTAGATCGCCCAAACCCAGGAGGTCGAGGCGGGGGTGAGCTGTGACTCTACCACTGCACTCCAGCCTGGGTGACAGAGTAAGAACTTTGTTTTAAAAAAGTATGTGTCAACCGGGCTCGGTGGCTCAGCCTGTAATCCCACGCCTTGGGAGGCTGAGATGAGTGGATTGCCTGAGCCCGTGGGTTCAAGACCCGCCTGGGCAACTTGGTGAGACCTCATCTCCACAATAAATCAAAAAATTAGCCGGGCGTGGTAGCGCGCGCCTGTAGTTCCAGCTACTTGGAAGGCTGAGGCAGAAGGATCGCTGGAGCCCAGCAGGTCAAGGCTGCGGTGGCTGGGAGCGGCCGCTGCACTCCAGTCTGGGTGACAGAGTGAGACTCCAACTCAAAAAAAAAAAAAAGTATGTCTAGGCCAGGCACGGTGGCTCACGCCTATAATCCTAGCACTTTGGGAGGCTGAGCTGAGGTGATTGCCTGAGCCCACGGTTTCGAGACCAGCCTGGGCAACTTGGTGAAACCCAACCTCTACAATATATCAAAAAATTAGCCAGGCATGGTGACATGTGCCTGTAGTTCCAGAAACGCAGAAGGCTGAGTCATAAGGATCACCTGAGCTCAGCAGATCAAGGCTGCAGTGGCCATGAGCATGCCACTGCACTCCAGCCTGGGTGACAGAGTGAGACTTCAATTAAAAAAAAAAAAAAAGGCTGAGCACAGTGGCTCACGCCTATAATCACATCACTTTGGGAGGCTGAGGTGAGAGGATTGCCTGAGCCCAAGGGTTCGAGACCAGCCTGGACAACTTGGCGAGACTGAGACCGCATCTATACGATAAATCAAAAAATTAGCCCGATGTGGTGGTGCATGCCTATAATTCCAGTCACTTGGAAGACTAAGGTGGAAGGATCACCTGTGCCCAGTTGGTCAAGGCTGCAGTGGCTGTGAGCATGCCACTGCACTCCAGCCTGGCCGACAGAGAGAGACTCCAACTCAAAAAAATAATAATAAATACACAATTTTTTATAAATAAATTCCAGTTTTTTAGAGTCCCCCCCCTCGTATGTGTATAGAATATCTAGAAGGATAAGTAAGAAACAGCGCTGGCTGCCCCTGGGAAAAAGGCCTGGGTGGCCAGGGTGTGGGAGTGCAGGTAGACACTGCCCTGCATACCCTTCTGGACCTTTTGAATACTGCAGGAGGGGAATGCTTGGGCAGTTCGGCCATAAGAGTGAACTGAGTATCCCTGCCTGCCCTTTCCCACACACCTTGCAGTCAGGCTGCAGTGCCACCAGGCTACCTGGCGACGGACAAACGAACACCGGAGATGCGCCCCTGCAGGAACCCCCCTCGTATCCTCCTGTTCAGGTCATCCGGGCCCGAGTGTCTTCCGGCAGCTCCTCTGAGGTCTCCTCCATCAACTCCGACCTGGAGGTACATGGCTTTGGCTGCTGGGTGGGGATGGAGGTGCCATCATTCATCCCCCCCTTGCGGGTGCCCCTGGAGGCTTGCATGCTGTTCTCTCATCTCACCTGCATTAACATCACTCTGCTAAATAATGAGTAAATCTCTGTGGGGCTCCACAGCCTGTGTCAGTGCTGAGATGAGGTTTCTACCGTCAGATTAGCCAGGGGGACCCTGTGTATTGGAGTCTAGTCTGCATGGTTTGCTTAGACAGACAGGCAGATGGACAGATAGACAGAAAATCTCAGCCAGGCTCGGTGACTCAGCCTGTAATTCCAGCATTTTGGGAGGCTGAGGCGAGTGGATTGCCTGAGCCCGCGGGCTCGAGACCCGCCCGGGCATCTTGGCGAAACTTTGTCTCTACAATAAATCCAAAATTAGCTGAGTGTGGTAGCACACACAGTAGTTCCAGCTACTTGGAAGGCTGAGGTGGAAGGCTAGTGGGAGCCCAGCAGGTTGACGCTGGGGTGGCCATGAGTGTGCCACAGCACTCCAGCCTGGACAACAGAGTGAGACTCCAACTCAAAAAAAAAAACAAAAAAAAATCTCACAGGTGTCTTCCTTGTGAATAATAAATGTTCAAAAAGTACCAATGTTTTCCAAACCCATTTGACCACAGAAGCTTTTCTTGTCCCCAAGGAACACCAGCTACATCCTCCTGTAGTGTCATACACGGGTGGGCCCTGTGGTGGTCACCATGCCTGGCACTTTTCTAAAGTTTACCTCCTTTTGAGTTTTTGCACCAGTGAACAAGACGCATGTCTCATCTTGAGCACACAAACAGATGTAACTCTCAGGTCTGAGTTGTTCTGCCTCTCTTGGTCCCCAGCTGTGGCTCCCAGCCCCAATCAATGAGGAAGTTTCCATTTGCCTAAGGAAAAATGAGAACAACAGAGACGATGTGGTGGCTATCCGATGACACTTGGATGTTGGCAGACGGTGGCCAACTTGTCTTTTTTGGTGCTGGCGGAGACTGTCTTTCATTTTGAGTTGTGTCTTCTCAGCTTTGCTGGTGTTAAAATGCCCTTTTAGAAAATGATGGTGATAGCAAGTAGTAGCTGGTGCTGAGTTTTTACTTTGGGTTTTAAAGGTTTTTTATGTGTGGCAAAATGGTCAATTTGCTATCCTAAGTCCCCAGGTTTGTTGAAATTATACTGGACCCCGAAATCTAAAACTTAGAGGCACTGTGAGATGAAGTCCCCTTCCTCGGTGTGACATTTGGGACCTTCCACAGCTTGCCCAGCCTCATGCGCCTTCCCGCCCTTATCCAGCACTAAGCCCTGGCCCCGAACTCCTCTTCATCCCCAGGCCTCTGGGCCTTTCCTCCTGGGGTTCCCTCTGACCCCATTTCCAACGGTCAGAATCCGACCCAGAAATTATGGGTAAGATTAATCTCCCCCCAGAGTTAATGGTGCTCTTCTGAGTGCCTGGAAGACGTATGTCTGGCCTTGTGGCCTGGTGAGCTATGGGACCTGGGTCACCTTTATCTTTCTGTGTCCCTCGACTTTGGAACACAGCTGGTCATTGAGAGCCGGGTTTGAGTTAGGAATCTTGCATCCTAACTTGGCATCATATTCCTGTGTTTTGTGATTTTTGGATTCAGTCTCAGAATATATAGGGCACTCAAGGCCTGTGACTTGGCTGCCTGGAGCCAGCGGCCTTGGCAGAGATCTAAGTGCCTAAGGGAAAAGGAGTGGGCTTGACAGCAAGGTGTTCCCAGTGAAGAGAAGAGACAGTGAAGCCGGTGAGTCAGGGAGGGGCTGGGAGAGGGGAAGCCACATTTGCTCCCTGGAAACAAGGGCCACTTTTGACACCACCCTCAGTTGAGGTGAGGATTGGACAGTGAACTTGAAAAATTCGGAAATGTGTTCTTGTGTCTGGCCTGGGCTATTTCTGTTTTGCAGTCCTTCTTCTTCCTCTACTCTGTTATCTCTCTCTTTTCTAGAAATCTATTATAGAAAATATGTACATTTCAAGGGGATAGGGTCACACTCTTAAATCAAACAAATGGGAATAAATACTTTTGCCTATGTAAAAGGAATGTATTTTTAGAAGCTCAGCTGTTCCAGCCCACATTCTTCATAGCCTCCCATGTGCCCCCAGCACAGTCTTCCTTCTTGTTGCCCTAAACATACTACAAATGACAGCGACACTGGGGTCCTATCAAGAGAGAGCGTCACACTGAACTAAACATAAATATTGACAGGTCAAACCGGATTGTAAAGCTCCCAATACAGAATGATTCCTATGTGAACAGGAGACTGTTTTTTGGGTTTGTGATCCATTGAGTCTTCTGGTAATCTGTATTTTCTATTCTCGAAAGTAATGTGTTTTTAGTAGAAAATTGAGAAAATGGTAAAAACATAAGGAAGAAGGCCAGGCACGGTGGCTCATGCCTATAATCCCAGCACTTTGGTAGGCCAAGGTGAAAGAACTACTTGAGCCCAGGAGTTCAAGACCAGCCTAGGCAACACAGCAAGACCTTGTCTCTACAAAAAAATCAAAAAATTAGCTGCGCCTATAGTCTCAGCTACTCGGGACACTGAGGTTGAAGGATTGCCTGAGCACAGGAGGTCAAGGCTGTGGTGAGACATGATCGTGCCACTGCACTCCAGCCTGGGAGACAGAGTGAGACACCAACTTGAAGAAAATTAAGGCTAGGTGTGGTGGCTCATGCTTGTAATCCCAGCACTTTGGGAGGCCAAGGTGTAAGGAATGTTTGCAGCCAGAAGTTTAAAACCAGCCTGAGCAACATAGTGAGACCACATCTCTACAAAAATTAAAATTTTTTTAAAAAGAAGAAAATTAACATTAACCCCCAAGCCTACTAACCAATAGCTGCTTCCAGGTGGTGGGATTGAGCCTGCTTGACACAGTCCTGTTTTTCTGAAACAGTATTCCTTGAAGATCCTGGTTCCTTGTGTTTGTATATGAGCAAGAAAGTAATTGAGCAGATGAGTGAACACCGCACTTCACCTGGCCCTTAGGTCACTCCTTCCACAAACATTTTCTCAGGGTGAGAATTTGAAAGAAATACACATGAAGACACATGGGCTGTGGCCCAAGCCCGCCTCACAGGATAGTGAGCACTTGGTAAACTGGTCACAGTTAAGAGTCTGATCTGCCTCCTTAATCTTCCAGACCATACTGCTGAGACATGGAAGCGCACAGGTTGTCCCCAGGGCCTTAGCTGTCACTTCCTCCAGTTCTTGACTTCTCTGGCTCCTAACAGAAGCACAATTGCATAATCTAATTTTTTTTTTTTTTTTAGTTGGATTCTCTGTCGCCCAGGCTGGAGTGCAGTGGCATGCTCACGGCCACCACAGCCTCAACCTGCTGGGCTCAGGCGATCCTTCCGCCTCAGCCTTCCAAGTAACTGGAACTACAGGTGCGCGCTACCACGCCTGGCTAATTTTTTGATTTATTGTAGAGATGAGGTCTCGCCAAGTTGTCCAAGCTAGTCTCAAACCCGAGGGCTCAGGCAATCCTCTCACCTCAGCCTTCCAAAATGCTGGGATTATAGGCATGAGCCACTGCGCCTACCTTGTAATCCAAATTTTTTTTTTGAGTTGGAGTCTCACTCTGTCGCCCAGACTGGAGTGCAGTGGCCACTCCCGGCCACCGCAGCCTCGACCTGCTGGGCTCCGGTGATCCTTCCGCCTCAGCCTTCTGAGTAGCTGGAATTACAGGCACGCACTACCACGCCCGGCTAATTTTTTGATTTATTGTAGAGATGAGGTCTCGCCTGCCCAGGCGAGTCTCGAAGCCACGGGCTCAGGCAATCCACTCACCTCAGCCTCCCAAAGGCGCAGGATTACAGGCTGAGCCACCAAGCCCGGCATAATCCAAATATTTTATGGCATTGGACAGTCGTGGGCGTCTCTCCCCACTCATGGACTGCCCCTTGCCTGGCCTCTGCTGAAGTGGGCTGCCCTTCCCTCAATCCCCTCCCACCGACTGTGTCTGTTCCTGGCCAGCTTGGCTTCTGTCTGATCCCTTGGGCTGATAAGTGAGTGCTCTCTGATTCCCACTGTCGTGGCCTGGGAACCACTCAGTGTCTTTAAGGCAATGTTTTCATGTCTTCTATGGTCCTTTGTCATTCTGTAACCTAACTCTGAGATGGTGGTTTCACGTCCTTGTTCTTGGACCACGTACTGACTATTCTGAATAGCTACTTCCTGCAGTGCGCCTACTGGAGACGTGGAGAAGTGAGTGATGCCTCAACAGTACGTGGTCTCCACAGTACTCTAGTTCACACAATGCCCTTACGTCCACTAACAAGAAGAGTAGTTCTTAGTGCTAGCTGCGACAATGTGCATGTAACGTGCTGGGCACAGTAGGGTCTATACTTTATTTACTCTATTTGTCTAACAGCCCTGAGGCAGGAGACTGGGACTAAGTGAGTTTAAGAAATGCCTAAGAAAACAGAAGAGCAGCCGGGCTCGGTGGCTCAGCCTATAATCCCAGCACTTTGGGAGGCTGAGGTGAGTGGATTGCTTGAGCCCGCGGGTTTGCGACCCGCCTGGGCAGCGAGACCTCATCTCTACAATAAATCAAAAAAATCAACCGGGCGTGGTAGCGCATGCCTATAATTCCGGCTACTTGGAAGGCTGAGGCAGAAGGATCGCTGGAGCCCAGCAGACGAGGCTGCGGTGGCCGGAAGCGGCCACTGCACTCCAGTCTGGGCGAGAGAGTGAGACTCCAACTAAAAAAAAAAAAAAAAAAAAAAGAAAACAGAAGAGGTGGCGGACCTGGGATCTGAACCTTCTGTCTGCTCTGCAGTCTCTCTTATTAGCCACTGTACTCTACTACCTTGGCAGAGACTGATAACCAGGGAGGTCTGTCGACCCCAGTGTCGACCTGCTGGGCTCTGGGGATCCTTCTGCCTCAGCCTTCCAAGTAGCTGGAACTATAGGTGCACACTACTGCGCCCAGTTCATTTTTTATTTATTGTAGAGATGAGGTCTCACCGAGTTGCCCAGACTGGTCTGGAACTCATGAGCTCAGGCAATCCATTCACCTCGGCCTCCCAAAGTGCTGGGATTACCGGATGAGCCACCAAGCCTGGCCTGCCCGGAAGTTTTTATGCTCCCGGTGCCCTGACTGTTTTCAGGGAGTGTCCTAATAGGATCAGATACTGAGATTTACAAATAATTCCAGTGATGGCAGAACAGGAGAAGGGCAAGACAAGCAGGACTGTGGGACTGTGAGAGCTCACACAGATGGAGACTTGGGATTATTGTCACCTTTCCTCAAGTGCCATGCTGCCTGCACTGGTTGGGGCACCTGATGAATGATGTGAGAGCCTCAGTGGAGCCAGTAACCGTGCAGAGAGGCCATTGCTCAGGCAGCAACAAGGAGACAGCAAGTTGCACAAGACTGTGGACCCACACATTCACCTGTTCACATACCCACTCAGCATGGGTCAGTCCACTCCTGGCAAAGATGCGAATGACACACTAAACAGTCAGGTCAGTAGGGGTTCCTGAGCTCAGAGTCCTGCGCCCGGGGTCTACATGTGAGGGACAGAGGCCCAAAGGAAGCAGGGCTTACAAACTGACACCAGTGCTGAAACCACTCAAGATACCATGCTTCTAGCCCGGACAACATGGCGAGACCTCGTCTCTGCCAAAAAATCAAAAATTTAGCCAGGTGTGGTAGCCCATGCCTGTAGTCCCAGCTACTTGGGAGGCTGAGGTGAGGGGATCGCCTGAGCCCAGGAGGTTGAGCCATGATTGTGCCACTGCACTCTAGTCTGGGCAACAGAGTGAGACCTGGACTCAAAAATAATCTTTTTAATAAAAAATTTAAAGGGAAAAAAAAAGAAACGAGAGAGAGAGAAACCTTTAAAGGCATAGGGGCAACAATCTTCAGGCCTTTTACAGCACATGTTTGACTCTTTGGTTAAAAACAAGGGTGAAATGTGGTATCTTTTTTTTTTTTTTTAAGTCAGAGTCTGTCTTTTATCACCCAGCCTCAGTGCTCTTTTTTCACAAAGCTGGCCTCAATCTTTTCTTGAATCTCAGAGGCAAAAGAAAGAGAGGCCAGGTGTGGTGGCTCAAATTTGTAATCCCAGCACTTTGGGAGGCCAAGGTGAGGGAATGCCTGAGCCCACGGGTTCAAGACCAGCCCAGGCAACTTGATGAGACCTCATCTCTACAATAAACCAAAAACTTATCTGAACATGGTGGCGCATGCCTGTAGTTCCGGCTACTTGGAAGGCTAAGGAGGATCACCTGAACCAAGCAGGTCGCGGCTTTGGTGGCTGTGAGTGTGCCACTACACTCCAATCTGGGCAACAGAGTGAGACTCCGACTCAAAAAAAAAAAAAGAACATTGACAGTAACTCGCCTCTCTTTCCCTCTGCTTCCCAGCAACATATGGAACTACAGTGGTCCAGGTGGCAGTACCAAGGCTCTCACCTGGATTCTGGGCAGCAGGATGGGAAATGCTTCTAGATAGTGAGAAATTCTGTAAGGACACTGTTTCTGTCATTGGAACTATGTCTGCATGTTGGAGAGTGACGGTGATTAGAGCCAGTGCCGTCGTGTGTGGGTGTGCGTGTGCCGTGAGTGTACATGTGTGGAGCATGGATACAGCGCCAGACACCAGACTGCTCTGTCTGAATGAAGAAACATGTGTCTTAGCTACTTCTGTGTCGAAGGCTCTTGATAACCCAACCGCTTGTTCTTTCTCCAAACTGTTTCTAACACCAGTGGTCCAGGGCAGATTCCCTTGGATATCTGCTGTTCTTAAAGCCAAATCCTTCTTTAGGAAAACAGTATGTGAGGAAGAGGCTTCACTGGGCTCCAAAGGGAGACAGGGCTGTGCAGGGGAAGGAGCCCTGACCTAGGAGTCAGATGCACACAGGCGCTTGTCTGGGCCTTGGACCTGCCCTGGACTTCTAAGTGTTCAGTTTCTCACTCTGGAAGTGGAAACCCTGAGACCTGCTCTCCCTGTGTTACACAGTGACTGGGAGGGCCAAATGGGGCACAGCTGGCTCTTGGCGAGACAGCAGAAAGCGCTCCATGTGGTGCAGTGGAAAGCAGGCTGGAAGTGGAGGGCCTGAGCTGGAACCAGGCATTTTGGAACCAGGCAGCACCCATTCCTTTCTCTATTCCTCCTCCAAGGGAGGTGCTGAAGCCCCAACAAGGCCAGAATGTACAGAAGCTTTGATGCAGCAGAGCATTATTCACATAGTGCTCACTGTGGAATCCCAGCTTCAGGCCAGGCGCTGTGGCTCACGCCTGTAATCCCAGCACTTTGGGAGGCCGAGGTGAGAGGATTGCCTGAGCCCACGGGTTCGAGGCCAGCCTGGGCAGCTTGATTAGACCTCATCTCTACAATAAATCAAAAAAGTAGCTGGGCATGGTGGTGCACGTCTAGTTCCAGCTACTTGGAAGGCTGAGGCAGAAGTATCACCTGAGTCCAGGAGGTCGAAGCTGTGGTGGCCGTGAGCATGCCACTGCACTCCAGCCTGGGCAACAGAGTGAGACTCCAACTCAAAAAGCAAAAACAAGAAACTCCAGCTTCGGCTGGGTGCAGTGGCTTATGCTTGTAATTCCAGTACTTTGGGAGACTGAGGCAGGAGGATTGCTTGAGCCCAGGAGTTCTAGACCAGCCTGGTCAACAAAGCGAGACCATCTCTATAAAAAATTAGCCTGGCATGGTGATGTGTGCCTGTAATCCCAGCTACTCAGGAGGCTGAGATAGAAGGATCACCTGAGCCCAGGAGGTTGAGGCTGCAGTGAGCTGTGATGATGCCACTGCACTCTAACCTGGGCACCTAGGCAACAGAGTGAGACTCCGACTCGAAAAAAAAATAAAAGTAATCCTATTTCCTCAGTGGCTTAGTCACACCCCAGACTCTTCAGGAATGAAGGAAACGTGACCACAGGCCTTGTAGACAAGGGTCATAGGTGCTTCTTGATCTCAGAAGCATAAAAAAATGTGTTTTTAGAAATAAAGTGAGGCCAGGTATGGTGGCTTAAGCCTGTAATCTCAGCACTTTGGGAGGCCGAGGCGAGAGGATTGCCTGAGTCCAGGGATTCAAGACCAACCTGGGCAACTTGGTGAGAACTTGTGTCTCAATAAATCAAAAAATTAACCATGTGTGGTAGCACACGCCTGTTGTTCTAGCTACTTGGAAGGCTAAGGTGGAAAGATCGCCTGAGCCAGCAGGGTGAGGCTGTGGTGGCCGTGAGCATGCCACTATGCTCCAATCTGGTGAGAGTGAGACTCCAACTCAAAAAAAAAAAAAAAAAAGGAATAAGGCACAAAGGCGACAGAATCATGATCCTGAAGACAGTGCAAGGGATGTGGAGGTGTTCATGATATGTTACAGGAGAAAAGCTACTGCACAATTTGAGCATCTATATATGTTATATAATATATATGTTTCAGAGACTTATTCAATACTTTGTAGAGGCTTTCTTTTAGAGATAGATTTACAGGAGATCTTTATTTTGTTTTCCTGAAAAATGTTCAATAATGAACATGTTTTGCTCTTGACACAAGAAAAACACTATACAATTGTATTTATTTTTTGGTTTTGGAAGGATGGTAGAGACCTCAGTGACAAAGATTTGGGTTTATTATGTTCATCATCCGTGCCTTAGAGTAACAAAACATATTGACTACTACTTCCACTAGAGGGCACTCTTCTTAAATTTTAGACTGCCTGTGACGCTGAAGATTGGGAAAGGAAATTTCAAGGTTTCATTTCAATCTATTTGGGGGACTCAAGCCAATTTATTTGTTTGCTTGTTTGTTTGCTTGGCTTTAAATAAACTTTTTTATTCTGGAATAATTTTAAATGTACAGAAAAGTTGCGAGGTAGTATAGAGAGCTCCTGCCTGCACTTTGCCTAGTTTTCGGATGCTCACAGCTTACATAATGTGCTACATTTATCAAAACTAAGAAATTAACATTGGCACATTACTATTAACTAAGCTACAGATGTTATTTGAACTTCACCAGTTTTCCCATCAATGCTCTTTTTCTGTTCTAGGATCCAATCCAGGATACCACATTGCATCCAGCAATTTTTTAAAAAAATTAAACACCCACTAACTGTAATAACCACAAATTACTGTCTATATTTTGCATGAAGATCTACATTTTCATAAAGGAAATATGAAAGAAAAGAAAGGTGATAGCAATTTTTCTTTAGTCTCTCTCTTCTACTTAACTTTTCAACCCCTACTTTGCCATCTACAAGCCGGGCTCAGTGGCTCAGCCTGTAATCCCGCGCCTTTGGGAGGCTGAGGTGAGTGGACTGCCTGAGCCCGCGGGTTCGAGACCCGCCTGGGCAACTTGGCAAGCCCTCATGTCTACAATAAATCAAAAATCAGCCAGGCGTGGTAGCGCATTCTGGCTGTAATTCGGAAGGCTGAGGTGGAAGGATCGCTGGAGCCCAGCAGGTCGAGGCTGCGGTGGCCGGGAGCAGCCACTGCACTCCAGTCTGAGTGACAGAGTGAGACTCCAACTCAAAAAAAAAAAAAAACCCCCAAAACCCCCCAAAAAAACCCCAAAAAACAAAACAAAACAAAACTTTGCCATCTACATTTCTGTTTTTTGCAATGTATATGGAACCATAATTTTTAAAATTTGTATCACTTCCAATTAATCTTTTTTTTTTTTTTCAGTTTATGTTCCCCCATCAGAATTAGGAATCTTTTTAAAAGTCCTTGTCAGTGGGCATGGTGACTCACGCCTGTAATCCCAGCACTTTGGGAAGCCAAGGATCACTTAAGGCCAGGAGTTCAAGACCAGCCTGGGCAACAGAGCAAGAGCCTGTCTCTACAAAAAAAATAGAAAAATTAGCTGGGCATGGTGTCATGCACCTGTAGACCCAGATACTCGAGAGGCTGACACAGGAGGATCACTTGAGCCCAGGAGTTTGAGGTTGCAGTGAGCTGTGACCATGCCACTTCACTCTGGCCTGTTGTAAATAAATAAATAAATAAATAAATGACGTCCTGATCTATGAAATACATTCTAAAATATTTACAAATTAAATAATTTATTTTTAAATACTTTAACAGATAAGGAATTGGGAAGCTTGATATAATAAAACAGGATTAACCCATTGGTATTCGTGAGATTATTCTCTTTTGTGTATGATTGAAAATTCTATAATTCAAAAGTTGTTTAAAGTGAAAATTTAAGCAGGGCATGGTGGCTCATGCCTGTAATCCCAGCACTTTGGGAGGCAGAGGCAAGAGGAATGCCTGAGCTTAGAGGTTCGAGACCAGCCAGAGCAACATGGCGAGACCTCATCTCCACAATAAATCAAAAAATCAGCTGGGTGTGGTGGCGCATGCCTGTGGTTCCAGCTCCTTGGAAGGCTAAAATGGAAGGATCACCTGAACCCACCAGATCGAGGCTGCAGTGGCCACCAGCATGCCACTACACTCCCGTCTGGGTGACAGTGAGGCTCCAACTCTAAAATAAAATAAAGTGAAAATTTGAAGGAATTGAACAGTAGAGGCTTTGGATTTTAATATGGTAATAATCTCAAGTCCTGTGGACTGTTTGGATGGCTGCTATTCAATTTACTGTAATAGGCACTTGTAGATTCATTGCTCTGTGTCAGAAACATATGTCTCTCTCCTGCACTGCAGGAGGTTCTGGAGCAATGAGAGCAGACGTCGGACCCGCCCTCCAAGAACTCGAGTCACACATATTTGAGGTTTGGAGTGGAACCAACCATGCAGTAAACACTGATCAAATGAATCTTGGCTGGTAGCAAACACTATTTGCAAGGTGGGGATTGTATTGGCATTGCTTTCTTAGTTTTATGGGTTTGGACTGAGTCATCTCAGCCATGTGGTTAATAAACGGGGGATTTAGTATTACTACTACTAGTAATAATAATTTCTAATAATAGTAATTTTAAAAATCTCTATAGATCGTAATTTTTCCCAGGATCCACAGCCCTTCATAATTATTGCAATTATCCTATTGCTCATTTAACTAAATTGTAGCTGTGTTTAACTGCCGCCTTCCTGCTTGCTGAAGCTAGCTGTCCCTTTGCCCCCAACCATCTGAGAGCCTGTCTCCTGACTCACTGAGCAGACAGGCTGGCACTGAGCTCTGCTCTGTGACAGTGGCAAAATCTGTCAACACTTTTTTTTTTTTTTTGAGTTGGAGTCTCACTCTGTCGCCCAGATTGGAGTGCAGTGGCCGCTCCCGGCCCTCGCAGCCTCGGCCTGCTGGGCTCCGGCGATCCTTCCACCTCAGCCTTCCGAGTAGCCGGAATTACAGGTGTGCGCCACCACGCCCGGCTGATTTTTTTATTTATTGTAGAGATGAGGTCTCGCTGCCCAGGCAGGTCTCGAACCCGCCGGCTCAGGCTATTCACTCACCTCAGCCTCCCAAAGGCGCAGGATTACAGGCTGAGCCACCGAGCCCGGCTGTCCAACACTTTTTCTATCTCTTTTTATTCTGCAGCAGAAGTATTGGGAGGCCCTAAACTCGGAGCAGGTATAGATATCATGCTCTCTCTCTTCTAGGAGGGACTTCCTATGGCTTGGATTCCAATTTCTTTTTTGTTGTCGCTAGACCTCCTTGGTTGGCTGGGTCCATGACAAATTTCTTTAGCAAAAAAGGATGTAAATATGAGAGGCGAGTCAGAGGATCAGTGGAATTTTGGGGGCTCTCTCAGTTCAGAGTTCTTCCTGCTTTGGGAGGTATTCAGGCAAGTCCAAACCACCTAGTAGGGACTGAGAGAAGGTGTGTGACTCAGTAAAGAAACATGGTTTGGGAGAAGGGTCTGCAAGCATGTGGAACATCTGCAGGTCACTATGATGGCTGTGCTGGGCGAGGCTGCAGTAGCTGTTGCAATAAACAGTTTCAAAGTCATTCTGAGACCTTGGGCAGCTAGTGCTGTCTCCATGCCATCCTTGCCTCCAAGTGACAGATGAGGACGTTTTTATGACAACTAGCTGTGCCCATCATCCCTCAGGATTATTTCTGATATGAAAACAGATCATATTTTGCTCAAATTTGCTTTATGCCTGGTTTCCAGCAATGCTTTCATCACTTAAGATGCAGTGTGTGTGTGTGTGTGTGTGTGTGTGTGTGTGTGTGTGTGTTTGAGTCAGTTTCCAGCAATGCTTTCATCACTTAAGATGCAGTGTGTGTGTGTGTGTGTGTGTGTGTGTGTGTGTGTGTGTGTGTATGTGTGTGTGTTTTGAGTCAGTCTCACTCTGTCACCCAGGCTAGAGTGCACTGACACACAGGTCACTGCAGCCTCAACCTCCTGGACTCAGTGATCCTTCCACCTCAGCCTTCCAAGCAGCTGGAAGCAGCTGGAAGCCCCACCACCATGTCTGTTTCTTCTTTTTCTTTTTCTTTTTTTTGTAGAGATGAGGTCATGCCAAGTTGCCCAGGCTGGACATTATTCAGCCAGGCACAGTACCTCATACCTGTAATCCCACCATTTTGGAAGGCAGAGGCGGAGGATCACTTGAGACCAGGAGTTCCAGACCAGCCTGGCCAATATAGCGAAACCTTGTCTCTACAAAAATATAAATAGGGCCGGGTGCAGTGGCTCACACCTATAATCCCAGCACTTTGGAAGGCCAAAGGTGAGCAGGTTGCCTGAGCCCGTGGGTTTGAGACCAGTCTGGACAACTTGGCAAGACCTCATCTCTACAATAAATCAAAAAATTAGCTGGGCATGGTGGCTCGTGCCTATAGTTCCAGCTACTTGGAAGGCTGAGGTGGAAGAATCGCCTGAGCTCAGCAGGTCGAGGCTACGGTGGGTATATTTGTTTTAAACCCCACATTATTCTGAAGATTCAGAAGGAAGATTTTTTGTTGTTGTTGTTGGACTCTTACTCTGTCGCCCAGGCTGGAGTGCAGTGGCATGTTCACAGGCACCACAGCCTCTACCTGCTGGGTTCAGGTGATCCTCCTGCCTCAGCCTTCCAAGTAGTTGGAACCACAGGCATGTGCCACCACACCTGGCCAATTTTTTTGATTTATTGTAGATACAAGTTCTCGCCAAATTGCCCAGGCCGGCCTTGAATTCCTGGACTCAGGCAGTCCTTTTGCCTCTGCCTCCCAAAGTGCTAGGATTACAACTGTGAGCTACCGTGCCTGGAAAGAAAGAGTTTTATTTTATTTTTTAATTTTTTGAGTCTCAGTCTTACTCTGTTGCCTAGGCTGGAGTGTAGTGACACACTCACAGCCACTGCAGCCTCGAACAACTGAACTCAGGCGTGTGTAGGGAAGTGGCTAGTACTGCCTCAGGCTAGTATGGGGTGAGATTCACACACCACATCCACTTAGCCCCTGGCCTCCAGTCACTGGGGATGTGGTGGTCTTTAGCAGGGTGGTTTTTCTTAATCATGTGTTAGAACTCAGTTCAGTTATTATCGGCAAATCATTAATGAATTGGGCTATTTTTCTGTTCAAAACATGCCAGTTTGTGTTCTGTGACAGGTATGACATGGGCATTGTCTGACACTGGCTCAGGGAGCCTTGAAGACCTCCTCTGGGATCTCTTAGGACCGCACTGTTTGATTCAGCTTAAGTCTGAGCAGCTGGTAGAACATGATTCTTGGCATGCATGCCTGTGCCTGGTTCTATTATCTTGCCCAAATAGGTCATCTGGTCCAGCCTGACACATCCTATGTCACTTCTGCTTACTTCCTGAGTCTCCTGATATTGTCAAATGTGACCTGGTACCTCAGAATCGCCAGTCATGGAGGCTCATAGGTGGAAGGGATCTTGTTATCTAGTTGCTAAGCCAACACCTCGGCTTATACCTGGCGAAACATGGTGAAACCGAGGCCCAAAGAAGCAAAAGCAAATTAGTGACAGGAGGTGGCTTGAGCCCATCCCACTCGCATCCACGACTGGACCTTCAAAGGCAGCACTAAGGATCCCCTTGATCTTGCCCCATGTGTAAAGTCCTCTCTCTAGTCCATCACATCAGAACAGTAGGAGGATCCTGCTAACTGCTTCGTCAGTGTGTTGTGTACCCACTTGTTATTAACCTTTCACTCACCCCTACAGACTTCCGTTTCCCGTGCTTATCTGAGTCAGAGTGATAAAATATTCTCTGGAAGTGCCTACCACTCTGAACTGGGTTTTCAATGTTTTTGACAAGTCTGTTGAGCCTTGAGTTTAGAGGAAACACCATGTAGGGGTCAGGGGCAGACCTGTGCCCTGCTCCTAAGGCTCTCTTCATCTACCTGAGACAAGGCAGATGTCCACGGCCAGGGCTGTCCATGCCCTGGCCAAATAAGTGATCTAGGTAATACAAAGAGAGAAGGGGTGAGAGCTCAGTGGGCTACTGCGGTGACAGTAGGCTTCCTGGTGGAAGAGGTATTTACCTGGGTCATAAAGAGTAGGTTGAATTTGCCTGGGTTTTTTTTTTCCAGGAATGAGTTAGGTATGGAGGTAGGAATTCTCAGGATAAAGGGAACATGACTCAGTCTCACTAAATAAGGACTTGGCAAAAGCAGTAGAGAAAGAGGGTGGGGCTGGGTGCGGTGGCTCAAACCTGTAATCCCAGCACTTTGGGAGGCCAAGGCGAGAGACTTGCCGAGTTCAAGGGTTTGAGACCAGCCTGGGTAACTTGGTAAGACCTCATCTCTACAATAAATCAAAAAATAAGCCGGACGTGGTAGCACATGTCTATAGTTCCAGCTACTTAGAAGGCTGAAGTGGAAGGATCACCTAAGCCCAGCAGGTCGAGGCTGTGGTGGCCATGAGCTTGCCACTGCACTCCAGCTTGGACAATAGAGTGAGATTCCAACTCAAAGAAAGAAAGAAAGAAAGAAAGGGTGGGAAGGGCCGGGCGCAGTGGCTCACACCTATAGTCCTAGCACTTTGGGAGGCCAAGGTGAGAAGACTGCCTGAGCCCACGGGTTCGAGACCAGCCTGGGCAACTTGGTGAGCCCTCATCTCTACAATAAATCAAAAAATAAGCTGGGCATGGTAGTACATGTCTATAGTTCCAGCTACTTGGAAGGCTAAGGCGGAAGGATTGCCTGAGCCCAGCAGATTCAGGCTGTGGTGGCCAGGAGTGTGCCACTGCGCTCCAGCCTGGGTGACAGAGTGAGACTCCAACTCAAAAAAATAAAAATGAAAAAAAATAAAAAAGAGGGTGGGAAGCGAAGCAGTGCTGATCTGTTTAGAGTGGCTGTCCATTAATTCCTAGATTTATACCTGGCCCTCTAGGTCCTAAAAACAAGCCTTAGTAAGTTCTTACCCATTTGTCCTTGACCGTGCTGGGTCATGAGAGCCAGGATTGGAGCTGGGGTGGGGGATTATGGGGGAACATATCTGTCCCACCCAGGTACCCTTTGTGTCTTTTCTCCACAGTGGGACCCTGAAGATGTGAACCTTGAAGGGAAAAAAGACAACGTGGAGATGCTCAGATCCCAGGTGCACAGGGGCTCTCTGGGGCCAGTGCACTTAACTGCTGATGATTAATACCTTTCAGAGCCAACCCATCCACTCAGAGCCCAAGGTCAGGTGTTTGTCAGTAACTGAAAAGGGATCAACCTGCGTGGACACTCATAACAGGAACTTAAGCTGCTGCGGAAGCTGCCCGGGAAAGTGAGGAATCAGGAGCTGCCACTGTGCTTGGCTGGCCTACACAGTGGCTCAGAATGGAGCTAAGACCTTGGGTCCTGTGGACATACCTATGTAGGCCGAGACTGTGCTAAAGGTTAGAAGTACATAAACGGGCCAGATGTGGTGGCTCACCCCTGTAATCTGAGCATTTTGGGAGGCAGCAGCAAGAGGACTGCCTGAGCCCACAGATTCGAGACCAGCCTGAACAACATGGTGAGACCTTGTCTCTACAATAAATCAAAAAATTAGCCAGGTTCTAGCTGCTTGGAAGGCTGAGGTCGAAGGATCACCTGAGCCCAGCAGGTCGAAGCTGCGGTGTCCATGAGCATGCCACTGCACTCCAGCCTGGGTGACAGAGTGAGACTCTGACTCAAAAAAAAAAAAAAAAAAAATGAAGCCATAAACAGCTCTTGTTTTGTAAAGACAAGCCTTTATCCAATAGTCAATGGACCCCTTTTTCTTGTCTTGAGATTCAGGCATGAACTGAATACCTGCTAGGTGCCAGGAATGAGTTCTAACAAATAGCTAATGTGTTTTGATCTCAGCAGAGCCCATTCTGTAAGGCCTGGCTAAGCCCAGGGAGGGAAAGGGTGAGCCCACATGCTGGGGGGCCTGAGACCCAGGAACAGGGACTGGTGGGACCTGGCTTCTGCCCTCCGGTCACCCACTTGAGCGACCTGCTGGAAGTTACAAATCGGACTGGACTGCGTACTGTTGGTGAGATCATCCATACTGCAAGGACAAGAAAAGCAAATTGCCCTAGGTACCAGGACATCCTCCAACCTAGCAGGGTGTGTGCTGAGGCAGGTTTTACAGGTGAGGGGGACTGTATGTTCCAAAAAGTAAATGCATGCAGAGGGTGAGAACCATGGTGGGAGGTGTTCAAGCACAGCAATCCCTTTTTAGTGTTATTTTTGATTCTGTGATGCATGAGGGGAAGGGAGCAGGGAAAGTGGGGCTAAGGTAAGAGCAAACACTGGGGTGAATAAATTCTGACTGACTGAAAGTACCTCACTGTGGAGTACAGTGGTAAGTATAAATGCTAGCACAGTCACAGAAGACAGCCGCAAGGGGAACTGGGAGAAATGCCAGGAAACAGCTGCCATGACTCAGCTGCAGCAGTTGTTCTTCCTGAGAGGGTAGTGTAAGTCCCACAAGCACAAAGGAGGCAACTTGGGGAAGCAGGTTGGTTCTGTAGGTCTCTGCCTAGATCCTCGTCCCCTGGGTGGCCCCTGAACTGGAATTCTGCAAGCTTACAGCCACCTTATCTATCCCCTTTATCTGAACTGTGTCGGTCCCTGGTTGTCTCTTAAGGGAATATTTGCTCAAGTCAGCTTTGCTTTGTGATCTGAACCACTGAAGCTGTACTTGCAGGAGAGAGGAAGGCTTGAATAAAAGCAGGGGGCTGAAGGGGCGAGCATCCTGGCAAATGAAATCGTACAGTAGACTAGAGGCAGGGAAAGGGGGGATCTGGTCAAGGAAGGAGGAATCTGAGGTGGCCAGAATAGATGGAGCAATTTGGGGTGGGAGAAGAAACTGAGAAGAATCCAGACTGGGAGGGTAGGGAATTGGTGCTTGACTCTTGACTCTGTGGCCAGCTGGCCATGGAAGATACCAGAACAGGAAGGCGACTGACTTGCCTCGGGTAAGCCGCTGCTGAGGTGAGGTTTTCATGGCCATAACTTTCTAGGAGGAAGGTAAGTCATGGGCAAAAGAGTGAACCTGGGAAACATGTTTACTATAGAGTATTGAGAGGTAGCAGCAGGGCAGTAGGACTTCTCGTGAGAAAGACAGGTGTGGAGACAGAATGATAGCTCTGGAGTTTACCATTAGCACATCCTCCCCATCTCAAAGGACGGCTAGGGCACCAGAGATTGGTTGGATCCTGATAAAAGTGGCCACTTACCCAAGAACATCAAATGACCTTGTTGATTTGAGTAGCACAAACTACTTAAACTCCAGAGATCATCTTCCTAGATCCTGTCATCCCAGCCTCCTCCCTTCACACGTTCCTGTCATGGCCTCAACTTGTCTCAAGGCGGAATCTCAAGTCTTTTCATCCACAGTGAACCACCAAACTGGGAATTTGGGAAGCAAAGTTTGACTTCACTGTTCAGTGAGAATCTGCCTGTATACAGAGCTCTAGAACAGTGGAACTTTAGTGAAGAGGTGCCAATTCAACTGCCTTTCTGTTAGTAGGTGTAGGCCTCCAGTGCAGCTTCATCCAGTTTAGTCAGGCCAGGAGAGCAATGGGAATTACTTGCCCTGATGACTCACCTCGCAGTGCAAGAGGTTACCTACACCAAGGAGGACTGGGGAACACACATGTAACCATTATCTTCTGCCCACTCCTCCAGAGATGTGTGATCTAGTCTGGTTGTGCTGCCTGTCATCTGCATGGCTTGGAGCATGTTACCTAACCGTTGGGAACTCCTGAGGTAGACTAGATAATACCAACGTAGAAAGTCTGTGGCAACGACTAAGTAAGTTAACATATATGTAAATACACAACACAATACATGGCTCAGAGTAGACTTTGAAGAGGAATTAGTTCTTCCTATACTTTTTGCACACATGTGCTGAAAGACAATAACCAAAGAATCAGAGCTATGGATAGGATTTCAGAGGTTTGAATCCCTTTAACCACAACCTCAAGTAGTGACTATTCAGCCCCTACTTAAGCACCTCTGAAAAAAAAAATTTTTTTTAACCGATTTCAGCTGCCAAAGAAGTCTTTATCATTTAGAAAGAGATCTGACCACTAAGATTTTCTTAAATGCCTTTCAAGATCATGCCAGGTACAGCAGCTCACACCTGTAATCCCAACACTTTGGGTGGCTGAGGAAGGAGGATCACTTGAGGCTAGAAGTTCAAGACCAGCCTGGACAACAGAGCGAGACCCTGTCTCAAAAAAAAAAAGTCAACAAAAAAGCTTGTCTTAGATCCTGAAGAACTCATCCCTTTATCTCCCTCTAGTACTTTAATATGATTTATGAACATCACCTGATGACACATTCATGTTTGTTACAAAGAGGTATGAGCTCCTAGAGAGGTACTGAGCCAAGGAGCATGGCCGGGCTCCATTCCAGGTCTGATTCAGTGTAATCCTTATCAAGTCATTTCCCTTTCTGAGTCAGTCTCCTCATCTGTAAAAATGAAAGTTAGAACCAGATTTTTTCTCTTTTATGAATATGCCAATTGCTTCCTGACAGAAGACTGACATCTTTATTAACCCTCAAGAAAGAAGCATTATAAAGACAACTGTCAGATATACTTTGAAAATAGGTTTTATGGCCAGACTCGGTGGCTCAGCCTGTGGCTCAGCCTGTAATCCCAGTACTTTGGGAGGCCGAGGCGAGTGGATTGCCTGAGCTCACGGGTTTGAGACCCACCTGGGCAACTTGGCGAGACCCTGTCTCTACAATAAATCAAAAATTAGCCAGGCGTGGTAGCGCGTGCCTGTAGTTCTGGTTACTTGGAAGGCTGAGGCAGAAGGATTACTGGAGCCCAGCAGGTGGAGGCTGTGGTGATTAGGAGCATACCACTGCAACTAGTCTGGGTGACAGAGGGAGACCCTACTCAAAAAAAAGAAAACAGGTTTCACTATGTGATATATGCTTAATGTTTGACCTTTACTATCCATTTAAGATAAAACCTGTATCAAGCTGGGCGCAGTGGCTCACGCCTATAATCTCAGCACTTTGGGAGGTGGAGGCCAGAGGATTGCCTGAGTCCAGGTATTCGAGTCCAGCCTGGGCAACTTGGAGAGAACTCGTCTCTACAATAAATAAAAAGTTAGCCAGGTGTGGTGGCGCTCGCTTCTGGTTCCAGCTATTTGGAAGGCTGAGGGGGAAGAATCACTTGAGCCCAGCAGGTTGGGGCTGCAGCGGCTATGAGCATGTCACTGCATTCCAGCCTGGGCAACAGAGCGAGACTCCGACTCAAAAAAACAACAACAAAAAACTTGTATCAATCACTAAGGTAAAGGATAGAGGAGTCTTGGGAAGAACTCCAGAATAATACTGCAAGACTTCCAAGATCCTCTGCACCACTTTTTCTGCCCCTTCTTGATCATCCTCCTCCAGTATTCTCCAATTGCTCAAGTATTGCTCTACTCGATCCTCGAGTTCATATTAGTTTTTTCTGACGTTCAGGTCAGTGCCCTGGCAGAGGAGGCTGTTTTCAACGACCCCATGATACAGTGAAAGTAAAGTGTTGAGGAAGATCTCGTCAAGAAGTTTACACATGCCTGTTCGATATTCTAAAGATCATCAGGTGAGAGGGATGAGCTTAAAGAAGAAAGAAGTTCTAGGAATGGCGCTAGATGGAATGACTTGGGAGCGTGTAATTTGCTTTTTGTCTAACCCTGAAAGCCAAATAAGGCACCGGACATTCAGGACTGCCTCTTCTGAAGGACACGCCATTAAAAATCGTGAACTTCTGAGCCTCCGTTAATCTGTAGTCTGGAGAGCTGAGCGTACACTACCAATTCCGTCGGAAATTTCCCATTAGCCGCCGGTATCGGTGGCGGAGGGCCTGGGGCTTTCCTTATTTGTCCTCGGGGTGTGCAGCTGTGACTGAGGCGGGTTTAATCCCTCGGCACCAGGGGCGCCTGCCCCCTTTTCAAGTTCTAGGGGGCTCATCCACGATCGTCTCAACATTACAGCAAGATCGAACTGTGGGAGGGGACCACTGTTGGCACCGGCCAGAACTGAATCCAGGTTTCTCACTGCCTACCTCTTCGGGAAAGCAACACCGCCCATGTCTTGCAGTTCCTCAAACCGCCGCCCGGGGACTTCCGGGAAAAAAGGGAAATGCGCGGCTTGGCGCGTGCGCACTCCGCAGCCACCGCCGCCCGCGAGGAGTGCCGAGTTGCGCAGGCGCCGCGCCCTCCTCCCTGTCCAACCCGGCTTCCCTCGGAGAACTGCTGAGGGTACTGCTCCCTAGTGCCGGCTTCTCCCCCACTGGATGCTTGCGATAATTACAAGGTTATTTTACGGTTCCAAGCTTATTTGAGACCTGCCAACAGCCTAATGGTGTACTGAAAACCATTCACTCCTTTGTTTTTAAATACAGTAAAAAAAATTTTTTTTGAAATAAATTTAGTGCAGGTTCATGGTTTATAAAAAGAAAATCAGATTGTGCCAAAAGGTTTAATTTTTTTTTCTGAGTTGGAGCCTCACTCTGTCACCCAGGCTGGAGGGCAGTGGCAAGCTCACGGCTACCGCAACCTCGACCTCCTGGACTCAGGTGATTCTTCCACCTCAGCCTTCCAAGTAGCCTGAGCTGCAGGCACGCTACCACGTTCGGCATATTTTTTTGATTCATTGTAGAGACAAGTGCTCAACAAGTTGCCCAGGCTGGTCTCGAACCCCTGAGCTCAGGCAATCCTCTCGCCTTGGCCTCCCAAAGTGCTGAGATTACTGACTTGAGCCAGCATTCCCGGCAAGAAGGTTTATAAAGAAAAACAACCGTACCCTGTTCCTTTGCCCCCCAAGAGTCCTGCTTCTCGGGCAGCTGCCTTTTTTGGTTGTTTTTTCAGGCGACTAGTTTGAGTTTTTGAGTTTTAACTGTTTCCTTTGTCCTAGTACTTTCTCCGTTAGATTTGATTACAAATATGCTTTCCAGCTGTAAGTTTCTAAGAGTATACTTTTAAAAAAATTCCTGGGCTAGATTAGCTCCAGTTTCCACTAAGGACAGGATAATGAAGCACAGTAGCTAGGACAGGACCACTGGTGTGTTGAGAACTGTGTGTTATGAACTTTCTTCTGGCTGGATGTAGTGGCTCATGCCTGTAATCCCAACACTTTGGGAGACCAAGGTGAGAGGATCGCTTTAGGTCAGGAGTTCAAGACCAGCCTGGGCAACACAGTGAGACCCTGGCTCAATCAATCAAATACATGCATAACTAACTAACTGACTAACTGTCTTCACACCCACCAGTTGCAGTGGAGTCCCTTGTGCCAGGACTTCCTTGGCCATACCTCGTTGTTCCCAAGCTAGAACTTAGCTTCCGAGTCCTGTCTGCTCCAACTCACAACTGCCCTCAGGACAGCCTGGCAATTCCACTGCTCTAATCTGCTCTGGACTTGACCTTTCCCCTCACCCTTCTACCTCTCCTTCTACAGGTGTCTAAGCCCATGATCTCCAATGCAAGTCCAGCGATTTTCTAAACCTACAACTGGAACATGGTAGCCACCACGATCTTTCCCAAGGACAGCCTGGCCACAGATGAAAAGAGCCATTTCATGGGCCTAACCTTCTGCTAGCTATCACACTTAGTGGATTATGTACATCCTAAAGCTCTGATACTCCAGTATAGGCTCTTAGGCTCCACCTCAGTGGATTTCCTGGGTCTGGACAGGAAGGCTTCTTAACAAGCTCTTCAAGTGATACTGTTACACACCATCCAGGACCACTCCGGGAAGCACTGTCCTTGGAAAATGACTTTTAAAATTGGTCTGTTTGTAAAACTACTTGGATTAGGAAAAAAGTAATAAAGCCCCCAAATCCAACTCTTGGAAAAGGTTAAGCATTATACTTAATGGAAAATAGATATTTTACCATTAAACCTAAAGATCATAGACTGAAGAACAGATATTAATTACCTCAAAATCATCTAGTGTGGTGCCTAAGTGGCTTGCTTAGTATCACAACACAAATTCCCAGTTCTGACAGTGAAATTTACAAAAGATAATGTCAAATTAATCTGTCATAGGATTAAGGAAAGAAAGACACAACAAAAAGAAAGATAATGCCAAAGAACAAAAGTAGAACGCAAGAGAGCATGTGCCACAATTAGCAATTATAAGAAAAAAATTTTGGCCAGGCTCGGTGGCTCAGCCTGTAATCCCAACACTTTGGGAGGCTGAGGAGAGTGGATTGCCTGAGCCCATTGGTTTGAGACCCACCCGGGCAACTTGGCGAGACTTCATCTCTACAATAAATCAAAAAATTAGCCGGGCATGGTGGCGTACGCCTGTAGTTCTGGCTACTAGGAAGGTGGAAGCGGAAGGATCGCCAGAGCCCAGCAGGTCAACCCTGCAGTGGCCGGGAGAGTGCCACTGCACTCCAGTCTGGGCAACAGAGTGAGACTCCAACTCAAAAAAAAAAAGAAAAAAATTATAATAAGATCAGAAAAGCCTTATAAGTTATGAGGTCCCTTTATAAAGGGATTATGTGGATTCTTGTAGTAGAGGTTTCTTGACTATGAAAGCACTTAACTACATCCCCAATTTTAAAAAATCTCCCCCTAAAATTCCCTTTTCTTTAAAGTTTGCAGTATAAACAAACACCTTTTATTCCAAGAGAAGCCCCTTGGCTCAAGCATTGGCTGTGATTTCAGCTCGTTGCCAAAGAGACCTGATAGAAACGAACTCCCAAACCAGAGAAAACAAGCAAGAGAGAGGCCTGGGAAAATGTGACAGCCAAGTTGCTATTTAAAAGCAGTGCAGGGGAGAAAAAGGACAGAATTTTTTCCCCCTATTGCCTGTATAATAGCAGAAAAAGAACAAATTTTCTAGAAGCCTTAGTCTGAATAAGGCAAAAGCATATGAAAAATAAATTTTATCTTTTTTAGTGCCTTATAAACCTTTCACTTAGCACATATCTGTTTTTTCTTTTTTTAATTTTTTATTTTTTTGAGACATGATCTCACTGTGTTGCCCAGGTTGGTCTCAAAACTCCAGGGCTCAAGGGACCCTTCCATCCTGGCCTCCTAAGGGCTGAGATTGCATAAATGAACCACATGCCCAGCTGCATACATCTATTTTTAATTAGATGAAACTAAAGAAAGTTATATCACAGAACTAGAAAAATTAGTCTTGGGCCAGGCACTGTGACTCACACCTATAATCCCAGCACTTTGGGAGGCCGAGGTGAGAGGATTGCCTGATACCACGGGTTCGAGACCAGCCTGAGTAACTTGGTGAGACCTCATCTCTACAACAAATCAAAAAAATTAGCAGGGCATGGTGTCATGAACCTGTAGTTGCAGCTAAAAGAGAGAGAGAGAGAGGAGAGACAAAGAGAAAGAGAGAGAGAAGTCTTAAAATTTATATGGAGTAAAAAAAAAAAAAGCCTAAGCAATTCTAAGCAAAAAGAATAACTGCAGAGGCACAGATAAGGCGGGACGTGATGGCTCACACCTATAATCCCAGCACTTTGGGAGGCTGTGACTGGAGGATCACTTGAGCCCAGGAGTTTGAGACCAGCCTGGACAACATAGTGAGACTGTCTCTCTACAAAAAATCAAAAAATTAGCCCAGCATGGTGGCGCATGCATGTAGTCCAATCTACTCGGGAAGCTGAGGTGGAAGGATCACCTGAGCTCAGGAGGTATAGGCTTTCTCTCCATTGCACTCCAGCCTAGTCAACAGAATAAGATTCCCTGACTCAAAAAAAAAAAAAAGAGAGAGAACCCCCAAATAAAACCATATGCCTACAACTGAAATCAACAAAAATAAACAATGAGGAAAAGACACTCTATTCAATAAACGGCTCCGGGAAAATTGGCATAACCATATGCAGAAGAATGAAACTGGACCCCTGCCTCTTATCATATACAAAAGTTTACTCAAAATAGATTAAAAACTAAAATGTAAAACCTGAAACTGTAAAAATCCTAGAAGAAAACCTAGGGAACACTCTTCTGGGCATTGGTCTAGGCAAAAAATTTATGACAGAGACCACAAAAGTAATTGCAACAAAAACAAAACACAAATGGGGCTTAATTAAACTAAAAAAACTTCTGGACAGAAAAATAAATAACCAACAGGGTGAACAGAAAACCTACTGAATGGGAGAAAATATTTGCAAATTATGCCATAGACAAAGGGCTAATATCCAGAATCTACAAGAAACTCAACTCGAAAAAAAAAAAAGCAGCCACATCAAAAAGTAAGCAAAGGGCAGTCAGTGCACACCTGTAGCCCCAACTATTCAGGTGTATGAGGCAGAAGGATCACGGGAGCCCAGGAAGTTGAGGCTGCAGTGAGTCATGATCATGCCACTGCACTCCAGGCTATAAGGAAGACACCAGTCCAAATCCTTTGCAGTCTGAAAAATGTCAGGCACCCAGCTCTGGAGAGATTTTTCCATGTAGTCTCTTGGATTGTTTATAGGCAAAGTGAATACTGGCACAGTAGCTCACGCCTGTAATCCCAGCACTTTGGGTGGCTGAGGTGAGAGGATTACCTGAACCCAGGGGTTCAAGACCAGCCTGGGCAAATTAGCAAGACCTCGTCTCTTAAAAAAAAAAAAAAAAGGGCCAGGCACAGTGGCTCACGCCTGTAATCCCAGCACTTTGGGCGACCAAGGCGAGAGGATTGCCTGAGCCCAGGTGTTCGAGACCAGCCTGGGCTTGGCACAACCTTGTCTCCATCATAAATCAAAAAATGTAGCCAGGTGTGGTGGTGTGCACCTGTGGTACTAGATACATGGGAGGCTGAGGTGGAAGGATCACCTGAGTTCATCAGGTCCAGGCTGCAGTGGCCATGAGTGTGCCACTGCACTCTAGCCTGGGCGACAGAGTGAGACTCCGACTCAAAAAAAAAAAAATTAGAAGGATAAATTGTAACCTTCACAATGTTAATGTAATCATGTATTAACAGAAGTTTTGATCCCTAACAATATAAATTCAGCATCCTGCTAAACCCAAAGGTAATCACTAACAACGTAGTCTTGGCCTGATTTATTTGCATTAACCCAACACCTATTTTAATGTTCACTGATTTTGTTTTCATGATTCACAGTTTTTAACAATGGTAAAGAAGCTATCCTGCTCTTTCCCATGTACTGTGTGTAACCTGTTAAAAAGTTACTAAACTCAGCCAGGCTCGGTGGCTCAGCCCGTAATCCCGCGCCTTTGGGAGGCTGAGGTGAGTGGATTGCCTGAGCCCGTGGGTTCGAGACCCACCTGGGCAGTGAGACCTCATCTCTACAATAAATCAAAAAAATCAGCCAGGCATGGTAGCGCATGCCTGTAATTCTGGCTACTCGGAAGGCTGAGGCAGAAGGATCTCTGGAGCCCAGCAGGTCGAGGCTACAGTGACCAGGAGTGGCCACTGCACTCCAGTCTGGGTGACAGAGTGAGACTCCAACTCAAAAAAAAAAAAAAAAGTTACTAAACTCTGGAAAGCCATCCTTTGTTTTCAATAACAAAGGCATGAAGCTTGGGATAATACAGAAATGTATAGGTAATGAATGTCAGAGTAATGGAACACAGACATCACGGGAATGTTCTGAAATGTCATAACTTGATGTTTATCTATACCAAACCTTAACATTTGTGCTTACAAGTATGAACTGTAAGATCCGAGGAGCTGAGCTGGCCTTGGTATCTATGTTGGTTTGTCTCCCTAAATTCCAAATTCCAAAATAAACCTCTTTCTTCCCAGTTCCATCTCAACTCTTATTGGTAGCAAGAGGAAGCAGCTGTGTGTTCCATGGACCATTTCATGGCTGGGTGACAGAGAGACCCCCCCAACTCAAAAAAAAAAGGGCAAAGGACATGAATATTAAAAAATATATATATTCATGTCCTTTACCTAATTTTTTTTTGAGTTGGAGTCTCATTTTGTCACCCAGGTTGGAGTGCAGTGGCCTACTCGTGGCCACCACAGTCTTGACCTGATGGGCTCAGGCAATCCTTCCACCTCAGTCAGCCTTCAAAGTAACTGGAACTATAGGTACACCACCAAGCCCAGCTAATTTGTTTTTTTATTTGTTGTAGAGACAAAGTCTTGTCAAGTTGTCCAGGCTGGTCTTGAACCCCTGAGCTCAGGTGCTCCTTTTGCCTCTGCCTCCCAAAGTGCTGGGATTACATGCATGAACCACTGCACCTGGTTTAGGACATGAATATATATATACTTTTTTTTTGAGCCAAAATCTTACTCTGTTGCCTAGTCATGCTCACAGCCACCACAGCCTCAATCTGCTGGGTTCAGACAATCCTTCCACTTTAGCCTTCCAAGTAGCTGGAACTACAGGTGTGTGCCACCACACCTAGCTAATTTTGTGGTTTATTGTAGAAACGAGGTCTCACCAAGTTTCCCAGGCTGGTCTCAGACCCATGGGCTCAGGCGATCCTCTCACCCCCACCTTCCAAAGTGCTGCGATTACAGGTGTGAGCTACTGCACTCACCCTGGACATGAATAACGCTTCTCAAAAGAAGACACACACGTGTCCAGCAAAAATGCTCAGCATCACTAATCACAGAGACATGCAAATTAAAACCACAATGAGATATCATCTTACATCAGTCAGAATGGCCATTAAAAATTCAAAGAACAACAGATGTTGGTGCTGTTTCAGAGAAAAGAGAACGTCATTTACTGTTGGGGGGATGTAAACTAGTTCAATCTTTATGGAAAACAATATGGAGATCTCTCAAAGAACTAAAAATTGAATTGCCATTCAACCCAGCAATACCACTACTAGGCATCTAGCCAAAAGAAAATAAATTTTAAAAAATAATATAGCCAGTCATGGTGGCTCATACCTGTAATCCCAACATTTTGGGAGGCGGAGGAAAGAGGATTGCCTGAGTCCAGGAGTTCAAGACCAGCCTGGGCAACTTGGTGAGACCTCATCTCTACAATAAATCAAAAAATTTATTGGTGTGATGGCACGTGTCTATAGTTCCAGCTACTTGGAAGATGAGGCAGAAGGATCACCTGAGCCCAGCAAGTCGAGGCTGTGATGACCAACAGTGTTTCACTGCACTCCAGCCTAGGCAGCAGAGTGAGACTCCAACTCAAAAACTAAAAAATAAAAAAGTAATAATAATAATAATAATAATAAAATACAGAAAAGAAATAATTGTTTTGGGTAGATGCAGAAGTTCATAGCATTTTTATCTTCCCATGGAATTCAAATGTCAAACGATGATTGCCTGGTCACAGTTCATCACATTTGCCAATTCTCAGGATGATTAATGTGTTTAAATACTTTAATCATTGTGGATTAAAGTGTCTAAACAGTCTTCATCAAAGTTTGATGGTCTTCCTGAACGTGGAGAATCACTCAGGTTAAAGTGGCCCTCTTTGAAACAATAAAACCACTTTCTCGCCATGCTTTCCCCCATGGCATTCTCCCTGTACACAGCACAAATGTTTCGAGCTGCCTCTGCTGCCTTTACTCCTGTTAAACTCAAACAGAAGACTATGTTGGAAGTGTTCTTTTTTCCACCTGACACTCTATCCTCTTTAGCCCACAGATAGCACTAACTTTCTTCAAATCTGCAAAATGCAAGGCATATTTATATGAACAACATTGTCACTCCAAATGACAAATGATAAACAAACTCCCAACACCACAGTGTTGTGCCAAAAACAAATGCTACGAACTTATACATCAACCTAATATAAAAAAGATACCTGGGCCTGGCGCGATGGCTCAAACTTGTAATCCCAGCACTTTGGGAGGCCAAGGCGAGAGGATTGCTTGAACCCAGGGGTTTAAGACCAGCTGGGCAGCTTGGTGAGACCTCATCTCTACAATAAAACAAAAAATTAGCTGGGCACAGTAGCGCACGCCTATAGTTCCTGCTACTTGGAATGCTGAGGTGGAAGGATCTCCCAAATCCAGCAGGTCAAGGCTGCATTGGCATGAGCACTCCAGCCTGGACGGCAAGAGTGAGACTACGACTTAAAAAAAAAAAAAAGATACCTGTACTTGTATGTTTACTGCAGCACTATTTACAATAGCAAAATCATGGAACCAGCCTAAGTGCCCGCCAACAATTGACTGGATAAAGGAAATGAGGTATATATAGTCCATAGAATGAATAGAATGGAATGGGCTGGGCGCGGTGGCTCAACCTGAAGTCCCAGCACTTCGGGAGGATGAGGAGAGCCCAGGGGATGGAGATCAGCCTGGGCAACTTAGTGAGACCTGGTCTCTACAATAAATCACAAAAACTAGCTGGGCGTGGTGGCATGCGTGTGTAGTTCCAGCTACTTGATGGGCCGAGGCAGAAGGATCGCCTGAGCCCAGCAGGTCGACGCTGCAGTGGCTGTGAGCATGCCACTGCACACCAACTTGGGCGACAAGAGTGGAATTAAGGCTGGGTGCGGTGGTTCATGCCTGTAATCTCAGCACTTTGGGATATGGAGGCAAAAGGATTGCCTGAGTCCAGGGGAGACCAGCCTGGCCAACTTGGCAAGACCTCATCTCTACAATAAAAATAATTAGCAGGATACTCAAAAAAAAAAAAAAAAAAAAAAGAATGAAATGATGTCCTTTGCAACTACATGCATGGAACTGGAGATCATCATCCTAAGAGGTCAGAAAGAGAAAACCAACCTAAATGGCCACAAAGGTAGAAATAATAGACACTAGGGACACCAATAAGGGAGGAGGTGAGCAGAGGACCTAGGGTTCAGAAATTCCCTGTTGGGTATAGTGTTCAGTGTTCACTATCTGGGGCATGGGCCACCAGAGACCAAATCTCCACCACTGCACTATATGTTCATTTAAAAAATATTCACAGCCGGGCTCGGTGGCTCAGCCTGTAATCCCGCGTCTTTGGGAGGCTGAGATGAGTGGATTGCCTGAGCCTGCGGGTTCGAGACCCACCTGGGCAGCAAGACCTCATCTCTACAATAAATCAAAAAATCAGCTGGGTATGGTAGCGCATACCTGTAATTCCGGATACTCAGAAGGCTGAGGCGGAAGGATCGCCGGAGCCTAGCAGGTCGAGGCTGTGGTGGCCGGGAGCGGCCACTGCACTCCAGTCCGGGCGACAGAGTGAGACGCCAACTCAAAAAAATATATATATTCACATGTACCCCCCTGAATCTAAAAGAAAGTTGAGGAAAAAGTAATTTTTTTTTTGAGTGGAGTCTCCCTCTGTCACCCAGGCTGGAGTGTGGTGGCACTCTCATGGGCATCACAGCCTCAACCTGCTGGGCTCAGGCAATCCTTCTGCCTCAGCCTCCAAGTAGCTGCAACTACAGGCGTGCACTACCATGCCCGGCTTATTTTTATTTTTTTATTTTTTTCAGTTGGAGTCTCATTCTGTCGCACAGGCTGGAGTGCAGGGGCACACTCCCAGCCACCACAGGCTCGACCTGCTGGGCTTCGGCGATCCTTCTGCCTCAGCCTTCCAGGTAGCTGGAACTACAGGCACGCGCTAGCACGCCCGGCTAATTTTTTTGATTTATTGTAGAGATGAGGTGTCACCAAGTTGCCCAGGCGGGTCTCGAACCCGGGGGCTCAGGCAATCTACTCACCTCGGCATCCCAAAGTGCTGGGATTACTGGCTGAGCCACCGAACCTGGCCAATTTTTTTTTTTTTTTTAATTGTAGAGATGAGGTCTCACCAAGTTGCCCAGGCGGGTCTCGAACCCGCGGGCTCAGACAATCCATTCACCTCAGCCTCCCAAAGTGCTGAGATTACAGGCTGAGTCACCAAGCCCAACTTCTTATTTTTTAATTTATTGTGGAGACGAGGAGCCCTGAACAAGTTGCACAGGCTGGTCTCGAGCCCGTGGGCTCGGGCAATCCTCTTGCCTCGGCCTCCCAAAGTGCTGGGATTACAGGCTTGAGCCACTGCACCCGGCCAAAGTAAATTTTTTTTTTTAAGTTGTAAATAGGCTGGGCTTGGTGGCTCAGCCTGTAATTCCAGCACTTTGGGAGGCCGAGGTGAGTGTATTGCCTGAGCCTACGGGTTTGAGACCAGCCCGGGCAACTTGGCAAGACCTCATCTCTACAATAAAATAGAAAGTAGCCAGGCGCGGTAGGCACGTCTGTAGTTACTGCTCCACCGAAGACTGAGGTGGAAGGATTGCCGGAGCCCAGCAGGTTGACGCTGGGGTGGCCATGAATGAGCATGCGTGCCACTGCACTCCAGTCTGGGCAAAGGAGTGAGACTCCAACTCAAATTTTTTAAAATGTCATAAATACATATACTCTCCCCTAAATCCACATAAATATCAGGAAAGAGGAAATTCATAAAAAACTGTGCTGTGTATTAATTAATACTTGTATTTTTAATCTTGTTCTCTGTGTGTGTATAGAAATGTTTCCTTTATACTTTCTGGTATTTTATACACATTTTCTTTTTTTGTTGTTATTGTGTGGGTGTGTTTTGCTTTGGATTTCTTTTGTAGACACAGGGTCTCACTATGTAGAGATGAAGTCTCGTCAAATTTCCCAGGCGGGTCGCAAACCCACGGGCTCAGGCAATTCACTCACCTTGGCCTCCCAGATTGCTGGGATTACAGGCTGAGCCACCAAGCCTGGCCATGAACTGTTTTACTTTAAAAGAGACTAGGCCGGGTGTGGTGGATCACGCCTATAATCCCAGGAAGGGAGGCCGAGGTGAGAGGATTGCCTGAGTCCAGGGGTTCGAGACCAGCCTGGGCAACTTGGAGAGACCACGTCTCTATAATAAATCCAAAATTATCTGGGCGTGTTGGCACATTCCTGTAGTTCCAGCTACTTGGAAGGCTGAGGCAGAAGGATCACCTGAGCCCAGCAGGTCAAGGCTGTGGTGGTGGGGAACGTGCCACTGCACTCCAGCCAGGGTGACAGAGTGAGACTCTAACTAAAAAAAATAAAAATAAAATATAAAATAAAATAAAAGATTCTAAGTGGGTATGGGATGGGGACAGCTATATAAGATTATTAGGACAGTTAGTGTTTATATATATATTATTTTTTTATATTTGTTTATATATATTGTTTATATATATTCTATTCTATATGTACGTATATATACACACATACATATATACATAAATCCTAGGGTCTTGTGAAGAGAAGGTTATGAGAGACTGGCTTTCAAGCAGCCTCCAAAGTGTGGTGGATTCAGAGCCGAATGGGCCACAAAGGGTGGACAGATTCCAGTGTGTCTGGTACTGAGAGAAAAATAGGCCCTGTATCTTAGCTTTGATAAGGTGCCTTTGTGGATGTGAGTAATGGTCAGGCCAAGGGATGAACCGGGGCTATGAAAGCTGGACAATGGAAAGTCTGGAGCACCCTGACAAGGAAATTCTTCCCCTGAATTGCCTTTTCCTATTGAGATAAGATAATACACAACAAAGCACCAGGCTCAGAAGCGCTGCCACCAGTCCAGCCAGGCGCAGCCTGCACGCAGGCCTGGGCTGAGCGCACAAGTGCCTGACTCTGTCAGCACCTGGGTGGACTCCAGAAGCTGGGACAAGTCCTGACTCTCACCAGCTGTGGGACTCCAATTCACAGTATTCTTGCTCACAAGAAAGAAAAAACAAAAAGGTTTACCATTCTCCTACCATGAAAAGGCTTTTCCAACTCATAAATGCCATAAAGATGTGTTATTATTATTACTTCCTCAGCTTGAAGTAATTTTGTAGGTTCCCCCCACACTTTTTTTTTTTAAAGACAGAGTCTCTCTGTGCCGCCCAGGCTGTTCTCAAACTTCTGGATTGAAGTGATCCTTCTGCCTCAGCCTCCTGAGTAGCTGGGACTGTAAGTGTACACCACTGGGCCCAGTTAGTTTCCCCTTTTTTAGGTCTGGCTCCAGATTTCCTTAAAACTCATCTGGATGTCTTTTAGGCTATGAGTACATTTTAATTATGAGATTGTGTGAGTAAAGCCCTTTGAACTGAGGAGGCAGGATTGAGACACTGTGAAATGCTCCATTGTCTCCTGAGTGAGCAGAGTGGCCGAGGATGTCACCCCTTTGATAGCACCTGAACCAGGGAGTAGATCTCGTAGGCAAGCAGTGACTCACCCACACTGTCACCAGTGAGTCAGTGTCCTGGCGGAGCAGATGCTGGCAGCCCTCTCCTTCAGGGGGAGAAGGGGAGGAGAGAAGGGGTAGGGATGAAGGGAAGCAGGGCCTAGACTCCATCCAGGATGTCACCTTGCATCGAGGACGGTAGTGTGGACCCCACAGGGTGAAAGGAGCCCATGCCTTTCCGTTGGTCTCCAGGAGGACAGGATAAGCTAATAGGTGGGTGATAGAGAGAGAGAGAGAGAGAGAGAGAGATTGAGTTGAACTCCAAGTGAGGGAGAGCTTTCATTTGGCCCTGCCCAAGCTGCATTGGATGCCAGGAGTTTCCTGTTACCAGAGTAATTCCAATACTGCCCATCACCTCTCCTATAGGACATTTTGGGGAAGATGTCCTATTGACCAGAGAGTTGGATCAGGTGATATGACAGGACATTTTCAGTCTTAAGAATCTGAGTTATAGGGCACACCTCATTGATAAGGGTACCTGCATGGTGAATATTTGTATACCTAGCCCTGAATTGTACCCCACAATTTTAAATAAAAATTAAAAGAGGAAAAAATAAATAATAAAAAATAAAATAAAATAAAGAATCTGAGTTATGTAAGAATCACAGCTTACCACAGCCTCAACCTCCTGGGCTCAGGTCATCCTTCTGCCTCAGACTCCCTAGTGTCTGAGAACTACAGGTATGTGCCACCACATGCCAGGCTAATTTTTTTATTTTTGTAGAAATGAGGTCTTGCTATGTTACCTAGACTGGTCTCAAGCTCCTGGGCTTAAGCAATCCTCTGGTCTTGGGCTCCCAAAGTGCTAGAATTACAGGTATGAGCCACTACACCCAGCCTCTAAGCTATTTTTGCCTAGCAATGAATTTTCATGAACCCATCTTCTGCTTAGTAGCCATGTGACCTTGAACATATTAATTACCTTTCTGTGACTCAGTTTCCTCAGCTAAACAATGGGATTATTACTATCTATCCTATCAATCTCATATGGCTGTGATAAGGATCAACAGAGATAAATGATTCCTGGTAAAACCATGCATAGTGTTCTCCCCTTTCTCTGCATATTCTATGACCCACAGTTCAGGGGTGACCACTTGAGTGCCTAGACTGGTTGTTCCATGAATCAGGGCAAAGTTCACATTTGCCCAAGGGGTCAGCCTTGAGATTGAATTTCACTGGTCATCCTGAGAACAGGGTCACCCCTTGCACCTTTTTCTTCCCCGTGCCTCTATCTTCACTCCTCCCATCTGCCTTTCCCTTATGCTTATTCTGCGGACACTTTCTGAAGGGTAACTATGTCCAAGGCACCCTGCTGGGCCAGGGGGAGCATGTAAATAGCACCTAGGGCTTGACTGCAAGTGTGTCTCAGCCTGGTAGGGAGAACGACGTGCCCAGAGAGAGAGGCTAGAAGGAGCTGGAAGCTAGAAGGCGGAGTGTTCACCAAGAAGACCATGGCTTCCTGGGCCTGGCTTTTAAGACCAGATAATGAATTTCCAGGTAGAGAAGGCAGGAGGAAGAGATAGAACAGAGTGCCTGGGCCGAGTGTGGTGGCTCACTTCTGTAATCCCAGCAGTTTGGGAGGCCAAGACGAGAAGATCACTTGAGCCCAGGAGTTCAAAACCAACCTGGACAACATAGTGAGACTTTGTCTCTACCAAAATAAATAAATAAATAAATAATTAGCTGGTTGCATGCACCTGTAATCCCAGCTACTCAGGAGGTTGAGGTAGAAGGATCACCTGAGCCCAGAGGTCGAGACTGCAGTGATCATGCCACTGCACTCAAGCCTGGGCTACAGACTGAGACTCTGACTCAAAAACAAACAAATCAGAATGCCTGGATGTGTGTCTTGGGCCTGTGGGTTATGCTTGGCTGCTGCAGCCCTGACCCAGTTTCATCTTCCACACATCTCAGCCTGTCAAGCACCATCCCCTTAATGACCTAGGAGGAGATCTGGGCAGGCCCTGCATGCTGCTCTTCTCTAAGCAAGAGGATTTGAAATCTAGAAACAGTTCCTGGAAACACTGTTGCCTTCTCATTGGGCCATTATTTCCATGACTATGAAACAAGGCAGCACTTTCCAACCCTGGCTAGGCACCAGCATCACCTGCGTTTGTTTTTCGTGTTGATTTCATTCCAATTTCCCAGCCCCACCCTTCATGTGTTCTGGTTCAGTGATGCTGGGGCGGGGCCCCTGTGATTGGTATGATCTGCTTTCACAAATTTGGGGGTAGAAAATTTCTCAGATGTCTCATCATCTTTGTTTTTCCAGTTCCACATTAAAGAGGGCACGTGTTTACTGCAAAAAGGGCCAGAATTCCCTAGTGAAGCATCCCACCTACCTTGAGTTTCCTGAAAATCCCAAAAGCTTATGAAGGCCTAAAAAATGAAGAAGCCAGCCAGATGCGGTGGCTCAGGCTTATAATCCCAGCACCTTGGGAGGCCAAGGTGAGAGAATTGCCCTGAGCCCACGGGTCTGAGACCAGCCCCGGCATCTTGACAAGCCCTCATCTCTACAATAAATCAAGAAAAATTAGCCAGGTGTGGTGGCACATGCCTGCAGTCCCAGCTACTTGGAAGGCTGAGGCAGAAGGATGGCTGGAGCCCAGCAGGTCGATGCCAGGGTGGCTGTGAGTGTGCCACTGCCCTCTACCCTGGGCAACAGAGTGAGACTCCTACTCAAAAAAAAAAAAGAAGAAGCCCCAGTGATGTCAGTCTGGCCTCCAGAGTCCCCTACTTTTCTTCCTGTGCCTCACTTTCCTCAGTTATGAAATGGGAATGCAAATATTTCCCACTTCACAAGACTGTGGTGAAGGCTAAGAGGGCACAGGAAACATGATAGCACATAGAAAGTGCTCAGGACATGGCAGCCATTGTTATGAAGGCAGCAAGGCCTAGTGGTTAGGGATTTGGGCTCCAGGGCTAGACTGAATGGGTTCACAACCTGGCAACCACTCCAAGTGTGCAACTTCCATGCCTCAGTTTCCTTCTCTGTACATTGTGGCTGATAACGACTCCCTTGCAGAACTGTTATTATTATTTTTTTAAGTTGGAGTCTCACTCTTTTGTCCAGGCTAGAGTGCAGTGGCACGCTCCCCGCCACCACAGCCTCGACAGGCTGGGCTCAGGCGATCCTTTTGCCTCAGTCTTCCAAGTAGCTGGAACTACAGTAATGCGCTACCATGCCTGGTTAATTATTTTATTTATTATAGAGACGAGGTCTCACCAAGTTGCCCAGGCTGGTCTCAAACCCGTGGGCTCAGGCAATCCTTTCACTTTGGCCTCCCAATGTGCTCAGATTACAGGCTTGAGCCACCGCCACTGCCCCAAACCCAACTGTTATCTTTTTTTTTTTTTTGGTTTATTGTAGAGATGAGGGCTTGCCAAGTTGCCCAGGTTGGTCTCGAACCTGTGGGCTCAGGCAATCTTCTCACCTTGGCATCCCAAAGTGCTGGGATTACAGGCTTGAGCCACCGTGCCCGGCCCAACTGTCATCATTAAATGAATGAATACGTGTAAGGCCTGTTGATCAATGCTGGGCAAATAACACCAAAGAAATGTTAGCAGTTATGATTACCACTGCTGTGCCTTCTCACTGCCTCATGGTGTCACTGTCGGACACCGGTCCTTCCCTGTCCTCAGCTGGTGTCCACCTGTTCCTCCTAGCAGCCTTCTAGGCCAGCTGTGGCCCTTCAAGAAGACACCCCCTCCCCCTTTTCTAGTCTTGACCAAGGGAATCCCTAAAATAGCAGTTCACCTACATAGCCTCCTCCCGGGACACCAGCTGGCTCCGGATTGCTGACTCAGACCTGGTTCTAGGCCTACCAGCATGAGAAGTCAGAACCTCCACTCTCTTGCCTTCTCCTCCCCAGAGACCCACCCCAGGGGTTGCAGCTTTTCTTTGACCACCTTGGAGCCTAAAGGATCCAGGTGCATCCCTTTCCCCAGACAGTGAGGCTATCCTTTTAATTTGTTTTTCCTTGAGTTGGAGTCTCACTAAGAAAATATTCTCCACCAGCCTGGAGTAAACAGCGTGATCATGGCTTACCTCAGCCTCAACCTCCTGAGCTCAGGCGGTCCTTCCACCTCAGCCTCCTGAGTAGCTGGGACTACAGGCGTGGGTCACCGTGCCCTGCTAATTTTTTAATATTTTTATTTTTGAAAAGCTAGGTCTCATGTTTTCCAGGCTGGTTTCAAACTCCTTGGCTCAAGCAATCCTCCTGCCTTGGCCTCCCAAAGTGCTGGGATATTAGGCATGAGTCACTTCAGCCAGCCATGGCTATTCTTTCCAAATAAATTACCACAGTATGCGCTGGGCTCCCCACCCCCTGCTTTGGTCAGAAGGTCATCCTCTGTGGCTCCATGTGATTTACCCTCATAGGGGAGATTCCCTAAGAGATTACCAGGTATCAACACCTACACTTCTGCTGGAACCATGGCCTTGGATTCTAAGGTCTTTTTTTTGCTTCCTTGGGCAAGGTGGGTGGGGGAGGGGTGCCCACATGTTTAATCTCGCTTGGAAACTGTATTACATGTAATCACGCCCAGGCATGATTCTAATATGCAACCAAGATGGAGAATCGCTGAGATAAGAAGACTGAGCCCTAACGGTTGTTAAAACTCACCTGCACAGGTAGAAGGCTGTGTGCTTATTCCCTGGAGGCTGTCAGCCCTCAGAGCAATTCCATCCAGTAGGCCGGGTAGGCGGAGGGCTGCCTGCGCAGGCGTGCCTAGGCAGGGAGCTAGGACAGGCAAGGATAGCATCTCAGAGCGGGTCAGACACGGGGGAACTGTCATCAGCAGCTGGAACAAATTGCTTTTCTCAAGTGAGTTACCAAATCTCTTGCCAAATAATGCAGCCCTTGTTTGGCTCTCAGGGCATATTTTCAGATGGAAGAAAATATACATCTAAAGCAGGAATCCCAATATCAGAATCCTCTGTGGGAGCGGAGGTGAACCCTTGGGAGTGGAAGTTGGAAGACAATTGCTGCCCATGGTCAGCGAGGAAAGCCTCGGCTCCAGTGACCTCATGGCTCTTTTCTGTCGCCGGTGACCGGACACTCCCTTCCCCTCTGCCCACCTCCACCCACAGACATATCAGACAGATGACCACATGAGAGCAGGGGAAAAGTGTTCCCCATCGATAACACACGTTCTCACGTGCTGCCACAGCCGCCGCCGCCCCAACCTCATCCCCCAAATGTCCCGTGATGTCAGGCTGAGCACGGCAGGCCAAGGCCAGCCCAGAGCTCGTGCTCTCTCTCCCTGCAGACCCATGAATTTCTGAAAAGTTGCATAAGGGCAGATGCCTGGTCATGCCTGGAATTCTTTAGCTCCAGTAGCTCAGGTCTCATCTGTGTCCTGGCTCACGGTGTGTGATTTTGTTTTTCTGAGCCATGTTCACTGGGAAAAGTAAGAGAACACTTCTGTATCTCCGCAGTGGGATCAGCTAGGCAGCCTGATAGGCCACGAAGCAGGGCAGAGCTGGACCAAATGTGGCCCGAGTGCAGAACCTCAGAAGGAGTCTCTCCGATGCCTGTGATCTCTGGCAGTGAGCAGCCCTGCAGTTTCCCCTACCCCCGAAGTATGTGTTAGTGATAAAGAAGAAATATCGTGAGGCCAGAGTCCCCTGGATATCACCATTCGCAGGAGATCACCCCAAACAGCCCTTTCCCCACATGATCGTGCTCTCAAGCCTCTGACCACACCCAACCCTGCCAGGCCTCCTACTTGGCGAAATATTTGGGAGCTGAAACAATAGCCTCACTACAGCAGTGGTGGGCAGTTACGGGAAAGTCACGTGATTGTCCGAACTGAACCAATTTGTCAAAGACCATTTTCCTTTCACTCATCACCTCCCCCACACCCTACGATAAGATAGGGTCCCCAGAGCACAATAATCCTTTCCTGAGATACAATTTGGAGGCTCCCGAGAAAAGAAACAAAAGTGAGGCTAATTTTGGCTTTTCTGAATCGAAAGAAAAGCACACTGGCAGGCCCTGTCCTGCTCAAGGAAGCCAGGGTGGGCCTTGTTTCATCCCTCCTGGGTATCTGCTCAGATCTCCAAGGGATTTGGAGAACAATGCAAGGGCTGAGGGGAGATGGGAACAGAGTCTAGGCCCCAGCTACAGTGGCCAAGCCTTGCCTCGGCTCTGAAGAGATCTCTAAAATGATAGCTGTGGCTTCAGACTTTTTTTTTACAAGTTTTTTTTTTTCACTACAAATTTCTCACCATCCCCCCCAGCTATATTAGTATGTATGTATTTATTTATTTTCTGAATCAGAGTCTCACTCTGTTGCCCAGGCTGGAGTGCAGTGGCACGATCATGGCCCATTGCAGCCTTGACCTCTTGGGCTTAAGCCATCCTCCACCTCAGCCTCCCAAGTCGCTGGGACTACAGATGGATGTCACCATGCCTGGCTAATTTGGGTTGGTTTTTTTTTGTAGAGATAAGATCTTACTATGCCCAGGCTGATCTTGAACTCCTAAACTCCAGCGATTCTCCCACCTTGGCCTCCCAAAGGACTGAGATTACAAGTGTGAGCCACAGCACCTGGCCCCCAACTAAACTATTAATGAATTAGGATCCAAGGATTTCTGACAGACTCCACAGTGGTCCTCGGGGCTCATCTGAGCTCTGTGAATCCCTGGAGAGGTAGGGTAATTGGGTGTGGATCTGCTCTTGTTTCTGGGCATTCCTTGGCTCTTCTCTGATTCTCAAAGGGACCTGTGAACCACCTCAGGTGTGTATCTCTGGGAGGAGTGTCCCCTCCCACCCTGGGCAGAGCTCCTGTCATTTATGGCAATGCTGGTCAATTTCAGTGTGCATTGAAATCACCTGGGTGTCATGTGAAAATGTAGAATTTGATTCAGTGGGTCTGGGTGAAGTGCAAGAGTCCCTATTCTGACAAGCTCAAGTTCATACAGAGGCTGCTAGTCCCATGGACCATACTTCAGAGAAGCCAAGCTTGATGGCAAGCAGTGACGTGCTCATCTGAGCCTGTGCTCTGGCTACAGCCTCCTAACTGAGCACCAGCCTAGCCTTGCTAGTGCCACCAGAGTGGTCTTAAGGCACAATTCTAATTACATTCTTCCCCCTCCTCCAAACCTTCTGTGTCTGCCAACCTCTTTGTTGAGACTCCCCAGAATCCATAAGCAGGGTGTTCTATAACTTGTCTCCACCCTATCTACTCTCCCCATTGTGTCACTCATAAATAATTCATCCTATTCATGATGGACTTCATAGGAGCAAGGACTTGGGATTCAGGCTAGTGTCTGAATCCTGTTTCTGCTATTTACTAGCTTCACAATCATCTGAACTTAATTTCCTTCATATGTAGAGTGGGAATAAGATAACTACCTCATGGACATGAATGATATAGTGTACACAGAACACTTAGCACAATGCTATCACATAGTAAATGCTCAATCAAGAGCATTGTGGCTTAATCAAGAGGTACCCTAGAGCAGGAGTGTTCAAACTTTTGGCTTCCCTGAGTCGCATTCAGTAACTATTTGGCTTTCCTGGGCTGCATCAAGTAAAAAGAAATTGTCTTGAGCTGCCCATAAATTACATAATATAGTTTGTGTGTGTGTGTGTGTGTGTGTGTGTGTATGCACACATATATAATATATATGACTTATTTTTATATTTTTATATAAAGTTTAGAAAAATTAGAACAATATAAAACTCGTGGGATGTTTGACCTTGTTTTTATAAAACTGATATGTCAATGTCTGGTTTGATAGAAACAATGGCAATTCTTATTAGGTGCTCAAGGTGCTCATCAGAAATGTTTGTTCTAATTTTGCTCTTCGTGTGCTTCATAATTGAAAACAGCTGCTTACAAATGTATGCGCTGCCAAAAAGTGATGTCATGCATAAGGTGTGATTGTGAACTTCAAAAACGGAAACACGCACAGGGTCATGAAGAAAATAAATGCTAAAAAATACGGTGTTAAAAGATTTTGTGGGACCGCCTTACTAACTGTCCTGGCCTGCATGCAGCCTGTGGGCCACAGGCTGGCCATGCCTGTCCTGGAGTTTCCATGTGCTCATGTGGTTACCTGCTTTGATGATTCTCCCAGCAATGTCCTCCTACCTCATCTTTGAGCTCTTCCTGATCCCCATAATCACCATCCAATGTTTCATCTCAGCGATAGCACTGCAGGTGATTTATTTTTATTCTCTACCTAAAGACTTTTAGATACATATTAATAATAGTAACTAGGCCGGGCGTGGTGGCTCAAGTCTGTAATCCCAGCATTTTGGGAGACTGAGGCAAGAGGATTGCCTAAACTAAGGGGTTTGAGACCAGACTGGACAACTTAGTGAGACCTTGTCTCTACAATAAATAAAAAAATAAGCTGAGCGTGGTATCGCTTGCATATAGTCCCAGCTACTTGGAAGACTGAGGCAAAGGATTGCCTGAGCCCAGCAGGGTGAGGCTGCAGTAACCGTGAGCATGTCACTGCACTCCAGCCTGGATGACAGAATGAGACTCCGACTCAAAATATATATATATGCCGGGCTCGGTGACTCAGCCTGTAATCCTGCGCCTTTGGGAGGCTGAGGTGAGTGGATTGCCTGAGTCCGCGGGTTCGAGACCCGCCTGGGCAGCAAGACCTCATCTCTACAATAAATCAAAAAATCAGCTGGGCATGGTAGCGTGCACCTATAATTCTGGCTACTCGGAAGGCTGAGGTGGAAGGATCGCCAGAACCCAGCAGGTCGAGGCTGCGGCCGGGAGCGGCCACTGCACTCCAGTCTGGGTGACAGAGTGAGACTCCAACTGAAAAAAAATATATATATGGCTAGGCGCAGTGGCTCAAGCCTGTAATCCTGGCACTTTGGGAAGCCAAGACAAGAGGATTGCCTGAGCCCAGGGGTTTGAGACTAACCTGGGCAATATGGCGAGATCTCATCTCTACAAGATATCAAAAAATTAACCAGGCGTGGTGACATGTGCCTGTAGTTCTGGCTACTTGGAAGACTGAGGCAGAAGGATCGCCTAAACCCAGCAGGTCGATGCTGGGGTGGCCATGAGCGTGCTTTTGCACTCCAGCCTGGGCAACAGAGTGAGACTCCAACTCAAAAATAAGGAACATCATTATGGAAGAGAAAATATATTTACTATTTATTAAGTGGAAGTGAATTATCATAAATGTCTTCATCTTCATCATCTTCACATTGAGAAGGTGGAACAGGAGGAAAGGGGGGGTTTGTCTTGTTGTCTCAGGAGTGGCAGAGGAGGAAAAAAAACAATCTACATGTAAGTGGACCTGCACAGTCCACACCTGTGTTGTTCAAGGGTCACTGTGTTTATAAATTACCCAGCCTCAGGTATTGTGCTACAGCAGCACAAATGGACTAGAACATGCATATTATCCTATAATGGATGTGGTTGGTTGGTTTGATTTTTCTTCTTTTTTTTTTTTTTGAGTTGGAGTCTCTGTTGCCCAGGCTGGGGTACAGTGGCATGCTCATGGCCACCACAGCCTCTACCTGCTGGACTCAGGCGATTCTTCCACCTCAGCCTCCTAAGTAGCTGGAACTACAGATGCATGTCACCACGCCTGGCTAATTTTTTTGTGATTTAGTATAGAGACGAGGTCTTGCCAAGTTGCCCAGGCTGGTCTTAAACCCCCGGGCTCAGTCAATTCTCTCACCTCGGCCTCCCAAAGTGCTGGGATTACAGGCTGAGCCACGCACCTGACCTGGTTATTTCTTTTATTCCCAAAATTAACTTAATTTTCAGTAATATCTATGACTTTTGCTCTAAGTTTCAGATCTCAAGTGAATAAACAGCTTAGCGGGGTGTCAACTTATACTGGAATCAGTTCACACAATAGCAATCTATGGACATCTCAAGGAAGCTCCTGTTTGCACTATAACATCACGGGTACAAGTGGCCTTCCTTGTTCCGAGACAGCTCTTGCCACCCAGGAGAGGACAGGGTCTTGGCCAGAGCCTTCCTCTGTATGCCACCGTCAAGTCCTCAGGTAGACCCTTATACCAGGGATGCTCTGCTCTGAAAAAATGAGGAAGCTGCTGGCCTTCCCCAAGCCCCTCAGCAGCTGTAGACCTAGGCAAAGACCCCCTGAATTGACAATTGTCCCTCTTATCCCTGGTTTCACTTTCTGCAGTTTCAATTACCAGAGGTCAAATTGAGGTTCAAAAATATTACATGGAAAATTCCAGAAATAAACAATTTGAAAGTTTTAAATTTCACATCATTCTGAGTATCATGATGACAACTGATTCTGCCCGAGACATGAATCATCTCTTTGTCCGGGTAACCATGCTGTCTACACCACTCGCCCATTAGTCACTGAGTAGTCATCTGGGTTCTTAGATTGACAGATCACAAGAGAAGGGTGAGTATATTACAATGAGATATTCTGAGAGAGAGGGAGAGACCACATTTGTATAACTTTTATTACAGTATATTGTTACAATCGTTATATTTTGTCTTTGTTATTGCTAATATCTTACCGAGTTTAATTTATAAACTTTATCATGTGTATGTATGTATGGGGGGAAATATATATTGTATAGAGTTCTATATTATCTGTGGTTTTGGACTCCACTGGTGGTCCTGGAATGTATTCCCCACAGATAAGGGGATACTACTGTAGTTCCCAGTTCCCAAGTGGTTTGGGTAGAATATTCCAGTTCCCTGCAAAATTAATTATTGGGGGTATTTGTGCTTGAATCCAAACTTTAATTTCCCAATAATAAAGACCCTCACTCATGCAGTCTTTACAGCTTACAAAGATCTTTCACACACATTGATGAGACTGACCTTTTTCATAACTCAGAGGTGAGTGAGCAATGCTCCAGATCCCTATTTGGGAGTTCAAAGGAATTAAGGGACCTATCCAAGGTCTGTAGCAAGTAAATGAAAAACTCAAAATCAGAATCCAGACCTACTGAGTATTGATCTATCCTTTGTACTGCTACAGGATCTCAGAGTCTCTTGGCTAGAAAAGATGAAGTAGGACGTCAATGCAACCTCTCTGCTGCTTACTCGATGGGTTTCCTAGAAGGACGAGCAGGATGAGGTAAGATCCTGCAGCTGTGGGACCCATGGGGTAGGAGGAACAGTGGCCCATCTGTCAATTCGCAGGAGAGAAAGCTGGGTCTTAGAAGATGGGTCGCAGGGCCAGGCTCAGTGGCTCAGCCTGTAATCCCAGCACTTTGGGAAGCCGAGGTGAGTGGATTGCCTGAGCTGGTGGGTTCGAGACCCGCCTGGGCAACTTGGCGAGACCTCATCTCTACAATAAATCAAAAACTAGCCGGGCGTGGTAGCACGCGCCTGTAGTTCCAGCTACTTGGAAGGCTGAGGCGGAAGGATCGCCGGAGTCCAGCAAGTTGAGGCTGCGGTGGCCAGGAGCATGCCACTGCACTCCAGTCTGGATGATAGAGTGAGACTCCAACTCTGAAAAAAAAAAAGAAGATGGGCCACAGGCTGTCTCTTGGTCTTTCTCCTTCGCTCTGAACTCCAAATACTACAGTCAGGCTTACTGAAGCATTCTGGTCTACTGATAAAGAAAATGGCCTCTGCCACATGGGCCTTGGCAGGGAAGCAACCCACAGGTGTCCCTCCCTGAAGACAAGTTGGCTGAAGTAGGAGCAGATTTTCTTGGTAGAAGTGACTTTCTGTGGTGATTTCCCAACTGTTGTCCTTCAATTTTTTTTTTCTTTTTGTAAAGATGGGGTCTTCCTGTGTTGCCCAGGCTGGTTTTAAATTCCTAGCCTCAGGCAATCCTCCTACCATGGCTTCCCAAACGAAGTGCTAGGATTACAGGCAATCATGCCCAGCCTGTCCTTCAAGTTTTAGCAAAGCCCTAGGTGAAAATTAAGGACCTACTGTCCAGCTTGGTATTAGCACCTGTGATTACTGGGATTGCCCAGGAGAAAGTGGTTCTCAGGGAATAAGAGTCAGGATATGATTTATCTGCCCCACTCCCCAGTGTAGATGACCCACCATTGCTACCTTTAGGATTTGTTAGGTTAAAATATCCTGGTGGGGTCTCCAAATGTTAGGTCACGTGTTGTGTGAAAGATGCAAAGAATTGCACAAAAGTTAGGTTGGAAAATATAGTTTATTTAGAAAGTAAATTAGAGACAGAAAGAGAGAGTCACCTCCCCGAGGTAGGAGAGGGGGCCAAAGCTTAGGAAACATGGCGGCGGCCATAGCTCAAAGAGTACATGGCCACACCAGAGTTTAATAAAACAATGACAAATGGCTGCTTCAGGTTGAATCCTTTTATTTATTTATTTATTTTTATTTTTTATTTATTTTTATTTATTTATTTATTTTTTGAGTTGGAGTCTCACTCTCGCCCAGACTGGAGTGCAGTGGCTGCTCCCGGCCACCACAGCCTTGACCTGCTGGGCTCCGGCGATCCTTCCGCCTCAGCCTTCCAGGTAGCTGGAACTACAGGTGCGCGCTACCATGCCCGGCTCATTTTTGATTTATGTAGAGATGAGTTCTCGCCAAGTTGCCCAGGCGGGTCTCGAACCCGCGGGCTCAGGCAACCCACTCACCTCGGCCTCCCAAAGGCGCGGGATCCTTTTAAACGTTCCCTTTGATGGGGGCAGGTTGTTAAGGTGGTTGGGTGGTGGTCTGCTCCATGTCATCCCTGAGGGCAGAAAAATACAGGTATTGACATCAGGTGATGGCCAGCAGGCAGACAGGTGGGTCAGTCATGTTGATGCTATTATCATGTTGATGGAGTCTGTGTCATGAAGGTCATGAAGAGCTGATTAGGTTACCTTGTTTACGAGACAAGCTTGGAAGGGGCTGTAAAGCAATTATCAATAGCTACCTCTGAGAAACCTGTTCTGTCCTTGGATAGTAATTAGAGGGCAAGTCAAAGTGAACTGCTAGAAGAACATGACAGAGCTAAGCAATGTTAAAATGACTGCTCATTGGGTATATTGACTCCATGTCATGTCCTTTTAGGATAGAAGGAGGCTTTTATAGAGGAAACCTAAGCATTTTCATAGATGAGGAAAATAGAAATTTCTAGAAATTACTTCTTTATTTTTCATGCTCTGGTTTCTCTTCAGAACAAACAAATCTTTCACCTTCTACGTCTGTACTTCTGAAGAGTTGGGTTTCACAAGCTTCAAGGTCCGGTCCCATCTCTTCTGACAATCAACAGTGTGTTTGGGCCAGTGCCTACAACCTAGCCTCTCTTTCCTGAGAGCTGCAAATCACAAAGGGTTAACTGATTGTCAGTCTCGGAATGCACATTTGAATCACTTGGGGAGCTTTTCTTTTGATTTTTGTTTTTTGTTTTTGTCGGAGTCTCATTCTGACACCCAGGCCTTACAGTGCAGTGTCAGGCTCACAGCCACCGCAACCTCAACCTGCTGGGTTCAGGTGATCCTTCCACCTAGACTTCCAAGTAGCTGGAACCACAGGAATGTGCCACCATGTCTGGCTAATTTTTTGATTTATTGTAGAGACGAGGTCTCACCAAGTTGCCCAGACTGGTCTCAAACCCCTGGACTCAGACAATCCTCTTGCCTCCACCTCCCAAAGTGCTGGGATTACAGGCGTGAGCCACCATGCCCAGCTTCTTGGGGAGCTTTTTAAAAAACATCCAAGTGAGGGCCCCACCATCAGATTCTTATTCAGTTGGTCTGTGTGTGGCCGGAGAATGGTCCTTTTTACGTGCTCCCCACGTGATTTATTGTGTAGTCAGAGTGGAGAACCCCAGGGTGGGCCCATCCCTGAGCTCTCCTGAAGAGCTGAACCCCACTCTCCATCTGACCTGCAGCCCACAGACACCATGTGGCCTCTCTAGCCTTCAGACTCAAAGCTAGGCAGGCTAGAGCAGACAGAACAATAGAGGACAAGTCCCATATTTTATACTGGCACGCTGCCTGGGAAGCAATGTGTCCTGCTCATACTGCAAGGCAGAGCAAACAGGTATTTAACCTCCCAGCTCTCAAGCCAGTGTCCCTGCCATGACGCCACACAGTGCTGAAGGGTGTCAGGGGAATTATGGACAAGCAAAATGATTCTTTTGCCTGAAGTTTCTCCCCTAAGCCTTTCACCTAACAGTGTTTTGAAGTTTGATAAATATTTACTCATTCTCTGCACTTCCTAACTATATGTCCAAGCCCCAGAGAAGCAGACATTTTTATCTCCAGATGAAACTCTAGGTTGAAAGGTTGAGACTTGTCCAAGTCACACCGTGTGACAGATAACAGCAGAGGCTGTGTCATGGAAACAGAAGTCCTGTTTTCCCGGAGGAAAATATTTTCATCCTGCTTTTCGCCATTACCTAGCTGTTCAGAAGCAGCAGGTCTCAGCTCTAGCAAGCTCCGCAAGGCACAGGGACACACCTGTCCTTAATGACTCCTGCCCTCTCATAGTCCCAGGAAGGAGAGGAGAGAGCACATTCTAGGTGACACTTCCTCTCTAGTGGGGCAGCTCTGTGTCTGCATCTCTGGCCCTCCGATCTTGCCCACCTGTTTGTGAGCCCTTCCCTGCTCTGCATTCCAGCACAAATTATCGTGGGTGTCCCCAGCTGCACCATTGCTTCCGGAAAGGCCAAGTGGCAGGAAAGTTTGCACCAGGGGGTGGAGGAGGTGATGAGAAGGAAACATGCTGGACTTTCAATTGTCGCGAGGTCAGCGGAGCAGCTGCAGGGGTGCTCCGGCATTTGACCAGAGTGGAAACTGCTGCTGGGTCATACCGAGTCTTTCACTCACCATGCATACATGCTGTAGCTTTCTGTTTACAAAGTAGAAGACTATTTTCAACTAGATCCACTATGTCATGAAGACATACTATTATTATCATCATTATTATTTTTGAGTCAGGGTCTCATTCTGTCACCAAGGTTGAAGTGCAGTGGTGCGATCATGTCTCACTGCAGCCTCAACCTCCTGGACTCAGGTGATCCTTCCACCTCAGCCTCTCAAGTAGCTGGGACTACAGGCATGCACTATCACGCCTGGCTAATTTTTTTATTTTTGTAGAGACAAGGGCTCACAATGTTGCCTAGGCTGGTCTTGAACTCCTGGACTAAAGTAATCCTCCCCGGCTTCCCAAATTGCTGGGATTATAGGCATAAGCCACTGTGCCTGACTTAGATTTATTTTTAACTTTCCTCGATGGAGAGCTTTATGGAAGCTTTGTAGTGGTTTCACTACCCCTTCCCAGTCAGCTCTCAATCCACTTACAGCCACAGACAATACACATCTGACCACTGTGCATCTACTAGAAGTGCAGCAAGTAGAGTGTGTCCAGCCCAGCGACGGGGCTTTGTGTGGTTTTGCTTTGAGGATGAAGCTGACTCTTCCCTTTTGGGAAACTATACTCTCTGTCCTATGGAAGGTTATTTGGGTGGATGGAAAATTCAAGAACACCATTTATAGACCTCTTGGCTGGAGTAATCAGGACAGTGAACCACCTCAGTAAGGTCTGGGTCTTTGCTGGTTGTCTGTCCTTTAATATTCTGTCAATAATGCTCTGATCTGGCCTTAACTGACTGCGATTCTGCCAGGTGTGGCAGCCAGCCTCCAAGATGGCCCTGGGATCCTCACCTCTCAGCATGTACACCTTGTGTAGCCCCTTTGCCCAGTGAAGAGAACGAATCCACGTGACCAATAGGCTATTGCAGACTTGATGGTGTGAATTCCCAGGTGAGATAATTTTCTTTTTAATGGTGGCTTCCGTAGGGGGCCCTTGAATTGCTCACTGTGGGTGGGGGAAGTCAGTCATTATGTTGTGAGGACTTTTAAGCAGCACTGTGGAGAGGCCATGTTAGGAGGAAGCGACCTGCCAGCATTAACTTGCCAGGCATATGAGTGAGCCACGTCTGGAAGTAGATTCTCCAAACGCAGTAAATTCCTCAGTTGATTCTTGCTCCTCAGTGCTTGATTCTTCAGCCAAGGTCCCAGATATCATGGAGCAGGGGCAACCTTCCCTGCTGAACCCTTTCTGAATTCCTGACCTACAAAAATAATGAAATAATAAATCATTACTATTTTCTGTCACCTACTTGTGAGGATGATTTGTTACATAGCAATAGATGACTCCAGATGGCGTGGTGGTTCACACCTGTAATCCTAGTACTTTGGGAGGCCAAGTCAGGAAGATAGCTTGAGTCCAGAGTCCAAGACCTGCCTGGACAACGTAGAGACTTTGTCTCTACAAAAATAAAAAAAAATTGGCTGGGCTCGGAGGCTCAGCCTGTAATCCCAGCACTTTGGGAGACTGAGGTGAGTAGCTTGTCTGAGCCCATGGGTTTGGGACCAGCCGGGGCACCTTGACGAAGCCTCCTCTCTACAATAAATCAAAAGTAAGCCGGGCGTGGTAGCGCATGCCTATAAGTTCCAGCTACTTGGAAGGCTGAGGCGGAAGGATCGCCGGAACCCAGCAGGTTGAGGCTGCGGTGGCCGGGAGTGGCCACTGCACTCCTGTCTGGGTGAAAGAGTGAGACTCCAACTCAAAAAAAATAAATAAAAATAAAAAATGAGCCAGGCTTGGTGGCACACACCTGTGTGTGGGACCAGCTACTTGAGAGGCTACTTGAGAGGCTGAGGCAGGAGGCTCACTGAGCTCAGGAGATCAAGGGTGCGGTGAGTTATGATCATGCCACTGCATTCTAGCATGGGCAACAGAGTGAGACCCCGACTCAAAAAAAAAAAAAGATGACTGCAGCCAGGTTGTTTATGGGAGGGGGGACCTGAAAACCCAGAATTATCTTTTGGAGGGCAGGCCCCTTGTAGTACGGGCTTCCACTGCTAGGTAAGTGTTCTAGGAACCCATCGGCATCAGTGTACCAACTAGTGTTCTTGTAAGAGGCTGCTTAGGCTTTAGTGAATCTTTTTGGAGAGTCCTTTAACATGTGTTCCCATTTTGTGATGGGAGATATACACAAATAACGTGCAGCAGTGAAATTTTGTTTTGTGTTGCTGTCCTTTGAAGGAGCAGTTGGAGGCTGACCCTGATTTTTTTCCCAAAGTCATAACTGGAGATGAATCTTGGCGCTACAGTTATGACCCGAAAATGAAGCAGCATTCTAGCCAATGGGAAACAGCCACTTCCCCATGACCCAATAAAAAGTATGACTAGCTGGGCTCAGTGGCTCAGCCTGTAATCCCGTGCTTTGGGAGGCTGAGGTGAGTGGATTGCCTGAGCCCGCGGGTTCGAGACCCGCCTGGGCAACTTGGCGAGACCTCATCTCTACAATAAATAAAAAAATGAGCCAGGTGTGGTAGCACGCACCTGTAGTTCCAGCTACTTGGAAGGCTGAGGCGGAAGAATCGCCGGAGCCCAGCAGGTCGAGGCTGCAGTGGCCGGGAACGGCCACTGCACTCCAGTCTGGGTGACAGAGTGAGACTCCAACTCAAAAAAAAAAAAAGAAAAAGAAAAGAAAAGCATGATAGGTGAAGTCAAATGTGAAAACAATGATCATTTGTTTCTTTGATCTGAGAGGGATAATGCATTTGTAATTTTTCCCTCTGGATCAAACGGTCAACCAAAGTTTTTATCTGGAAGTTTTGAGAAGGTTGTGTCACGATTTGCAGAAGAAACATCCCACGTTGTGGCAAACAGGAACTGCTTCTTCCACCATGATAACACACCTGCCCACATCAGCAGTTTTTGTCCAAAAATGGCATGATCCCTATGCCCCCATACCCCACCCTCCCCATTCACCTGATCTCATCCTGAGCAACCTTTTTTTGTTTCCCCAGATCAAAAAAGTCCTCAAAGGGAAACATTTTGCTGATGTGGAAGATGTGGGGGGAAAAACAACTCGCAGAAGCACTAAAAGGCATCAAAATCACATCTCGATAGGTGTATCACATTCAACAGAGAATATTTTGAAGGTGACTGAAGTTTAAACATGTAAGAATAAATACACAACTTTTTATAAATAAATTCTGGGTTTTTGGGGTCCCCCCTCGTATAAGCTGTCACATTGCAAAGCCCACCCCCTTTATAAAATAATCATTCAACTTTTTAAAATTTAAAAATACTTTATTGCTAAAATATGGTAGCAATTATCTGAGCCTTCAGCAAGCTATAATCTTTTTGCTGATGAAGGCTCTTTCCTCCATATTGATGGCTGTGAATAGCTAATCACGATGGTGGTTGCTGAAGGCTGGGATGACTGTGAAAATTTCTTTTTTTGTTGTTTTTTTCATTTTAAAGATGTGGGATACAATTCAGGGTTAGGTATACAAATGTTTATAATGTAGCTACCCTTGTTGATGAGGTGTGTGCCCACTCCCTGGCAGTTTCCCATTACTGCCAATCCTTTCCTTATAATATTATGATAATTGTTCAAGGTCCGCTTATGAGCGAGAACATGTGATACTCAGTTCTTTGTTTTTGTGATAGCTCACTCAGTATTATAGACTCTAAGTCCATCCAATTTGCTGTGAAGTTCATAATTTTTCCTTCTTTATGGCTGCGTAATATTCCATTGTGTATATATACCACCTTTTTTTATTCAGTCCTTTTTCAGTGGGCAGCACAGTTGGTTCCATGTTTTTGCTATTGTGAACAATGCTGCAATAAACCTACATGTGCAGGTATCCTTTTCATAGAGTGATTTGAGTTCCTATGGGTATATTCTCAGTAGGGGGATTACAGGGTCCTACAGAAGGTCAATTTTTAGATCTTTTAAGAACCGCCAAACTGTTTACCATAGAGGTTGTATTAGTTTACACTCCCATCAACAGTGTAGAAGTGTTCCCTTTTCCCTGCTTCCTCTCCAGCATCTGATATTTTTTGAGTTATTGATGATGGCCATCCTAACTGGAGTAAGGTGGTATCTCAGTGTGATTCGAATTTGCATTTATTTGATGACAGGTGAGGTTGAGCATTTTTTCATGTATCTGTTGGTTGCTCATATATCTTCTTTTGTGAAGTATCTATTTTCATACCTTTTGCTCACTTTGTAATGGGGCTGTTTGTTTTTGTCTTTTTGGCATGTTGGAGTTCCTTGTAGATCCTAGATGTTAGGCTTTGTCAGACATACAATTGGCAAATATTTTTTCCCAGTCTGTGGGCTGTCTCCCTGCTCTCTTGATGGTATCTTTGACTTTGCTGAAGACTGTCAGTTTGATGAGGTCCCACTTGTCTATTTTATCTCTTATGGCATGGGCACTTGGGATTTTGATCAGGAATTGATTGCCAGTTCCAATTTCCATAAGGGTGTCTCCTGAATTTTCTAAGGTTCTTATAGTTTGAGGTTTTACATTTAGGTCTTTAATCCATTTAGGGTTGATTTTTGTGTATGGTGATAGGTAGGGCTTTTATTTTAATCTTCTGCATGTGGTCAGCCAGTTTTCCCCGCACCATTTACTGATTAGGTTCTTCTCTCCTCAGTGGTTGGTGGTGGAGGCTTTGTCGAAGATGAGTTGCTTGAGAACTTGAGATTTTGCTTCTGGAATCTCTATTCTGTTCCATTGGTCTATATGCCTGTTCTTGGATCAATACCAGAAAGCTGGATTTTCCTAGATCTACCTTTTAACCTGTATTCATTTATTCTGAAGTATTCATAATGGAGTTGAGGCCCCTGGCTATAGGTATAAAGGAAGGCTCCAGGGCACCTTGTTATTTCAGGGAACTGCACAAAGTCAACTAAAAGAGCCCTTCTTGAACAAGTAGTCAGCACTCTCCACTTCCTCCCACCAGACATGTCTTAGCCCCCGGGAATCTGACTTTGGTCTCTGCCACTCCTTTGAAATCATCCTTTCCTTAATCCTCATTTCTAACTCTTGGAGCCTAAATTCTAATTCTCCTGGACCTACCTGATTTGCCCTTCTTGTGACTTCTCTGATACCAGACTTCATTATTCCCCTCCTGCTTCTATTTTACTGGAAACTCCCCTTCGAATTCTTTTCATCCTGGACAGTCCTCAAATGTCAGCCATTTTCTCTTTCTGACTAAAGAGAAATTGGCTACCATGGGAGGTAGTGTGCTTCCTGTCTCTGTAGTTTAGTAGATACAAGGTGACTACCTAGCTGGAGTGGTGTGGGAAGGATTCAGGAAGTGAACTCTGAAGCATTATTTAACAATATAATTCTGTAATGATTAAAAGACTTCAATACCAATAAATATAACTGAGAATATTTGGAACCAGGACTGTGAGATAGTCTATTTTATTTATTTATTTATTTATTTTTGAGTTGGAGTCTCACTCTGTTGCCCAGACTGGAGTGCAGTGGCCGCTCCCGGCCACCGCAGCCTTGACCTGCTGGGCTCCGGCGATCCTTCCGCCTCAGCCTTCCCAGTAGCCGGAATTACAGGCGCGCGCTACCACGCCCGGCTAATTTTTTTTTTGTTTTTTTTGTTTTTTTTTAATTTGGAGTCTCACTCTGTCGCCCAGACTGGAGTGCAGTGGCCGCTCCCAGCCACCGCAGCCTCGACCTGCTGGGCCCCAGCGATCCTTCTGCCTCAGCCTTCTGAGTAGCTGGAACTACAGGCGGGCGCTACCACACCCGGCTAATTTTTTTATTTATTGTAGAGATGAGGTCTCACCAAGTTGCCCAGGCGGGTCTCGAACCCACGGACTCAGGCAATCCACTCATCTCAGCCTCCCAAAGGTGCAGGATTACAGGCTGAGCCACCGAACCCGGCTTAATTTTTTGATTTATTGTAAAGATGAGGTCTCACCTGCCCAGGCGGGTCTCGAACCTGCGGGCTCAGGCAATCCACTCACTTCAGCCTCCCAAAGGCACGGGATTACAGGCTGAGCCACTCAGCCCGGCTGAGATAGTCTATTTTAATTGTAGAATTCAAATTCACTGTAAAGAGTCAAAGTTGGACAGGATCTTTTAAATCATAGACATGATCTCATCCATTGTTATTTTCTTTCTTTCTTTCTTTCTTTTTTTTTGAGTTGAAGTTTCACTCTATCACCCAGGCTGGGAGTTCAGTGGCATGCTCACAACCACTGCAGTCTTGACCTGCTAAGCTCAGGCAATCCTTCCACCTCGGCCTTCCTACAGGCATGTACCACCATGCCTGGCTAATTTTTTTTTTTTTTTTTTTTTTTTTTTGAGTTGGAGTCTCACTCTGTCGCCCAGACTGGAGTGCAGTGGCTGCTCCCGGCCACCGCAGCCTCGACCTGCTGGGCTCCGGCGATCCTTCCGCCTCAGCCTTCCGAGTAGCTGGAATTACAGGCATGCGCTACCACGCCCGGCTGATTTTTTTTATTTATTGTAGAGATGAGGTCTCGCTGCCCAGGAGGGTCTCGAACCCATGGGCTCAGGCAATCCACTCACCTTAGCCTCCCAAAGGCGCGGGATTACAGGCTGAGCCACCGAGCCCGGCTTTTTTTTTTTTTTGAGTTGAAATCTCACTCTGTTGCCCAGGTTGGAGTGCAGTGGCATGCTCACAGCCACCGCTGCCCCAACCTACTGTTCTCGGGTGATCTTTCCACCTCAGCTTTCCAAGTAGATGGAACTACAGGCATGTACCACCACACCTGGCTATTTTTGATTTATTGTAGAGATGAGATCTCGCCAAATTACCCAGGCGGATCTTGATCTCACCTCAGCCTCCCAAAGTGCTGGGATTATAGCCATGAGCTACCACGCCTGACCTAAAATTTTTTGGTTTTTTTGGTCTAAGTCTCACTCTGTCACCCAGGCTGAAGTGTAATGGCACACTCACAGCCACCGCAGCCTCAACCTGCTAGGCTCAGGCGATTCTTTCACCTCAGCCTTCCAAATAGCTGGAACCACAGGCACACACCACCATGACTGGGTAATTTTTTTTTTTTTTTTTAGTTATTGTAGAGATGAGGTCTCACCTGTTTGCCCTGGCTGGTCTTAAACCCATGGTCTCAGGCAATCCTCTCACTCCTGCCACCCAAAATGCTGGGATTACAAGAATGAGCCATCTTGCCTGACTATCATTGTTTTCTTATGACAAGACCTATTGTCCACAAATGAGTCCTGAGTTTCTCCATGTCTTAGTCCATTCAGGCTGCCATAACAAAATACCATAAACTGGATAATTTATATATAAATCACAGAAGTTTATATCTTATAGCTCTGGAGGATAGAGAGCTCAAGATCATGGTGCTAGAAAGATTCAGTGACTAGTGTGGGGCTGTTTCCTGATTTATAGACAATGTCTGTTCTCTGTGTCCTCAGATGGTGAAAGAGTGCCAGCTAGATCTCTGGGGTACATTTTATACGGGCACTAAGCTCTCATAACCTAATTACCTCCCAAAGGCCCCAACCTACCAATTCTATCACCTTGGAGGTTAGGATTTCAACACAGAAATTTGGAAGAGACGCAAACATTCAGACCATAGCACTCTAAGAACCTGTATATCAGTCCCTGGGTATATCCTATGCTTTTCTAACTCAGCCTGGCTAAATCAGACACATTCTCTTTTCCCCAGTCCTACTTACCTCCTAAATGCATTATCTTTTTTTTTTTTTTTTTGAATTGGATCTCACTCTGTCACCCAGACTGGAGTGCAATGGCACGCTCACAGCCACTGCAGCCTCGACCTGCTGGGCTCTGGCGATCCTTCCACCTCAGCCTTCCAAGTAGCCGGAACTCCAGGCTCGCGCTACCATGCCCAGCTAATTTTTTTTATTTATTGTGGAGATGAGGTCTCACCAAGTTACCTAGGCGGGTCTTGAACCGACGGACTCAGGTAATTCACTCACCTCGGCCTCCCAAAGCGAGGGATTACAAGCTGAGCCACCGAGCCTGGTTTTCTTTCTCTTTAATGCTCCTCTCATCCTTCCTCTCTGTTATTCAGGGTTCTCCAGAGAAACAGAACCAATAGGAAGAGATATGTATTAAATTTATTTCAAATTTAAAGATGTTAATTATAAGGAATTTGCTCCTGTGATCATGGAAGCTGCCAAGTCCCCACATCTGCAGGGTGAGTCCACAAGTGGGAGATCCAGGAGAACCTATGTTTTAGTTTGAATCTGAACACAGGAAAAAAGTCAATGTCCCAACCTGAAGACTGTCAGGTAGGAAGAATTATCTTTTACCTGGAGGAGACTCAGCTCTTTTATACTATTCAGGCCTTCAATTGATTGGACAAGGACTACCACCTTAAAGAAGGCAATCTGCTTTACTCAGTCTACTAATTTAAATGTTAATGTCAACAAAAACACCCTTAGAGAAACACTGAGAATAATGTTTGACCAAATATCTAGGCACCCCATGGCCCAGTCAAGTTGACACATAAGATTAACCATCAAGACCAGGCGCAGTTGCTCATGGCTATAATCCCAGCAATTTGGGAGACTGAGGTGAGAGGATTATCAGAGCCCAAGGGTTTGAGACCAGCCTGGGCAACTTGGTGAGACTTCATCTCTACAATAAATCAAAAAAATTAGCCAGGCATGGTGGCACATGCCTGAAGTTCCAGCTACTTGGAAGACTGAGGAGGAAGGATCACCTGACCCCAGCAGGTCAAGGCTACGGTGGCCATGAGCGTGCCACTGCACTCTAGCCTAGGCAACAGCATAAGAGTCTAAACAAAGAAGAACAAAAAAAGATTAACCATCAAAATAAAATGAAACCTCCTACTCATCTTTACAGCCTCTGCCCAAGTTTAGGCCTATAATATTTTTCTAGGGCTTCCATAATAAAATCCTGCAAGTAGCTTTCCCACTCTTGAATCAGCAGGTCAGCCATATTTTGCCTAAAGAAATGGCATTAGCCTCCTCTGAGACAGTTGCCTTGCAAAGCACTGCTTATTTCATCAGGTCCCTACCACTTCTCTTAGCTTCTTGACCTGTAACTAGACTCAGGTCCCAGCAGGCCCCAAAGAGTAAGGTACATAGTATGATCCCTGAGGAGATACACTATATTCCCAAAAAAGCTGCATGATTTTTCCCATTACAGATAGAAATCAGAGAATATGTGTAGAAATGGATCTTAAAACTATTGGACTATCCAGGCTGTGCATGGTGGATCGTGCCTGTAATCCCAGTACTTTGGGAGCCTGCAGCAGGAAGATTGCTTGAACCCAGGAGTTGGAGACCAGCTTAGGCAACATAGGGATACCTTGTCTCCACAAAAACATAAAAAAAATTAGCTGAGCATGATGGTGTGCTCCTGTAGCCCCAGCTACCCAGGAGGGTGAGGTGGGAGAATCACTTGAACCCAGAAGATCAAGTCTGCAGTGAGCAGTGATTGTGCCATTGCACTCCAGCCTGGGCAACAGAGTGAGGCCGTGACTCAAAACAACACAAAACAAAACAAACAAATAAACAAAAAACGACAGGATCATTGGGCCTGATGATGCATGCCTGTAGTCCCAGCTACCAGGTAGCCTGAGGTAGCAAGATTGTGCAAATCCAGGATTTCAAGGGTATAGCATTCTAGAATTGCACCTGCGAATAGCCACTGTACACCAGCCTGGGCAACATAGCAAGATCTCAAAGAAAATAAAATCTCAAAGAAAAGAAAATAAAAACTATAGGGCCATGGGGGACGGAATATAAAGTTGAATCTGACGTAATTTATTGATATGGGCCAACTAAACAGAGTTTCTGTATTCAACGTTTTAGACTGAAGGGTTAGAAAGATCTATAACAGTTTGGTTGACTGGATAAATCATGGACCCAAAGGCAGTTTACACTAAATAAAGTTCAATGCCAGAACACCTTTGAAATACTGTAGAGGAAGGTAGGCAAAAGTTTAGGGAGATTGGAATGTTAGAGTAGATTTATCAAGTAAGACACGCTCAACAACTTGGGAAGGGTTACTTAGACATATTTTTCACCATGACTTGCATCGTAGAAGAACCAGCATTTTGTTCTTACCAGAATAACTGCTTACTCTGCATACAGATTTGCCTTCCCTGCACACAATGCTTCTACCAAAACTACCATCCATGAATTTACAGAATGCCTTATCCACCATCAATTTCACACAACACTGCTTCCAATCAAATAACTCAATGCACAGAAAACGAAGTGGGGGCATGGGCCCATGCTCATGGAACTCTTTGTTCTTACCATGTCCCCATATCATCAAGTGGCTGGTTTGATAGGATCGCAGAATGGCCTTTTGAAGACAGTCACAGCACAGGCCAAGTGGCAATACCTCACATGGCTAGGACAATGTCCTCTAGAAATCTGTCTATTTTCTAAATTAGTGTCTATGTTATGATAGGATACTATTTCCTCCGTAGCAAGGATTCATGGGTTCAGGAACCAAGGAGCAGGAACAGGAGTGACTCCACTCACTGTCACCTCTAATGCTCCACTAGCGAAATGTTTGCCTCCCTTCCTCGTGACCTGAGGTTCTGCTGGTCTAGAGGTTTTCGTTTTAAGAGGAAGAGTGCTTCCACCAGAAAACATGGCAATGATTCCACTAGACTAGAAGTTAAGACTGACCCCCAACCACACTGGGCTCCTCATGCTTCTGTACTGACAGGCAAAGAGGGAATTACTGTCCTAGGCAAAGAATAGGAGCCTAGAAATAAGGGCACATTTTCTAACAGCCCTTTTTATAAGTAGAAGAAAAAAATAAGCATATAAGTGTTGCAGCTTGGCCGGGCTTGGTGGCTCAGCCTGTAATCCCAGCACTTTGCGAGGCCGAGGTGAGTGTATTGCCTGAGCCTGCGGGTTTGAGACTCGCCTGGGGAGTTTGGCGAGACCTCATCTCTACAATAAGTCAAAAATTAGCCAGGTGTGGTAGCACGCGCCTGTAGTTCCAGTTACTTGGAAGGCTGAGGCGGAAGGATCACCGGAGCCCAGCAGGTTGAGGCTCTGGTGGCCGGGAGCAGCCACTGCACTCCAGTCTGGGTGACAGAGTGAGACTCCAACTCAAAAAAAAAAAAAAAAAAAGTGTTGCAGCTCTTTTAGAATATGTCTAGCATGCTGTCCGGTCTACCCCGGAAGCAACCCCCACCCCCTAAAAAATAATGAGTGAAACATATATATGGCATGAGTTACTTCCAAAGTTCCAAGGTAAACATTTGAAGGATGTGATGGTCTTTTTTAATGTGTTAACTTGGCTAGACTACATTTCCCAGTTAGTTATCTGTTTCTTTATTTTTTTTAAGTCTGAGTCTCACTCTGTTGCCCAGGCTGGAGGGCAGTAGCATGCTCACAGCCACCGCAGTCTCGACCTACTGGGCTCAGGTGATCCTTCCACCTCAGCCTTCCAAGTAGCTGGAACTACAGGCATGCACCACCATGCCCGGCTAATTTTTTTATTTCTTGTAGAGATAAGGTCATGCCAAGTTGCCCAGCTGGTCTCAAATCCTTGGACTCAGGCAATCCTCTCACCTCCACCTCCCAAAATTCTAGGGTTACAGGAGTGAGTCACTGCGCCCAACATTTCCCATTTTTTAAATCAAACACTAATCTAGATGTTGCTATGAAGGTACTATATTTTATAGATGTGTATAAAGCCCATAATTAGTTGACTTTAAGTAAGGAAGGTGATCCTAAATAATCAGATAATTCAGGTAGCTAAATGCTATTTAATTTTTTTTAAAAGGACAGGGTCTCACTATGTTGCCCAGGCTGGTTTTGAACTCCTGGCCTCCAACAATCCTCCCACCTCAGCCTCCTAAAGTGTTGAGATTACAGGTATGAGCCATAAAGCCCGGCCTAAGTAAAGGTTCTAAGAGTAAAACTGAGGTTTCCTTGAGGAAAAAAATTTCACCTGAGCATTTTCCTGACCTTCCTGATAGTCTGCCTACCCTGTGGATTTCAGACTTACCTCGCCAGTCCCCAAAATGCATAAGCTAATTTCTTGCACTGAAGCTCTTAATATGGCAGCATGTATCTCCTACTTGTTCTGTTTCTCTGGTTGAATCCTGACTGATGCAGACATAAAAACCTTTCTCTTAAAAGCCCCTCCCATTTCTCACCTTCCTGCCCACTGTAAAAACTCAAGAATTAGGCAGGAGCACATGGGCATAATTTCTTCAAGTTAAGGAAAAAGCAATTGTAATTAAAACCTAGGGCAGGGAAGGCAGAGGAACCTTTGTTCCTCCTACAAACTGTAAGATTGAAGCTGTGTAGACAAAAGGATATAAAGTACTTATGTAGACCCTTTGACATTAACTAATCCTTGAGGTGCAAGATGTGTCTAACTTTTTTTCCTGACATATTTGGGGAAGAGCAAACTGCACTCTGAAACACGATTCCCTTTATCCTGAATATTCTTTATGCCTGCTTCTGGGTCTCAGAACCACCTCTTCTCAGTACCCAGTGGCAGCAAGTGTAAACAACAGAAAGAGATGCTTGTCTTTGCACAGTTTACAGGTCTAAGAGGCGACCTGGGCCTGGAGATTTCTGATAAGAGCGTCAGTAACTCAGAACAATGGGATTGGGAGATGCAGGGACTGGGGGGAGGAGGGTGGTTAAAAAAGAAAGAGGGCGTATGAGAAGTCAGAAAAGGCTAAGGTTAGAAGAGAAAGGGGACAGCCACATGGTTATAGAGTAGGGCAGTAAGGCTTAAGACAAAAGGACAAAGTCTGAGACAAGGAGCACAATGCCTGACTTTCTACACTTCCAACTCTACAGGATTTGAATTCATCACTGGAGAGGTTTTTGTTTGGTTGTTTGCTTGTTTTTTGAGACAAGGTCTCACTCTGTCACCTAAGCTAGATTGCAGCGGCACAGCTCACTGCAGCTTCACCCTCCTGCTCAAGCAATCCTTCTGCCTCAGTCTCCCAAGTAGCCTTAGTAGACTAAAGGTGTGAGCCATCATACCCAACTAAATGTTGTGTATTTTTTGTAGATATGGAATTTCACTGTTGCCCAGGCTGGTCTTGAACTCCTGGCCTCAAGTGAACCTCCCACCTTGGCCTCCCAAAGTGCTGAGGATTATAGGTATGAGCCATTCCACCCAGCACAATCACTGGAGCTTTGAGTAAAAAGCTGCTTACCCTTGTTCACATTCTGAAGTCTGAAATAGGAAGAGGAAGACTCTCTACTCAAAGATTAGCGTTAGGAATTAGAAATATTTTCACTGAGGCTGCCAAGGAGGACGTGAACAGGACAAAGGAAAAGTGCCCTTTGCAAAGTGACCCAGAGAATACAACAGTGGATAGAAGTTACAAGGTTGCAAATTTCAGCTTTACCAGAAACACCTTTTAAATGTCCTTTTCTACTAAAGAGAAATGGGCCACCTTGGAGGAAGGTAGTTTCTTGTCTCTGTTGGTATTAGTATTAATAGATACAGAGTGACCACCTGCAGGAGTGATGTGGGATGAATTCAAGTGGCCTCTGAGGGACTAGTTAATCATATAATTTTATAGATATTGAAAGACTTAGATACTGAGATAACTTTGGGACCAGGACTATAAAATGCTACATTATAAGCTCAAAGTTAAAACTCATCACAAGGAGAGTCAGTCAGAGCTGGATGAAATCTTTAAAATGATCTTATCTGGCCGGGCACAGTGGCTCATCCTGTAATCCCAGCACTTCGGGAGGCCAAGGTGAGAGGATTGCCTGAGCCTGGGGGTTCGAGACCAGCCTGGGCAAATTGGTGAGACCTCATCTCTATGATAAATCCCAAAAAACTAGCCGGGTGTGGTGGCATGGATCTGTAGTTCCAGCTACTTGGAAGGCTGAGACGGAAGGATCACCTAAACCCAGCAGGTCGAGGCTGCGGTGGCCGTGAGTGTGCCACTGCACTCCAGCCTGGCAAACAAAGAGTGAGACTCCAACTCAAACAAAACAAAATAAAATAAAATATAATGATCTTGTCTAACCTCCCTCTCACCTTCCTCTCCAATTTTATATAAATTAGAAAATTAAGGTTCAGAAAAAAAATGACAACTCCAAGTGACACAGCTAAAAGGTAGATCTGGGCTTGAACCTGGACCTTGCAGGGCTGCTTTGTCTCTTAACATTTTCTTCTCTGGTCTCTTTATCAAATCTGCCCAGCAATATCTGGAAACTCACCAGGGGGAAAATCATGGAAACAATTAAACCTTGACAAATGACAGCTTCTTCAGATAGGATTTAAACACAAGAATTATAAGGAACTCAACTGCTGACACTCCTTGATAACATCAAGGAAAAGGAGTCATTTCACATAAATCTCAGCAATGATGTCATCTAAACACACCAGTAGTTAGTGGAAGTTCCAACTCATCATGAAGGAAATGATTCTTATAAATAGTTGTGATCTGGAGATACCGTTTGGCGTCTTGAAATCATAGACTCTTGAAATAGGAAGACCTCCCAGAGAGGTCATCTGATCCAGGCCACACTGAACCTATAATATGAGCCAGGGTCAATGCCACTCTCAACTCTGTTTCCATGATGCTTTGTACTGGACACTACTCCAGCATTTTACACTTTAAAGTATGCCACATTGAATGGAAATGTTTTTCTTCCAAAATGAAAATAAAATTTTTTTCTGATGATAAAATAAACATGTTCATTGTACAACTTCAAATAGTACAAAGAAGTATAAAGAGAACTTACAGAAATCTCAGCACCCAGAGATAACCATTGCTAGAATTTTGATGGAGATAATTCAATTGTTTCTCTATGTGGGTCTATATTCACACATCCATATTTTTGCAAAATTTAGAGCAGAGTATAAATGCAGTTTTGTCATATTCATTTTTTCACTTAACCATTTGTATAGATCTACATTTTCATTTTTTTTATTTTTTTGAGTTGGAGTCTCACTCTGTCGCCCAGATTGGAGTGCAGTGGCCGTTCCCGGCCACCGCAGCCTCAACCTGCTGGGCTCCGGCAATCCTTCTGTGTCAGCCTTCCAAGTAGCTGGAACTACAGGCACGTGCTACCACGCCCGGCTAGTTTTTGATTTATTGTAGAGATGAGGTCTCGCCAAGTTGCCCAGGCAGGTCTCGAACCCGCGGGCTCAGGCAATCCACTCACCTTGGCCTCCCAAAGTGCTGGGATTACAGGCTGAGCCACCGAGCCCGGCCTCATTTTTTTTTTTTTAAGTAGAGATGGGGGTCTCACCATGTTGCCTGGGTTGGTCTCTAACACCTAGGTTTGAGCAGTCCTCCCACTTTGGCCTCCCAAAATACTGAGAGTACAGGCAGCCACTCTCTGGCTACATTTTCATTTTCTTTTTTTGTTTTTTCCCCTGAAAGTAGGATTTATTAAGATGACAGAAAAGCTCCCACAGGGGGAGGAGACCTGAAGGAGGTTGCCCACATTTTTGTTTTATTTATTTATTTATGAGTAGGAGTCTCACTCTGTTGCCCAGGCTGAAGTGCAGTGGCATGCTCAGGGCCACCGCAGCCTCTACCTGCTGGGCTCAGGGGATCCTTCCACTAAAGTCTTCCAAGAAGCTGGAACCACAGGCGCACGCCACCATGCCTGGCTAATTTTTTTATTTATTGTAGAGACGAGGTCTCACCAAGTTACCCAGGCTGATCTCGAACCTCTGGACTCAGGCAGTCCTCTCCCCTCTGCCCCGCAAAGTGCTGGGATTACAGGTGTGAGCCACTGCTCCCTGGGTTACCTTTTCTTTACTTTTCTTTCTTTCTTTTTTTAAAATTCATGTCTTTTATTAATTCATACACAATTACTTCTCTTCTGATTTGTTGAAGCCATAAGTCAGACAACATTTGCCACAGTAATGTCTGTCAAAGTGGTTGGTCATAAAAACTCCAGCACCACATTCATCTGAAGGGCACTCTCGACGAAGGCGACTGATTTTGCCATTCTCATTCACCATATAGTATTTCAGGACAGCCAGCTTAACCTTCTTTCTCTTATGCTTTTTCCTCTTGGGAGTTGTATAAGACTTCTTTCTTTTCTTAGCACCACCACAAAGTCTCAACGCAAGATGAAGAATAGACTCCTTTTGAAGGTTGTAGTCAGACAGAGTACATCCATCTTCCACTTGCTTGCCAGCAAAGATCAGTCTCTGCTGATCAGGAGTTCCTTCCTTATCCTAGATCTTGGCCTTGACATTTTCTGTTGTTTCCAAGGGTTCAACCTCGAGAGTGATGGTCTTCCCCGTAAGGGTTTTCATGAAAATCGGCATCTTGGTGGTGGTCCCACTGCAGTTGGCGGATCGAAAAGCACATTTTCTTTTTTTGTTGTTGTTGAGTTGGAGTCTCACTCTGTCGCCCAGACTGGAGTGCAGTGGCCGCTCCCAGCCACCCCAGCCTCGACCTGCTGGGCTCCAGTGATCCTTCCGCCTCAGCCTTTCAAGTAGCTGGAACTACAGGCATGCGCTACCACGCCCGGCTAGTTTTTTGATTTATTGTAAGGATGAGGTCTTGTCAAGTTGCCCAGGCGGGTCTCGAACCCACAGGCTCAGGTAATCCACTCACCTCAGCCTCCCAAAGTGCTGGGATTACAGGCTGAGCCACCAAGCCCAGCTTCACATTTTCTTTTTAATGACTGTATAGTAGACCATTGTATGAATAAACTTTAATATAATCAATCAGACTGATTGATTGATCTGGTTGTTCCCAGTTTTTTTGCTAACTTGAGGGGTCAGTTCTTACTTTAGGAAGAAAGGTCATCTTGGTCACCCTGGGGAACGTGAATTATCTTTGGAAACTAAAAGTAGCTTTTTTCCTCCATAGTAGCAAGGGGGATGATTGTGGGATTAAGACCCCTGGAGAGTGAGTGGGTGGGTGGGAGGCTCTATTGTCTCTTCCAGGAGAAAGGGTATAAAGGGGCCTTTGGTGCTGTGAAGAAGCTGCCACCCTCCAGGGGAAGGCCTTAAAGATATGCCCACCCTGGCCCTGGCTGACTTCCAGGTCAGTTTGCAAACTTGCCCTTGCTTACCTACCCCCGGTGAGAGCCAGAACTGAGGACTGGACCAACCCCTGGTCCAGGGTCCAGCTCATCCACGCCATTTGCTGCTCTGTAGCCAGGACTCTGCTTGTGACCCCAGCGAGGGGTGTGGCTGTTTCATACCTTGATCACTAAATGAGGCCAAACTTCATCCATTTCTGGGCTGTGGCAGATGACCAAGCCAGCTCCCACTCTGTCACCAACCTTTTCCCTTAGCGGTTATAGTAAGAAACATTGCCACTAATTAATTCCCACAGGTGCTATATGAGTTGGAGGCTGAGGAGCTCTGGCACCCACTGAAACTTGGGGGACAGTCTGGGATACAAATTGCCACAACCAATACCCCAGCTGAGGTATTGGGACATGGAGGGGAGACAACAATGCCACAATGAACCTTTATACTGGGGGGGCCCAAAAAATTCTAGAATTATGTTTTGGAGGACCAACCCCTGGTAGTACAGAAATGTTCTAGGAACGCATTGGTTTTTATCTGGAGATTTTGAGAAGGCTGTGTCACAATTTGGAGAAGAAATGTCCTGAGTTGTGACAAACAAGTGACCGGTTCTTCCTCCATGACAATGCATATGCGCTGGGCTGAGTGTTCAGCACTTTTTGACTTAAAATGTCATGACCCCTATGCCCCACCCTCCCTATTTACCTGATCTTGCCCCAAGCGACTTCCTTTTTTATTTCCTCAGAGGAAAAAATTTCTCAAAGGGAAACGTTCTGTCAGTGTAGAAGAAGTAAAACCAAAAACGATGGAAGCATTAAAAGGCATCAAAATGGACGAGTTCAAAAACTGTTTTGAGAAGTGGAAAAGGCTTCTCAAAAGGTGTATTTCATCAAATGGAGAGTACTCTGAGGGTGACTGAAGTTTAAACATGTAAGAATAAATACACAATTTTTTTTTTGAGTCGGAGTCTTACTCCATTGCCCAGGCTGGAGTGCAGTGGGATGCTCACAGCCACCGCAGCCTCGACCTGCTGGGCTCCTGCAATTGTTTCGCCTCAGCCTTCCAAGTAGCTGGAACTACAGGCTCGCGCTACCATGCCCGGCTAGTTTTTGATTTATTGTAGAGGCGAGGTCTCGCCAAATTGCCTAGGTGGGTCTCGAACCCGCAGGTTCAGGAAATCCACTCGCCTCGGCCTCCCAAAGTAGCTGGGATTACAGGCTGAGCCACCGAGCCTGGCCACAATTTATTTATTTATTTATTTATTTATTTTTGAGTTGGAGTCTCACTCTGTTGCCCAGGCTGGAAGGCAGTGGTATCCTCACGGCCACCCTAGCCAGCGTTGACCTGCTGGGCTCAGGTAATCCTTCCACCTCAGCCTTCCAAATAACCAGAACTACAGGTGTACGCCACCACGCCCGGCTAATTTTTCTTGATTTATTATAGAGACGAGTTCTCACCAAGTTGCCCAGACTGGTCTCAAACCCCTGGGCTCAATCAATCCTCTCACTTCAGCCTCCCAAAATGCTGGGATTACAGGCTTGAGCCACCTGCCTGGTCCACAATTTTTTATAAATAAATTCTGTTTTTTGGGGTCCCCCCCCTTGCACATATGTCTTTACATATTTATCGTATCTCCTTAATATAAACTCCTGCAAATGGCATTGCTGCCTTTGTGGGAAAATGCTAAATAAATCTTGCAGCAATGCTGGGTGGCATCTGGGAAGATCCAGCTAGCCAGCTGCTGACAACCTTCACACAGTAGCAACTTCTGATAGAAGTCGCCACTGTTCAGGGCCTGCCCTTGAAGGTTCAAGGCCCCAAAGTTGATGGGGCTCTGAAAGCTGACTCACTCAGACGAGGCTGCGGGGAACAGAGCAGACACCCAGGGATGAGTTTATAATGAGGTGTCTCAATGTCGGGGAAAGCAGGCACTAATGTTGGTCTGGCCAGCCTGCCCTCTCTTGCTATGGAAAACCAACATGGGAAGCCAAATCACAAGCAGAAGGCAAATGGAAACCCTAGAGTCAAGTAAGGGGCATTATTTTGGTGACCTAAATGATGGCCTGATGCATCCATCCCCCCACCAGGGGGATAACATTTCTCAGGTGGCAGCTATTCTCGGAATAGCTTGGACTACAGATTTTTGTGTTTGTTTGGTTTTTCTGATTCAGGGTCTTACTCTGTCACCCGGGCTGGAGTATAGTGGCATGATCACGGCTCACCACAGCCCTGACCTCCTGGGCTCAAGTGATCCTCCTGCCTCAGCCTCCTGAGTAGCTGTGTCTACAGTTGTACACCACCATGCCCAGTTTATTTTTTTTTTAATTATTATTTTTCTTTTTGTAAAGACAAGGTCTCACTATGTTGCCCAGGCTGGTCTCGAAGTTCTGGGCTCAAGTGATCCTCCCAACTTAGCCTCCTAGAGTGCAGGGACTCTAGATGATAGCCAACACACCCAGTGTGACTAATTTTTTTAATTGATATTTTGTAGAGACAGGGTCTCACTTTGTTGCCCAGGCTGGTCTTGAACTCCTCTTGGGCTCAAGCAATCCTCCTGCCTCAGCCTCCCAAAGCACTGGGATTACAGGCAAGAGCCACCATGCCTGGCCCTATCTTTTTATTTGTATTTGTATTTATTTATTTTTTTGAGTCGGAGTCTCACTCCGTTACCCAGGCTGGAGTGCAGTGGCACGCAGGCTCACGGCCACCCCAGTGTCGACCTGCTGAGCTCTAGCGATCCTTCCGCCTCAGCCTTCCAAAGAACCAGAACTACAGGCATGCGCTACCACACCCGGCTCAATTTTTCATTTATTGTAGAGATGAGGTCTCGTCAAGTTGCCTGGGCTGGTCTTGAACTCGCGGGCTCAGGCAATTCACTTGCCTCAGCCTCCCAAGGTGCTGGAATTACAGGCAGAGCCACCAAGCCCAGTCAGCCCTATCTTTTTAAAAAGGAGCCTATCCATATCTTACTTTTTCTGTTCATTCCTTCATTCATTCACTCATTCACTGATTGAGCACCGCTTAGGTCCTGGGGAGACAGCAGTGAGTAATACAGACACAATTCCTGCTATCATGGAGTTCACATTTAAGTGAACGAGAGAAAGACAATAGGCATACAATTGCATAAATACACAGTATTGAAACAAGTTCACCGTTAATTAAATAGGACAGTTTCCAACAGTAAAATCTATATGCAGGATATCAGATAGTGATATTTGCTGTGAACAAAAATTGAGGAGGAAAAGGTGTTCAAGAGGGATACAGTCAAACTGGAAAACAATTTTTATATGGTGATCAGGGAAGTGTTTCTGATAAGGTGACATTTGAGCAGAGACCAAACTACACAGGGTGGGAGGTGGAGAATGCTGGGTAGAGGGAAAGTTGGATGCAAAGGTCTCAAGGTTGGAGCACACAGGTGGTGAATGCCTATAGTTCCAGCTACTTAGAAGACTGAGGCGGAAGGATCACCTGAACCCAGCAGATCAAGGCTGCAGTGGTCAGGAGCGTGCCACTGCCCTCCAGCCTGGGCAACAAAGTGAGACTCCAATAAAAAAAAAAAAAAAAGCCGAGCTCGGTGGCTCAGCCTGTAATCCCAGCACTTTGGGAGGCTGAGGTGAGAGGATTGCCTGAGCCCGCGGGTTCGAGACCCACCTGGGCAACTTGGCGAGACCTCATCTCTACAGTAAATCAAAAAATTAGCCGGGCGTGGTAGCATGCACCTGTAGTTCCATCTACTTGGAAGGCTGAGGCGGAAGGATTGCCGGAGCCCAGCAGGTAGAGGCTGCGGTGGCCGGGAGCGGCCACTGCACTTCAGTCTGGGTGACAGAGTGAGACTCCAACTCAAACAAACAAACAAACAAAGAACTCAAGAGCAAGTCAAGAGAAACATTTTTAAAATATTAGGTTAGTTTAGCTGGGCACAGTGGCTCACACCTATAATCCCAGCACTCGGGGAGGAGGAGGTGAAAAAAAATCTCAATATGTGTACTGCATCAGATTGTACACATAGTACTTTGAAGGTGACTGAAGTTTAAACATGTCAGAATAGCTGGCGCGGTGGCTCAAGCCTGAAATCCCAGCACTTGGGGAGGCCAAAGTGAGAGGATTACTTGAGTCCAGGGATTTGAGACCAGCCTGGGCAACTTGGCAAGACTTCATCTCTACAATAAATCAAAAAATTAGCCAGGCATGGTGGCACATGCTTCTAGCTACTTAGAAGGCTGAGGAGAAAGGATCGTCTGATCTCAATAGGTCGTGGCTGCGGTGGCTGTGAGCATGCCACTGCACTCCAACCTGGGCAACAGTGAGACTCTGACTCAAAAAAAATTGTGTATTTATTCTGACATGCTTATTTTTTTTAAGTTGGAGTCTTACTCTGTTGCCCAGGCTGGAGTGCAGTGGCACAATCTACCTGCTACCACAGCCAGTATCTTAGAGATTAGACATAGAAACCTTGGTCATGTCCCAGAAGAGAAAAGTCAAAAGAGGAAGAACTCTATTTTCAGAGATTGATAGGGTGAATGACTAGAAGTTTCTACAATGGGAAAAAAAAAAAAAAAAAAGGGCTGCGTTATCATTTCTGTCAGGAGTCTGAAGTAAAAGGATCACCTGAGCCCAGCAGGTCGAGGCTGTGGTGGCCATGAGTGTGCCACTGCACTCTAGCCTGGATGACAGAGTGATACTCCTATTCAAAAAAATAAAAAAAATACTAAATATATATTAGACTAGACTAACTTAAAACCTATCTTGAGTCATATAGGCCTCAGTTGCAATATTTCCTCTCCGCATCTCATTATCTGCTGAGATTTGTTGGTAACACCCAGGATGTTTAGGCGTGGTACCCCCTGAAATGTTTCTTCCTTCAGGAGGGTGGGAAAGAACATACATTTCATTGTCTTTGCAGGAAAAAAAATCCCCTATGGCTTAAAGCAATTAAAAAAAATCTGTGTGGTGTACCACCCCAGGATCTTAGAGATTAGACATAGAAACCTCGGTCATGTACCAGAAGGGAAGAGTCAAGAGAGGAAGAACTCTATTTTCAGAGATTGATAGGATGAATGGCTGGAAGTTTCTACAATGGAAAAAAAAAAGGCTGGGTTATCATTTCTGTCATTGCTATTATTGTTGTTGTTATCACAAACATGCAAATAGTGCTCTTAAATTATTGTCCCTTTAAAACAATAAAGGTGATAACAGAGACTTCTTTCTGCAATTGCAAACCCGGAGAGAACATTGCTACTGACCAGTAGATTTGCTCTAAGAACAGGAGCCAGCCAGGCTAGGTGGCTCAGCCTGTAATCCCGTGCTTTGGAGGCTGAAGTGAGTGGATTGCCTGAGCCCACGGGTTCGAGACCTGCCTGGGCAACTTGGCGAGACCTCATCCCTACAATATATCAAAAAATTAGCTGGGTGTGGTAGCGCACACCTGTAGTTCCAGGTACTTGGAAGGCTGAGGCGGAAGGATCGCCGGAGCCCAGCAGGTGGAGGCTGTGGTGGCCGGGAGCGTGCCACTGCATGCCAGTCTGGGCAACAAAGTGAGATTCCAACTCAAAAAAAAAAAAAAAGAAAAGTAGCCGAGCAATGACTGCTGGGATCTTGGTAGTTCCAGGGGTTTCTCTCTGGGTGCACACAAATTTGTGTGGCCGAAACAAGTGAAAGGGTTTGGAAGGCCCTTTGAAGCAATGGTTGTGGCAAATTGGGAGGAGCACTTGCAAGGGGAGGAGAAGCTATTCAAGCAGTTCAGGTGACCGGTGGTGAGGAGAGATGGTGACGGAAGGGAGGAGATGGCAGATGGGGGACACAGTGGAATTGGACACCTACAATAGGACAGCAGACTGGATGGGAGGAGTGAGGAGGACTGGAGGATGTCTTGGAAAGAGCAAACCTGAGTGATGGGTGGAAAATGAGGGACACTGGACAGTGAATCAATTTCTATATTAACCAGCATTGTTGGGCACTAGCTGCTTGCTGCCTGCCCTTCTCCACTCCTGATCTTGGTGTTGGACACAACAAAAGAGTATTTATTCCTCACTCATTTCTGGTGTGATGTGGGTGGAGCTAATGGGGGTTTACTTCTGCACAGCTGTCATCCAGAGACGAGGCATCTTGGCTATGCGCATCTGTAACAACCATCTTGGAATTCTTTGCTTCTGGCCAGATGAACAGAAGAGAAAGCAAAGATTTTTCCTCACCACCATGAGCTGGTAGTGACCCATAACTTCTGTTTGCTTCTGTCAGTGAAAACTAGTCATGCAGACTGGGCGCGGGTGGCTCATGTCTATAATCCCAGCACTTTGGGAGCCGAGGTAAGGGGATTGCCTGAGCCCGCGGGATCGAGACCAGCCTGGGAAACTCAGCGAGCCCTCATCTCTTCAACAAATCAAAAATTAGCTGGGCATGGTGGCCTGCCTGTAGTTCCAGCTACTTGGAAGGCTGAGGCAAAAGGATCACCTGAGCCCAGCAGGTCAAGGCTGCAGTGGCCAGGAGCGTGCCGCTGCAGTGGCCGGGAGCATGCCACTGTACTCCAGCCTGGGCGACAGAGTGAGACTCCAACTCAAAAAAAGAAAAGAAAAGAAAATTAGTCATGCAATTGTACCTAGGAAGCACAGGGGAGGCGCTGCTGCCTAGAGCCACTCAGGAAGCTGACCCATTGTCAGGGAGCTTTCCTTGCCACTGGGGTTGGGGAGCTGTTGGTCATGGTGAAGAGAGGGAGTTCCCTTGGTGCCTCCTCATTCCAAATCGTATCATGCTGTGATTTCTGGACAATCTCTGGTTAGGGTTTGGATTTGGAGGATAACAGGAATAGCTGCAGCTCTGACAAACCCCCTCCCCTCCCCCTGTAAATGGCAGAGCCCTGTACTGTGGACACCTTTGTTGTTTTTTGTGGTCAGGGTATATTCCCTTTCATGCTCCTTTCAGCATGGAGAGTTGGTGATGAATGTTGGAAGCTTGGGGTTCTCACTCTCTCTCCACCACTGCCTTACTTTCTGATATCAGAGGAATCCCTTCCTGAGCCTTGGTTTCCTGGGCTGCCAAAGGAGTGGGCTGGCCTGGCTGGCCTGTAATGTTCTTTCCAGGCCTGAGAGTCTACTTCCCCTTAGGGACAAGCTTGAACCACTCTGCTTCTCCTGAGCCCTTGGAAAGGAGTGAGGTCTGGAAAACTTTCTAGGGTTACTGCCATAGAAATTTAAAATTGCATCCACAAACGGAGAGACCCCTTTAACTCACCAGGTGCTGGCAAATGTCCAAAAATAAGCAGGGCATGAATGGGTAGAGGGTGGGAACCAAAGGCCTGTGGCAGGGCCAGGGGTCAGGAGGGTGGGACGTCTGTGAGATCCAGGTCTGAGCAAGGCCTGAACATCCACAGATGTGAGACCAAGTTTTATCAGTCAGGGTACCAGCAGGCAACAGATGCACACGCAAGTGTTTGGGGATAGGGGAGAGGGCAAAAGCTTGAGGAAGAGACTAGAGATGTGGCTTAGAGTTAATGAACTGAGAAAGAAGGATGAGGTGCCCCGGGACTGAGACCAGGGCTAAATGGGCAAGGGAGGAAATGGTGTGACTGGACCCCATGAGAGCTAGAGTTGTGGGAGAGGGGCTTCTACACAGGAGGCAGAGCCATAGAAGAATGCAACAGCAGGAAAGCAGGGAGAAGCCAGTGCAGGAGGGCGTGGTATGGAGCAGGACTAACTATGTCAACCTCCAATCTCTTGCCAGAGCCTCCCATTGGCCAACCCCAACAGGAAGCCAAAGGAGCAGGGATCCTGGTGATGACATTGTAGAAAGCACGGAGGGCCACAGGGCAGTAGAATAAGAGAGGAACAAATGGAGAATGACCAGCACATAAGTCTGGTGTCTCACTTGGTCTCTCTCTCCATCCCTGTGATGGGGGAGTTTGAATGGCCTGGACCCAGTTGTATACTCCCAGTGAAATTCCCAACCAGACTGGTGATGGTGGCAATAATAATGAAGATGGTGGCATTATCTTAGATTTTTTTTTTTTTGAGTTGGAGTCTCACTTTGTTGCCCAGACTGGAGTGCAGTGGCCACTCCCAGCCACCGTAGCCTCGTCCTGCTGTGCTCCGGCGATCCTTCCGCCTCAGCCTTCCAAGTAGCCAGAACAACACGCACACGCTACCAGGCCTGGCTGATTTTTGATTTATTGTAGAGATGAGGTCTCGCCAAGTTGCCCAGGTGGTTTCAAACCCGCGGCTCAGGCAATTCACTCACCTCAGCCTCCCAAGGCGTGGGATTACAGGCTGAGCCACCAGCCCGGCTTTCTTAGATTTATATAACCGTGTTTTCCTGCAACAATATCTGGTTACCTGGAGCATCTTTCACATCTGAAGGAACCTGGTCAAATTCTGTGCATCTTACATCTTAGATTCCTTTTGGATACAGTTTTGAACCCTGTTCTGCCTTTTTTTCCTGGGTGGTAACACTAGCTGCCCTGTCAGTCCTAAGAGAGTTGGAAGAGTGGGATAAATTTAGACCACAGAATTATTGTGCCTGAGCCCATATTTTAAATACTTGTTTTTTAACACGACCTTGACCTCCACCCCCAGCATACCCTCATATTCCCTGTCTTCTATATAACCAGCTTCTCAGTCTCCCGCCCCGTACTCATGCATACCTCCCCTCCCCTCTAGCTATGAATAGTTGGTGTGTACAAAGAGACTGGGTGTTGGGCTGTAATCACTTCCCACTCCATCAGATACCATCACTGTCAAAACAAAGTCAGCTATGTGGAAACCCTCGCCATTTTTCCTGCCTCTTTCTGGAATGCACTGTTCTGACTGCAAGTACAAAGCAGTAATTTATAAGCATGAGTTGGTGCAGAAAACAAGACACAGCAGCAAGAAGAGGGATATGACATGGCATAGCATGAAATTCAGAACTGTAAACAGATAAAATGGAACCAGAAATAAGATGATGTTTCAAGATTAGCATACATGAGCTATGAGTGCCAAGAAACAAGACCTTAGGTATTTATTTTATTTCTCTGCATACTTGAGTTCACTATAGTATTATTGTCAATAATAATTTTACTCAGGCACTTTTAAAAGTCTTTAGAAAAATGTGTTTGTGCATCAGCCATGCTTTGTAGTACTATTTAAAAAGAAATATATATATATATAGAGAGAGAGAGAGACTTTTTTTAGTGCTGTTTTTGGTTTTGGTTTTGGTTTTTTTGAGTTGGGGTCTCACTCACTCTGTCACCCAGGCTGGAGTGCAGTGGCACACTCATGGCCACCGCAGCCTTGAAGGAGCCTTCCGCCTCAGCCTTCCAAGTAGCAAGAACTACTGGTGTGCATTACCACACCTGGCTATTTATTTATTTATTATTGTAGAAACAAAGTCTCAAAAAGTTGCCCAGGTTGATCTCGATCCCGTGGGCTCAGGCAATCTACTCACCTTAGCCTCCCAAAGTACTGGGATTAGCTCAGCCTCTTTTCTTCCTTCCTTCCTTCCTTCCTTCCTTCCTTCCTTCCTTCCTTCCTTCCTTCCTTCCTTCCTTCCCTTTTCTTCATTCCTTCCTTCCTTTCTTTCGACAAGGTCTTGCTCTGTAGGTGGGAATATAGGTGCACACTGCCACACCTAGATACTTTTTAAATTTTTAGTTGGAATGTCATCTCTTGTCCAGAGTGCAGTGGGACGCTCATGGCCACTGCAGCCTCAACCTGCTGGGCTCAGGCGATCCGTCCACCTCAGCCTTCCAAGTAGCTGGAACTACAGGCTCACACCATCACGCCCGGCTAATTTTTGTGATTTATTGTAGAAATGAGGTCTCACCAAGTTGCCCAGGCTGGTCTCGAACCCCCAGACTCAAGCAATCCTCTCACTTCAGCCTCCCAAAGTGGTGGGATTACAGAGTGAGCCACCGTGCTCGGCCATTTTTTTTTTTTTTTTTTTTTTTAAGATGGGATTTCAGAAGGGCTCGGTGGCTCAGCCTGTAATCCCGCGCCTTTGGGAGCCTGAGGTGAGTGGATTGCCTGAGCCCGCGGGTTCGAGACCTGCCTGGGCAACTTGGCGAGACCTCATCTCTACAATAAATAAAAAATGAGCTGGACGTGGTAGCGCGTGCCTGTAGTTCCAGCTACTTGGAAGGCTGGGGCAGAAAGATCACCGGAGCTCAGCAGGTCGAGGCTGCGGTGGCCGGGAGCGGCCACTGCACTCCAGTATGGGCGACAGAGTGAGACTCCAACTCAAAAAAAAAAAAAAAAAAAAAAGCCGGGTTTGGTGGCTCAGCCTGTAATCCCACGCCTTTGGGAGGCTGAGGTGAGTGGATTGCCTGAGCCCGCGGGTTCGAGACCCGCCTGGGTAGGCGAGACCTCATCTCTACAATAAATAAAAAAATCAGCCGGGCGTGGTAGTGCATGCCTGTAATTCTGGCTACTCGGAAGGCTGAGGCGGAAGGATCGCCGGAGCCCAGCAGGCGAGGCTGCGGTGGCCGGGAGCGGCCACTGCACTCCAGTCTGAGTGACAGAGTGAGACTCCAACTCAAAAAAAAAAAGATGGGATTTCACTGAGTTGCCCAGGCTGTTCTCAAACTGATCCTCTTGACTCAGCCTCCTGAGTTGGAATTACAGGCATGAGCCATCGCACCTGGCCATAGTATACTGTTTTCAAATTGTGGGTCACAACTCATTAATAGGTTATGAAATTAATTTAATGGAGTGTGGTCAGCATTCTTCAAAAAGATGAAATGGATCAAATATAAACATCAGAGCATTTTGCACATAGGAAGTTGTGTTGTATAATACACATGTATACACATAAACACACATGCTGGGTGTTGACTTCAATGCACACTTCACCATGGACCTTAGTGTAGTAGAGCTGGCTGGGTGTCAGGGCACTCCAGCTCTTGTTCCAGTTATTAATCTTCTAAGTGGCCACCCCCGGACAGTTGTCCTCTCTGGCCTTGGTATCCACATGTATAAAGTGACACATTTGCATTGAATGAGCCCTAAGAGTTTTTTTTTTTTTTTTTTTGAGTTGGAGTCTCACTCAGTAGCCCAGACTGGAGTGCAGTGGCCGCTCCCAGCCACTGCAGCCTCGACCTGCTGGGCTCCGGCAATCCTTCCGCCTCAGCCTTCTAAGTAGCTGAAACTACAGGCGCGCGCTACCACACCCGGCTCATTTTGATTTATTGTAGAGATGAGGTCTCGCCAAGTTGCCCAGGGGGTCTCGAACCCTTGGGTTCAGGCAATCCACTCACCTCAGCCTCCCAAAGGCACAGGATTACAGGCTGAGCCACTGAGCCCGGCTCCTAAAAGTCTTTTAATCCTTCCACTTAATATGCATTTACTGAGCATCTACTAGATACTAAGCACTGGGGATTCAGTAGCAAGCAAATAAAATCCTGCCCTCTTGAGTTTTTATTCTAGTAGGAGGATGACAGACATTTTAAAAAAGTGGATACAGAATATGCTGAGGGCTCCTAAGTACAATGGAGAAAAATAAAGGCACATAAGGGGCAAGCATGCAATGGAGGCATTGTTGTGCCAGACTCCTAAAGACCCCAAAAGGGGAGGCACTGTGTCCAAGAGGTCAAAGAAACCCCCTGGAGACAATGGACAAGACATTGGCCTTATTGGAGAACTTACTTAAGGGGAAGATGACCCAGGAGCGGCCAGATGGATAGGAAAAAAAAGCCTCCTGATTGTAAACGGTACTCAAGTTACATAGCATTTACATAGGGCAGAGCACAGGGTTAAATATGAAAGGGGGGTCTTCTCCAGTGCAGGCATAGTGTGAGAAGATGCTTATACATATGTTGCATGTACACAAAATGTCTGTGAATTCTCTCTAGAGATGGGATTTTTTTTTTTTATATATTATGATGAACTAAGGCAACCAAAGATTATGGACACTGACCTGGGTGTGAGGGCCCGGCTGCCTCAAGGAAGCTTGCATGAGAGCAGTCACTATGCATAGCTGCAAGATGTGGTCAGCAGGCACAAGGAACAGTCTGTCCAGGGCTTCAGCATGACCTGCAAGCCCAGGCCAGAGACTAAGGGGAAGAGCACATCCTGGGTTGGCCGCCCCCAGGGCCCTTCCCCAGGCTTCAACCCCCTGCTTGGGGCCATATATAAGGTGTGCTCCTGTGGTCACTGAGTGTGTCATTGTGTCATCGCACTACACACAGGGAATGCCATTTTAGTTAGTGTGGCCAGGGAAGGCTTCTCTGGTGAGGTGACGTTTCAGCAGAGACATGAAGACAGTGAAGGGACCAAGCCACACAGATAGCTGGGGGAGCAGTGGACCCTCCAAAGGCTGAAGAGTGCTTGCCTTTCAAAGAACAGGATAGGACCAGGGTGGCTGGAGCAGAGTGAGCAGCTCAGAGGGAGGGACCAGGGCTAGAGGAAAAGAATGCTGTGGGGATTTTGAGTGACAGAGAAACCTGGTCTGACTCTTGTTATTAAAGGACCTCTGTGGACTATAGAGAAGCCAACTAGAAGGCTCCCAGAATACTCCAGAGGTGAAATATTGATGTCTTGCTCTTAGATGGTAAAGAGAGACAAGTGAGAGAGATTCTGAACATATTTTGGAAGTAGGACAAGTGGAATTTGCTGATAACATGTATGAAATGAGGGAGAAAGAGGAATATAGGGAGACCTTAAGGTTTGAAGCCTAAGCAACTGTAGATGGTTTCTTTTCTTTTTTTTTTTTTTAAGTGGGAGTCTCTGTCACCCAGGCTAGAGTGCAGTGACACGCTCATGGCCACTGCAGCCTCGACCTGCTGGGCTCAGGTGATCCTTCCACTTCAGTCTTCCAAGTAGATGGAACTACAGGCATGCGCTACCATGCCCAGCTTATTTTTTTATTTATTGTAGAGAAAAGGTCTCATCAAGTCGCCCTGCTGGTCTTGAACCCGTGGTTTCAGGTAATCCTCTCACCTCAGCCTCCCAAAGTGCTGGTATTATAGGCATGAACCACCATACCCTGCCTAGATGGTTTCAATGAGGACTAGGAGAGGAGAGTAGAGGGTTGGGGTGTGTGTGAGTGAAATGTGAGGTTGGAGATGCTTCTTGAACATCCAGGTGGCCATGTTGATGGCTGTTGGAATCTGAAGGTGGAGAGGCATTTAGGAGTCCTCAGCATATAATGATACAGAAGGCCACTGGGCTGCATTAGATAACCAAGGGAGAGGAGAAGATCCCCAAGGACTGGTCTCTGGGCTTCTCTCACATATAGAGGCCTGGAAGACAACAAGGAAGCAGCAAACATTATTTGACTCTGTGACTCTTTTCAGAAAAGATTCCCGAGCAGAGAAAATTTTAACAAAATAATGTGAGTTTTATCTTGAAATAATTAGCATGGCTTACCACCCTATCATTGCTAAAATTATCATTCCTGATTACAATAATATTAGTATCGTGTACAAAGGTAGGTATAAGATTGCTGGTAGTTAAATGGAACTCTGTATTGATTGCCTTAGGGTTTCTTCCAGTTTCTTGGCATTGTAGAAAAAATTGGGGAATTAGAGTTTTATTTGCTTTTAGCAACGTACTCAGACAGAAGGAAATTGATCCCCAGGGCTTCCCTAGCACTCCCCACGCTCTGCAGGGAGGCTTCAGACTGAATTTCTCAACTCTGCTCTAGCCAATGTAATCTCCATTTCAAAGTATAGTTTCAGGGCCAAGTCCCAAGCTCCCCCAGGAATTTCTCCTTCCTTCCTGTGAAGCCTTGTTTTGATGGTTTTCCAGTGCTTTCCCAGGCTTTAAGATTAGCTCTCCTACAAGGAACAGACATTTTCAAGTTTAGGAGAACTGAATATAAGCCTTAGTTGTTTTTTTTTTTTTTTTGAGTCGAAGTCTCACTCTGTTGCCCTGGCTGGAGTGCAGTGGCACGCTCCCGGCCACTGCAGCCTCCACCTGCTGAGCTCAGGCGATCCTGCCTCAGCCTTCCAAGTAGCTGGAACTACAGGTGCATGCTACCACACCCAGTTTATTTTATTTATTGTAGACACGAGGTCTCACCAAGTTGCCCAGGCTGGTCTCGAACCCCTGGGCTCAGGCAATCCTCTCGCTTCGGCCTCCCAAAGTGCTGGAATTACAGACTGAGCTACTGTGCCCAGCCATTATTATTATTATTGAGCTGAGGTCTCATTCTGTTGACCAGGCTGAAGTGCAGTGGCATGAGCAGAGTTCACCACAGCCTTGACCTCCTAGGTTCAGGCCATGCTTCTGCCTCAGCCTCCCAAGAAGTTTGGACTACAGGCACGTGCTGTCTTACCCAGCTAATTTTTGTATTTATTGTAAAGACAAGGTCTCACTATGTTTCCTAGGCTGGTCTCAAGCTTCTGGACTCAAGCCTCTGCCTCCCAGAGTTCTGGAATTACAAGCATTAGTCACCCTGCCCAGTCAAACCTTGGTTCATTAAAACTTGTCTTCGTGGCTAGGCTCAGTAGCTCAGCCTGTAATCCCAGCACTTTGGGAGGCTGAGGCAAGTGGATTGCCCGAGCGGGTTCAAGACCCACCCAGGCAACTTGGTGAGACCTTGTCTCTACAATAAGTCAAATATTAGCCAGGAGTGGCAGCACGCGCCTGTAGTTCCAGCTACTTGGAAGGCTGAGGCGGAAGGATTACCGGAGCCCAGCAGGCGAGGCTGCGGTGGCCTGGAGCGGCCACTGCACTCCAGTCTGGGCGACCAAGTGAGACTCCAACTCAGAAAAAAAGAAAAAGAATTCCAAACTAGAATGTTCACCAAAATATGTGGTGTGGCAGGGTGTGTCTTTCTGTTAGTGTGGGGTTCCAACAGCAGTTTATGTCAACCATTTGGAAGCAACAAGTCTCCCTGGGAGGTAGTAGTGGCCACAGTGAGATTAGAGAGGAGAGCAGAAGACTGCTATATTAGGAGCAGCCACAAAAGGAACTAGCAATTTTCGCACCCAGGAAAACTTCCTAAACTGCCCACCACCATTTTCCTCTCCTCCTCGTCGGGCCTCCTTCCTATCCCTAGCAACAGATTTGCTGAATGTATTGTGACTTCTCTGGGCACAGAAGACAGGCCCAAAACTGTGCATTCCAGGAACCGTTACCCTGGGGCTTCAACCTCTGTGCTTCACCATCCTTGCCTTTTCTTTTTCTTTTTCTTTTTTTTAGATATAGGATTTTACTCTGAGGTACAGTGGAGCAATTGAATCATAGCTCATGGTCGCCTTGAACTCCTGGGCTCAAGTGATCTTCTTGCCTCAGCCAACAAGTAGCTAGGAGTACAGACACACATCACCACACCCAGCTAACACCTTTGTCTTTTTAAAATTTTTGTAGAGACAAGGTCTCACCATATTGCCCAGGTTGGTCTTGAACTCTTCGACTCAAGCAATCCTCCCTCCTCTGCCTCCCAACATGCTGGGATTATAGGTGTGAACCACTGTGCCCAGCCACCTTTGCCTTTTTTTTTTTTTTTTTTTTTGAGTTGGAGTCTCACTTTGTTGCCCAGCCTGGAGTGCGGTGGCACGCTCACGGCTACCACAGCCTCGACCTGCTGGGCTCAGAGAGATCCTTCTGCCTTAGCCCTCCAAGGAGCTGTAACTACAGGCACATGCCACCAAGCCCGGCTAATATTTTTGATTTACTGTAGAGATGAGGTCTCACCAAGTTGCCCAGGCTGGTCTCAAACCTGTGAGCTCAGGCAATCCTCTCACCTCAGCCTCCCAAAGTGCTGGGATTATAGGCACGAGCCACAGCGCCCGGCTCACCTTTGCCTTTTAAAGCACTAAATGCCTGAGGTGACTAAACTAGACTGTGAGACAAATTTAATAGATTTGGAAGGACCACTCAATATGGTTGTAGATATTGTCTGAATCAAAAGTGAAGACCTGTTGAACAGTCTCATCATCTCCCCAGCTCTGCTCTCCTAATCATCAGTGGAAAAGAGGGGAGAGGAGGCTGGGTGCAGTGGCACACACCTATAATCCTAGCACTTTGGGAGACCGAGATAAGAGGATTGCTTGAGCTCATGGGTTCGAACCCAGCCTGGGCAACTTGGCAAGACCTCATCTCTACAATAAATAGAAAAAAATTAGCCAGGCATGGTGGCGTATGCCTATAGTTCCAACTGCTTGGAAGTCTAAGGCGGAAGGATCACCCAAGCCCAGCAGGTCGAGGCTGCAGTGGCTGTGAGCAGTGTGCCACTGCACTCCAGCCTGGGCTACAGAGTGAGACTCTGACTCAAAAAAAAAAAAAAAAAAAAAAAAGAGGGGAGAGGAAGAGAACGACACTGAGACCAACAGAAAGCTTAATAGATGGTCTGTTTTTGTTCCTGGCTGTATTGCCCTACTCAGACTATGTATTATTTTTAAAAGTCCTTCCCCAGTTTCCTGTTGCTTATAGTATGGGGACTAACCTTGGTGGCCTCTCATTAAAAACCACACATCCACTTGTATACCTAATCCTGAATTGTATCCCACATCTTTAAAATAAAAAACAAAAACAAAACAAAAAACCACACATCATTTAGACTTTCCACAATAGTAAACCATATCCTCTTAAACATCCTCTGTACATAAACACGGCATCTCATGCACATGAGCGTACACACACACACACACACACACACACTCTCTTTCTCTTCACTGTGACCACAAATCCCCCCCCAAATCTTCCCACAGCTCTAGGCCTCTGTCCAAGCCTTTCCCTTGTCTCTTGGCTCTCAACCCACCTTCCCAAACCCTAACTTATGCTGTTCTCTGTGCTGTAAGAATACTTTATAACATGGTTGGCCACAGACTGCATGGCACTTGAGATAGTTGTGTAAGCTCCTGCCCCTCACCTCACTCCCCAGTGCTCATGTACACAAGAGGCTGAGTTCTCTGAGGGTAACATAACACTGTGACAGTGCCATGACAGGGGCTCAAGTACCTTCACAGCATCCAATTAAAGATGACTTTACTAATTCAAAATGATGGCAGGCTAACAGCTTCCACTGCAGTTTCTCTAAGTTTCCTGTATGAGGACTCTGGAAAAGATGAAAATTCACACCTTCTAAAACAAAGAAGAACTGGCACATGGCCTAGGACCCAAGCATATCAAATATCCTCCAACTGTGATGCCAAGAAGGTGAGTGACCTGACACTTGGCCAAGGCACAGGCTCGGAAAGGTGTAGCTCTTCCCTTGTTGACCCAGCAATTCTCTTGTTAGGAATTTATCCTAAAGAATAATTAAGTATGTACTTTGGAAGGTGGAAGCGAGAGGATTGCCTGAGCCCACAGATTCAAGACCTCGTCTCCACAGTAAATCAAAAAATTAGCTGGGTGTGGTGGTGTGTGCCTGTAGTTCTAACTACTTGGAAGACTGAGATGGAAGAATCGCCTGAACCAGCAGATTGAGGCTGTGGTGGCCATGAGTGTGCCACTGCACACCAGCCTGGGTGACAGAGTGAGACAACAACTCAAAAAAAAAAAAAAAAAAACCAGACGTGGTGGCTCATGCCTGTAACTCCAGCACTTTGGGAGGCAGAAGCGAGAGGATTGCCTGAGCCTAGGGGTTCGAGATCAGCCTGGGCAACATGGTGAGACCTCGTCTCTACAATAAACTTAAAAATTATCTGGGTGTGTTGGTACATGCTGTGGTTCCAACTACTTGGAAAGCTGAGGCAGAAGGATTGCCTCAGCCCAGCAGGTGGAGGCTGCAGTGGCTGGGAGCGTGCCACTGCCCTCTAGCCTGGGTGACAGAGTGAGACTCCAACTCCAAAAAAAGAAAGAAAAGCATGGTGCCAGCAACTGCTCAGACCCTGGTGAGGCCATCTTGCTGCTCTTACAGCGAACGATGAAGGAGAGCTTGCACGTGCAGATATAAGGTGAGAAAGTAAACAAGGGGGTGGGAGAATGCCAGACTCTTAAATAATCAGCTCTCACAGAAACAGAGTGAAAACTCACTAGTTACCATGAGGATAGCACCAGGCGATTCATGAAGAATCAGTCCCCATGACCCACACACCTACCACTAGGCCACACCCTCAACATTGGGGATTAGATTTCTTTTTTTTTTTTTTTGAGTTGGAGTCTCACTCTGTCGCCCAGACTGGAGTGCAGTGGCCGCTCCCGGCCACCGCAGCCTCGACCTGCTGGGTTCTGGCGATCCCTCCGCCTCAGCCTTCCGAGTAGCCGGAATTACAGGCATGCGCTACCACGCCCGGCTGATTTTTTTTTTTTTTTTTATTGTAGAGATGAGGTCTTGCTGCCCAGGCGGGTCTTGAACCCGCGGGCTCAGGCAATTCACTCACTTCAGCCTCCCAAAGGCGCGGGATTGCAGGCTGAGCCACCGAGCCTGGCTGGGGATCAGATTTCAACATGAGATTTGGAAGGGACAAATATTCAAATGATATCACCTGGGGACCCATCACTTGCCACTAGCACATCTGAAGTAGGAGAAGTCTTGTGAGACTGAGCTCTTTTTTTTTTTTTTTTTGAGTTAGCGTCTCACTCTGTCGCCCAGACTGGAGTGCAGTGGCCGCTCCCGGCCACCGCAGCCTCGACCTGCTTGGGCTCCGGCGATTCCTCCGCCTCAGCCGTTCCGAGTAGCTGGAACTACAGGCCGCGCGCTACCACGCCGGCTCATTTTTTGATTTATTGTAGAGATGAGGTCTTGCCAAGTTGCCCAGGCGGGTCTCGAATCCGTGGACTCAGGCAATCCACTCACCTCAGCCTCCCAAAGGTGTGGGGGATTACAGGCCGAGCCACTGAGCCCGGAAAAAAATTTTTTAAATAAAAAAAAAAAAAAAAATGCCGGGCTTGGTGGCTCAGCCTGTAATCCTGCGCCTTTGGGAGGCTGAGGTGAGTGGATTACCTGAGCTCGTGGGTTCGAGACCCGCCTGGGCAGCGAGACCTCATCTCTACAATAAATCAAAAAATCAGCCGGGCGTGGTAGCGTGCGCCTGTAATTCCGGCTACTCGGAAAGCTGAGGCGGAAGGATCTCCGGACCAGCAGGTCGAGGCTACTCCGGTCGGGGCCACAGAGTGAGACTCCGACTCAAAAAAATAAATAAATAAATAAAATAAAATGAAAAAGTGCATTTTTTTTTTTGAGTCGGAGTCTCACTCTGTCGCCCAGGCTAGAGTGCAGTGGCACATTCATGGTCATCCCGGAGATGACCCGCTGGGCTCTGGCAATCCTTCAGTCTTAGCCTTCCATGTAGCCGGAATTACAGGCACGTGCTACCAGGCCCAGCTAATTTTTTTTATTTATTGTAGAGATGAGGTCTCCGCCAAGTTGCCCAGGCTGGTCTCGAATCCACGGGCTCAGGCAGTCCACTCACCTCAGCCTCCCAAAGTGCTGGGATTACAGGCTGAATCACCGATCCCGGCCAAAAGTGTATTTTTTCAAAAGTGCCTACCTCAGCTGGACTCGGTGGCTCAGCCTGTAATCCCGCACCTTTGGGAGGCTGAGGTGAGTGGATTGCCTGAGCCCGCGGGTTCAAGACCCGCCTGGGCAATTTGGTGAGACCTCATCCCTACAATAAATCAAAAAATCAACTGGGCGTGGTAGCACATGCCTGTAATTCCGGCTACTTGGAAGGCTGAGGCAGAAGGATTGCCGGAGCCCAGCAGGTCGAGGTTGTGGTGTCTGGGAGCGGCCTCTGCACTCCAGTCTGGGCGACAGAGTGAGACTCCAACTCAAAAAAAAAAAAAAAAAAAAAAAAAGTGCCTACCTCATTGGATTTCCATGAGAGTTAAATTACTTCATTTCTGTAGAACTGTTAGAATAGCCCCTGGCACAGATTAAGCATTTGATACATTTTAGCTAAAATTCAGTAAAATCAACACAGACACATAAATGAGAAGAGATTTTTTAAAAATGCAAATAAAAGTAGATTCCCCATTTGGCTGGAAAAAGCTTAGGTACTTCCTACTCCAAACCCAGGGAACCTGGCTCTGACTGGAAAAAACAAGCTGTGTTTTCCTCTGCTCTCACACCACAACAACCAACTCAGGAGACTTCTGTGACCACACATATGGGAATTTCTCTCCATTGACAAGAAAATAATCAATTCTGCAGCAGGCACCAACTGGGTGTCCTCCAATTCAATTCTGGAACTATCTACCAAGAGATAGCATCAGATCCCAAAGGTCAGTCTTGGGTCAGTCCCCAAGACTGTCTCCCCTTCAGACACCAGTCACAAGTCTGGACTCCAGAACTTCTGACCAATCAGCTTCAAGTTGGGGTTCCCACGACCCTCCTTTGGATGTGATTAATTTGCTAAAGGGATTCGGAGAACTCAGAGAAACGCTTACATATACCCATTTATTATAAAGGATATTGCAAAGGATACAGATGAAGAAAGAGATGCATAAGGCAAGGAATAGGGAGGGAGCACAGAGCCTCCATGGCCTCTTCAGGGGACCACTCTCCAGAAACTTCCATGTGTTCAGCTATCTGGAAGGTTTATCAAGACTTTGTTGAATAGGCTCGGCTGACGACTGTGCAGAAACGTGACTGGATAAAGAGTTTGACCTAATCCTGAGGCTGAGTGGGAAAAACCAGCAAAGCCTGTCTGTACAGATTCTTCTTGGCCTCTCTGTGCAGCATTACTTCCTTCAGGATATAGGGCAGGACCCCTTTTGAAATGGGATCTTATGATAAGATAGGCCCGAGAATTTCTTTATGGCCGGCTCTGAGACAAAAGACAGTGGAAGATTCTGCCTTGGAGAGGAGACAGGAGGGCAGGGAAAGGTGAGGGAGAGAGATTCTGCTTCTGAGGTCTAAAGTGCCCAATGTGATAACAAAAGACTAACACAGACTATGGGAGTCATGAGCCAGGGGCTGTGGACAAGAACATGTCTCTATCTCTATCTGTCTGTCAATCAGTCTATTTACAAGTAAAAGAACCCCCCTCTCAAAAAAAAAAAAAAACCTGGAATTTTTAAATGACAACTTGTATATTTAGCTTACATGTTTAAACTTTAGTCATCTTCAAAGTACTCTCCGTTTGATGCAATACACCTATGGAGAAACTTTTTCCACTGCTCACAACAGTTTTTGAACTCATCCAGCTTTTTTTTTTTTTGAGTTGGAGTCTCACTCCGTCACCCAGACTGGAGTGCAGTGGCATGCTCCGGCCACCACAGCCTCGACCTGCTGGGCTCTGGCGATCCTTCTTCCTCAGTCTTCCAAGTAGCTGGAACTACAGGCGCATACTACCATGCCTGGCTAATTTTTGATTTATTGTAGAGATGAGGTCTTGCCAAGTTGCCTGGGTGGGTCTTGAACCCGCGGGCTCAGGCAATTCACTCACCTTGGCCTCCCAAAGCACTGGGATTACAGGCTGAGCCACTGAGCCTGGCCGAACTCATCCATCTTAATGCCTTTTAGTATTCTGCCATTTTTGGTTTGTTTTACCTCTTCCACATCAGCAAATCGTTTCCCTTTGAGACTTAATTTTTATTTTATTTATTTATTTGAGTTAGAGTTCTCACTCTGTCGCCCAGACTGGAGTGCAGTGGCCGCTCCTGGCCACCACAGCCTTGACCTGCTGGGCTCCGGCGATCCTTCCGCCTCAGCCTTCCAAGTAGCTGGAATTACAGGCACGTGCTACCACGCCTGGCTAATTTTTTGATTTATTGAAGAGATGAGGTCTCGCCAAGTTGCCCAGGTAGGTCTCGAACCCGCAGTCTCAGACAATCCACTCACCTCAGTCTCCCAAAGGCACGGGATTACAGGCTGAGCCACCGAGGCTGGCTGACTTTTTTTAATCTGGGGAAACACAAAAATGTTTCTCAGGATGAGATCAGGTGAATAGGGAGGGTGGGGCATGGGGTCATGACTTTTTGGTCAAAAACTGCTAAACACTCAGCGAGGTGTGGGAGGGAGCATTGGTAAATCTTTTCCCAAAAAGAAATTCACTGAAGTCGGGTGCAGCCTCTCACAACAATGCTAGCTGGTACACTGATGCCAATGGGTTCTTAGAACACTTACATAGCGGGGGAAATCTGTACTACAAGGGGCTTGGCCTCCAAAAAATAATTCCAGTTTTTTTTTTTTTTTTTTGGTTGTCCCTTGTATCTGGTGTAGTGCCAGATCTCCCAAAGACCTCAGAAGGGAAGGCACTGTGTCCAAGAGGCTGAAGAAGTAACCCAGAGACAACAGACAAGACATGGGCTTTATTTAGGAACTTAAGTACAGGAAAGATCATCCAGGGATGGTTAGCTGGACAGGAAAAACTGTTTGTGATTTTTTGTTGTTGTTGTTGTTGTTGTTTATCAATATTTTTTATTATGGTTTTGTGGGGTACAGTTAAGGATTAGGTGTACAATTGCGTTTCATTCAGGCACCCTGTTGATAAGAGGTGTTTCCCTATCCCCAGACAGATATTTGCTACTGTTAATCCCACTCCCCCATTTGTGATTTGTAAAAGGCACACAGGTTATATGGCATCTTACAAAGGGCAGAGTGTGAAAAGGGTTAAGTGTGAAAAGGGTGTGGTCTGTAGGTATAGTGTGTAGGGTGAGAAGGTGCTTATATGTACATTGCATGTGCACAAAATGGCTGTGATTTCTTTCTAAACGGGGGATTTTTTTGTATTACAATGAACTAAAGATGAACTAAAGGTAACCAAAGGTTATGGTCATTGACCTGGGTGTGCCCAATCTGGTCTGAATCAGCCCGACCTCCCCACCCCCCACTGCCTCAGGGAAGAGTACACATGAAAACTCACTATGCATAGCTGCAAGATGTGATCAGCAGGTGTGGAGAAACTTCTCCCAGGGCCTCAGCAGGACCTATATGCCCAGGCCTAGGACTGAGGGGAAGGAGACATCCTGGGTTGGCCACCCCCAGAACCCTCTCCAGGCTTTCCAACCCCCTATCCAGGGGGCCATATCTAGGGTACGCTCCTGCTGTGTTTGTCGCCCTACACATTATCTATCTATCTATCTATCTATCTATCTGAAAGGAGTACCTATAGAAACCTAGAATAAGTGGAGCTTGGTTGCTCAGCCTGTAATCTCAGCACAGTGGGAGGTCAAGGTGAGGGGATTGCCTGAACCCAGTGTCTAGTCGCCTCTACAATAAATAAAAAAATAGTCGGGAGTGGTAGCGCCTGCCTGTAGTTCTGGCTACTTGAAAGGCTGAGGCGGAAGGATCTCCGAAGCCCAGCAGGTCGACACTGGGGTGGTTATGAGTGTGCCACTGCACAGAGTGAGACTCCAAATCCCCCCCCAAAAGAAACCTAGAATAAACTTAGTTTATTGTAGTCTTTTTGCCTCAGCATAACCATTTTTGCTTAGACTTTACCCTGACTCTCTTTGAATCTAGCACGTTAGACATACATATATTTCCAAAAGGCAGGTTTTAGGAAGTCTTCAGACATTTCACTGCAGGCCAAGCTGGCAGCCTACCCTACCCCCTTGGCAAATCTCCATCAGATGCAAGACCAGGACAGCCCAACAGCCCAAACTTTCTTTTCTTTCTTTTTTTTTTTTTTGGAGTCTCACTCTGTCGCCCAGGCTAGAGGGCAGTAGCACGCTCCTGGCCACCCCAGCCTCAACCTGCTGGGCTCTGGCGATCTTTCCGCCTCAGCCTTCCAAGTAGCTGGAACCACAGGCACGCACTACCATGCCCAGTTAATTTTTTGATTTATTGTAGAGATGAGGTCTCGCCAAGTTGCCCAGGTGGGTCTCGAACCCGTGGGCTCTGGCAATCCACTCACCTCAGCCTCCCAAAGCTCTGGGATTACATGCTGAACCACCAGCTCAGCTAACCCAACCTTTCTTTTTTTTTTTTTTGAGTTGGAGTCTCACTCTGTCACCCAGACTGAAGTGCAGTGGCCGCTCCCGGCCACCGCAGCCTCGACCTGCTGGGGTCTGGCGATCCTTCCGCCTCAGCCTTCCAAGTAGCTGGAACTACAGGCACGCGCTACCATGCCCGGCTAATTTTTTGATTTATTGTAGAGATGAGGTCTCGCCAAGTTGCCCAGGCGGTTCTTGAACCTGCGGGCTCAGGCAATCCACTCACCTTGGCCTCCCAAAGCACTGGGTTTACAGACTGAGCCACCGAACCCAACCTTTCAATTCATGGTTTAGCATAATAACCTCTAGGAAACTTTTCTGGTTCCTTGTCAAGGTGTAAGATCTAAGATAACTTGTTAGCTGGCAGAAGCCATAGAAATGATAATAAGGCCACCTTTTGGTCAAAGAGTTGGTGTATTGCAAACTTCTGACAAGTCTCTTGCAGGAAAACCCCTCCCCTTGTCTCCCATCTAGCCCTCCACCATGGCAGCAATCACATAACTAACACACCCATCCACCTACTGTCCATCACCTGAAGTCAGTATCTGCGCTTACCTGCCCCTTCGTGATGATGTGAAGCAGACCACCACCCAATCACCTTGATGACCTTTCCCCATCCAAGGGAAATGATTAAAAAGACTCAACCATGAGTAGCCATTTTGCCATTGCCTTCCTAGACTCTGGTGTGGTCACGTGCTCTTTGAGCTATGGCTGTCACCACGCCTCCTGGCTTTGACTCCCTTCCCTGCCTTGGGGAGGTAAATCTCTTTCCTTCTCTCTCTCTAATTTACTTTTTTAAAAAACTATATTTTCTAATCTAACTTCTGTGCAATTCTTTGCATCTTTCATGTGACATCAGATAGCACATCAGAAACCTCACACCCCCAGCGGCCCTACTAACATTCTGGAGGCTCAGCTGGGAGTATGCCTTAACACTATTTATCTACTAATATAACAGATACAGCCAGGCACGGTGTCTGAAGCCTGTAATCCCAGCACTTTGGGAGGCCGAGGCGAAGGAACTGCCTGAGCCCACAGGTTCAAGACAAGGTTGGGCAACATGGTGAGACCTCATCTCCACAATAAATCAAAAAACTAGCTGGGCATGGTAGTGCATGCCTGTAGTTCCAGCTACTTGGAAGTCTGAGGCGGAAGGATCACCTGAGCCCAGCAGGTCGAGGCTGCGGTGGCTGTGAGCATGCCACTGCACTGCAGCCTGGGCAACAGAATAAGACTCCAACTCAAAAAAAAAAAAAAGTAAATAAATACATGTGAACAGGTGAGTGACAAACTTGATCCTCAATTTAAACTCAAAAACGAGTTAGATTGCCTAGGGAGAAAGTGTAGAGAGAGGAGAGAAATGGGCCCAGGATTGGGTCTTGTATCCTCTAGAAATAGGCAAAGGAACTGAAAAGTGGCCTGAGAGGAATCAGGAGAGTTTGGTGTCTCAAAGCCAAGAAGAATGAGTGTTTCAGGAAGGAGGAAGTGGTCTGCTGAGACTGTGCTTGGTGGTCTGCTGAGAGGTCAAAGAGGAGGGGTTGTGAGCAGTGCCCCTCAGTAACAGAGGACCCTGGTGACCTTCACAAATGCAGCTGTAGTGGACTGGGAGGGGAAGGGAGCTGGCTGAACATGACTGGGGAATGGCTAAAAGGTGAGGGAATGAAGGCAAGGAGTATGAACAACTCAAGAACTTTGGGAAGGAAGCAAAAAGACACAAGAGCAATCAGAGTCGGACTTGGGACTGAGGAAAGCTTTTATATGTTTGTTTTGTTTTTATGACAGCGACGGCTAGAACATGTTTAATTTAAATACCAATGAAAGGCCGGGCTTGGTGGCTTATCCCTATAATCCCAGAACTTTGGGAGACCGAGGTGAGAGGATTGCCTGAGCCCGCAGGTTTGAGACCAGCCCGGGCAACTTGGTGAGACCTCGTCTCTACAATAAATCAAAAAATTAGCCAGGCATGGTGACATATGCCTGTAGTTCCAGCTATTTGGAAGACTGAGGTGCAAGGATCGCCTGAGCCCAGCAGTTGAGGCTGTGGTGACTGGCAATGTACCATTGCCCTCTAGTCTGAGTGACGGAGTGAGACTCCAACTAAAACAAAACAAAACAAAACAAAAAACAGTGAGAGTGAATGCTGCTTCTGCGTACTTGAGGGACGAGAGGAGCATGGGTGTAGATGTAGGCTAGAAACTTGAGGCAATTCTCATCAGAGAGTTCTATGTTCTTTGTGAAGTTGGGAGTGAGATCATTTGCTAAAAGTGAGAAGAACTGAGAGAGATTTGGGGTTCTGAGCAAAACTGAGAAGTTTTGAAACATCTCTGGAGAGCGGGACAGTTGTAGATTAACACATATAAAGGGATTGCTGGGTCTTTCTACATGACACATTTCTTCTATGAGTTTTTTCCTCACTTCTTTTTTTTTTTTTTTGAGTTGGAGTCTCACTCTGTCACCCAGACTGGAGTGCAGTGACCGCTTTCAGCCACCGCAGCCTCTACTTGTTGGGCTCTGGCGATCCTTCTGCCTCAGCCTTCCAAGTAGCTGGAACTACAGGCGCGCACTACCACACCCAGCTGATTTTTGATTTATTGTAGAGATGAGGTGTCGCCAAGTTGCCCAGATGGGTCTCGAACCCATGGGCTCAGGCAATCCACTCACCTCAGCCTCCCAAAGCGCAGGATTACAGGCTGAGCCACCAAGACCGGTTTGGGTGTCTTCTCTTTACCACGTGCCGGACACTAGCTGCTTTTGGAAACATGGGCTCCTGGATCTTATTAAATATTCTGCCACCCCCTCCAACCTACCCCACACAACCTTTCCCTTAGAATGGACTCACTCGAGCAATGTTTTTCAGTGAGTGAATGATTTAAAACCAGGCTGTCCTTCACTCTCATTTTTCCTTTATGTATGCCCTTCTTGCCCCCTCATCCTATTTCAGAATAAGCCAGGGGTGGAGCAGAGAGTGCACCTAGTCCCCTGGGCATTTAGGGTAACAGACATCAATTTCTATAGTGTCTCCTTTCCTGAACTGGGACATGGGCTGGGCTTGGTGGCTCACACCTGTAATCCTGGCACTTTGAGAGGCCTAGGTAGGAGGATTGCTTGAGCTGAAGAGTTCAAGATCTCGTCTTTACAAACAAAAAAAAAAGAGACATGGATAACATATCCATTTATATACACCCCACCTTCTGGAAAGGATGTAATGAGTCTAGGGTATGTCAGTTGCTAAAAAAAAAAAATAGCAAGTCATTATGTTTATTATTGATGTCCTAATGCTCACAGAACTGGATTTGGCTATTACAGATTCCACTAATTAATTCATGGTATTTCCTCAGAGGCTTGGGAGTTCATTATGTAAATAGATGCAAAGTAGATGACAAATTAGAATTTCTATCCCCAAAACTTGTCACATTATAAAGATAGAATCAGAAAGAAGTAATTACTATTTATCCACTCAACAGGCCATCAGAGCTAATAAAGTGTTTTTTTGCAATTACATAGACTTACACTTTATATTAATGCCAATTAGAAGACTCATAACTTTGCTATGGCATGAGGGAGGCCCTTGACCATGGGATCTGCAATGACCAGAGATACAGACAGTGCAACAGACAGAAAAATGCACATTTGGCAGTTAAAAACCCTCTGTTCTAAGCTTGGTTTTGTCACCGTCTTTCTAAACCACTTCGCTTCTAGGTCTGTTTCTTGATGGACTAAACTAAAGTGTTCCTGCAGCTCTGACTCGGAGCTTTTGGAATTTAAACTATTTCTGGCTGTGACCCAGGCCTTATGCAGCTTTGGCGTCTCCCCAGGCACAGCAGCCACCTGCTTGCTCAAAGGCAGTCAGCACATATTAGTGAACACCAGAACCATGGTCCTAACGGGTCAAATTACTCCCCTTGACTGGCAAGGGTTCTGGGCTTGTTCCTCACTGCAGGTCCTGGTGGCTACCTGCTAGTGCTTGGCTTGGTCGCCTTAACTTTCTCCATTGCTTTCTAACAGGTGAGTAGGACCTGACTCTAAAAGGCATTTATTTTTTTCTTCCTATCTTTCTTTTTCTTTTCTTTCTTTTTTTTTTTTTTTTTGTTGGAGTCTCAGTCTGTCACCCAGACTGGAGTGCAGTGGCCACTCCTGGTCACCACAACCTCAACCTGCTGGGCTCCAACAATCCTTCCGCCTTAGCCTTTCAAGTAGCTGGAACTACAGGCACACGCTATCACACCCGGCTAATTTTTTGACTTGTAGAGATGAGGTCTCACCAAGTTACCCAGGCGGGTCTCGAACCCACGGGCTCAGGCAATCCACTCACCTCAGCCTCCCAAGGTGTGGGGTTACAGGCTGAGCCACCAAGCCCGGCTTCCCTTTCTTTCTATCTTTCTCCCTTTCTTTCCCTCTCTCTCTCTCTCTCTCTCTCTCTCTCTCTCTCTCTCTCTGTCTCTCTGTCTCTCTCTCTCCCCTCCCCCACCCTTCTCTCTTATCTATTGCCCAGGCTGGAGTGCAGTGATGTCATCATGGTTCACCAGAGCCTTGAACTCCTGGGCACAGGTGATCCTTCTGCCTCAATCTCCCAAGCAGCTGGGACTTCCTGCGTGCCATCTTGCCTGGCTAATTTTTTGATTGTAGAGATGAGTTCTTGCTATGTTGCCCAGGCTGGTCTCAAACTCCTAGTCTCAAGCAGTCCTTCTGCCTCAGTCTCCCAAACTGCTGAGATTACAGGTATAAGCCACCATGCCCGGCTCTGAAAGACGTTTCTTTTTATTTTTTTAATTTTTATTATTTATTTTTATTATTATTTCTTTAGTTGGAGTCTCACTGTCGCGCAGGCTGGAGTGCAGTGGCCGCTCCCGGCCACTGCAGCCTCAACCTGCTGGGCTCTGGCGATCCTTCCAAGTAGCTTCCAAGCCTTCCAAGTAGCTGGAACTACAGGCGCATGCTACCATGCCTGGCTAATTTTTTTGATTTATTGTAGAGATGAGGTCTCGCCTGCCCAGGCGGGTCTTGAACCCGCGGGCTCAGGCAATCCACTCACCTCAGCCTCCCAGAGGCGGGATTACAGACTGAGCCACCGAGCCCGGCGTTTCTTTTTATTTTTTATTTTGAGTTGGAGTCTCACTCTGTCCCTCCGGCTGGAGTGCAGTGGCATGCTCACAGCTACCGCAACCTCAACCTGCTGGGCTCAGGCGATCCTTCCACCTTGGTCTGCCAAGAACTAAGGTGCACGCCACCATGCTCGGCTAATTTTTTTATTTATTGTAGAGACGAGGTCTCACCAAGTTGCCCAGGATGGTTTTGAACCCCTGGGCTCAGGCAATCCTCTCACTTCTGCCTCCCAAAGTGTTGGGATCACAGGTATGAGCCACCACACCCAGCTCTGAAAGACGTTTCTAAGAAACTTCATGCCTGACCCTGCTAATAAGCTTTGCTATTAGCTAGGGGATCATATATATGAAGATAAGGCAAAGACCACAAAGTAGCCTGACTGAGGGGAAAAAAATTCTGCCTATGGTCTGTGTGTCTCTGTTTCATCTTCCATTTCCTGTGCTCTTTTTATGAGCAAAGCGCTGTGCCATGGCTGGGCAGTCAGGCTTAGGCCAGAGTAAATGAGAGCATGAGGAGCTTTGCTGTAAGGTTGGCAGTGGGTTGTTTCTTTGATGGAGGGGTCCCCAGCCTGTGAGCTAAGCCTCAGGGTCAGGCCACCAGGCCCTGGGAAGGGAGCTATACCTCCAGAGCAAGAACAGGTGTTCGAGTATCCAAGTTGCCAGAAAAATCTCTCAACCCTGTTGTTGATAGTCACTTTGCTGGGCACTGGGAATTTAGAGATGGAGGAAATAGGATCCTAGCCCTCAGGGAGTTTGTTCACAGGTGGCTGGGTATGGAGAGGCAGTCCCTCCAAGCTTGCCAAGTCCCTGGGCGGTAGGTACAATTAAGTTTCTGGACATGCAAAACTGAAGACCAGACTCTGAATGGTCTTTGGCCCTGGCAAAATGCTGCTGTACCAGGAGGGCCTGAAAAAAACAGCTGAACTTTACCCTTTCCTGCACAATCAGTGGACTTGACTGTGGTAACTCCTTTCCTCTCTAACCAGGCACAGGTTTATTGGAATGTTAAAAAATAATTTTTTCCTTTTATGCTTAACTTGCTGTTGACAATGACTGCACAAATTTCCTCACTGTCTGTAGCTCTCAACCAAGAGAAGAGGCACGTCTCCGCCTTTTAAAGATAGGAAATGTCTCATATTTACAGAAAACTGTATACACAAGTTAAAGATAAATAATGAGACGAACACCCACTGCCCACCAGCACCTTGAAGCCCAGTTACATGCCCCTCCAGTCTCTGCTTTCCCTGACTATCCCTTCCCCTCAAGTAACCACTCTGTTGACCTTTATGTTAATCATTTCCATTTTTTAAAAAAATTGTTTTGACCAGGCACAGTAACTCACACCTGCAATCCCAGCACTTTGGAAAGTTGAGGTGCGAGGATTACTTGAGTCCAGGAGTTTAAGACCAGCCCGGGCAACATAAAGACCTTGTCTCTTTATGTTCAAAGAAAAAAAAGAAATTAAAAAATTATCTACCCGTGGTGGCGTGTGCCTGTAGTCCCAATTACTTGGACTTCAACATTTGGGACTTTGACGCAAAAAGAAAAAAAAAATTTTAAGCTGGGCTCGGTGGCTCAGCCTGTAATCCCGCGCCTTTGGGAGGCTGAGGTGAGTGGATTGCCTGAGCCCGCGGGTTCGAGACCCACCCGGGCAACTTGGCGAGACCTCATCTCTACAATAAATCAAAAATTAGCCGGGCATGGTAGCACGCGCCTGTAGTTCCAGCTACTTGGAAGACTGGGCAGCGAGATCTCATCTCTACAATAAATCAAAAAATCAGCTGGGCGTGGTAGCGCATGCCTGTAATTCCAGGTACTTGGAAGGCTGAGGCGGAAGGATCACCGGAGTCCAGCAGGTCGAGGCTGTGGTGGCCGGGAGCGGCCACTGCACTCCAGTCTGGGTGACAGAGTGAGACTCCAACTCAAAAAAAAAATTTTATTTTAAAAACAATAAATAAAAATAGTTTTGCCTCCTCGGTGACATATCCTAAACAATCTATTGCTTGGATTTGAATAGCTGAGTAGCTAGCGCAAAACTAGCTGTGTAAGGAAGGGGGCACTATTGCCAGCATAGATGAGATTTCCCAAGAAAACAAACTGAATAGAGTTGCTGGGTTAGAGTATACATTCAAATTTTCTGAGTCTTTAAAAGTCTTTTCTGGAGAAGTCAGAGGGCAAAATTATGACCAAAGAGTGGCATGTGTTTATGCATGCCTACAGTTCTAGTCATTAGAGAGGCTGAAGTGGGGGGTCATTTTAGTCCAGGAGTTTGAGTCCAGCCTGAGCAACATAGCAAGATCCAGTCTTAAAACAATAATAAAAAAAGAAAACAAAAGCACATCAATCTTTCTCATTGGAGGAGAGAAAGCCAACAAAAGGAAAGAAAACAAAACAAAACATGAGCAGGGGATTCAGGATTTTTGGGGTCTGAAGATTATGTAATTTGAGGAAACTTTAAGAGGATAATGAGTTCAAAACTACAAATATTAAATCAGGTACAGGACCTTGGAAGGAGTTTAAGATTCATTAGCTTCAGGTAAACACATCTCTAGCCATGAAGATTCACCTGTGTCTGGGCATCTGACAGATATACAATATCAGCCAGGCACTGACTATCCTGTAGATATTAGGTCAGTGGGTGAAAGATACTTTGTATTTACTGCTTTTAAGCTCACTGTGGCCTGTGTCTGTCTGGTCCAGCTCTCAAGAGTAGGTCAAAACAGAACACTTCAAAAATGGGGGTATTTTGTGAAATGAGTGTGCTCAGCTGGGTCTAGCAGCGGGGTATAGAGAGGCAAGCAGGAATTTCCATAATATGTGATGAAGTTGTGACAAATACAGATACACTGCTCCTCAAGTTTAAACGAGGGTATTATGTCAGTGGGAATTTGGGTGATGATAGTTCTCAGCCTACCTGTTTCTCAAGTCACACTTTTCCAAATGAAGCTAGTTGTTCTCTCCATCTTGTACACAGCTATTATCATGGAATTTCCCTTTACCATTCTCCTGGGGAATCTCCTTGTGTCTCTTCTGTTTTAGGTACTCTTCCAGAATGTATTGTCTTTGATTGGAGTAGCTTTTTGAAAAACAGTGCATGATAGCTAAAATTTTGAGAACTTATGTACATGGAAGTATTTTTTTTTTCTACTTTTGCACTCAGTTGATAGCATGGCTGGGTATAGAATTCTAGACTAGTAACTACATCTTTCAGAATTTTAATGACATTGCTTCACTGTATTTTGGCTTCTAGTGTTGCTGATAAGAAGTCCAAAGCCATTTTGATTCCTAAACTTTATATATGACCTACTTTTTTCTTCTTGAGAGACAGTACAATCTTCTTTTGGTCCCCAACATGATACCGGCCACTTTTGGGCCCTTGAGACTGGCAGTTCATTCTGTTCTTAAATTATATGATTGTGGCTGGGCATGGTGGCTCATGCCTATAATCTGAGCACTTTGGGAGGTCAAGGTGAGAGGATTGCCTGAGCCCATGGGTTCAAATCTATCCTGGGCAACTTGGTGAGCCCTCATCTCTACAATAAATAAAAAAAATTAGCTGGGTGTGGTGGCACATGCCTATATTTCCAGCCATTGGAAGGCTGAGGTGGAAGGATCACCTGAGCCCAGCAGGTCGAGGTTGCAGTGATCGTGAGCATGCCAGTGCACTCCAGCCTGGGCGACAGAGTGAGACTCTGACTCAAAAAAAAATTATATGATTGATTGTTTCCTCCCCTTCCTTTTTGTTTTTCATTCTGGAAACACTGATATTCGGATATAAGACCTCCTAAACTACTCTAACTTCTTAATTTTTTACCTCTTATTTTGTATCTCTTTGTCTTTTTGCTGTATTTCTTGGGAAATTTCTCCAATGCTATGTATCAACTATTCTAATTATATATAGAATTTTTATGCTCAAGCAGATAATTTTTGTTCGTATATCTCTATCATTTTTTCCTTACCACAAAAGTATTATATGAACATTATTTAAAATTTATTACAAAATTCTTTACATAGAAATTTCCGGCCGGGCTTGGTGGCACAGCCTGTAATTCCACACTTTGGGAGGCCGAGGTGAGTGGATTGCCTGAGCCCACGGGTTCGAGACCCACCTGGGCAACTTGGCAAGACATCATCTGTACAATAAATTTAAAAAAAAATTAGCTGGGAGTGGTAGTTCCAGCTACTTGGAAGGTTGAAGCAGAAGAAAGTTCCATTTAGTAGGTCATGGAACAAAACAGGGACTGAAGAAATAGACCCACACATATATGGTCTAAATCTTTGTACTAGGGGGACCCAAAAAAACTGGAATTAATTTTTGGATGACAGACCCCTTGTATGTAGTACAGACTTCCTCCACTAGATAAGTGTTCTAGGAGCCCATTGGCATCAGTGTACTAGTTAGTATTGTTGTGAGAAGCTGCATTCAGCTACAGTGAATTTTTTTGGAGAGTCTTTCAACGTGTTTGCCCATTTCATGATGGGTGATGTATAAGTGCACCTGCCCACACTGTGCTGAGTGTTCAGCAGTTTTTTTAAATCAAAAATGGCATGACCTATGCCCTATCCTCCCTATTCACTTGATCTCATCCTGAGTGACTTTTTTGTGTTTCCCTGAATGAAAAAAGTCCTCAAAGGGCAATATTTTGCTGATGTGGAAGAGGTGAAACAAAAAATAGTGGAAGCACTAGAAGACATCAAAATGGATGAGTTCAAAAATCGTTTTGAGCAGTGAAAAAAGCATCTTGATATGAGTACTTTGAAGGTAACTGAAGTTTAAACATGTCAGAATAAATACACAATTTTTTATAAATAAATTCCGGTTTTTCTTAGGTCCCCCTTGTGTATGAACCATATTGTATACTTACTTTTGAAGAGGATGTTGTATAATAACAAATGTGGACTGGGTGCAGTGGTTCATACCTGTAATCCTAGCACTTTGAGAGGCTGAGACAAGAGAATTGCTTGAGCCCAGGAGTTTGAGACAAGCCTAGACAACATAGTGAGACCTCGTCTATACAAAAAAAATTAGCTAGGCATGGTGGCACATTCCGGTAGTCCCAGCTACACGGGAGGCTGAGTTGGAAGGATCACCTGAACCTAGGTCGAGGCTGTGGTGAGCTGTGATCATGCCACTGTACTCCAGCCTGGGGACAGAGTGAGAGCCTGACTCAAAAAAAAACCAACAAAAAACAGAAAGAAAGAAAGAAAGGAAGGAAGGAAGGAAGGAAGGAAGGAAGGAAGAAGGAAGGAAGGAAGGAAAGAGAGCGAGAGAGAAAGAAAGAAAGAAAGAAAGAAAGAAGGAAAGAAGGAAAGAAGGAAAGAAGGAAGGAAGGAAGGAAGGAAGGAAAGAAAGAAAGAAAGAAAGAAAGAAAGAAAGAAAGAAAGAAAGAAAGAAAGAAAGAAAGAAAGAAAGAAAGAAAGAAGAAAGAAAAAGACATGTAGCCATCACAAAGAAGTCTGGCCTTTAAATATATACCTACTAAGTACTCAGCCATTTCACTCCTAGATTTTCTTTTCTTTTCTTTTCTTTCTTTCTTTTTTTTAAAAGAGTTGTAGTCTCACTCTGTTGCCCAGACTGGAGTACAGTGGCATGCTCCTGGCCACCGCAGCCTCCACCTGCTGGGCTCCAGCGATCCTTTCACCTCAACCTTCCAAGTAGCTGGAACTGCAGGAGCGCGCTACAATGCCCGACTAATTTTTTTTATGTTTGTAGAGACGAGGTCTCGCCAAGTTGCCCAGGTGGGTCTTGAACCCGTGGGCTCAGGCAATCCACTCGCCTCGGCCTCCCAAAGTGCTGGGATTACAGGCTGAGCCACCGAGCCCGGCCCACTCCTAGATTTTCATTCAAAATAAATGAAAACAAATGTCCACATAAAAACCTGTAAATACTATAAATAAAAAATTGAGACTGGGCATATGGCTCACTCCTATAATCCCAGCACTTTGGGAGGCAGAGGTGGAAGGATCATTTGAGCCTAGGAGTTTCAGATCAGCCTAGGCAACATAGTAAGACTGCATTTCTGGAAAAAATAAACAATTTAGTTGGGAGTGGTGGCATGTGCCTGTAGTCTCAGCTATTCAGGAGACTGAGGCAGGAGAATCACTTGAACTTGAGTCCAGAAATTTGAGGCTGCAGTGGCAGTGATTGTACCACTGCACTCTAGCCTGGGTGACAGAGTAAGACTCCAACTTCAAAAAAAAAGAAAGAAAGAATTAATAAATTGAACCATCTCAAAATTAAAAAAAATTATTCTGAAAAAGACCCCGTTAAAAAGGATGAAAAGACAATCTTCAGAGTGGGAGAACATATTTTCAAATCACTTATCAGTCAAATAACTAGTTTTTAGAATATATAAAAAACTCTCAAAACTCAACTGTTTAAAAAAAATCCAATTAGAAAATGGGGAAGCCGGACTCGGTGGCTCAGCCTGTAATCCCGCGCCTTTGGGAGGTTGAGGTGAGTGGATTGCCTGAGCCCGCGGGTTCGAGACCCACCCGGGCAACTTGGCGAGACCTCATCTCTACAATAAATCAAAAATTAGCCGGGCATGGTAGCACGCGCCTGTAGTTCCAGCTACTTGGAAGACTGGGCAGCGAGATCTCATCTCTACAATAAATCAAAAAATCAGCTGGGCGTGGTAGCGCATGCCTGTAATTCCAGGTACTTGGAAGGCTGAGGCGGAAGATCACCGGAGTCCAGCAGGTCGAGGCTGTGGTGGCCGGGAGCGCCACTGCACTCCAGTCTGGGTGACAGAGTGAGACTCCAACTCAAAAAAAAAATTTTATTTTAAAACAATAAATAAAAATAGTTTTGCCTCCTCGGTGACATATCCTAAACAATCTATTGCTTGGATTTGAATAGCTGAGTAGCTAGCGCAAAACTAGCTGTGTAAGGAAGGGGGCACTATTGCCAGCATAGATGAGATTTCCAAGAAAAACAACTGAATAGAGTTGCTGGGTTAGAGTATACATTCAAATTTTCTGAGTCTTTAAAAGTCTTTTCTGGAGAAGTCGAGGGCAAAATTATGACCAAAGAGTGGCATGTGTTTATGCATGCCTACAGTTCTAGTCATTAGAGAGGCTGAAGTGGGGGGTCATTTTAGTCCAGGAGTTTGAGTCCAGCCTGAGCAACATAGCAAGATCCAGTCTTAAAACAATAATAAAAAAAGAAAACAAAAGCACATCAATCTTTCTCATTGGAGGAGAGAAAGCCAACAAAAGGAAAGAAAACAAAACAAAACATGAGCAGGGATTCAGGATTTTTGGGGTCTGAAGATTATGTAATTTGAGGAAACTTTAAGAGGATAATGAGTTCAAAACTACAAATATTAAATCAGGTACAGGACCTTGAAGGAGTTTAAGATTCATTAGCTTCAGGTAAACACATCTCTAGCCATGAAGATTCACCTGTGTCTGGGCATCTGACAGATATACAATATCAGCCAGGCACTGACTATCCTGTAGATATTAGGTCAGTGGGTGAAAGATACTTTGTATTTACTGCTTTTAAGCTCACTGTGGCCTGTGTCTGTCTGGTCCAGCTCTCAAGAGTAGTCAAAACAGAACACTTCAAAAATGGGGTATTTTGTGAAATGAGTGTGCTCAGCTGGGTCTAGCAGCGGGGTATAGAGAGGCAAGCAGAATTTCCATAATATGTGATGAAGTTGTGACAAATACAGATACACTGCTCCTCAAGTTTAAACGAGGGTATTATGTCAGTGGGAATTTGGGTGATGATAGTTCTCAGCCTACCTGTTTCTCAAGTCACACTTTTCCAAATGAAGCTAGTTGTTCTCTCCATCTTGTACACAGCTATTATCATGGAATTTCCCTTTACCATTCTCCTGGGAATCTCCTTGTGTCTCTTCTGTTTAGTACTCTTCCAGAATGTATTGTCTTTGATTGGAGTAGCTTTTTGAAAAACAGTGCATGATAGCTAAAATTTTGAGAACTTATGTACATGGAAGTATTTTTTTTTTCTACTTTTGCACTCAGTTGATAGCATGGCTGGGTATAGAATTCTAGACTAGTAACTACATCTTTCAGAATTTTAATGACATTTGCTTCACTGTATTTTGGCTTCTAGTGTTGCTGATAAGAAGTCCAAAGCCATTTTGATTCCTAAACTTTATATATGACCTACTTTTTTCTTCTTGAGAGACAGTACAATCTTCTTTTGGTCCCCAACATGATACCGGCCACTTTGGGCCCTTGAGACTGGCAGTTCATTCTGTTCTTAATTATATGATTGTGGCTGGGCATGGTGGCTCATGCCTATAATCTGAGCACTTTGGGAGGTCAAGGTGAGAGGATTGCCTGAGCCCATGGGTTCAAATCTATCCTGGGCAACTTGGTGAGCCCTCATCTCTACAATAAATAAAAAAAATTAGCTGGTGTGGTGGCACATGCCTATATTTCCAGCCATTGGAAGGCTGAGGTGGAAGGATCACCTGAGCCCAGCAGGTCGAGGTTGCAGTGATCGTGAGCATGCCAGTGCACTCCAGCCTGGGCGACAGAGTGAGACTCTGACTCAAAAAAAATTATATGATTGATTGTTTCCTCCCCTTCCTTTTGTTTTTCATTCTGGAAACACTGATATTCGGATATAAGACCTCCTAAACTACTCTAACTTCTTAATTTTTTACCTCTTATTTTGTATCTCTTTGTCTTTTTGCTGTATTTCTTGGGAAATTTCTCCAATGCTATGTATCAACTATTCTAATTATATATAGAATTTTTATGCTCAAGCAGATAATTTTTGTTCGTATATCTCTATCATTTTTCCTTACCACAAAAGTATTATATGAACATTATTTAAAATTTATTACAAAATTCTTTACATAGAAATTTCCGGCCGGGCTTGGTGGCACAGCCTGTAATTCCACACTTTGGGAGGCCGAGGTGAGTGGATTGCCTGAGCCCACGGGTTCGAGACCCACCTGGGCAACTTGGCAAGACATCATCTGTACAATAAATTTAAAAAAAAATTAGCTGGGAGTGGTAGTTCCAGCTACTTGGAAGGTTGAAGCAGAAGAAAGTTCCATTTAGTAGGTCATGGAACAAAACAGGGACTGAAGAAATAGACCCACACATATATGGTCTAAATCTTTGTACTAGGGGGACCCAAAAAAACTGGAATTAATTTTGGATGACAGACCCCTTGTATGTAGTACAGACTTCCTCCACTAGATAAGTGTTCTAGGAGCCATTGGCATCAGTGTACTAGTTAGTATTGTTGTGAGAAGCTGCATTCAGCTACAGTGAATTTTTTTGGAGAGTCTTTCAACGTGTTTGCCCATTTCATGATGGTGATGTATAAGTGCACCTGCCCACACTGTGCTGAGTGTTCAGCAGTTTTTTTAAATCAAAAATGGCATGACCTATGCCCTATCCTCCCTATTCACTTGATCTCATCCTGAGTGACTTTTTGTGTTTCCCTGAATGAAAAAAGTCCTCAAGGGCAATATTTTGCTGATGTGGAAGAGGTGAAACAAAAAATAGTGGAAGCACTAGAAGACATCAAAATGGATGAGTCAAAAATCGTTTTGAGCAGTGAAAAAAGCATCTTGATATGAGTACTTTGAAGGTAACTGAAGTTTAAACATGTCAGAATAAATACACAATTTTTTATAAATAAATTCCGGTTTTTCTTAGGTCCCCCTTGTGTATGAACCAATTGTATACTTACTTTTGAAGAGGATGTTGTATAATAACAAATGTGGACTGGGTGCAGTGGTTCATACCTGTAATCCTAGCACTTTGAGAGGCTGAGACAAGAGAATTGCTTGAGCCCAGGAGTTTGAGACAAGCCTAGACAACATAGTGAGACCTCGTCTATACAAAAAAAATTAGCTAGGCATGGTGGCACATTCCGGTAGTCCCAGCTACACGGGAGGCTGAGTTGGAAGGATCACCTGAACCTAGGTCGAGGCTGTGGTGAGCTGTGATCATGCCACTGTACTCCAGCCTGGGGGACAGAGTGAGAGCCTGACTCAAAAAAAAACCAACAAAAAACAGAAAGAAAGAAAGAAAGGAAGGAAGGAAGGAAGGAAGGAAGGAAGGAAGGAAGGAAGGAAAGAGAGCGAGAGAGAAAGAAAAGAAAGAAAGAAAGAAAGAAGGAAAGAAGGAAAGAAGGAAAAAGGGAAAGGGAAAGGGAAAGGGGAAGGAAGGAAAGAAAGAAAGAAAGAAAGAAAGAAAGAAAGAAAGAAAGAAAGAAAGAAAGAAAGAAAGAAAGAAAGAAAGAAAGAAGAAAGAAAAAGACATGTAGCCATCACAAAGAAGTCTGGCCTTTAAATATATACCTACTAAGTACTCAGCCATTTCACTCCTAGATTTTCTTTTCTTTTCTTTTCTTTCTTTTTTTTTTTTAAAAGAGTTGTAGTCTCACTCTGTTGCCCAGACTGGAGTACAGTGGCATGCTCCTGGCCACCGCAGCCTCCACCTGCTGGGCTCCAGCGATCCTTTCACCTCAACCTTCCAAGTAGCTGGAACTGCAGGAGCGCGCTACAATGCCCGACTAATTTTTTTTATGTTTGTAGAGACGAGGTCTCGCCAAGTTGCCCAGGTGGGTCTTGAACCCGTGGGCTCAGGCAATCCACTCGCCTCGGCCTCCCAAAGTGCTGGGATTACAGGCTGAGCCACCGAGCCCGGCCCACTCCTAGATTTTCATTCAAAATAAATGAAAACAAATGTCCACATAAAAACCTGTAAATACTATAAATAAAAAATTGAGACTGGGCATATGGCTCACTCCTATAATCCCAGCACTTTGGGAGGCAGAGGTGGAAGGATCATTTGAGCCTAGGGGTTTCAGATCAGCCTAGGCAACATAGTAAGACTGCATTTTTGGAAAAATAAACAATTTAGTTGGGAGTGGTGGCATGTGCCTGTAGTCTCAGCTATTCAGGAGACTGAGGCAGGAGAATCACTTGAACTTGAGTCCAGAAATTTGAGGCTGCAGTGGCAGTGATTGTACCACTGCACTCTAGCCTGGGTGACAGAGTAAGACTCCAACTTCAAAAAAAAAAAAAAGAAAGAATTAATAAATTGAACCATCTCAAAATTAAAAAAAATTATTCTGAAAAAAACCCCCTTAAAAGGATGAAAAGACAATCTTCAGAGTGGAGAAATATTTTTAAATCACTTATCAGTCAAATAACTAGTTTTTAGAATATATAAAAAACTCTCAAAACTCAACTGTTTAAAAAAAAACCAATTAGAAAATGGGGAAGCCGGACTCGGTGGCTCAGCCTGTAATCCCGCGCCTTTGGGGGGTTGAGGTG